>JAUMJM010000045.1:13782500-15032500 GCA_033558235.1 Neomorphus geoffroyi
TGTGCTGATACTTCATACTGGACCGAGCACCTTGTGTTGATGTTCCTGGTTTCCGTCTGAGTTTATTATTTTGTGCTATTCTCACCTCCACCTCCTCATGTCTCAACTTTCTGACATGAAGAGAGTCTTATCTGCCTGAAAATATATCTACTTTTTTTCCTAAAACTAGAAGAAGGGGTTAATACCCAAACCTATGGTGGAGATGGCAGTGTCAGGCTGCTGGGGAGTGTGTGCTCCCTCATTTCTCCCTTTCCCGGCCCAGCTCTGCCGTGCAGCTCTGTCCCCCCCAGCTCCTTCTTTCTGTTCACCTCTTTCTTCCCAGAGCATTTTTCCCCTGCTTTTTCTTTCTCCCTTCAAGGCCTCTTTTGAATTAGCTTCTGTTCTCCACCACTTCTACGCAGAAGTGTCCCTAAGGCCCTTGGTTTCCCAAGCCCTTCTAGCCATGTTTGGTGTCAATGCCTGCATGGCAAATGTAGAAATTAGGACAATTATGAGGCCACCTATCCCAAATCCGACAGCCAGAGGCTGGATGCGGAAAGGCCGAGGCAAAGCTCCCTGCCCAGGCGCACAGAGTACAGGGTGCTTGGGCCCAGCACCTGCACCCCGCGTGTTTCTCGTGGGAGCAAGACTCTGGGCCAGCCCCTGGCTCCTCTGCTGGGGAGCCCCCTGCCCAGTGTGCACGCCAGCACCAGCTTCCCCCGGGCACCCTTAGCACCATCCAGCGGGACTGTCTGTGTGGCAAGGCTGAGGGGGCCAGAGCTGCCTGTGCGTGGGAGAAAAGGGTGCAGTCTCACATGGGAGAAGGGATAAAAGTACAGGACGAGGCAGGGATGCTTGCGGGGAAGAAGGGACGCCTGCTCGCAGGAGTCGCATAAAGGAGAGGAATGAGGGACGCTTGCAGGAGAGCAGGAGTGCGTGCACGAGACGTGGGCTGCAGCCGGGGCAGGAGGTGGGACACACGCAGGGCAGGCGGGATGCCGACAGGGGAAGGCAAGGCACAGCAGCCCGGCGGCGGGGGCGCGCCCTGGCTGGGGCCGCAGCTCCTCCCCGCCCTGAGTGACTTCGCACCCAGCAAATCGCCGCCCGGGAGGCCGTGATGTGCAGGCGCTCGGCCCAATCCGGCCGGGGCGGCGGGGCTCGGGCGCGCCGAGCGCGGGCAGCGGGGCTGAGGCTGGGGCTCGGCACGGCTGGGCTCGGCTGGGCTCGGCACGGCACGGCTCGGCGCAGGGGCGGTGAGTGCTCCCGGGACGGTTTTGCAGCGCAGCTCCAACTTGGGGAAAGTTGCCGGCGCTCGCCCCGCCGCACGGGGGTTCGCCCGCCCGGGAGGAGCATCCCGGCTGCGGCGGCTCCGCGGGGTCCGGCCCGGCCCCCGCTGTCCCCCCCCGGGGGTCCCGGCACAACGGGGCGGGCGTGGAGCCCCGCGCGCATCGGTGCCCTTCAGGGCGCGGAGTACTTGGCGTTGGAACTGGATGCTCTTTAAGGTCCCTTCCAACCCAAACCTTTCCGTGATTCTACGTGTCGGCTGGGCGTGCTCCCGCCGCCCCTTCCAGCCTCCCCGCGGCGATGCAAAGGCGCTCGTGTGATTCCTTCCCTTGGAGAACTTCATCGCGGGGCTGAGCCGGGGCCGCCTGCGGGTTCGGCTCCGCCGCTGGGATGGAGGGGGGGTTGCGCAGCGAGAGCCCCGGCTCCCGCAAAACTTGAGGCTTTGTGCGAGGCGGGAGAAGCAGAGCCCGGCTGCAAGGGTTCCCGCTGAGCTGCACCGAAAAGGGGAGTCGATTTGCACTTAACTTTTATCTTTTGTGCAGGGTAGCGTAAGTGAGGAAATTGGAGCCGACTTCACTTTGTTGCACCCCGCTTCAACTGGATGAAAAGTGTCCCTGCACATGGCAGGAGGGTTGGAACTGGAGGATCTTTGAGGTCCCTTCCAACCCGAACCATTCTAGGATTCTAAGCAGGGGAGACGGCTGTGTGGGTTTATTTTCATACATCTCTAATTTGGACTGGGAGAGGAAGTGTCACCCTGCTCCCCTGAACAATGGCTTCTTGTTGGGAGCCTGCGAAGGGAAGAGCAGGGAATTTTTCAGGAGGTGAAGCTTTAGACTTTCCTTTGCATAGGAAAGGCTGGGGCACTCTGACACGGGCTGTAAGTATTCTAATGCATAGCATCAAGTCCTGATGCTCGCAGAGGTAACTGCACACATGACTGTTGTTCAGTTGTAAGTTTTCTACCCAAGTGGAAACAACACTCAGATGTGGATGTGAATCATAACCTCCAGTTAATGCTTCCTTGGGACAGGCTGCATGTGTCTGCTCTCTAACAGCTTCAAGCAGGGCATCACTTGAACTCATTTATTTCTTTTCAGGAGGGCTGTTGGTGTAGCTCGGAGCAAATGCCATTGAATCAGCCTCTGAGGTTATTATTGCTGTTACACAATCCCAGAGGAATGCGTGTGCACACGAGAGCTGAGCTTCCTGTTTTTGGTCAGTCTGTAGAAGAGACTGTAAAAGATAATAGATATCTCAGATTGCTTTTGCATGAGAACTTGGAGCTGTTGTTCGAGCAGTAACATTTGTGACTTCTCCAGTAAGCTGGGTAACCTGAGAAGAAAAACTCCTTAATGCTGGGAGACTTGCTTAGAGTAACTTTAAAGACAACAGCTGCAACCTGGATATAAAGAGGGAATAGTTACAGAGATCAACAAATGTTAGTGCTGTGCATAATGATGTATAGAAATTCAATCTGTTTTGAAAAGAAATCTTGTGCAAAGAGGAGGTGCTGGTAGTTTGTCAGTAGAGAGCAGTGTTTCAGGGGGATTAGTGAGCACAGGGTGAGTCCCCTGGGTGCAATATTCTTCTCTGCCCTGGGGGGATTTGATGGCCTTCTGTGGAGTGTGTGCATGCAGAGAACTTAAATTCCAGATCTACTGGTTTGCATCTGAATATCTCTTTTTAAAAAAGTATGTTGTAAAATAATTTGCTAAGAGAAATCTTTGAAACACTGCTGTTATCACAACCCGTTAATCTTGCCAAAAGTTTAACAATTTGAGGATGTTGCTTGGTTGTAACCAAGATCCTTTGAAGGAATTCTCTGCTTGTGAAAGATGAATTACTCATTCTTTGTCTGGGTTAAGATATCATAATGTGATTATTAAACTCAGTTATCAGTGCTAGATATAAAGACTTATGCTTTACTAGGGTCTTTGTGCTCTTATCAATGCTGATCTGACCAAGTTTCCTCTCCTGTAAAATAGGCAAACATCTCTCCAGATTAAAGAATGCCCAAAATTCTAGAAACCTATTTACTAGTTTTGGCTAGATTAGCTTCACAATGGGGAGGGCTCTGGAGACTGATGGCTTCATTAGGTATTCTACTGATGGATGCTGGGATTTGGGCTAAATGTGGAGGAACTCCTTCCCCCGGGGGTCCTTTACTGGCTCGAGTTTCGGTTGTTGTGAGATTAAGACAGTGAGTGAAGGAATTGCAGCCTTGTTAAAAGGCTTTGCTACTGAATCCACTCACGCGGGATCTTCCAGTAACTCTTTCCTGTGTTTACTTGACTCTAGTGCAGCAACTTAACTACCTTGAAGAAGTGGGAATATAACAGTTCTGACCTGAAGGAAGCAAATGAGAGTGCTGCTCTGTGATTGATTGGAAAGGATGTTAGAGACGGTAATTCAGTAATCTTGCTTAAGCAGCTGCCAGTGACCTAAGTGATCCAAGTGCCTTAGACTCATAGAATCATAAGGTTGGAAGAGCCCTCTGAGATCACGTTGGAAGTGCTGTATCTGTCTTTTGTGTTGTAAAAAACTGCAAGTGCTCTGCTTGAGGTTGTGCAGTGGTTGTGGTTTTGCTAATGTGTGTAGGTAATGCATCAGGAGAAGAGAAATTATTTTCTTATTCGATTGGCAGTGGATTTAGGGAGGGTGTGCCTGTCATCTTTCTATACAGATATTTTAATCCACTTTACCAAAGTAGGTAGTAGTGATGGTACACTTGATCACTTACAAGAGCTTGATTTAGCACTTGAGGTTGTCTTGGTGGTAATATTTCAGTGGTAGGAGTTTATTTGTTGACGTGGCCCAAGTACGCCTTGTCTGTGTTCTTGGTAACCTATTTTACATAGCATTAAATGATGGGTGGCGAAACACAAAGAGGCTGTGTTTTCAGCAAAACCAAGGACCAAAGAAGTTTTGCTTTATATGAATTTTTTCAGGTGTGGGTTTTTTTTGTTGTTTGTTTCTTTTTTATTAAGTGACAATGTTTTGCATCTCCTTTCCTTCTTAAAATGCTCTGTGCTGTGGGTGAGAATCCTCTGGGGACATTTGTCCCTCTTTAGACCTGCCATGTTGGCAGGCAGGTTAACTCTGCGCAGGCATGGAGTGATACTTCCAATCAAGAAGGGAGTTGGAAAGCCAAGTGTGCAAGAGGAAGGGCAGGGATGTCAACTGCTACAGTGTTGCTTTGCAGTTTGCAGTGAGTTGTACAGGTGAAATTTAGGTGTTTACAATTTGTTTTATATCTGTACGCCACAGAGTACAAGAAACAGCAAAAGGAACATTGTTTAAGTTGGTGTTTTGTTCAGGCTTTGACTATTACCTTTGCCTCCATATATATTAGAGCAGTAATTCAGTGTAGAAAAGCAGATTCTCATCTCTCAGTGCCAGCTGTTTAAACATGTGACTGACAAGCTATCAGCATGCATGGGGCAATAACAGGTATTAATTTGTAACTTATTAGATACTACTGAGAAGTTTCTTATCGTGTTGGGGATAGCCACACTGTGATGTGTTAACATATGTAAAGATCAGTAATTAGTTAATATACTCAGAACTTTTTGACCCTACTACTATGGTGTATTAAGTATTCTGTGTATTTTTTTTTTTTTGACATTTAGCTCGCGGAGTAATTGAAGTTGCCAATTACAGCACAAAAGCCAACGTGAATCCAAAAACTTCTACCGCCAGATCTAAGTGAAAGGTAGAGTTGAATGCTGAATTTCAAAAGCTAACCAAATAACCTTTGTATATGTAGAGCAAAACATTCCTGAATATTTTTTCGTTTCAAGTACATTGCAAAACTGAGACTGACTCTTTTAATGAGGGTGATGCAAGGTTGTATTAAATCAATATTTATTGGGTTACTTTAATGAATCTCACAATATCATTTTGCTGTTTCCTGTCCCTGGTCCCCAAATCCTTCGATAGGCATCTGCTGACATCTTTGTGCATGCATTCCTGTTGGCATTTCAGGAATTGGATTATTGCATAAGCAGTAGTGGCTGCATTTGTGGTGAGTAAGTCTTGGCTGAGCTCTGCCTGCAGTGCTGCTGGTGGGGGCATGAAAGGACTGTTTCCCCTCTGATCATCCCAGAGAGTTGCTCAGGCTCTTGCACCAAACCAGCTTGCCCTAATTGCACCATTAAAGCCCTCTTCGAGCCCAGAGGTACCTGCTGCTCTTGCTGCAAGTGGGAAAGGCTAAGAGGTGTGATCTCATGATTGAAGGCAGTTGGATGATGCTCTAACATCTGGGCTCTGGGTGGTGTGGCTGGGAGAAATGATGCTAACTGACCAACCTGGAGGTCCTCTGAGCAAGGACAGCTCAGCTGACAGTGACTGGGCAGCTGTAATTGCTTTCAGCCATATGACTACTGACCATGAATGCACTACTGTTGTGTCCACTGCTCCACACACTCAGGTTTGGGTGTTCGTGTGGGTGTATTGTCTCTCTTGGATTTGTTGGATGTCAGGTGACTAAAAGTAGGTATCCCTGTTATGATCTGTGCTGGGAACGGGAGTGGGATGGGTGACGCTTAGAGACAGCATTTGGCATAGCTTCAGTCTAGCAGCTGCCTACTTTGTGCTCTTCAGTGCTGAAATTGTAGGTGATGGGTCAGGCTTGTCCTGTCCTGCCTTGCTAGTGTTTCGTGCGCTGGATGTTCTTCCTGCCTCTAGATCAGGTTTTTCTGAAGTGAGGATTTCAATAAAGCCTCTCCATCATATTCTCTGCGTGAGATTCACTTGGAGCACTGCAGTGTGGCCTGTGAGAAGTTTTCTGGTTTGTGCAGATACCTTTACCAAGTGACAGGCTATGTTAGGTATAGATTTCCTTTTCCTCTGCTTTATCAGCAAGCGGCATGAGTCTGTCTGGGTGGCACTGCTACACTATGCCATCATCTTGGGGACAAGGAATCCCTGCTATCAGAGATCCTCTTGCATGGTCTTGCTGTGCTGCTGCCCCCAGCCCATTCAGTCTACCTTGGCACATCACACAATTCACCTCCTGGGGTAGGTGTGCTGAGTACGTGCTGCCTGTTAGTGTGTGGTGGATGCCCACCCTTTTAATTCATGATCAAAGATATGATTTGATTACAGCCAAAAGATGGGGCTCACAAGTGTTTGTGGCTGCAGAGGCCATCCATGGGCAGCAGGCACTGTGTCTGAGATTTCAAGTATTTGGTGTGACCCTGTGTGATAAGGTGTCGGTGTACCTTGCATGGTCTGCCAGCCATGTAAAGAGCAACCTGACTTCTCTACTGGCTGAGCAAGAAAATGTGATGAATTGATGGAGCTGGGCGACGGAAATCTCCACTTAAAAGGGTTGAGGAATAGGGTGAGAGGAGAGGACGTGCCTATCTGCCCTTTGCTAATACCACACTGTTTCATCCAGAGGTGGTGGTATTGGAGGCAGCGGAGCTCTTCTCTGCAGTGGGCAGGTCTGATGCCCATGCTGATAAGAGGCAGCTGGATGGCTTGCTTTGTCTGGTCTTCCCTCTCCTGGCAGGTCTGTTTCCATCAGAGGGGTGTGGACTCCCTGGCCAGTGCTGTGCATGGTCAGTGCACTCAGTCACTGTGGCATCCAGTGGTCTCCTGGGAGTCTGTAATCTGTTGGCTTTTTTTGGTAATAGATCAAAAATGCCAAGAATGATAAGAAGTCCTGTCTGGCCTGCTTGGAAGCATTGTATCATGTGTGCTCCTCTAACAGCTAGTGTTTCACATTGGGGTTTTGTGGGTTAATGCTTGGGCTATTTGAAGCTAATTTAGTCATTAGGTTTGCGAGTGACATGATGAGCAAGATGTAGCCTCCGTGTCCCCAGGAGAGTTGCTATCAGCAGAGATGGAGCAATCAAGAGCAATTCTTTTACTTGTTTTGCCAGTTGATTCCTGTGAGTTTATCTGTACCTCCCAGTAACCTGAGCCACGAGGGTGACCACTGCCTTGGGAAATGCAGCATCCCTGGCTTGCCTAAGGTCCCTTCCTTATGTCCCCCTGCTGGTCCATGCTTTCCTATGCCCTGTGCTGCAAGGTGATGCTCACATTCCTAGGGACAAAGTGACTCCTCCTGCAAAATCCAGATTGTCCCTGTGGGGCGCGGTAGCCTGTGCACTACTGACATTGGGGAATCAGTATGGAAGAAATAAAATAATTATTGGTTTGACATGCATCTGAGGGTGTGGGGAGCAGGACAACTGTCTAAATTGGGAAGCCCTGGTTAGGACTGCTGCCTATTGCTCATGTCAATCCATATGGACCATATGCTTCTAACCAGTCTCCCTGTCTCATTTCCTTCTCCAAAATGCTTACAGCTGTTTTTCCTGCCTCTTCAGTATGTTTTTTTGTTCCTATAAGAAGAGTGGCAGCTCACAGATGCTGCAGGAAGTCCTCACTGCATAGCTGGGAAGAGAGACTGCTACTGTGATCTTCCAGAGAAGATAAGGTGTAGTGTCTCTGCAGGAAGCCTAATTTCTGATGTTTTGAAGTAAGCTTTTTTTGATTTTGCTTTTTAAAGCTGAAAATAGTTTGCTGTCGCATTCGCTGTTTCCCCATTGAATACTGCCCGTAGTGATGGAAGTAAGAGAGCAGGTAGGTGGTGCTGGTGGGTGAAACGAGGAAAGAAATGATGTTGATCATGGACATATTATTAAGAGACATTCAGCATCAGAGCTTGCTGCTCTCTGAGTTGAACTTCACAGTGTTGCTTAGGTGTGGGTTTTTTTCCTAAGAAATCCATGACCAAAATAATAGCAATGCTTGAGGTTCATCATTGCTGGTCGTTCACTGTCTCTTCTGTACTGCCCTTTTTTGCATTCTGCCTAGAGAAGTAATTGCAGACTTCTGGTGGGGTTAATAATCTAGCCCTGGGCAGGTGAAGAAGGAGCTCTAGAGATGCTTATGCCCATGTGAGTGTTTCACAGTTTATGGATGGATGGATGTTAAAAGGGGCATTTAAAGACAGTGACAGAAGCTAAATATATATATATGTATATGTATATATATGTATTCTTTTAGGCAACCTGTGTACCTCGAGGAAGATATGGTTAATATGGCAATGTAAATGGCTGTGTTGGAGTTGAGGCAGTTACTGTAATAAATAAAACCTAGTGGTATGCTTATGTAGGAAGTCTGTGTGATTTTTAGGCTCATTTAGGTGCTGAGAGTGTACAAAACGTCACTGCTCTCTGTGGGTTGGTCGCCTGTTGGCCATAAACCCTAAATAAGCAAAACTTTTCTTATTTCCCAATTTTCAGGTCAGTCTGGTAGTTCTACTTCGCCTTTTTTGCAGTCTCAACATCACAAAAGAATAAATTCTCCCAGCAGCTGTTGTATGGGTGTCCAAAATAGGAAACCTTGAATAAGGTTCCAGTGGTATGTTCATGGCTGGTAACCATTTTCCAACCTCATCCTCCCAAGGGTCTCACTGCTTTGCAAAGAGCCACAGGCTGGCTTTTCCTCCTGTACGAAATAACTGGGACTGCACTCTGCTCAGACCATGTTATAAGAAATACTTTATAAACTGCTGTAGGAATGGAAAATAAAGTATTTCTGATTTGTGTTCTTTTAGAACCCTGCTCTTTAGACCAAAATACACAAGATAAGTCTGGCCCTTCCCTCTATTGACTTTTCATAGTCTCCTTTGTTTTTAATTTATATATATATTTTTTTTTAAATTCCTTTAATCCTCAAAATAGAACAGACATCAGCCTGCAAGCAAAGGTTGCCAGACATTGGTCTTGTGGATTATAGTGGCTTTTTGGCCTGGTTGGAGACTGAGCCCCACCCTACGTAGGCTTGGATTAAAAATAGCCTTTCTTTTCAGCAGGCTGAAAACTGTACACAACATGTTCACATCTTGGTTTCTGGGGCACTGCCAACCATGGGAAGAGCCTCAGTTGTCAAATACCTTGGAAAATCTGTTTGCTGCTAATTCATCCGAAAGTGCTAAGGTGACTGGTGCCAGGGAGGTGCACAGCCAAGTGTCTGACTGCCAACCATGTAGTTCTTGTAGATACTGAGCAAAGTTTTAGCCATGCTTCTTGCAGGACCTGAAAGAGTTGAAAACTGTAGACCACAGGCTCTGTAGTCCGGAAGTCTGCAAAGAGCCTCTGGCCCATCCCTGCTAGTGGAGAGACTTGGCTGGATGGGGTAAAAAGATGAACGGATGCCATATCGCTGAGCTTCAGGGACAGGAAGCGGTCATGGGCTTTTTTGATTCCTTAAATGCCAATCTTGGTTTAGGCACTTGTTAAAAAGACACTGGCAGAAGCTTTTATGCTCCATTACCCATGATGGTAATATCGCATGGTAGTGCCTCTGCTTGGTGGGAAGAGTGTTTGGGAGTGGAAGAGGTTCCTGGACGGGGAGGTGCTTTCACGGAGGAAGGCCCAGCAGACTCACAGATCTCTAGCTAAGGAAGGACAGAGCCCTGGCCAGCTGAAAATGAAGGCATATGCTTCTTATACATGCTGTGCTGCCTGGTTGTATGAGCTTGGCAGGTAGTTGGGTGAGAAAAGGCTTGTGTGCTGCTCCGGTGGCTGGAAGCTGTGCATTCAAGCAAAGGTGGCAATCCTGGCCTAAAAACACAGCCTTCTGTCTCCTTGCCTTCATGTAGACCAGTGTTTTGATGCCCAGTAAGAACAGCAACATCTCGGGGCTGCATAGCCTGCCCGTTTCAGTATGTCCCAGCTCAAGAGCTGTGGGGAGAAGTACAATAGCCCCGAGACTGCTCCTACCCCACAGCCTCTGGCTCAGTCCTGTCTGTTCAGACCCGAGCTACACGCTCCTCCCTCTTCTTAGAAGAGAAAAAAACATTAAGGTCAAGAGATTGACCAGTTTCGAGTATGGTGATCTCATTCCGTCGCTGCCTATTGGAAAAGCCAAGCCTCAAAGCCAAGACTTGTCAGGCAGATCTGAGTGGTTGGCCATGGGATAGCAGAAGTGAAGAGTTGAGTGTCTCCCTGCTGTAGGCATCTGTCCTCTGCCTCGTGGACCTCAATTGCTGCCTTCTTGCGTTGCTTGATTTGCTTTCTGCTGTCCTTGGCCGTGCTTGTGTGAGGCTGCAAGTTGTTTTACAGGCTGGTAGCAAATGCCAGCAACTTGCAGGCTCCTGCGCGCTCCGTGGGGGAAGGCAACGTGCCGTTCATCCAGGATGTGGAAGCAGGCGGTGCTGCCTAACAATTGAAAGCATCCAGCTTAGCCATAAGCCTCTACCGTTATTTAGGGCTGGAGTGGAAATAAATGAGGAGTCAAGTACAATGGGAGGAGGGCAGGGAGACTGCCCTTTGCCTGTTCCACGACTGTTTATGACTAGCATGCTCTGTGGGCCTGGAATGGTTTACATGACCTTGATGACTAAATGTTTCTCTAGAATGCCTTTTTCTCTTCAGTTTTTGTAGACCCTACCCTGGCCAGTTCTGTTTCTGGTTCTTCTATTCTAGACTAGACTGTAAAATAACTTAAAAATGTGAAATATTGTCTCATAAAAACTTTTGTAAACAGTCATGAAACTGGCTGTAGAAGGACACAAGAAGGATTTTGTTTCTCCCAAGGCGCAGGGACAGAGCCTTCAGCCTTTGTCTAATTCAGTTGTGTGTTTTTACTTTAGCTGCAAGTCAAGGGGCTATTTCTTCATATCTCAAATTCTTACATTCAAAAAACTGACTCCTGCAGTTAGGTCTTTACTACAGACATCTTTTTTTGCTAGAGGAAGCCGAATTTCTCTTGGAGAAAGTGTTACGTAGGCTGCTTGTTAAAATTCTATAAAACACAGGAACTTAAACAAGGCAATGTGAACTCTTGCCCACTGCAGGGTCGGGTCAAGACAAGGGAAAACCTGATCTGGGCTCCTTTAGTGTGGCTTCTGCAAGAATTTTGTTGGCTGGAACTGTTTCTGCTGCCTTGCCCCCAGATGATAGAGAGACTGTCTTGCTGGGGAAAAAAATGAATTAATTGCAGAGCTCTAGACATCCTCTTGGATTCCTACTTTAATTTTTGTGTTTAATTGAGGTGGTGGCAAATGAAGCTTAAGAAGAATGCAGTTTGCTCTCCTTTGCTTTTTTCCCTGAAGATTGACATATGAAAAGTGTTTTGATACTAGAAGGAAAAGAGGAAGGCACATGATTCTACATTCAATTTATATACATAGAACTGACTTTTTGCCAATATATTAGGGGTTAAATAACATATTTAATCAGAGCTGAATGGACAAGATGTTTTAAGTGCAGCTTGAAGACCTTGGGTCACAGAAGCTTGCACCCTCTGTGCAATTAGATGGAAGGTCTTGTACAGTGGATTGTTGCAAGGTTACATGGTCACCTGTGTGCCAGGCTCTTCCCTGCCTGTTGTGTTGGAATCTGAAAACTATAGCTGAAGTCCTGCTTTTCTGTATGCTCTTTGCCTCAAAGTATCTTTGTGGTTTGGAGTTCCAGGAGCTGACTGGGCAAGCAAGGTGTGATCCTGCTTCTGCTTGCTGAAAGTACCATGCAACACTCAGCACTGTTAGTGCCAGGAATAGTGACTACAGGTGGTGCAGTTTGTGTCAACGTAGAATGGCAAGACGAGTGGTTTTTGCTCTATGTAGCCATTAGCTTCTGATGGAAACTGGAGACTGGAGCACTTCCTAGTGTCATGTTAATAGCAAAGGGTGTGTCTATTCCTAAATTTTATTAGTTTATTTTGTTTTTAAATGTGTGTATTGGTCTTCTCTCCAGTGACATTGCTAGTGTATGTGGTAGTGTCCCATCCCTGGCTGCAGAAGCCCATGGTGCCACGACTTCTGCTTAATGGGCTGTGCTCAAAATAACTGGGGAGGGGGACTGCTGATCCGCTTCTCTCACTGCCTATCCCATGCTACAAGGTAGAAGAGTGTTTCACAAACAGTAGGATTGATCTTGCTGCCTTTGGCTCTGCCCTGCTGAGAAGGGTGGGGATAGTGGATGAGGTGTCATGTGTTTTCACAGTTGCTGACCCTATTTCTCTGAGGGAACTCAGTGAGCCCCTCCCGACAGGCAAAACTGCTGGGTGAGCACCAAAGTTCTCAGTGTGTCCAGAACGGCGCTAACCAAGTGGAAACTTGAATTCAAGTTACCCATCCCTGTAATTGGCATTCATATTTCGTGAAGCAGTGCTTCAGCTGGGTCACTTGCTAAACAACATCTGAAAGATCATAAATCTTGAGTCCTTGTTTACGCTGCCATTGCAATCTTGTGCTCCTTCCTGCTAATCAGCCGGGAAGGGTCTGCAGAGCGTTGTTTGGGTTTGGAGCACGGCTGTGGTTTTGAGATTCCAGGATGCTGAGTCTTGTCCCAGGGATAGGCTTGGATGCTCTCCTGCCTTGGAGCCTCTGCAGCAGGATGCTAATGAGCAGACTGGTTCTCCAGCCTGTGGCTGTTTTCCTTGGGTCAAAACAGCGTTTGCCTTCTGCTATAACTGCTGAGCAGCTGCGGTGGTATATACATATATATATTCCACTATAAATCCTGTAGTTAAACATTTCCTTGACCCAGCATAAAACAAGGTGCTTGTCTCTTGCTGGTCACAGAAATAAAGGAAGTGAGTTTCAAAACAATACTGCAATTAAGCTTTTTCTTCCTGAATTTGCACAAAATGTTTTGCCTCCAAGAATAGATTGTGAGGACTTTATTTTAGGGAATACATAGGGTGTTGTAGGTGTTACTGAGATAGCAACACTTTGAGGGAGGCCAATAGAGAACAAATGGAAATATATTTACAAATGTGTTCATGTTTTTGGTGTTTCTGGAAGTAATAAGCAAGTTTCTGGATCCTCACTTAGGTAGAATTCACCTTTCTGTACAGAGAGGGGAAACTGAGCCTTCTGAAAACTGAAAATAAGTGGCCTTAATGTCTGACCTAAACTTTAGCCTCTTCCTTTCTGCACTGTTTGGCCGAGATCGGGACTAGGCTTTCCTTGGGGACACAGATGGGAGGTACCAGTGCAATCCTTCTCCTGCCCTTCTGTTGCCCACCCCTTTGTAATGTTCTTGTTGATCTCATTTCCAGTTGGGCTCTTGCCACTGTTTTATATAAACCAAATGCTCAAGCAAAGGCAGCATAGTCAGACTTCTTGTTGAAAACTTGAAAAACTTATGTTGCTTCTGCCCAGTTAAGAAGCTCCTGGAAGTTACCGTCGCTCTCCTGGACAGATGATTATGGCAGTGCTCAACCTCCTTGAGTTAGGTCCATC
Organism: Neomorphus geoffroyi; assembly: GCA_033558235.1. NCBI lineage: Eukaryota > Metazoa > Chordata > Aves > Cuculiformes > Neomorphidae > Neomorphus > Neomorphus geoffroyi. The sequence continues at coordinate 13,795,978 of JAUMJM010000045.1, forward strand.
CACCTTTTATGCCTGCCTTCCCGCCCTTCCCTTCTCTAAGGGTTGTATACCCTTTTTCTAGCTTATATAGGGTTGTTTTAGTCAGTTCCTTGGCTCTCTGTCTTCTGAAGGTCTATATAAAGAGGTCTTGGAAATCCATGAAATGGAGCAAGATTCAGCCCTGTTGTAATGACCGTGAAACCCCCTGTTATGTAAGAGGCTTTACAACCAGTACCAGTCAATAATTCACTTTAGCAATTCAGGCTTTGTGCATTGGGTTGATATCAGCTTGGCCCATAGCAAAGTATCGTGCTTTCTTTTAGTGCATTTCCCTTTCATGTGTAACACTTACAGCTAATATTCTTGATCAACATTTGGGCCTCGGTTGTAATCCATGTTGTACCTTGTGATGTTAATGCTCCCAGCTGTAGATCTTCCCCTCCTACTCGAGCTGCAGTTGCTTTGTGCCTTCTATCAAATAGCATACCTTTTAGTCTTGGCTTTATGTAGGATCTGTAGATGTGTATACACGTGTATATAAATATTAATTTGGGAGGATGAGGGTTTTTTTAATACTAATTCATAAAACCTGGAACTCAGCAGGAGGAACAGACTTGAGAGTCTAAGGAATCTGGTCAAAGCAAAGACTGGCTTCACAGTATGGAAGTGAGTCTGCTACTGTTGGCTGGTTTTTATGGGCTGGAAAATGTGACACAGGTTACTAATTAACAGTGTAATGAGCTGTATGGTGAAGATTACGCTCTAGGGACCTCAAGGCTATTGGTGACAACTTTTAGTGTATATGTGAGTAGTAATCCAGCTCTACCTCACTTTTGTACACACCTGAACAGAGGGCAATAGTTGTGGGAGCCTCTGAAGTTAGGCTTTCCAGCAGGCCCATCCTGCAGAAGAATTTCTGTTGTGTTCTGAGGCAAAAGGAGCAGTTGCAGAGGAAGCAAAGAAATGCAAGCACAAGCTAAATACCAGGAAAAGCTTCAAGGTCCCTTGAGATGAGATTCTGGGCTAGTTCAACACAGCTGAATTTGTAGACCCACTTGCACAACATGAGCTGTGTGCCAAAATCTTCTATCTCCGGCATCTTGCAGAACGTCTGGGTAAGATTCCAGTCTCTCTTTAAAGATCCTCTTATGCTGGGCTGGGTCTGTGGGCTGCTGACCGGGTCGCTCTGTGACTGTACCAGCTTTACCTTGACTCCCCAGCACCTAAATGTTTCTGATAGCAGGAGGTCCTCTGCAGATTGAGTTATGTGGGACTGAAGAGCCACCCAGTGGCAGCCACCCACAGCCTCCCCACTAGCCAAGAGCAGTTTGCAGCAGACTGGTCTAGACAGTGGTCAACAGCTGGCTAAATGTTTATTTGCTGGTGGGAGCAGACTGTGAATGCAGTGGTATAACCTTTTCTTGCGTATAGGTGGAAGGTATGAAGCAGTCCCTGACTTTGGGTTCTGCATAATTGTCAGTCTTGCTGCAGTCCATGGATTTATTTTCTGAGCCACATCCTTTATGCTGTTGTAATCTTATTTTGAAGATTACACCAGTTTTATTAATAATCTAATAGGCTGCTTCTGTAGGCAAGTCAGTGGTGGTGCTTGATGTTAGAGCTGTTGTTTGCTGTTGACTTTATAAAGCAAAATAAGGTACAGTGCCTGGCTTTGGTAACTACGTTTCAGTATTTGGAAAGTGAGTCTTCTCGGGGGGGCGGAAAAGTCTGGCTCAAGTAGCTGAAAACTTTGCAGAGCTGTTGCTGCTGGTCGGGTTGCGGAGTATTTATCATTGACAGAAAGCAAAACTGCTCCTATGAACTCCTATGGAAATATCAAACTCTTGTGAACTAATCTGTACTCCTATTATTTGTATTGTAATGCAATCTGCAGTTAAGCTTGTGCTAAGGTCTTCTGACATGCTGAAAAAAGAAAGTTTTAGGAGACACCATAATCTGAAGAACTACATTCCTTTTAAACTGCAGATTAAGATGATTTATTCTATGAGGATGCAGTGCACACGAATGCTTCATACTTCTCAATTGTAAATGTATCTGTACTGGATGTTGCCAGAAAATGGATCAGAACAGCTTCAGTCATCATAAACCTCGGGCGAACAGTCACTTGTGCTCTGCAGTAGTCCAATTCCAGTGTAAAGTACTATTTCCTTGAGTAGTGACTTTAGGTGGATAGCTGTCTAGAGTATCAAGGTGACCAGAGGTTTGCCTAAGCCATGACAAGGACTAATTTGGGTGATGGACAGAGCTGGCAGTGGAGGTGAAAGGTGGAAAACTAAGTGCCTGCAAGACCCTCTTGCCAGACTGAGTGCTACCCTTTCTCCAGCGGCCAGGTCTGTGGTGTGGCTGAGCAGGTCTAACTAGGGTGCTGTGCAGAGGTGGTCCCTCTCTGCTCTACCCCTCCTTCCCTGTTCTGATGTCCAGTTGAACCCACAGTGAGCTGGGATAGGGAGGCTGAAGTGCTGAGGAGGAGAAGGACGTAGTGACCCTTTGATGGCATCCTGCAGTGGTATCTGCCCTACTTGGGTGCAGTTTTACTGTGTGACCAGGCCAGCTGCTTTTTGCTTGCTTCGCTCATCAGCCTTTACCTCATGCCCTTGTAATCACTCCAAAAAAAGTCTTTTCTTTGGGGTGTGATAGGTGCAAGATGCAGTTCATGGTGGGTTAGGTGGAGCTGCAAAACTGGCTTAAAAGCATTCTCTACTCTAAGTTCCTTCCGGCAGCCTCTGTTTTGGCTCAAAGAAGACGTAGCAGAAAGGATGAGAAAGTGCCTCAGGACTGGTGGTACCCTGCTCAGGCCTGAGACTTGCTGATGGGACTGACTGGAGCAAACCCCAACAGTACCAAAAACCCTGCAGCATCTTCAGCACTGGCTTCTGCTCAGGGCAGTGGATCTGGGAATTGCTTTTCCAGTGAAAGTACAGAAGGGGTTCCCAGATCATCTTTATTTTCCTTCTCTTTGCAAAAAAACCTCATCCAACTCCGGACTCCTGATTGCCTGTGATCTCAGGGAATAACTTGTTCATTTCTTTTATCCCCTCTCCACACCCACCTTGTGTGTCTTTTGAATTTAATAAAGTGAGTGACTCAGTACTAAATATAAAGCCTGCTTCCGGCATCATCTGCCTGTGGCTCATTTCCTGGAGCTGACATCAGTGGAGCCTCTGATTTCCTTATGAAATAGCAAGACATGAGATATCCTTTGCACAGTGTTCTGGGCATGCTTGGTGCTGCCTTCGGTGAGTGCATGGCTCCCTGCTCTAAGCTGTGAAGAGCTAGTCAGTTAATTACTAAGCTGGGTGCTGTTGGAACACAGGGTAAATCGGGTGAGTCCTCAGATCTGTTTTGCGCTGCAAAATCATACTCCAGTTTGCAAGCCTTTTTTAAATAAAGACTGACTTTCAGTCCCTGCTACATATGCATGTATTTTATTAAATAAGCATGAGCTTGACTAATGTCTCGCTTTCTTCCTGATGACAGGCTTGCTGAAAGGAGTTCAGGAAGCTTTTAGGGGGGAAAACTCTAGCAAAGACAGATCTTTTTTTCTTTCTTTAAGAAGACTGATAAATTGAGGTCAAATGTTTGCTCCTCGGTTGTGAAATCCTTCCATAGCTGTTTACATTGATGGAATGTTCTCTGCAGTTGGTTGCAACTGAAGGTGAAGGCAAGAAGCATATAAGACCTTAATTTGTATTAAAAAGAACAAGGGAGAGTTCTTCTATCCATCTGTGCATAATTTCATTAAAATCCTTATCTTTAAAAGAGAATGTGGATAGAACTGGAGGAGGGGAGCGTCTGGCACATGGAAATGCTCAGTGATCCTCACCCAAAATAGGATGGTGGCTGGCGATTCAGCTTTCCTATCTAAATCCCTGACTCATACAGTAGTGTTTTCTTTCTGATGTGGTAGACTATTTAGGTTACCTGATTTCCAGTCAGTCACACTTTTGGCCCCGTTCCCTCTTTATTTTAAGGAGGGGGGATGTTCCTGAAAGTCACAGAATGGCTTGGGTTGGAAGGGATCATCCAGTTCCAACCCTCCTGCCATGGGCAGGGACGCCTACCACCAGACCAGGCTGCTCAAGGCTCCAACCAACTTGACCTTAAACACTTCCAGGGAGTGGGCTTGATATGCAGCACCAGAGCAGGCAAGGCCAGGCAGAGGCAGAAGGCTGAGCCAGCTTTGCTGCTTCTGGAGGCCCACTGAGTGCTCTAGGATCTCCTGGGGCTGATGTGGCCCAGCCAAGCCAGGGGGCCATGGGGATTTCTCTAGCAAGGGGATTCTGGAGGTGACCAGCATGCCTTAAACCGCTTGGCTGGATGATGGTGGAGCTGGCTATGTATCTCAGCAAACAGCTTTTTTTTTAAGCGGGAGCTAGAGGTGCCTATAGGCAAAATCCTTCCCCCAAATCACGAGGACTGGTGTTCAAGGACTTATACATTGCCATGGGTTTTATTAGTTGTCTTGTACAGGTTTCAGTATTAGCATGGCATCTTTTGGCATCGCTAACTAGGTGTAGAAAAGACTACTTCTGGAGTGGGCAGGAAAGCCTGGTGTCCAGAAGCACATGGTTGACTTTTCCTGGGTAGTGGAATTTACTGAGGAGAGCAGTAGGACTGCACAGCCCGCTTGTAGCCAAAGGCCACCACTTTGGATGCTTTCCCTTATGCCCCCAGTGCTTTGCCATAGGGTCTGTTCTTGAGCGCTAGTGCTGAGAGTAGAATGGGTGAGATGACTCCTGGATTTACCCTCTCTGCTCCCTCATCACCTGGAAGGCAGCGCCGCCACTCCCGCAGCTGTCATTGAGTAACCTCTGGAGGGCAAGTACGTATTAGTGGCCTCCCAGCGAAACTTGGCAGCTGGAACTGGGGAGGAGATGCGTGCTTGCACAATGATGTGCTGGAGGGATCCTGTTGGTGTTACAAGTCCTGCTTGTTTGCAAATCTCAATCCTGATGCTTCATGTCACCTGAGCAGAGTAACTTCTGAGCACTTTGGGCATCTTGTTCTTCCCTAAAAGGCTTTCTTGAAGAAGGAGGAAGAGGAAAATACACCAATATAGTGGCTTGACTGTAAAACTTCCTATTTTGGAAGAGCATGGGGAACAGTGTGTGACCAGCCATGCTTGAGGAAGTGGGCTGGGAGTGTCTGAGGATCTGTGTCCGCTGCCTGCCATCACCACACCCTGGCACCGTGAGTCTTGGGCCGTGACGCAGAAATGAGATGTGCTGGCACTGATGAAGTGCTATTTTAGGTTTGAGTGTAATTGCAGGTTGGACCGACAGGACTGGATTTGGAGTATTTGAGAGCAGAGTGCTCTTAAAGCTGTGGAAAAACTGGCTGTTTCTGATCCTTTGCAAATGTGGAAGATGCGTATTTCACGTGCACTGTCCGTGCATTGGTTACACAACTTCTACTTAATGTGGAGCTGCTGGGGATATTTACTGACTGACAACAGTGGGTAGCAATGCACTTTCCCTTCCTAGTAGAGAGAATGGTAATAGCTGTTAGCCCTGTAGGATGCATTACACTTATCTGGAAAAAGAAAAGTGAGTAAGAGGAGGTTTGAAGACACATGGGCTGATGGCTTTTAGGTGTCTGCCTTTGCAGTGTGAATTTGTCACCTGTACAATTGCAGGTGCTGCTTTTCTATCCCAGCAACACAGATGCCAGAGGCAGGAGGCTCTTCTTTTTCCCTCCCAAAAGCAGACATTGCTCCTGCAATGGCTCTGCTCTCGATAAAGACGTCACAACCTAGTTTGGGAGCTGGGCTTTGATATGCTCTCACCCAGACCTGTCAAGCTCCAAAGTCTCAGCATTTCCTAAAACTTATGGGATTAATTTATACTGTATAATTTACTCATATATAGAGTGAAAACAGTGAAGGGACTTAACTTCCTGAAAAAAGTTTCTTCAATTTTGTTGCATGTTTGCCCCAAGGCTTCAAAGGCTGGACACAGTCACTGGTTTGGATCAAAGGACTCAGATGGGGTCCTTGCACCCAGGGGCTGATGCGATGCTGAAGTTCGTTGCTGATGCAAGTCAGAGCAGAGTTAAAATTGTTCTTCCCTAAACCCTGTCTGATGCGAACGCAACCTGATCTCTGTGGAGGGCAAAAGTATTTTGCAAGCCAACTTCTTTCCTTTTAGATTGCAGCTGCAGTTGTAGGCATAAAACCCTCTATTTTGGTTTCCATTATATTCACCATCCTGAGGAAGCTGGCAGGTTGTGGGGTTGGGTTTTTTTGTTTTGTTTCTAAACCTCTTGAAACTTTACAGCTGGAAGCTAAATTTATAGGTGATGGCAAAGAAATGGGACCAGGTGATGAGTCGCTTTCCTGGCTGAGTCATTTTTAAAAAGGAAAAAAAAACCCCTAATGACCCTATTGATCAAGTATACCTAATTTTTTTAAGTCACAGGTTCTTCAAATTCTTCACTAATTCAAGTATTGTGTTTATTATTAAGTGACATCCTTTTCTTTTTTGCTGTGGGAGGGCTTGAACATTCTGGACTTAACTGGAATAGAAATTTCTGAAATGCGTGATTATAGTTTGGAAATTCCATTTAACCTTTTTGGTGATTGATTCTGCTCCTGTGCATTGCATCAGCGACAACATAGTACACGGTGTTTCTGTTGCTTGTCTTCCTGGTTGGTAGCAGATGTCTGTCCATGTTTCCTCTAGAGCAGAGAGGAATTAATTGTTGAGTTAATGCAATATATTACAATATGGACCATCTCTGAATTCTGTATTTACTGCCCATTCAGACCACTGTTTTTAGGGACTGTGAGGTGAAATAGCAGGCAGCATCCTCCTTCAGTGTGGACAGAGGCTGAATAGATCTGGATCCTCATTGCTCTGTGAGCTTCTGGTTGTTTTAAAGAGAACCGTAAAATAAGTAGATAAAACAAAATACAAGCTCCGTGTTGCTATTTGGCCAGACAAGCTGAGAGCTAGCAATGCAAAATGCATTTAGTTTAAAACATTGGAGTTCTTTATTTTAAAAAAGGAATTTGCTTACCTAAAAGCTCTGTATGTTATTGCCTCCTGTTCCCAAGTGCCAAACAATAAAAATCCCAAAAGCTAGTTGTTGGGGGAGGATGCTCCCCATCCCTGCTCCATATGTATGTGATGCTTTGAACCGCCTGTCCCTTAGCGTTTCTAATGCATCTTTTTGCGACCTGACCGCATCCCTTCCGTGGTTCTTGGGAAGCGACCTCCCATTTGCTGGGCGGGGATGGTGGGAGGAATGCTGGCTCTCCAGATCAGTGCCGTGGGCGTGGGAGACGCTTCAGCGCTCAGGCTGGACGAAGGAGAGATTTGCATTCCCCGGGAGAGGAGGAAAGGTAAGGTGTCTCCTGCTGCAGGCTGGCGTTAGGATGGCGCTGGTGCTTCTGCTGGGAGTTCTAGCTGAATGCAAACACGTGCCAGAGACTGCCCTGCAACGACTTGTTTTGCTTTTATTTTCTCTGCAAAACATCTAGCAATTTCTAATGCTGTAGCATATAAAGGAAAACAGCTCTAGACAGAATGAAAAGATGATTAATTTCAGGTGTTAATGCATTTTAAATTTGGAATTTATCTGTGCACCTGTCTGAGCAGTGCATGCGAGCAAAGCAGCAGCAAGTGTTGTGACTGACTTTGCATCACCAAGTATTTAGTTTTTCAAGTGAGGTCTGAGGGTGTGTCTTTCCAGAAATCTCAGTCTAGGGCACATCTTGCCCATCTCTGTCTGCAGCAGGTTTTGTAAAAAGCAGAACTGCTTAAACTTGCATGTTAGGCATATTAAATATTTAACGCTTTGCCTTGCAGAAAATGTAAGGAGCTCTGAGTACTTTTGGGAAGTGGCTGTAGACTGCTGGCTGTGAAGGCTGCTGAACTTATTCTGAGTCTTTCACCCAGGGAGGTTGGGCTGTGACTGCTGTTTTGCTGTTCAGGTGGGGATGGCATGTGGCATCACAGCCTGGCAGGAGTTTGTTTCCAAGCTTAGGTGTTTATTTTGCTTGCTGTGTTTTCTGGTGAAGGCTGGCTGTACTGATGCTGGAAGCCAGTGTAGACCCTCTCCAAATGCTTTAGCTACTGACTAAAATACTTGCATACCAAGTACTGTTAGTTATTGGACTGAAATCTTTGTGCTGAAAAACTTAGTTAACATATCTGAAAACCCGTAAAACACATCGAGTGTAGCTTCTTCGTGTCCTAATATTGTTTATACTGAACGTGTTGCTCTGAGGCTTTATTTAGTTATATTTTACCCTGCATTTATTCTGCAAAGCATCTGGCTGTAAAGAGTAGTTTCCACAGCTGAAGGACTCTTACACTTGCCTGAAGTTTGTAGTAGCGATGTGGTTGCCTGCTGTTTACAGTGCACACGTCTCTCTAACCATTACGTTTGTCCTAGGGTTATTGGGCACTGGCTGAGCTGCTAAACCAAGGGAGAAGGAGGATGCAAAGCATGTTGAAGGGATCCAATGAGAAGTTAGTGCTTGGCTCCAGGAGTGCCGTATACATCTTTGAGATCCTGCCTGGCCTTGAAACTTGCTAATGAGGCTGCATTTTGCAGATATTATGAACGCTTGTCAAAAATCCAGGAGTAGTGCTTGCCTGATCCTGGATTGGTGATTGCTGCCTTTTGCTCCCTATTGCTCCTCCCCGTAGTAAATTAAACTATATAGAGGTTGGGGAACACCCTGCTGTCAGAGTGAACGTGATTTCACTCTCATGGCAGCCTCCTGGGAGACAAAGACTACAGTTCTCCTGCTTTTCTAGCCATTTCACATTAATCTCCGAGATGAATGTTTCTACTTTTGTCAAGGGTAGCTAGGATCTGTACCATCTTCTCTAGAGAAAGTGAGTATTGAATTTACAGGTTTTTTCTACTTTCAAAAGTTGCTAGGACAGCTATGCAGTGACACTGATTTATTGGTCTAGTGTTGCTTACTTGCTCTGAATCAAATTATTTTGACTTCTTTCCCTTTTTCCCAAGTGTTTCCTAAACAAGATTACAGGCAGCAGGGGAAGGATGGAAAAAGGTTGTTTTTATTTTATCAGTAGCTCTTACTAGAAAGAGGTCAGTTATGGATATTTGTGGGTTTTAAGAGATTTTTGAAACGTAATTCCAATGCTTGGAGTATGGCTTGTAATTTCTGTTTGTTTCTTTTTTAAGAAAACATTCATTGACACACTTCTCTGAATGTTTGTCATCTGTGCAAGAGTTGCAGGGCTGCCAGAATTTCAACCCTGGCTGTGCCATTTCAGGACAGCTCTGTTTATCTTCAAACTGATAAAGTCTGCAAGATCACTTGACAGCAGCTGTACCTTCTAAAAGGTTGCACGAAACCCACCCTCCCAAAATTAATTGCTGAAACTCCTTGTTGTCCAGCTTGCCAGGGGTTGGCACTGTCATGCTGGGTGTTTGGCTTGTAGGAGCTTGTTTGCTGGCATGGAATAAGCAGTGACTGTACTGTGATTTAATTTAGGGATCAGGTTGATTTCCCCAGACTGGGCGGGAGGGAACTGATTAACACTTCTTGCTTTATCATAGCATATTGAATATCAGTCGCTTTACTTGCCAAGCAAAGATGCTACCTGAGAGCGGTGGCTGAAGGTGCCAAGGGGATCGAGATGGGTCTGGGCTCTGTGGCCTCAGCTCCCCTCAGCCTTCGAAAGGTTTTATCCAGCTTCTGTGGGCCAGGGCACAGGCTGAAGTCTGCAACTCACCCTCATAAGGAACTGGGCTCCTTTTAGGCTGAGTATTGGGAAATCGAGGGACACATGCTTAAAGCATGTTGAGAGTAACCTGCAGGTCTCAGCAAGCAGATTCCAATTGCTTCTGGGGAAGGAAATTTGCACTGATTCAGCCCTCAGATCCTTAACGCTCCTCATTTATGCAGACAGTGAACCCGTTGGCTTTCTCACTGTGGCTCTGAGAGTCTCGTGATGAAAATAACCGATGTGTTATGCAGAGTTTTGTGATGGGTGGTAAGAGGTAGATCCATTCTTGAAGTCATTTATGATTAAGAAACCAAATAGCAGAAGGAAGTGTTTAGTGATGCTCTTTATTTGGAGAACTAAGCAAGAATAAGAATTACTATGCATATAAGAATTTCCTGAGTGACTAGCATGATTTTTCTGTGCCTAAGCCAGGAATTTAAATTCACCCTTCTGAGTTTCAGTCCATTAGATGACACCTGACCTCTGCCACCCTCCCATATCCCCCTTTTACCTTCTTGCACTTCGATTTAAATTATGTCTGAACGTTATATGCTTTTGCAAGTTCCAGATGTGATGCATGTTCAGCTCTTACTTTCCTGAGAGGTCTCGAAAAGATCATCCATTTGATGTTGTACTAATTAGATAATGGGGAATGTTGAAGTTCTGCTTTCACTGATGTGCACAAACTATAGAAATTCAAAAGTGAGTTAAACCAATCTAGCAGGTTATGATCTCAAATGTGCTCTAATCCTGGAGTAGTTGCTCTGCTAAAACCAGAGGTGTGCCGAAATGCAGTGTTTAGGAGAAGTAGTTGCCAGAGACTTTTAAGGACTGACTCATTGGTGCCTTCAGCAGTATTTTATCTAGTTTCTGCTGTGCCCTGCAGATTTTAAATACTCTGTAGATACATGTAGTAGAGTTGCAGCAATGAGGTGGTCAATATGCTGTAGCTGCAAGTGTCCAGTGTGATGGGTGTATGTGAGTGCAACTGTAAGGTCTAGCAGGCTGCTCTCAGCTCTCAAGGTCTAGCAGCTGCACTCATCCTTGAAAGTCAGCACTGCCTCTGCTATGAATGTCCATCCAATCCACTTGGCTCTGATCTTCCATGTCAGGAGCCTTCAGAGAAGAGTGCAGGTCTGCAGGAGCCTTCTGTACTTCTCCCTCGCATTTGAGTCCCAAACCACTTTTATGTTTCTGTTGGTTCAGCCTCCTCGTAGTAACCACTGGGTCATGAGAGTTAAGCGAACATCCGTCTACTCTGTTCCAGGATTGCATGCTGCCCCTTAATGTGCATCAGAGGCAGCTCTGACTCAGAGTCCTCCAGGGCTGGATGGGGATGTGTTGGGGGGACTGCATCAGTCCCTAAACTTCCCCGTGTACCCCTGAAGCACTGGTAAGTGTTTATCTTGGAAGACTCATCAGACCAAGTCTGTGCACCACAAGCTTTCACTTCCTCCTCTTGCTGTCAAGTCTGAATATGTTGTCTGTAAAACCTAAAAGGCTTTACTTGGACTGGACCAGAAAAAGGAGCCAGCAGAGCTGCTGGGTGTGCCTGGCGGTGGAGTGTGTGCTTTATGTGTGCCCTCTCCTGCCTGCAAGCATGTTCAAATACAGCATGACCCAAGCATGACCCAGTGCCTATGTAGGAGGCTTCCTGCAGCATCCTCTGCAGCAGCCCAGTCACCTGGGATGGGATGCAAAGAAAACTCAGGCTTTCAGCCCTCACCAGTGACTCTCCTCAGTGCTTTGCTCTGAGGAGAGTGGCTGCCCTGGGCTGGGCCAGCAGCTTGCATGGCCATGCCACTGGGGTGGGCACGGTGCCCCGCATGACCAAAATTCACAGATCTTGCCAAAGGAGCCAGAGTAGAGGTTGTGAATGGGACAAGGGAAGTAGGGGAGTGTGGATGGCCACCTCATTCTCTGATGCAGCTCTTGGCAGGGCCCAGCCCAACCTAACCTGCAAAGCCAGGAAGAGGAGGAGGATGGGGTGAGCCACAGGAAGCCTTGGAGGTTGGATCCTACGTCAGCTGAATCAACCAGGATTCCCTACAAATTAGCTCCAAATTAGCAAGGCGGCTGCAGGCCTGGGGGCTCTGGCACTTGCCATGGGTTGTGGACTGAGCACCTGGCTGTCCAGCTCGTTATTCCTAAAGCAAGACTGATATGTGCTGGGTTAGTGGTCACTAACATGTGGATTTTGAAGTATTTTTAATTAGCTAATGCTGACTGACTTGCCTTCTCATGTTTGAAGCCTTTGTCATGAAAAGGCTGCAAAACCACAGGTTCCTCTAAAAAGGGGAATACGTACAGGATGAGTCACTACTCCAGACTAGGCCTAGCTTGCTCTGTTTTTTTTTAAAATCTAATGGAAAAAAGTACATATTAATACCTTTTTGTTGACACTTTAATGTGTCTTTGCATTTGCCCATTTGAGTAAACAAATCAATGCTGTTAATCAGTCAGTTGTAGAGAGATTAAAACAGGGTGCGTCTGAGAGGGATCAAGCAGCTCGGTTTTTGAGCTAAAGTGGAGCTGCTAAGAAAGCAAATTCTTCCATTTGGATCAGCAGCAAATTCCAGCTCTGTTTCTGTTGGAAGTGTTCAAGTGGCTGTCAGGAAATATTTGGTTGCCGTGTGCTTTCAAAATTAAATTAATCCGCCAGCTTTCAAGGAGATGTGCAAATGCAGGAATGCTCCTTCCTGCCCCCTCCCCGTTTGCCACCAGTCTGCTGCGCAGGACTTCAGCTCTTGGGAAAGAGTCTTGGACTTGAGTGTTTTTAAGTTGCTGTCTGAGCAGTTAATCCACCCAAATGTCCTAGTTAGTTTCTGGCACTTGTGTTGGAAGTGCTGAGCATGAGAGCAGAGGCATCCCTCCAGTGACAGTCCCTGCTGCAATGGTGAGTCTCCAGGTGGCTTCCAGCTGTTAAAACACACGGGCTGGGGCCACTTTATTTGACCTGCTGTATTGCAGCTCTGTCTAGAGAGCAAATAAACTAACCTTGATTCAGTGAGTGCAGTGTGTTTAGAAGCTATAAAACTTGTTTGCATGGAAACTTGATACAGCCCCTCTCTGGGAAGGGAGTTGATATTTGAAAACCTGAGATGCGCTTAAAGCGGCTCTGATCTGCAGCACAAAGTGAAGTCTTCAGAGAACAGAAATGGGATGCACTGTGTGCTGGCCACTCTCTTCTGTGAAGCTGCTTTTGTGCATCCCTGCTTCGGAGCTGCCTTTGCTTCTGTGGGGCAAGGGATGAAGGCAGAAACAAAAGGGATCTGGAGCAGGAATTGCTTCCTTTATAGACTCTGCTTATGAGTGCATTGACCGTCTGTCACCAGGGTGTAAAATGGGTGTGGGATCACTAACTGGCTTCTGTCTCCTCCTCTCTTCTTATTCTCTTTTTCTTAGCCTAAAATGGGTCTTTAAATGTGAATGTGTCTCTGGCTGTCATTGCATTCCCTGGCAGAGACTTTGCTCGAGGTAGAAGTGATTGTGACATGGTGAGGCGTGAGCAGCGTGGTGCTGCATCCCCACAGGGCTTCGAGTGAGGCAGCTGATGTGTGATCCCTATGCCAGTGTGATAAAAGGGCTTTTTATGTCTGTGAAAACAAAGCCTCTTGTTTAAAAATGCATCTGAATGAAAAACATGATTCTGAATGTCCTAGACTCAGCTGTTAAAAAACAAACAAAAAAACCCCACACATAACAAAAAGCTGAAAAGCTCCCCTGCCCCCAGCCCAGTGTGCCAATGTTGGCGTAATACCTCTCCATTGCAAAAAAACCCTCTGTAAAATTGCTATGGGAGCTTAGCAGTCCCTGTTAACTTGTAACTTTGTGGCCCACTAACCTTTTCACGTACTGTTTTCCTATATCATAACACACTTTCTCCTTCCCAGACAGCTACAAGAAGGTCAGGTGTTTGCTTTTCTCTGTTTATTCAAGTTCTCCCTCTCTCCTCTGAAGCAGAGAAACAGAGAAGGAAGAAATGATGTGAAAATCAAGAGGTAAACCTGTTTTATAGACTTACTGAGCTGAACAGCATAGGGACTGTGAGGGAAATTTTTTTTAAGTGAGGACTCTTGCAGGGCAAATGCAAAGATGGTGTTTTCCTGATAGAGGCAAACACCAGCTTTTTTAAAAAAAGCTTTCTGCTTATGGTGGTATTCACTGCTTGTTTTAGTCTTAAAGATGTTAGAGATAGTCAGCAGCAAATTAAATTCCATTAAATGGTTAGATAATGATTCTGTTGGAAAACCCTTTTTAAGGGAAATCCTCATGGTTTGAAAATGAATTGGTACAAATGAGGATTAGGAAGAAGGCAGAGTTTGTGAGGAAGGATTGGCTGAATTTTTAGTCTCACAGCTCAGGCTCTTCTGCCTGGCAGCTCATGCTACCTGCCTGCCTTACGTAGTCTTCCCGATAGTGTTCCCAGGTGTTTCTGCCAGTTGTGAAATCCACCTCCTATAACATGCACCAGGCTTGCTCAGAGCTGACTTTCTTGCTGAGCAACTCCTTTATCCTCTGAAAATAACAGCCAGGCTTTGGTGGCACTGAGGCAACAGTGGGAGTGCAACAGGGAAGGGGCCGCTTCAGGAGCGGGGTTAGGTCCCAGTCTGGCAGACTGGGCATCTGGCAAGGCAGACAGCATTGCACACAAGCATTAGTGCCTCTTGGAAGGACCTGGCTGGTAGCATTTCCTTGGTCAACTAGCCTAACCTGTAATCTGTGAAACAGTAAAAATACTTTAGTGGTTTTTTTTTCTATCTGTCAGTCTGATGCAGCTTTGCTGCAATTCCTCCTCCTGCCCTATTTGTGCAGTACCAGCCCAAGGATGAAGTTGGCTGTGTTGCTGTTGGTGGCTCATACTGACCGTTAAGCATCTTGTCATGTCCACTGGCCGGTCTGCAGATGCTGGGAGATGGGGTCTGATGTGCTTCCCTTCATGTCTCTGCAGTGATGCAACTTCTTGTTGACTTTCTCTGCTGCTAGCACCTGTCTGAGCTGCTTTCCCAGGCTGCCACGCCTTCCCATCGCACTCATTTCTACACGACTTCATTCTTTCCAGACTGAGTGAAGTGTTAGAAAATGAATATTTACAGCTATAGGCAAACTTGTGTTCTTGACCTAACAAGTGCTTGTGAAGGCAGCTGGGAGGCTCAGACAAAAGAGACTTGCTGTTCAGAGCACAGACATTTGTGAAACTCAGCCTCTTGTCACTCAAGCAGTGAGCCAGCCTGTTCAGGATCCTGCCTTCTGACTGTCTGTAAACCTGAGTTCACCTCTCATCCTTTTTCTGGCAGAGGAGGAGACAGCTGTGTCGGTTCCCATAGGCAGAGGAGGAATCTTTTATTTCTCAGCTTATAGCAACTGTAATGAACAGAGTGAGAGCCGAAAAATCTTGGCATGCAAACGTCATTTGAGGTTGCACTGAGCCTGCCCAGATCCCTGTTTTTGAAGAGCATATGTGCTAGAAAGTGCTTATCAGTGGCTACCTTTTGTTCATGCATAGAAATTGCCCTGTTTGCATTGTTCAATCAGTTGCTAATCTCTTTGGTCGCATTGATCAAAGTGCCAACGGGGCATCTGAGGCTGCGTCACGAATGTTGTGGGAAGGGGACATGGGCAGGTCGCTGACCTTTTCCCATTCTCATGGTGATACCTCCTGTCCAGGCTGGCCAGGTGGCATCTAATCAGTGCTTGGAAAGGAAGATGAATATAGGAACTATGCTTCATCCTCTCTGTTTCATAAACACCAAGCAGATCTAATCAAAGAGGGATTTCTGTGTACTTGGGGTTTGAGCATAGCTGATGCCTGCTGTTCTGTACTTGCTTGCGGTGTTCCTGCTGTGCCTCGCTCAGGAGGGTGGCAGAGGTCAGTGGCAGTGCAAACAGCTTGTTTCTTACATGGTTTATTGAGACACTGAATCTGGGGAAATAGGTAGGTGATTTTTTCAAACAGTTTTCTTGTAGAAGAGGAGACTATTTCCCTTTGCAAACAGTATCAGGTATACTACTTTGTACAATACCTTTTTCAGGTATTGTTCAGAGTCTGTATTATTTGAATTTACTACCTGTTTGCTCTCAGGGAACAGATAGAGCATGCAGGATCTCTAGCATTTATATTTTAACTCTGGATTCTGATTTTGTTCAAAGTTGTGGAAAATCCCTGGAGATGTGAGCTTTTCTGACTTACATTCAGGTACCTGCTACCAGCATAGCACATAAATACACAGAGGTAAATATTAACAAGGCTAATGGGATTTTTGACTTGTTAAGGAGTGCATTTCATATCGGATTTTCACACATCTGTTTTCTTAGTGGACAGCCAAATGTGACTTTAAGAACTGTAGTACCATTGGTACTGCTGTTCAATACCATGTGCGTTTGAATGCAGCCTGGTTTCACACAGTGTCCTCTTTCTCCCTTTAGGTACTCCCTGAATTCATGAGATGGCCAACATCATGCAAATCTCCAAAGATGAGCTGGAGGAACTCAAGGAGGCCTTTGCCAAAGTTGGTAAGTTGCAATGAGGAGGGCACCTTGCTCATGTCTGCTGCACATTTGAAATGGATTTATCCCACTCCTGTAAGCAGTGGTGCCAGCAGGACATGGGCAGTCTGCTGCTCTCGTGTTTTACTCTGTACCAAGGATTTCCTTGGCAGCCTTGTTGCTTGTGGCTTGTCACTTCTAGCCAAGGAGCATAACAAAAGGAACATGGGCAGTCTGGCTGTCAGTGAGTGCTGGCAGACAGCCTTGCCCTGTTGCTCCAGGGTGGGCTTCGTTGGTTCCTGCTGGCAGGACTACTATCCAAACAGGTATTGCTTTATTTCGGCCCAGGGAGCACTTCAGGGCTTGCACAGTGTTTGGTTCTGTTGATGTTGGTTTTGGCAGATTGGCAGAGCTGTGCAAATGATAAATGTAGGTGTTACGCTTCTGGTTTGTGCAGGTGCATTTGAGGCACCGCGTTGGGTGAGCTTGTAGGCAAAGCCTAATTAGTGTCTGTTTACATGGCCATTATGGAGCAGCTTGCGGTGATAATAAAATGCTTTGCGGCTGCAGTGCATGTGCGTTGCCCTCTGGTGGCTCTAATTCTTCTCTGGTTCTCACCTCCCTAACAGCCTGCGATGCTCAAGGGGTTGCATAGCTCCAACTGCTTTGCCTGCCTTCCAGCTTTGCGCTGGCATTGTGGAAGCCCCTGGCGAGCTGCATTGACAAGCTGAAATGGGCAGAAAACTGACATCATGGAGAAAATTGTTTTCTGCTGGTTTAGTTTCCTGATATGGCTTGCTGCAGGATCAGAGAAACGCCAGGGTGGGGCGGGGTGGGAACTGGACTGAAGCACTGCGGACTGAGATCAGCGTATGCAGCTGGAGAACCACACCCAGGACTGGCACTGGCTGGGTATGGGCTGCACAAGTGATCAGAGCCAGTGTTTCGTTTTCCAAAGTGCACATCAGCATCGCTTGAGCACTGGTTATAAATACAAATCTGTAGTTGCCTCGCGTCTGTATTGGGTAGACTGTCCTCTAGAACAGTGTGGCTCTTAAAACACTCACTTGCTCTAAATTTGGGATCTGCAGAGAGAAATATGAATTTCAAAGACAAGTGGTTCTCATAGAACAGTATTCCCTGTTGGGACTTGGAGCAAATTGCATTTTAGGTGGTTCTCTCTTTTGTCTCGCTCTTCCTGAGACTTTTTCAGCAGGTGGAAGTGAGCTGCCACAGATTGAGATAAGTGACCATTGTGTTTATCGCTGCCTAAGGTGCCCCTGAGTGTCCTTGGATAAACAAAATTTTTAACATGTCTGGAATGTGACGGCTTTTTGTCATTAGTATGGGGTGAAGTTATTGAGATTAGATTGGCTGGCTGCCTTTGCACTGGAAATAAGAAACCCAAGTCAGATCCTGGTTCGTTTTAGGAAACTGACTTATCCTGCTCAGGAAGTGGGTCCATGTTTGGTTTTAAATTATAAAAGCAGTGTCAAGACTTGGGTGTTGTTGAGAAGTGTGATAATTTGCCTGGACATTCCCACAAGTGAAATGGGATCTGCTGGTCCTTTTCAGCTGCCTTCCGTTTTGTGTGCTTTAGGCATGTTACAGCCTGTAAGCATTGCTGTGGGATGCGCACTCCCGACAAGTTTTTAATGCCTAAAGGAGCCATATTTGCCCTGGGGTATAGAAGTCATTGCTAACTGGGTGACTGAATTTCACTGGGAACTTCTAATGCCCTCTCTAGTGAAACTGAAGGAAAGTTGGGCTAAGCCTGCTGTTTAAAATAAAGCCTTTCTCTTTTTCTCCCAGCTGCCTGGAAGACTTGGAATGCAGCTGAGAAGCACAGACATAGCAAAGCTCAGCTGATTGGTTTCTGGGAAGTTTAAAGGAGATGTGGGGAGGAGGAAGTGTCTCAGGGCATTGTTGCTGCTCGCCAAGACATGGCCCGCTCCAGTGCATGGCTATATGGGCTTCCTGGAGACCTGCTTTAACTGTAGTGTGAGGCAAATTGCTGCTCTTGGTGTAGGTTGATGGGACTTTAACGGTGTGTGTTTGACCACGTTTTCTGTATGAAGCTGGACTAGATCGAGACATTTGATGATGCTGGAAGGCAGTGAGGTGTATTACTACGTGCTCCATGCTGCTTGAAGGTAACCTCCTTCTCACTTGCAGCTGATGTGCTGTTCTCTGACAGCCAACAAAAGGCAGGAGTCGCATAGACTTGCTAGAAGCAGTTCAGGGGTGAGAAACCTCGGTTTAAGGTTAGCACTAAGGCCAGTTACAGCTCAGACAAGCAGCTTCCAGCATCCTGTGACCAGGTATTTGTATTGGAGGTGATCCAAGTGGTAAACAGCAGTGGGGGGAAAAGCGTTTTAACATCTGAAAACAGTAGTTAAGTGGGGCACAAGAACTGTTAGGAATGACCTGCAGGTTAGTGGGAGAAGAGCAGGTTGCTCCAAATCTCAGCTGATCTCTGAATTTATTCAGGTGTGTGGATGTGTGTACTTGTCCAAACAGTGGCACTTCATTGGAGAGGCATGGCAGAACAAAATCTGCAAACTTGCTCTGTTTATTTGTCTTCCTTCTGCCTGTTTCTAATAGCAGAGATAAGCATCTTTTCCAGAAACACCAAGTACTTAAAAATTGAAACCCAGCTGAACACTTTGTTCACTGTTGCAAGGTAGTAAAACAATGCTCTGAAATGTTAGCTTAAGGCAAATGGGAATCTGCTAGAGTGTGTCCTGCTGAGCATATATCCTTAAAAGGAAACATGTGGGTTACTTTCCCCTCTTGCATCCTGTTATTTAAGCTATTTTAAGTACTTGTTGGGAGGAAGCTGAGCCAGAGCCTGAAGCAGCTTCTGAGTTTAGTTTATTGCGGCTTTGCTGCGCCACCTGCATTCAGGCGGGAGCTGGTGCTGTACGTCAGTGCAGTGACCTTTCCCAGGTTTAGTAGCTGGCGTGCATGCATCTTTCAGTAGAAATAGGAAACTTCAGATGTGCTGTAGTTTCCTTTCCATCAGGCAGATTATAATGAATCCAGGCTGTTGCTTGTCTGTTAAAACAATTTCACTTTCTTCCATTAGCAATGAAGGATTTCATTTGGGATAGCTTCTATTTTGACAGCCTCTTTAGTTGTTGAATACTGTTTCAGATTTTATTAGAGACGGATTTTAGACCACCTTCCATCTGAAGTCTAGTCTTATTGCAGGACATCCAGCAAGGCACTATATGGTGCCTGCAGTAATGCTGGAAATAATTATCGAACTTGCTGGTGCTGCAAAGGCCACTATTTTTTTTAATGCTGCTACTTTGTACAATTGACTGTGATTCCAGAGACAGCAGGAAGGGAATCAGCTGTCCTGTGGGATATGGATCTCAGGCTTATTTGTCATGTTTACAGGGCTAAAGGCTCTTTGACATGTTAAGAGAAGAATGGGTCCATATTCCACCGCATAGTCAATCACTTTTTAAGATTGCTTGGCTCTGCTACCAAGCCACAACCACAGGTTAACACATCCACCAGGCTTTAACATTTAAATCTGCTCTTCTGTGTCCAAGAAACTAAAACTTGAGATGAGAGCATCTTTACTGCAAAATCGTTAACTCAGTGTGGGGTCTTGCAGTTGAACCAACAGACCTCTCTTGCTCGTACATTCCACTCCCAAAGTGTCTGGGACATAGATGCCCTTTTAATCTATGAAGTAAATCACTGATTAATTTTTTTCCCAGGATCCTATGGAAAAAGTAAGTCTTACAGATGGGTGCTTGGGATGTTGTTAAGAGTTGTAAGAACTTAGGTCCTGAGACCAGGGGTTTTGAGTGAATTAAGGTGCATTACTCAACAGTGTGTGTCCTTCACACTTGATTATGTGCTGTCTGTCGGAGCCCACTGCAGATGCTGAGAGCCACTGGTGTGCAGACCTTCTGATGGGCCGCATCTTCCCTGGTTGTGGTTTCTTTTTTGCAAGCAAACCAAAATGCAAGCCTGGGGATGAATTCCTTAATTAGATTGTAACCTTAAAAGACACGTGGGACTTCATATGTAGAACTGAGCTCTGGAAAAGGTTTAAGCATCCTTTTACCTAACGCGTCTCTCAAGTGTGTTAGAGATGGGGACTCTGGAGCTCCTTGTGTCTCACCCAACAGGCTTCTGTCTTGTGAAATACCATGTATTGTGAATTCTGAATGCTTAAGCTAGACATGTCAAGAGGAAAACCTTTACCAAATCCTAATGAAAATCACACCTGTGATCCTATCAAGGATGCAGTATGTATGTTGAATTCATATTTTTCTCTGTCCTTTGCCTGCTGACACTTGAGTAGATGTAAAACTTAGTTTTTTTAGGTGATGGACTGATTGGAAGAAGTGATGAACAGGTGTTTCTGGATTTATCTGCTTGATTTGGCAGTATGGCAAAGGGCTGTAGTCAGTTCAGCCAAGCAGAGGCTAAAGCAATGGGTGTTGATTGTAGACATGCAGAGGTTTAAAGCCAAGTTCTGTTTTGCGTCCATAGGGCCTGGATGTTAGTATATGCCTTCTCTGATTTTCTTCACTGGCTGTGAGGCAGAGAAAAGATGCATATAGTGGAGTTAGATTTGGTTTTAAGCAAACATTAATAGAAGAAGCTGTGATTTATTTAGAAGGGAAATAGTTTGCTGATGACATCACAGGCTGGACTGTTTAATAAAGCCTGCTTTTGTAAGCTTAAGTTTTTTTTGAAATAAAATTCTAAAATTAATGGCCAGACAGCAGCCTGTTGCTATAATTAATTGTTGGCCCAAACCACTTAATTTCATTAGCATTATTGTAAATGCTGACATTTCATAAAGTGGTTTAATGTAGTTAGTAATCCACTGGAACTGATGCTCTTTAGTTTGAGACCTAGGGACTGGGGTGTAGGGGAGGGGGTGCAAGCTTGCTCTGTGCTACTTTGGGTGTTTGCCACTAAACATTTGAATTTCACTCTCTTACTACCTTATAAAAACAATTTTAAAGTTCCTTTTGTATCTGGAAAATGAGGAAGGTTGGGGTGGTGGTGAGGATGTGCTGCTTGCTGGAACATTACTGTAAATAAAACCTAAAACTGACCACTGACACCTCATTAAAAGTAAATTGACTTTCAAAATTTGCTAAAAAATGGACTTTAGAGCTATCTCGATTGTTTTCTTTTAGACTTGAAAGTATCTACCTTAAGCATAAATACTGACCCCAGTGGCTGTGGTGTGGGATTCCCTCTTGAAGAAACCCAAATACTGGGGCTGGTGCAGACTGGGGAGCTGGCAACAGCCCGCAGTCTGGAAGAGTATCTGGGCAGCAGAAGCTTGAGGGTGAGACAGAAAAATCCTACTGCATGAAATATGAGCAGAATGGTGGCTACGTGAAGCTGCGTGGAGCTGGGTGCCTTGGAGCACAGTGTGGTTTTGCACCGGTGGTGGTGAGCTGCATGCGGCAGTGCACCATCACTGCACCAGGAGCTCTGGGGTTAGAGGAGAGGATAACACTGCTGCTCAAGTGCAGTGGCTGCTATTGTTTAGCCTTAAAGGGTTTGGCTGATAGCTTCAGGATGGGCACTGTGTCAGCATTTTAGAGCCTGTGTTTGAATGATGATCATGGGAGATGATCACTTCACCTCCTCAGCCCATCCAGGTATCCCCCACCAGCAGCAGTAATCCAGGGTTGGGATCTCCCCATGGCCCCAACCCTGGGGAGGAGATGGCAGCTCAGGCACTGAGTTAACTTCCCTGGACCGGTCTGTACCACTTGCCTACAGCCAAGGGATTTTGGCATCAATACTGAGCTGGTAACAGCACAACATGCCCTGAATCCCTGTCTGTCTGAACATGTTGGAGTGTCATGCTTTTGACTAGGGGTGTAAATTTGGGCCATGCGACTGCTTTAAATGCTCTTTCTGCTTGTGGACCTGACTCTGCTGAAGCCTGGGTACCATCTGTGCTGTGAACCGTACTGTCTGCTCATCTTGCTTAGCCTGAGGAAAGAGGCACCCAGCCTGTGCCTGTCCATGGTCACAGCAAACCTCACTTGCCTGAAGAACGGCTGAGGCTGCTGGATTTGCCCTGTGCAGTCAGTACATGTGATGATGTCCCCAAAGGGGTTAGGATCTGTTGATATGAAAAGCTCCAGATTGACACCAGATTCTGTTTTTCTTTCATCGCAAACAATGTCTCACTAAACAGGCGGTGCTGCTGTGGCTTGGTGGTTGACTGTCAAAGCAAATGTCCTTGCAGAATATTCTTGGGCAACTTTAAAATATCCACTGCAATTTTCTGTCAGTGATAAACGGGTAACATCATCAACATGATAAAAAAAATAATATAAATGCAGAGCTGACAGTGTTTTCAGTTCAGAAAGTAAAAAGTGCTGTGTTTCTTTACTGTCTATTTTTAACATGCAAAGCCAGCTGCAGTTAGAAGTAAAAAGAAATGCTCTGGAGATTATGAAAATGCAGATACTCTGTTGTGAAACTTTTACACCAGACTTGATCAAGTGTGCCAGGAGCCATCGTGCTCAGCTCTGCTTCAAAGCTACAAATGCCCAAAGCTGGAGTGATCTCATAGCATGCGCTGGGATCCTCTCTGAGGATGCGCCATATGTATTCTTGATTCCTGGTGTGTTCTTGGTGGTGTCCGTTGGAACAGTGCACTACTTTGCCTTGGTATTTTTGGTGTTGTCATCCTGCTGTGTGGCCATGTCCTGCGTGGATCTTGCTTTCAGCAAAGATGAATACTTCGCACAGTGTGGCCCCAAGACAGGTGTGCTGTGACAGGCCATGCTAGGAGGTTCCTCCTTACCTCTGTGTCTTGTAGATGTCCCCGGTTGCAGGTTGCTCTCCATAAAGCACTTTAGAGCATGGGGACTGTGTTTCTGCTCTGCTATTTGGGGCTGGTCCTGTTGGGATACTGGCACGTTTCTAAAACCTTTTCCTGCCTCTTCTTTTCCGTAGACCTCAACAGCAACGGGTTCATCTGCGACTATGAGTTGCATGAGCTCTTCAAGGAAGCCAACTTGCCTCTCCCCGGGTACAAAGTGAGAGAGATCATCCAGAAGCTCATGATCGACGGTGACAAGAATAAAGATGGGAAGATTAGTTTTGAAGAGTTTGTCTATGTAAGTGGTATTTCTGAATTTTCAGCAGACTGTGGGACCCCTTTTTAGGCAAAGCTGAGGAAGGGGGAAGAAGAGGTTGAGCCTGGCTTCTTGGCTAAGTTCCGTACTAGTTTTCTTTCTATAAACTGATCACATTTGAGGACTTTCCATGTCAAAATCAGTTCTTTGCGCAAATCTCTGCGTGTATCCAGGCTTTTGTGCTGTTACTGGCAGCCTTTAGGTTTGGGCAGAGAGGAAATACTTTGGGTTGGTTTTTTTTTTTAAAAAAAGCAAACAAACAAAACGCAAAAAGAATCAATATGCTTTTTCTATATGTAAACGTCATTGGAGGCTGAAACATCATTTCCATATGAGGTGACAACTGGAAAAAATACTTCAGTCCTCTGAGCTTACAGTACTGACTGGAAGCTACACAGTTTTTCCAGGCACATAGGTGAATGCTTGTTTTCCCAGTGAAGCAGTATAATTTCCTTTCTCAGTTTAATGGGACGATGAGTATTTGCTAAAGATTTGAGAGGGCATTTCAAGACACACTTGGAGATTTAGTTGTAAAGGCTGATCTAGGAAATTCCAGATCCTTTTGTTGTCTTAAAAGAACAGGATTAAGGAGATAAGAGAAACTAGAGGTTGGATCCAACCTACAGTCTTTTTCTGTAGAAATACATCAGGATTTTTTTTCTTGCTATTTTTACAAAAGCACAACACTTCTTCTGAGATACTGATTCAAGCATCATACTGGTTCATCCCTTCATCCCTTTTATACTCTGGTGAATGCAGGGAAGAGTAATGAAACTATGAGCAGTACACTGAGGGAGCTGTTTTCATGTCAACTATTTTTCTGGATATTTCTTAACTTATCTTCATCTTCTGTTCCTTAATTGTTTTCAGAGCCTCTGAACTTTTGAGTTCGGAGTCAACTAGTAAGTTGGAGTTTGTTTGCTGTTTGTAAACACTTGCATGCTGGGTGCACGTTTCAGCTGTTGGTTTGAGCTGGTCCAAAACCATAACTTTGCACTAGGAAGGAAGAAAGAAATCTCTTCTGTCACATTTAAATGGTACCAATGATCCAGTAAATATGAAATGTCTTACAGCCAGCTAAGTTTTACAGTAGCAACAATGATTGTTTGTAGGATTTTTACAAACAGAACTGTTGCTGTTTTCTAACTGAGCACTTTTGCTGGGGTTTGTAGTGCAAAGGATGACATGAACTGACTTGAGGTTGGGACCAAGTGACTTAGTCGTACTTCAACGTTAAAGCAGGTATTTTCAAAGAGGATATGCAATACCAGTAGTTAGTCCAGCAAAATCTTAAATACGTAAATCTGTATCAAAATCCTGATGTTTAAAACCAACCAACCAGAACCCCCAAAAACCCTTGGGCTCTTGAGTCTTCACTCGGCTCTACCTGATCACTGGGGTGAGCAGAACCTCTGCAGGCTACCAGGAGATTGTTTAACTACACTGCATCATCATCTTGACTTCAGGCAGACTGGTCCTGCAGCGATACCTCTGCAGCCAGGTGGCCAAGTCCCCTCCTCTCTTTTTCACAGAAGCCCTTTGTTGTTCTGCTCTACATTGCTGTTTCATTGCCTTTTTTCTGCATAGCGTTTAGAGAACCTGCCTATGTTTCATTTGTGTTTTCAGCCTGGTTGAAACTAAATTGCTTAAGTTTTGAGGGCGTTAAAGTAGGCTTTCAAGCCATTGAATGTGTTGTCTTTTAATAGTTGCTCAGTTCTGTAGGGCCTCAGGGCCGCTAAGGGTACCACACAGCCTGCACAAATGGTGCATGCAACCTTTGTGCTAAAGCTTCCCTTCTACCCTCAAATGTGAGGGTATTTTGTCAATTAGCCCAAGCCTGTTGTTGGAGGAGTAGGAATCCATACCTGGAATGCTTGTTGTTTCACATTACTGCAGATATGACTGCTATACACTTAAAGAGAATTGTTTCTCGGGTTGTGGACAAAGTCTTGTGTGTAAACTAAAATCACAGTCACACGAGCATCTGGCTTACATGGACAGGTTAAAATTGCACCACAGCTTTCCCAGCTTTGGTCCCACAGAAACTGCTGCATGTGTACCTGCTCTCAGACTGCAAAAGTTTTGTGGTTTTTTTCTTGTGATCCTCGAAATCTACATTGAGAAGGTGAAAGTGTGTGATGTACTTCATGCCTGATGCTTCCATTTGAATAGGCACTTGCAATACGTGTTCGGGAGAGTGGGATGACTCTCTGCCCACTATCCATGTTAAATTTAATACCACTACACCCTTGCTCTTCACGTCTGCTGATTTTACTACAAAGTTTGCTTTAAAGCTGAGAAGAAATAGCTGCTTCTGTGATCCCTTCATTTTATGCAAGTGAGTTTTTCTTCTCTAACGGAACACTTTAAATTGTAGATTTTCCAAGAGGTGAAAAGCAGCGATATTGCTAAAACATTCAGAAAAGCAATTAACAGGAAGGAAGGGATCTGTGCGATCGGAGGCACCTCGGAGCTCTCCAGCGAGGGGACGCAACACTCCTACTCAGGTATCGTGCTCTGCCTTTTGACTTCTCTCTTGGGTGATTGGAGGCCGTATGTCAAAAATAGGTTCCTAGTGCCTCGTGCTGTGCTTCTGTTCTCCGATACCTGAATGATCTCACGTCAAGGTGAGAGCAGGACACAATTAGAGGGTAATACAAGATGAGCAGTTTGTAAATTAAATGTGTGCTTATTTTTTTGTTAACTGTGCTCGCTGATGAAGTACTTGTGTCACACTTGAATATGATAAAGTTGTTGTGTAACAAGTAAATAAGAATATATTCTGGTAATTGGAAGTGAAAGTCATATTTCTTTAAACTTTGTGTGACTAATAAGAGCGTGGTAATGATAGTGAGGCTTTTACTTCCCTGGGCTACTGTACACTGATTCTTTTGAGAAAATCTTTGCTATGGTTTGAAAAAGCCTGTATTAATTTTACTATTGGTTGTCTTAGAGGAAGAAAAATATGCCTTTGTAAACTGGATAAACAAAGCCCTGGAAAATGATCCCGACTGCAAACATGTTATTCCAATGAACCCAAATACAGATGACCTGTTCAAAGCTGTGGGAGATGGGATTGTGCTATGGTAAGTCATGATGGTTCCCGAATTTAAAAAAAAAATTAAAAGTAGCCAAAATCACTTCCCAAAACTCTAGTGAGGGGAATTTTCATCCTGTTCTGGGCTGGTTTGGTGACTAGTGTCTATGCATAATGTTTTGCACATATAGAAAGGGCTTTAGTCATCCTGGCTTTCATTGTCATTGTGTGATGCTTCAGCTTTGAAGTGAACTTCACGAGCTGGTGTTTATGTCCAGAGGTTCTGTTTGGGCTTGAGAGTGCGTTTCAAGGAGAGAATGTGTCTTGAAGGAACAGACGTTGTTCTGGTGCAGACTTAGCCGGATGCTGGGTAGCTTGGGGAAGGGCATATGTGTTAAATAGTCCATTTTCTTGGATGTTTGAACAGAAAGTAACCTCCATGGGAATGTTAGTGACCTTATGAATTACACCCAAAATGGATTTTCTGTGAATCCTCTGCTGCTTTTGATAATAGCCACACTAAGTTAGTAAAGTAACTTATTTCATTGCATGCTGGAAAGAGAAGGCATCCAGAAATGCAAAACACCAGCTGACTTCTGTATACAGCTTTTCTTTTATTTTTGTGGTTTTTTAAATGTAAGTGAAATAATATAGTGCAGAACTGGATCAACCTGGAATGTCAGTGACTCTATGAGTACGCCAAAGATGTTTAGTGGGCCACCCCTTGCCTTTCATTTCCTTCCATTTTTTTTTTTTCCTTTAGCTTGTGATTTATTTATTTTTTTAATTTCTCCAGATTGAAGCAATTCAGATCTTCAAGTGAAGACTGAGCTCAGTTGAAAGTAGTTCATAAGATAAAGAAAAACTTGCCATGTTACATGCTCCCCATTGAGCTCTCAAAGTGTTTGTACTTTTTTGGGGCAGTTTTTACAGTAGGAGGAAGTGCATTATTTTACTAGAATCTGCGGTGGATGTCAACAGAGCAATGAGTCTTCGCTAATTCAGTGACTGCACTGTGAATAATTCATTAGCTCTTTTTGCTCTAGCAGCTGAGATCAGTAGTGGCCAGCAATATATTTAAGGTTTCAAGCTTAGCTATTAGTAACCAATACATTCTTGATAATGGAAATACTATCTTCTGATTTACACAACCTTGATTCTAAAATAAAAAAAATCAAAACTCAAAACCAAACAGGCAAAAGGACTGTGGCAATTATTGTAATAGTACGTTGAGTTTTGTTGATATGAAATACTAAGTGTTGTTCCAATATTATTGTTTTTCCTTCTGCCAGCAAAATGATCAATCTTTCTGTTCCGGACACAATTGATGAAAGAGCAATTAACAAGAAGAAACTCACGCCATTCATCATTCAGGTATAGTCCATTTCTGAATTTTTGCTGAAATTCATATTCATATAGAATTACTGAAAACTTAGCATGGTGGCTGAAGGGTTATTGTGGAACTATGGGAAGGAGTGAGTATAACTTGCATTTAATTATTAAAGGTAGTTTTGTACTGCACGTAATTGGCAGTGCTGTGGGTATAGTTCGAAAGACAAAAATGTTAACTTAGTGCCAAACGGGGTAAAATGGCTGAAACGCTGTCTCACCTGATACTGCTGTGGTGATTATATACAGTGCTGTCTCTTTAAAACAGTGTGGTCATTGTCATTGACTATGTCTGAGTCATTACATAGTTCAACAGATGGTTTTTGTGAGGATGCCTGTGCATACGTGTGTGTATAATTTAACATTTCTCTAGCCTTATTCTTGTTGATGCCACTAGAGGCGAATAACTTAGAGGCTGAAACTAAATACCAGAGGCTGAAATTAAACCCTGGTGCCTAGTTCAGTTCTTATTGATTTAGCCTGCTGCCACTGTTGCCCTGTTAAAAATTCAGCCAGAGACTGTCCAGCAGCTTTTCCTCTGAGCTGCTGCTTTTGGAACGAGGACAAGGGGGCAATCTCCATTCTGCTAGTGCTGAATGAAAGGGAAAGCAGCATCTCCTCCAGCTGTGTCTCACTTGGCTGTGCTGTTCGCAGGAGAACCTGAACCTGGCATTGAATTCTGCATCAGCCATCGGGTGTCATGTTGTCAATATTGGCGCGGAGGACTTGAGGGAAGGGAAACCCCACCTGGTCCTTGGGCTTCTCTGGCAGATCATTAAGATCGGCTTGTTCGCTGACATTGAGCTCAGCAGAAATGAAGGTAAATGAAACTATGTAAGTGATTACTTCTAAAGCATGAACACCGCGTTGCTTGTGCTGTCACTTCCAGCCCCATCACTGCCTCTTCCCTCCCCTCTTTGCTGCTGAAAGTGGGGTACTCACCCTTGGGTTTATCAGGGGGTGTGTGCCAAGCCAAGCGCTTGTGAAAGCGGGTTCAGGCGGCAGGGTTGTGCCATCCAGGTAACATGTATCAGCCTTGGAGAACTCTCTGAATACAAGCCTGTAACTCAAGATGCATCTTGTCTCAAGCCTTGTGATGTGAATGAGTGTGTTGATTTGGTGCCTCAGGCTGGACAGGTGCTCTCGGTGTGCTCTTCCCATCAGTACTTAACAGTGTTGGGAGACGACAAAAGCTGCTTGCATTCTTTGAGGATTGTAGACAACTGTTCATCTTCCTTAAAAAAACAAAGAGAAAACAAAGAAATGTGTTTGCAACGACTTGGTCCTCCTAAAATCCTCCTTGCCACTGTCAGTGGTGCAGCTGAGCTCTCGCTTCATTCTTGGCTATGGATCAGCGGTGCTGCAGCTTCCCCCTTTGCTTGGTGCTCGCTTGGTTCTGCACGACAGTCTCCAAAATTTAAACTTTTCAAATCATTCAGAGAGCAATGTTAATCCTGAATGGGCTATTAGAGCACCCAGATGGATGGAAGGGCTTCAGTGTCTTTGATTTAAACCTCCCAGTCACAAAGTGGTAATGTTGTTTGGTTTAGATTGAAAATTCATGGCACATGAAGCACTGGCCAGTTGGAATGGTGCTTTCCTTGGCTTACCTCGTTTTTTTAACAGTGCATACGCAACTGCTTGGAAGCACTTTTTCATTGAGATAAAAGTACATTAACATTTAGCTTACTCTATCAGCTTAAAAGACTTCTTGTAGAATCTAGGTAACTTTCTTATACAATAAAATGGAAAATATTTTTACACACAGTTTTCTGATCATTCATGCTCTTTTCTGCCTGACAGCCAACTTGGGGAAAACTCCACTAATATCCAGATTATTTTGACTTAGTGTTTGGTATTGTCCCTCACTTCTCCCTCTGAAATATTGCTGCAGTTCTAATTCTGGGATGCAGGTTTGCCTCTTGAAAACTCCTTTCTTCCCCTCACGATCATTTTTATTCTAGCACTGGCTGCCTTACTTCGTGATGGTGAAAATCTGGAGGACCTTATGAAACTATCACCGGAAGAGCTGCTACTAAGATGGGCCAACTTCCACTTGGAAAACGCAGGCTGGCACAAAATCAATAACTTCAGCTCGGATATCAAGGTACTGAGAGCTCTCCTGGCCTGCGTGTGCCTGGGAGCTGGCCAGGACCATGTTTGCATGTGTAAATGAGGCCCTTCATCTGCAGGCTTCTCCTAACACAATACACTGAATGGGCTTAAAAGGGGTTTTATGGGTAGTATATATTTATATATTTAAGGTACCACAGTGCGTTTATCTCGTGCCATGATGCTGAGCCCAGTGTTGAGCTGATCGTTTCCTCCACTCCTAGTGGGATCTTGCTATAAAGCTGTTGCATGTTTTAATCAAGTAAGAAACTGGTATTACTTGTGTTTTCAAATGTTCTTACTCCATCTTTTTTGATGGAAATGATTTTTCAAGGGCATGCAGCTCCCTCAGACACGGTGAAATGCTTAACTGTATCCCCGGAGAGTGTGACTTCCGCACAGTCTGGGCAGGTGATGGCATTTCATCCAAAATGTCATGGGTTGGAGAGGAAGGGAAACAAGACCGTTTATTCTCCACTCTGGGCTGAGTAGAAGTGGGAGCAGGGAGTCTTAGCTATTTTTCAGATATGAGGTGTGGCTCTCTTCTCTCAGCACTAGTGAGAAATGGAGGGTGGTGATGGCTGGTCAATGTGGGGGGTTTGCACACTGATCTTGGCAAGTTTTTGGAGCTTTTTCACATGGCCAGTCAAGAAGGAGAAAGACTGAAGTAGATTCCAAGTTAAAGGACTCTTGGGGTGGAAAAAAAGATTGATAATTCAGGTGCGTGGGGAGCTCTGAGCTGTGTGCATGTGCATGCATATGCACACACGAGGTCACTCTTATTTCCAGCTTCAAAATTACTTACAGCTTTGCTGATAGCTTTTGTCTTGTGTGGTGCAACCCGTAGGCTGACAGGATATGGCTGAGGTCCTTCTTGGTGCTGAGAACTGAAAGAACTTAGAATACCAAGTTGGAAGGGACCTCAAGGATCATTTGGTCTCTGTAGTTGATAAATAGTTACCATAGCTATTTGCTTCTCCTAGTTTGTGACCATCCCTGGCCTCTTTTCTTTAAGCTATTCTAGCTAACGGGCACACACAAGAAGAAATATTCAGACTTCTTGTAATCGACTTTTTGCCTGGACTTCATTTTTTGCTGAGCCATTTTCCTTGGTTCTGTAGCAGTAGGAATGGCTGCCTTGGGGCATCTGGCTGTGGGGCAATCAGAGCAAGCAGCATGGGGTCACTGTCTCCTCCAGCCACTAGAGAGGAGGCTCTGGCATCAATTTGCTATAAAGGTGGTTTTCAAACACTTAAAACCCATAATTTTTATCTTAAATATTTCTAACCTTTTCCCTTTTTATTTCCTTTTCTGCTGCCTGGATTTCTGCTATCGTACTCTCCTTTAAGCTTACAGATTTTGGTAATTCAGTGAAGGTACATAAGGCATTTATGCACAGTGACTCTTAAAGATGAGCTTGAAATGAATTGTTATGGTGTATTCACTGCTGGGCAAGACAGCTGACTTCTTTTTCATCCATTTCAGGATTCCAGAGCTTATTTCCACCTCCTCAATCAAATAGCACCTAAAGGGCAGAAAGAAGGAGAGCCTCAGATCGATATTAACATGTCTGGTTTCAATGTAAGTATGCAGGTTGTTGTGTCCTCATGCTGTACAATCGTGAGCTACTTGTACCTTATAATTGCCCCATGACATGTAGGTAACCTGATATCTTTATTTCTAGAGCATGTAAAGTGTCAGTGGGCATGTATGCACCCCAGGTATGTGTAAATGAGTGATTGCTGCAAGCCTGATCACTACCTACCAATTAACATATATGATTGAGAAATCGCCGTGGTTTTGCTCTGTTTGGGAGCGTGCTGACTTCTGCTGTTGAACCACCAAGTTCAAAAAGCATGTAACTTGGGAAGCATATAAACTTGGAAAGCACCATGCTAGGAAAAATACCAAGACAAACCAGGACAATAACATTCACAGCGGCAGGGATTACTGTGCGTGCTTCATCCCTTTGTTTGATTAGCAACTCATGCCTAGTGGAGGCAGGTGGAGTTGTGATATTGCCCCAGGTAGCAGTCAGGAGCTTCCCATCTGCCTTCTAGCCTGTTCTTTTCCATGACAACTCTTGTCCGTTGCATCTCTGGCAGGAAAAGGATGACTTGCGGAGAGCAGAGTACATGCTTCAGCAGGCAGATCGGCTTGGCTGCCGACAGTTCGTCACACCGGCTGATGTGGTCAGCGGCAATCCGAAACTGAACCTGGCCTTTGTTGCCAACTTGTTCAACAAGTACCCAGCACTTACCAAGCCTGAAAACCAGGATATCGACTGGACCTTACTGGAAGGTGATGGCTGTCTCAGTCACAAAATTAGCAGGAGGGAAATATCTAAAGCAAACACTTGTGTGGAGGTATCTTCATTGAAATAACACCTATGATTTGGGGCTTCAGTGCTACAGTGGTTGTTTACTCATTTGAGGCAGCTGAGAAGGGTACTGAACAGCCTGTTCAACTACTCTGACCCCAATGTGGAGCTTGAAACTGTGGAAGCGCTGCCAGTAGCTTGTCAGTGCCCGCACCAGGGCTGGGAAGTTGGTTTCACTGTTTCCTGTGAGGGGCAGGAGCTACCTCAGTTAATGCGGCGAGATATTCATGGGAACATTAATTGTTGGCAGAACTAGGATTATGGCTTTGGGGTCCTGGCTCCCAGACAGCAGTGAAGTAACACCCATGTGAAAAACCTTCCTGCTGCCTTTTCTTGCAGAAAGTACAAAAGACAGTCTTCTGAGGTCTGGAGAAATCAACCTGATATCCAGAACTATGTATCATTGCAACCTTCTTCCTTTGAAAAAATTATAGTAGAAAAACATACCATTTTTCTGCTCAAAAACCTAATCAATGAGCTATGCTGCTCGAAGTTCCCTGCCTTGCAAGGTGGAAAACCCTGTGCAGCTTTAAGCTTGCAGAAGTTGCATGAACCTATTTTCTTTCATCTAGGAGAGACACGTGAAGAACGGACCTTCCGCAACTGGATGAACTCCCTTGGTGTGAACCCCCATGTAAATCACCTCTACGGGTAAGCATTACGCTCTTGGGAGAGACCCAACTAAATGGGATTAGAGATGTGTCCGCACCTGTTTCCTGTTGCCCACAGGACCCCGCAAAAAAACTGAGAAAGGGTGATGGTAGGGAGTGGGGAAATTCTCACTGTACCCTCCCTGCAGTCCACAGCTTAGGGATTTCTGAGCCACCATTTGGCACACCAGCAACTGACTTTAAGGGCTGAAGGCAGTTTGTTTTCCCCTAACCTGTGTGAATTGGCGTCTTGAGGTCCCAATACATTTAGATCTGCTTGAGCAATTGGGACTAAATGCCTTGTCACTTAATTTTAGGGCTTAACCAAGACAGGATTGTTAGGAGTCAAGACACTGTGGGTCCCTGTAGTCAGTGGAGAGAGGTGGCTACCTCTGAATTTTATCTAGCAAAATTCTTCTCTGGATCTGTTACTGATTACCATGCTAAAACCTCCTTTAGCTCAGCAGCTGATGTTGACCATGGAACATTCCTTGTGCCTTGAAAACTACAAAATGTTTTGAATTTTTTTTTCTTTTTAGGGTTGTTGAAATTGCAACAACCTGTAAAGACTAGTAATTATTGACGATGAGACACATTCAGAGTGCATTTAAATCTTGAAACATTAGTCTTAACTGATGTTTTCCACTTTAGCGATCTCCAAGATGCACTGGTAATACTACAGTTATACGAAAAGATCAAAGTTCCTGTTGACTGGAATAAGGTTAATAAGCCTCCATATCCTAAGCTTGGAGCAAATATGAAAAAGGTAAGCATTTCAAAAGACTCTAAAAGAAGCCATGAACACTAAAAATTCCTGTTTCAGGCTTCCAGTCACGTGTGTGATTTTCTGTTTAAATTCTCTTCCTCTGTAGCTAGAAAACTGTAACTATGCTGTAGACTTGGGAAAGCATCCAGCTAAATTCTCCCTGGTTGGCATCGGAGGACAGGATCTGAATGATGGAAACCCAACGCTGACACTAGCCTTAGTCTGGCAGTTGATGAGAAGGTAGGACCTGTCTCACACATGTAAAATTTGTAAATGGAGAACAAAGTTTGGGAAGGTTGTTGCCATGAGAGCACTGCAGCACTGGAACAGAGCACCCAGAAGGACTGTAAAAGCTCTTGTCCTTGAGAGGTGTCCGAGACATAGCTAGCGCATGGGAGGCTGGAGCAGAGACCTCTGGAGAACCTGTTGGTGGATTTGTGCATATCCTGTTGACCAGGATTATCTCTCTCTCACCCATTCAAGTCTGGTCCACATGCAGAAACCATAAGCAGGATCTTGTGCAACTGCTATGTTCCAATTTGTAATTGGAAATTGAGAGAGCAACATTCCAGGGCTGCATTGTTAACTCCCTTCTGCATCAGAATGGGAGGAAGGAGAAAATAACAGATAAAGTTTATCATCCATTTCTTATCTATTTCTGAAGATTTCTAAGATGATGCAAATACATAATTATCTGCAAACCAGCTGCACGGTTGCTCCTTATTTGACGTTAGAGGTCAGAATGCTAACTCAAGAGGTGTGGATCAACTCACAGGTCATGTGTTAAACCTGTGGAGCAAATGGTCAGTAGTGAAGCAGTTTATCAAGTGTCCTGGACCTGGGCAATTTCGTGAGCTCATATTAAAGGACTTGAAAGGCTCAAAAGACTAAATGCTTTAACAGAAATCACATTTTAGGTAAGACGGGTGATTCTTCCTTTTTGCTAAAGGAGTTAAAAAAAAAAAAAAAAAAAAAGAACAAACAGAGCTAAGACTACGCGAAGACTTTCCAAGCTGCCAATGTCTCAGATTGCATCCTGGCTGTGCTCTCACGAAGGCTTTGCTCAGGCTCTGTGACTAATCTTGTTCTCTATGCTTCTCAGGTACACACTGAATGTCCTCGAGGACCTGGGTGATGGTCAGAAAGCTAACGATGACATTATAGTCAGTTGGGTAAACCAGACCTTAAAAGAAGCTGGCAAGTCCACCTCCATCCAGAACTTTAAGGTACAGGTTCCCCTATTGCATCCAGAAAGAGAGGGGTGCCCAAGAAGTATTGCCTTGGCTGGAGGAAGAGCAGGGGCATCTTAGAAAGGGGCTTAAAGAGGACCGGATTCAGTCTGTGCTGGGAACAACGTAGCTTCAAGCTGCTGGAGAGGAGACTTCTGAGGACTGCCCATGGTGGGGAGTAGCAGCGGGGCAAGACAGCTGATGGGATGGCAGAGAGGGGAGGCTGGTGGGACTCTGTGACAGGTGGGGCTGAGATGCAGGTGAGCATAGGGGCTGGAGCCGGTGGGCGTTTGTTGGTGACCCCTTGGGGTCTGGTCAGTGGTGCAGACCTGCTGCTGCCTACACATTGATTACTGCTTCGTATTTTCAGAGCGCTTGCAGTAAATTGAAGTAATGATCTTGTAACATTGCCAAAGAAGCAGCAGCAGTTTGGTTTTCCCTGTGGTCCAGCTGTGAATAATCACTAGCAACACTGTTTTGAAATGGCTTGTTTTAAAGCTTGTTTTGTTACATTTTGCAGAGGAGCTGAATTGAGGCGAGAAGTATGCTTTAGGGATTAGGCATTTATTTTTTACTTGTCTCCCTTTGTTCTCTAGGACAAGACTATCAGCACAAGCTTGGCAGTCGTGGATTTAATTGATGCTATACAGCCTGGTTGTATCAACTATGACCTCGTAAAGACTGGTCATCTATCGGAAGATGACAAACAAAATAATGCTAAGTAAGTTTGGTATCTCAAAAGCTGTTTTGCATTGAAAGAATGTGCCTTCCATGTGCTGGCCTTAAGCTGCACGTACCTTATAGACAAGGCAACTTTCTTGAAATCTGCTTGCTGTCCTTGCCCTTAACACTGGAGGGAGTAGTTGGCTGCACGCTCTTGCTTGCTGAGAAAAATGTAGAACAGCCAAAGCAGTTCTTAGCAATGATATCCTGTTTCTCACTAGTTTATTCAGGCATATGAAATGCTCAGCCGGTGGCTCAGGGTTTTGAAATTGAACACTTGTATGTCTTATATCTCACTTAATCATCATAGGTTGTCAAGTTTAAAGTCTGCCTTTTAAAACATGCTTCTGAAATATGTGTTTTCTGCAGTGGCAAAATGACAGCAAAGATTCTTGTAGATAATACTCACTTGATTATTCCTAAAGTGCAAAGAGAAGTGTTAGCTGATTAATCTTTGGTTATATGTGCCATCTATTAGCCCTGACAAATATTAATTATAATTTTTTTTAACTGTTGGTAGAGTAGACTTGACATTCAAAGGTCAATTAGTGCATTAAAGGCACTTTACTGTGGAAAAGGAATGTAACAAAAGAACAAAAAGCTGCCATATTTGGAAAACAGATGTGGTGTGATTGGACTGTTGCACATCTTGAATCTTGAGAAGGAGGATAATGGTGAAATTGTTGCAGGGCGTAGGAGCTGATTTGTCATTTATTTGTATCAGTATCATTGCTGACCCACTCATCTTTCCATGGTGAATAGGTATGCTGTGTCCATGGCAAGGAGAATTGGTGCCAGAGTTTATGCTCTTCCAGAAGATCTCGTGGAGGTGAAACCGAAGATGGTCATGACCGTGTTTGCCTGCTTGATGGGCAGAGGAATGAAGCGAGTATAAAAGGGTTGATGCATTTAAAGAAAAAACTCCAAAACACAACAGAAACCCAACCTGCCACCCTGGGTGCATGAGTAGCAGATCAGCTGTGACCACGTTGAAATGCTGTTGGCCTGGGAACTGTTGAAGTTCAAAGGACTTTGTTTTGCTTTGCAAGACAAACTCTTATCAAAATTCTCAGGGAGAGGAGTTTTAACCAACAGACGTGCTCTTTTCCCAAAGGAAAGTTTAACTTATCAAGAGCTCACAGAAATGCATTCATAACAGACCTGCATCTCGCAATACTGCTCTGAGGCTATTTTCCACCCCAGTATTTCTCAGATACTTGGTGCGTGTTTGTTTTACCCCTGAAGGCTATAAGGTGGTTGGTATAAACAAATCTAATTTCTGTCTGCAATCCAGTTTAATTTCTATCATACGGTCCAAGCATATTCTGGGTTTGACCACTTCCTTAACTTTGCAAATAAAGCTACAGTACAAGTTGGGACCTGCAGGCTAGCTCGCAATGCTAAATAAGAAATGTGTAATTAGGAAGATGGATCTTCCTCTGGCATTCTCTGTACATGGTGCTTTTTTATACATCTAACTATTTTAATTGCTTTACAAATAAAGCATGGCAGGTTGTTTCTCTTGCTGCTTATTAAAAGGGTTTTTTTTTTTTTGGTTATTCTGTTTTGGGTTTTTTTGAAGTTAAACTATATTTGAGAATACCACCATCCTTGGACCTCTAACAGTAACATATGATATCGTGTTGCTGATGGCACAGTTACACCTGAGAGTGGAAGTGAATGCATTTTTGTATGCATCTTGGTTCAGTTCTGTGCACCTAGAAAATAATTTTTACAAAAATCTGCATGAAAACTATAACTTTTTTATTTAAAATGCTGTTGGATGTAAAACCATACTACATTGTGGGGAGGTTTTGTGCAGGGAAGAGGCAAATGTTATAAACAACAGTGTTCAATAAACTAAACAGCAAATGTGCTGGAACATAAAACTATTTTTACAGATAAAAGGAAGCATTGTCGCCAAAGAAGGAAGATGCTGTATCCATAGGATTTAATATTATCTTGCTTTGGCAAGCTGTTTGCTATATTTTGAGATCATATTGCTATTCCAAGCTATTCAAAGTGATGTAATATGGTGGCAAAGCATTAGTTGAAATAAAAACATTTAAATATATGCTTCTCTCCTTATTTACACTGACCCAGCATGGCAACCTGTTCTAAGTTGCTTTTAGCTTTATTTTGATCAATCACACCCAATCTCAGTTTTTAAAATGGGCATTGTTAGTGCGGTTATTCTCAACCTGTTTTTTTAGCAAGGCTTTGCCTTTATGATAGCTTCTGTGAAACCTTGTTCTTGGATGCTTGTTGTGTGCCCACAGATGATGTCTACAGCTGGCAAAACCCAGAAGACGGAAGAAAAGTTGTTCCCTGTAACGAAGATATGCTGCCTGGGCTGGTTTCCAGAAACCACAGGTCTAGGGATGTGGTGGCAGCTGACACAAGTCTGGCATGGTTTGGGTGTCAGGGCACTGTGGTAAGAGAGGGGGTGCCCAGAGCCCACTGGCTGTTGGGGGAAGGGATTTGCCTACTCACTGCGTCCAACAAAGCTGCAGCAGGGCTCTGGGTGCTGGAAGGATATAGTGATCCCAACGCACAATTCCTTCACTCAGGCTGCCCGTGGGTGAGAGAGAGCCTGTGGGTCCGACTAGCTTTGCCAAAACAGTGGCCTGATGGTGCAGACATCCACAGAACCACCAGTGGCTTTGACAATCAAGAATGATTTGTACGAGACTGGTCTCAAGTAAACAAACTTCTGTGACCTTAACTACATAAACTTGGTCTGGGCTGTGCCTCTCCTGACTTATCTGGAATGATTGATTTTTTTTCAGTGGTGAAAAAGGTAGGTGTGTTTTGTGCGAGAGACGAGTTGCAGCTTGTCTGCTGATGGAATGGGGATGAGCTTGAGGATTAATCCAGATGACGGTGCTCATCCTTCTCTTCGGTTCTTGAGCAAACAAGGTGGCACAGCTGTGGCCTTAAGCCACTTCAAAACTCCCACAAGTCAAATGCTTGGAGGAGCGTGGAACCTGACTACCAAATATGTCATTCCCCATCCCGTGTTCCAAACCATGCTATGGTGTGAAGGTGTGGTGGTGAAGGAGCCCTGTTCCTGGGCTGTGTTGTCAGTGCTCCTGAACCATGTACGTGTTTGTATCTTTTTAAAGCAAGGAGGGGAAAAAAACCCAATCCAAACCAAGCCATTCTTACTGTGCTCTTACCCTCAATGAGAGACTGCTGTGGAAACAGATCCTGCTGGAAAGTGATTTCTGTTGAAGCAGATGTTACATAAATCATGCAGAGCCCATAGTAGGAATCACAGGGCTTCTTTTTGTTCCCTTCTTTGGGTTTTTCAGGAAATTAAGTGTAATCACATAAGCAAGATTGTTTGGGATGTGCAAGACTCCCGTGGAGTGGTGTGGATGTCTGAGTGCCGGATGAGCCCCCTGCGGTGCAAGTGATGCCCTGCAGACACTCAGGTAGAAGGTCCCACCCCACGGGAGCGTTTTTCACCCCAGATGCGCGGGATGGTGGCCGGCAGTGAAGGTGTCTCCAAGCCAGGAGCAGCAGGGAGAAGCACGAGGCTGGGGAGCCATCCAGGGACAGGCGCTGGGTACTGCAAGCAGCTGCCTGGGCAGGGAGCCAGGCTCTGGGAGGCAGGGAGGGGGACCTGCTCGGGGTGGGCAGGTGTGAAAACGGGGAGGGCCGTTACATTTTGGGACTCTCAAGTTTGGGACAGGAGACGGTGGTAGTAGTTCCTCAGAGAAACTTTTCTTGAAAGGTTGCCTATTTTCCGTGCTTGGCTTTGACATTTGTGATCAGAGATGCTTCTTCCCTCTCAGCCTCTCTTCCTTGGTCAGAAATCTTCCTGTGCCCCTCCTGCAGCTGGTGCTTCTGGGCTGCGGTGCCACATGCCTTCTTTCCTCATCTTCAGTGGCCAGATGCAAATCTGCTCTTTGGTGCTGGTCCTTCAAAGCATGCTGTGATGTTGGTGCTGCTGGGAGCACAGCAGGGAAAGCTTCATGAAAAGCAAACGAGGAACATTTGAAGCATCAGCTCCTTCTGTACCGTTATGTCTTGTGTGGGCTTGAGAGATGGAAGTTTGTGTGAGGACTAGTTGGAATCCTGGAATGGTTTGTGTTGAAAGGAACCTCAGAGGTCACCTAGGTACACACTCACATCCACACACACTCACCATGGGCAGGGACAGCTTCCACTAGACCAGGTTGCTCAAAGCCCCATCTAACCTGGCATGAACATCTCCAGGAATGGGACAGGGTTAAGTGACAGTGACTTACTATTTTTATGTGTAGGAGATG
Organism: Neomorphus geoffroyi; assembly: GCA_033558235.1. NCBI lineage: Eukaryota > Metazoa > Chordata > Aves > Cuculiformes > Neomorphidae > Neomorphus > Neomorphus geoffroyi. The sequence continues at coordinate 13,835,885 of JAUMJM010000045.1, forward strand.
AAAACAGGGCAGGCTAAAGGTAGGAATTTGGCAAGGAGCTGGAGAGAGGCTGATGCACGTGAGAGGAGATGTGTGGGGGTCCTGCCTGCCGCAGAGGTCAGAGGATGTGATGGCACTGGCTGGGAGCGCCTGCTGCTCAGAGAGCACTTAGAGTGCCAGCAAACCCTCTCAGTGGTTTATTGCACAAAGCCTCTCATACAGCCAGCTGGGAACTTTCCACTGGTACAATTTTTTCTTAAGAAAATATGTAAACAAAACTTCCCACAGGAAATCGCATATATTTTCAGTGAAGATGGAGCGATATACTGCTAAGTAAAATCACATCCATCCTGCTGAAATAGTCTTCCAGGGATTTATAGCACTGGCTGGAGATATGGTATAATCAAAATCAAAATTCTTAGGCTTTGGAAGTGACCACGTGTGTCTGTCCTTCCTTGCCTCTTTTGTCTTCTGTTGCCAGAGTAAAGAGGGAAAAATGGATACTCTGATAATTACTGAATGGGAAAACATCTTCTTGTGCTGGGTGGATTTAAGAAGTGTGCTCAAAGAAAAGTTTGGGGTGAAACTGAAGCAGCAATCTCACAGTGAAGGTCCAATGCAGGCAGGATAAACCCCAATCCTTTCTCAAAAGAAAACCCCTGGCAAGGCAGCTTTCAAAATAGTTTCTGTTGTGTCAGTCGTAAAAGTTTACAACAAGAGCCAGAGATGTAAGCTTTAGCACGTTTCTTTGTTCCTGCAACTCTTTTTGCTCTTTCACATTCAAGTATTTGTTTTTATTTATTTAATTACATGATCAAGAAGTAAACCCATCTGAACCTCATGAGGTTCAACAAGGCCAAGTGCAAGGTGTCCTGCAGCTAAGTCAGGGCAACTCCAGTATCAATAGCATCTGGGGGATGAAGGGATTGAGAGCATCTTTGTTGAGAAGGCCTTGGGGGTACTGATGGATGAAAAGCTGGACAGGCGCTTGCAGTGTGTGCTCACAGGCCAGAAAACCAACAGTGGCCTGGGCTGCCAAAAGGATTTGGGCTGGTTTTAATATACCCACAGAAATGGAAAATTCCGTGTGGGAGTATGGAGAAAGCAAATTCATGTGAGGGAGGAAAGAAAGGTGAATATTGCTGTGACATAGGCATGATGATATCCCGTCAGTGTCTCCCAACAGCTGGAGGGAGGCGGCTTGGGGGTGTGGCGCTGGTGTGATACCATGCCAGATCTCATCGACAAAATACAGGGAGGCACAACTCAAACAGACCATCCCTGAGACAAATGAGCTCTTTGCAGGGGTAACTGCGGAGCGGTCTAGCTGAGGCTAGGTCACCATGGCTGTGGTCAGTCAGGAAACAGGCGGGCCAGAGGCTGTGCTGGAGCCACGCTTGCTGGCCCCACGTCACCCAGCACAAGCCCCAGCCCTGAACTTGGTAATGTGAGTTTCTCCTCTGCACAGGAACATTTACATTGAATTTTGAAATTAGCATTTCAGATTTGAACATCACCCATGAATAAAAACATTTATTCCTATATAATAAAATCCCTATATTTCCATATAAAACCCACCTGTAGTGAAAACCAGGTGAATTTTTCACAAACAAATAGTGAGAAAATAATTAAGTGACCTCCACTTTATAATTTGAACATTGTCAAAATGCCTCCATGAAAGTATCCCATCCCCTTGCAAAATACCATGTGTGGGAGACAAATGCCAGCCAGATGACCTTGCTGGGGAGAGTGGAGGGCCCAGGAGCCACGCTGATACCAGCCACCCTGCACTTGTCTTCACTTGCCAGCCCAGGTGGCACCGTGCAGTCGATCAGGTCCCCTGAACGGAGGACATTGAGTGCTGTTGTGTTGCGAGGGCCTGGGAAGGCACAATGCAGCCCTTCAATCGCTGCTCTGTGTGTTGCGGTCCACCGCAAGAACCAAAGCATCTGGCAGTCACACTTCCAGGGATTGTGAGATAAAAACACGTACTTCAGTTTTGGTAGTTCAGCGAACAAGCGCATGGGGAGGGAGCTGAGGTTGTTCTTGCTCAGGTGAAGGAAGTGGAGCTTGTTTAAATATGAAAAAGCGGAGTCTGAGATCGAGGAGATGTGGTTGTTGTTCAAGTACAAGTTTCTCAAGTTCAGCAGATGTCTGAAAGTGCAGCCAACAGCAGTGATTCTATTGGCTTCAAGGTGCATGGTCTTGAGCTGGATCAACCCTTCGAAAAGCTGATTAGGCAAATCAGTGATGAAGTTGTGTCCTAAATTCAACATGCCCAATCTGAGAAGCTTTGTAAAAGCGCCATTTTGAATGATCCATATCCGATTCTTCCGGAGATTCAGATCGTACAGGGTTTCCAGGTCCTTCAGGGAATCTCTACCAATGGCTTCTATATGGTTGCCCTCCAGGGACAGCCTTGTGAGGCTGGAGAGGTTCCTAAAGGCTTGTGGGACATATCGCATGTTATTGGAGCCTAAGTCGAGCCTTTCTAAAGAAGGCAGGTGGGAAAATAGAAGTGGGTGGATTTCAAAGATATTGCAGTGCGACAAATCCAGGCTGATGAGGTTTAATAGTCCTCTGAAAGTGTTTGCATGCAGGTAGGTGAGGCGTGAGTTCCTGCTCAGGTGCAGCTCTCGCAGCTTGCTGAGAGCGTGGAAGGTCCCTGGGGACAAGAAAGTCAAGTTGTTTCCATCTAGCCAGAGGGTGTGGAGAAACGTCAGGTTTCTGAAGGTGTTGGTGGTCAGAATCTTCAAATAATTATTAGAGAGGTTTAGAGAGACGGTAGATGCTGCTATTTCTCCCGGGAGGGCTCTCAGTCCGGCTCTGTTACAGTGGATAGTTTCTTCAGGTGCACATTTACACATGCTTGGGCATGAATCGGTGGTGTTCAGATTCAGCCCAGCCTTTGCTGCACAAGTAAATATAAATATAACAAGAAAGAACATGACCAGCTACAAGTCAGCCACTGCATCTAATACCTGACGGACAGCAGAGAAGGAGGCAAGAAAAAGAGCATGTACCTTTTGGATAGGTGACCCGCGAGCATTGCAAGGTTGGTTGGGCTGTGCTTTTAGTGCACAGTGAAAATAACTTAGCTGGTTCTTCCTGCTGCAAACCAATGGGGATCGAGTCTTTAGGCAGGTAAAAGCCGATTAAGAGCCGCCCTGCTGCGAAGAGCATTACTGAGAGGCAGGGAGGTTCCTCAGCCATCACTCTCTGACAGTGCTTTTCCCCACCTCCTCCCTTCTGCAAACAGCAACAGGTAACAGCCTTCCCTGCGGATCTCTAGGAGAGGCTCCTGGGTTGATCAGCATTTTCAGGTTCTGCTTGAGAGTTTGCTCTAAAGAACTCTGCTTAGGATGGGGATTTTTGTGCTTTTCTTCAGTCAGGGCTTCAGCTGGAAGTGGCTTTGCCACCCGGGTGTGAGATGGGGGGCTCTCCTTCTGGCGTGGCTGCACATGCTGGCTGATATCCCGGCCTCAGACTGTCATCCAAATGCTGAGGAAAGTGGAGCTGTGACTGAGCCCTGAGCACAGCCCTGTTGGCGGCTCCGACTCCTCTGCAGTGAAAGAGGAGACTGTCAGGAGCTGTGCAAGCCTCACGCTCGCTGCCAGACAGGAAAGTGTGGGCGTGCTGTGTCCTGGTGGAGTCTATTCTAGTGGTAAAAGATGATCCCTGTGTATGAAACACGGAGCACCCCAAGGGCATTCTGCCCTTCCCAGGGTCTGAAGAAGCTACTGGAGCTGGGTTTGCCCTTTGGGTTTTTTTCCTGTATCCAGAATTCAAAGGAAAAGTGTCATCAAGGGCCTGATGGAAGCACCCAGGGATCAGCAATCTGCAGGATGATTGTGTTGCTTACGAAGCCAAGAGGACTAGATCCAGGCCTTGCAGCTGATGTGTCAGCAAGGCAGTGACACAGTTGCTGGTCTTGTTTTCTCTCACTCTTTTAATTTTTGTTTTCCCCCTCACTTCTCTCTGCTGGAGTTCCCATGTTTTTGAAGAACTTTCTCTCAGCCACCTCCTCTCAGGTGCGTTTCTCTGGGCATAATTTCTTGGCCTGTTTCAGCTTTTTTCTTTTTCCTGTTTTGCAGATGTGGGTTTCCTTTCTCTGCCCTGCTGTGCCAGCTCTGTCTGGACAGCGGCTAAAACCCCAAATATGATATGACCAAAAGTGAGCGTGAATTGGACAGATTTGCAGATCCATTTTTTTTCTCAGCAGAAGAAGATTAGGTTTCCTATGCTGTTAAATCTCTGTGTTGGCTTCAGCTATTTCTGTTTTCCTCTTCGTTTTTTCAAGCAGCAACCCCCTAAAGAACAGCTTCTCCCTGGAAGTTTGGCTAGGATGGACATGTTGTGTAATGGACATCATCTTCCAGCTGTAAACAACATCATTTATTTAGTTAGACAGGCTTTGTTGCAGTGTTACTAGAGGCCAAAATCTGGTTTTCAACCTGAGAACAATGGTCACAGCACTTCACCAAGGGACTTGTCCTGGGAGCCCCAGAGGAAGGTGGAAACGCACACTGTTCACCCCATCTGGCTACTCATGCTGAAAGTTTTGGTGTTTGAATCTTTGTTTTCTGAATTCCTGGTTCAGCTGCAACTGCTCCTACAAGGACATCACTTTGGAGAGTGTCCCACTGCTGGGATCTCCAGGGCTTCTGCGGCTGCATGGCGATGAATATCCGTTGCCTCGTGACTTTGCCTGTGCACCCCTGTGAAGAAAAAGGTTTTCTGCTGATCTCTGTGCTCACTCTGGGTGAGTGAACTGCTCTGTGTCTGCTGGGAATGGTCTCAACTCTAGCCGAAGTCTTGTAGCTCAGGCTGAAGAAGATGGATTGCTGAATCTGGTGTCCTTTTTATTCTATGCAGGCTTTATTTTTGGTTGTGATTCCAGTAGTGTTGCCATGTTCTAGGTCTTATTTAAGCCCAGTGCTCTCTCTAATTCTCCTTGATTTCATATTGGAAATTTTCAGAAACCAAAAGCATGCAGCTCTTAGAGCTCATCACTGCCGGATGTTGCTTAACTGGACCAAAACATAGTGGTGAAACAAGACCACACAGCTGCAGAATGCCTCCTTGCTTCAGAGTCCCAAGGAATATCAAAATGACCAGGTTTTTACACCTTGTCATGAGTTTGGCAAATCCAGCTGCTTCCTGTAATGATTCCAGGATTCACTGTGGGTGGCAGATGCCTTGCCATGGTTTCAGCTCTGGCTGCTGCTTGGGCCACGCTTACTGATGGCAGCTCCGGTTGCAGCTGCCCTGGAGGTGGAAGTAAGGCAGCAGTGCGCCATCACCCAGCACTGTGGCGAGCTAAACCTTTGGGGGGGGCTGAGTGTTGATCCGTGACAACGATCACAGGTATATCCTGTGTGTGCTGCAGTGCCCCGTGCTCCTTTACAAGAAGCCCTCAGCATTGCCCATCCAGCTTCCGTTTCCTGAGCATCGTCGCTGCAGTAAGCTACAGCCGGCGTCAATACCACATTGGATGCTACAGAAACAAGGTAAACACATGGTTCTTGAGAAGAACTACCACATGATTTTTAATCTCTAGCTGCATTTTGAACAAATACTTTCCCACTGTGGTCCATCCACTTATGAGCATTCAGCTCTTGGTCTGTCTTTTCCAGGCTCAGCTCTTTGTATTCTGCATGCAGAGATTTCAGCTGTCTCACTCTACCTTCTAAGAGGTGCACCATGTGTTTTGGCTGAGGTGGCTCATTCTTCTGGCTTCCATGGAAAGGCTGAGCCACCGCAGGTCATCTGTTAAAATCTATTCCACCCATTGCATGACCATGATTTTGTTTTGCCTTTTCTTCAGTCACTGATTTATCTGACATTTGGGATTTACAGCCCAGCACACCCACTTCAGAAATTGTTTGTAGCTGATGTCAAGAGCCTTGCCTAACACTGTAAATTTTAAGGAGCTGTATTCTCTCTACAGGATCAAAGTTTGATACAAGCAGTCCAAACACCTACTTTGGGATGATCTTGGTGGTCTAAGGAATTAAAGGAGCGATATTTGCTTCCTTTAAAGTTTCTGGTGGGCAAAACCGGGGTGAGCAGAATCCCTTAGTAGCTTTGTTGATTAAAAGAAGGATTAAATAAATTAGAATACCCAAGTGACAGGAATATTCTGAATTCCTCAAAGCTTTTTCTAGCTAGTGAACACACTTTTGTGTATATCTCAGCATTTTTGGTACATAAGAGCAATTCTTGATAAAAACACTTAAAAAGTGGGAAATTATGCTTGCAGTGAGTATTGTTCTAAACAACAGAGGAAGGAAGATTTTCATGTTTAGAAGATCTCTGGAGAGAGAGCACCAGGTACTCTGTAGCTCTATAAAACTGGCCACAAAGTTCTAGCTCTTCCTAAAAAAGATCATTTTAAGACCCTAAAAAGAAACATGAAGTATGCTCCCACATCCTTTAGATGCCACCTTATATATATTAATACTAATAAAGCAGAAGTTAGACAGGAGGGAGCTCTCTCCCATAAGCTGTGGACATTAATATCTTGACTCCTGCTGCTCATCACTGCAACTGGACTGGGAGAAGACTGCAAGAGAAAACTACCTGTGAAGAATGTGGGTTCCTGTTGCAACCTGGCTGAGCACATCTCAGTTGCTGAAATGCTGTGCTTTGCCCGTAGCAGCGTTGGCAGGATTTAGGCTCTATGCCCATTGTGGGTGAGCCCCGGTGCCTGCTGGTTTATCTTTATCTGGAACCATGACTCAGAGCTGGAACTCTGGCAAAGTTCTGCTGCTTTCAGTGAGGCCAGGCGTGCTGTGGTGCTCCCCCCGAGACCAGATAGCAGTGCCAGGGCGCATGTGCACTCACTGCCTTGAACAGCAACGGGTGCAGCATGTTTTCAAAGCCACTTATGTGCTTGTTTTCTTTACTACTTTTAGTAACTTGTAAAATGCTTATGGTCAATTATTTGAACAAACAATGTCATGGAGGATAATCTCAGTCTTGGCAGTGCTGTCAGTTGGACACAAACATCTCATAAAAGAAAAGCTTCGGAAAAATCTTCTGCAAGCTGGAGGTGGAAAGGGCATCCCTCTCTTCCCTCCAAACTGCCTCTGCCACTCTAGATGCTGAACTGCTTGAAAAACTGACTTCTTTCAGCATGGAACATCTGTTGAACGGGACCAGGGCTCTCTGATGCCGTACCCTAATGGGTCCTGGCTGGGTGACCCTTGTGTGCTGCTGTGAAATGGAAAAGCAGGGCTTTCCCCAGGCCTGCTCAGTGCTTCCACATGAAGTCATGGCTCTAGGAGGGAAAGTGAAACACTGACCAAGGTCTTCCCTTTAAAAATGCCAGCAGTTCTCCCTCCTGGCCAAAACACTGTTTTTGTGGACACCCACTGTCAGAACTGATCGTGCTTCAGAGGAAGATGAGACAGTGTCAAGACCCAGCATGCCAAGGCAACAACCACAGATGCTGAGTGCGAGCAGGACTCACTGTCTTGACCATCAGTTTTCAACTGGCTGTTGCTCACAGCCGCTCGCCTCCCTAAGGCCTCAAAAAGGATGCAAGAAAGCAGCCTTCTCTGCAAAAGTGCACTGGGACTTGGGAAAGACAAAGTAGATACTCCAGTCCTACTTGCAAGATGGAGCAATTAATCCCTAAAGAAACCCTTAAACAAACAAATGTGGGAAGGAGGAATGCATGTAAAAGTTTAGGGAGTGCTGGGGAACCCAACTGCAGGCGGGTTGGTTTCCCTGAGCGTGTACAAAAGGGCTGTCGCTCAGCACGATGCACACACGTTATCCTGCACAGCAGAAACCCTCACTGCTGTGGCAGTGTGTGGTGCTGGGTCCCCAGCTCCTGCCGTCAGCCCTGGGACCAGCAAGTCAGGGCATCCTGCTGCAGATCAGCACCAAAGGGGTCAGAGTCGTTCTGACCTGCGGTGGGTTGTGCGTCCGGCGGAGAACATTTATGAGAGATTTTTTTTCTCCTCTTGCTTTCTCCAAAAGGAACAAATCAAGCCCATGAATACAATCTGCATCTGGATCCCACATTGCTTTGAGGATTTGGCAGGCTGGCAAGGTTTAACCTCAAGAGCTGGCTCTGACATTTTGCTGGCACAGTTGGATACATTGCCTGTTTGGAATATTCCATCCCTGGCAGCAGCACTTCCCTGCAAAACCAGGAGCTGTAACTTGGAGTGGATAAACCTTTTCTTTTTTTTTTTTTTTTCAGCTTGCACAGTTGATCAGAAGTTGCTGTTTGGATTGTGTGTGGGGGTGGTTTATTCAGTTCTGATTTATTTAGGGCTTGGTTTGTGATATTTTTTAACACTTCTAGTGGTCTCTTCAGGTGCATAGGCCTGAGGACAGAAAGGTACACCTGAGTGCTGCATGTGAACATGCAGCAAAAATTCTTGCTTCTCTTCTCTTGACTTGTGGGTTTTTTTCTTGGTAAAAAGACGTGTAAAATCCTCCCCCAAATACAAACCCATCACCCTTTAACATCAAACAGGTCTTCTTGTGATGAAAAATCCCAGCTTTTGTAACTTTGCAGCCAGATGAACATTACAAATTCAAAGATTCTGCCCCCGTGCTGAGCTGCGTGCTGGGCTCTGATGCAGCAGCCCCATGGGTTGTATTTACCAGCCTGGCTGTGGAAGTTGGGCAAACACCTCCTGCAAGCTCGGAGCGCATTAGCTCAGCTGTAGCACTACATGGCACAAGGTTGGCTTGTGAATGGACAGCTTGGGTATCCATATCAGGATGTTTCATAGCCATTAGGGCACAGGTGATGCTCAGAAACAGTAGTACGAAGAAAGAAACAGTGGGAGAAAGAGGATAGGGAGGGGTTTTATACATTGGCTAAATGGAACTTTGGAGTGGAACTTGGGATCAAAGAAGGAATCAGGTGCATTAAGCACTGGCAAGGGGAAGAACAGGAGTGGGATTTGACAGAAGGCAGTCTGAGATATGACCCCCATTTTATCGGGTGCATCTGGCCCATCTCTCAGCACAAAGTTTCAACAATTTTGGAGGTAGAGCAGAATAGACACAGTCAGTATCTGTCAGTATCAAAAGCGCATCTGGAAAGGAAAATGTTGTATTTAAATCTAAACAACTTGTGTTTGTTATCTTTTCAAAATAAGCATTCTCATGCATTTGCCTTTCCCCCCAGCTTACAAAGTATGTTGAGTGTTTGATGAAGGACAGGGCAAGATCTTTCGCCTGTTGTTTGTGTGCAAAGCTCGGAGCAAGAAGTCCAGGCTGAGGGTGTCCTGTCACATACTGTTAGTAAAAAATCGAGTGAATATGGGTCAGAGAGAGTGCTGACATCTCATGTGACTCACCTGAGAGCCAGCAGTCCTCTGGACCTGAGGCAGAGCATGTACAAGGGGAGCTGATGGCTGGTGCATTTCTTCTCCTTTGAAGTAGGACTTGTGACCTCCGCACTTGCATACCCCACGAGCTCCTACTGACCTATTTTATAGATGTTTGGTTTGAAGGAAGGGTAGAGTTCTTGCAGCATGACTCTAGAAGGTACACCATCTGTTTAGAGTCTCTTGAACCAAAAACCAAGTCTGCTGGCAGTGGTTGTAGGATGTGGGAACTGAGTGCAAATCTTGAAGTTTTTTGCTTTTTGGTTAAGTCTTGACTCTTCCAGCCCCTAAGCTATTATGGAGGTTACTGTTTCCTCTACCAATTTTCTTTATTTTTTGCTGAGTAATGCAAATGTTAGTGATTTCGTGGTGTCTCCCCTCCTCCTCTGTCTTTTCCATGGCAACCTTGAATGAGGGTGAGGAGGAATAAGCAGGAAAAGGAAGAGCAAGGGATGCCCCCAAATCAAACTAAACATTTATGGAATGGGTAAGTATGTGCACTGGGGAGGTTCATATATGTATGTGTATATATATATATATATATATGTGTGTGTGTCTCAAAATAACAAGAATGTGCTGACATGTATGTTAACTCTGGCTGTCACAAGCAGTGCTTGAGCCTTTGGGACAGATGAGGTCTCCTGACCTGTGCAGTGATTTGGTATTATCCTGTTATTCTTGAGTCTATTTCTATTTTATCTGCTCTCACCATGTCATTTACTCGGGCCATTTCAGATTTCTTTCCCTTCCCATGTTTGCCCCAGGCACAGGCACTGTGCCTGCTTTGCAGCCTGACAGTCTTGACCACTGACTGCTTTGTCCTTGTGTCCGTGAAGCAGTAAATCAGCTGTATTGTGATAAATAGAAATGCTGTGTGGGATTCCCCTTCCTTAAATAACCCCATCTCCTTCTGCACAGAAAATGCGAAGAGGTGGACTCTTCATATGAGGCAGATAAAGCCAAAAGCTGCTAAGGACTCCTCTCCCTGCCTTGAAAAGTAGTGCTCTCACCCAGGAGAGGTATATGGGTTTGCTTATGAGCTTTCCCAGCACCCTCTGTATCTCTTTCTGGGTCAAAGACACAGCTGAGTAGAAAGGTGAGTTTGTTCTCCATAGCTTGCTTAGCCCGTGGTTCCTCTGAAGATGCTGGCAAAAGGCTGTTTGTTCTGTTTTGTCTCTCTTCTGGGTCACCTTGGTGTAAGCAGAGGTGGTTGTAGAGCTTGTGTTGCCTTTTGCCTCTGGAGTGCTGCACAGTCCCAGAGCAGGGGCAAGCACGGGGGTTCCCCAGAGTCACCATCAAAGAATGGGATGAACTTGGGTCCAGCAGTGGCCGGTGATGGACAGCCAACCAGCAGCATCTGGGCAAGGAATTCTGTCTGGCATCTGCAGCCTTGCCTGGGGAGCACAGCACACGCGTCCCTGGTAGATGGGCTGCTGCTTGCAGAGATCACACTCAGGGTATCAGGGCAAAATGTTTAAGGCTTACAGACACTTAGTTTGCCCCAGTGCTTACCCTCAAGTAACGCACTCGGAGCTCTTTCCAGGGAGGGGAGGCAAGGGTCAGGCAGAGCATGTGATGCGAGGAAGAAACAGATATAAGAACTCAGTTTTGTGTGAATGGGAAGTCGGCGTGAGCACGCAGCCTCGTTGATCTGCTTGCTTTGGTCATGTGTTACTCCAGCGCAGCCTTAGAATCAAGCCTGCTATCTGCCATGTGGATTTGTCCTGCTGCTCTCCTCAGTTTGAGCCGTGTGCATGTCTTTCCAAGGACTTGGGCAGTGGCTTTCCCGTCCTACTAACTGGGAGACAGGATCAGCTCCCTTACACAGGCAATGTTGGCGTGAATGCTGTGGTGTTCCTCTGCTTTCTGTCTGTGTATTCATACTACGGTCAGCTCTGCCAGGACAAACAGCCTATTCCACTCTCAGAAGTCAGCAAATGCTGGGAGTCCGTAGAGCGCACGGGAATCTCCCTGCCCTCAGAGAGGGGTGGCATGTGGGTGTCCCCTCCTGGCCCGAGAGCTGCAGTAGAAACCCAAAGAGATATTTTTGTAGATTTCCTTTTTCTTTCTTGCTTGGTTTCTTTTTTTCCATTTTTTTGGTTGTTGTCTTGTTCCTCTCTCCTGATGTACTGCATGTGCTCGCGTCGCCTTGGAAGGGGGGCTCTCAAACTGTTTTGATTCCAAAAGGAAAAGAAGCTGGCAGGCGTTCATGTTTCAGTTCTCAAGTTATGTAGGTTAAAGCCTCCCAGTGGGAAAACGGAAGATATGAGAAAGCAGATTGCTGGTGGTGATATTCACTAGAAGGAAGAGAGAAAAAAGGAGCACGTAATTCTAGAGCCACAGCCACACGAATGTGAGGTTTCAGAGGTATGTTTTCTATCTGCTGTTAGAACATAATTTCCATTGATTTTATTCAATTTGTGATAAAATGCCTTATTGTGTCTTAAGAAATAGTGGGAATGACTGGCTTAGAAGCAGAGTCTAAGCCAGTGTTCATGTGCAGAGGGGGGGAACGTGTTTGTCAATGAAACCTTGTTCTCAGGAACGTAGCTAACATTAATTATGGTGTGGTCCCTCCATTAAGAGCAAGTCAGATTTGTAACGTTTTGTGACTAGTTCTGAGATTTCAGCTTCTGTAGGTTAAAGTAGGTTCTGCAGGTTAACTCATGCTCAGAGCATAAGAGTTAAGCGCGAAATGAGGCTCCAGACCTTTTCCTGAATCCTTGTTGTCCTCAAACAAAAGCCTTCCCTATGGTTTAAGACCTATTTGATTACAGAATGTGGGCTTGTGATGCAGTATTTGGGACTTTAAATACTGGCACTCTGCAGAAATATGCATTAATATTCCCCTGTAGATTTTTCATTCTAGAGACAATGTAATTAAAATTAGATCTTTGTCAGTATATTCAAAGTAGGATATTGCATATTTTGCATTGGGCAAGTAATAAGCTATGGTACATTAAACTGTTAATACAGAAATATACATTTGAAATTATCGGTAGCCTTCTGTTAAATGAGAGATCATTACCAGAGATCATTACCAAACTCTATTGTCTGGTCTTAGTCAAAATTTCTGTAGTTTTTAGGGCTCCTTTAGAGTTCTAAAATGCCTGGCTGGTTCCATGAGTACTTAGTTAAAAAGGAATTGTCTATTTCTATTATGTAAAATACAATATTTGTGTATATCTTCTTTATTGACTACAAAGTCTCAAAGTTTAAAAAAACACCCTGCTTAGAGTGCAGACACAAACTGTTGAACCTTAGCAAAGACAAACCTGTCAAGTCACTCTCCTATTTCAGCAGTTTTGTAGCTACAATTTCCTCTACTGAAACCCAGTCCTGATCTCTCTAAGTGAACGGCAAACACTGCTGTTTAATCCAATGCCTGCAAGGACTTGTTAAGTGACTGGCTATTGCTTGCATTTACATTGAATTATATTTTTTTCTCTTTTAATTAAAAGCCGTCATGAGGGCAGGAGATGCAGATTTGCTTTGAGAAGGACTGTTAGAAAATGACGTATTGCAAAGATCCGTCAGTGTCTTTTTATCCATCCCCGTGAACAAAAAAAAGTCAAAACTTGCTCTTGCAATAACCTTGTTTTAAGGCTGCTTTCAGGCCAGTGAAGTCCCAGGAGAGCCTCAGGTGTGAAGTACCTGATTCCCACTGGCAAGTGTTGCCTTTCTGCATTATTTTAACTGTGCAGAGTGCTGGAAATAGTATGAGTAACCTGAGAAAACTATCATGAGGAGCTTGGGTTCTGCCGTTGGTCACAGAAGATCCCAAAGTATATCCAGCTCCTGAGTCAATAATCTTTCTGCTCTGCTGGCCATAGAAAGCACCATCTGTAATCACAGATAAAACCCAGCTGCTCACTTCTCTGCCAAGCTAATTAAAAAGTGCCGTGACCTCCCTAGGGCTAATTGTGTCCTGTCAGTGGGATGAAGGAAAGGAGTCCAACAGGGTTGCCTGGTATTTCAGCACTCTGCTTACAGATATAAGTTTAAATGGGTTTTATTTTATTATGACTGTGATTCCAGAGCTAAGATGGCTGTAAGTGCATGTCTAACTCCTGATTTCTGATCTGCAGGTGAGGGAAGTGATAGAGAAGTGCTGCTAGCACATGATTTTCTTGCAGAACCTCCCTTTCCTCCAGCACCAACATGAAGAGCAACTTCTCTCTGGTTGTCACCACCAGAGAAACTCTCCAAGTCCTCTACACAGCACTGACAAATTCATCTGCTACGTTGCACTTGTCTCCTCCCTGCCCACTGACTTCTTCAGATTATCAGTTTTCATTAATTCCAGCACTCTTCTCTGTGGTTTTTGTTCTGGGGCTGGTCGGCAACGGTGTGGTGGTTGTGGTGCTTTGTCGTCACAGTGGCCACAAAACAGTTGCTAGTATCTACATTTTCAATCTGGCCATGGCAGATTTGTTGTGCCTCGCCACCCTTCCCTTCTGGGCTACCTACTACGCACAGAGGTACAACTGGCTCTTTGGGTCTCTCATGTGCAAAATCTCCAGTTCTGTCCTGTGCCTGAACATGTTTGCAAGCATATTTTTCATCACATGCATGAGTGTGGACCGGTACCATGCTATTGTCCATCCTATTCGCTCTCAAAGAAGAACTCCACAACAAGCTTACATTATAGCATTGGTTGTGTGGGGCCTTGCCTGTTTGTCCTCCCTCCCGACTTTTTATTTCCGGGACACTTACTATGTTGAAAGCTTGGGGGTCAACGCTTGCGTTATGGCCTTTCCTCGTGAGAATTATGCAAAATGGTCTGTGGCAACAGCTTTCCTGAAAAACGCACTCGGCTTCTTCATCCCCTTGACAGTGATCACCACGTGCTACATTTGGATCCGGAGGCACTTGCTCAAAGCACAGGAGTTTGGGAAAAACAAGCAAAAAAGAGATAAAGTCCTAAAGCTGGTGGCTGCTGTTGTGGTGGCCTTCTTAATCTCCTGGCTCCCATTCCACATTTTAACGTTTTTGGATGCATTCACTCGTATGAACATCATTAACAACTGTGATGTTACAGGGATCATTGATGAAACACTGCCGTTTGGCATCTGCATGGCATTCACCAACAGCTGCATCAACCCTTTGCTGTACTGCTTTATCGGGAACCAGTTCCAGGAGAAGCTCCATCACTTATTTAAGCGACGAGTTTATCAGTTCAACAGCCATCGAGAGAGCTCTTCTTTGAGGAAAGGGAGCTGTCTCAGAGACACTGAGACACCCGTGAGCAGGGAAGGGGGGCCTGAGTCCTTCCTGTAGTCACTGGGACACAATGTGCGGCAATGTCAGTGCAGCTGCCTGTCTCTACGGTGGTGACATTCTGGCAAATAAACATATTGGTGGTATTGTAAATATAAGCTTGTGTGAGGCTGAGATCAGGCAAGCATTTAGTGTAACACAAAAAGACAAAATACACAAAAGGACTGTTATATGGTAGCTACAATTGTGTAGGTGCTGAGTATTACTCCTGAAGCTGATTTTCTACAAGAGATTCTCAGTAGAGACTGTGTAAATGCAATGCAGGTACTTCTGTACCTATCTCTAAGAAAATATGTTGACCTTTATTTTCTACATGAATATTATACTTTTAAATATATGGCTAGAGATGACTTATTTAAAATGCATCCTCCTCGTCACTTAGGCCTGGGAACCTGAGAACACATGTAGACATGGTTCTGCAAACTGCTGGAGGCAGGATAGTATTCCTGGGGAGAAGTACAACCGCATGCGTATTTGTATACCTTTATCATAGTGGGTAACAGGTTCAGAGGCCAGATGGTCCTTTGCTTCGATTCAGTGTGGTCATTTTTGACAGTAACGCCCCAGGAACTGAAGCTGCTATGTCACACATGCCGAGTCCTGCACGATGCCCAGCAGCCTTTTGGGAGAGAACTTGCTGTTTGTCTAGACTTTTTGCATTTTAGATGTAGATTATTACTGTCTAACTTGGGCTACCGTGTACAGAAATCCTAAGCAGCTGTCTTGACAACCAGCACAAAACCATGGCGTGACTTCTAAGACTTACCCACATCTCAGTATGGGAGTTTATTCATTTGTGATCAAAAGAAAGGGGCAGAGGAAAGTATTCAGCAATATTGATTTTTTTTGAGGTCACTTTTGATGATTATTTGAAATCTTCCTTCGCTGAAGAGGTACTAGTCCTTTTGGACCTTTCAGAAAGGATCACGTTTGATAGGCTCAATCTAAAAACGGATCTGTTAGCAGCTCACTCAATTTGCCAGTAGGTTATGTCCAGCCTGGGTGACCCAGGGTGACCAAAAGATCGTTAGCTTCAGGGAATTCTCTCTGACAAATTAGCCTTGAGGCTTGCATTTGCAAGGGTCCACGGGTCAGAAATTACACCTGTCAGTTGGGTAACTGGGGAGCTGGTCTGAAAGTCCCAACACTGACTGGTGCCTGGAAGCACGGGAACCTGTTAGGGTGGTTGTAAATTTTTTCACTGGTGCCTGTGAAAATGGGGTTATGCAAGAAGTGTGCCAGGCTCAGAGTGATGAGGGATGAAAAGTTTGTGCAGAACCTGGCGAAGTGGGGGCTTGACCACAAATAACCACTTCTCCTTGTCCTGGTCTGGTGTTCTGCAATGGGGTATGTAGCTGGAGAGATGCTTGTCCCAGAAAGTGGAAGGGCCATTAATGTGCCTCCCCTGGAATGTTTTTGTTGAAAATGTTCCGAGAAGCTAATAGCGTCTGGGCGTCGGATATTTCTGGAAGGAGAAACTGTTAATTGCTTAGCAATGAGCACAACAACACAGCCATGCTCCAGCAAAACAAATCATCATATTAAGAAAATTACCAGGTGTTCAAAGCGGCAGGTTCGGAGGAGTAATGAGAGCTTGTGGAAGCTTTTTACCTTTGCTGCAATACAGGTCAATAATGAACACAATTGTGCCATTAATTGGCATCTTTGTAGTCTCAAAACAAAAGCTAAACTACACCATCTGACCACAGTGGTACCTGTACTTCAGCTGTATCCATCCAGAGACCGCACATGTTCCACACGTCAGTCTGGACCTGCTCAAAAAGGTCAGTTTTTAACAATATCACACCTTCCAACTGGTGTGCAGACCTGTGCAGACAGGGAAACACCACAGCAATCTGAAATCCAGTTCCAGTTGCATTTACACATGTGAGAGACTAGAGAAAATCAGAGCAAAGCTTTCCCAAGGCAAGAGTAGTGATGCAGCAGCATCACAGGGCTTAACAACAGCTTGCTGAGGCTGAGGCAGCTGCACTCAACGCAGCTGCACTCCTGCAATCAGGGGAAAAAAAATACTAAATGGGCAGCCAAACAGAGAGGAGAGGAAAATTACTTCTTTCAAAATGCAGTTTCAAAAGAAGTCTGCCCTGAAGGTCACATTCTGCAAGAGTGACAAACTAGGTGAACCCCAGAGCTCCACAGTGTGATATTCGTGGTTGCCGGATCTGCCTTGTACCTCTAATAGGTCACGAATTTGAGCAGTGCAGTTAAACAAACATCCAAAAAATGTTGTCTGGAGAAGAACCTGAGATGGAAGTGGGGGAGACGCTGTATCAAGGGTTTTGCTTTATTTTTAGAACAAACAGAATACTGTTGATCTCTTTGAATTTATTCCATTATGCTCAAGTTTCTCATTGGATTTTTCAGGGATTTTTAAAGGAAAAATTTGTGGGGGGTCACAATTTCATCATGCTGTGTTTATTTTTTCAGGATTTTCCACAAATAGAGATAAAAATTTAAGCAGGTTTTTTTCATTGCAATTTTTGAAGCTGTTTTTTGTACTTTCACAAGAACATTTTGCTGATATTTCCAAATTATTCTAATAGTTGCACAGAGCCACAGCCACTCTCTATCAGATCCCAGTTCTCCTTCCTGGTCCTTTGCAAGCCATGTGCTCCTTTAGGCACTCCTAGAAAATGCAGACAGCCTGTCCAAGGCACAAGCCCTGCAGCTGTTTGGCAGAGTGTGCAAGCTGGGAGCCCTGCTCAGGCCAGTCTTGCCACCCCACAGCCCCGTGCACCTGCCCTAAGATTGTGCCCTCGAATGATTCACACAGTCCTGGCAGGGATATTGAGATTGTGTGATGTTGCTCAGTGTCCTGCTCCCTCTGTAAGTATGGCCGGATGAATTTATGAGCAACAGCTGGATTTCAGCTGGGGCTGCACCCACTTTGCCCTGCCATGATGCAATCACCGTCAGTCGAGAGGAAAGCCTGCTGTGGAAGGGATGGCTTGTGATCTACCAGGTGGAAATGCTGGTGGGTTTGGAGTCAAAGCTGAGAGTAGTGGTTCCAGTGTTTCTCTGGAGAGAAGAATGTCCTGGATCACTTCTGAGCCTGTCAGATAGTCTTTCCCCAAAGAAGGGTGGAGGGGATGGATTCCTACAAGGGTCAATCTGTCTCTGTCACATTTGCACAGCAAATTGTGTTTCCAGCTTCCTTTTCTAGCTGTGGTTGATTACTCTCAGCTTAAATGAATCATAGAATGAGAAACACTCCAAACTGAGCGTCCTGTGTGTGTCCCTGAGATGACTTCAATATGCAGCTTCAAGATGTGAAGCAGAGAATGTTGCTGGCATTTATTAGCATGAGCTAGTGCTGGGTGGTGAGCTAAACGCTTTGTTTGTGTAAGATATAGAATAAGAAATGTTTGGTACAGCATGTTCTCACTAAGAAGTCAACATAGCCTGAGCCTGTTCTGGCACTCACTCAGCACCCTTGTCCTATTTCTTGGCCCAGATTTTGGGCAGGAATACCATCTTAGCACTCTGCCCCCGACTGCCCCGCCACATCTTGACTCTCTTTCAGAACACATCCCCTTGTCCTGTCTGCAGCGTGAGGGGATGTCATGGAACAAGTGAACTGCTCGCATTTCCTCATGAAAATGAGGACTCTTGGGTGCTGTGTTTGGCAGGAACGCAGAAAACCTGAAGCGTGAGGTGGTCTGGCAGCCTTTCCTCCACACAAGCAGACTTGCTGGTCTTGTCTGAAGTCTCCTTAATCTTGGATGAAAATAACTGCCGTTGTTGGGAAGGGCTGCTCCATTCTGCAAGCTCCTGAGATGTGCTTTCCTCATGTCTGCCTGCTGGGCGATCCAGCTGGGTACAGCAGAGAGGGGCTTGTTGCTCTGGCCAATGGACTCTGCCAGGAAGGGTTTGTGAGTCTCCTAGGGCATTGTCTTACCAGATCCATATCCACAGAAGGAGCCCAGGGCTGCCATCTTCAGCATCACAGATCTTCTGGTCTGGATACCGTGGGCAGTCGATCATCTAGCTGTTTGGCAGAGCATCCAGCCAGGCACCTGGCTGAGAGCCAGCGTCCCCCCCCTCCCCGTTTGCTAGGTTTCATTAGAATCAAAAGAGGAAAGGAAGCAAACATGAAAAAAACCCCAATAAACGCTGAGATTTTTACAGGGAAAACAGCAGGTTTGTGTGCGCGCGTGTGTTAAAAGGAAGTAATGCCTGACCCTGTGAGATACCCAGCTGCCAGCAGCAAGTCTGTGTGCATGCAGTTCACCTAATAAGGAGTTTGCAGACCTTTTCCCACACCAGCATTTCCACATCTGTAATCAGCACTTTGCGGTGTTACGGTGCCCTCTGCTTCGCTGCCACTGGGAAGCTGGGCTGTGCAGCGCTGGGCCGTGCAGCGCTGGGCCCGTGTTTCAATGAGGGCACATCCGCTGCCATTGGAAGTAAGTGTGGGAACCGGGGGGGTTATGTCTCTTTTGCACGGGAAGCCCAGAGGCACCTCCCCACAATACTCCTGTCCTTGATAACACACAGAACAACCATCCATCCATCCATCCATCCATCTCTCCCTCCCTGCATCCATCCACCCATCTATCCATCCCTGCATCCCTCCATCCATCCATCCATCCATCCACGCCTCCCTTCCTCTTTCTTTGTGCCCACGCTGTGATCGTCACTGCTTCAAACATCAGCCCTTGTATCTGTCAAAGACCACAGCTGGTGGTGTAACTCCAGCTTCCAAAACCAGCTTTTTTGGCTTTACTCTCTGTCTGCCACTGGAAGTGATGTGTGGCAAGAAGCCAGCAGGGAATTGCACAGGCTTGGCTAAAAAGTTTCTCAACTTTGTTCTTGGAGTGAAGAGCCCTGGGACAGGGAGCAAGCCAGTCTCTCTCATTGCCTCTTTCAAATGTTTACTTACCACTTCCTCTTCAGCAAAGAGTCTGAATTTGACATTATAAGCTCCAAATAGATCATTTCACAAAGCAGAGTAATATGGAATTGGATGAGTGTTATGACATTAATTTCCCTGCTGTGAGATACCTCTGAACTTATCCCCTCTCTCCTGTTGACAACCAGTAGCCCTTGAGTTTAAGCAAATGTAAGTTTGTAAAGTTCTGCTCCATGTCTGTAAGACAAGCAGTCATGGGAAGCCAGGATCCAGTGTGAGTTTTAACTTTAAGAATTGTAAATATTTTATTGTTTCTACAGCAAATAAGAAAATCAACAGTACTTAACCCCATGAACTGCAACAGTGCAAGTGAGACTCATCCAACACAGCTGCCAAGTCAACGTAACAGACAGCTAAAATAAAACAGAGGATGAGGCTGCCTCTAGAAATCAGTCCCACCTTCTAACAAATGTAAAAAGCCTTTCTAGCAGGAAGGAAAATAGTATAATCATTAAATTCATTTAAACAGAGATTCATTGGTTACACCGCTACTGTTGAATGATGTATGGGAGAGCTTGCAGAAACTCAATGTGATGAATTGGAAAGATGTCATGTTCATATAAAGAAACAGAAGGAGCATATTATTATTATTGCTGTTTAAACTTTGGTTTAGCAGAGCCTTCTGCATTCCCTAGGGATGTCTCAGGTTATGCTTTGAAGTTATCTGCTTCAGAGGCACTTCATTTGTCATGGAGGAAGTACATACACGTAAAAGTGTTTGCTGTGCTGGAAGCACGGGGTTAATCTCTGAAATATCTTGTCTGTGTATGTGTCCCTTTGTGCTTTGCTGCAGGGTGTGTGAGCCCTGAGGCTAGGCACTGGGGAGGCATCACACCGCCATCCCTGCCCCAGGCACTCTGGGGTGCCCCATCAGCTGGGCTGCAGTGCCATACACAGTGCACAGCCCAGCGAAACATCTGCATTAAGCGTTAGAACAGCATCCAAATATGCAGCTCTTTCGCAATGACAGGAAAGTGAAATTTATGAATACAGCATGTGCGGGGCACACAGCTGTGTCATGACAAAGTAGGAAAAATATAGCAACTACCACTGCCTCTAGAGAAAATGTAGCACTTCATCTGTAGACTTAAAATCTGATGCTTCCTAAAATCTTTGCTGAGATGATGTTTATGTGGTGTGCAGCTGTTTAGGGTCTTCACGTGCCGGGGAACATGGTAGATTTTCTTTGCAGATGCTGAGCAGCATTACTCTGTATTGCTTGACTTGCTCCTGTAAGTGCTCTAAGGAGTTTTACACATAATGAAATAGATGTCATAACCCTCATGCTGCCAGCATCTTACCCTGCCAACACCTTTATTGACCACAGTGAGACTTCTTCAATAGTAAGGACAGTGCAATTTGGCTCTCTATAAAATTTGCTCCTGTTGTGAACTCCAGGGCTTTCATAGAATCATAGAGTCATAAGTTTGGAAGAGACCTCTGAGATCATCAAGTCCAACTGTACCTGTCTCCCCACTAAACCATGTCCCTAAGAAACTCATCCACCCATCTTTTAAACACCTCCAGGGATGGCGACTCCACCATCTCCCTGGGCAGCCTGTTCCTATTCCTGACAGCCCTTTCAGTGAAGAAATTCTTCCTAATGTCCAGTCTAAACCTCCCCTGGCACAACTTGCGGCCATTTCCTCTCGTCCCATTGCTGTCACTTGTGAGAAGAGCCCAGCACCCACCCGGTCACCACCTCCTTTCAGGCAGTTGTAGACAGTGATGAGTTCTCCCCTCAGCCTCCTTTTCTCCAGGCTAAACAACCCCAGTTCCCTCAGTCGCTCCTCATAGGGCTTATTCTCCAGCCCCTCACCAGCCTCGTTGTCCTTCTCTGCACACGCTCCAGCCCCTCAGTGTCCTTCTTGTAGTGAGGGGCCCAAAACTGAACCCAGCACTCGAGGTGTGAGTGTTCGAGGTTTAGAGCATCATGAATCCCTTTGTATCATAAAGTGCTGAATGTCCTTGTTTTACTGTATTCGCTGCCTCATTTTAGGTGAGTATGGTGTGGAGAATTTGTTCCTCAAAGTGCTTGTGTTTCTTTGGAAGAGGGTTTCTCCCTGTGCAATTCAGTGTGCAGTAAATACATCTGACAAAGGTTTAGTTAAGAATATATTTTCGGACCCAGACAGACTTTGCAATGTAAACAACGTGTTTAATAGTAAAAAGATCTTTTTTCTTTCAAAACTGTAGCAATAGACTGCTGCAGTTCAAAACACAGAGGCTTTTATTAGAGAAGTGATACAACACAAAGGAGTTGTTTTCAAGGACAAGTCTGGGGAAAAAGACCTCAGACTATGTAACTAAGTGTGCTATAATAACTGGGGAAAACCCTGTGGACGTCACTGGCTCTCAGCCTAGAAACTGTCAGTCTTTCATCTGATTTTACTTTGATCTTCACCCCCTGCAGGAATACAAAGAGATCTTTCTTTCATCCACGGGAATACCCAAAAAAGGAATTACCCAGAAGAGTCAGGAATGTTTATTTCTCCAGCTCGGAGTCCAGTACTGATCTGAACTACAAGACAACTAGCATCTTTTTTTTAGCTGCTGGCTGCTTTTCTGCTGAGATTTGGTGGTTTGCAGGTAATGCTCTCTAGAAAGAACAGGCAATGCAAACAGGTAATGGAAACAGATAGGAAAGTTCTTAATTTTGATCTATCCTGACTACCCTTGTAGCTGATTCAGCTCCAAGAGCACCCAGAGCAGACCATGTTGAATGCAGGAGCAGATTTCATCCACACGCAAGCAAGGTGGGAAATTATATTGTTGCTGATTGCTAAGACAGCACTGGGTTAAGCAAGACCTCCAAGGCACACCACGGAGAAAAAACTCTACCATTGGAAAAAATGTCAGAAGTTCATGTGGAACGAACAGGGTGGATTCACCACGAGGGTCTGTTGAAAGTCTCTGAATAATTACCGAGGAATGTTCACAGGTTTTCCTTGGGTTGCAGAGCGGGTGACAGCGCTGAGGACTTGTTCTGGTGCATTGGAACACTGGTAACTCGTGGCTCAGTGAGCCAAGCTGGATGCGGTTGGGGACACGTGAACTATTGAGAGGTTGTTACTGTGGGTCCTGTCATAAATCGTTGCTGTGTTCCTGTTGACTGTGCCTGTCCTATAATCTTTGTCTCATAATGTTACTGCAGGTACGCATGTTAGAGCAGCTGAAAATACAACAGTAAATCCAGTAACATTTAACATCCTCTTAGGACAGCTCATAAAAGTAGTGTAATGCTGGCAGTTAATATCTACAGCTGTTGTAGAGAGCATTTTCTCTGCCCTTGCTCCCTTCATGTCTTCAAGCTTTTTATAGACCCAATATTTAATGAGAGCACATAGAGGAAATCTGTTTTCAGCCTCATTGCTGTCTTAAACCCTCCCTGTCACTGGTTCAAGAGGCAGTGGAGCTAAGTCAGAGGTACAGCAGCACAGCACGGCAAAGGGACACCTATGTGTTCTCCTTCCTGCGGTGACCAAAAGAAGTCACTATCACTCTATCCTTCACAGGAGTCCCATGTGATTCCCTAGAAAGGCAGGCTGTTGCAGCTCACCCTTGTGCTGGCTCCTCATTTAGTGGCTCCGCAGGCTCCAGTGTGTGTTCTCTTCCTGGCATGAAGCATTTACCTGCTCTGTAAACAGATTTGTCTCATTTCTACTGACGGAGGAAGTTTCTGTTCAGCCACGCCATTGCAAACATGCTTTATTTCCTCATATGACCTCACATAACAGCACATACTGCTCTAAAGGCTGAACATGCTTGCAGGCATTTGTTTAGCACAAAGATTACCCTGCAGAAGTACAGTGATTTTGTAATGAAGTGATTGTACTTTCTGTGGTTGGGAAATACTGAAAGGTAAATTAAGAACCCCTGTCCTGAAGTCGTTTTCCAAAGTGCTCTCTGGCTGTGGGCAATGCCTCATTTCTTCATTAGCCTCTTCAAGAAAGCTGAATACTCCAATTAAACTATTATGTGCTGGTCTCTATGTTAAAACTTCAATCCCATTAGTTTTTTTACCATCCATGGAAGTCTTTTAAATGCTCCATGATTCATCACAGTTTTCTGCTTTTGCAGCTTGTTTGGCAGTAAGAGAACACACTAGGAGGGTGGATGAGCTTTGTTCAAAGTGGGGGTTGAGGCTCTGATTGCTTGGTTTTGTAACTCACCTGGGAAAACCTAAGCAGAGTAGACTTTTGGTTAAGTCCTCAGATGGTATAAAGACTTAGCAGACCTTCTCTGAAAGAAGAAAGAGGCCACCTAGTGCTGAATAATAGGCTGCTGCATTCTTCTCCAAGACTGTAGCATTGCATGGGGTTATTGTAATCAAAGTGCAGGACCCTAAATACCTCCCCAGAAATGGAGGTGTCCCAAATCAATGTCTCGGTGTGCTTGTCCCCATTTTACTGTGTACAAACAATGTCATGAAAATACATCCTTCCTACAAATATTCACTATGCACGTTAAGACTTTATTGCAGTACCACCTGCAAGCACAGGGAATGCAATCATCAGACCTCATGAGTCATCGTATGTTATATTATTGTCTTCAATGGCATGGAAGTCCGGTAAGGTCAATTTTATTTATTATGTAGCTATGATAAGAGTAGTGTTCTGGTATATATGACTTCTCAAAAAAAATCTACTTAGAAGTAAAGGGTAAAACAGAAGACAGCAAGATTCTATCTAACATTGTACATTGGTGAAATCAACTTTGTTCTTTGTTTAAGGCATTTAGCTGCAGGTATAAATTGTTTTCCAGATTAGACGCAAATAGCAAAAATAATGATAATTTTTTAAAAGTTGCATAACTTCAGGGAAGAGACTCACATTTAGAGGACTCAATGTGACAAACTCCACAGATACGAATATCACTTTATATCTAAATGAAGTATTTAATATGGAAAATGCTTGTGGCAGTTTCATGTGGCAATTCCAGTCCTTTTACGTAGTTCAACAGAAGTTCTAACTCAGTCTTGTACCTATGTGGGGATTAAATTAATTTCAGAGCAAAGCAGTTTGTTTTCTATTTGCTAGAATTTAAGTCATCACAGGAACTGATGTCCTCGGTGCCTGGATATAAAAGCCTCCCAGTTATTTGGTTGATCTCCTCCGTCCCAGGTGTGCTGTTAGATATGTCGTCTGCTCAAGAATAGGACAGTTCACGTTGGCTAGCATGACTTTAGGTTTTTCTCTCTTCTAACATCTGAAATACCAAGATTTATGACAGGAGGGATGTTTATAATTATTTGCTCCAATTTCCTGCACAGGAGCCGAGTAAATTAAATCTCGCTTCAGCCAGAGCTTGTGGTTGAACTCAATCAGTGGTTTTTACCTCTGTGGATATATGAATGCTAAAAAAAATTCCTATGAAAGCGCAAGCCCACGAGAGTACTAGCAGAATATTGGTTTATAAGTGTTCTTTGTAGACCCTTAGAAGTAGCCCACTGGTCTGCAGGGATCACGGACAAGAGACTGCAAACCACTGAGCTGTACTTTCCAGCAGACTGGAAAGCCATTACATACGTGACTGAATATGATTTTAATATGTTGAAAACAAATGTATACGGGCCAGGGTGCACACATGTAAACTCAAATGCTCTTAAGTCAAAAGGTATCGTAGACACTATCTACAGAGTAGTGCCTCCACCTATGAGCCTTTGATATGAGTATTATTTACAAACTGGCCAGCTTGGTCATTCAGAAGGAAAACACTCACTGCATGGAGGTCATCAGAAGAGCTCAGAAAATATTTCAGGTAAATATGGCACTCTTTGCAGATGATGATTTGCCTGGTGGGAAATTTTGTTGATGGTTCACTAACTTTGCTTGAAGGCAGCAGCAGACTGTATCTTTGTGTCCCCTTCCAAAACACAGTCCAGGAATAGTGCACTATAATCAGAGTCTACAGATGGTGTGTTTGACAGTGTGTTCATTGCAATGAGCAGTCCCTCCTCTGGGGAACTTCTGGGCTTCAACTAAATAATGGAGTGGGGTTTTGGTTTGGTTTTTTTTTTAATATGTAGTCACAAACAGTAAATTTGCTGCATCTTTCTGTTGCACCTTCAACAAAAGCTGTTCACTCTTCTGTCTGAAGCAAAATGATTAATTAAGTAAATAATTACCACCTAGTAGATTCATCAGCAGCTCTCTTTGCGTTCAGAGCTCTAGCTTCTGCCTGCAGAATCCCCAAGTGTCTTATGCAATTGAGGAAATGTTCATAAACTCTTAAGATGTAAGAACTGAAGGAATGGTCCAGAGATTTTTTTTTTTTCCAGAATTTCCTGGTAATACTAATTTTTTAATTATCCAAACTTGAAGAAACAATACAGATGAAAACTGCACACAGACTGAACAGATGCAGACGAACATGCCATTTTCAACCAACAGGGAACATTCCTCCGTATGGTTCTTTTTTAACAAGAAACTATCAGGGTTTTTTGCCAAGTCCAACAAAAATTAAAGCTAATATGGAGAAATCTGATGCTGTACCTCAGTCTCGTTCACTGATAACTCCTTCATAACCACTTCATAACTCCTGATGCAATAAAGAAGCACCCAAAGCTTCACTTTGATTCCCCTTTCCCATACTTTGCTTTTGTGCAAGCCTACCAAAGCCGTCTTTTAAAAGCTGTCAGCTCGGTGTTTCAGAGCCCTGAGTAGGGCTGCAATCAGTCATCCTTGTTAGTAATGGTCTCATGGGTTCTACTTCTCTTTTTTTAAGCTTACCTTTTCTTTTTTGCATATCTCCATCCATCTCTATCCACACATCTTCTTATCTGGCTCTTGGCTCTTACAGAGCCTTAGCACCGCGTTCCTCAGCACTGAAGTTAGGTTTTCTGTCTGATTTTACTCATCTCTTGTTTCCTGTGCCATGGTTACTGTCTTTCCTTGTTTTCAATAGAACTGGTTGAGCTTTATTCTTGTTTTCCTTCTGATATAAACCATGTTTTTCTGTGTGATTTTATTTTCTTAACACAGCAAGTTGCATATAGTCAGATACCAGAGGTGGTTGTTTACATTGGATTTCTTCTGAATTTGTTAATCTTGTCCTCTTCCTTCCTTCAAACTGCTTTACACAAATAATCAGAGTACTTCTGGAATGCTCCTGGCATATATAAACTGTTACAGAATTTAATTCAGGAATCCCATCTTGTACTCCACTAAATAAACAAGGACATCATCTCCATCAATGGTTGCAGTTTGCTGCTTGATTTACAAAGTGGGAAGCTTTTGCCTCTTATTTTCCTTCAGCTCCTTCATTTATTTCAGCTTGAGAAACTGAAGTTTCATGCTGTTGGGAATGCTTGGTAATACAAGTAAAGCCAGCAAGTCTTCTTTTAAAAGAAAGGGTGCGGGTGGGCTATCAATGCACCTTCAACCTCCAGTACCAAACTCTTTCTCCCTCTTCCAACCTGTACAAAAAGGGCTTATAACAGAGTTCCATGGGGACGAGGATCCAATCTAAAAGATTTGCAATGGGAATTTTCTTGCTTTTCAGCAAATACATTCTTTAAACTGCTGCACTAAGGAAAACCCTAAATCAGCCATCCAGTAATGATGCCCGCATCCAAACCTGTCCCAAGCTCTGTACTGCAGAAGAAAACATGTCTAAGAGGGCATTTCTTTAGTTCCTCCTAATTGTCTTTCTGTGATACTTTTTTTTGCCCCTGCCTGATGTGGCACCTAGTAGTGTTTGTCCAAATTTTTGATCTAATAGCTTTCTAAAGGTCACCTATTTATTTCCCACAGCCTTCTAAACTTCTTATGAGTCATTAAACCAATTATTTGTGCAGGTGTAACTCTGTGAATGTTCTTCTAGGCTTCTGCACAAACTGCACAGAAAAACTGCTCCCCAAAATTATGCCCTGAAAAAATTTTGATGGACTTCCTGGAGAGCTGTTCAAGTATTGCTTCAATGTGATCCTTTAAACTTTTTGCTGCAGGCCTTAATCCTCTGAACAGACATTTCTTTAATTCTAAGTAATGTACTCTGGGACACCATCCAACACAGTCAGTGACAGTGCTTCCTTTTCTTTCTCCTGCCAGGCAGCAGGTCAGAGGTTTTACTGTCATTTGTTTTCTTTGATGTGAGGGAAACTGTTGGTGGGAGCAACTAGGGGAAAAAAAGGAAAAAAATAAAGCTGCTGTTGTATTTATGTTTGGGTGGATGGGGGAAGAGGGACTGGTCAGTGCTTGGTTTTGATCTGGCAGACAACAGGTTCCTGCTCTTTTTTCCAGTTACTCGGAAGCTTTGTCTCATGCAATCACAAAACTGTCCCTATGCTCTCTGCAGCATAATTCGCTTGGAAAGGTCCAGATGGAGCACAGAGTAACCACAGGGCAATGGATTACAAATTCGACATCTGCTTCGGGCTGTTTAGTGCTGAGATCTGCTTGGAGGAGTTTGGAAGGGATGACAATCTGCAGTTCATGCCTGGCTGCTGCACTGGGAGATCTACAGCACCAGTTCAGAGCTGTGCTGGGACAGCAGAGCCCATTCTGATCAAACCAGGTGCGATTCCTAGACCAGCCCCAGAGGAGTGGGAGCACTTCTTCCCAACTACAGCTATGGGTGAGTCAAAGATGGTTGTGTGGATGCCCATTAGTTGAGCGGTCTGAAAGGAGGAGCCGTTAATGAAAGGACTTTCCTATGCAGGAGAAAAGTTGTCTGTGTTCTCCTCGCTGTTGCATTACAGTGGGGAGGTTGCTATGCCTTGGCACTCCCAGTGCAGGCAGTGCCAAATGGTACCACAGTTGTAAGACACAACATCGGAGGCAGCCCGTGCAGGCAGGCTCCAGTCTGATGCGGGGTTTTACCTTTCCCAAAGTGCAGGGCCAGAGGGGAGTCCTGAGAGCGTGTGAATGTGGTGGGATAGGGACCTGGGAAAGCCCAAGTCTCACCTTTACACTACTTCAGCAGAAACACCTTTGTCTTTAGGTGAAGTCCTCCCCCCTCCACACTTTCAGTGAGGTCACTGTTGCTGAGGAATGCGTACATGAGTTTTGGGAGAGAGAAAAACACTCCTCCCCCACATCCAAATACAGCCCTTCGAGCCTGCACTGTCCGAAGACTTAATAGCGTGTCAGCTGCTGCTATCACGATCATTTAAAGGAAGATTAAACAGTATCTTGTGTTGCGAGTGCTCATCCCAGGTCTAGTCTGGGTCTGTTATTATCTTCTGAGAGCCTGCCGCAAGTTCAGCATTGTTGTCTCAAAGGGCTGCAGAGTCCATGGACATTCCATTTCTCCACCATCTTGATGTTTTTACACTCGGCGTGATCCTCCAACAGGCATCAGGGCAGCTGCAGGCTGGCCAAGCTTTGCTGACTGGGTATCTGCTCCCAGTCTGGCCCTGAAATTATAAATTCACGCTCAGATTGGATGGGGGGGGTGAAGGAAGGAAGGAAGGAGATCAAGGAGAAGCAGTTATTCGTGGTAAAATGGAGAACATCTGCCTCTTTCCTCACCACACACACATTCTGGAAGGGAGGTAGCCAGGGCTCTGGGCTCTGCCTGTCTTGAGGCAGGCACAACAGCTATCAGCACTGAGGAACACACACCTGTACACACAGGTTTTTGGAATAACCACGTGTAATCTTTAATACTGCACTGGTCCTACTGATAAACCACACAGGAGCAAGGTCATGAGTTCTTCTCCACTACACAAGGATAATCCTAGGTTGGATATGTTGCTTAGCAGTTACTCCATTTTTATTTAGGAGGAAACAGAAAGTTGAAATTGCCCTCCCAAGCCACATGCCGGCATTCCAGGCATATTCCAGCCTCCCACAGGTTCCCTGAGCGCTGTGGGTGAGAAAGAAGATGGAAGCTTGTCAGCAATGAGTCTGTGTCAGACTCAGGATGGATGTTCCTAGTTTTGAGTTCCTTATTCTGTCCAGCAAGCTGCATGGTCTCTTCTTTAAAATTTGTAAGAATGCACTATAAGCCACAAGAAAGTGAAATGATGCCAGTTATTCCATTTATTTCGCCTGTTTTTGCAACAAAATACAAAAGGAAAATGCGTCTTTCTAGAAATTCTGAGAATTCTTTTCTTTGGAATAATTCTGAAAAGCTGATTTATTTTTTTTATTTAGTATAATAATTTTCTTCTGCTACATTTTACTTCTAAAAGATCAAAGCAACCTGATTAAAATGTATTTTTTACTAGATCAAGGCATTTCATGGCTTTATCACAGCAGTGACGTTAAAATCAAGATTTTCAGTTCTATTGAACTGAAAGGAACCTTAGAATTGAATTAATTTAAGTTGAAATGAAATATTTTTGTGGAGAATAGATACAAAATTAATGCTGCCAAAGACCCATTATGCAGCTCCACCAAGTTACTGGTGGTTTTGGAGAGTTGTTCTGTGAGTAAATTTCCAACTGGTTCTAATAGGAAGTGCAAGGATGAGACTGGTGAGATTTTCCCATCATTCTTAAATCTGTAAGGCAAATTATTTTTATAGGAACATAGAATTATGCTCATCTTTTCATGAGAAGTGTCACAGATTTTTATAGCAACCATAAAATCATAGAATCATAAGGTTGGAAGAGACCTCTGAGATCACCGAGTCCAACTGTGCCTGTGTCCCTACTAAACCCTGTCCCTAAGGAACTCATCCACCCGTCTTTTAAACACCTCCAGGGATGGTGACTCCACCACCTCCCTGGGCAGCTGTGCCAACCCCTGACCAACAATGTGGTAAATATAAATACAAATTATGAAGCAAATAGAACATTTAGTTTGGAGGATTTAGTTTGGCAACTGCCAATTATTTTAGAGTGCTTTCTGAATTCACCCTTGAAACTACCGTGGGCACGGTGTTACTGAGCGCTGTCATGCCCCTTATGGGAAGGGCAGATAATTGTTTTCTCTACAGCATTTGCCCTCTGCAATTGCTTTGGATCCAGTCATGTACCTGTAGGGCAAGAGTGACTGTTTTGGCATTTTGTGTGGGAACTTTCATACTGTCTTTTCCTGGAGGTGGTGAAATCCTGATTCTACAGTGCCAGCACTGTTTCAGCTTTCCTGTGTGTTTCCTTTATTTGCTGTTCCTTGGCCTTTAAGCAGTTTTCACTAAATCAAGTCAGGTTATTACTGCACTGGGGGATTCCAGTTCTCAACAGTACGAGTGGTTCTGACCTAACAGTTATTTCTAGTCTTTTCCCCAGTTCTTTCCTGGAACCCTTCAATTGATTCTCGCTCCAACTTTGCCATTCTTTCTGTGATTATCTGTGACCTTGAGAAGAATTCCCCTGCCATAAGCCAAACCAAATTCTCCATACCAGTTCAGTAACAATTTCTTCAGTCAAAGCAGAGCTTTCAACAGTCAGTAACGATTATCAGGTTTGTTTTAGGCCTGCTGCTCTGTCATACAATGTTCTTGATCAAATATGATTCCTACCAGATTTCTAATCTAATCAACATATTCTATGAAAGGATATGATATTTTACCCAAGATAGACTGAAACTCAGCTCCAAGCTGTGGGTTGCAGTTCAGAGCTCTGGTTCTGAGTTTGTCCAATGGCTCCGTTTCTGAAGCACCAACCTAGTTGTTGTTCAGATAAGCTGGCCCTCCTATAACATTTTAGCCCTTCAGAGACTAAGGGAGCTTACAGTCTTTCTTTCCCCTAAGGGCAGCCCCAAGAACAGCTTTTGAATCCAAACTTTAACTTCCTTTTTAGTCCTGACAGCCATCCAAATGAATCTGGACATGTGTTGAAGTGTTTTCAACATGAAAAGAGGGCATTGTACCTAAGCAATCATAAATCTGTACTCAGTAAACATTGGAACACTGATGGATTTATTTTCTTTACACATTATTTAACTCAGAAAACTCTACAGGTAGCATCCTAGAAGATGTTCAAAGTACAGAAATACTGCTGTATTATTAATAATTACCAAATGTCTTCTTGACACACAAATCATCACACCATCTTTACAGGAGGAACAAGTACTCAGTGGCAAAGTACACTATGGTCTGAGAGTTGGTATTTGAGCAGGCTTCACTGTGATCAGCAGCCAAAAGATCTATAAATGTGTAAGACTTAGGCAAAAGAGTAGACATTGCAGCACAGGAAAAAAGGATTTTTCATTAGTGTTTCGGATAATATAAAAGAGTTTTCACAGATTGTAAATCATTGCTTGAACAAATTGTTTGTTTTGTAATGTGAATGCCCAGTCCCATTTCCCAGTTTAGCTCCTGTGCCTCTAGCAAAAGTGAAATATAAATGTAAAGCTTTACTAAATCTTACAAATTGTCATCTGTCTTACAAACAGTATTTACAAATAATATGAAGCATTACCTTTGCATTAGAACAACATATTAAATTGAAATTACT
Organism: Neomorphus geoffroyi; assembly: GCA_033558235.1. Taxonomy (NCBI): domain Eukaryota; kingdom Metazoa; phylum Chordata; class Aves; order Cuculiformes; family Neomorphidae; genus Neomorphus; species Neomorphus geoffroyi. Next base: position 13,867,785 of record JAUMJM010000045.1, read on the forward strand.
AGGAGCAGTTGGAGACTTTACCCATTAAGCTGATCATGCTGCTACATTCCTGGTCCATAGTGAGTTGTAAACTGCTGATGGGGCTGATCTCCATGTACCTCACGATACGGTCAGGATCTTCTACCTCAGAGGTTTATTTCTGGTGGTGTTGCTGTTACAGACTGCCCCATATCTTGAGAATCCTATGGAATAAGATTTGGGAAGATTATTATTTACAATGAACTTGATGACTAAGCTTGACAGCAATGAAACCTTTCTGTTTGAGTACACAGGACCAGCTTATCCAAGACATTTCTTTTTGTTTACACATTCTACTCTCAACAGTGTGTGTGTCTGTGGTTTCATATGATTTTTGTGATAGTTCAAACAATCTTCGTCTTGCATTGACATCTCTATTTAAGTTCATGTAGTGCTTTCCCTCCTATGTATATACATAGTACAAACATAAATGTCAGAAGCAGAAATGGAACCAAAAGAGCGAACGATTAAATTCCTGTAGCCAATGTTGCTACATTTAGTGTGACAAGATCAAGATGCATACCAACCTTGACCTGGATGCCACAGTGATGGTGATGAAAGACAGAACAAGAATGGGTGCCGCTCCCACATGAGCTGACACTGAACACTTCCAGATGGTCCTCTGTACTTCTGTGGTGAATCTGCTCCTGCTGTCTATGTTTCTTTAGCGGCACAAACACGAAGGTTTTTTTCTTCCTTTCAAGAATATCTTTCATTTCATCAACTGCAGTGTCACCGCAGAAGTGTCAGAGAACGTAGGAATTGATGTGCATTATATATGCATCAGCATATTCTTAAAAATAGACAATAAGTACTCCAAAATATTTATGTCCTTTCAAAGTCCTTGTATCCTCAGATGATAATTAGGCTCCAGTTCTTCTGAGAGCAAGTTGTCCTCTGAGATCTTCAAGGTATTATTTTTCTGTGGAATGGAAATCACTTTTTATTGGCTAGTTTAAGAATCCAGCAGAAACTGCAAGTAATGCACTTCAGCAGTTACACACTACCTTGGTTTTTTAAAGTGCTTTACAACAGGAAGTATCTCCTTCCTCTGGATTTTATTCCCCCTCTCCAAATTGAGCCACCACTCTGACTGAACATCTGCTCTGCCTCCGATCAGTTTTCTTGCGTGGGTCTGTTTCTCAGCATCTGTCTGCCTTTAGCCAGCACGCCCAGCAAGCTTGTGCGGACCACGAGCATCCCTCAGTACATCTGGCCTATGGGCTGAGTGTCTTTTGACCACCACTGCCATACCAATCAAATAGCAGTAAAATAAAATGGTGAAACCCTACCCATACTTCTTCACAGCTGGAGTTATAGTCTTCTAACAACCTGCATGAATTAGTGGCAAATACATGAGCAGGGAACAGCATATGTGAAGCAGAGGAGAGGGAGGCTTTCTGAGGGAAGGATGCCACAGGGAGCGAGCAGGTGCAGGAAATGATCTTGTGTGTACTTTGTGTACTTTCCCCCAGGTATTAAATGTCTGCTGCATATGAAAGTGTAATAAATAAACCTTGCATTGCTCTGGCAAGGGAAGTGTCGCTTGGATCTCTCATCTCAGCGTGTGTATCTGGTACTGAACATTGTTCTGATTTCGATACTCTGATCATACTTCGAAAGTATCTTACTCCTCAGTTAGTTGTGACCTCACTGTCCATTTTCCTTCCAGGGATCCTAGCTGTGGCCATGTGCTCTATCTGTGAACAGCATTTTATTACACAGTTACCCTCTCTGGTTGCTGCCGTGGCATTGTGGGGTTTTTTAGGTTAGTGTCGTAGACACTGCAGAAACACATGCATGGAAAGTTTTTATCTATGCAAATAAGGGATCTGTAGGGAAAGGGATGAGTACCTCATGGCTAAGATAATGGAGTGCTTTGTGCCAGATATTAGATTTCCTCTACCAGGTGCCAGGTTCCCAGCGCTTTCAGGCGTCAGCTCCTCTGCACTCACCGCCAAGGTGTCCAAGTCCAGACAGACTGTAAATGACAAATCGTACCTTCAGTGGTGTCTGTATTCCAAAATATGGGACTTCCAAGAACTTTTGCATTCAGTATGATTTTGGACACATTCTTTTTCAACACACAGCCTCTCTCCAGCAGCAGTAGTTAAGCTAATATTATAGGCCACTTACTTACGAAAAGAAACAGATTTTAATTGTAGTAACTCTTAGGGCCATATCAGGCCACAGCAAGGGCAGTAAGAGAAGGAGAGACCAAAATGAAAGTGAAAAATAGTTGAACCCTTCGATTGGCACTTACGGAAAAAGTTGCATGTCTTCAAGGCAGTGGTGGTTGGGAATAGGAGGCTGTTGGAGGGAATGCAAGGAGAGATTCTTTGGAGTTGTAGGACATGATTTCCTGCGTTAATCAATACAGGAGATTCCTCTTATCTGAAAAGAAGGAAGTTGCAAGAAAAACAGACCCAAGCAGTAGGTGAAATCCCACCTTGCATAACTCTGTGTGTGTGTGGTTTGCATGAATGCACACAATTTTCTAGGTTGGTGGAAAGTCAGTCAGTTTGATATTTCTATATCTTGACTCTTCATAAAATACTTTTCAGGTCTTTTTATTTAAAAAAAAAAAAGAAATTGCTGTTTCTTGTAGATCTTTCAGCGTGTTACTGGTGACTCTGGAGGCATTTTACTTCAGGCAGTTGGGAGTTATTACAGGAAGATATTGCAGTTTGGAGTCTGAAAGAGAGAGCTGTAGAAAGATAATCAAGTTGTTACAGATGCTCACGATGTTGTCACTGTTTTATTTATACTGTGGGATGGTTTGTCTAGATTATCCTGAGCAGAATCCAGATTGAAAAATGACTGCTTTTAAGTCTTGCTTTCAGACTTAGAGTGCTGGTTTGAGCTTCCAATTATACAAACAAATCTGAGTGTGATTCTTAGCACTGTAATCTGTATTTGACCCAAATTTAGGCATGATCTTTTTGCCAATTTTTGATTAAAAAAAAAATGCAGCAAGAAGTGGATACAACTAAGATACAGAGAACTAGAAGCAAGTTTGTACCGAAGTGCTAAATACACACAGAATGAGCCATGGGAGATGCGTACACTTCCACCTTTGTTACCACAACTACAGCCTAGCCCTGGTGACATTATGTCTCTGAATGGGGTGAAATAATGGGCTTCTGTGGTAGTTGTTACAGCACTGTTCTTCACCTGCAGAGGACACTTATTGTGGAAATATGCCCCGTTAAAAAGGGAACTTCAGTGGAGAAGATAATTTTTTCTATTTTCCACACAATTTTCACTGCTCTTTGAACTACCATTGCCATTGCTTTTGATTTCTTTTGTCTATTTGCTTCAATGAGGAATTTTATCTTAAAAGAATTATGTATTTTAATTCAGAGCTGATGTTTTACAGTGTGGGTTTTTTTAAACAAATGTCCCATATTCTTTAGAAAAGGGACTTGGAAATTCTTTATCTGTCCAAGATAACTAACAGTACAAAATGGTACAGTACAGCACAGCCTTCTTCACAGCCTTTGTCACCCAGAGCTACAGCAGAGGCTTAAGCAGGCAGAAAACTGAAGGGAGAAGAGCTTCCTCTTGCGCCACAGACGGGGACAGAGCCAACCCTCCCGAGTCCCACTTGTGCTTTTACTGGAATGAAGATGTCTGATAAAAGTTTGCAGTTACCAATACAGCACATTCCTCTTTATTGAGCTTGAGTATTTCATCTCATTGCAGTGTCAGACTTAATCTCATTTTCGGCTTATTTCTTCAAAGGCTGGGTCAGCCCCGTGCTCTGCATGTGTATTTCACAAGCCTCTGTTGACACGGTCCCCAGCCCTTTGTGATATGATGATGTTATCTATTTTCTTGAACTTTTCACTGGCTGGCCTTTACTCTGTGACTGCTGCCGGTGGAACTATGGGCTAATCCACTTATGCCATCTTCCTGCTCGCAGGGAGCAGAGGGTTCGATAAAGCCTTTGAGTAAACACCTTTTGGATAAAACAGAGAAGGAAGGCTATCTTGGGTTATCTTTGTGTTTAAACTCCACCCACTTCTATGTAAATAAATTACCTTCCTCAATGCCAGGCCAAGTAACTTTAAGGAAAGTTTAAGAAATAAACCTCACACCTTTGAAACAAACCAGACAGAAACCAAAAAACAGAGCCAAAGAACTGAGAGTATCTGGGAGTTGCCTCTTCGCGCAGCTCCATGAGAGGTATTAAAGCCTTCTGCATTTCCACCTGCTATGACTTTGCAGCATGATACGTGGTTCTGGGAATCTCAGAGCAGGGAAAAGCAAAGTGGGGACAGAGCAGGAGGTGTGCTGCATGGATTTAACACCTTGCCAGTGGGGGTGTCTCTTATGTGATATTGTGAGCGTGAACGAACAGAGCTCATGGCACACGGAAACTGGCGTTCCTAGCTAGGCATCCCTGCTCCTCAGTCCCTTCATTAAGTGAGTATTTTGTGAGACCTGCAGCTGGAGGACAAGCAGGAGCACAGGAGGCAGTACGGAGTTCCAGAGGAAAGGCACAGCTGAGCAAGGACATTTGGTACACTGGATGCCACCATTCTCCTGCCATCTCCTCCTGCCTGACAGCACGAAGCTGCGAACAGCATTAGGGCCTGATGTGCCCAAATAAAACAACAGCTTTGGAGGATCACAGTTATTGATACCGACTCCTACAGTGTCCTTCTGGAGAAACTGTCCAGCACACAGCTAGACAAGTCCCTAACATGGTGGGTGAGCAATTGGCTGAGAGGTCGGCTCTAAAGCTTAGAGTAAATTAGGTTACATCAGGCTGGCAGGCAGTGGGGTTCCCTGGGGCTCAATTTTAGGGCCAACGCTCTTTACTGTTTTTATGAATGATCTGGATGCAGAAATTGAATGTAAGTTTGCCAATGATACTGAACTACAAAGAGCTGTGGACTCCCTGGAGGTCAGGAAGGCTTGCAGAGAGATCTGGATGGACCAGAGAGCTGCTCAGTCACCAGCTGTACCAAACTTAACAAGAGCAAGAGCCAGATTCTCCCTCTGGGATGGGGTAACCCTAGTTATACACACAGACTGGGGGACAAGAGGTTGGATGGCAGCCCTGCAGAAACTGATCTGGGGGTCTGGGTTGACGGCAAGTCAAATATGAGTCGGCAGTCCTGGGGTGCACCAAGCACAGCCTCACAAGCCAGTCAAGAGAGGTGATTGTCCCACTCTACTCTGCACTGGTGTGCCCCACCTCGGGTCCTGTGGGCAGTTTTGGGTGCCTCGCTATACGAAGAACATCAGACTATGAGAGCGTGTCCACAGGAGGGAGACGAAGATGGTGAAAGGCTTTGAGGGCAAAACTCAGGAGTAGTGGCTGAGGTCACTTGGTTTGTTGAACTTGGAGAAGATGATCTCACACAGATATGTGTAGTTTAACGAAAAATTGTAACAATTTCCTTCCTCATCCAAATAGTCTAATCCAAAAAAAGCATACTAAGCAGAGAAATATTAAATTATTTGAGTTTTTTTTAGAACAGAAACTATGAAATAAAATCTAATAGCAAAAATAAAATAATAATAGAGAGAAATTGAATATATTTTCTTATTTTGAAAAAATACAAGAATTAATCACATTCTCTTACAAAAGCTATATAAACCCTTTGATTACTAGCTTAGGCCAACGATCAGTCCATTGCTATCCTACTTCTTTCTTTCCTCTAAAAGGAGAGTGGGAAAATTTATTTAAAAATAAAGTTTTCCTCAGTGAGTGAGACTCTACCTCTGATTGTATCCAAGTGTTTTCTCATAAAAAGAGCTGAAGGGGCACAGGAATAATAAAATACATAGAAACAGGTGTTTTGCCGTGGATTGCTTCACGTGATTTCTTAGGTATTTTGTTCAAATGCTAACTTTTGTTCATAGACACAGCCAAACTAGATATGTAGGGGTTTGTTCCAATACTGGAATGTTGCTATGAATAAACGGTTTTATTCCCAGCTCCCTCTGAAAAAGACCTTCACTACAGCAAAGAGCCATTGTTCCTAACACTGAAGGGTGCCCTGTGCAGGTAACTCCTTGGCAGAGGTCACACTCAGCATGCTGTCTTGCAAGCTGTTTCAAGTCAAGTGCCCCAGAGAAAAGGTCCCATGTCATTGCTGAGGTTTGAAAACTTGGCCAAGGAGAAGGAGGACTGGTCCTGTCATCATGAAAACTAGCCCGATGGGTTTCAGTACTGTTAACACAGCTTGGTTTCTTCAGCCACTGTTAACACAGCTTGGTTTCTTCAGCCACTGTAAACACAGCTTGGTTTCTTCAGCCACTGTAAATATGAGTAATTCTTCTATAGAAAATAGTTGTCATGGAGCTTCTGGAAGAGGAAGAAGTAGGTATTTATAGAAATGGCTTGGAGGTCATCTGAGTGTCTTTGATAAAAGTGACTGACAGAGGCTCCAAGGCTCGTGCTCATCTCAACTTTGTATGTACACAAGCTAAGCTTGGCATCTCATTAGAGGGGTGGGGAATGGAGATAATGTTAGTCAAACAAACAAGTTACGCTCGTTATCCTTCTTCCAAAATTAAGCTTGAACTTTGTCTCTTTCTCACCACCTTGCTGTGAAATTGGAATTTCTGTTGTGATAGCACGTGGCTTAGGTTTTGTGTATGTTGGTTAAATGGTGTCTGGATTACATATCAGTTGGTCCAAACTGGAAGAAATGGGAACAGGTGCACTGAAGAGAGAAAAGGAAATAACCAACAAACACACACACACAAGCGCGCCTTATCTACTGTATCTGCAAATTCTTCTTGATTCATGAACACTAAGTGTGGTCGAGAACCTCAGAAAATGGCAGATTTTAATAAAGATGAGAAATTAGACACTGTGATCTCACAAAAGAGCTTTTGAAATATATTTAAATGCAATGAGGATAGATACAGTAGATTGACTCATAGAGAGATGGCTGCAGAGGACAACTGCAGGTTTTCGATTAAATCACAGAGCTTTATTATTTCATTATTGTATAGTTTGAGAGCATGTTCACAACATTTTATATGTGATGGACCCACCAAATTGTCAAGGCACAGGATAGACAACAGTGACCCTGGAGCTAGCAGTTGCTGTGATTTCTCGTTTTAACGGCTCCTGCCAAGCCTTCAGTTTCCTGCGTCATCTCAAACGCCATCTCAGCAGAAGAGTTGAAGGGGGGGAAAACGCTTGGCTTCTTTACTGGGTTTGTTTTTTTCTTAGAAGAAAAGTTTATCCTGTTTTCCTGGCATTAGTCTGGCAAGAATGCGTGCTTCCCAGGCACGAGGAGACGACCTATGTACTGCATTCTATCTGCTGAGCCTGCAAAGTGCCATACTATATCCCAACTGCATCTCCAGGCTTTGGAAACATTTGTATCTTAGTTTTTCCTGTTTAATTGCTTCTCTATGGCTTGTTTTAATTTTTTTTTTCCGTGACTTAAATATTTCAGGGTGCTGGAAGCTTTTAGTTGTTACATTTCACTATTGTGTCTTTCTGTCATCTCCACCAGGCTTTTGGTTTAGTGATGATTTTTTTTAAGCATTGAAAATTTTTCTGCATTTCTCTTCCTCAGGAGTCTCGCTTGCAATATTACTGGTGTTCATTAAAGTACATCTCAAGACTTTCAGCAGAAATGTTTGTTGTAACAATATTAAATCATGACATTTCTGACTGCCTCTGCTCAATTTGAGATGAGGATAAGCTCTTTCTCTCGGATAGCTTTTAAGGGAAAAAACAGCGTAAGTGGAAGGAGTAGACAAAGCAAGACTTGAGTCGTTGCTTCAGCCTAGATCTCCATCCTCTTGGGTGGTGTAACAATATTCCAGCTGCAGAGATTTACTTTATTTCACACGAAAACCACAAATAGCCCCTTCACCTCAAAGGCAGGCAGCTGGACTAGAGGTGTCTTCCAGCCTAAATTGTTCTGTGATTTCAGATAATGTATTTCTCAGTTCTGTGGCAGAAGTAATACAAATGCTCAAGTTCAGTTGAAAAAAAGTCAGTTACAACAAAATTTAAAAAATATTTTGAAAATAAAAGTTAAAGAAATATGTTACAACATTTTCCTACTGTTTTTTAAAATGCTTGATCTTTTTGCTGAATTTGATACTACTTAATCCTACAGAAAACCAGTTCGGATGCATTTGCTATTTAAGAAAGATACATGTCCCACCTCCAGTGACTTCCTCCCAGACACTTTTCTCATTATAAAACAGACTAAGATGATCTAATCTTATGCAAACATAGTTTAGCTTGTTTTGTCCCCAGTGGGAAACTGCCTTCAAACATTAACCGAAGAAACATCTTATCAAATAAATGTATTAAAGTGATAAAAACTTTAGACTTACTGGTTCCACTTTATCAACCTGCTAGGATCAACAGCTTTTCAAATGGCTGGAGAATGCACCTCCTCTGTTTGGGTTCTCATGTAAACATAACGCTTGGATTGCCTTAAAGGTTGCATCCTTGTGCTCCCTGCTCTTTGTCCCTACCTGTGGTTACTCATGTTGAAAGAAGCTTAATACATTCTGGAAGAGGTGCAGAGAAGGGATGCCAGAAGGACCAGAGGAACTGCGATGTGACTAGAGGAATTTGGTTTATTTACCTTAGAAACACTAAAGACTGGGAGGAGGTATGATAGGTCTCAATAGACAAAGGGCAAAGGGAAAGATGGGAAGAAAGAAGGGGGTAGCAGCAAAAGAGGAAAAGAAAGCAAATTAAGCACAAGTAAAGTTGTTAAAAACAATATGTTTGATCTTTAGAGGTGCCAGATTGTGGAACAATGCTCTATCTGGAGCAGCCAGGGAAAACCTTGACTGGTAAAACTGAGGTTTGATCATTCTGAGAGGGGAATGGAACGACACTACAGTCCACAGCCCATTGGATTGCATGACCTCGATCTGCCCTTTCTGAAACTCCCGCTTTGCGTCCTACTGAAGAAGCTGACCAGGATAAACATTTCCAGAGCATCCATTTTAACAAATCTTTACACAAATGTTTTCTTCTTATTTTTTGACCCTGTGGTAAGAATGCTTGATATCTTCTTTTGTAAAGAAGATCCAAGTGCCAAGTTGGTAAACATCCATACTATTTTGGAGCAAAGCTAGCAAGTTAGCCATTTGCTGTCTGTTTTATCACTCGTGACCTTAGTGTGCCTGTGAAACCCCTGACTTTGTTCAGAGTGCCACGTGGTGATTGTATTCTTGTGTTTGCAACATTTATCTTTCTAAGTGAAAGGCCTAAAACAGCTGTTCATGTCATTAAATATTGTGATCGAAATATTCAACCTATCGGAGATGTTATCTACCCTTGATTTAAGTAGATAAGGAAGGATTGGACCTCGATCTTTATATAAACAGCCAGCAGCATAGCAGTAAATCCGTACACCAGTGTGTCAGACTGAACTCTTCTTTAGGGTTCAGTTTCCTCTCCACCATCCACACCCACTTCCTCAGCCAATGCATGCCCACAGAGAAAACATATTCATTGTCAAGGAAACCACTGAACTCTGAAAAGCCTTAGGGAACGGTCAAGATAAATGTAGCGGAATTTCTGATTGAATTGGAATCACCAATAGCATTTAGTCTTTGATGGGAAAAATGTTTCTTTCACAACACCATCAACTTCTTTGTAATTTTGTTGAGGTTAACAACTAAGAATACCTATCTGTCTACAGTCTCAGTCAGTTACTAGGCAAGCCCAGAATGAGCTCCAAGTGCATGTCATTTGAATGCAAATGAAAAAACATTATTGTCTTCTCATCAGTCAGGCAAGTAGGTAGTTGCAGCCCTCTTTGTTTGGCTTCATTTTCTATCACGACGTTTCCTCCCTGCCCCTCCCAGCAGCCCCCTATCCCTCATCCACTTCAACAATTAGCTAGAATTAACACTATTTAAAGGAGTTGTGACACAAAACTATAATTTAGCCTGTGTAGCAACACGGTGTATGGGCAAAAGCCAAGAAATTAGAAGCATCTTCAGTTGAAGCAGCTCATCTCCTTTTGACAGCCTGCAAGTATGATGTGTTTTAACTGCAGACCTCAGGCTGCTGTAATATGACAACTGTTATGCTGGCGTAGGAGGTATGGCTGCAAACCATATATCCAGATATGCAAATAAATTCTCTGTACCCATTTCCTGGGTTTGAAGCAGCTGTTCTGTAAACTCTGGTGCTTGTTGCTATTTTTAACTTCTTACCAGCTACCAGGACTCAGCAATAAATCTGTGCAGCCTCTTTACATGGCCCTAAAAGCAGTTTCATGTGTTCAGTGCTCCGTGGAACAGTCCTGGAGACTTTCCCATCATGGACAGAAAATTTGGTTCTCTCCTTCAGCTTTTACCACTGTTTATGAAAAAAAAAAACCCCAAAAAGCAGAGAGAAGGTGAACGTTTGACACTAAGAAACTGAACATCATACAGCTATCACAACCAGATTTTCAATATAAACTGGAGCATTTCTCCCGGCTATTCTTCTACGGAGCAGTATTTGCTGTCCATCACAGATTATCTTTCCAGACACGGCTCAACCCCCATTTTTCAGTAGTCGCTGCTGTTGTGACCTGTCTTGCTGTTCCCTGAGAGGCACACAAGCGCAGGTTCTTGTGTCTTGCTTCATCGCATGGAAACGACGTCAGCGCTGTTTCTTAGTTTGCATTCCTGCACTCCTATGCAAATTTTACTACATTGCTTGCCAGTCAAGAAGAGGTTTGTGATGAGGAATGTGGGAGATCACAGGATTGCCATACCAAGATTATGCAAAGAAATTTATGGCTAAAGAAAAGTTTACAAAGCTTCACAATCCATAAGTATCTGGGTGAGTGCCATCAGATGTTGGTAATTGCCCAAGCTTGAAGGAAGAAATTTGCCTTCATAATACTTTTTTTTCCCTTGAACATTAAAAGCAGCCACAGAAAATGTAGGTTCTTTAAGAGCAAAAAAATAACAGTGTAAAACTCAACATATTGTGAAGAAAATTAAAGCTCTTCAGATTAGAGGGAAGTGGAGTATATTTTTCTCATCCTCTGGAGTAAGACACTTGTAGAAGTGAACATTCTTTACACTGCAGATCCGTTGTAACCTGGTGTGAGCAGGCTGTTAATATTGGGTATACTGATCCTTCTAGCAATTCAGCAGGGTAGAAAGTGACAGCATTCTTCTAAACTTTTCCTAATATTTAGGAATTGTAGACAATTTTTTTCTGCTAATTGTAGCAGAGCTGTATCTTTCAATCTCTTCTTATTTCTGAAGTAAAAAAGACAAAATAGTTTTCTCCATTCATTGTGCAGTGACACTTGCCATGGAGGGAGAAGAGCTTGTTCCATCTGGAGACCTGATCCCACATAAATCATGAACACTAAAATGCTGACATGAGATGTTAATGAGTGGAGCTACCATGAAACATAAATTTTGACTTTGCATAACTCATAGCAAAATGTCTTCTGAGAAATTCCTTTCAGATGGACATCTGCACTGAGCTCAAGTCAGGACTGTGCTCTGTCCCTTACCTTTCTTAACTGAGACTCCTTGAAGTCCTATAGAGACTTTGGCACTTCCTCAGGATAAATTACCAGCCCAGAGTAGGAACTAGGCGGAATTGTAATCCAAAACTGTAATCCTAGAATCCTCATGCTGGGATGCTGCCTAGTCCTAACGTGTTTAAACACTGCTGACCCTGAGTTTAGGCACAGGAAGTCAGGCAGCCTGGAAGACCCTGAGGTTCCTCAGTGTTGGCAGCTCTGAATGTCTTGATTAAAATAAGTGTTTCATCAGAAAATGGCATCCCTTTGGCTGTTGGGGTAGATGCTCTGGGAGCATGTTAAGAAGATGCATGTCCAAGCAGGTGTTGCCACTGCCACCTTGCTAACGGCATGGCGATGTGAAGGCGGAGCTGCATTCACACCCGTTTCACTCAGACAAGGCACCAGCCCTTTCACTGGGCTTTTGAGGCTGGATATGGCTGTTCCCAATACTGCTGGAGAAGAGGAGGTGCTTGATTGTGAGGACAGGCTACTCAGGAGAGCCTGAGCCAAAGGAAGAGAGCCTCAGGGCCTGGAAAGGAAAGCCACAGGAGTGGCAAGGTTTGTGGCAACTAGGGTATTGTGTTGTGGGTATTAAAATAACTTACAGTGTTTCTAGTTAAAGATTTTTCCAATCAATTATGGATTATCTGGGGGGGTGGCCAGCTTCTTTCCCTGCCTAAGTGGAATACACATGTAATCCCTGGTTTTAGGGGGGAGAAGGTCCCTTGGTAAGGATAAATAAAATTATGGATTCTGGGATTCACAGGGTCCTGTCCTTGTGTCCACTGCAGTTCCTGTGTTTCTGCTAAGCAGGTGCTGCATAAAATATTATCTGAGCTTATTAGTCTAAATAAGAACCATGAGAATCCATGCATTTTTGTGTAGAAAACAAGAAACAAGTCTATTTATTCCTTTAGCACAGAATTCTGGAGTTCTGGAACTGGTGATTTCTTCAGAAGTGTTTTGAGCTGTTGCTTGGTTGAGGAAAATCTTCTCTTGCAGGAAGTTGTTGAGATGCTTGAAAATGTGGTAATCAGTGGGAGAGAGGTCTGTTGAGTCAGCTGGGTGAGGTAGAGTTTCATAGCCCAGCTCATGCAGCTTATATGGAGTCATTTGCAAGACATGCTGTTGGGTATTGTCACAGAGAAGGATTGTTTCTTTTTGATTGACCAATGTTGAACATAAACAGGGGGGTTTTGTCTGTTTCCTGGCAATACTTCTGTGCTCTGGTGACTTCACAAGGATTCAAGAAGTTGTAGTGGATGATTCCACTTGCCAACCTCCAAACAATAACTGTAAGCTTCTTTTGATGCTGCTTAGGTTTGTGGAAGTGTTTTGGTGTTTCACTTCAGTCCAGCCACTACGTGGAATGCCATCAGTTATTGTACAGAATCCATTTTTGTCACATGTCACAATGTGATCAAGAAATGGATCATTTCTGTTGCACAAAAGAAGTGCAGAGTAGACTTCAAAATGACAATTTTAGAAGTTTTTATTCAGCACATGCAGCACCCATTTGTTGAGCTTTTTTGACTTTCCAGTCTGGTGCAAATGTTGAACAACTGTTGAACAGTCAACATTTAGTTCTTCTGCAACCTCTTGAGGTGTTTTGCATGGATCTGCTTTAATAATGGCCCTCAACTGGTTGTCGTCTATTGCAGAAGGACATCCACCATCCTCCTCACCTTCAAGGCTCTTGTTTCCATTATGAAATGTTTGGAACCAATATTGAGCTGTACGTTTGGTGATGGTCCCCTGGCCAAGTGCTTGGTTGGTATTGCTGGCCTTACATCCCCTTTCGAACTCATACAAAAATATCACTTGAATTTGCTTTTGTCCCGTTTTAATTTGACAGTAAAATATAAAAAATAACAACAAAGAGCAAACTCATTTGCATAAATAAGCAGAGTGAATTTTGTGCTTTGAAATAGCATATTCTGTGAACACAGCCAAATAAAACTTTAATCTAAAATAATCATCACAATTCATAAAAACAATGGGAATTATTTTTGTACCAATCTAATACGTGAACAACCTTGCCTCTGCTCTCCTCTTCTTAAACAGAATATAAAAAGACCAGTTTCTGGTATAAAGGTGTGCTGGTTATGGCTAGGATGGAGTTAATTTTCTTCATAGCAGCTAGTATGGGACTGTGTATTGGATTTGTGCTGGAAACAGTGGTGACTATACGGGGATGTTCTAGTCACTGCTGAGCAATGCGTACACAGGGCCAAGGTCTTTTCTGCTTCTCACAGCACCCCACCAGTGAGTGGGCTGGGGGGTGCACAAGAAGCTGGGAGGAAACGTAGTTGGGACAGTTGACCCCAGCTGACCAAAAGGATATTCTACACCCTGGGAGATCATGCTCAAATATAAAGCTGGGGGAATAAGAAGGAATAGAAGCACAATCTGAGTGATGGCATTTGTCTTCCCAATTAACTGTTAACATAATGGAGCCCTGCTTTCCTGGGGAAGGCTGAACACCTGCCTGCTGATGTGCACTAGTGTATTAATTCCATATTTTTCTTTACCTGCACATGAGGCATTGGCTTTACCTTTAAACTGTCTTTATCCCTACCCAAGAGTTTTCTTACTTTTACCCTTCTCTCCACCATCCCACCAGGGGGAAGTGAGTGGATCTTAGTTACCAGCAAGGGTTAAACTGCAACAAGTGGATTTCTAAGTCTAGTGACGAAAAGACTTGTAGAAAAACTAGACTGTAGTAGAATAATGATGATACCCTTCCCATCATTCATACCCATCTGAATGCCTTTTTTGTTAAAAAATTCTGAAGGTGTTCAGCTAAGTAATCGTTATTGCAGTGTCCTTGTTTGCTTGGGGACGTGGGGAAGCACTATATTGCAGTGGATATTAATGTATGAATTCTGCTTTTTCCTTTTGGATTTAGAATTGTGTTATCGTAACAAGTGATTATACGGTGTTATTACTAGATATGGGTTGCTTTTGCTTACATGAGAAGTCCCACTGACTTTGGATGAGCTATTTCTGAGGCTAATTACTAACTTGCAGGAACAGATACTGCACAAAGGAAAATGTTGATGGAGGTGTTTCCCTTCCTAAGATGTCTGGCATGGCTAACAGCCTGGCCTTTATCCCACTGAGAGAAGAAAATAACAAGGATAATTTCTCTAAGAGATCACACAGCAGGACTGCATGTTAATATACAAAATTACCTCAAGATGGACTGAGCTGAAAGGTTGTCTTTTTGCTGTGTGGTAGTCAATGCCTGTATTTCAAAGCCTTACCTTTAGTCAAAAGTTGCTCAAGAATATGTGTTTATATAATCTTCTGTGAAAGGCTATCTGTGTGTAACCAGCAAGAAGGTATTGAACTAAAAAAACCCACCTTTCAGCATCTCCTGGTTTACTGAACTCCACAAATATTGGCACTTGATACTAAGGAAGAACTTGAAAATTAAACTGTTAATGAGATTGATGAACTCAGTTCAGCATATTTTAAAATTAGTATTGTACTTGTTCCTAGGCTTTATTTTGCTCAATTAAAAATGAGTCCTTAGTTTCTACTGGCCACGCCTCTGAAATATTTCCCAATAGGCAAGTCATTATATTCTGACACCCACAAACTCCCTGATCATTAAGTTTTGGTAATTGCATGATCCCAGGTTTTAGTTCTCCCATACTTTATCTCTTCCCATTTATTAGTTGCATCTGTTGTCACAATTTCCATGCTATGATACCTTTGGTTTTGACTTTATAGTGTTTCAGTTGCTCCAAGACAAGCTGAACATGCTTGTAGCACGCCTGTAGGATGGCCAGGGAGGTGGTAGCTACACTGAAACCTGCCTGGTGTGTCCTGGGTAGGCTTGGATGTTTGTTTGGCACTAAGCTGCTTTGTCCAGGGAAAGCTGAGATGCTCTGGACCGTGCGCAGAAGCAGAACTGGGGAAATTTGGAGCCCAGGTCCACAAATGCAGTTGTTAAATGGACTTTAGTAACTCTAATGCAAATCAGAATTTCAGCAGAGATCTTCAGAGGTTTGTGCAGTTGATGTAAATACTTAGACTCCGTTTAATCCTGCTCTGAACACCTTTGAGTGTTGGGTTTTTGGTTGATTTGCTCCTTATTCAAAATGGAGCTCTGTGTTTGAGAGTTCTCATATATTCCCATATAGCAACTTTAGTAATATTTGAGAAATCAACAAGTTCTCAGGGACTGAAGACAGACAACGCTGCAAGGAAGGTTGTGTTATCCTAGAAAGAGCCTTGGTGTGAGAGAGTAAAGGATTTGAGGAGCACGTTCAATCCAAGAATCCCTGAAGAGACTTGGGTCTCTTCCCAGGTTCTCTTCAATTAAAACTCAAAAAATAATAAAATCGACTAATCTAGAGGTCAGTCATCACAGATACAAAACTGACAATTTTGCAAATAGTCTTGAAAACCCTTTGATTAATTTTGTGAATGGAGACCCATGGCTGCCTTTTGAGTGGCTGTGACAGTAAAATCTTCTTCCAGACTCAGCGTAGTACAAAAGCAGTACTGCAGAGCCTTTCAGTGTTACTGCTGTATTTGACAAGTTTATTTCTGCCTTATAATTTTTCCCACATGAATATGTAAATCTTCCCCAAAGCTAACTTGATTAGTGCGTATTATGTTAACTGCAGGTTGCAGCCTGCTAGAAATGCCTGAAGGTAAATTTGCTCTCCGTGTAGTTTCAAGTCTCCGCCCTCAAGTATAAAAAAGGGGTTTTCCTAGAACATGATGTAGAAGGCTGACACATTGTGCATTCGCAGCACTTTTGCAACTGTTCTGTTGTGAGGAGACAAATGAGTGAGTGAGCTTTCAGCTGCCTCTTTTCAGTCATGATAGCAGACTGTCTGTAGGGGCAAGTAGCTCAGCAGGAGTGACCTTGCTGCAATTCTGCCCTCTGAGACGGCCACACAGATGAATCCAAAAGAGGTGAAGTTGGGAAAAAATCTGATCAAGCACCAATCATTGAGATTAGGCTGATACAGATCTTTAATGTGATTACATAATGCATAATAGACCGTGTCATTTAGTATTACATTAGGGAATCAAACTCTTCAGACATTAATGAAAACCTTCAATGCTCCCTTTCTAAGTTTCTCAATCAAAACTTCTTAGAATTTCCATTCCATTAAACTTTCAACGAAAATGAATTTGTGGCTTGAGATCAAAATAGCATGGACGTGTGCTTCCTGATGACCTGTTGAAGAGCGGCAATGAACAACCTAGCTTTGCAGAAAAGGCACAAAACTGATAAAGAAGGAAACAGATCCAAGAATAAGGATGTATAAAAGATCATTATCTTTTCCAGTGAACAAAATCTCACCCTAAAGGGATCAGCAAGATTGGTAGCAGAATCTGCTTCTTATCTCAGTTGCCTGAGTCACACGAACTGCTGGATGGGGGCCATTTGAACTGGGCAAGCCAGTATCGGCACGAGGCCTCTGAAGTAATTATTTTCCACTCTCTTTTGGTTTTGCTATAAGCCCTGACCGTGTGCTTCCATAAGCACCCCTCTGAAGCCACAGATGGCTGCTTCAGAAAATATTGCCTTTGTCTCTGTAATCTGCGATGCCCGTGCCCTTGACAATACCATCATCACGTGCCCATTCTGTCTGCTGAGAAGGAGCGTCAAATCTTGCTACGCTTTCCTTCTAGATACGCTTCCACCTTGCTTTCACCTGGCACACAGCGAAATAATGCGTTTCACACCAGATGGAGAATGCTGCTTTGTTTTCATGGGGTACTTTCCCAGTGATTAGGAGTTTTGGTTTGTTTGGAGGGTTTGGGTTTTATTATTTATTTTAAGTTAGTGGTAAAGCTTTATTCTAGATCACTTGCAGTTTAGTTTATTATCAAAGAAACTGGCTTGCTCATTATCATCTTGTCTTTAAATCAAGGCTGATGCTTTCTTAAGCAGAAAGTGCTAGTTTAAATGGGAACTGTAGGGCTTGATTCTGTCCAGCCACAGAGAAGAGGATAATTCCTGCTGCTGCAGGAGAAAACAGCCTAAATTTTCTGCCTTTCAATCTCTCAGTAGACAGCAGTCCCTTCTGGCTTTCTGATCCTCTCTTCTAAAGCGTACAACGTGGCTGTGGAGTTCTGAATCAGAATAACTATATCGCCGTTGAGGGATGATCAGAGAGTTTAAGTCATCTTCCTTCAATCCTGAAGGCCAGCGTGGTATGGAGGTTTGATTTGGGGTTTTATGTTTGGGTTTGGTTGGTTGGGTTGGGGTTTTTTTTCCCCTGGTTGCATGTGTTACTGCCAGTTGGTTACCTGATGTTTGTCTGTAGCTGTAAGGAAGGTGCTGTAGTGGTGCTGTAAAAATATATGAAGAGGCTCTTTCTGCAAGCCAGCAAATACAGCTATGCAGCCCCTCACTGCCAAGTGTCACACAGCTGCACTCACAGGCACACCAGAACTGGCAGCCGTGTGTAGTTCGATTCCTGTGGCAGGGATCTTCGCAGATAAGATGTTTTGGTTTCAAGGCAGCCAGCCCCAGCTCCATCAGCTTTTCATGTGGCATCCTGGTGTGCTGCTGGCGGATTTGACTGTTAGCCTTGCAGAACAGCACTGGTTATTCCTGCACCTGAGCTCTGGCTTATTCGGAGGTCTCAGCTAGGGCACATGATTGAAGTCTGGAATCATGTAGTGGACACTTCCGTGTGCAGCTGCTGGTGCTGCTTGATCATCTCTGGATATGAGAAAGCTAAATTTGTTTGGAGGTTCATGACTTGTGTGCAGTAGAGACGGCAAGGCATTTCTTGCATTCCTTCTCACTCTTCTTCTGGATCACTTTATCCTGAAGAGGACCACCTGCCTTGTAGATACACACATAACTTCTTTTTACCATTTTAATAACGGGATTTGTAAAATTAAAGCCATTTATCCTATTTGCAGAGTAGGTTTTCTGGTCTTTAACTCCTGCCAATTGGGAATGGAAGAGATAAATGAGCTCTGGCTTTTCTGCTGTATCAGTTTTGAATGTGCCAATATTAGCAAGCACTGCTGTTGCAGAAGATATAGATTAAGAAACAGAATCTACTGATTGTATTCTTAAATAAGCACACCAAACACATCTACTTCATCGCCATAGCTGTGTTTGTGTTAGCTAAGGGCAATACCCAACATGTGATAATAGCACTGGTGCAACCTAATGGAAAACACGGGTATCTCACGGCTCCTAGGAAGCGTCCGAGTTATTTGCTGTGTTGTCAGCATGTTAAGGTTATTATTAATGGTCTTTTTTTCCCCCTCCTTTTTTACCCCTTTGGATTGACAGAGTGTTCAATAAGAGGAGTTTCCAGTAATCCAGGGATGATTTCCAAAGAAAATATGCTACCTAGATAACTCAGTTACGCTGCTGGTCAGGAGATGGGATATCTCATATATGGCAGAGCCAAGTTGGCTCTGGTTAACTGGTTGTTATCTCTATATTTCTAGCTGAGACATTCCAGTGGTAACTGGCTCGGGGTCGCAGGGTGCTCGGCCCATTGGGTGGCTATGCTAGCTGTGAGGAACCAGCCTTCAGGGCTAATGGACTCAGCCTCTAGTGAATGCAAATCAAATTGCTGTGCTACTCAGCTGCATAGCTAACACAGAGGCAAAATAAAGCCCTGCTTCAGGCATAATCTCTCTTTAACGATACTCATCCACGTATTGCCTGTCCCTGGAATTTTGACTGTGCTGTGATTTTTGTTTTTCTTCTTTAAATACAGAAAATGAATCATAAATGAAACTTTCGCATGGTCCGAAACAGAATTCATCCCAGGAGCGGTACCTCCAGTATAGTTTTACTTTTAGTCATCTGGAGTTACACAGAGAGAATGCCGCATTCAGTGACTCTGCCACATTACAACATGCACTTAATCCTAATAAGGAGGGAGAGGCTGTGGCTAACAGGTTGTTTTTCATCTCATTTCATTTCTAAACAAGCTGATAGGCACTTCTGAATCATGAGGTTGGAAGAGAACTCTGGGTTTTTGTCAGGCCTGGCGTTTTTTACAGGAATATTTTTGTTTCTCCCAGGGCAGACAGTGACCCACAGATACTGAAGTTACCCAGAATCCAAATCATGAAATCCGGAACACGATATCTTGTTTTATTTCAAAATAGTAACTCAGATCAGAGTTGTCAAAAAGTGCATTTAGTTTACGCGCAGTTCAGGTGGGCTCTGGAATAATATTAACTGATTTCTCAGTGTGTTCTCGGTGTTGGTGTGTTTTGTATTGTTTTATTCAGAACTAAGCTGAAGGTTTGTTCTGGCATTGTGGCTTTGCTGTTGAACCCAGAATTCACAGGCAACCTGCGAAGGAGTGCTTTTTTTTCAATTTTTTACTTATTTATTCGTCCCTGTGTCCCGCCAGGACGCTACACTTGCACTCGCTTTTTGTTCCAAGGACAGAGTATTCTGGCATCCTTCCAGTTTCGGAGACAGAAGTCTCCTAGAGAACCTGCTGCACAGGGTGATAAAATACAATCTGATTTTACCTTCCTATCTTTCAGATGCTGTCCCACGCACCTCTCACTCCTGGTGGCGGCGACACGAAGCCATGCTGGGTAGGACTTAACAAAAAGTCCCACTAATTGAGGACAGAAGGTGTGTTTGTCACTGCGGGGATCTGGAAGAGCCATGGAAAAGAGCAGTTAGAAAGGGAGGAGAGCAACTAAGCAGCCAGTCAACCAGTGTCCCCCAGTGCAGGAGCACCCTCCGGCCAGAGTCCCCCTGCGTGTGCTGAGGGGGTGCCTGTGGAAGGTTACTTGGGTGGGTGAAGCAGGGGAACGCTTCAGAGAAGGTCTTGAAGTAGTCACTCCTTAAATTCCTGTTCTGGTGATGCTTTGCTTTTATGACCTGCCCTTTCTGTGCCTGTCGTGTGTAGGTGTGTTTAGGAGCTGCGGTTCCCATACCGTTTAACCCCCTTGTGCCCTTGCTTTTCGTGTGCCTCCCGCGCTCCGACTCCAGCGCGGAGCAGGCGGGATGGGTGCACAGGGAGCCACGAGCGGGGTGTCTGGGCGAGTGAGCGCAGGTGAGGCAGGTGAGGTAGCTGGGCAGCGGCTCTGCGGGGAGGGAGGTCCTGGAGTCAGAGAGGCTCTGTGCGCGACGAGGAGCTGTAGGTGGAAGACAAGCGGGCGGGTGTGCGGGAAGGTACTGGCAGAGGGGGAAGCAGGGCACAGGGTGGGGGGCATGGCAGAAGCAGAAGGATGGGGGCTGGCAGGAGGGCAAGGAGGGCTGAAGAGCCCGGGGGGGCGCGTAGCGGGGGAAGCGGGTCGGGGCAAGGCGAGGAGCGGAGGGCGTGTGCCGGGCAGGGGGTGTTTGGGAGGGGAAGTGGGCAGAAGGCTGGGGAAGGCTGGGCACGTGAGCCCGAGGAAGTGGGCAAGATGCCGCATCGCCGGCGGCCCCGCCCGGGTCGCGGGGCAGCCCAGGGGCCGCGGTTCCCGGCAGGGGGGCGGGGGGCGGGCGGGCGGCTCCGATAAAGGGCCGCGAGGCGGCGGTGCGGGCAGAGCGCAGCGGCACCGGCGGCTATGGGGATGCTCAGCCTGCCGGGCTTCCTCTCCTGCGGCAAGAAGAAGGTGAGGTGGCCGGGGGTGGCTGGCCGGGGACACCTGGGCAGGTAGAAAAGCACCTGGGCAGATAGGTGGACTATGGGGCCACGTGGGCAGGTAGCAAAGCACCTGGGCAGGTAGGAGAGTGCCTGGGCAGATGGGATATGGGGACACCTGGGCAGGTGGGAGAGCACCTGGACAGGTAGGATATGGGGACACCTGGGCAGGTAAGAAAGCACCTGGGCATGTGGGATATGGGGACACCTGGGCAGGTAGGAGAGTTCCTGGGCAGATGGGATATGGGGACATCTGGGCAGGTGGGAGAGTGCCTGAGCAGGTAGGAGAGCACCTGGGCAGGTGGGATATGGGGACACCTGGGCAGGTAGGAGAGCACCTGGGCAGGTGGGATATGGGGACACCTGGGCAGGTAGGAGAGCACCTGGGTATGTGGGATATGGGGACACCTGGGCAGGTGGGAGAGTGCCTGAGCAGGTAGGAAAGCACCTGGGCAGGTGGGATACTGGGGGTACCTGAGCATGTGACATAAAGGGACACCTGGGCAGGTGTGGGTGTATGTGAGCTGGTAGAGTATGGTGGTGCCCAGGTAGGCATAGGAGCACTCAGGCAAGTAGGATGCAGGTACCTGGGCACCTATGGGAGCACTGGGTAGGTGAGATACGTTGCATCTGGCCAGACATAATTTTATCTGGGTAGGTAAGATTCAACCAGGTACGGGAATATGAGTGCACTGGGGCAGATAAACAGGGGATGAGCTGGAATGGGAACTTGGGCAGGTGTGAAAGTCATCTGGACACATGCTTTTAAAGTTGACATACAGATATGTGCTGAGGTGAACATCTGAATAGTTGTAGGGGCACCTGGGCATGTGCAAGGGCAGAATGGAGGAGTCTCCTGGAAGTGCTGCCCCCAGGAGCTGACAGCACAGGGGACTAAGGTAGGAGCGGGACAGAACTGGCCCTGAAAATTGTTTGGACTCTAGTGGGATCGTCACTAACACATCCATGCTGTCCTGCCAGGGATCAGCTAGACCTGTCTCTGTCCACCCTGTCTAGCTGCCCTTCCCAGCGATGCCAGGGTGCTGCTCTAGACAGAAAAATGAGGATATGACTGTTCGCTTGCCTATGTGGTGATTCCGAGCCTTCCCTCTTCTTCTCTTCCAAGGACTTCAGTTTGTCAAATGAAAAAGATGCCCATGCCAGTGACAGCGATGAGAACTCAGAACGTGGCAACTGGTCAAACAAAGCCGATTACCTGCTCTCCATGGTGGGCTACGCTGTGGGCCTGGGCAACGTCTGGCGATTTCCCTACCTCACCTACCAGAATGGCGGAGGTACCTGAAATGAATGACAGTGTCGGGTGGGCACATCTTGCTGTCCCCAGGAGAGAGGAGAGCCAGCTCCAAGGGCCAGCACTGAGGCTGGACGTGTTTTGGCAAAGCTGGATGTGAGCATCACTCTGGGAAGTGGATAGTGCCTACTCATGGGAATTGAGTAAGAGGCACATCTGTGCTTTTTGGGTACCAGTTGAGGAGGGAAATAGTATTTAGTTTTAATGGCAAACTTCCACCTGAGAATTTCAGAACTCTTACGATCTACTCATGACCAACATGTATCTTTCGTCTATGTGCCAATATCCTCTGCTTACCTAAATAGCTGTTCTCCCTCCCCAGTGCTTACCTCCCTGATATGTTTATAGACAGCAATTGAATCCCCTCTGCACCTTTGTTTTGCCAGGCAAACAGGCTAAGCTGGAATAATTATCCATGCTCAGTAATTATGCCTGTCCGATACTTGGGAAGTGCAAGATAGAGCCTCTACTTGCATACACAACAAACTAGTGGAGGCACTGGCTTCCCTGGCTGCTATTCCAGAGCTTGGTCTACTTGCCAGGCAACCACTGGTAATTAAAGAGAGTGTAAATGCCGAGTAACTGCAGAGGACTTACTTGTATTGCACTCATTTGCTCTGCCTAACAGTCGTTGCAATTCAAATTCTGGACTGTAAATGCAGCACAGCTCATACAGCTGCACGTGGAACACAAGGTGGCATTCTTGGTACAGAAGTTTCATTGGACTGAGTTTGGCCAGGGTGGGTTACTTCTAGTTTTGCTGACGAAAATCATGAAAACAAAATAAGTCATGACATTGACCCTTCTGCTAGGTTTTTTTTCTTACCTGCAGCAGCAGAAAGCTTAGCATTTAAAGCATATTTTTGCTGCTGTTTTTCCCGCTCAGCGCCCCTTGTTTATGAGTGATAAAGACAACTGTTGCGTCCTTGATTGGAAACATAGGAGTAATGCAGTTAATTGTGTTGGAATATTTACTTCCTTAAATTGCAGCGGGTATTTGCAGTTCCTTGCAGAACTGGGTCCTTGTTTGCTCTAAGTTCACTGAGAGTGAAGAGGACGGATTTCTGCGGTATATCAGGTTGTGTTTAGGAAACCCGTGCTCTCACTTGCCCTATTTTCTGCGCGCACACAAAGAAGTGCCAGTCTCTTTCACAGAACAGGGCTCTCATTGATATCAAGTTAATGTATACTTTAAATTGGCCTTGAACAAGAGCCTTGCTGGGATGCTGTTGGGCACAGGAGTCAGTCAACCATAGAACATAATTTTCATGAGTTGACAGCCAGTAGCTACTCTAACAGGGCAGCTGCAAATCACAGTTAAGTGCAAGAAGGAATCATTAGGTTCCTTTTTAAAGTAAAAGCTGGAAGATAAAATAGAAGGCAGAGAAAGCTGATGGAGCCTGCAGTGTTCATGCCTGTATGAGAACGATATGAATTCGATAGTTCTTGTCAAATCCTTTTAATTCTGTAAGAGAAGATATCCCGTGTAAACCACCAGTTCTCCTGGTAATCTGTGTCTCTTCATTGTAAGTACTATTTAGTCATACGGAAAATAGGATTTACAAATGTGTCTGTTCTGAAAAAAGCAAAAGAACACCCCCAATAGTGGGATATTTGAAGTGGGGAAAAAAGAGGGAGGATAAAATGTGATAGGACTGTGGTGAACACTGAAAGATTCATTGTTTTCTCTGTGTGGTTTTTTTCCCCTCTCTCCTCTCAGGTGCTTTTCTAATCCCCTATACCCTGATGTTGGCTTTAGCTGGTTTGCCATTATTTTTCATGGAATGTTCCCTTGGGCAGTTTGCCAGTCTTGGGCCGATTTCCATCTGGAGAATATTGCCGTTGTTTCAAGGTTGGTATTATGTTTACTTAGCTCCTCTTTATTCTAGTAATAAACAGATCAGATGTGAATTAATGATTTCTTCACAAAGTTACTAATTCTGAGAAGCCAGTTTCCGTGTAGAGCATATTCCCAGTGTTACAAGGTCAGTATTATGTTCCCAGGTAGATCTTCCTTATTATTTAATTAATAATGTGTATTAATGATTTCCCCCAAAAGGTTATACATTATGAAAGGGTTTATGAATGATTCTCCTGCAGCTGTCCAGGCAGCAGAAAATCACCATTTGCTGTGTTAAGGAAAACCTCAGTTAAACCCCTGATACTGCATGCAACAGATTGAAAATCATTTTTAGGAGTTAACTTCACTGCTGTTTCTTTACACTTTACAACCTATGTAGCTTGCAAGGCAGTTCCATGTTGAATGGGCCAATACTCTATTTGGCTGCCAGGCTTGGCACAGGCACATGGATCTGATTGTTTCATGCAAACACTGTTCATGTATTCATCTAGCTCGCTGCCTTGGCAGTCATCTGCTGGTGTGGTAAAATGGTCTAGACTCTGGCTTTAAGTGAGATGCCTCTTGTGATAAGAGAAATAGTTGCACTCTGTAGCGGTAGTTTGCCTATTTCTGTGAGGGTTTGAATTTCACAGGGACGTTTAAGTGTTTGGAAACAACTAAACATTTGATTTACTCACTCCTATCCATCCAAGTCCTGTACCAATGGGTGTGAAGGACTATGCAATTGGTCTTGTTTATCCTCTTTATCTACCAGAGAAATTAATGTAGGAACAAGGAAGTTTGTTTCTGATGCAATGAGAATTTTACTTGACACCTTCTACAGAAACAAAAGGGATTACAGTCCAGCTGGTTGACTAAACACCTACTCATTTTACCAACCTGCAGCACAAGCAAGCTTTCACTAGAGCAGCTGTATTTAACTTTAAAACAAAAGTCTATAGACACAGAAAATCTTTTAGATGCTTATGAAGATATAAAATTAAGCATAGTCTCTAAGATGATTGGGAGATTTTGGCAGACCTTCCCAAACTCGTAGAACACAGTTCATTTTAACAAAGTAGCAGACGATATTATTGCCACAGATTTACTGTTCTGTGTTGCTTCCACTTAAACCCATTCATTATAGTGTGATCTCTAAAATGGTTTGGTCAGTCCTAGTATATTTTCTTTTATTTTCAAAGCGTCCCACCAAACTGGGTGAGAACATAACGTTGAATTTCTGTTAGACTTGGATTTAGAAACTAGTTCAATTTTTCTGTGGGCCTGATTCAAATCCTGTGGCAAAACTGCAATTGAGATTGTCAATTTGGATCATATCCCTCATTTCATGGCTTTACCATTTCCCTGTTTGGTTGCTATTAAAAATTATTTTAGAAAGCTCACTGAAAACAACCTCACCTTCTTCCCAAGTAGTGTTTTAAAAGTCAAGTGAAGGGCATTCAGGTTTGGGTTTTTTTCCAACCCGAATTTGGGGTAGTTAAGACATTGTGTTTTTCTCTTTCCTAGGAGTGGGCATCACGATGGTCATCATCTCTACATTTGTGGCAATCTACTACAACGTTATCATTGCTTACGCACTCTACTACTTATTTGCCTCATTTCAAAAAGTGCTGCCGTGGTCAGACTGCTTTTCCTGGGCAGATGAGTTCTGCAGCAAAACGCGGTTAGGTACTGTACTTAACAGATGGGACTTAACATTACTGGTTTGAATAATCCTACTTTGCGCTGTTTTCTGAGAGAAATTATGGAAGCATCACAACTACCCATGACTTGAAAAGTCCTTCCTGGAGTTTTGTCTCTGAACACAGAGAAGTGATGCTTGTCTGCTTCCCTGCCACCAGTTCTGGGTGCTTGAGAAATCTAGAGCGCACTGGGTTGAAACCTCTGTGTTACTCCCTTTTATTTCTTCCTCCTTTAAAATCTAAGGTTTCTTCTAGTACATACAGTCCCCAGAAATACTGTGTTCCCATTTCATCAGGCTTCATGGCAAAGCAAACACCTTCTTGCCTGAAGTAAGAGTGCTCCTGTAGCTTTTATCAGGGGCTCTTTCATTATTCCTTGCCTCCCTTGTGGCTATGGTAATCCTGACCTCCAGTGAGGCACTGGTTTCACACTTAATTAAATCTTTAGAACCTATCTCCACGCTATTGTTCTTGATGTTTGGCAGCACATGTCCGGCTAAACACTTGTTATCTCACCAGTTGCCATATCAGACCAGTTTATAAGGCAAAAGGTGAAGCTGGGGAGATAATTAGTAGATAGTAGCTGGGAATGCTTTGCCAAGTGTTAATGTAACTGTAACTTTTAAGCAGGTATCTGAAAGTCTGAAAAGTAAACTCTCTAATAATAATAAGGTGAAGTTGCTACAGGATAGTCTGTATGTAGCCTTGATTTTTGACAAAGTTTTTCATAAAATAACCAAGGCTGCAGTCTTAAATAAATATCCTCATTTCTAGTTTTTGCAAGTATTCTTGACAATAAATGAAAGGTGGAACTGCGCACACCAGATTCTTGGTATCCTGATTTACAATCAAAGTGACAAAGTCACAGCTGTGAGTGATAGCTCAGGTTTGTTTCCAAATACTGTTAGCAGGCAAACTGAAGCTGTGACTGTTTAGAAAATATATTTACTATAATAGTCTGATTTTTATAACAGCCATCACTGTGTTAACAATCCCTTTTTCTTGCTTGCTTGCTTTCAGTAAGCGACTGCAATGCAACCTTAGATGGAGAAATCATTCATGCAAACTACTCATTCATCACAAGCAACAATCTCACGTGTATTAATGGCACCATGAAGTACAAACCAGTGCAGTTTCCCAGTGAGCAATATTGGAAGTAAGTAAATATTTTAAAGAAATTGCTAAAAATGCATGGTGGTTTTGAACGTGCCTTTTATTTTTGTCTTATTTTGCTATCCAGAAACAATCTAGTAAAGACAGGTAAGCATGCAAATCTGTGCAGAGGGGACTTAAAATTTGATTGATGAGCCTGGACCCTTAAAAAAAAATAAAAAAGGAATATAGAGAAGCAAATGAGTCACCCTGTAGTAAGCTGAAAAATACTTCAGCTTAAAGAAGTCCTCTTCTCTGGAGCCCTGATAGGAACTACTTAGCATCTTTATGTATAGTACATACATTTTTTTCAGGAGTTACCTTATTCTGAATCTGGGCCTGTTGTGAAACTGCTGTTTCTTTAGCCATATGATTTCAATTTGCTTCATGTACCTTGCATTCCTGGGAACTGATTCTTACGTATTCTTCTGACTTATGATGATTCTTATGAACTCTTGTCTTGCTATCATAATTTCATGATTAACACAGAAGAGCTGAGGTAGGCCTGATAGGAGAAATGCTCAGGGCTGCTAGACTTTGAAAAGAGAGGGAAAAATGCAGTTACATATTCAGTTTTTCAGTGTTGGTCATGCAGTTCTAACTGCACACCCATGGAAGCTGCTGCAGGGTCTCACAATATTTGCAGCTCACTTTCCTTCAGGAAGTGGCTTAAGAGGTAGAAGTGCGTGCTGCTGTTGCCCTCTTGTCATTGCAGTGTTTTATGCTTTCAGTAAAGTGGCTCTTCAGCGCTCAAGTGGGTTGGACGAGACCGGTAACATCGTGTGGTACCTGGCTCTCTGCCTCCTCCTATCCTGGATGATTATTGGAGCTGTATTGTTTAAAGGAATAAAATCTTCTGGAAAGGTAAGTTAGGAAGAGCAAGTAGCAGACTTTCAGCCTGATCATGCCCATCCAAATGGCAGCTGGATTCAGGGGAGGTTTGTGCAAGGCAGGATGCTAACCCTCTGCTGTACTCAGCATTAGAGTTCCTTTCTGCTCCTTGGCTTCATAACTGTTATATAAAATTTGAATAAGGTGCTGATTACACAGGAATTACTTAACACATGGGTCTCCCTGCTGCACCAGCGCTGCCCTGTGTTTGGGGTTCTTCCTGTCAAGCAGGTGATGCCAGCTGAGTTTTGGCACTCACCTGGCCTGTTATGATGGACATGCAAATGGCACCGCACACGCCCTGGGAACACCCGGTAATTATTTGCACCTCCAGACTAGTTGAGATGTTTGGACAATACAGGCCAAGTCCTGTAAACGGATGTGCGTGTGCAGGTTCCTGTCAGATTGTGAAATGTTGTTTGCATTCAAGATTTCAAGCTTTTAGGGACTAGGTCCATAGGTGCTTGTTTTCTAACTCTGCCACAGCTGAGCTCTCTTTTCTATGTGCTAGAGCATGGCTGCCTGGAGTTTTCCTTGGGCTAGGTTGGCTCCTCTCCAGACTACTCCTCTCCAGACTACAGGCAGGCTGAATTTCATTCTTTCCTGCCTGAGGCCCTTTTTCTGATTTAGTTCTTTCCTCCCCATAGTCCTTTCTTACCTCCACGTTGCATCTCCATCACTTACTTGTTCAGTCTCTGTTGCCCTCATTCTTTCTCTTGCTCTTTCTACATTGATTTTTTTTTTTCCTTTCAATGTCTTCTGTCATTGTGCCTTTCCATGGTTCTTCACTGCTTTTCTTCCTTTACACAGTTGGACGTTTTCTCCAATTCTGCTTTCTATTTGGAGATTTCTGCCCTCTGCCTCAGCACTTCAGAGTGCTTTCTCAGCCACAGCTGTTCTGCCAGCTCCTCTTAAACTCACATTCTTTGGTTTCCTGGCTATTGGCTCTTCCTGTTGTCACTTCTCTTCTGACAGGAAGGTAAGCCTCTTTGAGCAGTAAGGTAAAGCTCAAAAGAATCTTGCTGAGTAGGAACAAGGCAAAGATGAAAAGCAGAGAGAATTGACTATTCTGGGAAAATATGAAGAAGGTCTTCAGAAACGGTAGACTCACATGTGATGGTGCAATGTTATGGCTTGGTGTAACCAGCAATACCAGGTCAATTATCTGTATGCGTAACACAGAAACTAAGACACGAGAAACAAGAGTCCTGTTGAACATAGCTTGCATGATAATAGCCCTGCTTAGCCCTGCTTCTGGCGTGGATCCCATTGTGCTAGAAATTGTGTAGACAGACAACAAAAAAGATCTGTGTCCAGAAGAACCTAGAAGTCCCTGTCGCCAGTAAAGAAACCTTCCAGCATGGCTTTTGAAGCATTGTGTATCAAGACATCTCTGGGGTAGTTGAGTCCAGACCTTGCTAGAGCAGTAAATCACACCCCAAAAAAACATGTATGAAAGTGGTCAAGTGCTATCTGAAAAGTAGATATGGGGTTTGGGCCTTCTGCTGGAATGCAGCTCCAGAACCGGCTAAGCCAGATGGTTTAGTCCTTGGCATGTGTTCAGTTCCCCTGGTCACCCGTTTTTAATTTGTACCAGCAGACCTTAGCCTAAAACCTGGCCATTCCTCCTGCTTGGAGGTCTGTGCATCTCCTCGCATCTAATGTGTATCCTTGCCCTTCTTTTTGCAGGTTGTCTACTTTACTGCGCTCTTCCCGTATGTCATCCTGCTCATCTTACTTGTGCGAGGTGCCACCCTGGAAGGTGCTCTGGATGGCATTGAATACTACATTGGGAAACAATCCAACATCACCAAGCTGATGGAGGCAGAGGTGAGAGGTATTGTCAGCCTCGGAAGTGTGACACGCTTCTGTTGTTCTATGGGCTTCTCACAGAGCAACTTTGTTTTATCCAGTTACATCCTTCTTCATGTCCTGCCCTGCATTCTGTATCTGCAGTTGGGTTCTGTTTTTTCAGCAACACTCAGCTCTAGCAGAAATCCAAACCCCTATTCTGGCTACTCTCAATGTAAAAACCAGCCATCCTCTGCCCCCTCCTTGCCATAGCAGACAGTGATGACAACCGTGGTATTGCCTCTCAGCAGCTCTCAGGGGTCAGGCTGGAATTTCATCTTAGCAAGGCCTGCTGAGAAAGTTCACGCTATGGGATCAAACGTTGCTCTTGCCTGTGTCCCACTTGCTTTGATTTCTGGTATTTTCAAGGGACATTATTAAAAGACTGGAGGGACCCCTGAGACGCCACCTGCTGTGGCGTGCGCAGGAAATTAGCTTGGGAAAATTAGGTGGATCAGGAAGGGCACCTTGTGCGAAGAAAGCCTGGATTTTTTTGTTCTTTTGCCAATATTAGTTCAATATTACCAAAAGCAGACATTAAATGCAATATTTGCTTGTGGGATTTTATGGAAGCATTTAATGTTGAGGGGCTGCAACAGAGGCAGAAGCGGTTGTCTGGGTCACGGTGTGAGGAACACAAGTGGGAGAGCACATGGGAGTTCTCATTCCTGAAACCAGGTTCTGGTTTTCCTTATTCCTTGGCACTGTCACAAGACTCATATCTCTAAAACCCACATACGTGAACCAATTGAATCTCTTTTTCAGGGTTAGCCCAGTAAGATATAAATATTTGGCAACATACTTGGGATATGACCTTCAGAAATCATAGAAGATATTGTTTGTTCTTGAGACTGCAAGATCGCTGGCATGCTATATCTTACCTATTCAAAAATTCATATGAAATGGGATTAGATATTCAGGCTAAATG
This sequence comes from Neomorphus geoffroyi, assembly GCA_033558235.1. Classification (NCBI taxonomy): domain Eukaryota; kingdom Metazoa; phylum Chordata; class Aves; order Cuculiformes; family Neomorphidae; genus Neomorphus; species Neomorphus geoffroyi. Next base: position 13,898,583 of record JAUMJM010000045.1, read on the forward strand.
TAGGAAAACCCTGGAGCTTCGAGAGAGGGCAGACTTAAATGTTTATGATCAATACTATAAGTAATACAGTTCTTATTTCTGGTAGGTTTGGAAAGATGCAGCCACCCAGATATTCTACTCCTTGTCTGTGGCGTGGGGTGGGCTTGTTGCGTTGTCGTCCTACAATAAGTTCCACAACAATTGCTACGCGGATGCTATTATGGTCTGTGTAACCAACTGCCTCACCAGTGTATTTGCTGGGTTTGCAATATTCTCCATCTTGGGACACATGGCGTACGTGTCCGAGAGACCTGTCTCAGAAGTCGTGGACTCAGGTAGGCTCTCATTGCGCTGTCAGTATCGGGACTTGCTTTGATCAAGACAAGACAACAACCTCCTTCCTTCCACTACTTTCTAGGATTTGATCTGGCATTCGTAGCCTACCCAGAGGCTCTCTCCAAGTTACCAGTTTCTCCTCTGTGGTCCTTTTTGTTTTTCTTCATGCTCCTGCTCTTGGGCCTTGACTCTCAGTTTGCCACCATAGGTAAGTGAGGTTTTAAGTGACCCATGGCTTTTCAAATGAGCATTACTTTTCTTAATTGTGCTGCTCAAACCCCACCCTTCTCCCTTTGCAGAAACACTTACAACCACCATACAAGATATATATCCCAAAGTGATGAAAAAGTTAAGAGTCCCCGTGACCCTGGGTCTGTGCATATTGCTCTTCTTTCTTGGTCTTGTCTGTGTTACTCAGGTAAGACATTACATTATTTTTTTGATGTGGGTCTAGTTATGCTGCAAGTAATGAACTCAAGTCAAGATATCCTTTGCAACTGGTCTGTTTGCATGGATTGATCTGAAAGGCTCTTGAATTCTGCCACAGTGCCTGGACATGCTAATAGAAAATTCCCATGGGGAGTATTGAAGAACTTAAGGTTTTTTGTGACTACTGAACTGAGATGTGCTTTTAAATAGAAGGACCGTACAGAGCCTGTGAACCATCAACCTGATTTATTGCTTCTCAGCTCAGGAGGTTATTTGTTTAATCTCAAGGATATAAGTACAGTGCGTCTGCAACACTGTGGGTACTGGTTAATAGATGCTGATGGCATGTGATGTTTTGGTACAGAACTAAATACCAAACAGGACAGAACTTGAGAACTAGCCTATTCACATCATAACAACAGCCCCCACCTTTAGCTCGTGAGCACCTGTAGATTATATGGTTACTTCTCCTGTGCATGTGTGTGTATATATATATACGTACATACGTATATACGAGCATAAAAGGGGTTTTAAGAATGCTATGTAAAATTTCTTGAGGTAATTGCTTTTAAAGATATAAAACTTCATTGCAGTGATTCCATCTAGAAATGCAGATTCATGTATACACAGACTGAGAATGTGAAGATAATTGGGGTGAATAGACAATTGTATGGTCAAGCGAAGCACATAAATTATGAAACATGGTGGCAGGGAAGCTTGCAGAGAGTGTAGTAAGCAAGAGTATGAAATGGCTTAAAGCTTGTTTCTTGCTCTGCGATCCTCTTATTGCATGCTGGTGTTTAAAGCTATGTTTAAACCATGTTGAAGACTTGTGCATGTAGGAGTATACTAGCTACCAGAACTAATAACTGCTATAGCTGTTGTTGTAGCTCAGTATTAGAACTTCATCATCAGCTTTAATGCTGTAAGTTCCAAATTTAAATCTTGCTCTCAGCTGTTTATTTCTACTCCGCTTATACATTTGCCTTGTTATTAGGGTAGAGATCCACGATATTTTGTTAGATGTTCATATCAACTTGAAATAAAAATATTAAAATAAAATAATGTTCAGAGATGTGTACTTAACCTAGATAACTGGAAATTTTAAAACCTCAGACTGGTGTTTAGTTAAACTGGCTTGAACAATGCAACTTATTTTATTTGCATAAAGACGTTACTGGGACTGGATTAATTTTTACCTCTTTGTTTGTTCTATAGGCAGGAATTTACTGGGTTAACCTAATAGATCACTTTTGTGCTGGATGGGGAATCCTTATTGCAGCTGTCCTGGAGATAATAGGCATCATCTACATTTACGGTAAATTACTTGCCTTAAAGATCCATGATTTGACTATGCAGTCCCAGGCATGGTGTATATTAAACAGTAATTGCTGCAATAAAGCATTTATAACTTAGCTGAGGAAAAGCTTTAGCAGTTACCACTGAACTGGAGAAACTGACCTTGACAATTGCCTTTTGAGCAACCACACCTGCAGAGGAGGCATCTGCTTTACAACACACCCTGCAATTGTCTTTCAACAGGAGGAAACAGGTTCATAGAAGACATTGAAATGATGATTGGAAAGAAGAGCAGTTTATTCTGGCTATGGTGGAGAATGTGCTGGTTTTTTGTTACTCCTGCACTGTTAATGGTGAGCATAGATAACTGAGTTGTGTTAATGTTACAGAACTTATTAATTTGATGTTGAAGATGTTTTCACATAAATATGCAGGGCTGAATGTCCCGGTGCTGTGTATAAAGATGGGGTATAGCTGTGCTAGTGAAGCTTTCTGATACATTCCACTCCTCACTGGGTCCTCTCCAAGAGATCAGTTGCTAGTGAGCTGGGTCTACACTCTTGAGTAACACAGAGCAACCAGATCATCCATTTTAGCAGCTGGATTATCTTCATTTCAGATTATTAGAAAATGTTTTGAGAACCTAAATTTTTCCCCTTTGAGAGAAATCCCATTTTCAGAACAGATCCTTGGCTTTGGTTTGTTCTTTTGAAGTCTGGATGTTCCCATCTGAGACTTTTTTATGACCTGTTGTGTGCGTCTCAGTTTTTCCATACGCCTGTGCTTCTAATTTTGACTGTAGATGGTTGAATAATGTTATTATGAGAGAATTCAGTAACATCCCAAATCCAGGAGCAATGGCAAGTCACTCTGGCCAGCACATTACCTTTAATCTATACAGACTACTCTTTAGAAAATGCTGTTCCTAAAATACGTTATTTCTGCAGCAATGTTTGCCAGTGTTTAATCTTAGATTCTTTACTATATTCCTGCAAATAAAGGAATCTGGGAATATATAAAACGTACAGAGAAAGGTACTGGGCTCATCCAACAGCATATATATTTGCCACCATAATATTTCAACAGAACACAGAGATCAAATTCTGTTTGAATATAGATGTACTTAAAGTTTTAGGGTGCATATCAGTGTTGTCTCTCAGTCCTGTCCTTCAGTCTTACTGCTTGGCCCTGACTGAACACCAAATCCCGCATAACCATTCTCACAATCAGAAAGCAAGTGGAAACTGTGCAGAATTTGTAGATAAACTTGGAAATTTTATTTGTAGATAAACTTGGAAATACAATGCAAGGTCAAGTTAGCTGGAAATCTGTTTTTCTCTTTTAATATTTTTGCCATTTTTTACAGGCCATTTTGGTCTGGTCTTTGGTCACGTTTTCACCTCCCTCTTATGGCTCGGTGCCATATCCAGCCTGGGGAACTGCCGTTGGCTGGTGCATGATTATCTTCTGTGTCATCTGGATTCCTATCGTCGCTGTTGTAAAAATAGTTAAAGCTGAAGGGAACCTTTGTCAGGTAAGGGCACAAGAAAGCATTCATAGCCTCAAATCTTGCTTTTCTTGGCATTATCAGGAACTCCTGTGCTTTATTCTCAAAAATATGTTCAGTACTTTGAGGTGTTCATTAATAGGATTTTTAGACTGAAACACATCTCTTTTAATTGCATGAGTGGAAAATTTACCCTACTCTGTTCTAATAAGAAGATAAATTCTAATTCTCTGGGAGTGCATCCACACATTCAACAATGACTTTCATGGAATTTGTTATTCCACCTGCTTTAAATTCTCTGAAGTATTTTTATCACTTTCTATCCCCATATCATCTTCTGGAGTTTTGCCTCCCATTCCACACAGAAACAAGCAAGTATAAGATCCAAAGTATGCTCTTCTTGCCAAGCTTTGCTAAAGAGTCCTATTGGTCACAGCTTTCCTTACTTGTTTGATTTCACTGTCCAGAATCCACTGAACCCAAAGACATTTGGAATGATTTTAAAAAACATTGGTGATTTGTTTTCCATTTGTTGAGTTGCAGGGCATACCTAGAGTTATGGCTTTATTGAATTTTAAAAATAGCTCAGACTAAGGTGAGACATAAAATGCCTGTTGTTTTTGCTTTCCAGCGCATTGCAAGCTGCTGCAGACCTGCTGCAAACTGGGGTCCCTACCTGGCATGTCACCGAGGAGAAAGATACAGCCATGTTGTAGATCCCAAAAAGGAAAAGGAACACGAGATTCCTACTGTGTCTGCCTTTGTATATACTCAACAATGAGATGGTCATTTGGATGACAAATTTTTAATATGTGTGGCTTTCCTCTTTAACTGTTAGAAAGTGACAATGCAAAATGACAACAAAAAGCAAACCAACCCTCTGCCCTTCAAAACCCAACCCTCAAATGAAAGCGAGCCATATTATTTATTTTTATTTCTGTATGTTTTGGGAGGAACAGATACACTGCGCTCTCCCCAGATATTTAGTCAGACAGGGCAGGAAAATGTGTTGCAGGCTTCCCATGCTGATGGGCTGGGCAGATTAACCCCATCCAACTGGTATCCAGCTGGGCTGTAGATACAGATATGGAAGATAATAAAGACACATTCTGGTGCTCCCCAGCAACAGGAAATTTGATCAAGAAGGTGCTATGCTTGCATGCCTCGATGTGCTCTGGGCAGTTCTTACCTTCTGCTGCGCTTTGCCATCCACAGTGGTGCCATCCACAGTGGTCAGCAGAGAGGTGACTGGGTGTGCTGCTGCATAGCACTGTAGCTCAGGGAACAGCAATAATTTTGCTCTGTCTAAGCCTTGCTCAGTGCTGTGAGGCTGCTCAGGATTTGATGTTGACTGCAGTGTGCGTGAGCGTGAGTGTGTTCTCTGTGCATCTGAATATTGAGCGGCAAAAAATTGCCATCACAGGAAATAAGGCTTTAACATGGTGAAAAGAAGGCTCCTCTCCATTTCTCATTATTCCCCTTGGGGTCCCCAAAGAGCCATCTACTGTGTCATGCCCCATGCTCAGCATTCATCTGTCTATAATTCAGAAATCCTTTGTTTCCATATTCTGTTATTAGGCTCTGCAGAATGAAATGGTAACCACTGATTTCTGGTGCGTCTGCTCTCCTACACTTTTCAGGGTTTTACCTATCAGTTTGTTCTCTTCATCTTTCACTAAGCTTGGCTTTTCCCTTCCAAAGGAAATCCAAAGTGCTTTTTAAAGATTCAAACAGTGTTATCAGTGTTGTGGTAGAGCCAAAAGAAGCGGAACTTTCCCCCAAGTGAAGGTTGAAACTGCTTTGTAGTGCTATTACTCCAAAATTTCCTGAAATCATGAGATTATTGCAAAGTTATGAGGTTTGCAGTGCTTCTGGGAACAAACTTGTGCTCTACCTAGGTACTGGTGAGTTAGGTTAGTTAAAAGAACCTGACTTATAACGCAAGTGAATTCCTGATAAAGGAAAAAAGACCTATGGATTGAATGGATACGTTTTGTGTGCTGAGGAATGTCTCTTACTGTGGTAACGGTTCCTTGGGAACAATGCAGCAGGGTTTCTAGCTGTCACTTCCTCTCAGGGCATTGTCACTGTTTCTGAACAGAAAGGAACGTGGATAGTGGCTTGTAGCCCAAGCTGCATACCTTGGTATATGTTTTATACTGGTGTTTTTGTGACAAATCAACACTTTATGGCAAATAAAATGTGATTTTCTGTTTTTAATGGTTTTGGAGATGGAAAATGAGATTTCAGCCTTTTGAATGGATTTGGGGGGATGTAGTTGGTGGGAAGTACCACCAACTCTTCTATGATCTAAGGCTTTTAGAGATTGAAGTGGAAAGACTGTACCTTCAGAAAGGCTTTTCTTATATAAATTAGGATGTAGTATAACAGCCCTGTTTTGGAGCAGGCTCAGAAAATACAGAAGGTAGAGTGGCAGTTTCTAAAAAGAACTGTGGGATTAGAGACTGCAACAGAAGCTGGTGAAAAGGACTTTACCTGCACTCCAGCTGCTCTAGGGTCATGTCTAGCCACGAACCATCAGAAAATAGCAGTGTCACCGGTGCTGATGCGGGGAGGCTGGGAGCGGGAGGGACGCTGAGTTGCAAAGCTGTGTTGCTTATCCCCCAGCACACCATCCGTTGGAGCTGCCACAGTGGGCAGCAGTTCAAACCAGGGAAAGGACAGGCTCTTGGAGGGAGAGAGAAGTTATTCAAGTAATGAGTGAGAGCACTCCATGAGGTGGTGGGGAAATAGGCTGGCCAAACCAGCTTGAGAAAGAATCCAGGAAAGTTTTGGTAAAAGAGGTGCTGAAGGCAAATACCAGCCATCTACTGCCCCATGGGAAGCTCCTGCTGCTATACACAGGGCTCTCTTGAGGCTTCTTCTGCTCTGGACTCCTCTTATGGGCTTCTAGAAGCTGTTTTCATTATGTTGCGCTATCAAAACCTTCCAGAAGAACAACAGAAGACAGTTTCTAAAGGGCTGGAGAATTGGTTTTGATGCTTTCTCCTTTCTTCAAGGTAAGAAAATCCTCCACTTCTGAAGGCAAGGTTTGCTCTTGCTGAGATCCTTCTCTGCATGTCTGACATCTTCCCAATACATCCAGTTTCTGTTGCTCTCTTTGGATGAGCTGACTCTTGACATCTGCTGAGGATTCACAAAGCGTGTTTAGGAGTTGGCATTCATATTCCTCCTTCGTCCCATGCCTGGGCCAGCAGTTAGGATTGTTCAATAGCCCCTGAGAGTTACATGAAGAAGTGATGTCCCTCAGTGCTGCTCTAGAGGCAGGCTGGACCCACCAGACCTGGACATATTCCTCACCCATGCAGGCTGGTGCCCATCCTCGTGTTTGTTAGGTTGGAAAACCAACAGTGCCAGCCAGTCCAGTGTTTCTAGTAAGGGAGGATGCTCCGTTCTGAGCAGGTGATCAATATTGTCACTTTGAGGAAAAAAGAAAATGGTTCTGCTTTGGATCAAGTTAAATGGGAGTGAAAGGAAATCTCTTGGAAAGAGAAAAATAGAAGTACAAAAGAAGTACATCTGCTTTGGTTGGCTCAAAACTGAAGTATGTTTCAGTCAAGAAAGAGAACACAAACCTGTGAGGTTCCAAAAAGCCGCATCCATAACATGGAAATATTTAAAAAGAAGTATTTCAGCTGGTATTTGTATGTGTATGTAAAGCAATTAGTTGGGGGCCAACCTTATGAAAGCAAATTTAAAACACCAAAGTTATTTCTATTGTAGAGACTGTTTATAAGCATGAAGCCAAACATTAAAAAAACAAAACCAAAAAAGGATTTAATTTCATTTCATCTGAATCAGTAGGACATTTTCCAGCCAGGCTGCGTGACAGTGCGCTAACCACCAGAGAGCAGCGTGGGCTTGTCTCTTCTTTTCCTCTCTGAGCACCTGGGGAGTGCGGGACCCCGGCCCAGCCCTCCTCTCCCCGGAATGCTTTCCTGCTCACTCCCGGATCACAGTATCACGAGGCCGGAAAAGGCCTTTGAGATCGAGTCCAGCCTATGGCCCAACACCAACACCTACTCATCATGTAAACCATGGCACTAATCTCCCTTTAAACACCTCCAGGGATGGTGACTCCACCACCTCCCTGGGCAGTGCATTCCAATGACCAAGCACCCTTTCAGTGAAGAACTTTTTTCTAATATTGAGCCTAAACTTCCCCTGATGAAGCTTGAGACCGTGTCCTCTTGTTCTGTCACCGGTCACCTGAGAGAAGAGACCAACCCCTGCCTGACTACAACCTCCTTTTAGGCAGTTGTAGAGAGCAATAAGGTCTCCCCTGAGCCTCTTCTTCTCCAGGCTAAACAACCCCAGCTCCCTCAGTGGCTCCTCACAGGTCTTGTGCTCCAGCCCCTTCACCATCCTCGTCGCTCTCCTGTGGATCCCAGACTCTGAACTTGGCATTGTGAAGTAGCTGCAGTAAAGCAGAACCTTTCAGCACTGGCTTCTGCCTGCTCGCTGGCTGTTGAACGGCATCTGGGCTTTGAATTAAAAGGTCTTTTTTATCCAGTTCCAGATGTGTTAAAAGGAGCTGGTGCTCCTGTTGAACTCCTACATGGTTTCAAACTGAGCATTACGGTAGCAACACAGCTGTGCTGTTAATGCCACTCTGGTGTCTGCTTGCACCAGTTATCTTAGCAGACCAGTTGTCCCACTAAGTGGAGCTTACCAGCCCCATATCTCAATTTTGTGACACTGCACCTCCATTCCCAAGTCCCCAGAGCTCAGCTGAGCCTCAAGCTGCTCTCATTTTCCACGCCTGTGGATGATGTTGCCTTGCTGTGGTGTCTCCTTGGCTGTCATCACAGGCCCAGAAGCAGCATGCGTGTTTTTAATTGAAGTCTTTATTTTCTTGTTTCAGCTTTAAATCTGATTTTCTATCATTTCTTGGGCCTATAGCTGGGATTTGTCTCATTATTTGGCTTCAAATTCATAGTCACGGCTCTGTTTGACACGGCGGACTCTGTGGCACCACAGTCAGGCTCCAAGGGATGGGGTATCTGCCACGCAGTTGTAGCACGGCTGTTGGGAGATGGATGAATGGTAAGCAAGAGGTACCGATGTGTGAATAGAGCTGAGTTGATGGAGAACTGCACAAGAGCGAGAAGGTGACTGCACAACCCATCTGTTGAGGGCAAAATCATGTATTTCCTGCGAGTAACTTTTTTGAACGCATTGGGAATGCTCCACAAAGTCTGATCAGCAGAAAAATCCCAAAAGGTTCAGTTTGAACCTTGAAACTGTTTGAGCCTTGAAATAAAAGAACGTCTGCTGGCCCTGAAGAAATTACTGGGGCAAAAAGGTTTACATTGTTATAGGAACCTGATTTCAGTGATTTCAGAGGTGTTTACTTTTTAATCCAAATGATCTTTGTTCTGGAAGGTCAGTAAGTACAGAAAAGGGAAAATGCTGAAGTTTGAGCAAATAATTTTTTAAATTTCAAGAGGTATTTGTTAATCTGAGCTGTTTTGGAAGGCAGGTGAGGGGGAAGTTGACATTTTGACTTCTTGATTTAGAATGAGGAAATTTTTGTTACACTGACTGAAGGATGAGAAAAATCTTTTCAATTTAGCAAATAGGGCAAATACTGGCTGAACCCTTTGAAAAAAACATGCTACCTTGATGATGTTAGTTATTTTTTAGAAGTTGACGTTTGGCCATACCTTAAGGGGGATCCAGGAGCCAATATCTAATCTCAGCTTCCTGTGAGTCCCAGAGAAATTCCAGATGCTTCGTGAAGATTGGCCTTTTGGGCAGACAGTAGAGAGGAGGGGGGAAATGAACTGAAATCTATAGGTTGTGGGTAAATGGCACTTGATGAAAAGAACAAGGAAAGACTACATATGGACCTGATATCGCTATGTAAGTATTTTCCATTGGGTTTTGTAGATTAGCTGTCTGTAAAAATACGGAGTAGACAGGTATGTGAGTAAAACTTTGCAACAACAGCTCTGGTCTGGTCCAGAGGTTGTAGGGGGCAGAAGACCAGCTACTGGCTCTGGTTCTCTTTGTCATCTTTCTTGCCCTGGTTGGAGAGTCTCTCACTCTACTCGGTGATACAGAGGGAGATGAAACATGTGCCATCTGAAACTCATTTGGGGAGAGATTTTTCCTCCACTGTGAGCTTAAGCTGGTTTGTCAGCTCGTGATGACTGCAGCTGCAGCTTCACGTTGAGTCTTTTGGTGGACCTGAGTTTCACAGGTCTGTGTTCCCACAATCCTTCCAGCTCTGGTCCTAGTGGCTGGTTAGCCATACTGTTGAGCTTATTGCTATGCAAGAAGTAGTAACCTCAGTCTAAACTAGTTTGGTGTGATGATTTGTTTAAAATACAAACCAAAAATTACACATTAGTTTTTTGTCACAGAATCACTTAGTAGATCTCCATGAGCCATAGATATTGGGTGACTCAGAGATAACAACCTCTGATCCGACAGGGGAGGAGGTGATGGGGAACTAAGAAGCTATGGTGAAAGGCAGGATGAAGCAGCTGGTTAAACTGGATCTTCCACTGATGGAAATGCAGTGGGAAATAGCAGCCTTACGTGGGCTGACTCTGCTAGATCAAAGTCACGCTGAATGATAGCAGTCACAGCTACTGAAAAAAGTTTTCTTCCTCAATAAAACAATTTCAAGAAGACTTGAGATAACTTTCTTAATCTGATTTATCAGTACATGATAACTCAGCCTGTTATGAAAGAGTGAAATTACACCTCACTGAAGTATGGAGTCAGCATGGAGGCGAAATGTGCATCTTGAATAAGATGTGCAGGTCCCCCAGCCCAAAAGGTAGAGTTGAATTCAAGATGTACAGAGAACAGGTCAAAAGACAGCCGGAGTGCTGGAATAGGCTCCTCTAAGCAAGCGAGTAAAAGGACTAAGGATTTTGTTTTGCAAAATTCAGGGCTGGAAAGCACAGCCAATGGCCATCTATGAAAATCGTGAGAGGAGTGGTGAGGTGGACCAAGGAATGGCTATTCACTACTTCTAATAACTTCAGAACCAGAGGAAAGGTGGGAACTTACCAGGTAGCAATTTACAGTGAAAGGAGGAATGTTTTGTCCAATGCGCAATCCAGCTGTGGAATCATGGGGTTTGCAAGAAAGCAGTAAACCAATGTTCTCCACCACCACCTAAAGCAGATAAAAAGAAGAAAAAAAAAAGAAAAAAGAAAAAGAAAAAGAAAAAGAAAAAGAAAAAGAAAAAGAAAAAGAAAAAGAAAAAGAAAAAGAAGAAGGCATGCAGGGCTTTAACCTTTCTATCACTGACCTTGCAGAATGGAACACGCTCAATTGCTAAGCCAAGCCTTGGCCAAGAGCCACTGCCACCAAGGCCATGAGGCATGGGAGACTATCCAGCAAAGGACAGGACATGAGTGCAACCCCTGGGGCTCATTTTGTAACTCATTGAAGTGTTGTGACCTCCCATGCAGCTATTCAGTCCTCTGAGAACTCCCATTGCCGCAAGACAAACAACATCTCATGGTGATGAGAAACGCAGTGATACTCTCTGAAAATGAGGTTCTGCACAGGAGAGGCTCTGCCCCTGCTAGAAGCATCCAGCTGGTGGGGATGGTCACCAGGAGATGGTGAGCCCTCCTACTCCAGCACTGAGGAGTCTCTGGCTGACCGGAACGCTGCAGTTATGGTAGGAGCTGGAAACTCATACTATACTTCATCTACTAAGATGTAGTTTTCTAACTTCAAAGCTTATACTTTTATAAAATATGAATGCATGTTCATTTTCTCCTTCATTTCACCTTACTGAGGGCCAGAGGTGGTGCTCGAAATGTGCTTCCACTCTGTGTGTATGGGTGCATGTGCCGGATTTTTACCACTGTAGATGAAGGAGGCAAACCAGCCTCTGTGGCTGCAGGCATCCGGATCCCCGCATCACTGCCAAGTGCATCAGGGTACAAATCAGAGCAGCAGCAGGGGTTGCTGTGCTCTTGCTGAACCCCGGTGCTGCCTCTTGGTAGTCTCACTCTCCTGGCATTAGAGATCATTTTTTTTTCTTTGGTCACTTTTAGTTTTATAAAGAATGTATAAGCTATTTTCTTCTATTGGGCCAAGACGGTATCTTCAATACAGAGAATCAAGATATTTCTATGTCTAAACTCCATTGCAGCAACATATCAACTCCAGTTACTGTCGACAGCACTGCTTAATGGTTCCAGCGCAAATAGAGGTCCAGGCACAGACTTCAGAGTTGGCTGCAGCAACAGAGTCACCTTTTCTTTCTGGAAGTGATGAATAGTTTAGACATGGTAGGCTGGAAAATAAAACTTGTCACTGGAAGACAGATGAGGGCAGCATTTCCCTGTAATGTCAGGACATGCATGTTCCTCTCTGAATAGTTTTTCATCTTATGTTGGCTGTTAGCGTCTAAGCTCCTTCCAGAGGAGCCTTGCCCGATGTTCTAGCTCTACTTATGAAATCTGGGGGCCACATTGCTTGTGAAGTATGCAGAAAGTATAGAAAAAACAGAGGCAGTCTTTGCAACTCTGAGAGCTCATTTACGTTAAAGAGTTTTATCCCCCTTTTCTAATGGTTTCATTAGCATTGTTTGTTAATTTTTTTAATAATTGTATACGATGAAAGGCGTATTCACTCTTTCCCTGGTTTTTAAAGGGAGGATTGGCCATGCCAGTCAATGAGGAGCTGTGGTGATGAAACCCAGGTGCCACTGAAGTGAGCAAATGCCCTGCTACTTTGTTTGTCCCTGCTGATGCCATTCCCTCTTCCTCTGTTTATGTCTTGCTTGTGTCACGACCAGGCTTGGGATGATATTTAACTGTCAGGATAGTCTGGGAAGCCTTCAACCAATACTGTTGGTTATGAAAGGCCTTCCCAAAATAACCAGCTCTGTCCCTTGCACATATCAATAGTGTATGGAGACCGTGTGACAGATCTCCTGCTGCTCTTGGGATGTTTAGGGTCCAGTTCAGTCCCATAGGCCAGAGAGGAGCCATGGCATTCCCACAGCCAGGGTACACTAAAATCAAGCTAGCAGTAAGTAAACCCCCACTCTCATCTCACTGCAGTGCTGCAATGGATAAGCTCATATTTCATTTTTTAGACTTTTAACTGAAAGTTGGATTCTCTGGTCCTGCTTAACATGCGGCAGCGCTGAGCTGGCACTCCTCCTGCTCATCCGGAGTGCTAAGATTCATTACCCTGCATGTATCAGCTCTTGCCAGGGAAATGGTGAATAATGACGCCTGGTTCAGGTAATGAAATGATCTCCCCCTCACATCTGATTACATTGCTGCTTATTATTTCCTCAGTGTGCAATTTCGCTTCCCTGGAAACTTGTTTTGTAAACACTAATGACTGTGCAGTTATGGCCCAAAGTTAAATTTCCCAGCAGCGCTGTAGGAGCCTGGTGAGCTGTGTGGCCTGGCTGTGTTACCATGTGTGTTTCATTAACCAATGTGAGGATGGAGACTGCTCCTGCCCCTTTACTGGAAGGTGCAAGGAACAGCACCGTGGAAGTTTCAGCCCTTGGCATCCATCATGAGCAGCTTATACCCTTTTTTCAGGTATGAATTTACCCTACATAACTGCCCTTCTTCTCTGGCTTTGAGTTTCTGAGAGAGGTATCTATCATGATCCCTTTCCATTTGTAATTGGTTAGCCGAGAAGAAGACACATTCTTCTCATTTCTTCCTTTATGGTTTTGCTTTTTGATTAACTTTTTTTGAGTAACCAAAGCAATACAGACTATTTCAGACATTTCATATGAGGATACTAACTTTCTTTTTCTCTTTACTGGAACGGCTTTGCTTGTACATCTTAGAATTTCACCTGCTTTTTCCAAGGCAGCACCCACTTGGCAGCCTGGAGTCAAGTTAAACAAATGCAGCCAGAAATCCTCATCCTTAGCCCCAAAGAAATGACCTTGCACTGTGTTCTCTTTATCCCATTTCTACAACAGAAGCCCTTGAGGTCATCGAGTTTTGCTGTATGATCTTCTCACCAACGTGTGTGGAATTTGTGACATCGTCCCCACTTCAGCCACTTCATTCTTCGACTTACTTTTTTTTTAGAATCCCCAGTTCTCCTAGCACAGTATTTGTACCTGTGAGAGATGTTATACTGAAGTCTAAGAAAATGAGAGCTGCTCATCTAACGTGGGTACTACACTGGAAACATGTTACGTATCTAGATGAGCTTTATCCTTGAACAAAAGCCTCTTTCAGCAAGGCAGCTCATTGCAATGGCTTTATGTTTCCATGACGTACAGAATGCAGAAAATGCAGGACAGCTTTGTGTTATTGAAGAAGAAGTCCTATTTATGTAGGATGTCATTTCTTTTTCTTCAACTCCTGTAATCATTATTTATCTTCTCAGGATGAGTTTCTCAGTTCCCTCCTCTTGTAGGAGAAGCTACCATATAGGACCTCCATTAACTGCCTGAGCCTCTCAAGTGCAAAGAATTGTACAAACAAGGAGCAGAGGTGTGACCAGCCCAAGTCTAAGCCCTACAGTAGCATGCAGGAGTCAGTCCCTAAGAGTGTAGGCAGATGTAGCCAATGATTTGAACAAGGCATTATGACAACACTGTTTCTTCAAAGCCCCTCTACCACTACGCAAAGCCCTGCGTGACAGCTTTTCACTCTCCTGACCTCTCCATGCTGAATATGGGGGACTATACATGTCCCTGATAGTCCCTTCAGTCACATAAAAGCTGATGAGAGTAAATCTCATCCTACAAGTAGGCTGTGTCTTGCCCAGGAGTGTCTGGAAGAGGGATTGTCAAGACATAGTTCATAACTTTGAGGAGGCACCTGACTCTGTTAAGGACTACCATGGTGTGTCCTGCTGGGACACACTGTCCTCAGGATAATGCCTCCCACTGTGTTACCTGGGATACATTTGCTGCTGTGTTAATTGTATACATGTTCAGCCAGTCACTAAAAGGGGAATTTGACCCTACAGTGCAGGGGCTCACAACGATTGCAGCAGGCTTATTTACCTGATCGATGGTACATGACTTCTCCACAGAGGCTGAAAAAAATGTAAGTCATCCTTATATTAAAACAAGTGAGGGGAAAAGACATTTCCACAAAGAATTGCTCAGTCTTTTAAAATTAGGTTTCTTTTTTTCCCTAAACTATTGACTAATGGGCTGAAAATTTTCTGAACGCATCTGGTTTTGAAGACAATGACATTTTTCTCAGGAAAGAAAATCATTAAGTGACAAGTGAATGACTCTGTCCTTGTCAGTGTGTTTCTTAGACTCAGCTGGGGAAATAGGTGTGGGAAAGTTTTAAATTAAATGGTTCTCCAAACTCTGAGTCAAAATGCAAATTGTTAGGATTCTGATGGGTTTGTTTTCCTTTCAGGGTTTTGCATGTTTTTACTCTCTGGTCCAGTTGTGCTTTATTTCCAGAAATCAGAGGCCTGGTGCAAAGCGCATTGATGCAATAATTTCTTTGGTTGTAAAAGCCGCAATTTCATCACAACACCCTGACAAGCTGGAGGATTTCTCATGAGTCCTGGGATCTTTCCTGCTTGCATCTGGCTGCTCCTCCATGATAAAGCTGGACTTCAGCTGCCGCCCCATGTTTCTGCCCATCGATAGGCAGCTGCTGCATGAGCCAGATCACCCTGTGCTGGAGGTGACGCGCATTTCATTGTCTCTGTATGATCATCCTGAACCCCTGGAAATGTCATACAGAGGCTTTGCCAGAGCAATGACTAACTTCTGTTTTGCTGCTGTGAGCTTTGTCCCTCTGACACCAGCTGTTATAAACCTTGCACTTTGTACCAAGGGCATGTCAGACCCATCCCAAGTCCGTTTTTAGTCTTTGTTTGCAGAGGTTAGCGACTCTAGGTCTAGCTCACAACCTCCACTGAATTTGGCTCCTGTTAAGACAATTCATAACTCCATTCCTGTGTCCAATAAATATTCTATTGTATCCTAGCTAAAAACATGGAGCCAATGCAAGGGAATGAAACAAGTGTGGCTTATGGGCCCTCTTGTCTACAAGAGTGTCCCTTGTTTGAAGGCATTTCCATTACCATAAGGAGAGGTAGAAGCGGGTTCTTGTGCTGTCCCAGAGGTGAACACACCTTCAGCAGCAAAACAACCAGGCTGTTAACTGGGTTTCAACGCCTGTGAAAATAAATATGCTTGACGGCAAATTAATCTTCCTAGATAAGGTTCATTCAGAGACAGAATCACAGAATCATAAGGTTGGAAGGGACCTCTGAGATCATCGAGTCCAACCATGCCTGTCTCCCTACTAAACCATATCCCTAAGAAACTCATCTACCCGTCTTTTAAACACCTCCAGGGATGGAGATGCCACCACCTCCTTGGCAGCCTGTGCCAATCCCTGACCACCCTTTCAGTGAAGAAATTCTTCCTAATGTCCAGTCTAAACCTGCTCTGGCACAACTTGTGGCCATTTCCTCTCGTCCCATTGCTGTCACTTGTGAGAAGAGCCCAGCACCCACCCCGTCACCACCTCCTTTCAGGCAGTTGTAGACAGTGACGAGGTCTCCTCTCAGCCTCCTTTTCTCCAGGCTAAACAACCCCAGTTCCCTCAGTCTCTCCTCATAGGACTTATTCTCCAGCCCCCTCACCAGCCTCGTTGCCCTTCTCTGGACGCGCTCCAGCCCCTCAATGTCCTTCTTGGAGTGAGGAGCACTACTTGTAGTGAGATCCTTATCCTTGCAATGCTGGGCACTTCTGCTCAGAACTGACACTCTCTGGGTCAAATCCTGCTCATTCTTGCATTAGTGGCAGAGTATAGAGAACAGCTCAGACCTTTTTCACCTGGGGAAAACACTCCTGCTGTAGACAAGATTGAGTGTGTTACACCAATTACCTTTGCCTATTAAGAGAGTGATGCCAGATGGTTCATGTTGTATCAATTAGGCAAGATTTACCGGTTTGTTTGGGGGTTTGTGTTTTGGTTTGTGGTTTCTTGTTTGGTTTTTTTGGTTTTTTTGAAGTAGTGTGGCTTAGTGTCTTATTTGTGGTGGCTAGGCAGGATTTTTCAAATCATAGTGATACTATCAAATTTGAAGGAACAGGGACCTTTCAGTAACTGGATAGAGAAATCCTGGTTTTATATTTTTTTAAAGCAAAGCTGAAGTTCAACACAGAAAGAGGAAACTACTTCATTGTCACTGCTCTCTTTTAGCAGGTGCCTTGTTTTATTGTAACACTCAGGATTGTAAAAAAATTAATCCGAGTGTCCTGAAGTGATTAAAGCCTCGTGCTGGTGCTTTTTTTCAGAGCTCTTTACAAACCCTCTGAGTCTGGTTTTGCTGTAAGATGCTCTGAGTGTTTCCTTGATTTGACTTGGCCATGGTGAGAAATAGTTAAAGAGCTTTTAGTTTCTTCAGGTTTGCATTTGAGTTTCCTTAGGGTAGGTGATTTCCTGATATGGGAAGGATGTTACCTCCTGGAGAGAACTGAAACCTTGGGAGTGCTGCTCCCTGGGGACCCTGGAGAGGAGGGACAGGCTCTTGGGCTGGGAATCTGCAGGTGGGTGAGACATTTCAAAGCAGTTCATCACTCTTGCTGTGTTAAATTGCACTGCTGGAGAATACACAGTTGTGTGGAGGAATATTTCCTGACTCACTTAGAATTTCATGAGCCACGAGCCCATCCAGGATTGCTTGTTTATCTCATCTAGAAACCAAGACAGAGCTCTGCCGCATGTTTAATTAGATGGGGGGAAGGCAAAGAATTTTAAGATAAGATTATCTTCTGCTCTTCATCACAACTCTCGTGTAAAAAGTTTGCATGGCATGCAAAACAGAGCGTGATGGAAAGCCATTTGGTTATGAGTACGCTGCACACGAGAACAGCTTTCCAGAATAACACTCTTTTTGGTTGAATACTCCTATGAATTCTTTTGTGTATATGACTGAAAAAAATTCCTGTGTAATCTTATGAAAATTACCAGCCTATGTAAATAGGCGTGCAGGAGCCTGAGGCTTCTGGAGGAATATAGTTTTTCATTCCTGTGGCTGTTGAAAGCAGAAGAACAGGTGAAGAGATCCCATGTCCAAGTTTCTCATTGCTGCAATATACTGAAAATAATTAGAACTAAGATAGTGGGAATAACAGTATAAAGTCAGTCAGAAATCAAAACCTGATGGATTTTACATCGTGGCCTTTCAAGTTGCAGTTCTCTGAAGGTTTTTGTGTACATTTAGGGAGGGGAGGGTGACTGGCTGCTAGTCCTTGCTGTGGAGTCGGTTGCAAGAGCAGAGTCTGAGGTAGCAGAAGGGTTATGTAAACGATGGGAAACTGGGGTGGAGTCCTGTGAGGTTTTGTGTGTAGTTTTCCATCTTCAGTGTTGGCACCAGTGTGCAGCAAGTGTCAAAACTATATTCGACTCTCACGCAGGAAACAGAAATGTCAGGAGTCTGTACCACCACCGCAGCTCTGAACCATGCGCTGCTCTCTCTGAGCTAGCCTGCTCCTCTGTGACTCAAACCCCTTCAGATCTGTGCCCTCCCCTTGCAGTGAGGGTCAGAGGCAGCCCGGTGGGTGTTTGTACAGCTAGTCAGCGTGTGAGTTATCTCTACTGTCTAGGGCTTGCTGAGGAGCTGACAGAAGGATGTGGGGGGAGAAGATGGTGCTTGAAGCCTAGTTTTGCTAATTCTGCATCTCTGAATAAGTTGTTACTTCTACACAATAAGCTCCCTGTCTGTGTGTTTAATGGTCATGAAATAACAGTTGTATTCTGCTAATGAGTCACTAATGGGTATCAGGTGATGGCTTGGTGAGGGGACCGAATGCTTGAGCCTCATTGGGATGTTTTGTAACCTGGGCAGGAGGGGATATGCATGTGCTGGGCTGAGCACAAAACATCTCTAGGGAGGACTAAGGCCATTGAGCTGCACACAAGTCTACCTTGGTCTCAAGTTCCCATCTGTCTGCTGCTCAGCAGGGGATTCAGGATGCTCTGGGCCAGAGAGAGATCCACAGTGTATAAGGGAAACCTTGATTTCCTAATGCAGTGGTGTAAGTAGCTTTTTATTAACTTTCATGCACTGCAGTAATACTCACCCTGACATTAAGCATTCACAGTGCCAGAGAAACAAACAAAATTCAGGAACAAGTGACTGCCTTCTGGTTTCACGAGGACCTCTGTGTCTTTGCATTCTAAATGCTGGCATAATCAATTTTGAAGTTCTTTTTTGCTCACAGCAGATATTATTAATACAGCTGTTAGCTGATGTGTCTTCTAGAGGAAAAAATTGGCAACCCCTAGGTAGATAAGCACTGGAGGCCTGAAAAGCCCATGATTTTCTCTGCATTTGAGAAACAAGGGGACAAAAATAAATGTTCTTTGAATCCATAATCAGACACAATGAAAAGACAGTCACTTTTGCAATAAGCATTTTGGAGAGTACCTGTAAAGCGAAAATGCTCTGCACAGCCGGACTCCCCATGGGGTTGGGTGGCTCCAAGTGCAACGTGAGTGTCCGAGTACAATGTAAGCATTATTGCAGCCACATCCCATCCACTGCCTCCCAGGCCCTCATCCTCATCCAGCTTGGGGAGAGAGATGTCTGGGTGTGTAATGCCTCTTTTCCACTCAGCAGCTTTTCTGCAAGGTGAGAAGGGGGCCTGTGGGGATGCTCCGGGGTGCTATAAATGCAGCTTTCCTCCTCCTCATGTCCATTGTCCTCCAGGAGAATTCTGAGCAGGACAAAAATATCCTCGGTGACTTTAGCAGGTTTTCCTTCTGCTTCTTCCAGCTTAATCACATCCACTGTTTTCTGCTTGTTTGCAGGTCTTGTTTGCAGCCGGAAGCTCAAACCACCATTTATTTTCTGTATGGGTTTCTAATCTGGAAATTCATCTAATTTGCTTTACCGAATTATAAGCAAATTAAGCTGAACACATTGTGTTATGTCCGGATGCATTGTGGAACTTTCATGAAAAAGGAAAATATGTGTTTGTCATTGGTGTGAGTTTCTTCTTTCCTTAGAACTTTGTGTTCTCAAAAAATATCAAACATCTCTATAAATGGCGGAGTTTTTCCTTGAGGCCAGGAGCTGGGTAGCTGCAGCTGCTTCTGTCTCACGTCTTTCATCCTCTCAGCCCTTAAAGAATATCCTTGCCAACACCCCAAGCTCTATTCCCTTGCAGTTCCTCTCCTTGCTCTTAGACACACTTTGATTATCTGCAATATTGCATTTGGTAGTATTACTAAATAGTTCTGAAAATTTTCCTTTCGGCAACTGTTTCTTTGCTTTCAAATGGAATTTATTTCTCCAGTTGTAAACCAGCTTTAGGGTCTCACATGGCTGAGGAGTGTAAATACCCCAATGCTCCAAATGAGACAAGTATTTTGCATTTCCATTTCCTGACCCATCATGGAGAATTTTGTGTAAAATGCAGGAAAAATGTTGAAGTAATGAAATAACATTGGGTTTGGTTCTTTTTCTGGTTAGACCACCTGATGTTGTGGGAAGTATCAGCACTATGCAGACTTGGTGGAGATTGAGTTCAAAGAGGGCAAATGCTTTATAGGCACTGATACATCTCAATGACAATTTTACTGACTGACAAATAGTACATCATCTGAGGGTTCTGATGTAGTTTTTTAGTTTACTGATTTTAATCTGAAATATATTTGATATATATTTCTTTGCCAGGAAAGGTTGCAGTCTGATGTGAAACGGGCTTCCCCTCTGCATTTATAGCCACAAAGCCATTATAGCTTCGGTTTCCCTCTGCCAAACCACATATATTCTGAGACAGGGGAAACACTCCTCTTCAAAAAGTCTGTTTAACACAGCTGATTTGTATGATTAATTTTAAGCTGAGAACAATTAACAACTCTAGCAGTTTACCTGGCTGTGATCACTAGCACTCACTAAGCCTATCTTTGGCGAAATACAGCACCCTGTGCTGTTTTAGCTCTACCACAGCAAGGACTGAGAAAATAATGTAAATATCCATTGCTCTCCCGGGCAGCTCCTTAGGATGGAGAGCCAGGGCAGAGCCCGGGCTGGGCATGAACTGCCGCAGCGGTGATCTCTGCCCGCCTCGCTCGGAGGGTGTGTCATTTTGGTAAACACAGGCCATAAATATAAGCAGTCATCGTGACGCAAGCAAAAACCGTTGGCAGCCAGGGTGGAAATGCATGCTACTCCCCTCTTACAGGAAGAGGTAGTTTTATGCTAGTTATTAACTCTTCGAAGCAGCCTTCTGAGTTTCTGCCAGTCCCCCTGCGTGCTCCCAAGGCAGAGGAGAGGTGGTGGCCTGGTGCCAGCCGGGTTGGGATGCTGGGGAGGCTGCTGGGGTGCAGCCCCAGGCTGTGGCGGCCCGTGGCTCGGGCGGTCCTGTGCCCCACCAGAGCTGCTGGTGACAAAGCGAAGGGCACTCAGGACGCGGCTTTGCAGATGCCTGATACAGGTGGGTAGAATGGCTTTGGTTGGAGTTTTGTGCAGCAGCACAGAGGGAAAGGGTATTTGCAAAACAGGGCAAGAAAATGACCCTTGTTCTCATCTGTGGCTGCGTTAACGCAGTGCTGCCTCTCCTGGGGTCACAAACGCTCCTGAGGCACGGAGCAGATTGAGAGCTCTGACTAACCCAGTGCACAGGGATGAAGTGTTTTGTGTTAAAAAGTCCTCCTTCTATGGCAGGAAATACAAACTTGATACTTCACGTCAGGGAACATGCTAATTAAAATGAATAAATAAATGTTCCTTCTTGTACCCAGCTGCCACTGATGCAAGCAGCAGACTTGCACCCCTCTGCTCCCCCTGATGCTCCCTGCCCAGTTACATCCACAACTGTGCGTGCTCGTGGCAAACAGTGCCCTGGTTTACCTGGCAGACAGCAGGCATGAGCTGCTCCCACATGGGCAAGCTCTCTGGCATGGAGATAGTTTCTCTTTTTGATCGGTACCACCACCTGGTTGGCTGTGCCTTTGCAGCCCCCCAGCCCTAGCAAGGCTGGACTGCAAGGAGCTGCCTGTGCTCCTAAGGGGTGGCTGTGGGTCTCCAGCGTGGCGCTTTGCCCTGGTCTTTCCTGGAATGGAGCCTGTCCTTTTAACAATCCCTCCTACTGCTTGCTGCAGGTCTGATAAAGACACTTGCTGATATTTTAGATGTAGTTCTCTGGGTCTCACTGGCGCTCTGTGAGAGAAATAGGAAGCAGGAGACTAAATTTGCCTGTGGGTCTGGGTGATTTACACCTGGGATTTTTCAGCCACTCACAAGTCCTGGCATGCATGAGTCAAGGCAGTTAATGAAATTGCACCATCTCAACATAGACGGGAAGAGATGCTTTGTTCTCCCTGTTCTGTAGTGGTAGTGATTTCCTTTCAGCCAAGTACCAGCAATCCAGCCACAGCCAAGAGGTGTGGGACACTGAGACTGCTGGCATCTTCCTGCACACCCCAGTCATCCACAGGGCATTTCTAAACACCAGTCCCACATTTGCAAGCACAGGGCACCATAGCCTAACATCTTAGGTGCACCTACCTGGGGATGTGAGCGGTCCCAGCTGCCTTGTGGTGTGCAATGCAAACGCCAGGATTTGAGCTAGCCGTTGCTTACCCTATTTTTCCTGAGACTCCCTGCCACTGCCCTCGTTGTGGCCTGTCATTGGGCTTGTTTCCATGAAGAGAAGCATGAGTTCCTTTTTCCTGGTTCTCAGGGTGACAGCATGCTAACAGCATCACTGTGTTGGTCTGGTGGGGTGTCATGGGTCATCAGCAGAGTAACACGGTACCATCTTGCGTGAGAATGACTGCCAGCCTCCTACTCTCTATATTTTAACAGAGCTCATCTCCCCATGAGCACTGCAGAAGGAGATGCTCTCGAGGAGTTACGAGCACTGCTGGAAGTTTGCTTTACTCACTAGTTGGACCATTTAAAAGCAAGATGCAAGCAGGGTGAGAGCGTGCTGTGTGCTTGGGTGATTTCAGCCCTGCATTCTTTCCCTCGTAAATCGGGAAGGCTAGAAGAGATTTTAGTTTCAAACCTACCTAAACTAAAAGAAAAAAAAAAATAAACGAAATCAAATAACGTGCAAATGTAACAAATTACCTCACACCAGTTGCTGAGTCCTTTTGATATTTGAAAACCCATTTGGCTTTCACAGAAAAGTGCCATTCTGAACTGTAAATCTTTCCCCCTGTCACAACACCTTTTTTCCTCTTTCCTCCTTTAAGCTTAGCTCGTGGTTTTCTTTTGTAAAATCTCTTACAGGTTACAAAGCATTCAAAAATGACAGAAGGCCTACAAATTTTGATAAAAAGGTATTATTATGGGCAGGACGCTTTAAAAAGGAGGAGGACATTCCCAAGTACATATCGTAAGTAGACCTGGTTTTTTTCTAACATTAAATTCTTTTTACCTGAGTGCTTTTGGATGTAAACATATAGGATTAAGACCCCAGTTTGCATTACTCAGAAGTGTGTTCTCATGCTGAATGTTAGTGCTCCTCCATGCTGATGGGACCTGCTGCTACTGATGTCCAAAAATAATTCAGATTTTTGGGAGCATGAACTTATTGTCATGCCCTGTAAACTGGATTCTCTTGTTTTAGAAATCGTAAGTTTCAGACGAAGCCGACGAGCCTTTTGCAAGACAAGTGGCCTTGTAACTTGGAAGTCACCATAGTAAAATATCATCCACTCCGGGTTTTTGCATGCTTTGTTAGTTTTTATTGATTAGCAATTAATAATGCTGCATACATTTTAAAAGGAAGTTGAGGCTCTACTCAGCTTTGGTGAACCACATCTCAAGCAAGTTACTTGGGTCTGGGCTATGGTTTCACCCCCTTGTTGAGGTATTTTGTTAAGGGATCATCACTCAGGTTAGAAACCTAATGCTGTGTGACTCACAGCATCCTGGGGGCTCCTCCAGCTGGCCTTCCCCTTGCAGGTGTAAGTAAATGCATGGCTGGATATGATTTCATTGCCATGCAGCAGCCTCTTCCAAGCATGAATTATTGGATAAGTGCTGTGAGTCGCTCATGGAAGGTGGTGGAGATTTCCCAGCAATGGCTGTGGCTGCCCAGCTGCCTGGGAACACAACTCCTCATGGATGGTGTGGTCATCTGCTCCAACCCAGCTCTGCTTCCCATTGCAGGCTGTTGTGGGGCTGTTGCCAGTTGCTTGGCAGAGGGCTACACTGCAGCGGGATGGGCTGCAAAGCACCGTGTGCGGGTGGATTAGGGCTGTGGCCACAGAACCAATCACCGCAGGCTGTGTCACTTTGCTGTGTGAAGAATCTCCATTGCTTTTAGCTGAAATGTCATGCATGTGCTTTTATTCCACTGAGGATGGTGTTGTCTGGCCCTGGAGGCACCACCCCCATGTCTCCTGGTGTTGTGCAGCACCCTACGCCCTGCCCTGTAGCATCCAAAGATGGGCCCCTCATACTTCCTTTATCATGACGGAAAAACTTTCCTGTCTTTGACATCTTCCAGGTGCTCGCTCTCACATACAATAAAAGGAGGTAAGAGAACAGGATTTGTTATTCCTGTTGTTACTGACAACAGTTGGGAGTAGCAATACGGCACCTGTGTGGGAAGGCAACTCAATCTTTCCCCTAGAGGCTAATTTTTTTCCTCCTCCTCCTAGCACTTGCAGAAAGAGAAGTCTGAAGCACATTGTACATTAATAGGCAGTTGCTGTAAGACTTGAGTAGTCATTACCCCGCTCCCCATGATCTCATTTCACACATGCTGCTGCAGGATGGAAATTCTGCTCTGTCTTCTACAGATCTGAGGTCCTTGACGCAGCAAGGAACAGCGTCAGGATAAAGGTTTGCTACATCATGATTGTACTGACCTTGCTGGGCTGCTTGGCCATGGTAATCACAGGCAAAGAAGTGAGTATTGTTCCTGGGTGGGGTGAACTGATCCACTTAACGTGTGGTCTGTGTATGCTCTCTTTGTAAGTAAATGCCCAAGTGACAGATACATTTGAGAATAGGTCCATACAAGCATTCTATGCACAGGATCTGTATCACTCCATTCTCCAGAGGGAAGAGTGGCATGGGGCAGCAAAATTTACTGGTTAAGGTGTTCCTTTTGACCCACTTCACCATAAACCAGTGCAGTGCAATGATCTGTGTCACGGATGTCAGCAAGAGGCCTGTCCAAAGGTTGTGGAGCAGCTCAGACAATGTCAATGGCACCCGGTCCTGCCCTGCACCTACGGGCCATGAGGCTTTTGCAGTCCTGCCTGCCTAGCCCGTGTGCCACCATGGACATCAAGAGTTGTGACACTTGCTTCTTCTCATCCCACTGGCTGGGAAGAGGGGTCTCCTGCCTCACATGCCCCAATGAACCCGTAAACAATTTGCACTGCTAATCACAGCTGCAAAATTTGGTAAAACAATGAAGCGCGTTAACTTCACTTTGTCACTGCATTTGTCACTGCAAAATATCAAAAAGGGGAGTGGGGTGTCAGAGCCAGTGGTGCAAATGTGAGTAAACTCAACGGTGGGAAACACATGCATGCAATGATTTTCATCTTTTCTTTCCAAGGCTGCTAAAAG
The DNA here is from genome assembly GCA_033558235.1 of Neomorphus geoffroyi. Classification (NCBI taxonomy): domain Eukaryota; kingdom Metazoa; phylum Chordata; class Aves; order Cuculiformes; family Neomorphidae; genus Neomorphus; species Neomorphus geoffroyi. Next base: position 13,923,658 of record JAUMJM010000045.1, read on the forward strand.
GGATCACACGCTGCTGAAGATGAACACAGAAAAGAAGGCCAGATGGAGGGCTGAAGTGGAGAAAGATCAGGAAGCAGCTGTTGGGAAGCCACAATGATTTGGAACAGATTTATTTTAACACAAGGAGATAAGTGATTTGCACACATGGCATACGTACCTGTCTTCATCTCACTCTTCGGATCTTTTTCACTGACACTCTCAGGGCAAAGATTCCACTGCTTAAAAACTGCTCCATGCAAACTGGGAAACTCCTATGGAAACTACAGCAACTTCTTTCTGTGGCCTCTGTTTTCTGACACTGATTTCTGCTCAAAATCATAAATTTCTTCTAAACTGGGAAGCGTGGGAAGGATGGATATGGACTTCCAAGCTCAGGATCAGATTTTTGTGCTGCTGCTGATGTTCAGCTTGGACATGGGGTTGCCTCCTTGTGGCCAAGATGGATGTGGCCCTACATTACAGAGCATCTCATTCGGTGCAACGCCTCTTGGGCAAACAGCCTTGGCCAGGTGACCCAGGGCAGGGGAAAAAGGAGTCTGAAATATGTTTCAAGCACAAAGAAGTCAATTATCTCTACCTCTGAGCCTGCTGCTGTCACTGTCCCCTCTCCCTTCCCAGTCCCTCACTGGGTCCCATGGCTGGAGGAGAGGGAGGACATGAGTATGAAGAGGGGCTGGAAAGATGAAGGGGTGGGAGCAGATGACTGATTCTGGTCAGAAGGGGCTTTGGGCAAGAGGAGATGTCAGTGATGTGGAGTGGTAGCATGGGCACATGTACTGGTTTTGTTGCTGCAGGGCAGTCTGGGGAACACAGAATTTGGCCTGGAGGCACCTCTTATCCTGTTGTACCTCACTGTTCTGTTGTCTTTTGCTTCCAGTCATTTTGATAAACTTTTTCTAGCACTTGCTTAGTTGTGATTTTGGTCAGGAGTAATCGTTAACACATTTGCTGAAAGTGGATTCTTTTAAATCATTGTAGTTCATTAATTCATAATAAAACAGCTGTCCAATTACATCTAAAACAAACGCATCTCTTCACAGCTTCATTTAAAGTGTCACCAAAATCTCTGGGATGATGTTTAACAGACGGGAGACATCCTAATGAAATATTTAAAGTTTCATTTTCACACAGTGATTACACTTCAAGACAGGCCCCAGTTCACGCTTGTGGGTGCTGACAGTCTGAGTCCCTGTGCAGCAACCGTAACCCCTCAAGACCCAATAGACAGTCTGGTGGAGGTGGGTGCACTGCATGGGTGGGTGCCAAGGGACACAGAGTGACGAAACCCAGCCGTCTTACCCGGGCTTCCATAGGAGCTCACAAACGCTGTAATCACGCTCAGCCTTTGCACGGTGTCCTGAGCATCACACCAAGGTTTATTACTCAGAGCGGTTGTGCTTGTGCTCCAGAGAGGCCTGGGAGCTCCTGTTTATGTCTCTGAGGTTTATTGTGTCACAAATCTTGTCCACTTATTTTTGGTGTGTCACTACCCTAACGAGCTGTTGGCAGGGGTGGGCTGAGGCACTGGGAGGCAGCCAGCAGTTGTTGGGCTCTGGGACTCAGCCTTTGTGCCTGTGGTCGTTGGGCGGCTTCTTCCCTCTAATGCTTCTTAGGAGGACTGTTCTGCACTTCGCACACCCATTTAGGATGGTGAATGTACGTGAGGGGGATGTTCCATCTGTCACGTCTCAGTGTTTTCAGGCCTTGTTTCCAACTCACAGCCCTGTGCAGTACAAGTCCCCAGAAGCGATGTCTGCTCACTGTAGTGGTTCTCACAAAGTGATTCTTGAGGAAGCGAAAGTAGTGGCCTAGGACACACAGAGTGAGCAAGTCTCAACTGAGAAGGCGCTTTTGCCTGTACAGGTAATATGGGCTCTTTCATTTTACGTGACCTGATTTTCCTGGTTAGTGCAATAAACCTCAAGAATTACCTCAAAGTTAGTGTTCTTTGGGGGATAAACTAAAACAGCTGTGGTCAGTCCTTACGTTTCTTCTTCTTTTAATTCTTATATGGCTTTTATGTACCCTTTTTAAGAAGGTGCTTGTGATGCTTAAAGGAACACATTTTGATACTTGTGAACAAATTCACATCCATGTGCTGAGCTTCCCTGAATTAAGCAGGAAAGGAGATGACTATAATAATATGTAAAAACCAAGTAAATTAATTGTGTTGTTTTACTCTCTGCTCCTCTGCACTTCCCTCTGCATTAGAGGAAAAAAACCAACCTCCTTCAGGTGTGAGCTCTTATCAAATCCTCTTAAACAGTCTTGGTCTCTGTTGACTTACACATTGTCATTAAGAAAAAGGAAAATCAGTTCCTTTTCCTGGAACCACTGATAGTGGGACACTTTTGAGTGATCAGATGACCCAAGTGCTTTTGGGCTCTCACAAAGAGCTATGGTTATTATGTAGGGAATAATCTTTTACCAGTCCCGGCTACATGGTTATTAATTCTAGTATCATAATATTCCTCAAAAAATCAATCCAACTAATTGCTGTCTTGCACTTGGCCGGTGGCTGCTGGCGCTGGTGTAGCGCAGCCTCAGCTGGAGCCATCCCATGTAGTAGCTGGAGATGCCAGTAGAGGACATTGCACTGCTGAAGCTTCTCCAACACTGGGACTTATCACTGCTTGTTAAAATCTGCTTCCATCTGTGTTTGCAAAGTCCTTTGACTCTTCTCTTGAAAAGCTTCTAATTAACACAGTTTCCTGAATGTATAATTCGCTAATCCTCACCACCTTAGGGCTGTGGTGGGTTTTTGATTTTCCCTCCCATGTCTATTTCTTCGGTGCCACATCTAATCCCCAGGTCTTTTAAAAAAAGAGATGGGAGTTGTTATTAGGTAGGAGCTATTCTTCCCTTTTTAATAACGTGTCCTGTATCTCCCCAGCCTAGCCCTGAGGAAAATGTGAGAGGCTGGCTCATGTGCTAGTTTGCTGTGATGCTTGGAGAGACCAAGGGTGAGTCTTCTCAGCTCTCACCTCCCCATTTACTGCTTTGTACTGGGATGAAAGAATGCTTTCCCTCTTGTAAGACTTTTGCCATTTTAATGAACTCCTATATGGAAATGGTTAGCAATGTGCTGGTGGCTGGTGCCATAGAGATTTGCATTATAATCACAATTGTGGGGGAAGACTTTCCCTAGTAGGTAGAGTTGATCTAATTCTATTTCCATTAAAATCAGTGTTGCGGTTCTTGCTGGCTGTGGATTTAGGTTACCATCCACTGCCTTTTGAGGTTTCAATGATTTCCAGAGATTCATCTTCCTGAGGGAGCCAGGCTGCTGTGGGGCACAGCTGAGTGTAAGGAGCTTTCTTCTCCAATGTAGTGAGATCCAGTTCATACAGGAGGCTCTGCATCATGAACTTCCCAGTGCCTTGAAGAAAAGATGTGAGATGGAAAAGTCTGAAGTCAGAACGTATCAGTACCTTACTTGCTCTCTTTATTACCTGCTCTTTTTGACCTGCTCAGGGGTTTTCTAGTGACACTGGATTTCTTCTCATCCACCTGCTACGTGTAACTCTTCTCTTGGGATGCATCAAGACTGACATGATCCTGCATTTGCAAAGGACTTTTTCCCAGGGTGCAGATGAAGTCTTGCCATTCAGAAAGATCTCATTGTAAAGCCTTTCCTGTTCTTTCACTGTTTAGTCTCCCACTAAGCTGGGAAATCTCTGCTTATTTTAAGGCTGAATGCACCCAGCTTCAACTTCCAGAGATTGGACATTGTTTTCAATACAGAAAATAGAACATCCCACCTCAGCTCTCTCCCGTGTGTGACTAGTTGCCCCTCAGCTATTGTCTGCCATTTGATTCCTACTGTATTCTAAAGAGTTTCCAACCATTGCTTTATGGGTATCCCTGGCTTACTGGCTGGTTAAGTGGTTGGCACTACAGTGAATTTATTCCTGTATCAAGCACTTTACTGCATTAGTAGCCTCTTGATAAACAAACCAAATAGACTTTTTGTTTGTTTTGGCGTAGAATCAATAATATAGTACTTTGACAGAAAGAAAGGATGTAAAAGGTTTCCAGACTCTACTGGCTACAATGGAAAATTATAAAGCACAGTAGTTGTGCATTAATTCTCCTCTGTCTGTGCCCAAGGCACCAGCACCTGCAGGAGCAACATGGCCAGCCAGTGGCTGCAAATCTTTGTTCCTGGAACTGCCAAAGGGTAGGTTCAAAGGAGCTACAGGGTTGAAGGTCTCCTCTAGGTGAGATGCAATGATGGTTTGGATCTGTAAAGGGACACGCTTCCTTTTACCACAAAGAGCTTTCTAGCTTGGAGCAGCCTCATGCTTTCTCCTTTGCTCAGCATCATTGCAGCAAATAAGTTGTTGGCCCACAGGTATCTGGGATCATCATGTCCATCATGACTTCAGAGATGGTGTTTAAGCCTTGGATTTGGCATGAAGTCATTCTAGCCTGGCAGGAAAGCAAGGCCAGTTTGCAATAATCTGAATTAATGAATGGATCATTCATTAATGCATTGAGGTAATGTTAAAGCAATTTTCTGTTAAGTAGTTTGATGATCATTAGCGCTGTATGATTTATTGCAAAACCTCTCTGTGACAGTCATATGGTCAGTAGGTACCTCCTGAAGCATTCTCAAACGATCTACTTCATTTCTTTGCTCTGTGAAGGTTCTGGTCACAAACCTCAGCACTACATTAGTTTAGTGGGCTGCACACCTTGTCTGTACATGAGACAGCTTCCTACATGGAAATTTAAAGCTAGGTCTTCTGCAGCACTATGTTCTTCAGCGAAGGATCCCAAACCTTGAGCTATTTGGGCAGGAACTGCTGTTTGCTGGGTGGGTGAGCGCAATTTTGTAGGAAGGATCTGGGCTTACTCATGGCTTGTGCATGCTGTGCAGCATGAGCAGAGTTAGAAACTGCCAGTGAGAGCAGCCTAGAAAACAGAGAGATCTGCATGCTGGCCTGTGATATACTGCTCCGAGATGAGGAATGGTGCTGAGACTTTTTCTAAATGAAATAGAAACCAAAATAGCCCAGTGAATTAGTCATATGCTAATTACAATCATTCCTAATAGTTCATGGTTTTGTTCCCATAGAATGTATGAATGCAAACACAACTTGCATGGTGCACTGTGAATGGTAACACCCTTACACCGCACTCCTAGCTCCCCAGTAGCTATTTTATCATTGTCTAGGCATTGTCCTGCAACAAATTTCAGGGTTACAGCAGGGCTGTAATCTTTACCAAGGACATCGATTAGAGCTGTAAAGATGTCATTAAAGCAATTCTGCTCCTGGGGGGATGGAGCAATCCACAGAATGCAGTTTCATACTGTACTAAAGCGCTGGAGTAAACCTTGAAAGGTAGGCGGTTAAACATCCCAGAATTTCAGTGCTCTAAGCCCCAGGAGAGGGCAATTTTCCTTGACAAACAAAACTTAATGTAAAGCAAAAACACTGCTATTGCATGTGGTTCTCTCCCACTCGTTCCTTTTTTCTTCTACCAAGAACTGTTGTGCAGGTGGCACAGGGGATGCTGTGAGCTGAGGACCACTAGGCACCCACTGCTGTCGCATGAGTTCATACATGGGCAGTGGGATGCTGTGGGGTTGCCAAATGTTGCACAGTGAAATTCCACAGAAATAGGCAAGGAGCTGCCTGTACAGCTGCAGTATCTAATGTGCCACTTCCCACAGCCTCTCCATAGCTGCAAATGTTTTCTGTTTGAGGACTTTTTAATCCACTTGCCTCTTGTTGCTTTTGTTGAATGGATCAGAGAGAGATTTTGAGCTCATTTCAGGTGAAGTCCAAGTGTTTGTGGACTTCCATGGGTGACAGCTGGATGTGTCTCCTGCTGCTGGAAGGACACAGGTGTCCTGCCAAGATGGGTTCTGGGAGCCACAGAGGACACTGCACAAGGTGAGGAATAGAGACAGCTGCCGCTCAGATGGCTTTTTGCGTGCAGTTTCCCAAAGGCGACTGTTCCCTCCCAGTGTCTTTGCTGTGGGCCAAACTCTGACCTGGCACCTGGGTGCTCTGCAAGCAGATGGTGCCATCCTCCCAAAAGCCACGCTATGAGAGCCCAGCTGCTCTGAGAGTCCCAGAGCAGCATCAGCTCAGTCAGCACAGGTGAGACCTGCAGTCCCACGACCCAGGGCATTCACCTGCCCGTGGGTACACTGTCACATCATTCCTGTGCTCAGCTCACCAGCACAGGCAGTCACTGTGGTTCATCGCCCTCTAGACTTCCCACAACACATGGACTCTGCACTGTTCATCAGGTGTGACATTGGCCTTCTTAAAAAGAAGTTCTTAATGTGCAGGGGTTATCTTAGGGTTGGTTTTCTTTGGGAAGAACGAGGACAGAGTGTTCAGCAGAGAAGCTTTAGCCTAAATTTTTTATTTTGCCTCAATTAACCAGAGAGAAATAATAATAACTGGAAAAAAAAGAAGTCCTCGCTAAAGTCTGCCTGCACATGAGCCTGAGTTACCCATCCCCAGATCCATTTTCTGTGAACAAAGTTGTGCACCAGTCTGGAAAATTATTTGTAATATCCCTAAGGTTTTTTCCTTTCCTTTACATATATATTTACATAAAGGAAAGAAAAATCTCTGCAGTCTACCTTTCTCAAAAGTAGGCTTCCCTTGAGACAGAGTGAAATAGTTTGGCTCTCTCATCTGAAGGAGGAACGATGCGAATTTTGCTTTCAGCCCTGTGGAAAGAAGCTGAATGTTTTGTATTGGGAAGAGGCAGCCAAGATTCTATTCTCTTACTGCTACTGGAGAACCTAACTCCTGCCTTCCTCAGCAGCTCCAAAAGCACACCACAAAGACAATCAGTGCCATGTAATCCCTTTTAGAGGTGAGGAAATCTGCACCCCTGGGAGCTGGGCTCCCCTGAGACAGGACAAGCACAAGTGCAGACTGGCACAGGCATCACCCCTTTGTGGGCTTGCTGTGCTTTTAAAGCTGAAGACTTTGGGTGAGGGAGGTTTAAACGCTAGGATTTAGGGTTCTAGGAAGGAGATCCCAGTCACCCACGGGTCTGGAGAAGATACTGAGCTCTGTGTAAGACCCTGCTGCAGTGGACAGAGCCCCTGCAGGGCTCCCCTGGGAATGTACCAGAGAGAGGATCACTAACGAGGGTGACAGTTAATAGAGACTCTGACAGTGCAGAAATAGTCACAAACCTGGAAGGGAGATAGGAGACAGCCCAAGGGTGTCATGAGTGAAGGGAGGGCTTTGCTCTCCTCTTCCTCTCACTCCCTCGTCCCTGTTAACATTTTCATCAACAAGGAAAAGTAATTCAAGTTGCTTTTACACATCAGCCAGGGATCATGACCTGGAAATGAAGGCAGCCCCCGATGTGCACTTATCAGCCCTCTCACAGGGGCCTGGCCAGGGTCTGGATGCTCTCACACAGCAGTCAGTGCAAGCTCAGCACTTCCCGGCTAATGTGCTCCCTCGCTGCTCTGTATGCAGGCATACTTCTATAAACAGCAATAAACTCATGTACTTAACCAATAAAACAGGCATAAGAGCTGTGACATCCAGTCACCAGAGCTGAGATAACGGCTCTCCTGGAAACTAACCCTCTGTGTAGGCTGAACTGTTATGATTTTTAACTGTAGGACTATTATCCTCCATTATTCCACTTGCTGTCTCGTTGCCTTTGCCAGAGTGTGCTCTGTGTCCTACACCAGCTTTCAGCCTATGATTAGTGTCCCTGGGCATGGCTGGGGCAACTCAGGTGCTCATCAGCTTGCAGTATCTGGCCAGGTGTCACTGGTATTCACTCAGGTGTTGCTGAGCATGAGAGGAGCTCTGTTTGCAGCCTGGGCTTTCCCAGCAAACCTGGTACCCGCAGACAAGTGCTTGGCACTGTGTGTGCTGCTCATCACACACATCATGCGTCCTGACTAACAATGGGCTTCAGCATTTTATCGACTGACTCACACACTGGCTGATAAAGCACGTTGCTGATGCGGAATCCTGCCTGTATGCTGTAAAACGGTGTGTTTATATCAGCTACATGCTGTTTGTCTGGCTCCACAAACCCAGGAACAGTCTTACAATGCCGGTCTGCCAGGAGCTCAGGCTTTGCTTTGGAGAGGTGGAGGAGCAGGTAATGGCTTGTGGTCTGAGATGAGGGAGGCAGAAACACAGGTTCATGTTAACTGCCCTGCGGTTTTGAACTACGAGCTGTCTGATGCTTAGTTTTGGAAGGGTAAACCAACTGCTTAAGAAAAAGGAGGACTGTGTGGTACACGTGTTGATGTCAGAGATGGGTTTTGTAATACAGGCATGGGGTGAAGCACTGGGGGGCTGGGTAGCTGGGTGCTGTGGTGACGAACTTGGTGCCCATGGCTCTGCCTGCTGCTGGGAAGCAGGAGGCAGCAATGCTGGGCGTGCTCATGTATGTGTTTAGTGCTACCGTATGACCTCAAAATTTGCTGATGTAGAAGCTGTTGACCCCTTCCCTGTGCTCCTGGCAGGGGTGGCACAGCTGGTGCTTGTGGGGAGGAGAAGCAGCATCACTCTGTGGCTGTGCAAGGGCTGAGCAGAGTGCAGTGCAGCCTAATGCAAGGTTGGCAGCACCTCTCGAACTTCTCCTGAGGCTGAGAGCATGAAAAAACCTTGTGAGTCTTTGGACAGAGGGTTAGTGAAGTTTTTGTGGCTGAAGCACTCCTGCTGCTGAGCTAATGCCTCGCCACAAAACCAGGAACAGTGTCTCAAGGCTGCATTTGATCCACAGATCTGCCCCATCTCAGCCCACCCATATTAACCTGCCACATGCTTTGATTTAGCCAGGTGGCAACCATGCAGACCCTCAGTCCTTGGCCTGGGGTGGGATTTTCTGGTGGACTTTGCCGGGGTGGCTTCAGTAGCCGGCTCAGGGCAAGCCTACTCCTCTGGCGCGTTTGTACAAATGTCCTTCTAGTGTCATGTGTTCCCACCCAGTCCCATCTCTTGCGAGACACGAATGGGACTCTGTGTTGGGTTTGCATGGCAAGGGTTTCTGTAGCTGCTGGAGGCTGCTGGAATCTGGGGCTGGGTGGGCCCAGCTCTGGCCAAGGCCAAGCCAATCAGCAATGATGGCAACGCCTCGATGATCGCGTATTTAAGAAGGAGGAGAAAACTTCAATGGGCAGCAGAAAAGAGAGAAAGGGGAGGTATGGATGGAGGTGTGAACCTTCCCCCCAGCCTGCAGCCAGACTGCCAGGTCTCATTGAACCACTCAGGCTGATCTGGCTCCGTGCAGTAGCAGAGGGAGGGAAGTGAGATGTGGGAGAAACAGCCCTGCAGGCACTAGATACAAGAGAAACAACTGTGCAAGACATCAGATGTGAGGAAAACAACTCCACAGAGAATGCCGGGGTCAGTAAAGAAGGAGGGGTCAGTAAATAAGGAGGGGGTCGGCAAAGAAGACGCCTGAGTGGTTCCCCTGCAGCCTGTGGAGGAGACCATGGTGAAGCAGGCTGTCCTCCTGCGGCCCACGAGGAATCGCAGTGCACACTACTGCAGCTCACAGAGAACCCCACGCTGGAGCAGGTTGTGGAGAGTTGTAGCCTGGGGGAAGGACCCATGTTTGAAAAGTTCATGGAGAACTGTCTCCTGTAGGAGGAACTCCATGCTGGATCAGGGAAAGAGTCTGAGGACTCCTCCCTCTGAGAAGGAAGGAGCAGCAGGGACAACGTGACATGACCTGACCACAACTCCCATTTCCTGTCCCCCTGCACAACTGGGAAAGGGAGGAGGCAGAGAATAGTAGGAGTAAAAGTCAAGCTCAGGAAGAAAGGAGGGGTGGGGGAAGGTATTTGGGGGGGGATTTGCTTTTGTTTCTCAGTATCTTTTTAGGATTTGATTGATAATAAATGAGATATTGATTCTTTTCCCTAAGTTGACTCTTTCACCCATGACGGTAACGGGTGAATGATCCCTCCCTGCCCTGATCTCCACCCGCAAGTTTTGCCTTTGTTTCTTTCGCCTCTCTTCCCCAATGGCACTCATAAGGGGGAGGAGTGAGTAAGCGGCTACTTGGCTCTTTTTGCCAGCTGAGGGACTCAAACCCAGGCCACACTCCTAGCTACATTTTAAAATGCCAAGCCACAGCCTGACATCTATGGAAAGTTAAGACTGGTGCAAGAATCACTTCAGAGATTTTAATTGGCTAGAGAATAGTTTTTAACCTGGGTTGGAACTAGGGGGAGATTTGCATAACAATTGATCTAAAAGCTCCACTACCTCCCACACCCAGAACAAGGAAATTTGTTTCTGCTCGGTTTTATGTTTTAAGTGCTTCTAACAATGGAGCAATTCAGTGTTTGAGTACAATTGGCAGACTCTACAACAATAGCCTGCTGCAGAGAAAACTCCCTCTTGGCATTTCCTTGGTTTTTAAGTTCATCTTGGAGGCCTGAATGCATTTTAGTAAAAATTTTCTCCTCCCTTTGCCTTACCATTCTGTTACTTAAGCAGTTCCAGAATATATTATTTTAATTTTTTTTTTCTTCTTGTGGCAGAAAAAGACACTAAGCCCAGATTCGACTTCATATACATGAGCAAAATAACTTCTATTATTACCTTTAGCTGCGATGAGTGGAAACTCCAAGCTGTCAGCTCTAACTGCGGGAAGAGTCCTGATGCTGTGCTCAGGTTTTATATTAAAAAAGGATGAGAAACCACGCATCAACGTGTCAGTGAAAAGCCTGTGGAAGTAAGAACACACAATACACTGTTTATTAATGTTGTGGTTCAGTTACAATGTGAAAGCTGTCAAGTGGGGAGGAGAACAGGGGGCCTGATTTTCCTGTACGGTCAGGCTTTCCAGTCTCCACTTGGCTATTTTTTTTTTTCTATTAGAATCATAGAATCATAGAATCGCTTGGTTGGAAAAGATCAGAGAGTCCAACCATACCTGTCCACTACTAAAGCAGATCCCTGAGCACCTCATCTACCCATCTTTTAAACGCCTCCAGAGATGGTGACTCAACCACTTCCCCAGGCAACTTCTGCCAGTGCTCAACCACCCTTTTGGTGAAGAAATTTGTCTTAACATCTAATCTGAACATCCCTTGGTGCAACTTGGAATTGTGGAATCACAGAATTACTCTTTCACCTTTCCAACAAGGGTCCAGCCAAAAGGCTCTATATCTATTTCCTTACACCAACAGATCTCGGTGCCTCTCCTTGCTCAGGTTACCTCCACTACTGAGCAAATCTTCCTGGACTCTTCCATGATATTGGCAGCTTTCTCTGTCAGGTCACAAAGTCCAGTTTCTGGATATGGAAAGGGACTTGCTGAACAGGACTGTCTGTCCAAACAAGTGCAGGTGGTCTTATTTTCTACCCAGAAGCTTCATCCTGAAGAGCACGCTGTGTGTCTGTCTGTCTGGGGGGTTTTATGTTGAGTAGCAGTACTGTCCAGATGGGCTGGAGCCACGTAGCCTGGGACATGCATGTCCCCTCTCTGGTATTGCAGCCTTCTCAGGTTGCCAGCCACCAGCTACAGCACTCAGGTCCTGCTGCAGTGGCGGGAGCTAAACCTGCCCTGCAGAGTAGGGCTGAAAGAGGGAAACTGCTGTTACTGGGTTAGCCACCCTTAACTGGGGCAAACACCAGATGGAGGTGGACTGGAAAGAGCTTCCTTCCTCCAGTGGTTCACCTTAACAGTGGCTGCTGTTGGGCAGCTGGGAATCATGTTCAAATATGAAAAGATATCTCTTCTCCTGCGTAATCCTGCAGCCTTCTTAATCATGAGTTGCCATTATGCAGTTGGACAGAGACTGAATCTGGCCCAGATTTGATCAGGGATACAAGAAGACAGCACACTCACACCTTGCAGAAGCTGCTATCTCCTCTGCCAGAAATGCAGCATTTCTTTATTTTTAATGTAAATCTCTGGTTGCCATGGTTTCAGGGAAGCACAGGTCTCACATTACTGAAAGCTTTGAGCAAATACGTGAGAACTGCAAAGATCCCCAGCCCTGCCACGAGACTGATTTGACCACTGGTTTCCGTGCCCGTGTTGCCACCTGGGCCACTTTCAGCTGCAGGCAGCAGGGTCTTCTGCCCAGACCTCAAGGGACTTCCTTGGCTGTAGAGGTCTTTCCAAGGCCACACCTACCCCATGGGTTTGAAACACATGGGTATGGGCCAAGTCGCTTACACCTTCAGACAAATACAGCAATTTGGTTTAAGGCAGTCCTCCTGTGCCAAGACTCTGCTTGAAGGTTTCAACAGGACATGTAAAAATCTATCCTCAGAGCCAAAAGATTTTTTCACTGCTGTAGGTTTGGTGTTATAGTATTTTCTTTTTTAGCCTGTTTGGCATCCAGTCTGTCAATCAATACATCTTGTCTCAAAGAAAAGATTTTGATTTTGACTTATTTTACAACTGTAGGGGAAATCTTGTAGCCATTAGAGCCAGTTCATCTGTTACACATCCAAGGAACCAGCAGGTATTATTAGAAATACTCACTATCACCTTTGGGGCACCTGTGAGGACTGTGAGTAGACGCAGCGCATCCAGGTGGCTTTCAGGGGGAGGGTGACAGCTTAGGAAATGCCCTTGGAACTGCTCCTGCCTTTGCTGTCGGCCAGCACTGTGCTGATTAATCACTTTTAAAGTTCAGTGAATCCATAATCTTGCTGGGAAATGTTAAGAAAGCAAATTTGCTCTGAATAGAAGGCACTGAGTGGGCTCTGAGTGTAGGACTTGCTCCTATTTTAAATAGGTCTGAGATCATGCAGGTTTCATAAATGTCTCTTGGCTTTCCTTCCCTTGACCTTTTTTCCTTTGAGGGAAGACAATTTCTTCAGTTTTTCACTGCTTTTATATTTCAGTGAGAGTTTTGGAAATGAGGGATGTTTTCCTTCTCTTTCCAGCATGGACATGTGGGGAGTGAAGTCAGGAAAAGATTTTAAGAGGACAGGAGGACTCTGCTCCTCCTCATCTGGCTGCCCTGCTTAATCCATGCTGGCCACCAGCATCAGCTTTGCAAGGGAATACCCGTCCTTTGACTGACATGATTTCTTGAGTACCGGAGTGACACAAACCAGAGCTGTAGTTATGATGCACAACAGAAATAAAAGGGAAGAATTTACCCCTTTGCACTTTTATGAGTGAATGGCAACACTTCAAGCTCAGCATCGTTAAACTGCTCAGGAAAAATAGGAGCTCATAGAAAGAGATGTCAGCTCTTGCTTCTGTGTGGACTGGAGCCACCAGAATGATTCTTTCTGTGGTATCAGCTCCTCCATCACCAGCAGAGTGAGTCCAAGAGGAAAAATTAGTCAGGAAGGCAGGAAAAAAAAATCTACTTCCATTTTTTTTCTTACCAAACCAAATGGCCTGCACTGGGGGAGTTTCTAACACTTCTCAATGGTTGACTGAAGGTCCAATTTATTTCCTGTCAGACTCTCACATGCTTCAGAGTGATGAGAACTGCCCTGTGAGCACTGAGTAGCCTCTCCTCGCTCTGTGCTGGCCTTCCACGTGTGCTGCCCCCGCAAGCTGCTCTGGACCATGAGTTCCTCACTTGCACTCAGAGGCCCTGCTCACCAAATGTGCAGCTTGCCCTCACCCCCTTAGACATTTATCAGGCTTATGAGCTGAGTAACTCACTGCTCAGGCAGTGGGTGCACGTTTTGTTTTGTTTTGTTGTTGCTGGTTTTAAATAACTGCTGTGTTTGCAGCTAGTTTGGGACCCACGTGGCTTCCAGCATTGTAGCATTGTCAGTATGGGCAACTCTTCCTTCTCTCAGATATTCAGTGTAACTGTTGCTGGTGTAAGAGCACTGTGCTGCTTCTGTCCCACATGTATGGACATACGAAGCAAGGAGGAAAATTTGGAAATGGGTAGAGGTGGTTTTCATGTTTCCAGGATGCAGCGCCTTGCAGCCTGCACTGTAGCTCTGGCCAGAAGAAAGGCAGCCAGGATGCAGCTGTATTTCTGATAAAAATCATTTCTGAAGCACTTGATGATTTTAATAGGTTTCAGTTAATGTGAGCAGATGAGACCAAGTCAGGAAGGGCAGCACAAAATGTGAGGCTTGCTGCTCTCCTAGGAAAAGCAGCCCCATGTCAGGTTCCAGTGGGCAACTGAGGTGCTGCAAACCAGCCCAGCTTTGCCAAATGTGGTGCCATGAGGCTGTACTGGCTGGTGGAGGGCAGGTGTTGGGGGCAACAATAGTTTATCTGGGTGAAGATGTAACCAGCTCACAGTGTCTCAGTCACGCAGGGCTGCTGCTGCTCCTTGGCTGGCTCCAAGGGGCCAGGAGGTCCTGTTGCGGAGCCCGGCAGCACAGAGGTCTGTGGGTGTTGAAAATGCTTTGTGGTGTGACTGAATAATTCCAGTTGTCCCAGCCTCCCATCCTCAACCTGGAGAGAGCTTGTACCAAGACCACGCTCCCACAGCTCACAGCTTTCACCTGGGACTCCTGTGCCAAACGGCAGGAACAAGAGAATGTGCCTGAGTGTTTCCATCAGATTTTTAAATGTGTCTGAGCCCTGAAAACTGGTATTTGGCCAAGACAATGCTCTCCAAAGAGCTTTGTAGAAGCTGAAGAGCTCATATTGGTAAGAACAGCATCACTTTCCTGCACAGGCCACAATGCTTGGAGCTTAACAGTACATTATGGTATGCATAATATTAGTGACATTGTGATTTTATTTCCTCCTTTGATTAGGAAAGCTTGTTGCAAGTGGTGTGTTTAAACAGATATTATGCAGGATAGAGATAACCAGTTTTAAGTCATTATACAAGCAGTTTAATTTGTTGTTGCTCTATAAATAATCTCAGTCTGTTTACATGCATATTTTGTTGACAGGAACATAAAACCTGTAATTCCTACAAACAATGTAACAATCTCATATCAGTGGCAAAAAAAAATAAATTGAAAAATCTACCTTTCAAAATGCAGTGGTTCAATCATTAAAAAATAAAGCTTAATCACATCCAGTAATACCAAAAAAAAGAAAAGAATACACCTCCATCCATAGGCTCCAGGCAAGCAGAGAAAAGACTCCACCATGAAAGTTGTAAACAGTGTATTTTGCTTCATAGCTGAAAATCAGTGACTGCTGTCAGTGTACTCTGGAACAGGTCATTGCATTGTTACAGAGGGTGGTGTGTCCTGGTCTACCACTTAGATAAGCAAAGTAAACCTAATAGTTTTTCTCTGTTCTTCGTAAGACTATCACATGCTTACAAAAGAACAAAGGAAACAGTTTCATAGTTCAGTCAAGAGGATCTTTTAAAACAGATTTCTCTTTGTTGTGAGTCTAATTGCAAATTTCACAGCCCGCTGCTGTGACTTGCGGAGCTTGGGGGTCGCGTTGCCCCAGCAAAGCTGCCAACGTTGATGAAGATCTGCTGCCAGAGCACGGCCTGCTACTGCAGGAGGCAGGCAAACTCACAGGGAGTGGAAATAAGAACCTAGCTTTTACAGAGGGCAAGAAAAAAGTCCTTTATTTGTAAGAAATAAAAATCTTTTATTTACCTGGCTTGAAATATTTACATTACACAGTATCTAAAATTTTCATCCCTCTTGCTGTTGTGAGCAAAGCTTGGCAGATATCAACTTGTACTGAATACGGTAAAATTAAGCTCTACTGGGAGTCCCTTAAGTGTTAAGAGCCAACAAATGTGCAGATCTCTGATACTGCTGTCTTGTGCAAGAGGCACTCAAAGAGTCAAGCTTCCTGGATTACAGAGTACAAATCAGCACATCCATTTCTTCCCAGGCCAACAAGCAAGAGGATTACTTTTGCTGAATTCTTTTTCGTTAAATTTTATGAAACCAGCTGCTCTGCATGTTCATCCCCCTAGCACCTGCAGGGGGACCTGAGCACCTCCTCAGGTCCCTCCCTGTGAATAAAGATTAATTCTTTGAGCTCAAACAGTGATTGCTGCCTTGCAGTCAGGTTCTTTGCTCAGGTTTCCCTGTTAAAGTCTTCTGCTCAGTTTTGAGTGCAGGATCCCCAAGACGGGGCATCCTGGCCTCGAGGCCTAGCTTGATCATAGAATAGTTTAGGTTGGAAGACACCCTGAAGATGATACAGTTCCACCCCCCCTGCCATGGGCAGGGACACCTTCCACTGGATCAGGTTGCTCAAAGCTCCATCTAACCTGGCCTTGAACACTTCCAGGGAGGGCTATCCACAACTTCTCTGGGCAACCTGTGCCAGTGCCTCACTACTGTCATAGTGAAGAACTTCTTCCTTATAGCTAATCTAAATGTACCCTCTTTCAGTTTAAAGCCATTACCCTTCGTACTGTAACTACACGCCCTTGTAAAAAGTCCCACTTCAGGTTTCTTATAGGCCCCCTTTAAGTACTGGAAGGCTGCTATAAGGTCTCGTTGGAGCCTTTGCTTCTCCAGGCTGAACAACCTCATGTCTCTCAACCTGTCTTCATAGATAAGATGCTCCAGCCCTCTAATCATATTTTTCCAGAGCCATAATCGCCAAGAAAAGGACACATTGCCATATTGCTGAGGCACATCCATGGTCAAGACAGTCCTTGTGTCTCTAGAGTGCACAGTTCTTTCATTGCACAGAGGGTGATTCTTGCTCACCCAAATCGAGTTTCTTAACAGGAGTTGGTTGTGGTTGGAAATAAGCTCAAAATGTGGTTACAAAGAAGATGGAGGCTCCCTTTTTACAAGGACTCACATGGAAAACACAAGGGGTAATGGGTACAAGTTACTCCTGGTGAGACTCTGATTGGTTATGGGGAAAATTTTTCACAATGAGAACATTCAGTCATTGGATTAATCTTCCCAGGGAAGTGGTGGGTTCCCCAACATTGGACACTTTTAAGATTCAGCTGGGCAGAGTGCTGGGCCACCTATTCTAGACTGTGCTTTTGCCAAGAAAGGTTGGACTAGCTGTCCCATGAGGTCCCTGATATTCTGTTATTCTGTGATTTAGCAAATATTCTTAGCACAGAAGTTAATAATCCAACCATTTTAGAGGCAGCACTTTTCACATTTTTACATCTTAGTTTTGAGTTTATGAGAAAGCAGAGGGTCTCTCATCAGTGCCTAAAAGACAAACCTACACCACATTCCCTTTACTCAGACACAATCTCCATTTGTTGTCATATTGAACAGTCAAAAGTTTTTCCAGTCTCAAATAATTT
The DNA here is from genome assembly GCA_033558235.1 of Neomorphus geoffroyi. Taxonomy (NCBI): domain Eukaryota; kingdom Metazoa; phylum Chordata; class Aves; order Cuculiformes; family Neomorphidae; genus Neomorphus; species Neomorphus geoffroyi. Next base: position 13,940,789 of record JAUMJM010000045.1, read on the forward strand.
GTCTCTGGTTTTTGTTGTTGCTTTTAAAAACAAACCATTTCAATGCCAAACAAGTTCCTAATAAGGAACAAAAGGAACCAAGGATAAACAGCACAGAAGCTCAAGCCAGCTTCAAACAGAGACTTGCCCAAGCAAGTAAGTCAGCAGGAACATCAGGAGGTGAATGTTTACATGTTGTAGCTTTTGCAAGGAATGATCTTAGAAATGTGAAATTACTAAGAGAATTTGTGTATCAGTCAATTTATTGTTAGTCTTCCATAGAGGAAAATCCAGGTGCCCATCTTGCTGGTACCCGGTGCCTCTGTTTGTTTAACGCTCAATGTGAGGCAGCAGGTGGGACCTGCACATCACCATGGCTCGTGTGGGACACTCTGCCTTTTATTCATTGAACTAGATTTTTCCAAAGAACAGCACATACAGAGTTGGCAGCAGGTCTGGGTAGGATTTGTGTCTTCCTGGATCAAGGCGTTCTCCCTGAGTGGTAAACAGTGACACTTTGTGCTTCACTAAACATATCTGGGTGTAGAGTTATCAAGTAAAGGCCCTTTGATACACGATGGGGAATGGTTAGTAGCTCTCTATGGGTTTACAAAATAACATACTGTGTAAAATGACTGATAATTTATCAGCATAGAGTATGCCTTTACTGTACATCAAGACTTAACTTAAATTGGTCCCAGATCTGAAATAAAATACGAAGAGCAAACAAATGAGAATGAAAACAGTTCTAGTACAAGACTTCTGATCCTGTGGGCACAAACACTGAAGACTTTAAGAGCTATCCACTGCTGCTCCAATCCACCCAGGAATGTTTCACTGACTCAGGGAGCCCAGGAGGTATCTAACCGACTCTGAGTTTTTAGCAAATTGATATTTGTTGGGTTGTTTGTAAATGACATTCTCATGGTTGGTTGAACACCCAGTGGAATCTGTTTTAAGTGATGGCTGACGGCACTGGCAAGCTTTGGTCCATTCACTGAGGAACCGTGCTAGATAGAGCAGAAGTGCACATGGCCTCCTTGGGGATGCCCAGGCACACAGGTTGGGAGGGGTGGCTTCTTGGGGCAGTTTCACTGTTCTGGAAAGAACAAGCTTTTTCACAGCCAGAACAGAAACCTGCAGAGCACAGGCCAGCCAGCTCCTCTATGTTGACCTCCCTGCCCTGCAGCATCTATCAGCTGGCAAGTGTTCGTTTTGTTACACTCTCTCACTTCCACCACCAGCATTTTTCACTTCCTTTCCTGCTTTTCCAGCTACTTATAATTGTCCTTTTTCAGAGCATTGCTCTGTTAGGCTTTTTTCTTTTCTGTGGTGGACAAAATACCCTTATTTTTTGTGTTTGTCTTTCTACATTCAGCATTACAGTGTTTGAAAGGACTGTTGTGAAATCCTGCAGATTTCATGAATTAAACAGAGCAATGGAAAAACAAACAGATTCAGGCGTCTCAGAGCAATTGCCTGGCTTACAGCATTGCTTGGGTTTTCTGTTCACTGTCTGCTGGACATGGTGAGAATCAGGGTCCCAAGGCCAATGATGTTGGGTTTGGGGCTTTGCTATCCTTGCAGGAGATCCCTTGAGCGTCTTCCAAAAGATGTGTTGGACTTTTTACCTTCAAATTACTTGCTTCGCTGCTGAACTGATGGTGCCTTCTCAGTCCTTTCTGCTTAGCCAGGGTTCTCAGGAGCATGGAAAATGGTAATCAGTTTGGCTGGGGAATGGATGCCAAGGAGACTTTCCGAAGGAAGCAGAAACGTGTGTGCAGACTCATGTTTTCCAGCGTGGGCCTCCAGCAAGCAGGGCTGTGTGTTATGTGTCCAGAGATGTCTTCACTAGCAGCTTTGAAAGGCTTTCTTTTAACCAAAAAGTACAGATGTCTGTGCCATGTTGGACTTCATGGCGTAGCTGTCTGATTCCTGTAACTCAGTTGTCTAACTCATTTATACGAATCACTTGATTTCACTGTAGCAACAAGTTTGTATTCCTTCTTCCAGATACATTTCTGTCCATGAGGAAGAAATGCTCTCCAGTCTTTCTTTAAAGAGCCACAAAAGTAAGTGGTAAAACTTTCTTAAAGAGGTATGACCCTTCATTGACAAGAGAAGAAACACACCCCTGCATTGAAATAGCTCCTGGACCTTCTCTCAGAGCAACATTCATACCCGCCTTGTTTGCCACATGCAATCAGAATTGCACGTCCGTGCAGGAACAGTTCTCATTGCAGAGGTACATCCACAGACATGGAAAGCAATTTGAATGGAGCCTTGTGTAACGAGTTGCGCAAAGAGCACCGTTGTCCCACCAGCTGCCACTCCTGTTTGTTCCTGCCTTCCTCCACCTCCACAGCTCAAGACCTTACTCATTACTTCCCAGGGCTCCAACCCTGGCACACCGAGGAATTAAAGACAGCCAAAACCACTTCCCACCCTTCTTTTGGGAGGACTTATGTAGGATAAAGGAGCTTTGGAAGGCTTTAGGGGATGGATGTCAGAACTCAAGAGGCAGCCAAAATATACAAAGACAAAGGGAGGAAACAAAATTTAGGGAAGCAGAGAGTGGGAAGTATTTACCCCAGCCTTGAAAATGGCAGAGTGTGAAATGCAGGGGTGTTGCCTCTGTACAGTACTCTTCACCTGAAAACACAATCCAAAGAGGGTTTTATGCGCTTTACCCCAACCCAGGATTTTCTGATGTTTCTAATAACCAGTCCAAGTGATAACTTTCTTGAAACTGCGTATTATCAGTGCAGATCAAGTTGGCTCAACTTCTTCATGTCAGATGTAGACTTTTTTGATCAGAAGGTAGAATTCCACATCACAGAAAACTGTAGCTTCAAATCTGCCATGCAGACAGGGAAGTGACTTCTTTGCAAAAGAACTAGATCCTGTGAAATAATATTCATCTGCTTTAATTGCCATGCAGCTGGATTAAGCCTTCCTTCATTATGTTACCATTAGGTTCATTAATATTTTTTGACAAAACTGCAGTAAAAATGTAGATTGATCTCGGGGCACTGTAGAGCCCATGCTGGCATTCTAGAGTCTTTTTTTTGTGTGTGTGTTTTCATGTGAAAGAAGATGAAAGGAATAAGAGTCTATTACAGACGTCCTGTGTGGTACTGTGCCATTTGGTGTATCATATTTTCCGAGAAGGATTTGAAATGAAGCACGATATGATGGAAGGAGTCCATAGATAGAATAAGTCAGGATACAGTGACAATAAGACATAAGATATGTAAAATGAAAAGCTGCAAGTTCAAGTAACTTCAGATTTTTAATGGAATAACTTTGATTTCTAAAAGTCCAAAGTCTAGAAGTGAAGGGTGTGGGTATCATTAATTTCAGCAGTTGTCTGCTCTCCTGCATCCAAACAGGTAACATTAAGACTGAAAATCTGCCTCTCCGCAATAACTGTCCATACCAGAAATGTTCTCTCTGTCGTAATTTTTTATATTGGGTCGTGCTTACTGGCTGGATTTTAGCAAATCAGCCAGCTTTCCCAAGGGCAGGGCACTATGGGTGCTGGGTAGGTCTGGAAATCAGGGGAAGCTCAGCCTTGCAGAAAGCTCAGCTCTGCCTGGTAGATATGGAGATTAACTCAGAAAGCTGAAGCCACATGCAGGAAAGCATTATTATTTCAAAATGTGTTGATTTGAAGAGGGAGAGCAAGTTATTTGTACATTTTTTTTTATAGAACTTTCAGCTAGAGAAAGATGAGCTTGAGATCAGCCTGATTGCTACCATGGGGGATCTGGAACAGGCTCCTTAACTTTTTGACACTAAGATATTTTGTTCCTGGCTCTTCTGTACGCTGCTGTGTGAGCAGAGTAACTGAACTTTAAGAGTACTTGTGAGTGGACTGTAGCTCTCTTGACTTAGTCAAGGGAAGCCAAAAGGGAGTCAGCCCGCATTTTAATTACCACAGCATGAAAAGTGTGCAGCAGTGATCGGAGGAGATGAGGCTGGTATTTGATGGGATTCCATGACTTGTGCCTCACTGTTGTGCCAAGAGCAGCTCTCCTCTCTCATTCTGAGGACACTGGTTTGTACCTCGCTTCATCTCTGGTTTCATGAATCATCTACAAGTACTTTGTTAGCTGTTGTTTAGGAATGTAACAATATAGATTTGGCCCCCCATCTTCATGCAGTGACTCTAACAATATCCTTTCAAGGGCTATTTCTTATTGCAAAAGCGCCTTCACTGTGTGGAGTTTTCCCTTGTGCTCCGTATCAGCTCGCAGCATCATTTGGGTTTCCTCCTATTACAGTTATGAACTCCTTTCAGGTGCCTTCAGCATATTATTTACAGAACCACTGAGGACTCTGTTCAGTCTTGGGGGAAAAAACGAAATCTCTTCCCCTCATGACATAAACTTTGCACCATTAAGTCTTTTAAAAATTTACCTGACCAGCTGTGATCAAGGCTAGAATATTTCTAACATTCCTTTCTCCTACCAAGCAAAATCAAAGCCGCTGAACTCTGGAGGCTGGCTGCTGATTGAAGTGCAATCACTCCTGATCATTGAAGCCTGTGGGCAATTGAGTGCTTCTGGGAGCCAATGGCCAAACCTGACCACAGGGCAGGATGGAAAAGTCTCATGGAGATGAGCACCAGATGGCTTTGGCTCTCTGGCTCAGGAAGATTAGCGGGGAAAATACAAGTAGCAGCTGATGGATTAAGGGAGGAACTGTAAGGAGCCAATTAATATGAGCCTCTGGTACAGAGAGGAACTATGACTGATGCTGGTGGGCAGGAGTAAGAGGGGACTGGATGTGGAAAGGTAAGTGTGAAGCAAGAGCAAAAAGAGAGGCATTTAACAGGAGCTGCCTTCCTGGGGAGGTGAAGGGACTCAGAGCTTTTTAAGGTTGTTTGCAGCTGCCTGAGGTGCTGCTGGGTTTGCTCCACACCTTTAGTTTCAGGTGAACTTTAAGTCCCTTTGTTTTAGGGAGGAGGACCTTTCCTTGAGGCAGTAGTTGAAGCAAAACTCTCCAGCCCCGAAAGCACGGCCTTTCCTTTGCCAGCTCAGGTATCAGCTGCAGAGGGGAGGCAAGGCTCTGCTGCTGGATGTAAGCTCTTGTTTGCTGTACTTGAACCCCAGAGCCTTGGGATCTCGGAGGTGAGCAGGGATCTGAAAACCCTCTTGGAAAGGCAGTGTTCAGTTTATGGCAATGAAGACCTTGTGTGGTGAAACAGAATTTAGTTCTTCAGTGGAGGCTGACAGGGTGTGAGGGGGACGCTGCCCAGCTGGTGCTGGAGGGCAGCCTCCTTTGGAGGAGAATTAGCCCTATTAGAACTAAGCTTCAATTTAATTATTTTCGCTACACTGGGATAATTTCAATTAGCTCTTCACATCTGATGCTCTCTCTCTGGTTTTGCTTAGACAGCATTTGTCTGTATTTCTTTGCTTTCGTGCTATAGTTTACCACGATTAAAAGTCTCACCTGTTTTCTAGGTGTTTTGTACTTATGCCTTGAATCTCATTGTTTATCAGACTGTTCAGAAATTGAAATACCTTACTAGAAGCAGTTTCTTTTTGATTAAACCTCATCTGAGGTGTGGAGGTTGGGCTCATTTCTCTGCCTCTCTTATCACACCAGAATCAACTCCCAGCCAGGCGCATCCTCTCAGATGATTACAAGCATTCTCATGAAGTCCTGTCCCACCCCCCATGGTAGTCGCCTAGCAACTGCATTCCTGTCACATTACACATGTGATAATGTACAAGCAATATCTCTTCATTTGGGGAAAAAGTGTGCTTTGAAATGGAAGAAGTTTACATAGAGAAAATGAGCTCTGTGAGCTTTGTTGAAAGTGGCTTGTTCCCCTGGGGTAAGATATATATAAAAACTTCACCCAAAAGACTTTTTTGAGACTCAGGGTTATCTTGTGCAGGTGATGGGAGAAGTAACATTCACTTGAGCAGGTCACAGTCCCAGAAGGGCCTCATGGGTCTGTACTTTATTCAGGGAAGGGCCTTTCAATCCTCTGGTTAGTACTAAGATTAAAAGAAGAAAAAAAAAAAAAATATATATATATAACGTATTGTTTCCCTTCTTCACATTATCTACAGCTCTGCAATGCCCTTCCCTTCCCTTCCCTTCCCTTCCCTTCCCTTCCCTTCCCTTCCCTTCCCTTCCCTTCCCTTCCCTTCCCTTCCCTTCCCTTCCCTTCCCTTCCCTTCCCTTCCCTTCCCTTCCCTTCCCTTCCCTTCCCTTCCCTTCCCTTCCCTTCCCTTCCCTTCCCTTCCCTTCCCTTCCCTTCCCTTCCCTTCCCTTCCCTTCCCTTCCCTTCCCTTCCCTTCCCTTCCCTTCCCTTCCCTTCCCTTCCCTTCCCTTCCCTTCCCTTCCCTTCCCTTCCCCCAATTGTTGCACAGATGGATATGGCTTCTTTTACCCCACAGAGTGGTGCTGTGCAGCAGCACCTGCTTGATCGTTCATCAGGAGCTCTGCCTGTGAGCCTGGAGACCTCTGCTCACTTGTAGTTATTCTCTGTTGGGTTTAGCCTAACTGCTCTCCCAAGTGATCTGAAAGGTCAGAGAGATGTGATAGGGTGATCTGAAGCATTGCCTCTGTTCAATATCAAAGTAAACTTGTGGTTGTCTTGTAATAATTAAAACCAGCTCAGGTAATCGATATGTCTCAGTTCAGCTAATTCTTGCTCAAGTTCAGCCTTTCTCTTTAATTAAACTTGCTTCAGTGACCTTTTGTTCCTTTGCTTGCATCAATAATGCCATCCGTTTGCATATGTTAATGCCACAGGAAGAATGCACTCAAGCCAGCTGCATGGGAAATCCTGATTAAATAATATTCTGAGGAAAAGGCTGGTTTGCCAGGAAGATTCATGATGCATTTTCAAGAGAAAGACAGATTCAGCTGGAAGAAACTAGTTCAACTCCTTCCCAGGAATTGGCAGGCTGTTAGCGGTGAGCGTCCTGACTTCGGGGACTGTCGAATGTTGTACGTTTCCTCAGGTAATCTGCCACGAGGTCTTGCTTTGCTTGCTCTGCAGCTGGATGCTCATTTGTTATGGAGTCAGCAGGGATCCCCATTTACTATAAAACTTGCTCTAGCTGCACAGAATCTAAGACCCACGTGGTTAAAGCTAAGCAGGTCTGTATCCAAACCCATGGAGTACTTTCAGTACGATGTGGAAGGTAATCTACAAGATCACCGGCCTCTCTGATGTGTCCCTTCTCTTCTGCTGCTTCTGGGAATGGCCCAGATTTGCAGACTGGAAATTTACCATTTGTTAATTCTTTGCTGTGTGTGAAACAGGATCAATTGGGAAACCCTTTGCTGTGACTGTAGCAAACTTACACGTTAAATTCTTCCATGCTAAGAAGCTGAGTAATAAAGATGTTTTGTCTGGCTCTGGATTCGCAGCCTCTGTTGGAGCATGCCATCTTGAGATCTCTTGGCTTTGCAAACACATCTATTTAGCTGGTCTATTTCTTCTCCCTAGTAAACACAGGCTAATCTTTCTTGAATGCACAGCTGGAGAATTTCTAATGGAAGTAAGTCTGCTTTGTGTGAGCCAGCACAAAAATCCAAGTCCAATCCAAAAATCCATCATGACCCATTAACATGGACATGAGTGTTCAGAGTCTTATTAAAGCCAGTGGGACTTTGGACAGGGTTTAGTGCCAGCCAGCCCAGTAGACAAGTGTGTCTCGCTATGATTCATCCTGAAATGGGGAAAATAGCTGATTCTTTAAATTCAGAGGGTGAGCAGCTTTCAGTTGTTTAAAATCACTGTTGTACAGTGTGTGAAACACAATGAATATGCTCACTTTGTCCATCCCCTGCCAATCTGCTCCCTGGCCCTTTGCTATTAAAGGTCACTAGATGCTCTGCAAATCTTACCAAAACCTTACTATATGATGTCTGTCTTTCCGTCTCTTCCTTCATTGCAAAGGCCCATTGAAGGAGGCTGCTGAGGAGTTGGTTACAAATTCCCTGCATCATCCATCTCCTTGCAGAAGAGGGAATCTGGAGCGTAGCCACACGTGGAGCTCTGTGCCAGCGTGGCGAGGGCTGGCAGACAGCAAGGCTCAGCTTTGGGGACACAGCTGGGGTTTCAAAAGCCACTTCTCTCCTGTTCTGGAACAAAATGAGAATTACACAGATATGTTTCAGAGTGGGAGGAGAGAGGTAGACCAAGTCCAGAATGGCCAGAAGGCTGATGAGTGGGATTTACACTCAGATGAACACTGGCTGTTGGCTTCTCTGAAGCAGGATATTTCTGCTCGGGGTGAAGAGGGATGTGGTGCTTCTCTCTTCCTCCCTTTTCTCTGTTGCTGTCCACCGTGTGCTATAGCAGCTGCCCAAGGCTGATTGAAAATACTCCATTATAGAGGCTTAATTACAAAGATTATTTTGCAAAACATTGACTTTAATGCATTTTTTGATGAGGTGGGAGTGGAACACAGGATGTGTTGTCAGCAGAAGTCTGTGTTGTTCTGCCTGATCCTGACCTGTCATTCGGTATCTCCTAGCCCTTCTATTTTTAGATGCTCCTGAATGATCTGTTACATGGTTTCTGAACTGACTGTCAGCACTGGTGTCATTGCAGGTACTGATTGTCAGAGGACAGAGTTCATGCTGTGTTATGAAATGACTGGCTTTAACATCTACAAATAAATGAGAACTATTTATTAGGTTGCTGTTATGGTACATTTTATCTTGTAACTTTTCAGAGCGTGCTTGGTGTGTTTAGCCCAGCATCTAGCTCAGAGACAAGGGCCTTCTGTGCTGCCCTGCCTGGCTCTTCCCCCCAGCTACAGCCATGGGCACGTTGAAACTTAGGAATGGAGATGAGATCCCTTGTCCCCTCACAGCAACTTGCAGGTCTCACCTGATATTGGCATGCACATTCTAAGCCTCCCTAATGCACCTTCTGATATCATCCCATAACAACAGGAACTAACCAGATCAGGGGTTTTGCCCAAGAAAGGGCATTGCGGTTGTGTTAAGTCTGTTAGGAACCTCTCTGTTTTTATAAAACACTCAGCATTCCCCTCTTTTTTTTGTTGTTGCTGCCTGACAGGGCTTTTCTTTTGCCCTCATTTTCTTGGGTTTTTAGAGTTTAAATTCTGGGTTATGTTTTTTTAATTTGAGGTTTTGTTTGTTTGGTGGGGGTTTTTTAACTATGTCTTTTTCCTGTTCTTAGGGTTTGGCCTCAGCCAAGACAAAGCTATACAATGCTACAAAGCCAGGTATTTTCATAAGCTTTTAGGGCAGCATCTCTCATATCCCTAGATAATGGGGTCCTGAGTTGCACTAAAAATTAGGGTGTGGACTTAAGCTGAAAACTGCATTGAGTTAGCTCAGTTAAAATATTAAACCAAAGAGATGAGTATGGTTACTGGGAAAGCAAAAGGAGGCTCAGCTTTGCATTGCTGTGGGCTGAGCTCTCCGTTGTTGTCGTGTTTCCCTCATAAAACTGTGAGCCTTTTCTTGAGACTCCTCTGTGATGACAGTAGGGTAGGCAAAAATCCATTAGAGCAATTCCACTTGCGATCTATGTCTGCTGAATTTGTGTTTACTTGGATCTGTAACTGCAGATAGAGTGTGCAAAGGATGCTTGCACAGCTTGGAGAAAAAACCCTTTTGCTGCCAAAGGGATTGAATTGGGGATCGCAACCATTTGGCTGTGTTGGAGGAGATGAAATGCAACATTAGCACAGTGACGTGTGGAAAGGCAGGTAATGGCCCTGTGGAATGAACTGGGTATCAGCTGTTGAAAGAAAATAATTACCGGGCTTCCCATTTGCATGAAATATCCTCTTCTCTATGTCAGTGCTTGGTGAAGCCGCTGATTATATTTAGCAAAACTGAACATTTCTTACCTGGTTCTCTTTTCATTTTCCACCTCCTCTTTTAGACACTAAAATTAAAGCAGAGTAGGATCTTTTTTTGTTATTGAATAGGAAAGCTGTAATTAACTAGTCCATCGTGACTGCTTTTTATAGCTGAGATCATTATAGGTAAGGCAAAGTCACATCTGTTCCTGAGATATCCTGCAAAGTTATTGAATGTATAGATACATTTTGAACATTTTCCTAGGAGATGGCTAATTTAACTAAATATTCCTGCAGCCACATGTCTTTTCGTAAGCAAGGAGCTTCTGTGCATGCATAAATTTATATTTTATATATGTGTGTGCATGTATGTGTTACCTTAATTACACAACTCTGTTGGTAGTTTGGTACTTAATTATAAAGAGGGTTTTCTGGTTTTATTTTTGGTCATGACTTCTTTTCACTCTGGATCACCACTGGAAGTTTATTTGGGAATACTATTTCTCCTAATTACTGTCTTAAAAATCTTCTTTGTGTTAGTACAGAGGTAAATGCCTTCTGGTTAGAAAAGACCAGAGATTCTTGATGGTTTTGTCCAGTAAATGCTGTTTAGATCAGTTAAGCCCTACAAAACAAACTAACAACAACAAGAAAAGATTAAATAGATTAAATGCAAAAATCCAGTCCAAAAAGCCCCTCCAGTCTCATAAGAAGTGGGAGGACTCAGTGAGTCTGTGGTCAATTTTCGGTGATGGCAGTTTTGTAATCTTTACTAGGAGCGCTGTAACTCTTGTGTGTGTGTCTTTCAGCTGCTTCCTTAAGAGAAGAAGTTTCTCTTTGGCTCAGGTTGTGTTCCACCAAGCTGCGGTGCAGCCAGGCACAGTACCTCAGGTGTAATCCATCCCACCCCACTCTCCTCCTCCCCTCCTTGCCTATAGACATCAGAGAAAAAAAATGTAAAGAAATATCTGAATATGAGAGTTCTTCAGAATTTTTTTAGTAGAATTCTGTTAGAGAAAGCCTTTATGTCAAAACCATTTTTTTTTTTTGTAAGGAAGGGCCTGTTTTGCTGAAGTAAATTTGCAAAGCTTTCTTGCTGTTTGTGCTGAAGCTGCTGGGGCACTGAGGGTGTGGGACGATCTCCAGACCCTTGAGCTCTGCTCCCTCTACAACAGAGACCCCAAAGCCTGCCAGTCATGGGATGGAAGAGGGAAATTCCTATTCCCTGTCCCCTGTTTAGAGCCAGTATTATCCCAGATGTACTGATAATATGACACAGGACATGGGAGCTGGAAAATCTGAGTCAATGCGACCTTGAAACTTCAGCCAGGGCTGTGCTGCCTTCTGAGTGAGGTTGCCAAATGCTGATACCGAAAACTGCCAACCAATTTGTGAAGCCTTTAAAAAGATGATTCTTAATCACAACAATTATGGATTTTCTCTTCCCAGAAAGCCCATCTCCTTGAGGGTGAATAGCAGAACTGATTCATGGCTGCAGTTAGAGATGCCGTGGCAGACTTGACCAAGGTCAAGATACAAAGCATTGGTCTCTTCTCTGTATGTGGGTTATATTTTCCCTGGAGAGCTGACTTGGGTTTGGGTTGGCAAAAACTCCAGGCCACATAAGAACAGTTACAATCTGGCCTCTGCTGCCTCCGAGCTGGGTGGTCACTGATGCAACCATCTCAGTCAGTCAGCGGTGATGTTTGAGAGGCTTGGGCTGACAGTGTTTGCTGCACCCACTGACCTCAGGATTTGAGGTGTCTGTTCCAGGTTTCCTAGTAGTCTAATCAGTGGTACAATGTTTTGCAAAGGCTTTTGAGGGCTGTATTGGCCCTTCCTAGCCCCTTGTGTGGGACCTATTCTCATTCTTGCTTAAACATGTCCTGGACACACAAGACGTGCGCACTGTACTGTAGCGCAGGAGAACTGTGCCCCTGGGACCTCACAGCCATGTGTTCGGCTGCCTCCCAAGGGCTGCTTCCCATTAGAGCTCCTGGGCACCAAATGTGCCTTTTGTAAAGGTTGTGAGACTTTCTTACAGGGCTTGGAAATTTTTGAGCTGCCTCTAAATCAAAAAGGAGCTCTAGAGGTATCAGCCTGCTTCAGGCGAATGCCCAAGAGCAGTACTGTGTCTCCCCTGGGAGCAGGGTATTTGTGGGGGATGCTCTGTGCTGTGAATGATGCTGTTTGTGAGACCTGCAGTGCTTGAGCCGTGTCTGGGCCTGGGAGGCTGTTATTAAACAGCAAAATAACACGGCTGCATTTGTTTTGAGGCTCTGTGTGTGAGAGGACAAAGGACAGGACAGAACAGTGCAAATATAAGGAAGAAATTTTTTACAATGAGGGTGGTAAAATACTGGCACAGATTGCCCAGAGGGGTGTTAGAAGCCCCATCCCTGGAAACATTCAAGATTGCATTGGGTGGACCTCTGAGCAACCTGATCTGGTTGAAGATGTCCCTTTAAAGGTCCCTTCCAAGCCAAACCATGCTATGATTCTATAAAGGAATATTGGAAACAAGATCACAAAAACAGTTTGTTTGTATGAATCAAGAGTGCTGAGTCCCTCTTACAGCTCTCTGGGTGCTGGGCAGTGTGGCTGCCCTAGGTTCCGTGCTCCTGCCTATCAACTCTTTGTTTGAGCAATGGCGCGGCTGTTTTTTACTGCGTGTAGCAGATACCAGGCAGTAGCACTACTTTGTCTGATACCAACAAACTGGTAGCCTGGATGCAATTTTTGCTCTCCGCGCTCCTAAATGTTTCTTATCACACTGATGTGGGGAAGAGGATCCCAAGGGAGAAATTTGAAGGGTTTTCTGCAGGGAAGGAAGAGAGGAGCTGTTGCAGATGAAGGCCCTGTGTATTTGATGAACCTAAGGATGGAGTGACCTGTGTGTCTACATGGGTCTGAAGGGCAGCAGGGGCAGGACCAGCAGTTTTTTGCCTCCCTGGCTGGCATGGCACATGGGAGCCTGTGATGTTCCTGCTATCTCTGCTGCCTTTGCATCTTCCGTGCTTCTTTGTGCATTGTGACCTGAACCAGAACTCAGAAGTGGCTGCAGAATAAAGCTCCTGAGCTCTGACACTGAGATCCCTGTGTGAAGCTGAGTTAGGATTCTCAGCTCCCAAACCAAAGAGGTCCTTGTTTCCAAGCTCACTGTAGAAAGGGTACTGCTTACTGAGCGTTGTGCTTGGTAGTTGTCGCTCACATTCACACCTCAGCAGCATCACGCTTGCTGTGGTGCAGACCACAAGTGATAATTGACCTTGACTCTTGTTGGCAAACACTTCACAGATGCTGGCTGATGTGGAGCCATGGTGCCACCAGCTGAGTGTGCCAGGTGAGGGACAGAGTGAGGCTGTGTTTCTAGATGCTGCTCAGCTCCAGACCGCCCTTGGCAAAGACCTTCTGGTACCATTAGCTTACCAAACTGAGAGTTTAGTTTTCTGGTGAATTAGGAGACAGAAAGGAGCAAGTTCTGCCGTTGTCTTTCCTCCTGCCACAGCTCTTCTGTCTCTGTTTTTAAAATCAGGCACTCAAACAGTCTGGTCACAAGGCAAGAGCCCTGCTGATGGGTCTAGCAAGCGCTCTGCAGTGTGCAAAGATGGGCATCACCGAGGTGTTCTGACACGGACAGCTGCATTTGCTAATGTTGGCCATCAAATGTTAACTAGGTCATTAAAATGTCGGTGGGTTGGCTGTAATGAGTATCCTAACGAGATGCTATTTCAGTCCCCTCTCCAGTGACTGTGCTTGCAAGAAGGATGGCTTGAGACAGGTTATGTTTACGAAAACGTTTTAGGGTTAGTAATCATTTTGCTCTAAGTGGCAGTAGTGACTGCAGGCTGGGAAATGGTTCTTCAAGATTTTAGGGGTGGTTTTAATCAAATGTTTTCCCTCCATTTGTCATGAAGAGACGGTATGCAGGATGGCTTAGGTTACATGCAGACAATTGCACTGCTCTTGGAGCTGGACAGAGGTAGGATAATAATCAGATATATTTTCACAGCTCTTTCTTACACCCATCTCCCCTGGATTTATAAACCATAGCATTTTCTTTTGAGCATTTGCAGTTTAGAAAAACCTGACCTTTCCTGTGCTATGGAAAGCTGTACTGAGATATTTTGCAACCTGGCTTAAAACTCTAAAAACCAACAAAGCTAAGTGAAAATGGTAGAAACAACATTTCCTAGACAGAAAGTGATGTGAGAGTATCTGTGGGAGTAAAAGGCAAGGAAGTCCTCATTTAAGGAGGTATTGCACATACATATTTGCTGAACTTGCTCTTCCATCGGGATTACCCCTCCTGCCTTCTGACAGGGAGTATTGCATGGTGGTGGTGGACAGGGCCACAGGGGACATAATGTGCCTATTTGCACTGCTCGCTCATTCCTCTGAGTTCTCCCCATCCTCTCTGTAAAGCTGTAACCCTGTAGCTCACCTGCAACATGGGGTTTGCTGTAGCAGTGCAGAACAACTGCCTGCAGCACTGGTCCATCTTCCTGCTCCCACCTGAGCAGACACGTTTCATGTTGCCAGAAGGGAAGGAGAAGTCAGAGGTGCTGAAACGTCTTGTGAGTTTTACTGGAGAGCCGACTTTCCCTGGAGAGAGTGGCTAAACCCCAAAGTGGGGCAGTCTGAATTTGAGCACCTGGCCCAACTTGGCAATTCGGGAAGTAGCCTAAAAGAAAAATAGAAACTTCCAAACTACCTGTTATGAAAGGACCTGTGCAACCTTCATAAAAGGCAACTGAGGACAAAGAAGTTTCCCTGAAGTAGATCACTGTTTCACAAAATTTTTTGTTTGCTTTGTAAATGTTTGCATGCATATCAGATTTGTTTCTACATCAAGGTCCAGAGGTAAGGTAGGATTTGGCTGTGCATCCCTCCACTGTTGTTCCTGCTCCCTGGCTTGGGGCAGCATCACTCTTAAGCAACATGAGCCATTGCAAAGTCTGCCCCCAAAATGAGCCTTTTGCAGACACGGTGCTCCTGGGTTCCTGTGCTCAGCTCTGCCACGTCACCCTCCTATTGGCAATTGCATTGTCCTACAAGTCCTGGGTGCTCAAGGAAAGCCAGGCCTCCTCCTTCCCTTTCTTCCACCTTGCTCCACAAAGAGTGCCTCCTGCTAACTAAAATAATTGAAGCCCTAATTCATGCCCAGTGAAACCAGTGGGGGTCTTTCTGCTGACTGCCCGACATCTGCCTGCTTTGAGTTGCTCTAGGTACTCCAGGGAGCTCTTGATTTCCACTCTCATCGCACCTTTTCCGGTCTCGGGCGAAGCCTTGCTGTGCATGGACACTATAACTACACTTTAATGAAGCATGAGCCTGATTTAGGCAGGGACCATGTCCTTTTGCACTGGAGGAAGAAGGAGGAAGCCTTGCTGTGAGTGCTTGTGCAGACTAGCTGAAATGAGCTCCGGGTGGAGCATAAAGTACCACCTACCCCGCAGGGAAGGTAGAAGAAAAAAATTAAAATCTGTAGCTCGTTGAATTCAGTAGCTTTTGTTCTCATGATTGTCCACATTCAGAGCACGTGTAGATTCCTGAGGGATGGTAAATTAAACTCCGAAAAAATTCATCCTTCAGAATGGCTCATAAAAAAAATATCTTTTGACAGGAGTGCAGTTCCTGCTATTATTTAATTCTGCCTTTCTGTCCTTTGGAGCTAAATGATCAGCCAGATTATGTGCTGTGCTTCGTTACTCGAGAACATTGCAGCAACGAGCTGGAATAATGAGTGTGAAGCTTCATTTGGATGGTAGTTGAGATCCTCAGAGCTTCAGCAGATCAGATTTATCAATGAGAAATACTGAAACATCCGTATTTAAGGAGTGTATTTTCTAGAACGGTTATGAAAATTACAACAAAATCAGCAAAGATGACTGGCATAAAAAGCGATACAAAGCCTGGAGATGGACTGTGATTTTCCAATAATATAATCTGAACTGTGTCTGTCTTGGCTGTCCTTTCTGGCAGTCAGCATTTTGCAGTTCTCATTTCCAACTCTTTATATAAATGGGCAAGTTTGCCTTTACGTGTGAGAGAGAGATCTCTCCGCTCGCGGTGGAAATAGCAATAACTGACACACTAGCAGCAAAATGTGAAGAATGTAATCAACTTTGCAAGATTTAAAACCCATTCGAGGGTGGGGGGGAGAAATGATGCTACCCATCAAACTATCCTCATCTCTCTTAGCTTCTTAACATTAGGTTTCAAGCACCATTTAATCCACAAGAACAATATCGGTTTCAAATGCGCAGGGCTGCCAGGCTGCTTTTGTTCACATGAGCTATTGTGTAAGGAAAGGTTCAGTTTGCCCTTATCTCCTGCCTAGTCTCTGACCTAAAATATTGGCATCACTTTTCTGAAAATACATTTTTATCTGTATAGAAATGAAACTAAATATATCTTTAAATGATTTTTTGTAAATTGTGTTTCATTATAGACTTTGAAGAGTATCATGAGATAACCGGCTTTGTTCCTCCTCTTCAGACGAAGTGACATGAAAAAACTTCAGTCTTCATCTTGAGATATCTTGTGACATTTGTTTTCTTTCTGGGAATTTTGGACATGATTTTGTCCCTTCCTGGATTAGTTCTGCTTTGCCAAGTCACTCAAAGATTATCACTTGTACCTTGTGTCCAGTATGACTTCTAATTCCCTGGTCTGTAATTCCCACAAAGTACTTGATTAACTTCTGAGGTATTCTGGATAATGTTGTCCTAAGTCTGGTTAAGTATCCTCAAAGCAATTTAGCAAGCCTTGCTGCCTTCACAGTATTAGTGTTCTCTTAATGTTGCATTCTGATGATAAACCTTATTTTAAATAAATAAGCCTGCAACACTGAGTATGCATTTTGATCAGACTAACACTGATCTCCCATGCATTAATATGAATGAGCAGGATTAGCATGGGAAAATTTGCAATTTCTGTAAGTGCTGGGAGGCTGAATCAGACTAACGGTGTTAAAATTTTGCCTTGGCTTGTTCATCCTTAAAGGGTTTTTTTTCCAAGTTATAACCAAGCATATAAACTCAGTCAAAAGCCAAGAGCATGGAATATATTTTAGGAGCTGAAACTGTAATGATATAAGTTGGAGACATGATAATTAACAGGCATTTTTATTCTGAATTTCCTACATGGTTGGTTTGTGGGGGGGGGTTGTTTATTTCTTTATTTTTTATATTAAAACCAAACTCAGCTGGCAGAGGCTGGAGTGCAGGATGCATGCAGAGGGTGGAGGGAGCTTTTCTTCCTGGACACAAGGAGATGGAGCAGGAACTAATTGCCATCTTTAACTACCCGAAGTGGAGGCCATAAGGAAAGAGGAGCTAAGCTCATCTGGAAGGTACAAAGTGAAGGGACAAGAGGCACGTTCCCACCTAATTTATTTTGTGGCTATATGAATTAAGCAGGTATTTATGTGTGGAGCCTCCACATGTGTTTTAACATGTGTTACAAACCATCACGAATGACATAGTCCCTGTCCCGAAAGGCAGTGGGAAGGAGGATGTGCTGGATGTGCAGTTCATAGCCAAACTCTGACGGTGACAGGGCTTTGTGAGAGGCTCCTGCAAGGGCATGGTGCTTTGGGTTGCTTGCTTTAATGGCCCACATCCATTCAGACTTACAGCCCCTTTCCCAAATCAAGACATCAGGCAAACTCCTGGAAATGGCTGTGATGAACGGCTTTGTTTGCTTTTCCTCTTTGAGGCATCCTCCTTTAAAACTCTGAGCAGCTGCAGTCTCCTTGCCCAATCAAGTAAATCATAAACTCTCTGGTGAGCCAGGCTCTCCTCTTTAGGTCATTGCAATGAGGGAACAGCTTTGTCAGAGCACTATCCATCAAGGAGGAAGACACTATCAGTGACAGCTTGGAAATGGAACGAGCTTCACTAGTGCAGCCACATGAGCATCACTGCGCTTCCCACTGCCCGGACACTGATTTATCAGGGGTTTCTCAGGCACTTGGGCCATAACACACATGGAGCTGAAAACTGGAAAATGACATCATGGACTGTATTTTCTTCCCAGAACTCCCTCTGATTGTTTCCTTCTCCCTCTGAGTATACATTAACTTTTGTTATCAAATATACATCAAAGCATTGTATGTTGTTACCACCCACAAATATTCCCTATCATTATTAAATAAATGAGATGCAGCTGCTAGATGGAGTTAGTGAGAGTGCCTAGATGGAGAGAAAAGAAAAAAAATAGAATAGAAGAAATATCTCCTTTTTGGAGGTCTTGTTTACTGTGCTAGGGACACTGGATAATTAGGACATGGATTTTCTTGACATACCATCTTAGACTGTGCTGTCAGAAAGCACACGTCTCCCTCGGGGTCTGGAGCAGGAGTGGAAATACAGAGGCAGATGCCAGGTCTGCCAGGAGGAAGGCTGGCTCTGCAGCAGGCTTGCTCTCTGTATCTCTCTGCCCAGGTGACTTTCACCTTATATTTGTTCTTAAGTTGTAATACTTCTTATCTGTAGGGCTAAGGCTGATCCTGGAGCTGAGGATGTGCCAGGGAGCAAGGCTGTGCATTCTTTCCTACAAGGCAACAGAGTCTAGGGGACTTAACTTCCACAGATATCGAATATGTATTTCTTTTCTCTGATGAAAGCCAGCCTCAGCAGTCAGCTAGAGTTGCCTTAAACCAATATGTCATGATTTCACCACAGCTGTGTCATTTTGGCTTTCTACATGTCGCTGCAGAACCATTTATATGCATATATGTATGAATAGATTCAATTCCCTAAGCTGTTGCTGGGAGCGTAATTCTCTAGAAAATCCTAGTTTCAGACAGAAACAACATGAGAACAAGAAAATTCAGATACCGTGGGATCTGTTTTGATGCTCCCGAGGACTGAGAGTGCTCCTTCTTCCAGAAAGGCTCTCAAGTCCCTTTTGGGAGGCTCCAGGGTAGCTCTGCTCAAGCAAAGCAAAGCAGTGTCTCCCTTGCTGATTTTTGCCAGTGCAGAAGGTGCAGCCACCTTGCTCGCCCGCCCCTGGGAAGCGTTATCTGCTGGAGATGGCTGCGTCCTCCAAACCCTGTTGCTTGCTCAGCCAGAAGATTAAAAGAGGGTTCTGTGGAGGAGGGGGAAGGTGCAAGGCAGGTAGCTGGGCTATTTCTTACTTTCTGCCTGGTGCTTTTGTGTTTGCAGCAGCTCTAGCTGGTTCCCACACTGCAAGGGGGAGGCAAATGCTACAGTCCCCTAGCAAAGCCACCCCGAATGCTGTGTGACTCTCCACAGAGAAGTGAAAGACTTACAGGCACGATTAAAGATCCGGAGAGGCATCAGGTATTTGTGACACTGACCTCCTATGCATTTTTCTTATTTTATGATATTGCAGCATGCAGGGAGGCAGCAGGCTCCTCGCAGCACAGCAGCCTTGCACCCAGCGTAGCAGCCAGGCTGCTGCCTGCTGGAATGAGCCTTTGTGTTTGAAGGTTCCCTGGCAACCAAGGAGACATATCGGATCCTTTTTTCTTTTAAATGTCAATATAGTTTTGTAATTAAAGGGAAAATGCTGAGAAGCACAAAATGCAGGGCGTTAATGTTATTTTGCAGAATTTATTTGCTTGCTAGACTGCAAGCACAGTGAGGTTTCTCCAAATGTTTTTCTGCTGGGTCAGGGTTAAGCCTGGGGTTTCTCTGACATTTGGGGACAAGAAACCTTCAGCATTGGGTGAGCTAGCAGGCAATTTTGTGCTAACAATGCCAGTGGTGGTAAGGCAGACACCTATAAGGATCTGGATTTCCAGGCACAGCGCACAAGAGACGAATTTGCCTCCGCTATGGGGATGAGCCAAGCCTGCGGTGATGTAGATTTACCAGCCAGGGTGGGAGGGCAGTTCCCAGCCCCTTGGGTCTGTTACAAGAGTCCCTGTACCTGCATGCACAGGAAAAAAACCCACACAGCTAGAAAAAAAGCGATTTGGGACATTATTATTCAGACTGTGCAGTGTGAATTCAAGAAATTGGACCATGGGGTGAGAAAGCAAAGCCCTTGCTGAGTGCGAAGCAATGGGGAATGCAGGTTAAGGGAAAAGGGAACATGGCTAATGAATCTGTTATTTCCTGGTGCTGAATTCCTGCTGAGGAAGCAGAACCAAGAGCACACAAAGTAGTCATAACCAGGTGGAAAAAGTCTTCAGATCTTCTTGGTTTTTCTAGAAACAGTCTCGTTTACTGATGACATGAGGTTAGGCAAAGCTCTTCCTTACCCAAAGCTGACAAGGGTTAAGTGATATTTGATCGTAACTGTCATTCACTCAAAATATTAGTAATATTGTCTACAATATTATTAGTAATATTTGGAGGTAAAATTTTTAAACATGGTTCTTGTAGACAATGAACTATAACAAATAGCAAATATCAACATATGACTAATATGAATTGACAGACAGACAACTGTGCCAAAACTTGCCAAACTCTGAAACTTGAGAATGCTTCTAAAAGATCTGCAAGCCAGAAGCACCCTTGAAAAAGTCAATTATGCTGCAACCCTCCCCTCCTTGGAAGAGCAGTGGAGCAAGGCAAAGAGGTCTGAGCGCCTGGGTGTTGAAAGCAGTTCAGCAGAGGCAGAAATAGCCATTTGGAAGCTGTGGTGACATCTGAGGAAGAGGTAAAAAAGGGAGCAGAGGGTCCTCAGGGCAGACAGAGAAATGTGGTGTGTGCTGGGCTACGTGCTCTAGTGCCCACAGGAGTCTTGCTGTGGTTGGTCTCCCTAGTCAAGAGTGCTGTTGGTTTGCTTCAGAGTGGGACCAAGGGTTTGTCCTGTGTGAGAAGGAGGGTGAATTTCCCTGGATTATAGCATATAATGTAAGCAGAGACTGTGTGCGATCACACAGCAGAGAGATGAATAAAACTGGGATCTCCTCAATCCCGATACAGCTCCTGTTCCTGTTGCCATCAAGCAACAAAACAAACCTCACAGCAAGAAATGGTGTTTGTATGACGTAACCGTAAGCAGTTCCAGTCCTTCACCTGGAGTGCCACACTGGATTGCAGTGGGCTCTGAATTAAAAAGTCCAGTTATACTTGGCTTTAAGTCAAATTAATTCATGCTCTTTAGATTTCCACTGAGAATTCTCTGATGCCTGATGTGAATCATGAAAGATTGGAAAGCAGACTCATTTTGAGCATTTTTATATTTGTCAGTCATGCTGACAAATTCTCCCAGGTTTTTAATGGATAGGCTCATAAAAGTAGCTACCCACACAAATGTGGGATGTAAATCTCATCTTCTGGAGAGACTGGCAAAAATATTAATGATCTGAACGGGAGCAGCATTGGTAGCTGGGTAGCACTGTCGCTCTGGGGAGCTCACTACTCAATGCCTATAATCTATAACTTGCATGTAACAATTTTGCTGCCAGGGCTGTGTGGATTGGACATATGAAACCAATGAATTTATGCGATGCTGGCAAGAATTCTAGTCTAAATATGGTCATCCCAAAGAGATTTTGCTAGTAAGTAGCTTGTTTATTTCTGAAGGTTTTTAGAGGTGTATTTTAGAGGTATGAGTTTACTGTTTGCTGCCTGTACAAACTGCATCTCTGTTGGGAGGGTTTGCTGGTAAAGCAATAACAGCAAACTGCCTCTGATAGCTGCAGATAAAGGTGCTAAGTGGATGAGGTAAAGCACAGGAAGCAGTAAAGATGTGCTCATTTTCCTCCACTACTAATAAATTAATACAGCCAATGTACTGTGAGGACTTCACACGATTTCAGTGCGTGAGCTCACATGGCATCAATCACTGAGCCTTTCTCCATGTCACCGATGTGTATCGTGGGAAGAATAACAGTCCCGTTAATCAGCCGTCATTCTGCAGGAATCCAGAGCCTGGCTATTCAAGACTGTGGATTTTTAATTTTTTCCTCCATCTTCAAAACTGCAAATTAACTATTGGAAGATCTGTAGGAGACAGTTCTCCTGCTGAGGAGCAGATATTTATGCTTTGAGAAGCAAA
Organism: Neomorphus geoffroyi; assembly: GCA_033558235.1. Taxonomy (NCBI): domain Eukaryota; kingdom Metazoa; phylum Chordata; class Aves; order Cuculiformes; family Neomorphidae; genus Neomorphus; species Neomorphus geoffroyi. Next base: position 13,962,571 of record JAUMJM010000045.1, read on the forward strand.
TACTCTTAAGTAACTAACAAAAATAACCTACCCAGTTACTCTCTCATGACTGCATTTCAGGAGGATTTCAATAACGTTTCATGACAGGCTGTAGACAAAACATGATTATCAAGACGGACATTATTTGAAATCAGACATTATTTCTATTTCCCTTCTGAATATAAAATTCTAAACGTGCTGAGAGATAAGACACAGGTGGTGATTATTTAGTGAATCGCTTTGCTATTGGAAAGATTTTCTTGTTAGGTTTGCAGACAGGAAATGTTTGTTTAGCTCCTTTGATCTGCAAGTGCCAAGTTGTCTTGGAGTGGGAATAGCAGCTTCTAGTTGCTTTAGAATTTCAAAAATCATTTGATCCAGAAAAGTATTAAAGGTAAATTCTCTGAGTTTCAAAGGATATAGATAATACATCATATGCAGTAAGAGACACTACTGTTGTTCTCTGATAGATTAGACAGGGCTATCTGAACATCCTCGGGGAATTTTAAAACAGGCATTGAAAAGTATTTGTTCTGTCACTTATGAGGAATATTTGATGAAGCTTGTTTGATTTGATTGTTTCACTACTATGTGAGCTCGTTTATCTAATTATGGTATTGACCACTTTCTCATTGTATTGAATTTTAATAGTCCCAAGATTAATTAGATGTGCATAAAGAGCAGCTGCAAGAGATGTGAACCTTTTGTTCTGGATCTTTTTTTTTGTACTGTTTTAAGAAGAAAGAGATGAGAGATAATGGAATGCAATCAAAATGCAGTCATGCTCTTGATTAACAGCAAAATTAGTTAAAATCTGAAAGCTTTGCAGGGAATATCTGCGCTTGATATCTAGGGCTCTGAACTGACTAGAGAGCAAGATAATGTTTGGGATTGCTTTACTATTTATAAAAATGATTGAATGTTTTAATAACCAAACATGTCTTTTTTTTCAATAGTAAAATAAGTAAATTATAAATAAACAGCCAAACCAGGAAGGTATGCTTCATGGCTGTTATGCAAACCCCAAAAGGGAGAGTTTGGTCTCCACCTGCAGCCAGCTTTTCTCAAGCTCTTCTAATGTACAATCAGTCTGATGTTTCAGAGAGAAATGCAGAGGGAAAAGGGCTTTTTTTTTTCCTGGGATCAGACCTTCTTTATAAAATGCTTCGGCTTAGGTGGCTGCTTTAGATGGGCTCAGATGGAGGAATGATTGTGCAGGTGGGAGAGTGTTGACCTGAGGTGGCAGCAGCTGCCAACAAGTGGGGATGCACAGAAGGAGGTGGAGGAGGCCATTACCTTTTTAGCTAAGGGGTAAAATGTATAGTCGTCCTTTTTTATGAAAAATATTGCTTTTTAGTCTTATTAAGCAGTTAGAAATAGGAAAAAAATCTCCCAGACTATAGCTGGTGGTAAAAATCATGAGACTTTTAATGAAGATTTTTTCCAAAATGTTCTCTTGCTTCAGTGAAAAGCCGATTGCCAACGAACATTGGAAAATAACTGGTTCTGCACTGAGTGAAAAATCACGTCTAACATAAAAACCAAAAGCGTTGTAATTGCTATTATTTGTGCATAGTCTGTTTATTTGCCAAAGATGAGGCACACGATAGAGAGCTGTGAATGGTATCTTATTTTCATTCTATGTAATGATACACTTTTACTTTCAGCTTTAAACAGAATAAGCTGTAATAAAAAGCCCTTTGAAATTGTGGGAAGACACAAACATGATAACAATGAATCTGCGTGCTCTCACAAAACAAAATACTTGTTCTTGCTCTTCTAGAGGTATATCCTTGAGGATTTAAGTGTCTCCATTCCAAAACTCTTCCTGTACAAAGCCTTGAATTCTCTTGGCGAGTTTGCATGTTTGCACCGCATTCCTTACAAGGTTTTCACCTGTCAGTTTTAACTTACCGAATTCCACTTAGAAGCACTGCTGAGTATCATTTAAAATGGTAGGCTAGAAAGCTAGCAAATTTATTTGGTTCTGCAAGTGAAACTATTCATTTCAAAGTCTGGGGGAAATCTGGCTCAGCTATAATGATTTCCATGAAAGTTTTGATCTGATTTTTTTTTTAATCAAAAGCAGATTGATTTTATTTCAATACATTTTCAGTGCCCATAAATCCCTATTGTGCATGAAGTATTCCTTTGCAAAAGGAATTAATGGTATAGACTTTCTCCTTTCACCATTCTTATGGCTTATAAATATGCAAACGTAAACTGCAGTACAGAAATTATTATATTAATGTCTTTTCTGAAAATAATATTGGGTAAAACCCCATCTTCATCGATTCACCTTGTAGATTTGCAAACCAGAAAAGAACGTCTCACATCACCTCACACAAAGTATTCCCAAGGGTACAAATCCACCAGTTTCCAGCAGGGACCCACGGAGAAGAGGGGCAAGGGTTTGGGCTCAGGAAAAGCCAGGCCAGTTTGATTCTGTGCAAGTGTTGTTGATACTTTAATTTGAAGCCTTTTCTCTATCCCAATGAGCTGAAGCACAACACAAAGGGCTTGCCCTATTTATGCTGAGTGTCTGATAGCTAGAAATTAACTATGCTTGCAGCTACTTCTTGGTGGGCTCATAAAAATTCCTTTTAAGTCTGCATGGCCCTTCAGTATGCAGAAATTCTCCAGTCCACCATCTGCTCAGGGCTTGTGGACATCTGCAAGTCACCTCTCCGTGACAAGGATATCTGAGAGCTGGGCATCCCTAGCATCCCTAACTAGCGGAAATGTTTCAAAGCCAACTACTGGTAGGAATGCAAAAGGGATTCTAGCACAAAATGAATGTATGCTATGAAATAAAATACAGGAACATACTTGCAACTGTTTACCTTCTGCTAAGCTTGTTGCTATGAATTAATTCTGGAAACATGATCATTTAATTCTGCTAAAACTGCAAGCCATGCATTGGAAGTGCCTTTACAGCTTCAGATCATCTGAAAACACTTTTCTTACTTTATCACCTGCTCTCCAAAAACCTTAATTTGTAATTTTTCTACTGTGCAATCAAAAACCAATTATTGAAGTGGCTGCCACTCAAAATTTCCCCTTCTCTTTTGTGACCTGTGTATTGGAAAATGAGGTTTCTGTCAAATGTGCTTGTAGAATTCACTGGGGTCAGTTCCTTTCCAGATCTGAGCCTGTTTTCACAGTTGTAAATCATGAGAAACTCCTCTGAATGTTCACTACAAATTATCTGATCAGCTGTTTATCCAGTCTTCTGTTAGCAAAACCCAGCAAATGTTGGGTGGATTTCCAGGCTGATAAATAACCTCTTCCTTAAATCATTGTGCTCCTAAAAAAGACAGTCATGTCTTGCAGGAGCAGAACTGAGATGAGGCTGCCCTGACTATAAGGCACCAAAAGGCCACAGTTATACTTTTCTTTCACCAAGCAGAGAGAACAGATCGTTTGAGTTCTGTAATCTGTTGCTGTTGGTAGCTGACCTAATTTCTGAGTACAGAAATGACTCAGTAGCAATCCCATCTCTTTGATAAAGGCAGCGAGTAGAAGTGGTGTGGTGTTGAATGGCCTCTGCCAAGAAGATCAGCAAGTTCTTAAGGGAAAATATTTGATAGATGCTATTAAATGTACAAGGCTTCTGCCTATTACTTATCGACAGATTCTAAAATTAAATGATTTTCTCTCAAGCTTGAAGGTCATTTCTAATACACGTCCTGGCACTAAACTCAGAATCTCTTCAAATTAAATGCCAAGAACAGAAATGAAAAATTAAAAATATTCATATGCAATTACAAAACCCAAACAAATCAATAAAGGAAGTGTGTTTAATGAGAGTCACAAATGTCAGAATGCAACTCTAAGCTGTATCCACATCCATGGCTGAGTAAGACTTTACACTCTGCATGCCCATATTGATAGACAGAGGAAAATTGAACCTCACCGACACCCTTTATCTGTTTAAAATAATTACTTTCAATACATTGCTGGGGAAAGCAAAGTGGATGTATAATTAGACTTCTCCCTTGGTAGAAAGTCAGTCTATAGGCTTGGATGTATCTTTATTTTTAACATCCCCAATGCCATCTGGAGGTTACTCTAACCCCCAAAATTAAGACTTTTGTTGGTAAAACAGAGCAGCTCCAACAGGGCTGGGCCCTGAGGTTCAATTATCATGCCTGGTGTAATGTCATAACTCATTACTTTGCAGAAATGTAAATTTATAATGTAATACAACAAGCATAAATATTTTTGGCATTTGACATTGGGGGAGGAGGGATTAGAACACAATTGGAACAGAGCTGTACTTGGAGTGGCCTTTTTGGAAACATCGATGAGATGCCTGCTCATTAAGGGAGTAGCCAACTGCTGGATGTGGTTGATTGCGTTGCATTCTGTCTCTGGGAGGTATTTTTCTCTGACTCTACAAGCTGTGAAAATTGCCCCCATGAGTCTGAGTTCAGACTTCATGCCACACTTGCACGTCCCATTACTAGTACAGGAAATTTGCCGTTACACTATGGAAGGCAAAATAGGATAGCACTTTTTGCTTTAATACGTTTGTAAACGCTTGTGTAGTATGCCCTGCAAAGGCTTAGTTGTATTTCTCTCTGTGTGTGTACTACTCACTCCTCGAAGTCCAGCTATCCTGCTACCCTTTACAAGGAAACTACCTAATATGCTAAATTTAAGTCTTCCTGTCACCATGGTGGATTCAGGGAATCCTAAGAGATCTTTGGAGATCCCCTGGATCTTGACTTTTTCCCTGCCTCTGCAGCCCCCATGTAGATGCTCATTTCACGCATTACTGGGCATGTGACAGGAAGCCTGAGGGACAGGGTCAGGCACAGCCCAGTGCCTGTACCCAGCTGCAGAGCCTGTAGAGTCTGTACGCAGCCCTCACGCCCTTTCTGCCCCTCTGATGTTTTTTCTAGCAAGGAGCATTTGGAGCTGCAGCGAGTGGTATTCATGGGTCAGCTCACCTTCCTTTCAATTGAGCCTGGTGACTTGGAAAGCCTTTATCAAGAGTGATAATGCATTCTGGAAGATGGATGGATGGAGAAATTCTTGTTATGCATAATGCATGTCCCCCCCAAGGACAAAACCGAAAGTAGTTCTTGTAGGATGCTAATGATGGAGATGAGATGGAAATTCTCACCTTGAATTCAGATCTACAGCGCTGTTCGTCGGCTGGTGAGCCCTGGAAGGTGGAAGGCTGGAGTTTCTTGGTGGATGCTATGCTGAATGCTGTCAGGATGGTGTTTGGGGCAGGGCAGCTCTAGTGCAGTGTTTCAGCTACCTGTGTGTGTGGATTCAACACTCTCAGGACCTGGGACCTTCCCAAAGGTGCTGCAGTATTCTGGTAGTGCTGTCAGCACCTGAGGCCAACTACTATTTGTGCAGAGGAGAGATGCCAATGGCTCGACGTATTTGCTCCTGCACCAAAACTCTAACTATGTGATCTTCAGGCCTTGGGACCTGATCCTGGCTTCAGGTGACTGGAGTAGGCTGCTGGACTGAGGATATTCCGTTAGAAAGTGTGTTAGTGTAGAAGCAAAGGAGAGTGTGGGAAAAAGTCATTAAAAAAATTAACAGAGCAGTAAGGGCTGTTTCTACGGTGGCACTGGTAGGGTTGGTATGTACACAGGTTCACTGTAAGGGGGGGGGGGGGGGGCTGGAACCAGCATCTGAGGCTTGCGACATACCCCAGCATCCATTGTTTGAGATACGGCTCTCGAGTGCTTTCAGTGCACTAAAATTTCTCAGGGAAGGAGCACTTACGTTGAGGCTTTTTGACAGATGTGATCCTTTGGTTCAATGTTGTGCGTCAGAAACACACACTGGTGTCCAATAGTGACTGTGTCCGAGCTCTTCTCTGATTTGCCAAAACCTAACTGCCTCTTTATGGGCAGAACTTGCAAAAGGGTCCCTTCAAGCAAAGAATCTCAACAGAGACGTCCATGCATCCAAATATATTCAGGACTAATTTCATCCATACATGGCAGGTTTGAATTTGTCCCCAACAGGTGATATATAGAAAACAACGAAACCTACGTGCATTTGGTTTCTCAGTAAGAGGTTTGTCCAATGTAGCTCTAACCCATCGTGAAAAACTGGTGTCATCATCTTCTGAATAAAATTTATTGAGTCACCACTAGAGACAGAAGGTAATTTTTGCTGTTAGATGTAAATTGTCCCTGTGCACGTGGGGTTTTGAACAGGAGCAGAGGTGTATATACTACTGAACTGCCAAAAAACCTTTGGTTGCATCACTTCAGTGTATCTGAGATTCACACAAAACAGTAAATGTGGGACCGTGGAACAGGTTAGCAGACGGCTGGCAGTCTCTGGGATTATTCTGGGCTGGCAGTCATGCCTGGCATTGATGTTTATGTGGGTGATGAAATGGAGGAACAATGCATGAGTGTGCAGCCAGGTGTATTGCGCGGCTCCTACCGGCAGCACTGGTGAAACAGCGATTTAAGACTGTATTAGCACTAATGACCACATCAACAGACCCTCCCTGGGGCCGCATTAAATAAGTACACAAGCATAACACGATGAGCAATTAATTCTCAGTTTCCCTGTCCTGCAATCAGAAATAACCCTGGCAGTGGCCCTTGGCATGTCTTGCTCTTGGATGTTGCTTCTCCAGTGGCAGAGCCTGTTGTCTTCCTTCTCTGTCCCTGGCTGAGCTGCCACCCAGCAATCATGGACTTGACAGTGACATGGGCTGGTGACATGGGCTCTAGTTCTCTCTCCTGTGACCCCCCCGGGAGCGTATATATATTTTGACACAGAAGGCCAGCAACGAAAGGAAGGCAAGGGTCAGGTGTGAAATGGTGGTTTGCACTGCAGAAGGAAAGATCATCATCAGATATCTGGAAAAAATGTCCTCATGAGTAGTGTAGTAAAGTACTTGCATAGTATGAGGAGGTGGTTAAGGGCAGACGAGACGTATCTCATAGGCAAAGGTTCAGCTGGTCCTGCCTGAGGCAAGAAAATGTCTAAGCTGGACCTGCGAGGTGCCTTCCAGTCCTGTTTTCTGTGATTCTGCAGACCTGTCATTTAGGCTCACACAGCATTCCCAGTGTGCTCTAATGGCCCGGTGGCACTCAGCCCTCATGGGCTCCTGCACCATGTTCGACACCGGAGCATCTGAGAGCTGAGCCCCATGTGTCACGCTCAGCCTGAGGGGGCTGCTGAGACCAGAGATGCCTTGCAAGAGAAAACCCAGGAGGAATTTTCAGAGCGAATAACACATGCAGTCTCTAACTCACTTACAGGGCAGTGCTTGAGGACAGTGGGTGGGACAGCATCTTTATGATCCTACACCTGCACAATACCTGGGCAGGACAAGAAGAGCACAATGTGCACTTCTGGACTGATGAGATGCAACACCTTGGTTTTTGAAGCCTTGGAAACCTGGGTTTGCCACCTAGTGAATGGAATAGCTGATTTACTCCCACATAAGCGTACGACAGGGAGCATCAATAAGTACTGATTAGCCCAGTTCATGTGCAGTGGCTTTAGTCTGACTTCAAGACCCATTTTGTTTGTCCCTTAGAAATCCTGTTCACATTGCTGGGACTCTTAGTGAAGGCACTTTGCAGCAGCCCCATCAAAATGCAGATTTACTCCAAACTCTGCTGTTGTTGCCTGCCATGTGGGGTTAGTAATTCTCCTTGTATGACCCCAGGTTTGAAAGCCGGTTTGCTTGTCTTCATAACTTCTGTTGCAATAGAAATACAAAAGTTCACTCTCCTGGCTGTGGTGGAAAGAGAAGTTGTATAGGATTTTTGAGAAATACTGCACATGTTGTTGGGCTGTAATGAAAGAAAACTGCTCTTTCTGGGTTGCTTGGATCCAGGACTTCAATCCATCATTGTCGTTCTGGAGAAAAGACCCGTATGGAAATGGAAATCTGGCTTCAGGTAGTTTCCAAACAGTCAGATTCATGGCTTGGGTCAGGAATGATCTTTGGTTCTTTGCTCTTTTTTTGCTGTGCAGATGTAACTTTTTTAGATCTGCACCTTTTTTTCCTTAATCATCCACATTACCAGAATTAAGAAACTTTTGAGGAAGTCACTGATTGGAGGCAAGTGTGCTAAGGTCTGATAGGCTGTTGCTGGCACCTAGAAATACCTATGAAAATTCCTATGAAATACAGATTTCATAAAATGGTCCCTGATTTTGCTGAGCTGTTTCAATTTTCTTAAATCAGTTTTGAAAAAAATATTTTACTTTCTCCAGTCAGTCAATTTTCTTGACGTTTTGACCTTTGAATTCAATCTGTTGTATCCAAATTAGTTGGCATGGAACAAAAATATAGTACTGGGAAATTAGCTGCCTTTCAGAAGCAATAGGCAAAATTCTGCTTGCAGTAGAAATCTGGAGTAAATGTAGAGGCTTTATGCCAGATCAGAACTGAAGGCAAAAGGAAGCTGTTTATTTTGATGCCAAGTTATATATAAATGTTGTACAACTTGTGTCCTTGCAGAACATCAGTGTTTCCACACACACAAATATTTCTGTGATGCATGGACTATATAGTAGAGATACTGTGGCACTAAACTTTCAGGCATTTATACTGGAATAACTATGTAACAAGCCGCTATTTTAAAAGATGCTGTACTTGTGAGGTTTTGTACCTCATTCTTTTTCTATGGCAAATTTGCCATTTTTCTGGATAGTTATAAATGTGACCATAATGTATCTACAAGGCCACAGTAATTAAAAATACAATTAATAAGACATTATCCAGTTCAAAGATGTGTTCAAACTGTAATTGATGTGATATTACATTTCAGTGCTACTTTCATTAAAGATATTACCAGGAAAAATATCAGGTGTCTACCACTGAAAAGTCCTTGGCTACCTATTGGGTGAGGGGGTGTGAATTTTATTGTCCATCTAATTACTTGGCAGAAGATTCTGAGATTTAAAATCCCATTTCCCACCCCAGTAGGGATGTTCGATATTGTTTCCTGGCCCAAATCCAAGGCGAGGAATAAGTTTCTGCATACCAATGTGCCCCTGCTGCTACAGCTGAATATACTTCTTGATGGTTTGTTCTGAAAATATTATACAGCGTTGGTTTTGCTCTCTGCTCCACGGGCAGGCAGTGTGACAGCCGACGTAAGCAACACAGTGAGTGACATTTTGCCAGTCCTTTAGAGCCTGTGCCAGGGAACCCTTGTGGGTGCAGACTGGTGGTCTGAAGGTCTCCTAACTCTACCAGGTCATTACCCCACTCTTACGGTGTGCAGAAGCCGAAGTGAACCTGGTGTGTACAGGTGGGACGTGCAGCTAGGGGCCAGCTGTGAGTCTCCTACAAAAAGTCCAGATCCTTTGGAAAAGCTCTGCAAAAACTGACCGATAACTCATATTGCAGGGGAAGTCCCCCAAGTGCTATTGAGAGAAAACCTTTGTCCTATTTTGAATTCCATATATTAATTGTCTGCGTAAATTTGAGCTCGAAGACAAAATGATAGTGTGGGAAATGGCAGTGTTGCGTGCAAGTGTTGCATCAGCCTCTCAGAACTCCTCCAGCTCTTTCCACGGACAAGGTATTGCACCCACGTGGAGAAATGTGCTGGGAATGATGCTTTATCTATCTTTGTGCTCCTTGAATCCAGGGTCAGGCTTGCATCTCATCTCTCATTGGCAAGGCAAATCTATGGAATTGTTATGTAGAGCAGCATAAAATTCCCCAAAACGCAAAGCTAATTTATTTTGCCTTTTTTACCTGCACGTGATGCCGGCACAGCAGTGAGGATCTGGTCATTTAAATGGAAGCCCCACCACGAGATCTGCAGACAGCAAAACTAATTGTAAACTAGGCAAAAAAAGGGTGAGACAATAAATACTTCGGATTTTCCCTCCAAAAGCATTTATTTATTGAACATTCGAAGCTCCTAATTAAGTATATAAAATAATCGCTCCTTCTTCCTCTCTCTCGCACTTAATAAGGTTTCTAGAGCAAAGCAAAGGTGTGAAGTCTGTCAGGATCTCCTAGGAGGATTAAGGCAAATTGTGTGAGTTATATTTAATTCAATTAATCTTTCCACATAGGTCCTAAATCATGTCATCAATCTATTTGATTCCACAGACATAATCCTTAACATGCAGCTGCCTTGCACAATAAGCTAGGGAGATGCTCGGTTGCATTCAAGGGAAATAAATTTAATTATAAACACATCATAGAGTCGAACATTTCCTGAATTTGGAATTCACTGTCTTGTCAACCTTCCAGCCAAGAACACCATCAAACTTTTATAGGGAAGCAGGCTCTGTTCTGAATTTATAAGTACTGGCAAGCACCTTATCCAAGGAAAACATAAAAACTGTGTTTTATTTTTAACTATTTTTAAACTTAAAACTGCTTTTGTCTTCGGTAGATCTGTCCACAGGGTTAAATAAAGCCAGGAGTGCTGTTGTTAGAGCTTGTCAGAAGAAGGAAGAAATACAAAAACCTACCAGGTACAGATGGCCACAGTGTAACAGTAACAATACCGAGGCTTGCAGTGGGACTGGAAAGGCGGTGTGGGTGGGTGTGCGCCATGAGGTGTTCACAGTCAGAAACTCGATCTCTGACTGTATTTAAAACCTGGGGGCTCCTTTTGGTGCCAGCTATTACTCAAGTTATTCTATCAAGGACGTTAAAGGTGGGGCTGATCTCAGGGTGACCGCAGTGGCTCACTAAGTTCAGGTACGCTGGGACCAGGGGTCACCCGCTGAGCCGTAGCCTTGTGCACAAAAAGGGACACGCGCCCTGCTAAGACGGGGATGGGGCTCTCCCAGGGGTGGTAAAGCCAAGCCATGGATGGCCCCAGGAGGATCAGAGCTCTGACACAGCCCTTGCTGGCCAGCAAAGTCCTGTTAACGCTAATTAAGCACATCATAGAGCATCTGGATTTATTAGAACATGAATAATTCTGTTTTCTTCTTTTATGTACTTGTTACTATAACTCAGAATTATCTCCTCAGCCATACAGATGCCCAGTTCTTTCTGGATTTCTTGAAGAGGAATGATTGACAGTTTTTTTACTGCATGATTTTTTTGCACAATTATTCCACAAATCATAATGAAATACTAAATAACAGACATTTTCAAGGAATTTTATGCTTTGGAAATTCTATGAATAAAGACAGAAAAAAAGTTTTGAAATCCTTGAAACATCTCCTTCCAAGGTTTTCTCACAATGTTTCAGTTACGGAGTCAAAATCAGTTCTCATTTTCAAATGGACACTGCTGTGCTTTGGAGACTTAACCCAATGAAGTGTTTTCCTTGCTCCTCTGTTGTTCAGTGAGAGTGCAGGCAGCGAGCAGCAAGGGTGAGAGAGACAGTGCAGCTCTGAGGTGCTGGTGGAGGCTGAGCAATGGATTTTAGTGTTCTCAAAAGAAGGTGTCTGTAATACTGTATTATGTATCATAAATGTATAATGAGGGAAAACTATTCTGCTAATAGTTTCATTTAGTTAAGAATAAATTTTTAATCTTCTCTTTTTGCAGGCTTAATTATTAAAGCCAGTTTCACACTAGTCGGGGGGTTTCACCATAGCTTCAGCCCTTCTTGGGACATAACAGGTTATTTATGCGTTTTATTTATTCTCCAGTGACCTGCCAGCTCCCACCTACAATTTACCTTCTCTCATGTTCCATGGCTTGCATTTATCTTTTTTCTAACGTTACAGTGATAAATAGTTTTCATTTATAATCAAACCAGAGTTGCACGGGTCTTGAGGGCTTGTTGTTGCTTCCACGTTGCCCTTTTTTTGGTGCCTGTGTGGGATGTATTTGTGTGGGTTTGTATTTTCTTTCCCTCAGCTGTTCTGCAGACTGTTTTGTGGTATTTTGTCATCCACCGAGGCTGACAAATTCTGGACTTAGGAATAAGAAATCAGACATTTTCCTGCTGCCAGGGAGATGCTCTGAAGCGGATGCTGGGCAAAGGCAGTGGTGGCTCAGCAGGACTAGGGGAGCCCAGCTCCAAGTGCCAGGGCAGTGGGAGACGCTGGGCCACCGGCGGTGGGCTGCCGGCTCTGGCACACAGCGGGGACGGTGGCAGCAGCCCTGCATTGCCTGCAATCAGCCCACTGCGCCTACAGCACCACTTCTGCCGCTGCAACAGGGAAAAGCTATGAAATGATAAAACAAGCAAGCGCAGAAGCCCAGGGCGAATCTCAGGGGAAGAAAATGCCATGTTTTCTGTGGTGCATAACACCTGCTACAGCACTTTCCCACAGAGCCTACCAACATTTTCTTTTCATATTACATTTTAATTTAGTTTGTGAGTGCTTTTTCTAAGTGGCCTTTAAATATGCTTATAATGCAGAGGAAGACTGGGAAATAGAGAGAGGTAATTATCTGTTCAAACCTCCACTGCAACCTCATGCAGGAACTAGAAAATCTCAGTTTCAGTCAGAGGAAAGGAGAGCCGAAGCACTGCTCATTGGCTTTCCTTTATATGTAGCATTAGGCAAGTACAACTATTTCACCTGATATTTTATTACATCAGTGGTTTCCCCGTGTTTGCCTAGGGTGGTGGCAGGGAGGAGAGCAGAAACCCACTCACCTGTGCTGCCCCCACCGTGGGGGAGGGGCAGCCATGGCCACTGAGCTGCATCAGGAGCCGTTGTTTTTAGAGGACATCTTTATCTGTGCAGGATTTGCATCTGTCTCGGGTAACCCTGAGACACCTCACCAGCAAATTTAGCTGCTTCCGATTTCTGGCTGTGTTTTTACACACTCGGTAGCTTCTCAGAAAGAGTTAATCTTTCACTCATGAAGCACTCAGTAATGTTTATTGTACTTTTTACTAAAGATTCTAGAAAAATTTTTATTACTTCAATTCTGTGATATTTTTTATTTACCAGAAGCTGGACACTACTAATCAACGCTAGGTGCCAAGTATTTTAGTCACAGTTTGAAAGTGTTTTCATAAGCATCTTGCTAAATCTGTAGAGATATTTTCCTAATTTTTCTATCACAATTAATACAGAATATTTTTCGAACTATATGTGATGCCTTCACTGTTTAAGTGCATAAACTTAAAGTAAACATATATGAAGGTAAAGATGTCACGGTTGCCTGTGATTAACCTCTTAGACTATAACTTGTTTATTTCGAAAACAGGAGGAGGAGCAGGCAGGTCTTGTCAGGGACGGCAAGATATGGTCTGACGGTGCAGAAGCAAATGACTGTGGCTGCTTGGGGACGTGTGTGCTGGGAGATGGCCCAGAAACTGGATACTGACCGCTGCTGCAGGCCACCGCCTCCCACGGAAGAGCAGGGTGATGGGCTCCTCATGTACCATCCTGTAATCTGTGGGGAGGAAAGTTGAGCTATCATGAGGGACTTCAATCTGACTGACACACAGAGGTCTCAGGCTGTCAGTGCTAAAACATCCTTGAAATATTTCATAATTATAGATGACAATCTCTTAACTCAAAAAAACATTGCATTTGGCACAGGAGAAATATGTGTTTGACCTTCTCCTGATGGGGAAAGAGGAAAGATATGTTACTAAGAACTGAAAATGAGTGATTTCCCTGAGTATGATTAATTCTGGCTGGACTACACTGTATAGACCATCTCTGCTTACCTTTCTAACAGAGAGTATTTTGGTAACAGCAGGTGCTGCAGAGTAGTAGACCGAGTATAATAAGATTCAGTGGAAACCGAAGCTAGTTGAAACAGAGGAAAAAAAGCTTTTCTGAAGTGAGGAAAATTAACTCAGGGAACAATTTGCAGAAGAGTTGTGGTCAAGTCGTTATTACAAGACATTTTCCCAAGCACAACCAGATTTTTCTCTCTGAAATCTATGCTCTGGTTCCCACAGTGATTGGACTTGTGGTAGGAATTAAATAGAGTAGCATTGTGGCCAGGCAAGGCACTGTGTTGAAAGGGATAATCACAGCGGACCCCTCCTGCTTAGCAATTTCTGAATCTCTGAAAATATCCACCCAAGTGGGTATTTCACTCTCTTCTGCCTTTCCACTTTTGCATTTAAAACAACATATTTAGGGGCAGTGATATGGCATAACAAAAGCTTCTTTCTATAGGAACGATGTTAAGGAGAAACAGGAGCTCTAACAGAAGGGAGAATGTTTTCCTGATGCTCTTGTGTGCCGATGCAGTCCCTGAGAGGGTCTGCTCTCCTCTCCGTGCTGGGCTTATTTGTGGTGACAGATTTTGATTACAGCATCATCTTTGTGAGTGGTGGGTGCCTCACAGCCCCATGTCGTGCTGAGTGTGCGCAATCTGACAGTGCCTGGAGGGCAAGTCTGCATCCCCCAAAATTTTTGGACCACCCAGAGCCAAGGGAAATCCCTTCAGGCCCCAGATTTGGCAGCCAAGGTTATGACGTGCCTGTAGCAGGTCTGGTTCCTGGCATGGACAAGCCTGGCTCCAAGGTTTTGTTTTAAAGGTAACTTCTCCAAGTTATCTTCTCAGGGGAGAAGTGCATTTTTCTACCCCCAAACACTTGCCTAGAGACAGTTTTTGGGGTGAGATTTCATCTTTATTTTTGAGAAGAAGTTTGGGGATCAAAACAGCTAAAACAAGGTTAACTTAGATGCAGGCAACAAATGTGAATAGGTGCAGTTCCAGCTTCTGTGGCATTGCACTTATTTGCAGCAGCCGAATACTGACCCCTGATTTGGAAAGAAACGGAAGAGGTTTTGCCATTTTGCTTTACTTGACTAATACACCAAAGTGAGACCACTAGGTATATTTTTATGTATTTGTGCTTTAATCACAGTTAACAACCCTGCCCTTACTGCTCCCCTTGAGTTTATCTCTGCTGCCTTGGAGACAGCAGCATGCCAATTAATGTCTCTCCTAGTAATTGTTGCTTCAAAAAGGGTGAGAAGTCTGTCTTTTGGAGTGCTCCGAAGTACACAGACAGACCTGATCTCTTCAGTGTGTGTTTAGCAGAAAACTGCACCATGGGGAAAACTCAATGAGAGAAAGCCACCAAGCTAGGGAATGGGCTTTGGAGTTGGAACAAAGGTGGAAAAAAATGAGTTTCAGATGTTAGTAGGCATGGGCATGCGTCTGGATGAAAGAAGCCATGACTTGGCTCATTCAGGAGGGGTAATGCTTCCAAAACATCAGTGTAATTCTGTGCAGAAGACAGTTTCTAATGGCTTTAGTGCTGGCCATTGCCTGCTCCATATCCTTAGAAAAAGTCAGCAGGGGTGATGGTGCACACGTTATGCTACTCCTGGTAGGGAGATATGGAGGCAATGTTATTCTACTCTGCAACCTGGTGGGCATGTTAGCTGCTGTGGCAGGGCTCCCAGTTCAGCAGGAGGGAGAGGCAGCTCCTTTGCCAAGGGCTGAGAGCAGGATATTGACTTGCTCCAGTCAGGTTAGATAAACCACCCTGTGAAAGGTGTCAGGCTGTGCCTCACAAGAGCCTGAGAAAAGCACAAACAGCTCTTCTGCAGTCAGAGTCAGCAAAACGTGTGGTCTTATCACGTATTTGGTTACAACCACACTCCTGGAGACATGACTGCACACAGAATCAAGGAACAGCTTGGTCAGCCTTGGATGCGGAGGAAGAAAGGTAGAAATGTGTGCCTAAAAGGCTTCCCTTCATGCAAAAGGTCACTAGTAAACACATGAATTTTTAGCAAGGCTGAAGTGCAATCTATTCACATTCTGCTGCATTAAATTAACATGACAGGTTTGCTCACAGCAATGGATCATTGCAGGGGAAGATGTCTGGAACAGCTCGCTGGGAGCAAAGTTCTCTTGAAGTCCTGTGAAAGACGGTCCTTTGACCAGTTTTGAGTGAGGTCCCGTTAGTTCATGACATTTTAGCCTAAAGACATTACACATAGTTAAATCCTTCTCCTCCGCGCTCCATCCTGATAATCTCACGGAAAGAGATTTAAATCAACCTCCCAGTGTATAACATGATTATCCCCCTGCTTGATAAGCCCCTGAGTAGTCTAGAAAGAGGTGTGTGCAAATGAAATAGTGCTTTGAGATGTAACCGAGCAGTACTGGTTTCGGGGCAGGGCTTTATGCTGAGATGGTTACCACTGGTGCAGCATGGATAGAGAATTACCTGTAAGGCAGTAGATTTGCTGGCTGATGGAAGCTGTAATTAAGCACAGCACCTGCATGTAGAGGCTGCTGGAAGAGGCTTCTGAAACCACCTTCCAAACAAGGCTTCACCACTCATGAGGCAGGAGCTGTCTCCTGTGCTCCCCTTTGGATTGAGCCTGACTCTGAGCAGACCAGGGAGCACAGAGGGACTGAGGGAGCCCAGGCCCCATCACTGGTAACTCAGCACCACCCTGGTGTGGGGTGGAGTTGGGGTCCATCCTCCTAGTCTCTTTTTCTGCTCCACCTTAGCGATTGTAGCAAGTGAGCAGCTCTGCTTTCATTCCATTGGAAGACAAAAGAGTGGAGAGCTGCTGCTGTTATTATGGCCCTTTCCACTCCTCCACACCTCTGGAAATGGATCTTTATTAGCATTATTGTCAGTTATAATGAATTTGTTTCCATTCTCATCACTAAAACAATTTTGGTGCCCGATAAGTCACATTATTTTCACTTATATTCAGAGCTAATTGATTCCCTGTGTTTATTTTCTCAGGAGTAGAAAAAGCATTGCTCGTATCTGAGTAGCAGGTTTCTTCACCCACAGCCACGGTCTTCCTCTACTGCTATGTGGGCTCTCATCTCTTTCCCCGATCAGTTAGGGGCAGAGAAGACATTGTGCCTCCATCTCAAGTGTGAAGTCCCTCTCTGCGCAGCCCTGAGGGGTTGGCTGGAGGACACATGAGGAGGTGACTTTTTTTCCGTACCATCTCCAGGATCTTCCAAAGGCTGCCAGGCCCGGCATGAAGCTTAAAGGAGGAGCAAAAATCCCCCCTGGTTTGCAGGTGAGCATTAATTAGCCCACAGCAGATGCGCAGTCACTTGCTATTCTTTACCTGGAAACTCATCGTGTGCAAGTCTGGGAGGAGGAACGTGAAAACAGGTCAGAGATGTTGCCAGGCAAGCGAGCTTTGCAAATAGTAATTTCTCTTGGCAGGAGAAAGGACAAAGAACGGATTTTGCTGTTGGATGTCTGTGTTTAGGAAAAATATCTGGTTTCCTTACAACTCTTCCTTATGCTTTTAAGTCCTTAAAACCCTTAAAATAGTAGGGATATAGATATATAGAACAAAAAAGTGCCTTTTTACTCATTTTCTATAAGCAGGATAAGATTTCGGTTTCCTCTTTCAGCTGAAAGGGTCAGAAAAGCCATTGCCGAGCTACAAGCTCTTAAAGGAGAAGGCTGGAACCATATTAAAGGCTTTAATGTTTGTCAGACGATGGTTTCTTATTTTTGTGTCAAAGAATAGGACAGAAATAAAAGGAAGGATGCATTTCTCTTAAAATCTAAGGAATGATACCTTGAATTTTACATTTCTATAGCAACATACGCATTAGTAATATGCACACAAGGAGCTGAAAAACAATTATAGCAATCTAATATTAGAGATCAAAAGTAAAGCAAAGCAGGGGAATCAAGCATGTAATTTGTTCATTGTTCATTTATCAGACTCAACATGAATATTTTTGTATCTGAGACTTGGACTCAGGGGAGTCGCATCATGCAATCATAGAGCCTTGCTTTGAAAAGGGCCTTTTACATTAAAAAATAAACAATAACAACAGCAGCATTCTTCTAACAGATCACAGCTGAAGCAGAGCAGTTTTATTTCCAGCAATAGGAGTTGGTGAAGAGAATTAGTGGCTGTCTGAAGCATCAAGCTGTGTATGATAATGAGATGGGTTATAAATAATGTCATTAATTCGCGTGTCCTTCTAACATATGCCACTCTAGTTAATGTACAAATCCCAAATCCCTCGATGCAAAATACACTGACCTCCTCATTAAAGTATCTAATGGTATGAAGTCTGGTTCATATGTATTTGCTGTCTAGCACTCCAGATCAGGAATAATTATAGAGCAGCATTTCTGCTGCTGAGCTAAGAGACAGAAGTATTTATGTCCCAAGAAAATAAGACTTTCCTTATGTTTCGTGTTGCCTTTTCCAAGAGTTAGGGTGTGTTACGGGGCAAGGAGCTGGGGCACTGCAGCACGCTCCAACACCTCTGTCTGTCTCACAGCACTCCTGGACACGTGCTGCCAGGCCAGCAAAGCTAAATCTACCTTCTTCATCCCTCTGCTTACTCCACTAGCAGCAACTTTTCTGCCAGGGAAGGGTCACTGCTTATGTCAGCTGGCATTCATCTCTGTCAAAGCCTCAGCTGGGTTCCCGGCCGCTGAACAGAGGGATTTCCGCAGGCAGCCCCATGTTTGTCACTCGTTGGAAAAGAAGCACTCATTGTGGGGAGCAGAGGTGAGGTGCTTGCTGTTCTTGGGGCTACACAGAGAGGTCCCAGCATCTCAGTGTGCATCATTGCTAGAGAACAGCCTCGTACCAGAAGGAAAGGCAGAAGCAACCGTTTTATTTTTCTCTTTTTTCACTATTTTTCTAACAAATCTCTGAAGATGTGAATGAATTTCTGGAAATCACCTGGAGAGAGCAGTGACCTTCAACGTGGCGCTGCATTTCCAGTAAATGCATCCTGCCTCTCCAGGGTGCTCCAGGCTGTCAGTGCTGCAGACAGGTACAGCCGGTGCAGCAACTGAAGGAAACCACTTGCAACCCACAAACTTGTCTTCTGTTCTCTGTCAGCATCACATGCAGCCTGAGTAATATTTGTCCTGTTTGCATATTTAAGAGAGAGAATGTGCTGGGTGTTTTCAACAGGCAGGCAAACTACCTCTCTGTGGTAGTGTGGCTTTTGTCAATGACAGTTTCCATGGTGTTCATGTCTTCTTTCTCAGTCTCAGAGTTACAACAATATCATTATCTGCAAAGACAGTGTTTAAATTGCCCGTGTTATTAATAAATTAAACCCTGGTAATTATGGGATTTTCTAAATAATCTAATAAGGATGCTTCTGCTTTGACAAGGGGAGTTTAACTCTAAAAGTAGTGTTTATAATGTACCTATAGAAACTGCAATCAACACGAATGCCTTGCCAGGAGAGTAAAGGTCTTCTCTGTCCTTCTCAACCCCAGTCCAACTTCTTGATGGGAAAGGAGATACTGGTTTAAATGTAGGTTGTATTGAGGCAGTGGTCATTTCATCAAGGGATTTGGGTGATCTTTGGTTAGATTTCTCCTCTCCTACTCCTAACGCCTTCCCCAGCTGATCTGATCCCACTTCAGCTGCCCGGGGCATGGTGCAGCCCACAGGACAAAACGCCCTGTGGAGTGGGGATGGCGCATCGCCACTGGCCACCTATGTCACGTAGATACAGTCCAGTTTTAATTGTTTGGGTTTTTTTATCAATGACCTTGCTAATTTTAAATGTAAAATATTCACAAGAGCTGGAGCTAAAGTGGAGTTGTGGACTTGTGCTATGGGTCCCTCTCATGCGCTGGCCGCGCTGCCGGATTGAGCTGTGACTTGGAAAACCCCATTCAGAATGAACTTTAATTAGCCTGGTTATTGTTTAAAAGAACTATTTAAAATGCATGCATGTGGATTTCAGTATGATCAGTATTTCAGCATGTGATTTTCAGTATGATAAGTGGGATGAGTGCGTGGCATCAAGCTTGTTTATGTTTTGAAGGGGTTCATTCCTCAAGACATCTTCCTGGAGGTTAAACCATGGAGCCAGATCAACATGAAAGGTCTGCGAGGGTTGGGATTGCTGCTTTCTTCCCAATGACTTTCCTGGAGCTGAAATCTGCATCCCTCCTGACAGAGACCAGGGAATTCTGCCCTGAGACCGCTTGCCCAGCCTAAATGCCCTGAAATCATCATATTGACTTACAAATAATAAAATTTAGAAGGTAATATATCTGGGGCTATATTTTTTTCCCTCTAGGATTTAAGTGTTCAGAGTGCACACACTCAAGCTTTATTCTGAGCTTTGCAGGGAAGCAAAGAAGACGCTGAGATCCCCCTGTAATCACCTGCTTCTGGGAGCTGCATCTCCACAGATGGTACCTGATATCAGAAAAGCTAAACAAATCACAAGGGTTCAGAGCTGGCTTATCTGGCTGTGGTGAGTAATGCGTTCGCTGTAGTGACAGGGAAGTACCACTGGTGTGCAAGAAAATTCTGTATGTTTGCCAATGTGTACATTCAAAAAAAAAGTTAGAAATTCATGGCGGAAATGGGGAGAGCAGGGATCCAAATGGCTCTCTGGACACCTCCTGTGGTAGAGGATACTCAGGGCAAACAGAGTGGAAAGAAAGCTGGGCTGTGATTTTGGACTAAGGAGCAAAAAGTCACCCCAAAATGGCTCCTTTGAAACCAGGCCAAAGTTGCAAAGAGCCAATGTCTATGAAACTTCTACAGTTGCCTCATTATTTAAAATTATTCCCTTTAGAATCTATGCTAAAATGATCTGGTTTGGTAATGAAGCGCTGCTGCCTGGGCAGTGCTGGCTGGGGATGACTGTGATGGCGTTTATTCATTGGTTTCTGCAATGCTGAGTCGAAGATGACTCTGTGCATCAGGCTAGGGACTAACACCAGAAGAACTGATTTAATTCCTGGTCTGCCCTCAGCAATTCCTCCATGGATTAGGTAGGACATTTGGCTTTTCAATGTTTGTAACGTGTTCCTGAGGATAACGGATCTTGCCTTCATGACAGCTACCAGCCTGTCTTCACGCTCTGCTATTGCTGCTGGTCCTGGAGGTGGCGTAAAACATATATAGATTTTTCTGGAAGAAATTAAAAGTGGCTTTTTTATATCAGTAGATGTCACACACCAACTGGCTTATAAATATAACTTTAATGCCTAGAAAAGGTGATAATCACTTTTATACTTGCTTAATGCCATCATCTTAAAGTGAATTACTGACATCATATATTACCTTCTTCCCCTACAGTAAATGGTCTCTCCCTGCTGTATTTTATTACTTATTGTAAATTCATTCAAGCAGTATATTTTGCTTTCAGCAAGGTACCTTCAGTTACTTTTTCTGTCCAGGATAAATTGAGATAAATTTTGCCTGTGCCTGGGTTTTGCTCATGACATCCATCTTTGCCCCTGAAAAGTTACAGCTGGAGTTGAACAGGACTTGAGAAATGGTAATATCATACTGCAGAAAGTTACAGATCACTAGTCTGCAGTCAAGCTGTGTACAGAGGGCTCACTGAAGCAGCCAGGAGTTTAATAGGAAGTGAAAAACATAAAGAAATGTGATGTATTCTCTAATGTTTATCCTGATAAAGTAATAAGTACATTACAAGAAGATGACACTAGTTATTTACCGTGCCGTCATAAGGTTCTACAGCAGCAAATCACCCCAGGCACCACTGTTTGTCACTGTTTACCATGTTTGTCCTTGGACATCTCATGGATTTACTGCTTGAGCTATAGAAATGTGATTTGGGGGGGAGGGGAGATGGAGACAGAGAAACTTCAAATAAAAGAGATCTCCATCCCTTTGCTGACGATTCCATGCTCCCAAGGCTTCGTAAATCTCATAGCTATGGCCACTGTGCTGTCAAAGCCACAAGACTGGTACCAATCAGCTTCCTGCAGGAACTGCGGAGGCCCTGTGAGAACCACTTGGTTGAAGTCTCTAGTTTCACAGCTGTGGGAATAAAGGTGTTTCGCAGTGCTTCTGGGGAGACCTGCCCATGGCAACGAAATCTCCACCTTTGCATGCTTTTTAGGTCCTACAAGGGTATCCCTAGATGCAGCAATTTTATGGGTCCATCTAGCCCTTTGTTTGCTGATCTTGCGGCAGAGTGATTCAAAACTTATCTTTGGGGATACTTCTGGGCATTGCTGGAAATCTCATTCAAACCTGAGTCTTTTTGAAACCAAGCAGCGTGCTAAAGCCCTTTGTGTTTCCTGTTCCCTCTGTGAGGAGTCACAATATGTATCGCTCTGCAAATTTCTCTTATTTCATTACGGAAATGATGGAAGGGCAGGTCTAGAGCACTTGTGGAAGGAGATTCCGAAGCTCTGCTGGGCTGTCTGTTGGCTAACTACTGTAAACCCTCTGAAGTTTATTCAGTCCACACACGCTGATGAGAAGAGAGTAGTATTTCCTCTGGGGGTTTTAGCATTCTGTAAGTAAAATCAATTGATTTTTAGATCATGGGGCTGAGAGTTGGAAGCCAGTTGGGATGGATTTTGTTCAACTTCTCTATTTAAATACCCCACGCTGTTTGAATACTTATACTTGCCTTTTTCTTAGCTCACTCATGTTAGCAAGTTGTATGTCCATAGCTCATATTTTTTAGAAAAAATAAACAGCTGGCAGGTAGGTCTACAAATACGTATTAGCCAAGGTCTGATGTAGAAAGAGTCAATATAATGGCCTCCTAACCCAGGCAGAGCATGAAAACTTCATGTCATTAAGTGCCCCTGGGATATTTTGCCACTCCCTGGCCGTTCTCAGTGCTGATTTCTCCTGTCAATGTCTTCTGGGCTATTAAGAACACCAGGATTGCCACTGTGCTGTTGTTATCTAGCAACAACCCTGCACATAGCTGTAACGGCTAAGCTACGAAGGGCAAGGTCACCTCTGATAGTTGCAAAGCCAATTAGGACTTAGAGAGCACTAAACTCAGATTTCTTCAAGCCATTTCATTTTATTGACCAGGCACACTTTCATTTCCGCATCGCTCACTCTTGGGAACCATCCAGGTTGCCAAAGGACTGGCTACAATTTAATGATTCAGCACTCCCAGTGTGACTATCACTGGATTTTGTTAACCTTCCAAGCTACATTTAAGATGCAAAACAAGGCTTGAAAAGTACCACCATATATCCGATGATTTTCTGAAAAATTTCTGCAATTTGCATTTCCCTCTTGTCCTCTTTAAAATCAAAACACATCCTTCTTCTCTTTCTTGGTTAAATCCTAGGATTTTCCTGAAGGGGAAGTTCCCAACATGTAAGAGAGTTCAGCTATTCAGACAGCGCATGCTCTTAACTACCTCTTCTTCCGAAAAATCCCATACAGGTGGGTAAGTTTTTCCCTATGGATAATGGATTTCAGGTCAGACCAGTAGCACTTCAGGAGAGGAGCTGGAGCTCACCATCACCCACAGAAAGCACAGCACAGCTACCTGCTGCTAATGCTTCTTTACCAGCTTTGTGAGTGCTGGCTCCAGACACACACAGGCATTTCTTGGATGCTCTAACATAAGCAAAACAACTTTACTGGCAGTTTAATGCCTTTTTGCACAGGAAAGATATATTCTTTTTGCCTCAAGTGAATGAAAGGCTTAAAATCCCAAGAAAGGAAGTGCAGTGATTCTAGATCAATAGAGAGAAATATGTAGAAAACACTTTAGTATGTTGTGCAATGAAAAGACCCCTCGTGCTTTATAAATACAGGCACTTAGCTTATCATATTCATACAGTCAGTCCTCCAGTATCCACAAGCTGCTTGAAGGGTGCACAGCTGAGCAGGTCTGAAGCCACTGAAGCTGCCTTTGTATGTGCTTCTCCCATGTGATGACATATATTGGACCAAGAAGGAGTCTGAGACGAGCTACTGTCATCACCCTGGACCTGGGTGTACTGGGGGATGCAGGGCAGAGAAAGCTGTGAAATCTGAGAAACCTCTGAAACTCCTTTTACGGTACTGATCACAGACAGGTTGGCTGGATATAAACGAGGACAGGTAGCTGGAGCGTGATGGATGGAGCATCTTTGTATGAGGGATCTGCAGAACTGTTCTTCTAACCAAGGTGGCTGTGGCTTCAGAGACTGCAGGTTTTCCATGCTGTAGTCCTATAGCTCAGCAAAATTTGACTGATGGGAATTCATGCTGTCACACTTCATTAGAAGATGGCCAGGGACAGGCATGGGGAGAAAAAGCTGGGCTGATTACAAACACCTCATTTCCCTCTAAAATCAGACTTAGAATTCTTCCCAGCACACACAGGCTGGCTACGAGCAGTTCTGAGTATACGTGAAATTGCAGTCTGCAAAATCAAACAAGAACAGGATGCTGAGAGCTGCTAAGATAAAAAGCCTTTCCTCATCAGCGGCTCAGCTTAAATTTTGTCGATTCCCATGTTTTTGCTTTTCAACCTTCAGTCATCACCTCCTCCTTTGAGTTTATTATGACTGTGGCTGCTTGGCTCCCCTTCCCCAGCCCATGCGAGTTCATCCCAGGGAAGCACCAAACCAAGAACTTGCACAAACCCAACAGGGCCCTTGTGGAGTGCTGCCATTGGGCTGTTAGAGGCCTTCTACAAGACCATGGACCACCTCTCCTCTGGAAAATGTACTACCAGTGCCTTGAGTTTGATGTGAGCTATTTTATTTCTGTACATCATAGAAACATGGGAATTCAGTGTTTAGTTGAGCGGTAAGCGCAAGTTGCGTACTACCACGCTTTGCAAGTGTCATTCCCCTGGCCTTGCCTACAAGCCAAGAAGGAACTGATTTGAACAGATTTCTCCCTTTGCTCACCTGAGGCTCCACTCCTCCTTCAAAACACTTTTCCAAATTTCGTTTGATAAATAATACCTCCAAACATGGTAGTAGAGAATATATAATGAAATATGAGAAGATTTCTGTGGAATCCATCATATTGTCATGTTCCCACTTCACCTCCTTGCCTCAGATTCCCTTTGTTCCCCCTCCATCCTCCCACTAGCCTCCCAGTTTGTTCTTTTTCCTTTTAACTGCCCACTTGCACATTCACTTTGGCTTTTCTTCAACCTTTTAATACTGTATCTGTTCCTTGGATTTACTATAGTTTGACATTCTGGGCTGTGAGTCACCTCTGGGGATAGAGTTTGAAGTAGATCATATCACACAAACTAGTTCTTACAGCTCCCTAAAACTAATTTGGATTCATGCTCTTTTTTTCCCCTTGATAAACCCTTCTGGATTCTTTCCTCCACATATTCCCCACAAAAGAGGATGAAGTAAATACGTGTATTTATCACATGTGGTGATGACTATATGCCGGGGATGGAGGGGACCCACAACTTCTTTCCTTTTCCCACTGCATGGGGGTTAACACACCACAGAAAGTCTGAATCATATCTCCTTCCTCAGAAGGTTTCTCTAATCCTTTTTTTCTCCAATTAATTTAATTTGATGATCCACAGTGAAGAAATTAAGTGGTAGCAAACAGACTATGCATCTCCATTTATATCTTTACTAGTGAAATGCTACATGACAGCAACACTGAATCCTCATCGCTTCTCTGGACAAAGTTTGTTTTCCCTACCTTTCCTCTGTCGTGTTTTGTGGAATTTGTTTTATGTACCATAGCAGAGGTAATGTTGGTGCTTAGAAGAATACATGCTCACCAAACAATAGCTACATTCTCCACAGAACTCCACTTTGCTTTTGTGTTTAATCACCTTCAGAAATTGTTCCTAAGCTTGTATATGCTACTTTAAATAAATTTGTGCTATGGTGGTGTGAGATGATTAGGTTGGCAAGGATTTCTGTTATGGTGTCATCATAATTTTCATTAGTACAGTGAATTATGACAGCTTGTTCTCTGCTCAAATTGATGTGATTACTACTCTGAAACCCTGGCACATTTCACTAACACCTGACATCTGGAAAAGAAAGGTGGGAGGCAAAGCAAGCTCTCAAAGTTGCTGTGTGCTGCACACCAGTGGTCTCTTCATTTGATACAGCAGCCAAGGGCAATGGCCTTTGTTGGTCAGCAGAGCTAATGAAATTCTTGCAATGATAAAACAAATAGCTCTTGTGATTAATGATGGAGAACACCATCAAGTGATGTGTAGTGCTGAGTAGGCAGTGACTATAATTAGCAGCATGTCCCTATTTAAGCTAAGGGAGTGTGTCAGAAGAAGGTGGATGAGTTGGACAATTATTTTTAGAAGAACAGAAGGCATGCATCAAGTGTGCATGTGTACATCCAAGTGTACATCCAAGTGTACATCGAATCGAAGAGGTGTCAAAACAGACATAATTGTTATAGCTTGATAAATGGAAGACTGTTCTACCAGCAAAACTATAAAGGGATGAAATTTGAGCTCATCTAACAAAGGATGAACTCTAGCCCTCGAATGATTGTGGTCCCTGGCAGGCTGGTACTGCACAGGTGATGTTGCTTCTGCAAGAGCTGTGCAAACATAAATCCTAGTGCAGCACAGCTCTGCTTTGGGCCCAGCTGCAAGGGGGAGACAGATGTACCTGCTCTTCTCTGGTGTGGGCACAGCTCAGGGGGATGATGTGGCCTGAATGGAAACAGCCACCACTTCATCCTTGTTCTCTCTTTAAAGGAGGTCAGTGACACTGTCAGATCAGTTTCCACACTGTATCTGCCTGCAGGAGCCCCTCAGCACAGAATGGCAGCGAGGACTGCCCAATGAGGCCAGGAACATCCATGCTGGCCTGGCCACAGCCCCACCTGTGACCCTTGGCAGCCTCCAGTTCCTCAGTGTGCATTTAATGCTGCTGATAATAAAATGAACGGCATTTAAGAGCGGAAGCAAAAGGAGACACTGAGAATAAGGCAGGTTCACTGCAGAAGTGAATTTTCTTTGCATTACAAGAGAAGTTCCTTTTCTGCAGCATTAAGCTTCTCACTAGCAGCTCAAAATGCAGCTCACTGGTAATGTTTTTCTGTGCAGACATATATATTCCATCACTCATCACTGGTGATGAATCTTTTCACAGTGATCTTGTTCCCTGCGGAGTCAGCAAGCCCGATGCACTGCCAGCACTATGAGTGTCCGACAGGAAAATCTGATTTGCACTTCCACCATTAAGCTTCTATATCCACCCCTGAAAATTATGTTGGGTGACATTAGGCAGTCAGGCTCTGTAAAACACAGTAGACAGGACTGTCATATCGCTGCCTTGGCAGAATAATGTGCTCTGACACCGAGGAAACCGCTGCAAGAGTAAAACCAAGCTCTTACCCAGCCAGGGACGTGCATGACTGTGAAACATCAGCCTTGTCACAACACCTGGGGACGCCTGGGTGTACCCTACATGAGACACCACTGCCCAGGGACTTGGTCAGCGCCATGCACCTCCAGGAAAAGTCAAAATGCCTTCACGCAATCTTTGTGCGTGAACTGCAACTCTATGAACCCCCACAAAACCCCAGCGATGTGGTTTCCCTTATCTGCTGGTAGCAACCACGTTGGGCTGTGGTGCAGACACTGGGGAGGCTGCAAAGGCCCTCGGCAGCACATCCAGCTCTTTGCAAACTTTATGTGCTCTTAGCAAAAACCACATGCAACATTCACAGCTCTATGTCCAACTTTTCTTACAACAAAGTGAGGTCTTGCGGTTGTCTTTATCAGAGATATTTTTCTCTACAGCTATGTATTAAACTTTTAAGAAAGTAACCAAACCCCATTAATCACTAGCATATTTCTTACTACTGTATTGGCCAAGGATTACTTCAATACTTATTTTAATGGATTGCTCAGCTACGAACGATTTTAAGGTTAGAGGTCTTGCAAGACTCTTTTTATAAGCTTTCTGAAATCTAATCCATCACTAATTTCCATATGTCTTGCACAGCACTAGGCTAATGTAATGCATCACCACATAAATCCCTCTCTGATAAAATTATCCCAGGTATTACAAAAATTCAAAGCATTGTTCTTAACTACGTGTGCCTTTTTCAGATGTCTCACTAGTTGAGACATAAGCCTAATGTGTTCAAGAGGCTTTTTTCTGTAATGATAGTTGGAATAGGAAGTTTAAGATGACACCTAGCAGCTTAGATTTTCCATGTCAGAAAATGTCACAGACAGAAGTGGCTTTTTTAATGACAGCTCTTAAGAGAGAACAACTAACTTTACACTCTTGTGTCCCCGGACTGAATTTTTGGACCCAGTTCAAGCATTTTTCATCCCAGAAGCCAACCTGCTTCCTCCTCACCATGTAAAACACTGATGTGACTCCTTTGCACTTTCATCTTTGTTTTCCCCAAATAATTTCAGTATTCTCTGCTACCCAGGATGTACAACCACCAGTCTAAGCATCAACAGTACTCTGCTTCTTGGTCGTTGCCTTCTTGGTTATCCAGCTGTGACCTCCCACAGAGGAGACACGGAATGGTGTTATCCAGCTAATTCTGGTACACACAAATGTGTGCTTCGCTAAGACCAGACAACTTTTTGTCTTCTCTATTTTTGAGCCACTAAAAGATTGTCTATAAATGGTGGGAGAAGGGCAACATGAGAAGCCAGGCCAGGTCTACCACGGTTCACATTACAGGAAAAGTCTACATCCAGATGGAGAGACTAAGAGAAGCAAGAAAAAAGTTGATTTTTTTTCCAAGTGTAACAAAAGCTTGAAAATACAGGACTATTAGCTCATCACAGAGTCAATGCAACATCTGAAAGAGCATAGGGGATGAGATAAACAAGCTGGAAATGAAGATTCGTTAGTACATTGGCAAAAAAAAGGTGGGAATGGCAAAGGTCTGATATGAAGTCATATGCAATGGTTGTGGCAAGAAGAATCATTATATCAAAGTTTGCAGACAAGAAAAAATACACGCCACGTGAAGTGAGCAGTGATTCAGACAAGGAGACTGTGCCAGTTTCTGGCATTATCCCAGCAAAACAGCAAAAATAGATGGTGTTCATTCTGTTCAGATGCAAGAACCGGCCCCTGTGGAAAGCAGCACGCTGAGGAGGAGCTGCGGGAGGTTACCTGCGGTGTGAGTAACTTACCTGGGAATAAGTAAGTTCAATAGTGTGTAATGCAGTTGTAGCACATCTGTACTCTGCCAAAGCCGATTGCAAAGCAAAGCTGAGCCAGCAGTTCAGAATTAAAGGCGGCTGCAGAAAGCAAAGGCAGACATGAATTTACAGAGAAACCAAATGCCTCAGAAATCACCTTTTCAGAGATTTTTTTTTTAACCTAATGCACCTGTCACCTTAAAGTCCTTGAATACCATCACTAGTACAGCTGCACTCTACATGAAAGGAATACAAAATTCACCTTTGGCTGCCTAAGTATCACCTATTCAAGGCTGCTCAGTGCTTCTGCGTGCTAAGGTATTTCTGAAATCATGAAGTACCTGGGCAGCTGGGCTCTTGCCTTCACCAGCAGTGAAGGTAGTTACTGTCTGAAAATGAACGTTGTTGGGGCTTGCAATGGGGAGGACTCTCCCCACGGCGTTATTTAATGTGAGTTTTCTGACGATTCTTAAAATTGCAAGCTGCCAGCAGCCAGGTTTCCCAGATCAGTGTGTAAAAGTGCCTCTTTTATTTACAAGTTAACATTAAGGACAAGGTTTGCATCAACTTATTAAACTGATATTGCTGAGAATGATGTGACCAGAATAGCTATTCATGTCTGATGGCCATAAATGATTTATGCCAAGCCCACCTCCAAGCCTCCCCTTGTACTGCCTCATCTGTACTGACATTTCTTCATGAATATTTAAGGTAATGTCTGCTTTCATTTCTTGTTCAAAAATCAAACATAAGCACACTGTAGAACGCGATGGGCAGTTACTATTCAATATATAGCACGCTGACATGCAAAGAATGCTGCCAATGAACGGATACAGCACTGGTAATACTTGCAAGGCTGCTTTGGGATGTGGGGTGTGCAACTCTTACCAACTTTACCTGGAAAGTGAATGCAAATATTGAGCTTTGTTATAGCCTTTCCTTATTTAAGTACAGGAATGTTTGATGGGGTAGGAATTAAGTGGTGGTGGTGTCATCAAATATGAAGGGCATCTGGTCAGCTCAGCCGCTGGTGGGAGATTCACCACCCCAGAGCATGAATGTGAGCAAGAACTGAGCCTTTCAGAGACCTTCCCTCTATTCCAGAGTCTGCTCAGGAGTTTGTCTTTCCCAAAAGGGCAGCCCTGCTGCCGGTGTGCCAGCAGAGCTATCTGTGTGTGAGCCAAATAAATGACAGCAGAGATCATTCCTCCACAAACGCACTGACCTTGCGTGACAGAGTTGGTAGTGAAAGACATTTCAAGACACTCCTGAGTGGGGACACCAGGTCATTTGTTCGTTTATCGACACCACACCTCACTGCCTGCAGGGCCATGTATTATGCCACTGTTAAACCTCCTTAAGCAATGTATATATTAAAAGCAAATTCTACACAGATGTGTTTGTGCGTTATTATTATTATTACGACCTTGTGGACTTATTCCTGGTGTATAATTGGGCTTCCAAAAACACAGTAATCCTTCCCCAGTGCCTGTGGGGTTAGTGCTGCAGAGCTACTGGGAGATGCACGTGATGTAGGAGGGATTGGGGGCACTGAAGTTATTAATAGCACCTGCCTTTTCCACACAGCTTTTTAGCAGAGCACCTCACATGTGAAAGCAATCTCTATTCTGTGTGTGTGGTACTGGAGGTATTCAGCCAGCAAAATAAGGACAGGCTTGAGGCAATGGGTCTTTCACACCCACAAGACGTTGTGTCCTGCTGTACCCTCCTTCTCTCCACCTGCTCTACCTGAACCCTCCCGTGGGACTGCGGTGTTCCTTGGCCTGAGCAATGGCTCTGCTCTCTGTTTGACTGTGAGGACTCTGCCAGAGCTGTGTGGAAATGGGATTGCTCCAGGGTGCTGCTGAGAGCAGTGGGAAGGATGCTGAATGCCCTCCATCTCCCCCTTGCACTTCATATCTGCTTCTGTCCTCCAGCATCAGCCTGGCAGCTCACCTTCACCAGAATGCACACCAGTGGAAAGGGCTGGGTTCTGCCAGCTTTCCAAAGCCCTTCATATCCCAGGCACTACAAGGAAATACCAACATTTATAACCAACATTCTATGAGCACCTGTGCCCCTCGCCTCTCTTTTCTTACTGTAGCTCTAAGTTAAGTGGGGGCCTTGCTCCTTCCACTGAGCTTGCTTTTTACTCCCTGTGAGTGGAAACTGGGGTTTGCGATGGACAAAACTGCTCCTCTCCTTTCCTCCACGCTTCCTTGGTTCATTCATTGCAGTGACTCTTGCTTGGAGAGTGGTCCCTCTGTTTGAACAATCTCTCCCTGCTTATGTACCCCATGAAAACACCACTATGAGTATCTTTGCTCACTACACAAATTACAGCAGCCCATTAGAAAGTTTCCATCACCTCTGGCAATGTCAGAGCAAGGCAACAGTAGCTCCACCTGCAGCCAAATGTGCCTGGCTGCTGTCCTTGGGCCATGTTGGGACACAGACAGGAGCCATGCAGGGCATGGCCACACGGAAACTGGGGGCATCCTTATGTACTGCTGCAACATTGCTGTCTATTCAGATCATCCTTTAAATAAAATCCTGTGTACTCTTCGTGATTTTTACATCTGAGGACTCTCCAAGGAAATCTCCCACTAAGCGTTTGGAAGGAAAGAAATACTAAGCTCTCCTAAGATCATTAATGATATGAACACTTCAGTTGTGCAAACTCATGAATATTCAGATACGTGAAGTTAAGCTTTTGTTACTTTCAGCTTTAGGTTAAGCAGTTGGACAAAGCAGACATTGTCCAGGATGCTTCGTATGTGTATTTGGGGGCTAAATAATAACCTGTGTCATTGCAGTAGTTGCAAATGCTCATTTCAATACATATGGGAAATTACGTTCTTCAAAACATAAAAATTAATGTTATGGTGATTTTATGTTATGTAGTTGAAATATGCTGGTAGAAATAGCTGGAAAACTTTCTGGTGGTTGATCTCAGCTTGCATCCCTTTTAAACAGAAATAGTGAAAGAAATAACCAGCCAGTTTGAACTGGCAGAGGCTCTAAGAAGATGTTGGTGTTCAACACTGGAGTATGTTCTGTTTAATTTAAAAAAACACTAATTGTAAGCAGTGATATAGTGAACCTTCCAAACAAGAAGGAGACTCCTCTACCTAACTGGTGGTCAGACATTAGAACAGGCAACTTCCTCAGCTTCAGCACGATTTATTCACCACACAATTTGCAAATCCTCTGCACTGCTTTGCTGGCATGAAGAGGCACCAAGCAAAGAGCTTCAGGAGAGATGGAGTGAGGCAAGCTGTGTCTTTCAGGGCCTCTTCCCATTACCAGTCCTTGGGCAGCAGCAAAGCTGGGCACCACAGACCCCTGGCTCTGCTTCAGCTCAGCCTTTGCTGGCACCCTGCACCACACAGCGAGTCAGTGCTGGTGCCAAAACAAATGCATTATAGCACAGGCTGCTGGCAGCTTGTTCTCTCTATTGTAACTGAGATGTTTGAAAAATACCCCTGGTTTTGTTCACCGGAATGTTGGCAACACAGCAGGGAATCTAGGGGACCATCACAGAGGGAATAATGACAGACTAAATGTTATTTTCATTACAGCCACATTAGTGTGATTAGACAAGGTGGTCACAGTGCAAGAATTTTCTCTCCTCTCTCTCAGCTCTCCGTTACTGGAGACATTAATCCAAAAACAAATCTACCCCTCCTTCCCAAAATCTTACTTACATCTTTCATTCACCTTCTCTCTGCAGTCTGCGAGATTTCAGCTTGCTGGCATGCACCGCATGATTTTTAATACATCATCAGATTGTAGTCACAGATAGTTAATACCCATGGATGTATTTCTCTGCATAGGTTTTCCAGCACAGGGACCATCTTCCTCACTACTCGCCATCCAAATACGGAAATCTTCACCTGTGAGACAGTCCCATAGTAATGTTCAGACCATCCCTGAAGCATCTGGAAAATGAACGGAGGTTCTGCCCCTTTCAGAAAAGGGAGAAAGAAATCCTCTAAATCGGAAGCACAGAAAGACAAGGAGTGGGCAAGGGCAAATTGTGCCAAGGGAAAAAAATCACCCAAACTGAGGAAGCAAGAACCTTGAAGGAAATAGAAAATTGAGTTTGGATAATTTTCCAATTCATTAACTGCTGAAACGGAACAAATTCCACATCTGGACCTGGCTCCATTAAATTGCTAGTTTGAGTCACATTGACATCTGACCACCTAAGCCCATCGTTCTCTAACCAGACTAGGGAGCCCATTCCTTAGAGATACAGTTGCTCAGCAGTGCTGTCCCATTGCAGACATTCCCACTAAGCACCTCCAGGTTGCCCATCCAAGATTTGCCACCAGCCTTTTAAACGCAACTCCGCTTTCCAAAGCCAGGACTTTAATTCATGCTCTGAAATCCTGGAGGTAAAAGAAGCATCATTTGCCTGCACAGGGCCAACATAACCTGGAAATGCTGCTGCTCCTGCTCTTCGATCACGCTGCGATGGTCTGGAAACACTGCACTGGGCAATGAGGAGCAGACTCAGAGCAACGGGCTGCAACAAGGCTGTTGGCTATTAAATTGTGCCGCATATATAATTGTCTCCATGATTTCTGACAGCTGAAAAAGTTTGTGGCCAGCACGGCCAAACAAACCAAAAAAAAAAATAGATCCACATATTTAGTCACCCTCAGTCCATATTTAGGCACCTACATACATTGCCCACTTTCCAGCTGGGATACACAGTATTTTAGTTGCAAGGAACTCAGATCAAGCTTAGCAGGAAGCCCACGCATTTCAGCGTCCCACGCACTTAATACCCATGATTGTTACAACATAGCAACTAGTCTGTAATTAGTACAGACGTTGCCAGAGCTGCCTTTGTATTACTTATGAGTCATGCTGCTAAAATAGTCTTTGTTCATTGTCCAAGTCCTTTTCTTTTCAGTGCCAGCCATTACCGTGTTGCCGACTGCATAGGACTCTGTCAGGCTTGTCAAAGCCAAGTGCTTTCTGATAAGGATCTTCATATTTAATCTGACGAAAGGTTACTTTACAAAAGAGTGAGATCAAAAAGGTTCATCTCTGCAAAAAACAAGAAAGCAAAACTTAAATGCATCTCAAAGTAAGGGATTTTCTCCTTGTTGCTTCTCCGGGCACCCATCTACAGTTACAAGAACGACTTTCAAACTTGGCTTAAATTGTTCTGTCAGTTAATTAAGTATTTGTATTTTAATGGCTTTCTGATTAACTAGTGAAGGAAATAGGCTCATGAAAACCTCAAACTGAATCCGAAGCACTTTTTTTCATCTTTAATATAATATATGGAACAGAAAGGGGGGAATGTAGCTGAAATGCATTACGACAAGCAAATAAAAGTAATATCAGAAAATTCCTTTGGGCACATTCTGTTCTAGGCCACTAGTATTTACTAAGACTTATTTTTTTTATTCACTGTTTTATTAAATCACTGGTTTGGAAAGTCCTTGAGTCATTTCAAACCACTGTCTCATTGATTTCTTATTCCTAAAATGTCCTTAATATGAGATGATTGTCATTAGAGCCAATGACAATGATCCCTCGATTTCGCTGGGCGATGGGCTAATTGTCTAAATGTTCTTGCTGTTGAAGAGGAACACCTACAGATTAATTCAGGCCCCAACATCAGGTTTGTAAATAAATGGGTAGCTTAAAAAAGTAATCTGACATCATCAGAAAAGTTCCTATAAAAAACACAGTAAAAAATGAATGCCTTGGCTCACTTTTCCCGGCTTGTGTGCAGCCGGCTGGATGCAGGGAGCATGCAGGGATTGCAGCATGGCAGGAAAGCATCCTATTGCACAGCAGGGCCTTTGGGTGCGAAGGTCCTGGGTGCTAAACTACTACTGTTTCAAAGACTGTGCATTTTGCTGCTTTAGTTTACATCTATTACTTACGGCTGGAATGCGATTTGCAGACAGAGGTTTCTCCCTTGAGTCTAATGTTTTGTGAGCGGTGCTCTCCTGTTCAGTAAATTTCATAGTCTCGTAAAGTTGTGCATCTCTCAAGTCTTTTAAAGACTTTCTTGAATGTTTTTCTTTTCAGATTTAGCTGTGTACTTTAAAGACTTATTTTTACCACAAAGTGGAGTTCATTGCTTTATATTCTGGAAAATACACTCTCAAATGCATCTGTTTCTGAAGACAAAAGGAAAGAGTACTTTCCATTTATTTCTGCAATTTCTTGAATCCCTTTTCAATGAGCATTCAACCTTTGCCCTGCAAACAGACATCACCACACTTTGCTGTTTAGTATATCTAACTGGTTAATGTCCTCTAACTTCTCTGCTTCTGTTTTTTACTCCTTGCTAACTTACTTAGCATTTTTCTTTAGCATTTGGAAACCTGCCATATTTAGGCTTTAGACAGCAACTGCTCTCTTTGCCAGAGCTGCACCAGAGCGGGAGAATTGTTTTTCTCAGCCATGCAAGCACTGGAGAAGGGAAAAGGCCAAGCCTGGTACCTGTTGTTGCAACACTGG
This sequence comes from Neomorphus geoffroyi, assembly GCA_033558235.1. Taxonomy (NCBI): domain Eukaryota; kingdom Metazoa; phylum Chordata; class Aves; order Cuculiformes; family Neomorphidae; genus Neomorphus; species Neomorphus geoffroyi. The sequence continues at coordinate 13,997,735 of JAUMJM010000045.1, forward strand.
ACCCATATAACAAGATTACTGATGCTAATGATTCCTGAGAAAGACCTATCAAATACTACATGTGTCTGAGGAAATCAAACTGCAGTCAAGAATAATCTCTGAAATATTCAGTTTAGAGATCTAATTATTTCCCAATTAGAAAGGACATGGCAGAAATGCAGTACAGGAGGCTGCCAAGAAGAAAGAAAGACAACTTCCAAAGCACTACTCTAGAAATAAAATTAAATTTCTATTTTTAAGCCAAGTGAATTTTTTTCCCCCACGTCATCTGTCTTCTTCCTTTCAACAGAATCCCTGAGTCCATTCATTTCTGAAAGCACACAAGCTCGGCACTAGGATGTACCTACCGCCTTTCAGGAGAAACCAAGCTTCATGACATTATTTCCTGCAAGCATTTCGGATCCGGAAAGACATGTCCTTGTCTGTATGGGGAACAGCACCAGCTCCTTCTCCCATATCAAAACCCAGCAGCAGTGATTTGCCAAGGAGCTGAAAAGGCCAGGCGCTGTGCTGCGCAGAAACAGATGGATGTGGGTGGTTCGCCCCACAGTAGAAGACAATCAAATTCATGTTACCAAACCCTGACACATTACAGTGCAGGCTGGACAGGTGGAAGGTCTGGTTTCTCACTTTGCTCCCGTGCTCGGATCGATTTACACACAAAGAAGGTCTCCACTGCTGGGAATGTGCCATCTTCTTCCTTCGGCGTTGGTATAACAAGGAGGACAGAACGAAAGCCACTGGGATGAACCTTCAGCCAAGCAGCTGAAAAAGTGCTTCTTCTACTCCACTGCTTTGTTGTTCCCTTTTTGTGACCAGTACTAAAAGCACATGCGACTGGTCAAAGACCCAGCAGTCAGTTTAGGGCATCATTAGGCTCGAGCAAAGAGAAACAGGTAACTGAAAAGTTCAGCTGCAGAAATGATCACAGCTGCTGATTTCAAATCATGGCTGAAGGAGCTTAAAATAATGGAAAATAATACAAAACTACTTTTGAGAGTCAGAATAAGCTTCTCTATAGCGCCAACAGATGCTAAATTGTAAATTTCTTCATTGAGTCATCTTGCTACTGAACAAATGGAGTTTCAGAGGGAATTCAGAAATCATTTCTTCCACATGAAAAATTTGTTCACTTAATTTGTTGCAGTAAACCACCATTCTGAATGCAGAGGAGTTCTGTGTTAGCCAGATGATGAAATAGCATCTGCCTTAACTGCTTTTTTCTCCATTTAAAAAGATTTCCATTTCAGTGATGAGATGAAAAGCACAGTGGAGAAAATCGCAGAAGAAAAGCCCAGTTTACTAACCAGGACTTTTGAGTGGAATTAGCTGATATTGCCAGATTCAGCACAAAGGCAAATGATGGGGTATTCTTTTACAAAATTGTTATAAAGAATAAATACAGTAAGAACATTTTGGGGGAGCATATAGCACACAAGTGGGATTTCAAAACAACATAAGGGATTTCTAGATGAAGAGATACATTTATTTTGTTACCCAAAATGTTAGGCTTTTCTTGGATCTGAAAACAAACATTGACAATGGAAGGATTTACAGATTTGGGACTCTGAAATCTGAATCTGGTTTCCATAGATTTCACAGAATTCAGAATAAGGAGGTAATTGGCAACTATAGCCTCACATTTGTGCCTAATATTGGCTCTACAATTTGGTAGCATCTACCCCACTAAAAATCCCCACAAGAGCACATGTGCAAGATGTAGCCTGCATAGAAGTGGGGAAAAGTGATGTCAGTTTGAGCTCACTCACTATACTTCTGGTGCAGCATTAAGGGATATTAAGGACCTGTTCTTTTTTATTTAAAGAGTGTTCCAGATGCTGGGTTTTGATGCTGCTCATTTCATGTAGAATATTCCTTTTTTAACAAATTCTGACTAAAATATTATTCAAGACTTTTTCCAGCTGCTCCTTCCTTTTCCCCTCCCTCCATATATACATATTCCACCCATCACCTTACTGCATATAAAATTATGTTATTAAATTTGAAGTGAAATCAGAAGAGTTTTAATTGCTCAGAGTCCTGGAAGACCCCATCCCCACCTGCAGCAGGATTGCATTCAAATACTCAGCTGTTGGATTAATACCATGGCTCAATGGATGGATCCAAGGTTCAAATTGAAGAGGTTTGCAATAACAAGGTCGTTGAGTCCAGAAATCCTTATGGTCAGTGATGTCTGGCAGAGGATTCTCCCCACAGATAGGCAGGGTTTTTACCACTGTGTTCTTCCCTACACTAAGTGCAGTGTTCAGTGCGCAATTGCCCCAGTGCTCGCTCTGTGTGTAAGGAAGGTATGGAGCAAAATTATCAGGAATAACTTAAGTAGTGGGCCAAGGCTTTGAAAGCTGAGAACATGGATGAGTGCAGAGCCCATTTCTTTGCCTTGCAATGTTTTGGCAGAGTTCTGAGCACAGGAAAGACACCATTCCCAACAATGACTGGAAGGGGCAACTTCTAGCTGCTATTTATTCTTGATGGTTAACACAATACTTTGGGCTTAGTCACAGAGTGGCAGGCTCTCTTGGCATTACAGAAGTTGTTCAGCTCTTCTCCTTAGTGCCTGGAATACATGGAACTGGAGAGCTGGCACTTACAAATGTTCACACATTGAAGATGTTATACAGAGAAGCAGTGAACATTAGTGTGAGGGAGCCCTGACTGAATCTTCTGCTTTTGAGGGGTTTCCAAATCCTTTCTCTGTCTTTCGGTGCAGTATCTGGCTGGGAGATGGTGTCTCAGTGGGTTGTTTTGTACCATTCTCTGGAAACGAACTTTGTCCCTATTGCAAACTAGCTATAGATATCAAAGTCAGCACTGCAGATTCGTAGCTTCTTTATCTGCTTTGGCATCTACAAGTGTCACAAGGAGAAATCATGGAAAGAGATGTATGTAGGTCTATAAATGGCCAAAAAAAAGCAGAAAGTCACATTTGTCAGAACTTTTGCTTAAATTAGCAAAATGTTGTTAAAAATTTGTTACTGAGCATACCTGTCTGATCACTAATTATAATTTCAAAACACCATCCTGGTTGTACCCTGCACACTCCGCTTAGCAGTCATTTCAAACCAGTCAGGATTTTCTCCGTAAGGAGAGATCAGAACATGTCAATTCATTTACCAGTGTGTTATAAGCTTTGCCCCGATCAAATTGCATCTACCCATCAGAGTTGTTTGAGTTACAGAAAACGCAAGATAGTATCTGGGAACAAAATATGTCCCTAGAAAAAATGTTATAGAAGTGATCTTGCTGGAAACAATCAAGCAGCATGGATAATGGAAGTCCTCCTGAAATGTCAGCAGGTTGAGTGGGACCTTTCAGACCAATGCGGGTACAGTTCAGCCACCTCTAGCCAGTTAAATGTTATCACAACAATTCCTATAAGTTCCTAAATTGAAAAAAATAATGAGCACTACATAGAAATTAATCATTGGCTTGTGCTGGGAAAGCAGGTAGCCAAAATATAAAGGACCTTTACAGTGTCACAGAGATGTTTTTGACATAGTAATGACTAGTGAGAGGGAGTTATGTTTGTCACTGTTCTGCTGCCAGCCTAATCAGATCAGCACCGCTAATAAAGTATATTTCCTTCCAGCTGGATTCAAGCTTGCAAATGTGTGTGCAGCTCAAGTCAGGGCAGAATGAAGAAAATGGTTGTCCCTGCTGCGCTCCTCACAGGGTTCAGGAAAGAGGTGACACTGACTTTTAGGAAATCTAAGTTCAGATCCTGGCCAAGATCCACACAGGCGTGGGTGAATTGAGTGAGCCTGCTGCTGAGCCCTGGTTCACCCCCATTTGCTAAGCTTTGCCTGTGCAGAGAGCAGCTGCTGTAGGACCCTACCCAGATGTGCTGCTGCAGAGGAGCTCCAACTTCAACATGGCCTTGGAGGAGCGGTGTGTCCGTGTGACCGATCCCACCTTCCTTGCTGTCCTTGGGCTGGACCAGTCCTGCCTGGTCACCTTCCAGGCATGCACACCAGCTTAAATTGCCTGTGTGTGAAATTCCCAGCAGAGCTCATGCTTCGGTGTTATTTTATTCCCCTAAACCACTGCTAAGATTGGTTTTATCAAGTACCTTTTGCTAATCTAATAAAACACCATTCTCGTTTATGAAGGAAAGCAGACGCGCAGCAGATGAAGCTATCCGGGAGAGTGCCAGTGACAGCACTGGAGATGCACTTAGATGCAATCAGTTTATGATAACAACGCTAAGCAAAGGAGCAGATGTGCCAATCTCCCAGCTCGGGTATGGATATTACAACTCCTGACACCTTAATCCTCCTTCTCTCTGCCACATTTAGCTAGGAACTTAACCTGTCCCCAGGCTCAGGGTTGTCCAGTGTAGTCAGCAGCGACACCATTCTCATCATCCACCAACAATGAAGAGCAGGCGACACTGTGTTCGACGTGCAAGCAGGATCCTACCGTGCTTCCCTCAACAAAGAGATTAATCTTTTTCTTGTTGGCAGCCCTGAGACAGTTTAGCCTTGCCTCCATGTCAGGCTGGATGTCAGCTTGTATGACAAGAAGGACCAGCTTACTGCAGAAAAGCAAGTATCATGCTGATTTTCCTAAAGTGTTCCTGAGCGGACTTACATAGAAAATACAAATTACCCAGCCCACTGCTTCCCTGACAAACACTTTTTCTAGCTTTTTTTTATTGCACAGCTGTAAATACATGACTTGGCATTTTACATGTAGAGCTTGTTTAGAGATCTTCCCACCGGCAGTATTTCATCTTGGGAAGAAGTGGAATATTGACAAAATATGTGGTCTTTGAGGTAAACCGTAGTGGCCAGATGCTCTGAACCTATCACTTAAAGGACGATTAGTCTCCTAGAAATTCAGATGTTTCAGAATGATCATGACACCTTGGCTCAGTTTTTGAGACTACTTGGCTACCCATAGTTTTTATTATGCCTGAAGTTATTAGTATGATGGACATCCAGAGTATATGATACACTGTTTTCTGGTAATGGTAAAATTAATAATGACACAATAAATACTAGTCTTGCGAGTTATTGCAGTTAGACTCATTGTGAGCCAGGTTTGAAAAAGCCTCTAAATGAGCTATATCACGCCTTTGGGTTTTTACCCTGTGACAGTTTCTGTACCCAGGCTGCCCTGTGCACCCTCCCTGGAAGGATCACACTTAGTACTGCTCCTCAGCAGCCAGGTAGTAGCTGACTGTGTTTCATATTTTGTTCCCCCAAGCACCTGGAAATGGATTTGCTCACAAGGAAACATAAACATAGCACCTCCACAACACTGTGCTTAAAGGAGCCCCAGGGTGCATGACACTTGCTGGGACCAAAACAGCAGCAGAACTAAACTGCCAGGCTCCAACACCTTGGTAAAAGCTACAGTTGATGCCTGGAAATAGGGAATCACCAAGGCCATTAAGGGGATTTCGTGTGCTTCATTGTCATTTCTGAAGATAAAGCCAAGTTGCCTATTTAGATGGGCAACATTATAGGATGACAGATAGTGTATAACCCTACAGCAGCTGCCCCCGACAATGTCACATTCATGAAGTCAATGATTATTTTGCCTTTTGTGATATCTTACACTAGCATAAGAAAAAGGGAAAAAAATGCCTGTTTTGCACATCACTAGCTATTAGGCTATGTCTGGTTACATCACATCAGTTGACATAACGTAAACCAATGTAAGCAGATAAAGTGTGACACAAATGTCATGCTGCATCAGCTTTTAAAGAAGTTGGCAGCTTTTACACCACGGATGAAAAATACCACGTTCAACCACCATACCTGCAGGCCTTCAGGATAAAGCACTGCTAGCCACCAATCCACGTTTTCATATTCTAATGGTGCATTTCTAACTTATGAAATGACCATTTTTACTCTCTGTTATGTTCCTATTCCTTCCCAAAAGACATACAAACATGACGAGGGCTAACCTTGACAAAGCACGCATCAGCAGGGAATTCATCGGCTGAAAAATGGATAAAACATAGAACCTATTTCAAAAAAACCCACCAAAATCAATAGCAACCTTTCTCTTAACGCAAACAGGAAATGGATAAAGGTCTCCATGTCTCCGTAAATATGTTTACTGCACAACTAATTTCCCATTAGAAGGAAAAGCATAGGGGTTTTGTAGGCCTGGGGCAGGAAGCAGAGTAAATTTAATGCAACAGAGCAGATATATTACAAAGGAAAGGCAGCACTTAGGTGATGTTTCACACACTAATATCATGTTTGGGTTTTCAATGTTTTCTTTGTTTTCCATTCACACAGAAAGTTCACACTGTGGGAACAATAAGCTTGATGTTTGCATCAGCAACAGGACCATGACACGTGCATGTCCCTCCCAGCTACAACTGGCCCAGAAAACCTGGTACCCAGGCATCACAGAGCTCACTGAGCACTAGCCCCCTCCTCATTCAGCCTCTGTAGCCACAAACAGCTCTGGGACTTCCAGAGCTCCCTTACCTGTGGTGTTTAAACTAACCATTTCAGAGCTACTTCGTGTAGGAGATGATACAGAGAAGCCTGACCATCCCCTACAGGAATTCCCTTCAGCTACTGCTGCAGCTTATATCAATTACTTTCAGAAACCTGAGAGTATTTATCATGCAGTGCCTTGGTAGGATTGTGCCTTTACAGGTTATTGTTGGGACACTGGAAAATCTTGTGCACACTAATAAGATAACGCTCTGGTAACACGGTCGGTCAATAACTTTTGTTACAAACAGAAGTCGAGTCAAAACTACAGAATTGCAGCCTGACAAAGGAAAGCAAGTAGAAAATGGCCAACATCAGCATTGCCTGCACTCCTCACGTATCACCTGCTCATCAGCACACCGCCTGCACACTGCAGCAGCGAGCTGCAGCAGCACGGGGACAGCACGAGCTGGCTGAGGGATTTTGCTCCCCAAAACACATCACATGGGTAGTTTTCTTACATGCTGATTTTCCTCCTCTAACAATATCATGTATACACCAGAAAAAAATTCCCTTCCTTGGTTTGCATATCTTAGGGTGAAAGAAAAAGGACAGGCATCCCTGCAGGATGCTGAGCAGTGAGCTGAAAGTGCTTGTCAGAGGTGGCAGGAATTAAAAGGACACTGTCCTGGTCACGTGGTTCTCTATAAACTTTCGGTAACTTTCTCCTTGGCTTTGTGTCTATCACATAATAACACTTCAGCAGAGGAGTTGTGTTTAGCACCCCCCTGCACACCAGACCTTGCTCTGCCATCTCACTCATTTTGCTATGAATCTTCCCTTTGTACTTGGCAAGAGCATAAGGCACATCTCTTGCTTGCTTTTGTTTTTTCCTAAAGGCTCTAACAGCTCCTCTCCTCAGCCCAGTTCTGGGGGAAGAGAGCACACGCAGGAAGATGCTGGGGGCAGAGGTACAATTCGATAATTGTTGAAGTAATGCTCAACTAAGATTTTCAGTATATTAAAAAAGATACCTGTGCTTTACTCCAGGCTTCCTGCAGTAGCAGATATGAAGGGCAGGCTGTGCAGAAGAGAGACTACATCACTGAGGTCAGTACTGCCCAGCGAGAGTTTGCCTTTTGTATGGAAACTCCAATAAAGGGCAGTCAAAAAAAATCAGATGTTTTCTCTGAAGTGAAAACATTTCTGGCTTATCCTCTTGATCCTTCAGATTGTTATTCATCATGTGCACGAGAGGAGTGCCTGCGGATGGAACCAAGCAAAGGTATTAATTCAATAATGAATCCAGCAGTTTACCAGTAGACTAAGACTCAGATTGCAAAATTATTCATCTTAGAACTTGTTTAGAAGTGAAAAACAGATATCTCGAGGCTGGAAACCTTTTAGAAACAGAACGGCGACAGATTCTGCCTGACAGGTTTGATATGAATTTTGCCTGCTGTATAAATATTGATGGGTTTAATGCTTAGCATTGCAGACTTAATCTTCTTAGCAGGTACGTTTCCGGATCTAGAGCTGCACCGTGTGCAAGGTCCTCCTGTCCTGGCCTGACAATGATGCAGTCTGCTGCTCAAGGTGTTATTTAGAGTCATTAGTCCTTGAAAGGAAAAAGTTAATTGACAAGTCTTCACAAATGCTGTGTACTTCACTGTCTCAGGGGAATTGCCCAATTAATATACTCTCAACCAAGCGGATTTGGGGTCATTAAGAGTCTCTGACACGTTAAAGGAGGCACCACACAAGTGATCCGGGACTCCTGTGCTGGCATTGCCCTCCTCGTGATGGCGGAAAAAAGCCATCCTTTTCTTCAGTGTTAAAGTTAACTTCTCAAAGGACACGCAATATTGAGAAAGACCCATTTTTACTGACACTGGGAAGGATTAAGGAAGCAAGACAGGCAAATATTAGAAAATCTGTACATCAGTTTGCTTTGCTTTCTGGCTTCTGGATGGTTACTGTTTGTTACATCTCAGTTCGCCTTTAGATAACTTAGCTGATGGAAGTTTGCCCTCACTTTTAAAATAAAGAATGTTTCAACCTAATTTTTTAAATTAATGAGCCGCTCTGAAAATTTTCTATTTTCAACCAGAGCCACTCTCAGTCGGTCCTGCCAAATCAGATTCTTTGACCCAATTTCTAAGAATAAATTCCCTCCTGAAAGCTGAATGCAGCCACACCGATCCATAATGTCCAGCCTGCTGAAACTCAGTTTTAATAATGGAAATATGCAGAGCTCTCAGTGTCGGTGATGCAAATTAAGCTACTGTTTCTTTTTTTGTTTTTTGCAAAGGGTATTCTGAAATTCTGAGGTCAGTACTTATACGGCTTGGTGACAAGAGAATTAACTGCACAAAGATCAGGAGATATTAGAATAAAAAAAAAATCTCACTGAGAAAAAATAGAAGCACTCAATTATGTATGAGGCATAGATGTGCGATTGTTTAAAGTAAAAGAGCTGGGATGCTGGTTTTTTACTTTTACACTCAGAAATGGATGCAAGAAAAAAAGGACACTGTGCTGTCTATTAACAAACATTCTTCGAAAAAATTATGATCAGATCTCTGTGACCAAACTTTTAAAGATATTTTGTATAGAATGAGATAGCTGGATTTCATTTATTAACTGCCAGTTACCTGCAACCGTGCAGACCATTTCCCCTTGCCTCTTCTTTCTGTTTAGACTGCAAACCCACGTTGTGGAGTGCATCTCACTGTGACCTCTTGCCCGCACCATAAATCAATGACAGTTTTGCTGCTGAACTGCTGTGCTTAAATCAAGCCCTATGTGTATTAATAAATATGAAATCACATAGCAGCTTGGTGCCATAATCCTGATAGAACTGTGAGAAGGCTATCTGCAGTAGCATTTTAGCCTGGTAGCAATTACAGCTCGGCACACAGGATTTGTATTTCTGCTCAACGCTGGCTACAGCAGACACCAGTTTGCTTCAACTAATGCAGATCAGGCCTCTTTTTAATCTCTTCTGGTGGTATTTTTACATGCTGTTTTTCAGGGGAGGTCATCATACAGGGAGAATACAAGATCAGCCTTTCTAACAAGGGTTTGGTCTTGCAAACTCCTCGCTCAACTAGACCCTGAGGCAACCCGTGCAGAGCAAGGTCTGGCTGCACTAAACCAGGGATAAAAGGAGCATCTCAGGGAAGCGAGGTTCACTGCCACGTCCCTAAATCTCTCTGAGGAAAGGAGGCGGCTGCAGCAGCACAAGCCCAGGCTGTCAATAGCAGAAATCACCCCCCTCCCAGCATAACTCTTGCTTTAGATGCAATAACACATACGATGCCCAAGTCTGGAAAAGTGCAGGCAGAACTGGATCCCTGAGAGAGGACTGGCAGCAGCACATTAAATACTTGCTGCCGAAACCAGTTTTCCTGCCTCAGCCATTTACCTCTTTCTAAAGATACAAAGACACAAACTGAATTTTATTAATATGAATATCTCATGAAACATGGATGAAACCCTCTGTAGCAGCATTCCCTCCCATGCATATTGACGCGCAGCAGGATAGAGCTCAGGCTGCGTTCCAGCTACACCAAGTTCACCCAATGTGAAGGAGCTCAACACAGTCACACAAAAATATCATCCAGAAAAATCTATGATTTCCTTGAGCTCTGCTTTGTCTTTCAAAAGCACTTTTTTCTGCTGAAAGTGTACAAAAATATAACTGCTTTATCTTAAGACTGGAAACTTTGCAACTCTATCGCTGCTATTCACTTCAGATAGAGGGTGTATCTCTGAATCAGTGCAAAGAAGGGACTTCTTTTTGATTTAGAAAATCACATTTGTATGTTTAAAAGGAAATATTTAACAATATTGAAACAGACTAAAAACTTGACTCAGAGTTCTTGTCTAGATTTATTATTTTTAAACAAAAATAGTTAAAAAGTCTTCTTTATTTAAACCAATTAAATAAAGAAGCTTTAAAGGAAAATCAGAACTGTGGCTCTATACAGAGGCAAAGATATGTTCATATTTTGAAAGAAAGAAAATACCGAACTTATTTGCAGTCTTTTTTTTCAAGAGAAAAGGAGTGGTTTTGTCTCCAGCTGTAGGGCAGAAAGCTATTTCCAGCCCACCAAAGAGAGAAACTCAGCACAGTGCTGGTCAGCCATGCAATCAATTTCCATTATCATTTTTTCTGAAAGCAACAAGATTCTGTGAAGCTGCATTCATTCCATTTTTTTCTTGGATGAATGATTTTGCACAAGATTATCAGTAGAAGTTATGCACACACTGATTTCTCAGAGTGTTCTATGTTTAACTGTGAGATTTCTTCCTCTTTAAAGACAAGAGGCGGAGAGTGAAAACAGTGGTGCGTGCATGATGACCACCTGTTCTGGTCAGTAGAAGACAGACCTGAGATAAGAAACAAAACACACATCAGGGGATCCTGCACAGCTGTAGGAGCCAGACAATCTTGAGGATTTTGCTCAACTTGGGTGAAGATAACTGCCATTATTGATTTAAATGACGAGACTTGGTTAGGTGCTGGGAATATTTGCTAACATGCTGTCCGTGATCCTGGCTGGGTTTAGCTGATAGCAGGCACAGTGCTTGGAGGAAGACCTCAGCAGCAGTCCTGAGGACTTACATCTCCTCCAGCCGGAGCCAGTGGTCAGGTGGCGGCTGCACAAGAGCTCTCCTGGCATATGGGACTGGCATGACGCTACAGCTGAAATACTGGAGGCACAGCAGAAGGTCCTGTCAAATAAATGTTCTACTTTCACCCAGAGTCAAAGGACATAGCCTAACCACTGCTCTCCTCATGGCTTCTCATTATTCTTTTGGAAACAGCAGCTCTGGTTTGCCACCCTGGGCCATCTCCCCTTGTGCAACAGTGAGGTGTTTCTGCACAACGGGGCTCGGTAGCTGAACCTCTTTTGCAGGGCACAGCGCAGTCGATCCATTGAATTTTCTGTGCACTCCCTCAGAAGCCTCTGGGAAGACTGAAGAAACTTAAACAAAGTGAGGGCACCAAACACTAAATCTACTCTATTTTTTGAGTTCAACCACTTTGCTTTTAGCCTCATCACCCAGGGACGAGGGAAGGCGAGGGAAGCAGTGTTAGCAAGGTTTGCCTTGTAGCATGCAAAAGACACAGGGAAGCTCTCTGATACGTGGGCACACTCCTCAGCAACATCCCTTTTCCTCTTCTCACTTCTTAGGGACTCCTTCTCACTTCTTAGAGTCCTCCTGGGTCTGGGAGTGCAGTAAGACTGCATAAGAATAATTTATTTTTTACAGGGACTAGTAAGGAACAAGAGCACCAGCAGGGAAAACTGCAAGAGAGAGCCAGGAGAGGAGAGTATTTCATGCATCAAGGTGATCTGAGCTGTGGTTTGCTTCTCTGCCCTTGCTGGAGTGAATATACAGTAACTGTCTGTATCAGTGGGGAAGAAAACCATGGCAACAGAAACTTAGTTCGTCCTTTAATTTATTGCCATTGAGATACTTGCCAAGTGCCGCTCCTTGGGAAAAATGCATTTTTCATCAGTACTACCTAGAAATTAGCATCAGAAGAATTAATGCACTTAATAACTGTCAAAGAACACCAAGAAATGTGCCTGAGACGTGAAGACAACTGTATTTATGAGTCCCTTCAACCTATAGTAAACATCAGCTAACTGGATAAATGTCATCGCAAGTTTGAAGCATGATTTGGTGTCATTTTCAATAGAAGTGAAGCAAGGATTTTCTTTATTTAGTTAATGCTGCAAGTGACCTAATGAATAAAGGGCACAAGCTCCAGTTTGTGTTTCAACACTTTCAGCCTTAAACCTAGAAGGTGGTGAGAGTTTCCCAAACAGTTCAAGTCATAAGCGAAGGTGGCTATTTTATACCTAGAGAAGAAGGGGTGTGTAACAGAGATGGAACTAGTCAGACCTTTTAACCAGACAGTCTTGGGACTCACCTCACCTCCTCAATTTCCCAACTTCACCTAAGCAAGGAGCCTCTGAAGCTCTCCGGCATCGCTGCACAAGCTCCTCCCAGCCAGGAGAGCTCTCATGAAGCACATGCAGCCAGCCAGCTGCTATTTCACAGGTGGCAAAGCATAAATATGAAAAATCTATGGGTTTCTATGGGGGAACCAGGGGTTATTCTGCTGGGCTGAGTGCTTCTGATCCCTCTCTCACGCTCCACTTGCTGGCTTAACTGAAACATTATGCTCCTGCTACCCCACACCCCCAAAAGTACAACTTCTCTGCTTCGCTTTGGTATCTCCCCTCCCTCCATATCAGAGCCTGTTAATTTGAAGTGACAGAAAACAAGCAAACAGCTGCGCAGAGCATCTCTGGGCTTTATATTGTTATCTCGGGAGAGTCCACATCTTGATTTTGGCCCAGGGACAAAAAGAAGTATCTATTTTTTCCCTAACACTAACGTTGAATCACAGCTAATGCATTAAATATACAACACATGGACTTCAAATAAGATTAAGATGACTACAGGTAGCATCACATCTCTATGAATAATTTTTAAGGACTATCAGTCTCTGGGGGTTTTTTATAATATACTGCATTGCCAACAGACAACGAGACCTAATGTCGGAGATGTACTGTAGAAATGAGTCCTGTGTTTGCTTTTATGACTTACAGAGACTTTAGAAAAGCTAGGTTGTGGTGGGCCGTTTTTCCCATCTAAAGCAACAGCTTGTTCATGCATTTCTAGAGGATGGTGTTTTCAGATGTCTCCTGATCTGGAGCCAGACTTCTTCCTCCACATTATTAAACATCGGTTGTTTACACTGTAGATTTTATTGCTGACATTCATCCTGTGTATTAGTTTGCAAGCTGGTAACAAACTGACCACTTCATTCAACCTCATGATTTTAGCAGGGCATATTATTTAGTACCACATAGAAAATGACACTTTTATTATGGGAAAAATAGCGACTGGTTTGGCTGATGGGAGGAACTACCTCCATCACTGTGTGATTCATCTTGCTTCATCCCACGCCTGGAATAATTCAAAGTCAGCTCAACATATCAGTAAGCTCTAAACTAACTGCAGGCACTGGGCATCGCCATGGGCAGCTGGGGAATGCCTGTACTTTGTACGCATTGTTGATGGACAGAAGCAAAATGTGAGGATATCTCAGTTTCAGAATGGCAGTACTGCAGAGATGGAAGCATGGTTATAGAAATGGGTGGTGTTCCCTCACCCAGGGTCCACTGTGGAAAGCCAGCTTTCAAGGGAGAAGGTAGAAAAAGAAGCATCCTAGAGAAAAAGAATCAAAATTTTATTGTAGGCAAGGCAAGATCTGTGCAGGGAAAGAGTGACAAATATTGAACTGCTACATGCGCTGACAAGACAAATAGGATAGGACATGGTGGATAATTTTAGGAGCATGCAAAGTCTGATGCATGCCTGCTTGCACGTAAAAGAAGCAGAGGACAGGTAACAAAAGGAAAAGTATGCAAGCCAGAAGGAAATATGGGGAAAAGGGAGTTAGAAAAGCAGTAACACAAAGGAGATACTCCAGGACCCAGCAACAAGGAAAAATATGAGGTAGGGATAATGAGAAGAAACAGCCAGGAAATAAACTCAAAGATCATAAGGATTCAGGTCCCCTGATGGGGTAGGGTAACAGGGGTGACCTTTTAGACAAATCACAGATTATTTCTCTGCCACAAAACACCATTTCTTTCAAGATCCTGCATCGGTCTGGACAAAGTGCTGCAGGAGGCAATAAGACTGTGTGTATTGTTCCCAGGGCACAACTTAAGCATGGCCAGAAACATGGAGTTTTCTAAGACTGTTGTAGCACAGGCTAGAGAGTGTGCTCTTGTGCCAGGGGACACACACACAGGGCAGCCCTATGGAACGGACCAGATTATAGATTCATTAAGTGAATACTCTGAAACACTGTAATTGCTGTCTGGGATGCGTTGTTGGAATATGAGGGTTTTAATGGAGAGTTAAGAGCAGTGCTGACCTTTAAATACCCTACACATTCTAAGGCTGCACTAGATAATCTTACACCTATTATTTATTAGCATTATAAGTAAATGAGTTCTTATCATTCATGAATTCTGTAACAGTCAATTTGTTTCTCTGCCCAGAGCCTTGAAGTGCTTATTTCACAATTTCTTAGAGATGTAACCATAGGAACTAAGTGGTTGCCAAGATAAACCTTCATAATTAATGATGATAAGCTTTCACTCTATTGAGTGATACTGAAATGTGTACGGAGCTGATGAAATGCACCTCGAGGGCCATGGGACCCTGAAGGCAGTGGTACATCCACTTACTGTATGTAACACTTACATACTGCCCGAGTGAGTACGTTGGCTCAGCTGTGCATTTTTGAAATTCTCCCACAAAGAATCGTGCTGTGAAATGGAAGACTAAGGCAGCAGATTTTCTGCCCTGGAAAGCAGAGATCCCTCTGAGCTCCAACAGAGCAAAGAGAGCACCCCGACCCGCTCTTGACCATCACAGAGGGATGGGAAGTGGCAGTAGAGAGAGGCCCCCAAGGGCAGCAGGAGCAGCAGGGCAGTGCCAGGTACCGTGCCCTGGATTGCTCGGGTAGCTGCAGCACTGAAAGGTCTTGCTCTGCCACACAGTTTAGAGCAGCCCCTAGAGCTGGAGCAACTGCGCTCCCACAGCACAGTACCCACCTCAGAGATGCTACTTAGCTGCACAAGTCTCCTGTAGGGCCAAGCACAAAAAGACAGTCAAATAGCTTCTGAGGGGAACCTTCCTATCCTGTCACACTGGGATGAATTACCCATTCTGGTTTTTATCTAAGTATCCAGCGCAGGAGGAGAGACAGCTCTACTGCAGATGATCATCGTCAAGTGGGTGTGTGGTATCCAAGCAATAACTTGGCTTTTCCTGCGAACCTATACAGGAACACAAATGCTCCATCCCTAAAGGTGGTAATTTTATATACTTCTATACCAGGGTATGAAGGAATGTGTTTGCTCTATGATCAAGCAAGGCACAAGACCTTCTTACAAGGAAAACAGTCTCAGCAACCTCACAAATTAGGCTGGCAAACTACTTCCTTGCAAAGGCGGGCGTATTCACTAGAAGAGAGGCAGGGGGAAGGCAGATTGAGCCTGGCACTGTGGGTCCAGAGAGCTCAGGTCTGGATTACCAGGTGGTCTCACCAGCCATGTGGGCTGCCTTTTTTTGACTTGCATTTAAAATGCAGCCCAGCAAGGTGCACTATCTGCTTGCATACTGGCTCTGCAGTTACTAGCAACAGACCATAATACTTTTGGGGAAAAGGGAGGGAAACCTACAGGGTTGAGATGCTTGTGAGATTCCTGTAACACTTTGTTTATGAACAACTGCAGCATCTCCCACTAAGCACAGCCCAGGATAGTTAAATGCCGAGCCCAGCTGAGATGGCAAGCAGCAGCAGGAGGTGAGAAGTTGCATGTGTGCTCAGATCCCCCGTCCAGTCCTGTCCCCAGACAGCTGGGCTGCGAGTGTTGACATCTCTCTTGATCTGCAGGCAAGATGTGCAGGAGCTTTTCACAGTTGTGATAAAAGGCTCAGAGCACATCTTGCAATGTATCTTCATTGCTGCTTGGTGAGAAATATCTACATGGATCAAATGCCCTTAAAAAAACCCCAAACAGAAACAAGATCCAGATGACCTTTCCCACAGTTGTTAGTGTGGAAATTGGAGGCATCCTTGCAAATGGCTTGGGGTTTTTTATGAGCTGGCTCTGTCAAAAAAAGATACAAGAGATTTTCCCATTTTGCGATTCTTCCTAGAGGAATGTTGTAGAAGAAGAACATGAGTGTGCTCCAGTTTCAGAGATCAAAACTTATTGCCTACAAGGAAGCAGAGAACACAAGAGCAGTCACTTGAGGCATGACCACAAGTTATCGGAGCTCCTGCACTGCTGGGAAAGCTGTTAGAGAGGGAGTGCAGGGCAGTGCAAGCAGCAGGTGAAGGGCTGCAGGTATGTCTCACACCTTGCAGCATATGGAGCGTAAGGGGCTGCCTGAGCCGACAGGATGAGCCCTGAAAATTAATAGAACTGAGAGTTTGCCATTTAAATGTTTTCTGAAAGAAAACATCTGAAAACAGACACAGAAATAGCTTCCTTTCATCTTTGGGGCGTGCTAGTACATAAAAGTGAGATGTTTCAGGAAAGAGGTAGTGTAGGCTGGGTGCACTCCTGCACATCGACACGCACACGCAGCCATTCCTCTCCAAGCTGTCTATACATAGCACCTTGCACTAAGAAGCCCCCCTTTTGCTTCTGTAGTGCAATAATGCTAACAATAAAGAAGGCACTTAGAATATTTGACTTCATTAAGTAAACTACACTGATCCTTTAAGTAGGTTATTGGATATCTTGATCATCAGAAACACTCAGAATCCTCTATGTTTAAATGTATCTGTCTTCAATTTGGTGTAGTTACACAGTCACTGGCAGATAACATTGTCACACAAGATAATAGGCTCCTGCTGCTAGATAAACACTTAGAGGAAGATGTACATTTGAATTTTTATTCTGTTGGCTTTAATGAGATGCCATCAGCTCACATTTGGCCCCATACTTAGATGTCATTAAGAGAAGCTCTGTACAATCTCAGCAACAATAAAAACATCCCCGATAATTTTTAGAACAATTTCTACTGGAAACAGGTTTTCTTACAAACATACATTTCTTTGCAGACTTCATTGCAGCACTGTGTTGGCAGATAAGGAACCACATGCAGTGAGGATGGGACTGAGGGATGTCATGGAGTGGCCCAGGACTTGGCCACCTCGTGGGGACCAGGTGTCCCCCCCCCAAAGCAGAGATAGAACCTGTGAACACCTGGTAGTAATGTCCTCTGTCCAAAGCACTGCTATCGGTGCATGACATGATGCTGATGTGGTTAGGTTTGACATGGACATGGCTCAGATCTGGCTACCTAGCCACACAGGCAGGAGAGGTCTGGGCCTGGTGAGAGCCTTCATTCACAGTCATTTGATGTCCTTCATGCTCTGGCACACAGGACACCATCCAGTGCTCCCTGATATCAGCCGCTCCCTGCAGCAACAAAAGGCTAAAACCAGTCAGGTTTACTGCTTTGCTTCTCTATGCCTGCCTCATGTGCTGCTGAATCCCAGTGTGTCCAGCTCCACATCCCTTTCTTGATGACCTCTGAGAATTTTAAGATCTCAAAAACTCATTTTCTCCTTCATATTCCAGCAGGGATAACTTGGGTGAATAATAATTTGCCCATATATAAATATATTTATATCTTATCATGTTATACTCTAAACAACTGCCTCTGGGTAGAAGAAACCACATTAAAATGTATGCAAACTAAGTTAACAAATGTCAGCTAGAGGTCCCAAATACAAACTGTGTTTCTCAGCCCCTAGGCTAGAAATCTGAATAAACAGATGTTCTTTGTACTGTGTCCTGAACATTAAACTTAACCTTTGTTAGGCAAACAAGGGACACTGATGTTTTTTCCTAAATAAGAAAGGTTGATGGCATATATAATAGAGGCATATTTTAGGTTACGGAGTTTAGCAGAGGAAGAGAAGTTATAATATTTCTAGGAGATGAGAAGCAGACAGATTGTGCATAATAAACCAATAAACTTAGAGGTCAGAGGCAGCCACTGAGAGACACCATCACCCTGTTACCATGCTTACCTTTTTTACAGCTTGGCATGTGCGCCAGTTGGAGGGATGATCTCAAAGTCCAACTGGAGAAATGGCTCCGCTCTGATATTGTGCTTTTGGCAGGTTTCCAGGTTGACTCATAGAAGACCCAAGTTTTACTCTTTCACATGGGAGTGAGTTAGGGCTTGAGATCTGGATGTGAATAACCCCACCAGAGATGAAGTTTGTCAGAAGTGGTCATATCCATAAGAAGCATTTCAAAAGCCAGACCCATGGCCATGTTGCAAACACCCCAGGTCAAGTTCTGGGCTTAGCCCACTGATTAAAATCCAGCTATGAAGTCTGGTATTTTCAGATAATCTCTACCTAAGTACCCAAACTATTTTCTGCATGCCTCTCCATAGTCAATCTTGGCAGAATCCCACCTAACACAGATAACAACTTAGGCACAAGGTAAGAATGGTACAACACTTCCAAAGACTATTTCTCTTATTAGCTGAATATGATGTTTACCTGGAAAAGTACGTCCAGCCAGGACTTTGCTATGTAGATGCAGCACCCGTATCTCTGTATCCTGTGCCGTAGATTGCACCATGAGAATGGGATTCACAGAAGGTGACATCACTTCTGTGAACTGCACAGTCAGTAAGACGGTGCCTCTGCAACCTCTGAAACCTCCACACCTTTGAGAAAGGCAAGACCATTACAACCACAAACTCAGTTCCACCTAGCAAACAAAAATCTATGTAAAATTATGGTCACGTGATACTGCTACTTACATCTATATGATTTGCATAGAATTCATCATCTCTGCACTCCTCGCTGTGCTTCTCCTTACACAAAGGAACTGTTAAAATAACAGATATGGAACAAAGAGCCTTAGTCAATATGGACAAAGAGCCTTAGAGAAAAAATCTAGAATGACCTATAGAGAAAAGCATGCCACACCGCCGCGAACATAAAACCTGAAAAGAATGCTGGGGAGAATCCTAGACACTGTGTTGGTTTTCCCCTGGAAACAGCAAAACTAAATAAACTGAGAGACCATTTGCTTCTTCACAGGTTGGTGAGCAGGGTTTCCTTTTCTTCTTGGGCTCTTCTGGGGCTTTGCAGTACGAAATCAAGGCACATGTTTCTTGGGATTTTTTGGCTGAGTATCCGCATTGCTTCGTATTTCTCTGGGCTGAGCTGCCTTTTTCTGCCTGTGCTTCTGTTCTGCTCTGGCTTCTCCTGCATGTCTTTATCGGTGGATTTTTTATTATAACTCAGCAATAACTTGAATATGAGCAGTCCACGTTACAGCTGTAAACCGTTGTTTGTGGCAGGGGCTGCCTCCTACGCTTGAATGCTTTAATTTACCCATTTCATTTGTCTTCACATAATTAAGTGAATTCTTTCTCTACCCCGGCCATGCTTACTGACCTTGGAGTTTATTTTTTTATGGTTCTTTACAGGATGCTTCTAGTTCTGCTCAATGACTTTCAAACTTTCTCAAAGTCTACCAAAAGACATCCTTTTACCTGTATTTGGCAAAGTGACATAGGCTCCTTTAGTCAGCATGCCTGAATGCTCTGAAAGTGTCGTGAGAACATCCTGGAAAACAGAAATGCGTGGTCCAGCTTGGCCCAGCCCTGATGGAACAGCAGCCCCATCCTAATCTAAAGGAAGGTGTTTGGGGCATTCTCCTAGACGCAGGGAGACAATGTAGATTTGGAGACTATATGGGCTTAGTTTTCATAGAGAACCAGAATAAAATACATATCCCACTGTCACTCACCATGAGGCATCCTTTGGCCAAAGGCTGGCCAACCCTGCAAGAGCAAGGGTTGCAGATCCAAGAGAGCCATTAAGACAGTTACATTCCTTGCTGCTTTACTAAGATGGGTTGGACATCCGTAATGACTCTCATTGACCACTGTTATTCAACAGAGGCCAAACAACAAGATTTTCTGATTTTTTGCCCTATTGTTTCAAGAATAATGGATTCAGGTGCAGAGACAATGCCTTGTAAACTGTCTGCAAAGATACTTTGTATTAAGAAAGCACAGAACTATGATTGTTGATCATCTAATTAAATTTCAGGCTAAGTTTCCTGTAATTTGAGTTACTGATGTGTTCTGAGTGAATCACAAACATTTTGAAATAAGAGGCTAGTACAACAACTGTGCACAACGATACACAAAATAAAGGACTTCTCCATGGCAATTGGAAATAAATCCACAGTTATTTAAATAAAGTCATGAATTATTCACAAAACTTCTGTAGCACAAATATGCTGATGCAGACACTATCATAACAGACAAAATAAAAGCAGAAACGAAATATGTGACTTAACTGCCAATAGTTCTGTAACACATCTAAAGAAATAGTACGTTGTTTACTACAGCAAGCTATTCCCCTCAACACACAATCGATATGACTTTTTCTATATTACATTCATGCAATCCACTACACCACATTAATATCCTCATGCTAAATGTTTTTATTCTAAAGCTGTATCTTTGTTAATGTTATTATACACAGAAAGTATCTGTTGAATACCTCCAACCAGATATGCCCACGTCTATCATGTTTTACAACAGTTTAATACCTCCCACCGAAAAATGATTATTTTGCAAGATTTTTTTTTAAAAAAAAATTGAGAACAGTTTTAAAATACAACTTTGGTAGCCATTTTCAAGGGGAAAAAGTCTTCTTTAGTGAGGGGTAATTATTCCTGTTCTGTTGCAAGTTGCACTTAAATAGGGGCTGAAATCATCATCTCAGCACATAAATAGCTGCAAATAGTCTAAATGTAGGATGTTAGATCTGGATAAGAGATCTCTGCAAAATGTTCATTTATATTTTGAGCAATTTAAAGCTAACTCCATTTTGTACATGACAGCATGTACAAAACAGAGCTGTCTACTCCTCACGAATGACCTGGAACAGTAGATATTTCTGCTAAATAGTGGCATTTTCACTGCCTTGAGTGAAAGTGCCTTCCCTGCTGAGGGAGCATGGCTGATGCAACGTGTAGTTAAATATTGGTTAAACTTGGTAACTAGACCTTGGTAAGTTCAAAACAGAATCCATGGAAGAGTGTGAACTGCACTACTCTGCTTCAGAGACCCACTGCCAGGGTTCCATTATTTCAATAATAAGCTGCTCTGCAGCTATTAATAAAAGAAATAAAATTATAACCTAGAGATGTGGTTATTTGTTGCATCTACACCATTAATGATGATCTCATCCCATATGTAACAGGGCATAACTTGAAAAATATACTTTCAAAACACAACTGGACTCTATTTTTAAGAGAGGGAATCAGCCTTCTGTTGCTCATGTGGAGGCAGAGCTGCCTCACAGGAGCACAGCAGCTAAACATAATTTCCAGAGGAGCTCTTAATTGACTGCACTTGTGGAAGATGCATCAAAATGTCCCAAAATGAGCACACTGTTGCTTTTTTTAATTTGCTAACAGTTTGCCCCCAGGTAAACCTCTATCACACTGATAGTTTTTCTTGGCCAACATCACCAATATAGATTTAGTATCTTTCTTTGCTAAATAAGAGGAACATTTACAATAGCTGCTGGCTAGAAAATTAACCAAGTGAACTCTTCAATTTGTCTGTCCCTGTCTGTCTCCCTCATTAATTTTTTATGGAAATCAAAGACTTATTCTGTCTCTCTGCTTGTAATCACATTCAAAACATGCTCATGACTCAGTAATCTGCTTATGAACATTGCCATTCTCTGCAGCCAACACAATTTTTTCCCTTGTTGTTTTTGTCATCTTACACTCTCCCTTCCATTATGAAAAATAACAGGATGAACGGAAAACCATCGAGCCAAAGTTAGACGTCATAAGAAGCTATTCACCACACTGCAAAACCCTGGTAAGCAATTTCTGATGCCTTTTTTCAAAAAGCGAGATTGCTGCTGGTGCCTTATCAAAACAAGCTCAGCCTGAAAGGCCAGATATGAAATCCCACACTTCTTATCTCGATGCAAGTGGAGTCTGATCCAAATTTGATATTTTGGTTTGAGCAAATGCAAATAGCACAGTTCCTCTGCATACAGAATACACTGTGGATGAGGTTTTATTTTAAAATTAAACTACTTGCCAAGATGTTCACTCTCTGAGCTGTGTTCGGCATCCTAATTACCTGCTTCAACCAGTAATCAGTTCCATTCAGTGGCCATCCAGTTGTGCTCTGCTTCTTGTTACTATTCTTCATTCTGCCCCAGTCAAAAAATGCCTCTGGGGAAGAACTGTGAACAAGTATCCATGTCGCCGTCCCACCTGGAATAAAAAGTGGCCAAGGTGAATTCACATTTAATGGCAATACAGTAATTTGTGTGCTCCTCGATGAGAAGAGACAAAAGGCAGCAAAGAAGAAAGGACAAGGGGCTGCTCTGTGGGAGCACAAGGGGCACAGCTGGGCTCACCATTGTTATCATTTTAGCTGCATTTTGATGGCTTAGCAACCCAGACAGTTTTGCCCAGGTAGTGATGAAGTGAAGTGGCAATACTTCTCTATTAAGCAAATGCACTTTTTTATAAAGCCAGAGTACGGACCAGAAAAACAGAAAGGAGAAGCATAGAGTTTCTTTTCTATTTTTGTGTACAATCAGTATAAATGCTTTTCAACATTCAAAACGTGCACCAAAATCAACCATCATGCAGCAGGTAATCTTTTTTGTGACTCTGTGGACAGTACAAATACACTCTTAGGAGAGTTTGTAGCAAAATTATTTGAATATTCCTAACTAGAACCTTGCTCTGGACGCAACAAACGTACACATATGTATTGTACAGAGCTCCAGTAATGTATTCTAATGTTCTCTCAAGCTTCTTACGATCATAGTCCCCAGAGCATAATATTTTGGAAGAAGTTAATTTGTCATATCATCTAAAGAAAACAAGCATAGTCTTCCCAGCTCTGCTCACACGATGACACATGAAAACAGAAAGATTTGCTTTATTCCTAAAGAATGAGCCTAAAAATAAGCTTGGAGAAGCACGTAAAAATAAACACCACAGATATGAATGAGAGAGAATTCTAAACGAGACAGTTAATAGATCCAGGAAGGCAAAGGAATAATGGAGAAACATGTGCCTTCTCTTCAAAACTGATTCTGTTTGATTTGACACGTTCATTTTTGTGTGTTTGTGGCTAGGCAGCGGTTTGCTGAAGAGATGGGGTCGTGTGCGTGTGCAAGCAAGTCAGATTGACACATTTCTGCAAGCTGAATCACACCATGTTTTAAGAATACTTCCTGGAGAGTGTGTAAGGACAAAAAATACTCCTCTGCCAGCTAAGCAAAACCTCTCCTGAAAGTTCTTCTGCAGAACATGCTGTACTTCTGCTTATTTACCCCATTTCTTTGCTTTGTTTTGCCAACTACAGTATTTCCAAATTAATTTAGAGCATGCTCATTTTAGGCTTTAAAACTGGGTCAACACACCCAGAAAATTCACACCAAACTACAGTTCCTGAGCACAGATAGGCAGAGTTGTCAAAATATTCTCATCACTGAGTAGATTTGTGCTTAGAGCAAAATCAACAGCCTGGAAAACACAAGTGCCCTGCAAGCTATCAATTAGCCCTTACATCAGGATAAACTTGTGTCAAGAGGAAATTACTTCCATTTTATGTGAAGAAATTCAGCTCTGCTCTGACTTACTGAAAAGGACAGCTTAGGACAGACTTCACTTGCTTAAAGAAAGGCTGTATTCTTGCTACGCTGTTTGAGAAGGTCCTGTAGGGGAGTTCCTCTACCCTCAGTGGGTTATGATGATAATCTGTGCATCTTCTGAGGTTACAAAGGTTTCCCATTCCTCATCAAGATGAAACAGAAGTGCTTTTTGGAGATGCTTTCACATAACACACAAAGTCTTCCCAGAGCAACCCAAAACATCATGGCTGGGGCAGCAATTTGGATGCTGGACTTTTATACAAACCCCTGGTCTAAGTCAGACGTAGTGGGGTGACAAAGCAGTTCTCCCGAACCTTGTGCAATTGCCTGCCCAAGGCTATTTGCAACTTGGGGGAAAACACATTTTTTGCAGGAAACAGGTATTTTCCAAAGAAAATATGCCTCCAGACATCATATTGCACAAAGTGCTTGCAGCATCTTTTGATGAATAGGGATTGTACCTCATCCCAGCATGTCTGTCAGGCTATGTGGCAACTGGGTACGTCACAGCTGCGGGTTCAAGACGTTTCTGAAAGTGCAGAGGGATTTCTGCTCTTACTGCCTGTGCTGTATTGGACCTTGCAGTTTCAGCAGGAAACTTTAATTTGCCATGTATTGTTAATCCTGGTAACCCTGCTTTACATATCTGGTAGCATGACCAGGGACCCAGTATTTTTTGGAAATGTGAATGACATTCAAAGGAGATCAAAGAACATCCGTTAGGGAAACCTCAGCAGTGGGTGTAGTATGAACTCTGGTCTTTCTGGGGTCATCCAGATGAGAGGACCCAACACAAACTCTTCAAGTTGACCCAAAGTCCATCTTTTTCAGCAAGTGTCACTGCTCCACAGACACCAAGCTCTTCACCAGGGACACATCCCAGGATAACAAATGTTCTGCAATGCCAGTGCAGCCAGCAGGTAAACTTTCTTTCAGTGAAACCAATTCTCCACAACAACCCAAATGTCAGAGAAATCCATCTTCCTACAAATAGTCTGGAGTGCCTCCTTTTTCCCCAGCTGGTCTCTCCTTGCTTACAGCCTTCAAGACCCATGAGCCATTTGCTTCAGAATAACAAGATGAATCAAAAATATTGAGATATAATGCAACTAATTCTGCAGGAAGAATGCAACATTTCTAAACTTTTTGAAGATTCTTTCATTCACAATGGCTCAAATTGGACTTTTTGTCTTTTTTAAGCTTCCCTTACTGCCTCTAATTAAAGATTTCATTTTATTTGACTAACATATGTGGAAATATATTCCATAAAATTGTACCTGAACCACATTTTATCTTCAACTTTAATAAAATTGACATCTGTTGGGTTTTCTGAGCTTTCAAATGGATCTAAGGTAAGAAAATATTCAGAGCACTGTTATCCCAGATTATGCTTACCAAACGTGCTTCTCAGCTTCATATTAAGCACAGAGCCAGATGGTGATAAGCAAGTAGGTTTTTCCCCTCCTGTAGATGCTCACACAAGCCTACATAGGTAGTAATGAAGTCTACTTAGAGCACATGAATCCAATAATAGATGAGTGGTTCAGATGCAAAGATCAAATCTTTGAACAGAATGGTTGGTAGAAAAACTAATATTAAAGAGTGTTTCATGATCTCAAGTTTTGGGAGGTGTATTGCTAACTAACAAAACTTATGCTTAGACAGAAAAAAGTATCTCATTCATCATATAAGACACGGCACCACAAGATAAAAGGCAGAAATACCGGTTCCACAGAATTTAACAGAAAAATTCCCACAGACTTGGGTGAAGCCAGGACTTTCTTCCAAAACACTGGCCATATCTCTCCTTGTGCTGACGTTTTCCTGCTCTAGTACCATTTTTTCCTCTTCTTTTACATGACATATTCCTAACTTGATACTTCTCCCATTTAGAATGTCTTTTATGATGTCACTCTTCAAGGCACCACCTTGGCCCAGTACCTCTTTTTCTGCTTCTCTTTCTTTTCTCTTTTCTTTTGCATATTTTTCAGAGCCACTTAAAAAAAAAAAGTCAGCCTTCACAGCACAGTGTTTCCCCAGCCAAACGACGCATAAGAAATCAAAATGCATCTCCCTTTTCCAAACCAAGGACCTTTCAAGATTTTCAGTCCCATGAGGACATTCAACTCATTGACCTGAAATTTGCTCAGATATATTTTACAGCACTAGTCCTAGTTTAGTGTTATTTGCCATACGGGGCTGCCATTCCCACTCCTATGTGTTTCCAAATAGCATTGCAATACATTTCTGGTTGAATGTCATAGGGGCACCTCGTCTTAGACTCCAATGGGATTTAATGAACAGGAAAATAACTCTTTTGAAACACATGATGTCTCTCAGGCTACTGAATAAGGTAAATGTAAATTGAATGCTCAAGACCAGTTGATTTAAAAAAAGAAGTGCAATGGACAAACTAATTTCTAACAAGAAACATTTTCTAATAAGACATATATTCTCCCTTCAGTTTCAGTACTGCCAATATAGTGCTACATCTGTTAGTATGGCACACAGGATGGTTGGATCAGAAGAGTTCCATCTTAAATTTGTAGGAAAAATGATGCTGCATGTGTTTTCTAGTTCTTGTTTGTGTTAACCTCTCCATCTTCAGATATGCAACATTTACCAGCTTACACATTTGACATTTCCTGCAGTCCTTGCTTTGACTGAATGCCCATTCTCCTGCTTTGGACTATTTCAGAGCCTGTTAACAAGGGAAAATAGAACTGACCAGGGAAATAAATTACTTTTTGAAAAAGATCACAGTAGTGCAGACATGTTTCTGAGTAACTGGCTCGAGAAAGGAGACAGCAATTGTAAACAATTTGTTTAAAAGTAGCTGGACAAAGTGACTTTGCATCACAATTGGGTTTTGTTTTTATTCAAAGGCACCAATTTTTTTGTGTTGTTAAAAGTTAGTAGTTAATTCAAATGGCAGTTAGTAATATTCAATAACAGCTGATAGTTAATTCAATAAAAAGAGTCAACATGTATTTATATAAACAGAATTTCAAGTCAATTATTTAATGTTTAAAGGTCCTGTGTAAAGATAACTTATTTTTCAAGACTACAACATCAATGAACCATTGCAATATCATGGTGTTCCCAGGGAAGAATTTGCACCAGAGCCAGAAAAACGGTCACCAGAAATTCATTACAAAGCTTCAAACCCCCTCCTAACCCACAGACTGTATCACCCTATCAATGCATACGCAACGCTTTCCGTTACTGTCCATGAGGACTGCTGCTTTAAAATGCTCTGGAACTGTTCACTGCTAGAAATAACAACCCTTCTGCTGGTGACACTGCGAAGCTCTCCCAGAGCAGTAGCGTGACGTAAAAATGAGCCCTGTGATCTCTTCCTAGGAGTGTGTGCACTAAGGGTGAGGCTGCCAGATGCCTCCCGTTAGCTGGCCCCTAACCTCTGCTGACAGCGACACCGAGGTCTGTATGTTAGAGAAACATTGGCCAGGTGATGCTCCTGACACCTGGCTTATAGCATTGTGCTGTGTCTTTGTCAGAGCTTTGTAATCCATAGAAAGAAGGCTTCCTTACAGATTGTCCCCTACTAACAAAGGGCATGTTCCATCGGCAGCGGCTGAGACTACAGAGCTCAATCACAGAAAGTTTCTGCACTGCCTGGCAGCAGGTGATTTTTTAGCTGTCCAAAAGGATGATTTTAAAAAGTTAAAAGTAAATTCCTGACTTTACACTGTTACCCAACAAAACAGGAGTGCAAGCCCCTCTGGTGCAATGACCATTAATCTGATTTTTGAGGAAACATTCAGTATTTGCCTCCTTTTGGCATTAGAGAAAGAAATGAGATGAGCCATGCATGACCCTTACAGCTGTTAGCAATGAGCCTGGCAGGACTATCTGGACCAAGCCCTCTCTCTCCAAACTTCTGAGCAGGCTGCTGTGTCTGTGCTCTAGCAAACCTCCCTGACCTGCCCTGGCACAGGGGGACAGAGAGATCTTGGGTCACCACTGAGGGAAGGGGTTTCCCTTCCTCACCTCCTCTGCAAATCCCTGCTGGGCCAAAAGCACCTCCATAGACTCCCTCCCTGCCCCAAGCACCCAAGTCAGACTCCTGTCTCTTGCACACAGCTCTGCAACAAAAAAAACAAGAGAAACTGCCTCTCGCTGAAGAAAAATTTGTAAGAAGAAAGAGATTAATGTGGAACAGCTGCGCTATGGATTTTATGAATAATTTGCTGAAAATAAACTTTAATGGCAAATTAAGAACAGAGATTAGCTCTGCAGTTCTGTGTTCTCAGTGGGTAACTTGTTTGCACAAAAGTACACAACAAAACTTGGCACCACGAGGAGCTCGGCTCCCCAGGAGGCAAAGCAGTGATGGCCCGCTGGGCTGCTGCCTGCCCAGCTGCTGGCAGGCAGCTGGCAAGGAGCTGCTTTCCCTCAATCTACTCAGCTTGGGCAGGCTTTTGCTTTTGGGAGTTTCTAAATGCAGTGAGCTTGTTCAGGAGTGAAAAGGAGACGACAGCCGAGTGGATCAGCTGGGTTGCTCCTATCCCCTCTGCGTCACTCCCAAGAGGCGATACGGTTTGGGGGCAGCAGCTGAACACTATCGCATATGGTAGGGAAGCCTCTGACTCTGCCCAGTTCAGCTTTTGCTCTCCTGAATGGATCAATTTTCCTCTGTTGCATTAAGGAGGGCATCACCAGTTCAGAGCTCTAGTTGAACCAATACCAGGCCTTTCAGGTCTCTCCACCAATTCTGGCGCTGTGGGGAGCTGATAACCAGCAGGCAGCAGGCATCCCACTGACCTTTCTGGATGCATTTTCTGATCTCGCCAAGAACTCAAGTTCTTCGGTTTGCATCTCCTAAATTCTCAGCAGCACAAAGCCCCGGCTCTCCCTCCTGCCGTCCCCTTCTACCCTAGGTCTTCAGCCCGATCCCCAGCAGCAGGGCGCTGGGGTTAAGTGGTGTGACAGCTCCTTCCCGTAAGCAGCAGGATGCAAAGCTAGGCATGTTCTGCCCAGCTTATGGCATCTCTGCCACCTCCAGCAATGCCCATTTCTAGGACCACTCCTGGCTCAATTAGCCCCCGCAAACACCTCCTGTTGGAACGCACAATTCTGGATACAGCACTGTCCATGCAGAGCATGTTGTCTCCACTCCTGCCGCCCCGTGCCCAGGGCCAGAGCACATGGGTGGTGCCTCCCTGGGGAGCTCTGGGACTCGGACCCCTGGCTAGGAGGCAGATGGAGGCTTTCCTGTGGGACAGAGGTTTCTCTGCCGCACGCCTGTGATCTGTGAATTAAACCCCTTGGCTCCATCGTCAGTTTCTCCCATGATGGCTGGGCACTGACAGGGAGTGGGATGAAAACACCGAGCCACTCCTCCTCCTCTGAAATTATAAAGGCCAATAAAAATGGGCATTGGCAGGCTGGCATGAATTACTACATGGGCTGATGTTCTGAAATGTCCCAGCTTTGCCAGCAGGCCTGACTGCTTTGTGGACATTGAATAACGTGATCCCAAACACAACAGAAACCACTTGTGTCTGCAGAAATGATGGCAATTCATTCTGTGGCTCACTCAGCCAGCTCTGATCACAGCTTTTGCTTCGGTTGAGAAAAGGCGTTAATCTGCCTTTTTCTCTCTTTAATTCCGATCAGACAATCTCCTTTTATAAATGTAATTGATAAATGAATTAGTTGCACAACATTCATTCCTGACACTAGTTCAGAACATGCAAACTGGGAATAAGTCACTAGGAACCTCCATGTCTGGAAGATAAATTATGGATCATTCAGTAACAAGGGAGGGTTAGAAGATTTTTTAACTTTGTCCAGTCCAATTCTTCCTCATCTCAGACCCTCAGCAGCCATAAGAGATCACTAAAGTTGCTAAAACGAAGGCCTGTTTGGATGGATATATTGCATCTGGCAGAAAAATGTTCCCCTGTGCTGCTTCACATTTTTCTGAATTGTCTTCTCATTCCAACAAGCATAAGTGGTCTTTTTTTTTTCCTTTTAAAGACAGTAATAACCAGTCAGAAGTAAACCAAAAGTGTTTTCTCTTCCGTACTAAATTTTCATCACTTTTTATGTTTGTTTGCTTGTTAAAAGAGAAAATGTGAAGACTTACACAGTATATAACAGAAGAGATCATTGCTGGCAAGAGGCAGCGGTGGAAGGCTCCCGGCACGGCCGGCAGCAGACCCAGGCTCTACAAGGAAATGACACTTGCTTCTTTACTAACCCACACGGGCATATGGGGCGTGTTGCAGCTGAGATACACCCTGATTAATGGAAAATTCTTCCTTAAAGCTGATGAATCACTCATCAGCAAACGTGATGCACATCCAGTGTCTTCAGAACAAGAGGACGTTTACTAGCTGCTCAATAAACTTTATTACAGTATCTCCTACAAGTTTTATGCATGCAATCAAAGCTTCTACATCAAGTTCTGCACATTTTTAACACTTCCATAAAGCAAGGTAATGACCTTCACAAAAAAGTTAATAAAGGCCAATAATAATCAAGCTTTATGGCAGTGAGGCACAAATATTAACCATATGCAAATTGCAATGATGAATCTGAAAGGAGCAGGTAGCATTCAGCACTTTGCATCGTCACTGGAGATACTGGAACCAGTGACAGAGCCAGGAAAGACTCTGGCTGCTAGTCCTGCAAGACAAGATAGAGGGTAGACAAGTGTCGAGTGGGAAAACAGAATGCAATCGTGTTCACAGGCCTCTCTCTAAAAATGAAAGGAGCAAAGCTGTAACTCAAATGTCACTTAATTTTTATTACTTCAACAGCCAAACAAATGCCCTTTCCCAGGATTGGTTAAAACTCCTCTAATGGCATACAATTAGGAAAGACATTTAATAAATCAATGTCACCTCCTGCGTGCCTTGGGCTGACTGGCACCTCCATGCAGGTCCTTGCAAGCTGTCCTGCTGTGAGATAGAGCTGTGAGCGGGGTCAGGGGACACAGAAAGAACTGTCACAGTGAGGAAAGTATAGCAGGTACAGCAGCAGCTCTCTGCAGAGCTGCCTCTGGCTGATGGCACATTGCTTCTGAACAACTCTTCTCACCCTGGGCCCATGTGATCAATCACTGATCGGAAAGCCTAACAAAGTGCTCCCCTGTTTTTTTTTTTAAATCCAGAGTGATCATATAAAGATGTACAGGTAATTCCATAGCTCCTCTGCAAAAAAAAATGGTTTAACCTATCACTGTATTCACTGGCTGCCTGCCACCACCCAGAAAAGGACGTCTAATCTCATGTCTTCGTGCATTTCATACATTGTATATCTAACAGCAGCATTTTGGCTGTTTCTATTTGCACCGCTCTACGAACTCATCAACCGAGTAATAATATCTCCCTCTTTTGTGAGCATTGATAAAGAAAACTGAAAAATTTCTGTCATTACGTTATTACCCCCTTCTTCATCCCCAGTCCTTCTCCCATGCTCCAAGGATGCAAATATCCAATAGAAGAGGTGTTTTATGCAGAGACAGTTTTTCTTTAGCACATTGCCATCACTAGGGCTTGCCTTCTAGACCAGTGTTGAGACCACAACAGAGAGAAATTTTAAGTGCAGAAGCATCATCACGTCAGACCATGGCTCAGATTTGACCTGCTTCCTCTGTATGTTTGCAGCCGTGCCACAGCATGCTACCAACCTCATAGACCCACCAACGATCACACCAAGGACAAGCTGCTCTGTCTGCACTAGAAAAGGACATTCCACATGTATTTCTGCTCCTTTCACACACTGTCAATATGCAATTCAGAAGGAGCCCCTAGGACTCAAATAGTTGGGGTAAAGCAAGCAAGACATTGCCTCTCCTTTCTCTGCAGAGCAAAGGCCACCAACTACCTCATCTCATTGCACCCCATGGTGAGGGTGACCAAGGCGATTTCTATCTCCATACCTTTGACTGTTAGACTTATACAGACTGTTAGACTTATACATCAGACTTATACAGTTTGATGATGACAGCTCACTCCCAGGTTGGGTGCTGCAGAAGCAACCCAGAAGCATCAAACTTGGCTTTTTGATAGACAATTGCCCAGGCTGCCTCTGATTGCAGCCCTCACCCCACTTACCTCTGAGTGAGATGTGACACTTAGGAGTTGCAGGTTGGAGAGCAGTGCTTCCAGAGGCCACACCGCCTGCAATCGCAGCAAAGCCATGATTGATTTTCTTTAGGGGTCTTCTGTGCTGCTAGTCTGGTCCTATAATTACATTTCAAAACAAAGTTACCTGTCAAGATGAAGTCTACTTTCCTGATGATTTTCCTTTCCTTTCATGTTGCAAAATAATACAGATAGGATGAGATTTTTTTTTTTCCAGCTCTTTTTTTCCCAGATCTTTTTTTTCCCACCCAGGCTGCATAATTTTAACCTCCAAACTAGGTCAGCTCAGACAGGGAGCATTTAATTTAATCTGGTACAGTAATTAACAAAGTTGTTGTCTTGTGAAAGATTAAATGTGAAAGGTTTACCAAAATATCTGCCACTTGGTATAAACGGTTCCTAGGTGGAGGTAAGAAAAAGCAGCCAGGGTGCAGAGGAAAACTAAAGAAAAGAGCCTGACAGAAGCCCATTAGTCTGAAGCTCTGACATTTTGGGCATCTTATCGTTCTCTGGGATTTGGAATGATGTTATTCCATCCATTAAGAAATTCAGCACACTCCACAGCACACGTAATCCTAATGCACAACAACAATGACAGGTCAAGGGTGAGGAAAGCCTTGTACACTCCAAGTTTAAACACAGTAAGACTCATATCTGCTTTTATTAACTTACATATTTTTTAAATTGATACGGAAATACAGCATCCAGCCCTTTAACATAACTAAAATGGGAAACAAACCTCTTTCTCTCTCCCTCCCTAGCATTTGTGCTACCTGGATGTAAAACCCTCAGGGTGAGCAGGTTTGTGAGTGCTTGTGAACAAATCCCAGTATCTTTCTTTTGGATGTGGAACAATAAGCCTCAAGCATAAGACCTTTGGCTGGAAACATTTAAGCAGCCCTGTGGGCCTGGCCAGGGCAGGAGGTTGCCCATCAGAGGAGCCCTGCTCACTGCTCTTTAGTTTTGCTTTATCATGGCCTTTTTTTCAGCTTGGCAGTCCTTTCTCTATGTGCTTGTGTACTTTAATTACTTTGAGAGAAGCAGTCCCTGTCCCATCCGTGCTCCTGAAGTGTCAGGTCCAGCCGCAGGTGAACGGCACCTCTGCCTGCAGCCCCGCTGCCCGCTGGGATCCTGCTCCCCGTCAGGGAGCACTGCCTGGCCCACAGCACACCTCCATTGTCTGCATCCCTGGTTGAGCTGTGATAATGGAGAAGCATTGTATTACCCTTTTATTATCTTTGTTTAGAGTCTCAGCCAAGGAGATGAACGTTCCTATAAAGAGCTTCACCACTGCTCCCAAGCCAGGGAAACCCTTGTTGCGGCAGGCTCGCTCAGGTGTCTGTCCATGTCACAGGCTCCAGTCAGGTGCAGCACTTGCTGCCTTGTCTCACTTGTCCTCTTGTTGTCTCAGCGTGCCTGAAATGCTGGAACAAGTGTGTTGAGAAGAGCTCGGCCCTCAGTCTACCTTCCTGCAAAACACACATCTCCTCAGACTTTAGAGAGAAAAGGAGGTGACCTTTAAATCTCGAGTTGCATTAAGCTTAGAATAACTCAGAGCTCTTGCTGTACAATGATATTCAAGTGTATTAATCATATACAACGATTTATGGAGTCTCTGTGTTAGTTCACTGCCTCCTCATTTCCCTGAAGCCCTGGCAAATAATCTCCTCCCCATCTGGCAGTGCCTGGAGTAAGGATGCTCTTCGGGTGCCACCCCCATTTCTTGCCAGGGAGTGGGGGATGTTTTACACCTTGCAGTCAGGGCTTCTGTTACCTTTGTAGATATGTTCTGCAAAGTCCACGGCTCCTTTTAGGACTAAAATTAAGCCTCCTTCATAGTACATTTAATTAACTTTTATTTGCCTGACATTTCTTTTTTATTATTTTTAAGCAGTCTGAGGTTCTTGGCATTAGAAGCACATGTAAGACAATTCGACTGATAGACTGTCTTCACAAAGGACTTTTTTTGTCACATGCCCAGGACTATTTTTCTGAGGAAAGCAAGTGGCTGCGAAAATTCACCTTGATTACCCTGATACAACTGACACCACGCAAGGCGATAAGAGGAGGAGAGAGGATACCTGCTGAGAACACGCGGACACTAAATCAGACACATTATGCTTCTGGTTTAGCTTCTCCAGGTACCAGTAAAGCAGTGGAGTGACTGCAGAACATTTATTTTACTGGAAATAAACCATTTCCTGAGTGTTTTAAAACCTGATTCTAGCTTGGTTCCCTAAGGGAGTAAAAAAAAAAAGATTTCTGAAGGTGTCTGCCTGGTTATTTCCACGCTCCTCCTCCCTCCCTCCCTTCCTTCCCATTTTGGGCATATTTGGAAAAGGACCTGGTGTCTCTGCGATGTGAAGCCTCTTGCACTTGGGTGCAGACCACTGATCACACAGGAGCAGGAACAGGAGCCCAAGCCCGTCCTTGCTGTGAGCACTGCAGGAAGGGAGCAGAGAACAGTCAGGTTTCATCAGCATCCACTCATCTCACCCAGGGTTTGTCCGAGAGGAAGCCTTTCACTGTAACAACACGCTCTCCAGTGCTCCCACTGGTTTCTGGCCTGAGCATGAACAACCCAACAGAAATCAAACAACAACAAAAAAAATCACAGAAAGATATTAACATGAAGAATAAGCCTGAGGCGAGCACAAAACCCACTGTTTCCAACAGTTAACTTATTTTGACAATAATTTTAAACATATACATATACAAACACATATATCAGATTTAAAGGAAGAGTTTAGGAGAAATTTTGCATGTCATGAAAAAAATTACATCAATCAATACACTGCATTATCAAGACAGCAGCTTGCTGAAGTGCCCTCATGACAGCCAAGAAAAAAATCCTTCTCTTGCATTTACAGATCACCTCAGCCCACAGTGTTCCCCCTATCCATTTCAAAGAACTCATAATTCAGCACATAGAGGAAACCTGGCACTTACTGAATATGAAATATTTTTGTAATGACACAGTTGGTATACTGATTACATTACTTCTTTTTAAATAGTTTAACACAGTCTTTGGCTACTGGTGTATTTAATTAAAGAGAAATAAACATTAGTTTTCAATTTATGAGCAAGGAATGCCCTTACCAGCATGGGCTGCAGGATATGATCCTCTCTGTCTTTGCAGATTTATCACTTGTACCAGACACAGAGGATATAAATAACATCAGCCTTAGACTGGTGGCACCCACTCAGTCTTCAACATTTCATAATATTCTGCTGAAAAATCGATGTTCTCTGAAATACTTGTCCTGAAGAGTTAGGCAGCTTCTTAGCAGAAATTAAAGATTGCTGGGAGATGAGCAATGGGGGTACAGCTGTCATTATTTAGCCATATAGAAAACATAGTCTATTTGGATAATAATAAACCCAACATGTTTCTTTTCTGAGAACTGAAAATAATGTTTAACAAGCATCAGGTTTGCAAATACCCATTTTATTCCTGTTTTGTTTTTTTTAAATTAATTTTTGCTTCCGTTTCCTATAATCTGATGGATCCAAAGTGAAAAATCCAATTTGCGAAGTCCACCCCCTTACTGCATGGGTGTGGAAAAGAAACATTTAAGTGTACCACTGCAGACAAATAGGCTCTTTGGAGCCTCTACTGCCAACACCCCCACTGAAATCAAATTAATAGGGGCCAATAAAATCTTTCTGCAGCCTGGCAATAGCTTCAGACCTCACCAAACTCAGAGATTAGGCATTCTTCTGCCCCAATGCAGCCCTTGGGGTGGAAGATTGAGCTGAGCTATTAGGAGAAGTGAGACTTTCTGTTATGAAGACAAGTTGAGAGAGTTGGAGTTGTTCATCCTGGAGAAGAGAAGGCTCAGGGGAGACTTTAACGTGACCTTTCAATATTTAAAGGGGGCCTGCTTGAATGATGGGGACAGACTTTTTAGGAGGCCCTGTTGCGATAGGACAAGAGATAATAGTTTCAAACTGAAGAAGGTAGATTTAGACCAGATAAAAATAAGAAAATTTTTACAATGAGGATGATAAAACATAGGAACAGGTTGCCTGGAGAAGTGTTAGATGCCCTAACCCTGAAAACATTAAGAGTCAGGTTGGACAGGACTCTGAGCAACCTGATCGAGTTGAAGAGGTCCCCCCCCAGTGCAGGGGAGTTGGAATAGGTGATCTTTAAAGGTCCCTTCCAAACTAAACTATTCTATGATTCTATGATTCAAAAAGCAACTTTGGGGTAGAGAGAAAATTTAAGATAATTGGCCACAAAGGGATGATCTTGGGCAGCACTGGTGTTTGAACACAAACAAGTACTTTCACATGGTTTTCACAACATGACAAGGTTGACACAAGGAAAGGAGGTCCATGGTCTGAGGTGGCTTAGATATCCCCACATGGACTGTGAGAAGGAGTCTAAGCCTTCACAGAGCTTCAGTCCTTCTCTGGTGGCTCAGATCCAGGCATCCACAGCTCACTGCCCCTCACCATTGAGGCATCCCCATGAGTCAGCGTTCCTGCACCGGTGCTGGGTTGATAGGGCTGGGAAGGTTCAAAGCCAGAGAAAAGTGGGGAAAGTGAAGAGTTACATGGGGTCAAGTCAAAAATCTCCACCTAAAAGACATAGCTATTTGCTCCCAGGTGTTCACCAAAATACGTGAGTACGAACCTTCCCTAAGGCACTCTTAAGCCTTGGACATGTTGTTTAATGATGTCACCATAACATTTTAAAGGCTGACACTTGCCCCATGATTCACACTATGACCTTTCTAGTTCTGTGTTTTGAAATATGCTTTTTCATCCAGCTGCTGGCGGCCTGGCCCAGGTGCCCACAACAATCTGGAGCTCTGTGTCTGCAATTCAAATTATTCTTCTTTTTATGCTATACCTTGCAATTGTCAACATTGATTTTCAAAGCTTGCAGTGCAGCTTTAACCAGGAGCTGCTCTTTCTAAGGGATTTCCGCTGGCTGTTTTTCTTTTCCTTTTCTTTATTTTTCTCCTCTCAAACAGACCTTTGGGAGAGAATGCCTCAACACAGAAATACTTTGTTTGGGTGCCAAATCCTCATCGCAGCAGGGAGTAGCCAGGAGGCTCACATCCCTGTGCCAGAAAAAACTCTTTGCTTTTCAGTAGCGCTCAACCCCCAGCATCCCTCTGGCAGACAAAGGCAGGAAAAAGCAACCTTATTCCCACCTCAAAGTACTTATTTTTTTCCCCCTCCTCTGCAGGCTTCAGCTCCAGAAGACACATCCCAGCTCACAGGCATTACTCTCGTCCAGGTCTCTCTCTCGAGAGTATCTGTACAAAACTGGACTCCAATGTGCTGCCCTGGCTCCAAATACAGCTTTTAAAATCCAAAGAAAAGCCAAGGCAAGGAGGGAGTAGGAGCGACCTAGCTCTTGATCAGACTGAGCCGTGCAGCGCAGCCAGCCTGCCCAGTCCTCAGCACCGCACTGGGGGAAATGGATCCCACCATGCCTGCTGGCTCATCGCCCTTCTGTAGAGCAGATTAGGTATCCAGAAACAGAAAGGACTTCTTATTTGCTACTTCTCTGGAGAGCTCTTGAGTTGCTCTCTGAGCAGCACTCATTTAAGAGTTGGCATGGCAGCCATTCGATTTCTTTTTGAGCAATCAGCAGTGGAAGCAATTTTAGAAAAGGAATGTAATTCTTGTAAGAACAATTTCTGCCTGGGCAAATGCTGCTGTCAGCAGTGGCACAGAGAAAACAGGGAAAAGAAACTTGTGCCTCCTGGGAGGGCGGGAACAGCAAGGTCTGCAGCAGCTTGCTGTGCTCCAAGGGTTGTGATTTCCCTAGGACCACAGCCTTGCCCAAGTGAGCAACCCCGAGACACAAAGAAGGGATTTCATCCAACAAACCCCACGGAATATTCCATGGGTCATTCCTCTTTCAGAAAGGAAGCAGATTATTTGCCTTTCTGCCTTGCCTTTCTTTCATTGCCATTTCTTTCCCGGTTTCTTTCCCCAGTAAGGAAGTAAAACCGTCACAGCAGCACATTGGGTTGGAGGATTTTACCCCCTGCACAATTGAGCTTATTTTGCTCACTAAAACGTTTTGAAACTGTGTTTGTGTTTTGCTACAGGGGCCAAATTTCTCAGCACAGACAAAACTGAATTCCCAGCTCAGCTGGGATGCAGAAGGGGATTTGTCCCTGCAGGACCCGAGGCAGCTCCTGCCTCTGCCCTAGCTCCTCCACTCCCCAGCTTCCCTGCTAATGCAAATGGGGAGAACCGAGCTCAGATGGAGCGATTTAAGAGATGATTTTTCACCCTGTGTATTTCACTTTGCAGTTGGTATCAGCTAAAAGCTGTCCTTGCAGTTTTGAGAACTAGAATATTATCCAGCTAAAACCAAACATGTCTCTCTGTTAATACAATCTAAAGCATATTATCTTTTTAAGGAAGGTTTCAAAGTGAAGATGCGTTTTAGTTATATCAGCAAGGACAATTTTAATCAATGTTGAACAGTTCTGTTTCTCCCCTAACCCTTGATTAATGAGCATGAAATACCATCCACCTTGTGACTACTTCCAGACACCTAAGTATGTTAAACAGCCGTTTGATTCTCTCCAGTTTTTTGAGCGTGCATGAAGCGTCAGCGGAATGCAATTTGTACCATCAGTAACTGGAGTTATTCTGCATTTGTCACTGTTGACATTACATTTCTCTTAACTGTAATGAGGTGACACTGAATTATGGAATTCTTTATACTGTTTTAATACTGTGATCATTCTGGTGTTATGAATGTGTAGGGCTGTTAAGGCAGTTAAGCTATGTATCTGCCCAGATGGAAAGGCAATAGTGTTGCCAAAGAATTTTTGATCAGGCAAATTTAATCAGAATTTAAACCAGAAATGGCTCTCCGGTGCCTCCCCCACAGGCAGGCAAGAAGGTGACTTCTGGGACACTTGCTCAGACTTGCCAAATAAATCTCAGCTATCAGTGGGAGAAAGACAGGCATAAGTAGGACAGTTTTTGTCCAGGGACACTCAGCTCTAGTTAAGCCACGCACTCAGAGAGTGGCTGAAGACACCTCCTTCACAGATTTAGGGTCCAGTGGCTCCAGAGCCTTGCTAAACCCCATGGTTGGATGCCCCAGATCCCAACGGCAGCTGCATCCTCCCAACCACCTCCTCCCAACCACCTCCTCCCAGTTTCTTTCGCCCTTTGGACACGTAGCAGCCTCAAGGTGCTCATCCCTGCTCTGGTCTTGAACCTGTGACCCTCCTTTCCCTGGCACACAGGAAGGGTCAGGCATTTGGCTCGGAAAGCACAGAGCCAAGACATCTCATCGACCAAAACAAAAGCAAGATTTCTCCAGGGCATTTACAATGCTCATGGCAGGTTCCTGTCCTTTCCTGTGCTGTCCTGCAGAGATGGGGATAGAGATAAAACGAAAGAGAGGAGAGGCATGAACATCCGCACGAACCTCTGACCACAAGCAGAGCACAGGCTGCACAAACAGACATGCAGATGAACGGGGTAAATTTCAAACTTCTTGCTAAAAATGAAATCTGTGCTGTCTTCTTACCTAGAAGAGGATGTAAATATTCATGATAAAACATCAACGAAAAACTACTAAATATTTTAATCAACTCAGTCATCATACGGAACAGAAGCAATTTTCCCCTCTCAACCCATGGGTGGCTGCACACTTGCTGCCTGATGTAGCAGCGATCGTCTATTTAGGCTACTTTAGCTAAACAGCTGAAATTCAGCTCTTTGACTTCCTGTGCTTAGGAAAGAAATTGATATACATTTTTTAAACTTTGAAATAGAAAGATGCTAGTAATAACCGTGAAGAGGGGGGGGAAAAAGAACATTCAACGCGAAACACAGCCTAGGGTAATCCAGAATAGGTCTAAGAGTGTTTCCCCTCATAGTGCCCATTTCTTCCACTCATTTAAAATCTCTCTTTCAAGATCTCCACCGTCCTTCCTAAATCTTTGTGCTGTCTGCATGATGGTTATGTTATTCCCTATCCAGGTCATTAAAACAGGTGGTACCTAGGGGAGGACCTCGAGGTCCTGGCTGCCAATCTTTGCCATGAAGAAAATCAGGTATTTTATCTCAAACTTTGCTTACATTTTCTTCTGAGATTCTGACGTGCATCTTTCTTCCAGCGGGCTTTTTGATTCTCCAGCACTACTTTGCCAGCGGGGCTAAATACCAACCTCTGCCACAGTCCTTGTCCAACAGCAACTCGGAGAATGCCGGTCCCTACCACCCCAGATATTTTCCTTTATAAATAAAAATATTGAAACTGCTTCCCCAGCTTTTTTACTGTTCTCACCCAGCTTTCTTTAATCTCTGCATGTATTTTCTAGTATTTGCCACATGCACATGAACAGTGTCAGTCCTTCTTTAAAAGCTTGAATCTTTCTGTTAATATGAGGGCTTTTTTCTGTTCTTGCCTGCCTTCCTGCTCCCCTTTCCATTGCCAAATAAAGAAAATGAGTGAGCAGCAGCCTTCCACCCATTAAATGATTTTGACAGCAGAGAGCCTGAAAACAGTCAATCCAAATGCAACCTACAGGATATTTCATTTTCATCGTCTTTCAGGCAAACCTCATTTGGTTCTTAATGGTAAATCTTAACTATTAAATCTGTGAAACTAGTTAAGCAACAGATGAGACAGGGAAAGCAGAAATAACAGGGGGGAAAATGTGTGACGACTAAGGCATGGCCTCAGATCTGCAGTGATTCTGAGACACTTTATCCGTGCACACTAACACCTTTTATACCCTTACAAAGGTTACAGTAATTTTCCATCAGCCTAACAATCCCACCTTGCTTTACTACAAACACACTTCCCTTTTGCCGTCACCTAGCGCTGGGCTTAACCCTTTATTGCCTTTCCCATGATCTGCCAGTCAGTACTTCGACTAAAGCCTGAGGACTTGTTCCATGGCCTATCTTGCATTTCTAAATAATCCTCTTCCTACAAAAATGTATTTTCAAACAAAAAAATACAAAAAAGATATAAAATATCCCTTAACTTCGGGCTGCTCGCAGAGGTGCTGTGTACAGTGAGGCTATCTCAGCCCTGCTGCCCCCTCAAGCTCCACTGACACCCTGGATCAGCCCATAATGCTACAGAAATAGTTGGTATCGCTTTTCTCCAGTGCAAGGCATGACTTGCATGTTTAGCTGGCTGTTCCCAGTTGGATAGGCAAATATGGAAAATGAGCTGCTTATCTAGGAAGGGCGTTTCCCTTTCATCCTAAAGACACACAGTTTAGACAGCCATGGGCAATTAGCAATCTCACGGTCATTACCAGGTTTATAATTTGTCGCATGATCTCTAATTCTCTCTTTATTAGTGAATTCAAGTACAGATAAAATATGCAATGAAAACTAAAAAGAAAAAAAAAAACACAACCAAAACCACTGTAGGCTGCATTAGAATAACCAGAAACTGGGCTTTTACACCTCCATTTAGCCAAGCGCGGTGTACAAATATTTGTCTACCCAAAGCGCACACAAACTTTCATCACCTTGCTCTGCTGAGGATAGGAGGAACGAGGATAGGAAGAATGAAGATATCCCAGGAAATATTTCAATTACATTCTCCCAGAGCTAAGGTACATCTTACAATTATCACTAATTCAAATTTGCAGTATTATAATATAGATTGCAGTAATAACTGAGATTGGAAAGTACTTCTGGAGTTCTTTAGTCCATCCCCTGCTCAAAGCAGAGTTGGACAAGGTTTCTCAGGATCACATGCTCAGACAGAATGTTTCCATTGGAAACCCTGTTTGGGGCTCTGTTCAGACAACCATTCACAAGTTTCAGATCTGGCAGCTGTATTACCAGTCCAAGCAGATTTTCCACCTCGCTACTGTGCTCTTAGCAAATTTCCATACAGCTTGAATAATCAAGAGGGCATAGTCACCAACCAAGACACTTTTTGCAGAGAGAGAAAAATAACCCACCTGAAATGGGTCTTGCCATAGCTGTTCAAATGGGACTTAGACACCAGTGGGGGTGCAGATGTAATGACCTTCTCCATAAAGATAAGTGAACCTGAAGATATGGGTAATCAACTTCTATGCAAATAAGACATAACAGAAGTAAATTTTGTTTCAGTCTGCCTATTCCTGAAACCAACCAATGCTTTCTCATTTACTTCATTGGCAGCAGAACCCACTTCTTAGTTCAATGTTAAGCTCATTTTAATTCCCAAAAGTAGGCTGTGCCACAGGCTGGGCGCCCCACAACAGCCCCACACAACTGGGCTTTGAAGCTGCGCCCACGTCAGGCTGAGCCCCAGCACAAGGACAGTGCTACAGGTAAATGCACATCACAGAGCTCTGGCCCTTTCTGCTGGTGCTCAGCATCACCTAGACCAGATCAACTCTATCTCACTGAGTCTCCTAGAGGGCTTTCTGAGCCTTGGACGGAGGCCACAGATTCCCTGCAATCCCCTGCTTGGGAATGCACCACTTTTAGCACCTGCTTGGGAAATCCCAGAATGCACAAAACACTCAAATCAAAGCAAAATCCTTCAAATGGATTAAAAAAAAAAACCCTAAATGCACAAATTTTCATTATTTGTTTCCCATTTCCTTTGTACATTTCTTCTTTGTCAATGGATCCAAAGTCAGTTTTCCCTTTCAGATTTTGCAGCAATCCCAGTTCCCACCAAAAGCAGCCAGACTGATGGTCCACGAGGGTGGTGGGACTGAGCAAACTAAGAAAAAAGCGCATTCAAGGCTGTGCCTAATATTTGATGTTTCCCTGGCAACATGGAGTACTTGGTACATCTCATGACTTGCAGCGTGCACAGATTTCCTCACTGTAGCATCAGCCCAGAGAGCTGCAGGGAACTGGCTGGAAACAGTAATTCCTCCAGCTGCCGCAAGCATTCAAGCACCTCCAGCCCAGCACAGGTTGAGGCTCACTGCTCTGTGCTAGACATCACCTGGGGGGATGCAGCTCCCTACAACGGCTTTGTGTCCTACAGAAGGATAAAGCTGCAGCTATTATACTAGTAATACTCTTCATCCCAGCAGACAGCAAAATGAAGAAAACATAGCAGCGAAGCATAGCTTAAATTCATTTCCTCTTGAAAAAAAACTAGTAGAGTGAAATCTGTGAGAAACACAGACCCTAAATCCTAAAACTATACAAATGGAAAACTCAGACATGTCCTTGCTAGGAAATTTGCCCCAACTACTACAGCACACCTGGAAGTAGAATGATGTTGCGTGACTCAAGACAAATTACCCGAGGTACTCACCTTTGGTTATGAGTCCTGGCTCCCCAGGCTACAGTGTCACAGGTAGTGGTAGTAAATGTGTATTTGAAGTCAGTGTTTGCAGGGAAAACTGCATTCAGTGCAACTAAATTAATTAGAAAACATAAGAACAGACATGGTGATGTACAAGAAATGAACAAAAAGGAATCCAAAATCATCTCTGCTGCTTCTCACTGAAGATGTTTTAGCATATTGTTCTTCAATACAATTCAAATTATCAGCTGGTAGAACAATTATCTAACTAAAAGGCTTAACCATGATTAAAGCCTAACAATCTGCTGAACAAACACCTACTCAGCCTCACTTGAACTAAAATTCAATTCCTCGCACGTTTAGCGCTTTACCTACAGATGTTTCTGGTGATCAGGTACTAGGCAGCA
Organism: Neomorphus geoffroyi; assembly: GCA_033558235.1. Lineage (NCBI taxonomy): Eukaryota > Metazoa > Chordata > Aves > Cuculiformes > Neomorphidae > Neomorphus > Neomorphus geoffroyi. The sequence continues at coordinate 14,041,225 of JAUMJM010000045.1, forward strand.
TCTCTTACCATCTCACGCACAATTTACAATTCATTGCATCATTACCAGGAGGACCAATGCATTGGTTGCATTTCTTTGTCCTGGTCCGGTCCCAAATAAAGCTCATACCATGTTTCAGATTCCCATCTATATGTAGTTTATTTCTCTCCCACTATAAAATCCAGGGAAGCCTAAAACCACGTCGGTATGTACACGAGACGTAAACCGCAACAAAACAACAGGACACACAAAGTCTTTCTTTTAGAGCTACTGCAAAATCCTCCACCAATGCCTTTACAAACACATGTGCTCAGCAGACTAAACTGAGGTAAAGAGCACTGAAATTCCGTTTTCAGATAAACAGCAAGAGTAGACAGAAGAGGGAAAACGGGCAAAAAGCTGTGTTTACTGTGCTGGGGAGAGGCAGTGCTCGCAGCTACACTCTAACACCAGAGCAGCATCCCACAGCTAAGGGGCTGCTCGTTCTTCCATGCCTGGGGCTGTTGCTTGCACACACCTCGTTATGCTGATGCAGCAGTATTGGCCATTATTTCCATTTGCCTGTAGCTCGCAGCTGGCGTTTGGGCTCAGCTTTTTGGTTTACATGGGGTTTTTTTCTTTTTTTTTTCTTTTTTTTTTCCTGATGACTTGCAAATTAATGAAACATCAACAGAAAAGCCTGGGGAGTGCATAAAGAGAAGGAATTGATTTCATTCTGTTACAAGAAATTATATATTTATTAATTGATACTGAACAATAGCTAGCAAAAGCAATAGTTTGGGTTTCCTTTTATAAAGATCCTTAATAATCAAACGGCAAATTCAAGGGACTTTGAAATGAAGTGGTATAAAACCACTGCTCAGAATCCAAATCAGTGTGTCCACGTTACACTTGACACATCCTGGGATTTTTTTGTTGCTTTGTTTGAAATTTGAGCACCAGCTCCATGTCTTGTTGGTCCTATTTTTCGCTGAGGTCATTCCAGCAGTTTGTTCAGCTAATAAACTCATAACTTCTGTACAAGTGCTCTGCCATGATGAAAGGAAGAAAGATGAAGGATCAAAGACAAATTTTCCTGTCCTATGTACTCAGTAGTGTCCAAACAATTAGATATATTTTTACTGAATAAAAAAATATTAAAAGATACTCATTCCTTACTACTATAAACTTGATAAAATATTATTATCCTGTGTTAGTGCAGTGATTCAAACAGGACACATCAACGACAGGTGTAGGCATGTACCCTATTCAATACCCACATTTAATTTTTTTCTCTTCATTCCACCATCAATAAACAAATTATAGGATAAAACCCTTATAAGTAGGCCACTGTTATGCACAGGAAAAGATAAATCATGAAATGTGTATGCAGTGTATTAATTGTGTAGACTTAATGATGAACATCATTACTACGGAAGTAGCATTTTTTTCTAACTCTAATTAATTTGGCTACTAAGGCAGCACTTGTGATGTCTCCATTATCTCAGTGCAAAGGACATGTGCCCACGCGTATTTTTTTCTTTACAATACAGAAAATTTAATCAAATTAGAGGCTCAATCTACTGATAAAAAGAATCACTACCTTAGATTTTTAGCTAAATGAACTCGAAGATGTTTTTGTGTTCTTATGGAGGAAGAAGGAAACCATTGGCTTAACTCCACTTTGATAAAGTCATACAGTAATTTTTTGCTATGATATTCAAACCTTGTTTTGTATTGCTTTGAAATTATTTGATGAAAACATCTTAATGAATACTATTACGTAAGAAATTAATTTCTGAAAAATGCATGAATGCATTTATATAAAATTAGGTAGTATTGTGGAAATTAAGTGAGGAAATTTCAAGCCCTCAAAATTTTCCTTTCATTAATGGCAGTGAAATCACAGTGAAGGAGTGAGAGGCACAAAGCACCCCACTGGGACAGAGAAGGGTAATGAAGTCTCCAAGGCCGTTACTTAGGCGCTTACCTCTGCCCTACACTTAAACCTTCAACTACCAACAAAAATACAGGGCCAGGACCTAGAGCCCTGTGCTAAAGGGCTCTCAGGAAGGGAGGTACCTTCCAGCAGTTCAAGATATGGAAAATGTCTTAGAGCTCCCATTACAAACCACAGTCCTCTGAGCCAGAACCAGGTAATCTCTGGTAGATAACCTGAGCACCAGCAGCTCCCACAGACTCACCCGCAGGTGTCTACGTGTGCTGTTATCTGTTCAGCATGAAGTACCTGACCTTAGAAATTATATTCCTATTTTCAGGTTAAAATTATTCAAAAAAGTTGAACAGGACAAGTAAATGCAGACACACTACTACTATCTACTCAGCCAGGCTGTGGCTAGGAAGAAACGTTACAATCAGGTAAGCGTGTCTTTATTCAAATGTCTTCTTCATTGCAAGAAATTTAAATGGAAACTTACTCAGAGAGGACTCAAATTTGGCGATGCTAGAACAGCCACACACCCCAGCAAAGTCACGATGCCGGGAGCCACTCGGCACCATCAGTGCCCACACAAGGCACCCAGCTTGGTCTTCACAGCTGAAACAATGCAAGGATGTCACCTGGAGCCTAGGTGACACTGAAGAACAGCCCATGGAAAGGATGCAGCGTACCCTATCCCAGCTAAGAACCCCTCACGACAGCTGCCGTGTTCGGCCACTTGTTTCCAGAATTCCCACAGAGCTCTGCAGATCCTTTTGGAAAGGGCTGACGCGTTTTAACAGGCAACAGCTGCAGAAAGAGCCAGCCTGCCCGGGCAAGGCCGGACGCAGAAGAGAGTTTTATAACCCTGTGTAATAAATATCATTCTAATGAGAAATGGCAGAAGGAGACAAGCGCTCCTCCTTACCACACGCCAGCCTTCCGTGGTGAGGCAGAGGCAGCTGACCTTTCTGTGGACAACAGGTGAACAAACCCATCAGTTTTTCCATGATAAACGAGAAAATGCATTAAATTAAGAGTTTTACAGCACCGAAATGTCAATATGCCAATAGGCACTGATGGCTTTCCGTATGACTAAACAACATGTTCACATCCAGAAAATGTCACTTTCTTGTGGCAAGAGCCCACACGGGTGCAAAAGATGTTTATTGACTTGTCTGTGCAGCCACACATCACCATGCTCGTCATTTCCTGCTGCCGCACATGGTTTGGCCTAGGAAGACACCAGCAAAGAGCAGGGATAATCCACCGCTGAGGGCGATAGCAGATACAAATGCAACCTGGGCTTACTGGAAACATTTTAGAAAACGCTCAAGTGCTCATACCAACACAATGTTATTCTGCGGGTGATCAGCCAAAAAGAGAGAAGATTAAACTGACAGGCTATACTCTGATTTATGACATAAAAATGGCAGGATCTTTACTCATTGGGCTTGATAAATAGTTACACTGCTTGACTTTTTAATTAAAATGTGAAGATTATTTATTATATGACCATAAATTGTTTGTATAACTAGTTATGGTATTGAGGGATATGAGATCAAAGGTCAAATATAATAAAAACTAATAAAAATGTATTACTTTTACCATAAAATCAATAGTAATTTAAGCATGCTAGGGGTCACAGTTCTATTTCAGGAAGATTGATCATCTCACAGGAAGAAATTTTAAACTTTTGGCTGGTTTCTTCCATTTTCCTAGGTTCGCCTTCTTTTGGAGAACTGACAGCAAAATGTTAACACGTCGTTTTCAAAATCTGGGCAAGACTTTGAGAATCACCCACGTCTGTGCAACATCAGGCAAGTGATAGAGAATATATATCTAAACAAACTGCCCATAAGCTTGCTAAGAAAGTGAAACGTGCCATGATGACATACTATATATCCACATTTGGCAATAGAAGAAATCAGTAATATCTCTTTTCACACATAGGAATTAAATATCAGGTAATAAAAATCATCATAGACGAGGATCTACAGGAACGGTTATGGATCCAATCCGGTACCACTGGTATAAAAAAGTCCGTTAACTTAGTGTAATGCCAGGAAACTTTTTTGCCAGTTGGATGACAGAAAAATGCAAGGAAAAACTACAGCTGAAGGAAGTTAATTCTGGAAAATCCTGCATAACATAACCATGACTGCAGAGTGAGTACAGCTTCCACACTTCTCTGCATTACAGATGTGCAGCTTTCTTTAGGAAGATATCCCAGAACAGTAAAGACAAATGTGAGCATAAAAATATTAGATTTCTGTAAAGATAACAAGAAACAGCAAGCTCGCACTGACTGAGAACTCCTCCCTTTCCTTCAGCACATCCCCACGCGGACACAGGGATCTTCCCCACAACGACCACATCTTGACAGATAGAACAGGTTCAATATGATTTCTTATTTATGGGCACAAGTAAATAGAAAGAGCCAGGGAAAACTTTACATCTCAGGAAATATTAGATATGCAAGTCTAGGGTACAACTCTAGAGCTTACAGGGTCTCAGCTCATTTAGTCTTTGACAGGAACACTGAAATCATTACCGCACCTAAAGCCTGGAAGCTGTTATTCATGGGAAATGCATTTCAAAGTAAACCAGCTCAGAGCAATCACCTTTCCCTGGAACCCATTTCTTGAGTTTGTCTAATACTTTCTATTAGAAATTACGCCTGCCACCTATTTCTGAGGTCTTACACCTCTGCCACTGGCTGCCAGACACTAAATTTCACTGGTGAGAAAATCCCCAGCTAGACAAGAGCTTTCTCTTGGGTTTGTTCTGGTTGGACCTTCTGCTCCTGGTGCCAAGAGCAATATTTTTTTGCAGCCTGTCAAAACAGTGATTAACTCCAAGACCGCAATCGGAAGTCAACCCTCAGCAGACCCGGAGAGCCCCAGCAGAGACAGCCAAGGTTTCAGCAGGAACCTTGCGTGGAAAGGGATGAGAAATGGGACCAAACCCAGAAACACATCCCATCCCATCCGAGGGATTAATATGCTCCTGTAGCAAATCCATCCGAGGGCCTCGGTTCTCTGTGGCCACTGACCCAGCAACGCTTCGCACCAAAGCCTCGCCTCCCCGATATGTTGCAATGCTTTTTAGGGATTCCTGCCGGATCTCTTAACCTATTGCAACAGAGGAGCCTCAGCCATGCCCAAACACTTACCCACCCTCCGTGGAGAGGTGTCCAGGATGTGAAGGGAGGTGGCAGGAAGGCAGCATCCCCCATGGGGGATGATGGAAGGGATGCATTTGCCAGCTGAACCTTCTTCAAAGACAGGCAGAGGATGCTACTGGTAGCAGGGCTGCACAACAAGGCAGGTGCAGAGACAGAAGTACTCAGAGGAATGTTCATTTACCAGCAGGCAGAGGCAAAACCTGCTACTGAGGAGACAATTACTATCTCTGCACGAAAAGAAGGATCTGGAGCTTGTAAACGTCTAAAACACACCTTAGCAACCTCTCAGGAGGCCAAGACCCCCTGTGCATGTTGCAGCCCAGGCCTGGGTGCTGAGCACACCCCAACGCTTGGACCCACACATCACCTCTGTGTTGCTGCTCTGGCTCTAAGATGTACTTGAAAGTAAATCCACCTGGAGCAGGTACCTTTCACAGACCACAACTCTTGAATACCCAGATCTACTCACCTATCTCTCCAAGATATTATTGCAATAAAGACAACAAGAAAAAAAAAAAAAAAGCGGTAATTTGCTTTTATGGAAGGCAAACCGTATTTTATTTCAACATCAAGGAAGCATTGACTTCTGCACAAAAATGCAGAGATGAAAAAGCACCAATCTAACAGAAAATTACACTGTAACTTCCTGAGCTTCCCTAATGTTTGCAACTCCTCTGCAGAACCTGGTGGGAAAGCAAAGATTCTGCATTATGCAAACCACATTCTTGCACTAATATGTCTCATTCAAAGGCAAATTTATGTACTTCTAAATATTTTGAAGATTTCTGTATCCACACTTGCGCTATTGTGTATCTTTCTCCTCCTTACAAACTTAATAGTGCCAATTAAGTTTAAAAAGCTGTGAAGGCTGGATTGCCAAAGCTTAAAATGTTTTGGCTGATTAGGCTTGAAAGGATGTCTTGATTTAAATATATTTTCCTGGTCCCTGTGCATAAAACTAAAGGTTACTCCAATTTGCAGCTGTTTTCAGCTGAGGTCCAGATAACTGGGCTGCTGGTACAATAGGAGCTTCTAGAGAAGATGTGCACTCAGATGATGCGCAGCTTCCTTTCCCCCTAACCCTTGTTTCACATTCTGTACAGACGCCAATTCATGTTTTTACATGCACAAAGTCCCACAGACGGACTTTTCAATACAAGGTTGCAAAATTTGCCCTTTACCAACTGCTCCAGATGTTTAAACGGACACGTGCAAGCCAGGACTTCAAGGAAAGTGAGTGTAGACTCTCAGCACGTCAACTGACAAAGCAACAAGGAAGAGTCATACGTGTTGGCAAAACTTCTGTGAAACATTTCGTTTTCAATTAATTGACATTTTTAGAGGAGAAAGTGCTTAATCAGGATATTCCCTTTTAACTTTAATGTGAAGATATACCACCGTATTTTGATTTACAACAAATCCCTCAATAAAATTGCTGAGCTAGCAGGGTTGTTTGCCTGAGAGGTTATAGGAAAGATTTGCATATACATCATCAAAGATGAAATGACGTGTTAACTTCTGGATTATAAATAATCCCTCTGGAAATAGTCATTTATCCAATCAACAAAATCAGAGCAGCTACATTAACCCTGAAAGATCTACTAACAGCTACTCCCCAAGCTTCACATACACAGATGACGAGGTTTAGCACCAATAGCTCCTGGAGTCTATTTCACTATTCTATTCTATTTCTACTCTATTTTCACCATAAAATAGTGAAAAAAAATGCTCAGGCCTTTTTACTGCTGCTTATATTGAATTAAACTATATGGAAGGTAATTTTTTTTCTCACTTGCTTATATTTATCTCAGGCTCAACTTCAGTGAACACGCAAAAGTAAGTGGGAAAGCTCACAGAGATGCAATTTCTCCATACAAAGCTAAGGATTTTTAGAAAGCCTAATCCAAGGTGCACACTGGAGTTAAGTCCTGGCTCGAGATATATGTGCAAGTATTCAGGAGACCTTCCCAAACTCAGGCACCACCAGATATCTCTGGTCAGACAACTGGCATGGGTTTTGAACTCATTAGGCCCCAAAAACCACCATGGGTAAGGGACGTGCAGTGTTTCAACACGTGCCACTGAGCTGCAGAGTAGAGCAACAGAAGGCTGGGATAGGGACTTCTTTATTTTCTTTTGTTCTCTTTTATTCTCCCTATCATTCATAATTTAATTGCACCATCCAGTGGGGTCTTTCTTTGTCTCAAGAGTAATTCTGACCAGAGATACTTTTCTGTGTGAAGTGTCACACTGTGGTGTCCTTTGATTCGTGTTGTGCTGCTGCTCCCATGCAGGTGACGCTGCGCCTTCCCACATTGCACCTACGCCTGCAGGATGAGAGGCTTTGCCACAATCCCAAGCTCAGCGTGGCCGTTTCTGGAGCGTGGCCATTACGGGCACTGGAGCACACCATGAGCACCAAGGAGATGAACACTGAGGTCCTGGAAATAACACATCCTCATGTGAGCACCATACACAGCTTAGTGAGCTGGCCAGTGGGAAAAGCAAGGACAACCCTCAGCCATCTCCCGTTTCTGGGTCCTTGATTTTTTTCTCAGAAGAGAAATTCAGTACAAATGGAACAGAAAACGTGATCTGGATCCCCTGGCAGGTAAAAACTAGAGGAACAAAGCTTTTTGCAAAGCCAGGTCCGTACCATGCCAGAGCTCCACAAGAGCCCCAGAGGAATACACTGACAACAGAAATTGCCAAGAAAGGATGGTTCAAGAAGAGCCAAGCTGGAAGGCAGCACAAAGCTGTGGTGTGCTGCAGCGAAGCTTCAGCCACCCTCATCAAATTGTAAAAAGTCAGCTTTGCTCATTATTCCTGTAAATCCATGCAATTTAGCTATCGGCTATGAAGAGGCACCAGGATGGCAAGGCTTCCTAGAGACCTGTAATTATTTAACAAATGGTCTCCAAAGTCCAGATCCTTAAGAGGGTTTGAGTGTCGCATCCCATTTTAAGCACGATACCTGAGGAGAGCAGATTGCCACGGGATGGTTCCTACAGCTGCTGCATGGTTACAGACCGGAGCTGCCTGCAAAGACACAGAAGGAAAGCAGATGTCGCCTGTTTGCCAAGACTGGGCCACTGCATTCACGTGTCCAGGTGTAAACTGTAAATATGGAAAAACCTTGCACCTCCAGACCAGCATTGTCCCTGGAGACAGGCAGCAGCTGAGCACGGAGCTGAGCTTTGGCACTGAAGTTTAAGCCCAAAGGCTCAGCTCTCAGGTGCTCAATCCAGCTCTGACTGAAGCCAAAAGGAAAGTTCATTCTGTCTCACTAAGAAGCAAACTTTATCGGTGTTTATATTTATAAATATATAATTAATATTTCTGAATGATTCATTCTAGGAGCTCTGGAGAGCAGTAACATCAGAAGAAAGCAGACTTGAAAAGAGAGTGAGTCAGTAACAGGGCATCTTTACGATCCATACATTTAACAACAGCAACTTTCTGTGCCGTTTTTAAAAGAAATCACCCTCAATTGTTATCTGTACATTTGTGAAACACCTTTACCCTGCAATCCTCCATGAAAATAATTTAATTTAATAGAATCCACCCACATACTAAAGCTGAGATGGAAAGTACTTATATTTAATAGAAACTACAGCTTCTAAATGATTATGATATTTCATTTACATTCTCTTTGCCATTTTAACTGCAGCTTTTTTAGAACAGCACTGTTGGCTGCAGTGTTTCTTTTACCACCATTGTCATGATAAAAACACAGAAAGCAGATGAAAAAAAGGGAAAAATATAGAAAGACAGAATACAAGCATAGTAGGCTGAATATTTGTGTTTAGGGGGCAAAATATCTCAGATTCCTGTAAAGCTCAAATCCCCATTCACCCTCCCTGTGAGCTTCCAGGAAGAGAAAAGGTGTAGGATGTTGCTGGCTCATTTCCATACCAATTAAACATCTTTTTGCTTTGACAGAGAGGGGCAGACAGTCAGCAGGTGAAAACTCATCCCTCCAGCAATGTGTCCGTTGGCACTGGTGGAAGAGGCTGCTCACCGTCCACCCATTTCCTCCACCCTTAGATGGTAGGACCACAAATTTCCCTTTCTTTCTCTGCTCTCCCCCTCTCAGGACCCGCTAAGCTTTGTGGGTTGGACCCAGTGCCAGATGTCTCTGCTTCTCCAGTCCAAATCCCAAACCAGAAGATGATGCACGTCTGCACTGAGAGGATCATCTTGAATTTCTGTTAATGAAATCATCACAAACATCAAGCGACAAGGCTATAATGCTGGGCCCAGTGCACCCAGAGCGTTTGGCAGAGGTGAATCACGAATGAGTGAGAAGGGAGGTGGCTGATGGGGTGGGTGAGCCAAGACCAGGCTGGTGCCCAGAGGCCCCCTGCCCTCCTGAACCCACAGCCCTGCTCCTGCCCCACCAGGCTCAGCTACAGGGGTTGTTCGAAGTCAGAAGATAAATTGCAGAGGGGAAAATTGAGCAGAAAAGGCAACTTGATCACAGACCCCGATAATCACTCTCTAAGCCGGAATCAAAAGGGTACTCACCACTGAAGTACTGAATAATCATACCAGATGATAAAGATGCTATGAAAACTGAGCTGCAGTCTCAGCACCCACATTCCCCTTTGCTACCAGTTCAGTACCATTCTCCAGATATTTTTAGAGCCGCTCTGCCAGCTCCTCAGCGTGTTCCTCCTCCCTGCCCTAGTGCAGATGTACTTCTGTCTGCTTCTGGCAGCATAGCACCACCCCTGTGCTATTCCTGTGGAGCCGCTGGTTAAGGAATACGGATCAGGCCACTTAACTAGGAATTAGCACAGTTCAGTGCTGCAGAAAGGGCCATCACCAGTCAGCATCTCCCAAGCCCTCCCCAGGCAGAGTAAGGATGGGATTTAAAGAGAGAAGTTGGGAAGACTCCAGTACTCTCCACAATATCAGACAATGGCAAAACACAATATTTTTAAGCAAGCAGAGCATCCCAATAGCATTCACTACTCAGTTACACAGGATAACCCATGTACATAGAGACAAAAGATGGTCCCTGTCCTGAATCCTGGTACAGAAGTCTGGTTAAAAAAGGATGGAGACAAGAGGAAGCTCTCTAGAGTTAATCAGCTCTTTGGATATGAAGGAAATGTGATACTGGACAAATAAAAATTTATATAGGAGCCTTATCTCTGCTGACTCTGCAAAATCAGTCATCAAATTCTCCTTTAACCTTGTCTATAGACAGGCTTTTGCTCAGATTCTTTTAGTTATTTTTGTCACTTGCTGGATGGAGCAAGGAGCATCAGAGCTTACCTTTTTATAGATGTCACAGAGTTTATGGTCCCATGAAACCATGCTAAGCAGGCAAGGCAAATGAAGGAAATATTACTTCTCCATTTGCTAAGAAATCAGATTCACACCAAAAACTAATAAAATTATAATGACTTTTTTACTGGTACTCTTTTTAATAGAAAAATGTTGCTACCGTGAGTTCTGTTGAATGACTGTTTATTTGGGAGACTAACAAGTACAATGATAAGATTTTAGGAAAAGGAATGTGGTTAGGGATTTTTTTTATTGTTGTTCACTACTGATTTTGACAATGTCTGTCAACTTTTTGCTCACTGCAGTTATGAGTTTAGTCAGAGCTCCACCAAAAAATAAACTTTGATCCAGTATAACACTCACCAAGCCCAGAGCAGAGAGAAGAACACTTGTTTTCAGGACAGCAATATGCCTCTGTCCTGAGGTTCCTGCACTGCAATACGTACAGAACATTTCAGATAGCATAATTATTAACAATTGTTTATAATTAACCCTTGTCAAACATCACAGAATAAAGCACCATAATATCAACGTGCCTAGGCTGGCACAGAGATTTTAAGGTTTGCTCAAGCAGGTTTTCATCAACAGCTCTGCCCTGGCACGAAATTCAAAGAGAAGAGGGTAACTGGAGCATTTATGCAGAGACACGAGCCTTCCAACTATTAATACAAACCTAGTGAAGAACTTACTAGAAGGGGCAACAGAGGTTCAGACCAGAATTAGCCCTTACTGCCTACTGAGAACAGTTCTTCAATGGATTCTCTGTGCCTACTGAATGTCGGCCTTCAGCCCTTCCCTAAATATATTCCATGTCATCTTGGGAGAAATACTAGAAAGGAAAAAAGACCTGCAGCTCTTGTACTCTTTCTTGTGAAAGGGTTGCCACCACCTCCGCCCTCCTTCTTAGATCTGCTGCACAAATTGGGTCTACTGAGGGGTTTTGCATAGCAAAACTTAAGATGATGATGGCAGAGCATGAAGTGCCGCAGGCTCACCTCTGGCCTTCACTTGACAGTAGGAGAAAACAAGGTGCTTTCAGCTTTTGAAGGCTTTTTTTAAGCAGGTCGGTTCATCTGATCAGAGGCAAGCTGGCTACTTGGAAGTATATTTTGTAGGAGATTATAATGGCAGAGAAATAAAATTTAAATATCCCATTTCGATTTAATAAATTGACTTGCAATTATCCAGTGTAATTCCTCTGCAGTTCTGCCAGGATGGGGCAGAGCACACCTCAGCACACCTGAGACAGACACGTGTGGCCTCAGGAGCGCCCACTCTGGCCTCAGCCATCCCCAGCGCCTGAACTTGGACCCAGTCCTGTCAGACCACGAACTTTGGGGAAATGTAAAACAGTTCAAATCCTCGGTGTGGCTCCTTTGTAGCATGCAGTTTGAACATTGCACCCCGTAAGGGGTGTGCACGGTCAGGTCAGGTCCTACAGCCCATCTCTGACCTCCAGCAATGCACCAAACCAGTCCTCTGGCCTGGATGAATGAGGCAAGCCAGGGGCTGCCACACATGCAGATGATGTCTGGAAGGTACCGTTGATCCAGAAAAGGTGTTACAATGCAAAAAGACCATGTCCTGTTGCACACCGTTGCCCCCGTCCCCCACCAAGTCGGCAGATCATGACTGCACCTATCAGGCTCCAGCTATACTTCGCTCTTTTCTAGCAGTGGCTCAATAGTTTGTGTTCCCTTCAAGGTGAGCTCTTCCTTCAGTTTTCATTTGACCGTGTCGGCATGTTTTTGTGCTCACATTCAAGTGAAGCTAATTTTACGTGGCAATACGCCAGTTCAGGAAACCAATACGCAAATTCATAATTATTCATGCATAATTTAGGAATTATTTGCATACAGTAAACAGGCTATCATGCTGATGAAGTGTCAGATAATACAAAACGCTAATGAAAGAAAGGAAAATAGACAAGAAGAGATCATGAGACCAGAGGAAAAAAGTGGGAGTGAAAATATATCCTCTAATGAACTTCTGAAAGTCTCTCAAGGCTCTCTCACGTGACAAGAGATACCTATAACCACCTTTAAGAACAGCCTCAGGGGCCATTCCCTCTCCCACATTTCTGTCCAGGACAGTACAAATATTCCCAGGGAGCAAAGATAAACATTTAGTCTGGGCCAGGGTTTCTCTGGGTTTAAATCAGATCTTTCTGATCAAACCAGAAATTATTTCTTCCCAGACCTAGTAATTCAAAAAACCCATTGTTGTCAAAGGTGAAGTGTTTCACTATTAAATGGTTCCTCAGCTGTCTCAGGAGGGTACCTACACTCGTATTATACATTATGTATGGTAAGATTATTTTAGCATTTGACTGCAAGAGCAAACATTTCCCAGCCTCATTTAAGTCTCTCTTTCACTCTTATCCTGGGGTCCATGAGTGAGATAGAGTCCCCACCCCCAGCAACTGTGAAAATACTCTTGTATTTTTAAGAGTGCTTGTTAGCAACAACACGTTATTCACTGAGGAAGAAAGAGAGAAATGTATTCACACTCTGATACTCCATCATTGCATTCCTTTACATCATTTTACGATAGTGTTATATCCAGTGGAGAAAGGATCCAGTTCTCACTGCAAGCGTGCTGTTGATAAGGAAAAACAACCAAAGGTTTTCACTGACAGTAAATTTTTCTTTTTCGAATATTCAGCCTTCATTATCATTATCTTGAGCTTCAAAATGTAAATATTTCAGAAAATGGCTTTTAGCTTTCAAGATTCAGAATAAATGTGCCTTGTTTTTAATGCGGTTTTATGTAGATTAATATTGCTACCAAACCATAGGTCTAAGTAGTTTCAATATCCATCTTAATAAAAACGTCAGAGAAAAATGTTGAAAACTGAACAAGTACAAACAACTGAAGAGTGCAAAAACAAATTAGAAAGCACAGTTTCTCTCCTGATTTACGGTGAATGACCCTGTGGTTATGTGCACATTATAACTGGCATAAAATTAAATACTAGTATTACACCTGGTAGTAACTCCTGCTCGACTGAAAAAAGCCCAACCTGACTGGTTTAGGCTCATGGGGGCTATTGGAGTTTCAAGCACTTTCCGTGCGTATGCGTTGCTGGGTGGTTTATCATCGATCAGGTGTCATAAAAGACCTGACTTTGCTATCTGCTGCCACTGAAGTGGAAATCAGTGGCGTCTACCCAGACTTACTATAGATTTATGATACTTCTACTGAACTGAAAACATACCTATTATTAACAGAGGGGCAGCTGACATTGTCACTAAATACAGGTACCGAGACATTCATTATCTCTAAGCATTTTGATTATATTACAGTTTGCTCATTTCTACTCTCACATCAAGAGCAGCAAGGCTGCATTCAGGGGCCAAAAGGAGAGATAGGCTTTCTTTGTGTGTCATTTTGTTTGTTTGCTTGCTTTTTAAGCAGATTATATTGCCTCTCTGCAAAACATGTTTACAATCAAGTCTTGCTTTCTTCTTCCTTTTTTTTTTCCTCCATGAATGGACTTCCAGGGGAGCTGAGATTGGGTGATAAATACAGCGGCTGCAGCAACTCTTGAGAAGAGCTGAGGGTTGGCGTGGCTCTCTTTCGCGCTGCTGTATGCATGATAAAAAGGATCTTTTCTGGTGAAGATGCTCTAGGAGAAAATGTTCTAAGAGCAGAGCACAGTGAAGAGAGGAGGAGTGAGACAAAGTCTGGAAAAGAAGGCAGGAGCACTTTGTGCAGTAAGAAAAGATTTAAGCTTGTCAGAAAGACAGGCGGGCATTTTCAGAGTGCGTAATTTCCAGAGAATTACATGGGATGTGGGTGGCTTCAAGGCTACAGCTCCTGCTCTGCCACAGATAGATTTCAAGGCCAGAGTCTAATTTTATCCTGTGATGTAACCGTCTGTATTGTGAGGCTGCCGAGCTACGCCTGAGTGGCTGTTGCCCAAAGTGATTAGTGCTTTGCTTTCCTTGTTTCTCTGAAGCTGCAGACAGCACAAGAATGGGGCGATTTGGGATCCCTCGGTGACTTGGTATGTCAGCCTCGTGAAGAGCACAGGTGACACAATCGCGGCCACAAACACCTCTGAGCAGCAGCGCAACCACCAGCAGCAGCTTTTTAGATAGCTGAAGGTGGTGACGGGGGAGGAATGGAAATAGAAACTCCTGTGGCAGACATGAGCTGTGGAAGATGCCTCTTTTTTTTCCAGTCATCCCACAGAAGTCTCAGCTTGAAACTTAACCAGCGCAGGAACCAGAAATGCAAGGCAGGGACACAACATCAGCAGTGATTGTGTGCTCATGGATTCAAGAGGTTCAACTTCAGTCTCAAATAAGTTTGGAATTGTCCTGGGAGAAGCAGTGGCATGAAGTTAGAGTTCAAGCAAACTTCACCCCTCTCAAAACAGCAAAGAAAAAGCAATTACGTGCCAACGAGACAGACCTGAGGAAGCCGACGAGGATGAAAACGTTTCGATGTCTGTTCCTCATAAAGGAGGGTTGAACAGGACCACAGGGCCGGAGGGTTGTGACATCTGGAAATGTCAAGTGCCAAATGGAAACATCAGAATTCCTAGGATGGCCTCTCTGAGATCACGGCAGGCCAGAGGGCTTCACATCAGTGGTTCCTGCCTTGGAGCAAGCACAGGACAAAATCACTTTCTGCATTTCCTAGCAGCCCTGTTATTCAATTATTTCTTAACATCCAGTAATCCCCTTTAATTTCTCTGTTGGCGTCTGCAACGTATCCCAAAGAGACACAAGGAGTCGCGTGAAAGAAAATCGGGTAATGGTTTTTGGACCTCAAAGATTTGCCTGATTCTCTGGAGTATCTCATAAGATAAGTCATGTTATTGTTAGTGTCGTTTCTAACAGCGCAGTGACAGTTCCTGGGGAGGAACTGGTCCCTTCAGCTCACATAATTTTTGTTAAAAAAGGCACCGAAATATTTTGAATCTGGGAAACTTTCTGAACACCAACAGAGAGACGAGCAAGGGGCTTGTGTTCACATACATTATGGATAGATCTAACTGAAAAGAAGCAATCAATAATCCCCTTTACTCACATAAAAATGACTGCTATCAGCAGACAAGCTAGGAGAGTTGTGTGGAGCCATTAGAAAAGAAGGAAAAAAGAAACAGTTTCTCCCTTTGTTACTTTTCCTATAAATCACAGTGACCTATGCCAAAAATTAACACTTGTTTTTCCACAAAAATAAAGGTACAGATCACAGGGCTGTGCATGAAATGCTGGAGAGCTGAATGCATGTCTGTAGCCCAGGGCTGCTGCTATGCAATTGTCACACAGAAAATGTCAGGGTTTGCTGTCACTGCCAGATGCCAGGGCTGGCTGAAAACATGATTAAACAGAAAGGCAAATTCCAGAAGGGTGGTCCCTTCCTAGTGAAACACAGCCCATCGGGTGCGTGAGCAGCCTCAGAGGGGTCCGCTCCCAGCACCCATAGGCACCTGCTCAGCCCTGTGCTCACAGCCTCCAGACACATGCAGGTATTTTCGTTCCTTGCAAGCCCTTTCTCTCCCGTGAGCTTCCCTGTAGCAATATTAAAGCAGCCTCCAAATGACAAGCTCAGAGATGGTTTTTCCTTGCCTATACAAGATCACTGACAATTCCACCCACCAAATAGCACTGACCGTGACTGGGATGGGGGTCACACCTGGAGCAGTGAGACAGAGAGCTGCAAGTTGTAAAAGACAAATTAAGTCTGCTTGGATAGTTCTGAACAATAGCACAGAGAGAACTTTTCTCCCAACACAAGGCTTTGCAAGACTACTGGATGGAAAAGAAAAACAACGCATGGCAAAGATGACCTTTGGGCAAAGAAAGAGCCAAGGAGGAAGCCGTTGCACCTGAAATGGCCAGAGGAGGTGCAGGACGGTGCGGTAGGAACAGCAATGGTGCTCAGGGTTGTGTGGCCACCCCTCGCTCCTGCAGCACAGACAGCAGAGATGGGCTCGCCTAATTGGCCCTAAATGAGCTGACACCAACCTTCAGCCCCCAAGTCAGAAACCTAGGGCCACCATGAAGTCTGGCAACTATCAATCATAAATTCTCCTCTGACACTCTCTGTTAAAGCAAAAGCTACAGTATCTTTCCAACACAGCTTATATTTATTTTGTCTTGTACTTCACCTTTTATTACGGCTGTATTAGAATCAGCTTATTCTACACCAGTCCAGTGCTGACTATAAATTATGCTGCGACTGATTATAAATTCTTCATGTTCTTATTTTCAAAGTAGCAAGTCGCAAGGTGGGGCATTGTCTCGTATAATCCTTTTACTGTAATGAACCAAGCTTGTAAACTTATTATAAAGGAACAATCAGAAAACTAGTATGAAATTTGTCTGACAAGGTTATCTTGCCCTCCCTTAAAATTTTACTGGTTACGAAGAAGGAATTAAAATAAAAATGCCTTCAAGGTACCTTCACCCCTAGCAGATGGCAGAAGTCGCAAGGCAAAAGCTATAATTGAAAAATCAATAGCAGTCTTATCATTTATGGCCTCCTACATCAGTGCCAAAAACAAAAAGAGGGGTGTCTGTTCAGGTTGAGGGTACACATTTTCCAGTTGGATGCACTTTGCCCGTGGTCTCAGTGAATTATGGCCACAGCCCACTGCAGTTGTTTTAGAGATCGCCAAACTGCTTAGTTGTTTCCAGGATGGAAGCCAGGGGAAGATAATGTCACTTTGCCTGTTATTAAGTCCCCAGTCATTTCTCTTTAATGCCTTTAGAGCCGATTCAGGAGGACTGGCAGGGAAAGGGCACTTACACTGGGATTGTGGCTTCTGCCTCCCCCTGACAAGTGACCAGGCTCAGTCCAGAATTTCCCTAAGAGTGAGTGCATGCAGAAAACCTGCGCTCTAAGAAATGTTTCATGTGCACATGGGTTAGACTAATTTTAATTACATGCTTTCACACTATTCTTCTCTCTCAGTTTGCTTCCCAGGCTCACGATCCACACATTTAAAAGGAGCTTATCCTTAAGGATAAGGCTGGATCTGCTTCCTAAAGTATCAAATCCTTAGCAGTTACATGGAAAGCTAAGGAATGAGCTTTTCAGCAAGGGCTGAGACCAGCTGGCCTGGCTTAAAAAGAATGCAGAAGTACCTGAAGCACTGGCTGCGCTTTGGCTGCAGCACTGCCCCCCAGCCACAGGCTCCTGCATCTCTGCTTTCTGCAAACAAGTCCTGCCCTCAGGCCTCCAGGGCATCGCACAGCAGGCTGGAGGGGTGCAAAGCCAGCCCCAGAAAAGGGGTGTTGGCAAGCAGAAAGAGTATCATGTGGAAGGTAACAGTGCAAATGGTGCAGGGGTACTGGCAGTGTTCACCCAAGAGCAATTCTGGAAACATCCAACAGAGCAGATAAATGCCAGGGAGGAGCATTTTCCTTTAATGGCCCCTTCATTTCTCTTTTATTGCATCTGAAGTATGCAATAAAAGGAAAAACATTTGAAAGCATAAACAGCCACAAAGAAACAGTCTGGCATCTCCTGAAATACTGTGTGGGGCTGGACCCATGCAATCTCAGGAGGGAGTGAGGTGTTGGTACAAAGGAGTAGTATTGGTGGACCAGTGCTGAGGGAAACCTCAGTCCTCCTCCGAGATGTCCATCTGAATGAAAATTCCACCCTGTCTACTCCTCATCACTTGCACAGCTCCAAGACACTTGCCTGCAGGCTCTGTGATCACCACTGGGGACCACGATGCTACCAGAATTGGAGCTGGTGGACAGAAAAGGGAGTGACAGCAGTGAGACAGCCCCACAGCAGTCCCGCGTGTCGCAGGTCCCAGAGATGTGCCAAGGCGAGTTAACCCAACCAAGGTCGGTGCCACCACACTGCAGCATAAGGAATAAAAACAGCAAAAATTTCACCCACGTGAACAGTAATAACAAAACAACATCAGAGCACCCTAACTGGGCTGCACCTCACTGGCAAAGTTTGGCCCTGTATCTGAAATACCAAGGGAAATTTTTACCTTTTTTAAGGAGTTACCAAAAACCCAGAGAGTGCAGGATCCTACAGAGCCCATCTAGGATGTTAGGCTTCCTGCTCCAAGCTGCAACTGAAAGCAGAGCTGCAGGATGGCAGCACCGTGTGCTGCAGATACCACAGCACAGCACCACTAGGGCTCATCGGGACTAGAAAACTCCAGAAGTGAAAGATTTCAGATGAGGCTCTGGGTTTCAGTCAGTGCTCAGCTCTCCAGCGACTCGCAAGAGCCTCATTTGGTAGGACAGACATTGTAAGCACTTTCTCTGCCTGTGCACGTGGGACTCTACTGCGTATAAGGCATAGCTATTCTCTCCAGTTCAAGCAGGTAAACCTTCTGGACAGATCATACACACTGGAGACCTGAAGAAGGCTTTTGATTTTGAGAAATTAAAGTTTGGCTCTGCTGCGCTGATGAGCAGTCATTATTTGAAGATGCCACATCAAAGCGAAGGGAGTGAGATCGTAGAGCAAAGCGGAAACACAAAAGAACGCCAGGGAGAAGCACGATGGCCTTCACTTTGTATGGAAGGCACCCTCACCCAAAGGCTGCCACCACATACCCTGAAAAGCAGCTAAAAGGAAATAAGAAAACCCTGCTCTACGCCACGTGCAAAGCAGGCAAAGAGGAGGAGGCAGGAGCACGAGAGCTCCCCAGGGCTGTAGAGGCAGCAGGAGAGGTGGGACAGCACATAAGGGGCTGAAAAAGAGGTGGGTACCGGCATCGGGGATGGCTGTGGAGAGGACAGGTTACTCACTGGGGCTCTCTGGGAGAGCCCATCCACCTGGCTTGTTCCAAACTACTTATTTTTGCTGTTAAAAAGCTTCATAAATCCAAGAAGGGAGCAAACAACATAATTAGCCACCAAATTATGCATTTCAACATGATGAAGAGTGAATAGGGGAGAGGTAACTCAGTGAGATCTGTCTGCAAATAAGTCTCCCGTTGGAACAGGCTACATAAACAATTTCTCAGAATCTTATTACATTTGCATGAGTCAGAATTGGCTTGAAAGCAGAAAAAAAGGTAGAAGTTCCTTGAATCCTAACTGGTAACAAACATTTGATCAGGCTCAGAACTGGTATCATAACTGCAGTGATAAAAATAACATTTGCTTTCCTATAAAGTGTGCAGAAAGATGTTAAATAACACCTACTACTGTTTTTAATTCAGCTGGACGCTGTAAAATAATGTCAGATTAGGAAAAAAACAAAGCAGAACCCCAAATTATTCAGAAGACCAATTTCTGGTACCCAAGTGTCGATAACCAAAGACTTGAAAGAGTTTAATAATAATATTTAGTATAGACATGCATTATGCTATTGGTTGTCCAGCCAGCACCTAATTGAACTAAAATTATTCCCTTTGCAAATATAATCAGAAGCACAATTTCAAGGCTGTGAATTAATCTGCCACTCAATGTCAA
This sequence comes from Neomorphus geoffroyi, assembly GCA_033558235.1. Taxonomy (NCBI): domain Eukaryota; kingdom Metazoa; phylum Chordata; class Aves; order Cuculiformes; family Neomorphidae; genus Neomorphus; species Neomorphus geoffroyi. The sequence continues at coordinate 14,061,017 of JAUMJM010000045.1, forward strand.
GCTTTTATATGAGACATTGCTGATGACATCCTGTAGTGCATGGCATGGAGGAAATGCCAGTGTTAAAATCGCAGCTTTCATTTCCAGCAGATATTACTGTTTATGATAGCCTTGATCTTTTTGTCATAAATTTATAGATCCTACTACTGTGCACAAATATCACACACTAAATCTATCAGAAAACATTACTCGGTATAGCTCTTGGCAACATCAACTCTGCTGTGTTGGCCAGCCAAAACAGGGCTCTAAATAAGGAGACCAACTTGGATCATATGTTTTGCTAATTATGCACAAGAAGAAGTTGTAAACAAGCTGCATTAATATTATTATACATGAGTTCGTGGTTTTGCCCAATTCACAAATTACCTATAACTGCTCTTCTCAGATAAATAACATTGGAACAATAAAGCTGACATTTTGTGCTGAAGACTATGACTTCATTGAGGCTTTCAGAGAAATTGTCCTTAGATTTACAGTCTTATTAACCCATGATTCCGAAAAATGTCTGATGAGACTCGTTTATCATCCTAGTCTGGTGGCTGAAACAGTCCTTTTCTTGATCCGGATGACTCAGTGCAGGAGCAACATGGCTCTGAACTGAGACAGTCTGATAAGAACAGATCCAACTGTGCACGGGCATGGAAGCTCCTGCTTTCTCTAGAAGAAGCGCTGCCTCGGGAGGATGAACTCTTCTGATTAAAGTCAATCTTATACAAAATGAAGATGCTAAAAATTACAATGCTTCTAGCAAGCATTAGTTCAGCCGCATCCTGGGATCACACTAAGCTTGCGATGCTTCTGCAGAGCAATGCATGGAGAGTCTGTGGGGTCAGGATGGACACAGGGCTCCTGCAAGCAGCATATCCACATCCTGGACAAAACCAGCTCTAAATGCATAAAGCCATGCTCTCTCCCTGGGGCTTAGATGACCACAAGCACGTCGCTTTGCAGCATCGTTCCCTTTTTAAAGCCCTCCATCCCCAGTGTTTCTGGTTTCACTCCTAAAGGTATGCTTGCTCAGAGGTTTGTGTTGAAAAACGTCAGGAACTGACATCACTCAGTTTCTCAGTGCCGTGGTATTTTTTAACAGTGCATAACCAGATCAGGGCAAACTGTGACTTTTTAAATTAACCATATCATTATTTTGAAAGTACTTTCTTCTGGAGTGTTAGATAACAGGAACACCTTTTTTACCCCATGTTAATCTGCAAATTGCTTTAATTTTTACCTACTAAGCACTGGTCCACTCTCCAACACTAGAAACTATAAATTTTGTGTGAAGAGATTGCCTGTTTTTCTGCAATCTCCTGGCAGAGATAGAAGTACCTCCCTGAGAGGAGAGTAGCACGGGATGAGCATACCATTTCAGCCAGCACTGCAGTTAACTTTTTTGGAGGAGAGCAGTAGTCAGCCGGCTTTTTCCTTTGACAGGGACTGTAGACATGCAGGAAGCCTTAACTAACATTCGCTAGATTTTTAAATCCCTAAATGACCTTCATGCATCTCTTTAAAATAGTTTTGAAGCACTGCCAGCTTAACCAACCTTGCATTACTTCCAGAACAACACTGAGTCTTTGCTTAAATTTGTAGTGGGGTAAGAGCACCTTGTCCCAGCTGCTCTCCGCACACCTGAAGGGCTTTGAATGAGAATTTGAAGAGTTTTGCAGAAATCTCATCCATCTTCCAGAACTGGAAATCACAAGGGGCACAACCACTGTGATACTGAGTGCCCAGTGGACTGGAAGGCAGAGCAAAAGTCCAGATGGGCCCAACAAGACCTATGTGTTAACCCAAGACTAACCCACACCTTCATGAGATGCCACTACAGTCAAGCCAGAACAAGCGTGTGCTTTCCTACAGGTGTGCTCAGCATTCAGTTTTTAAATTCAGCTTTCTCAGAGGCTACTGCTCTACATAAAACTGTGCCCAGACTCTGAACATTACATGTTTTAGTGGCATCCATGTTCCCCTTGACTATGACATTCATAGCCTTTAAGTACAGGTATTTTAGAATTATATTAATGTCTTTTATATTATGTAATGCAGATTAGAGTTCTGTTCCATTTAATCTTTCTCATCCATCATTTATTTAACTTTGCACATTGTCATTCAAAGCGAGTATTTTAAAATCAAGGCTCCATTAAATCTATTCAATTATCTGTTGTTCTGGGTAACTTATCACCAGGTGCAATAGCTTTTAATAACTGAAATAGAACACTATGAAAATAAAAATATGATTGTTAACCTTGGAGCATCCCCAGATCCTCATTTTAAAGCAGCTCAGGCATTAATCCTACAACTTATAAATAAATTATTGTTAAAAAAAGACGAGGAAAAGTTGTAGAAACGGACAACTAAGCAATGTCTTCCATCATTGATTTTGCTTTTTTAAGCAGGTAGGTCTTTTTTCCATGCAGCACATAGAACGGCTTTGATGTTTTATGTAATGCTATCGCTCACTGAAAGGCAACTTGGAGTTCAGCATAAAATTCAGACTGCACAGAGTCTATCCAACCTCACAGATCACGCAGTCCTGTTTATGAAATGTTTTGTATTTAAGAGTATGAACACTACTTGAAAACTATGTTCAGAAGAGACACAATTGCGGTGACTCATTCTTAATCACTTTGTAATTAGATGAGGGTTTAGTAACTTAAAACTACGGGAAAACATTGGTCTGTTTCTTTATTATTCTTACTCTATGTCATGCTTGTAAAAACTTCAAAGTGTTTCAAATGCCAGCCTGATTTCATACATAATTAGTTACGGAACTGATACTTCCAAACAGAAGACTAAGACAATAGTGGCCCACTTGCTAGCATTTGGCAAAGAACAAAACAAGGCAGAGACAAACAGCAAGAATTAGCTGATACCAGAAATCACCTTCCTACCTCCTAGAGTGGGAAAGCTTGGGATCACACCAAACACGTGGGCGGCGCATCTTAGACTTGGTGTTTGTGCCAGGAAGTAAGGAAATCTTATGAACTGAAACTTATGAAATGGTCAGACATAGATGGATAGATCCAGAACCACCTTTGGAATTCAGAGGTGCAGAAAAGTAACACGCTCTAAGGGGAGATGCTCTCAGCCTAGATCACCAGAAGCCAAGAGCACCTGGTACAGCATGACACAAAGTAGCTAAAAACAAGGCAAAATTGCAAGACTGGCTGAAATTTTGTGATGTTTAGACACAGTCATTAGTTTTATCCATGGAAAAATGTTAACCCAGGCTTCCTTCCCTTTCCTAATGCTGGCCAATACCACATCACCCAAACAGCCCAAACCGCTCTTCCACGGACAGCAGCACCTGCACAGCACAGCCTGCACCACCTCAGCAGTTCTCTGGTGCAAGGATCAATGCAAACTGCTATTGAGGCATATTTTTGCTGTTGTTCCCCTATCATAGTGCAGAAAACCAAAAAATGCCTTTGAAAAGATGAACATATGAGATTAGATAAATTACAGGCAATGGGAACAAGAGGCGTACGTGGGTATTGACTAACCTTCCTGCTCAAAGTAATTATTGCAGGCTACAGCGAGGAAGCTTAAAGTCTCCCAGACACCTTCAATCATATCTCATTGGCCTCTAGCCAGATCAGCCTGCAAGAATCTTTTCAATCACACGATCCTATAAAAGCAATTCGGTTTCACAATGGTGATGAATCTGTCCTCTGACTAACATTATTTGCTTGCTTGCCTTGAGAAGACCCAGACCAGACAACTTCAGATTTATCCATGCATTTTCCATGTTTTGTTAATCACTCTATCGCTTTATCGATGTTGGCCAATTACCTCCATCTGAAGAACACTTGCTGACTGTCGATACTTGGGAGGCTGCGCATTTGTGATAAATCTGATTGGGGGACAATATTTCTGTTGTTCTGTTAGAATGTAACAATCAGCTGTAAGGCAACAGGATAAAAACAAGTGGAAAACAGTATAAGATGTCATGTGTTCTCATCCATGGAAAATCATGACAGAGCAAGAGCACATCATTCCAACTACCTTGTTGGACTGCGGAAACACACTTGTCCTCATCTATCCAGAGCATAGTAGTCCATGAAACCTGAGTGAGAGTGAAACCTCCCTGAGCAAGTTACTGCTTGGAGGTGGAACGGTTGGGAATTAACAGCAGGAACCCGCTTTGTGGGGATTGCCAGCAGGCTGTGCTGAAATGGGGCTTCTCAGAGCAAGGACTTTATCCATGACGACAATCCTGCTTATGGTGGCCATTCAGGATCCTAGTCCACAAAACAGCTGTGATGTTCAAGGCAATATCTGTCTTACAGAGGAAAATGTAACAGCAGAATTCCATAAAACTACACTGCACTACCAGGATTTTCTTCTCATTTTTTTTTAAACCTTGAAACGGTCAACCTGAGAGCCAGAGAAAAGATGGTGATAACAGAGAGACAAATACAGCTGAAGAGCAGAGCACACTGAGAAGAGACACAGCTTACCTCTGCTCTGCATTGAGCTGGTAATTACTGCCCCAGGCCCCCAGGAAGAGAAGCAGTAAGATACATATTTCATCTCCTGAAGAATCAAGATCTGGAAAAAAAATGTAATCAACGGTGCAATTTGCTTGTAATTCAGAAACTTTTGAGGTCTGCTGCTGTGAAATAGTTTATAATGAAGCAATTTCTACCATCGTGCTGAAGAGACGTATGGACCAGGAACAAATCAAAAGCCTCTCCACCGGAACCATTCCTCTTGAAGAGCCATCACTATTGCTGCTGAAGTGTCTCCAGTGCACGTGACTTCGCATTTATTATCCATGCTGGTGCCACGCTAACCAGCCCTGTGCAGGTGAGTGTATCGTTGGCTTATCCTGCCTGTGCTGGGCTGAGCCTGGGGGCCCAGACAGCATCTGAGCTCCTCTGCGCAAGGAGACATTCAGGACACTGAGTATGAGATGTTCCCATTTACCTCCCAGAATAAAATAATCAAGCAGTGGTGGAAAAAGGGGTTTTATAACGCCAGCTGCCGAAGTCCTTGTCTGCGAGGCCTCTGCCCCATCTGGAGAACCAGCTCAGCTTCGCAAAGGGGTCCACACAGAGATGACAAACTCCTCTACCAAGCCAGGAGGCCTCATGGTAACCTGCCCGTGGTCAACAAACCCTTGGAGGCTTGCAGGGTTTCCCCTGCTCAGCCAGGACCGTTAGGAGCAGGGGTGAGCACGAGGAGCAGCTGCCCCGATGGGCACCTGGGGCTGAGGCTGCTGGTCCTGCCTCAGCACTGGGAAGGCTCAGCTGGGGCAGCTTCTGGACCACAGCATCGCAGCGAGGCAGGCTTAGCGCTCACCCTAATGAGCTACCAATTACATCAACAAACCACATTAATTTTAATGCTCTCCCATTTATGTCAGAGTCATTACGCTCTTGCACTCCATTTACCCAACGGTATCTGCCGAGACAACAGCAGCTTATTAGCAAAGCAGCAGCATCTCTGTAAGCCCATGAGCCCCGGGCTGCAGGACCAAAGCTCAGGCAGGAGCTCCCTAAGACCCAGATGCAGCAGGGGCGATGCAGGACGGGGTGGATAGGCACCCTGCTGCCTGTCGCTGCTGGATTTCCCCAGGGCAGGATCAGTGCTTGGCATCCAAAACAGCCCGAGCCCTCTGCAACTACGAGGCAGCGGATGGACCTGAGCAGGATCCGAAGCAGCAGCGTGCTGGCGCTGGACACTGATGCAGCCCTGGGCTCTTTCACGGGTAAGCAGAGCTGCCCAGCCCCTCTCATCCAAGCACATGCCTGGTAGAGGAAGTTTGCTCATTAGAAACTGCAGTTTTCACTGGAGAAAAAGAAAAAAACAACAAACCAGGAGGCGTTTTTCACTCTTTTCCATTTAACTTTTAAACTGAAAATACCACAATCTTCAAAGATGACAAAAAAAAAAAAAAAAGTATTACAAGATAGTGCATAAACAGAAATTAATAGAAAAATGTTCACAGGATTTTTAGGCATAAAAATAGCTTTTCTAAATATCTATGGGAAAATTACTGCTCTTTTGGATCATCTGTGGAGTCAGCATCAAGCAAAAGATTTTGCTGAGCATCCTCTCCTCTAGAAGAGCCTCCCAGGATAGAAAGCAAAAGTCTCAGACTTCTCAGCACACTCAATTTGCTAATTTTGTCGAAGGAAATCTACCCACCAAACTAATCCCTTCGTGTTTTAGAGGGAGGGGTCCTAAGGAACACCAACAGCACTGCAGATGCTTTTGCCACCCGTTGGTCCTTCCTGAGGTTGCATTATGGTGTACATACAATGTGCTCTATGTACAATATGGTGTACGTGTCCTGCTTGGGGTCTGCCAGAGTCTTTCCCTTGCCAAATACACATTTTTAACCATTTTAATTCTGAACCACCCTGCAGCCCTTAAGTGGTGACAAAGGGATGAAAAATGGGCAAAGCATGGAGGCGGCGAAGCCATTCATGAGGTATTGGGGAGCACTGAACCTTCCCTGAGACGCCCAGTGAGAGCTGAGATCCTCCTTGGAAGAAGTGACAGGAGTCAAACAGAGTGGGAGAAGTTTGGGGAACTTCTTCCAGCTGCCCAGGAATTTTCAGCTTCACAGGCAGCTGTGCCAAACTGGAGCTATGCTTAAAGAAAATCCAGCACAGAGCAAGGAAACAAGACCCTTGGGCAAGGGTGGAATAAATCGTTTGGCCATGGCCGTTGACCAATCAGCAGTGGCTTGTTATCTCACTGAGGATCAATTAGTGCTAAAATACAAGGTCTGCCCCATTCCGTAAGCCAACAGCAGCAACGTCTCCCTTCAGATCCTGTGGCACCTGGGTGCACGTGAAAACACCTTCCTTCATGGGAATTATTAGCAAAACCAGCAACCTCTCCCATGCAGACAGAATAATAATACTACTAATTTTAAATAGTGGAACTAATGTGATTTGACCACATATTTGGGTACTTAAAGATTTGAAAAATTGGGAAAATAAGTTAAAAAAGTAGAGATCCAGTGGAAAACTTTAAAGGCCATTCACCAGCTAAACAACGCAAAGAAAACAAAAAATAATTGCAAATGAAGTTATCAAGTCTTTTATACTACATTTATCAGGCAAGCAAAATATAGAAGCTAAATATAGCAGCATTAGACTGAAACACTATCTTTAGCAGGCTTAAGTGTCAACAATTCAATTGCTATTTAGCATCTACATGAAATGAGTCAATACCTTGATTTTTTTTTAACAAAGACAAACAGTAAATTTTTGTCTGTTTAAAGAAGCCCAAATCACAGTGAGCTAAATGTAGAAAAAGAGCACGATTCTGGAGAATGATGTAAAACCTAATTAAGGACCTTTGGCTGCCGCAGAATGGAAAACCAATTAAAATCCTCTTTTTGCCTAGAAAAGTCCTAGAAGAAATTCCTAAATCTTAATTTTCTTCTGTCCTTATCTCCGTTGTGACAGGTCTCTGAGCCTCCTCTGCCAAGCCAGGAAAATAAGAGAGAAGTGAGCAGTGTTGCGCAAGGGTCTGCCTCCCCCTCTGCAGGCACAGCCGGCTGGACTGCGATCTTTCATTATGGAGCACGATCGGACGCTTCGTTAGAGAAAGGACTTTTAAAGCCCTATTTAAAATCTGATACGCAAGCCTCAATACCTTGCTGCTAAGTACAGCTCTTGCAGACGGTGAAGAACGATGCTGAGCCCGGGCCATGCCTTGAACCCACCTCCATCTGCCAGGTTTCAGCTGTTCCCAGGTCGAGTCGCTCGGGGTGCAACAACTGCAGAGCAAGCAAGGAGGCAAACACAATTTTCAAGTTTATTCCAAAAAAAAAAAAAAAGACATGCTAAGGATCTGTACACTTCTGTGCTGCTGCCTTGGGGTTGTGCCTCAGTACTCTGCCAGACAATTCGTACCGGTTTGTTTTATTACTGCAGAGAATTATCAAAGAGACAGGCTGGGAACACTCAAAAAGCCTTTCTACAGGTTTATATTTAATTTAAGAATCTAATCTAATTCCTTAGTAGCCTTTTATTTTTGTTAAATTAACACTTAATTCCTTCCTTGCTATTTGAATGAATTCATATCTGTGGTCAGCCAGAGAAGATGAAACTGGAAATTACAATTCTGGGGGTGTCATGCGGCACATCAGTAATAAGAACTAGGGGGGTTTTACATGGATTTTGACATTTATTAATTTTCTTTAATACCACTTTTTGTTCTGTCTGACAATCTCATTACAACCTGGGGTTTGAGATTCACAGCCACAGCAAATGCAGAGACCAGAGGTAACTGGAGGGCTCAGCTCTGCTCCCAGTTCCACCACTGGGAAAACACATTGACAAACACATGGATCAGAAACCCCAGGCCATCGAGACCACCTGAAATGAGACCTGGGAGCTGGTGCTGTGCCAGAGGGTGAGCACCCAAGGGCAGAGGGGGCACGGTGCCAGATGTGCCAGGCACCTGATGTGCCCTTGAAGCGATACAAAAGCACTTTTTCTCCTGCACTGTTGAACACACCTTTACTCCTGTCACTGCGCTCCTTTTTCCTTCACTTTTTGAAGAACTCTAAAATATTCTCTATTTTCCTTCTCACCAAGGCAGACACAATCCTCCCCACCTCTGCGGAGGCACACAGCCGGGTCAGCTCTCCCCACCACTGAACCTTCTTCACAGTGTCGCTCTCACGAGCTCTACTCTTCTCACCTGGAGGAGGGCAATAAAAATTTTCTTATAAAATGATGGATGATGGACAATTGCACTTTGGCCCTGGAGATCCCACAGGCACTGCTTGAGCTCATGGTTTGCTGGGATTTTCTTGACTTAGTGTGTGTCCATGCGTGTTTCCAAAGAGCAGCTTAGGCATTGCAGGTCCTTTCATTTTTTTCCTGCTGCCGCCCCAGGCTCCATCCAAGTCGGCGGATGCAGGGAAGCGGCCCGTTCAGACACAAGGAAATGTCACAGTGCTGGTATTTATCAGCAATTACATAAAGCAAACTTTCACCTTGAGAACATACTGACATTATTTAAATCTTGTGCTCCTGGCAACTTTGCACATCACGACAACGGCAGCTGCAGCAGATCCGTCACCTTGAATGTGTTGTGCCACACCAGCGGGGCTCTGCTTTCTAATCGCTCCCAGTCTCAGGTCTCTTGCTGCTCCCAGACAAGGTTGGGTGCTCTTCCCTCCACCCTTTAGGTCTGCAGCCCCTGAAACAACTTACCCGTGTGGTCTCTCAACCCAAAACCCTCAGGCAGAGCTGCTTTCTCCCGTACGGCCACAACCTGCCAGGCCACACCGGGCACTGATCCTGCTGGCAACCTCCTCTCTTTTGCCCAGGTGCCTTCCCCACACCCAGGAAGGAGCCTCCAGGCACTGCCTCCCAGTGGCTGCCAAAGCAATGCCCACACAGCCTCAGTGCAGGGCAAACAGCCCCTGGGCTTTCCTGCAAGCTGTTGCCTGCAGAAGGGAACCTTTCTGCACAGGACAGCAGCTGTAACAAGGAGGGACGCAGGGGAAGATGAGCAGCAGGGCCCAAAGACCACAGAGATATGGATCACATTTTTAAGCAGCTAAAAATCTCTGCAGAGAATTGGGTACCGACCTGGGGTCTTCCCCTGCGCACAAAGAACAGGGTTTTCTGCTCATGCAGAGATTCACAGTCCCTGCCACCATCAGGGACATGCACAGAGGGCTCACTACGCGCAGGAACCTCACTGCACACACAGCGACGCGTGGCCACCGCAACAGCCAGGTGAGAGGGGGTGCAGGCTGGGGCCCCCTTCACACAGAGGCCAGGCATCTGCAAGCCTTTACTGGGCAGGTGCTGCTGCCTCAGAGCCCAATTACTGAGCCAGAGGCAGCGATGTGTTGGCCATCAGCAGCTCTCTTGCTCACTCCTAAGTGTTACGCACCAAGATGACTGATGAGAGCTGGAAGGCATACCTGCCCCGGGGGCCAGCTTTAATTGCAGCATCTTCCCCCCAGGATGGGGCCTCAGAAAGCAAAGCTGTTTCTTCCTGGAGACCAGCTGTGATCCTGCGCTCTCACCCTCTGGCATGCTGGGCAACGCGCTCCAGGGCTCTGCTGGTCCTTTCGCTTCAGGTGGGTGCACTTGTCATCACTTAGCATTTGCAACCAGCCCTCGAGGATCATTTCCAGGAGCCAGGGCCAGGAGCCATCTGATCAGTCTGCTTACCATGACAGTGAGTTTTGCTGCTGCGCTCCTTACATAAAAAAGGCAGCTTTAATTTGGGGAAGGCAGCTTTAATCCTGCTGGAGCAGAAAAGCCATCAGGAGTTCATTTAGTGCAGTTTGTCAGGAGTTCTGCTTGTCGGCTCTCACGCCATCAGATGCTTAGTAAGATGCAACTCCAACTGGGAATTAACCCATTTTGCTGTTACTGCTAAACCTCTGGGTTTAATTATTCTAAAGAAAGTGTTTTAATTTCATTGCTGGTCTTTCCCCAAGACCTCTCGGTCTCAAAGCAGGTTCCTTTATGACAACTTCAAGACTGTATGTTGGATGCAGAGCTCAAGGAGCCCCAGGCCATTCAGACTCATCCAGGCATCCCAAGACAGACCAGCCTCAAGGGCTCTTCTACATGTAGAAATAGCTTTTTCTTTTTTTCCTCTCTCCATTGGTATAGGTAAAGATTATTTTCCTTCATGCCAAACTTTTGTTCCTGAACAACAGGAAGGATGGAGAGGGATTGTCTAAAGGTTTGTGTACTGTAAGGTCACAGCAAGCTTTCCCTGACGTCAGTCACTAACAGCATGACTAGACACACTAAATGACATAAAAAAGTCTAGAGTGTGCAATTAAAAATAATTTCTAAGTGATACTTATCTTAGTTGGAAAGAGCACTGGATTTATGCTGTCTTCACAAAATATCTGTTTATAAAATAGCAATGTTCAATGTGACCACGTATTCTCTTGGTGGTCTTGTTAGTCTATCCTCTTGCTAAAAATACTCTTGGTTTGTCTCTGGGAATACAGTAATTCTCATTAGCAAATCATGGTTAGTCTTATCTAATACCACAGCACAGACTAATACATATGGAAAATATATTAAAGAAACTAAATGACAGCTTTATGCCTTTCTAAGTGGTAAAAATAGTCAAAGCGATCGGTTACTTTCTTGTGAGAACATAAAAAGAAAAAAAAACCCAAACCACTATGTGCAAAAGTTAGCAATAATCTTGTGCATGTATAAATAAGACCATGCACCTCGTTGTGCTCAGACCAGGCATCGTAACCACACCTATGTCCTTTCATTCCCTTTATGGGACATCTTGAAGGTCCTCAGCACAAGCCATACCTACCTGGCAGGGTTAAACACCAGCTGGAAACACCACCTCAAAGTGCTCTACTTCTACACTGTGCTCATTTTGGTTTCTTAAGTTGTTGGTTTCCAACACCTTGGTCCCCAAATTACAGGCAGTTGCTTGTTGAATTTCTCCGAAGTGGGTGTTGCTTTCACGTAGTCCCTGCAGAGATACTCCAGTCCATGGGATGCAGCATGAGCTACATTGCTCTTTCACACAAAGGCTTGATTTGGACAAAAACTGTGTTTTACAGAAGTGTTAAAGCAACCAACTGGGAATTCTTAACACAATACAAGCACTTCCCACGAGTGTGTTGGTCATGGGACTGGTTGGGTGGGTATGGGCTCAATGTTGCCTAAATCAGGATCTCCCTTTCTCCCTCCCTGCCCTTTGAGATCAGTTCCCTTATTTACCAGCAACTAAGCTATTGGTTTAGATGACTTACAGGCAAGAAACAGCACCTAATTATCTTGCAAAATAGGATTAGGAAGACAAAAGCAACCACACTCACAGATTTATATTTATTGTCATAACAATGATAACGCATCAGTGAAGAAATGTAATGACACTTTTTCAAAATACAGGACAACTCTTTGGGGATATGGAAAAAGAAATCCCCAAACCCCAGACTTACAGATTTTGCTTGGCAGTGGAACCCTCTTGGGACCTGGTTAGACAACAAATACCGCTCTGCATGCAAGAGTTCATTTGCCTTCTCTGATTCATTTAGCTTCTATATTGAGAAAATGAAGTGACCAAAGTAATTCTCATACTCTCCAGAATGCATCGAGTTTGGAGATCACCCATTCAAACAGCACAGCTGAGTGAGGAGCAGCCAGTAACAACAGAGGCAGCCCCAAAATGCTCTGCAGGGGAGTGCTGAATCCAGTCCCTCTTACAAATGAGAGAAGAGGCTGAGCGTGCCTGCAGTGAGCCTGGCTGCAGGTGAGATGCTCCCTTGTCTGGAGGAAAGCTGTGCCCTAGGAAGATGTTGAAGCTCTCAGGTACCAGACAGCTTTGCAATAGGGCGTGCACAAGGTCTGAGCGCTTCCCTGGCCTCCACCACCTTCTTTAAGAAGCAAAACCCTTTGAACTTATCAAACAGGCTGAAAGGTCTTTTTACTAAAATTGCTTTAAAAGCACTGTAGCTTTCATAAAACTCATTTTACCAGCAATTTTATCATGTTGTTTTGGTAAAAAAAGCGCCCTCATTGCGCGGTGACAGCCACGAACAAAATCCACAGCACCCTGTGCCTGTACTAATGCTAACAATACACTCCAGGTTTTTTCCTGAGCTTAATATTACTTGAAATGGCTTTGCAGTTCTGATCTGTGACCCACACAGAAACATGTCACCTTGTTCCACATCACTCACTGGACTTGGAAGGAAAATAGATCTTAAATAAACATAAAAGATTGCATCTGGGTATTTAACATTGCATCTTTTTCAACTGAGGAAAAACAGTTCCTCTGTTACATCCTTCTTATTTATCACTTTGTTCAACTGTGAACACATGATTATTGGTGATGGACATGCCAATAAGCAACCAATGTTACTCTTACTGAATAAGTAAACCGCAAATCTTTCCTGTGTGCTTATAGAACGGAATTTCTGCTATATTGTCTATGATTATATTACCCAAGTTGTCCTATTGTGCAAATCTGCTAAATGAAGCATAAAAATATCAGACAGTTGGAAAGGTCTGAATAGGACAAATGTTGCCAGTGAAATGGCCAGTGTGGCCGCGCAGTTTCTAAGAACAAGTTGCCACTAAACTACTGCACCTCTTTCCAGTGTCTTAAAGATGGAAAGCAAAGACAATGCTTGTTGAGAAGTGATAAAGCACTTCCTACAGGCAGTGAGAAGGAGCAGGGCTGAAACTGCCATACATTTGCCACTGTAGTGCAAGTTTTGCCAACTCGATGTTGATGTATAAGCCATCATCCATCACTTATGATGGAACAAGCACTAAAAACGGAAGAAAGAACATTTAGCTGCTATTTAGCCACTCAAGCTTGCTATTAAGCCACTCAAGTTTTCTATTTAGCCATTCAAGGTGGCTTGATTTTTTGCCTTTTCTTTCTTTTAAACAATTCATCCCACTCCACCTTGACAGCTTGTTTACAATTTGTTTCCAGCCACAGACAGCTGGCAGATGTGATGTGATTAGCAAGACAAGACAGCCTAAATACAGAGCAGACAGCACAGCAGAAGACACGCAACGGGACTGCAAGCTACTTTGCACGCTTTGACATACCTACAAGTGCTATAGTTTTCATCTGAAAGCAGAAATGGGCATTAACCCCTGCAACTCCAGGCAAGGTTAGGTTTCAAAACTGACTGCAGTTATGTGCAGATCCAGTTTCTGTTGAATTAGAGAAATAGCAGGTGGCTTTCTGTGTCTCAGCTCTTTCAGACAGGAACATTTTCAGCTCAGTTCCACGATCGTTAGCAGAGTTACTAGAATAATTATTGCAGTTCAGCTTGTGCACCGCTGACCTTCCCCTTGATGCCACCTCCGCAGTGCTATGGTAACAGGAGCCTGCGCGACAGGCTCTGAGTGCCACAACTGTTCTCATCTGCAGGAGCAGAGGTGCCTGTGGGGAAACACTCCCCTCCAATATTCTGAGTTTTCAAACAACCAGTCATCTGTGTATTTTCCAAGCAAAGGACTATGGAACAGGAGGAAGAGGAAAACCAAAGAAATTGCCTAATAAACCCGAATTAGTATCTGTAGTGGTAGTAAACTCAGTCTCCAGTAATAGCCAATTCAGATACCTGGGGAATTCAGATACCTAAATTCAGCTCATGGTCAGCCAGGGCCAAGGGTGCCCCTTCAAGACCCTCACCCCGTGCTCCCCAACAGCAGCCCTTATTCCCATGCAGCTGAAGAGCGACGTTGTTGGGTGGTCATGGACCACTGGAGATGCACAATGCCTCTGCTCTCAGGACACTGCTTTTGCCCACCCATTGCAACATTTGGGGTGTCTTCCAGCAGGTCCATCCTTCCACTTTCAGTGAATATAGAGGTGTCTTTTGCCTATTAGATTTCCTATTTGCATCTTACACAAACATTGCTCTGCTTAATTTTAAGCCATTTTCAATGGCTAAGCAGCAAAGATGAACACGGGGTTTAATGGCTTGATACTGAAAAGTCAGCTCTGTGTGGGTGGGGAGGAGGAGACGACTCAGAGCAGGGGCTTCTGCAAAAAGAAACTCCTTTAATTTTTAATTTGTTTGCTAATTGATAGGCCGATTTTATACTGCTTAAAATAGTAGCTGCTATTTCCCTTCAGCCAGTGGACTGTTAATGAAGCTGGAATTGGTCCCAACAACCATATGGCACACGTCATTTCTATCAAGTTATCTAAATTCCAGAAAGCCCACATTTATAAGTGTATAAATATGGAAGAGGAAAATGAAAAGTGATTCCTTAAGAAGCGCATTTTCTGGAGTAAACCCAGGCTGCAGCTGTTTATTGAATGGCACAGTTTCTCATGCCACATGGTGTTATCAGAAGACTAAAAAAAAAAATCATCTTAATTTGCAAGACATAGCAAGAATGAGGAATGCGACGTAGAATGTACAACATCTTTTAAAACTCCCAGATCTAATGCCTGATCTAACGAAAACGTATGTTTACAAATAGGATGGGTTTTCTTTGGGGAAGTAATAAGGAGGGGGAGATCAAACAGGGCTGCTGCTTCTTTCTCATCAGCATCCCTAAGTACAGGACATATGCTTGGTGACACGAGGCGGTCTCAGACACGTTCTTAACTGCTCAGCCTCTGCAAGCCCTCGCCTGCCTGGAAGGAGACACACAAAATATATGAGAAATATTTAAGGACTTGGCAGAAAATGGTGGGAAAACCCCCTGACCCTCTCCAAAAGCAGTGGCTGACAAGTGCTAAAACCGAGTGATCTCACGTAGACATCATCTTACAGTGAACTCTACACGCTATGATTGTGGCACAAGTTTGCCCTATGCTTTGGAAAGCCAATTTTCAAATTATTACTACGAATACCCAAGGATGAAAAACAAAATCCTTCTTCCACATTGCTGGATGAAAATATTTTCAGGGCTCCACTGTCTGCACAGGAGCCACTCTATGAGCCTTGCTCGCCCCTGCTCTGACAGGACAGCTAGCACCCTGCCTTCAGGCACTCACACTCCCTCCACTGACCTCCAGCTTCAAAGCACCGCAGGCTGGAGCCCCAGCTGTGCCAGAGGTGGCCACACGATGCTCCTTGGCTTTGGGCAGCCGCTCCCACTGCAGGGAGCAGACTCGTCTCCCAGGTAGGTGCACAGAAATGGGATTCGAGGCTTGCTGCCTCAGTGCAGGCAAGTGTGCATTGTTATTCCATGGCACGTGACAAAAGTCACAGCTTGGGGAATAATGCAAAAATGTTTAATTTCTTCCTTTCACAGCACTGTGTCACTGCAGGCCAAACAGAAACCTCCTGGGTTATTAAACCAGATAAATTTGACAGGATTGTAAATCACAAAATTGTCCCAAATTGCAGAGCTGCTGACAGCATACGAGACAAGCCGGTTGGCATCTGATGTTTCCTTTTGTTTCTTCTTGCCATAGAAGAAATATCCCTTGCTTAAAACTCTCTATAGCAAAAAAAAAAAAAAAAATCTGAATGATGACCCCAAATCTGACAATTCGTGTTTGCTGGATTCAACTAAATGCAGTAATACTAGAATAGCCAGATACAGAAACTGGCTTTAAAGAATGGTTACTAAAGAACCCCCAAAAGTGCCTCTTTCAATATTCTATATAATTTTAAAACATCATTCAGAATTGACTATAAAGAAAAAGCTATGACACATGCGAACTAGGGCATCATTCATGTGATTACAGAAGTGAGGCATTTGTTATATATGAGCTCTGGAGCCGTCCATACATACACCGTCAAGTGTTAATAACGTTGCATATCAACATAAGCAATCTGTGTCTGGTTTGGGGACAGACTCGGGGATTTACTTAATTGTCTTTATTTACAGCAACAACCCTTTCATCTCCAACACCCTGAACTCTGGACAAAACACGCCAAAGAGACAGCAACAACCCCTCCCCTATCTAGAAACAGGCTTTCAAATTGAGATGTTGACTTTTCTTTCTTAACTGCAATTAAGAAGCTGCTTTGATTTTCCATCCAAGTTAGTTCTCCTGTCCCCGGTGCAGGTTCTTTAGTTACACAAGGTTGCTCCTTTGAAGCTGGGAGAGCAGTGCTCTCCATCAGCCTTTGTGGGCAAAAAGAGAGCCTTGCAGGCAGAAGCTGAGGGAACTTCACAAGGCACTGGGCTCTACCTTTCTATTAGCAAGGAATACACACACTCCATAAAAAAAGCTGCATAGTCACTATTTGCAAAAATATATCTGAAAGAGTAAAATATTCAAATATTCTAAACTGAAGTTAGCAAGCACAGGCCAAACCAAACTGTATTTAAATGTCTGATCCAGGGCAGATCTCCGAAGTACATTATTTTTTCAGTTGTATTCTACTGTTAAGAAGAGGAATGACCCCTCTTCTCTATACTTTGCGATGATGCAGCATAGGAGCCTGCGCCCATTAGGAGTTTTAGGACTTTGTAATGTTTACTGACAGCTGTCAAAGGTTTGGGTAAAAATATGGAAAGATACACTGGCAGGCACTGTGTAAAAAACATGGGGAAGGGACTCAGGTGATCAGTGGTGCATTTATTTTGGTGCATAAAACATGTAAGGAAAATCATTTCTACACTTCTAAGAAAATGTTACAAGCAATGAAAAACAAATGGAAAAGAAACCCAGCAGTTTTTTTACAGTGATGTTGAACAAGGGAGGTAAAGGCATAGCTTTTAATTCAACAGAGGTCAAGTGTGTTGGAACACACTTGGATATGGGGAACACATGATAAAATGGACCAATTAAAATTTTTTCCTTCATTAATTGATCCTGTTCCACACGTTAACGTTTAAAATCTGAAGTGTTCCTACAGTTTTTTCCCCACAGTGTTGTGCAGACACATAAGAGTCAACAAGCTTGCTCCCTACAGAGATGTGGAAAGCACAGCCAAACCCTGACACCCCCTCCCAAATGGGCACATAAAGGGCAGAATCAATGGCCAAGTAAGGAGCATGGTGTTCACCAAAGAGGTTCTCTACTTACCCACTCAGCAGCTCTGGTACATAACCCTCCTTGAAAAGGATGAGGAGATTTTGGTGACCTTTAGATGCCAGGGTCACTAAAATTTTAGGGCAGCCTTAAGCAATTTGCCTCCTGAGCACAGATCTTAGCTGGGTTTGGGAATATCTTTCAGAGCAGCAAGGGGCTGGTGGGTAAATAGATGTCCAAGCCATGGACCTCAATCCACAGCTCCATGTGATCTTCAGTAGGCCAGAGCCACAACATACTGTAGATATAAGAACCAAAGCTCAGATTTAGTTTGGAAATCAATCAACAGGCAGTATGGAAGATGGGAGAGGTGCCCTCCTGCCCACAGAACAGAGACACCGGCAGCACAGAATGCTGCAATTTAACGGAGAACACAGCAACCTGCCAGCCAGGTGTGCAAGCAAGTATGAACAACTGGTTCACCTAGGTCAAATATAATTAAAAAAAAAAAGTGGGAGCTCAATGTACACACAAACCTCTGAACCGTGCCAACAAAATCAAACACAATGCCTTTTTTCTGCTTATATAATTTTATAATTACAATTTTACTCTTCAAGTTGACTAGCTTTGTGTGTTCTCAGTCCCAAATGCATTTTCATGTCAGATCTTTCCACATTACAAAAGCCCCAAATAGAAAATTTTTTTATGAATATGTGGACAGTCTGACAGCACGGAGCTCAGAAAGAACCAACTGAACCTTCCACTTCTACTACAGATTCAAAGAGGCGTTACTCACTTCATGACTACAAAGTGAAAACCCCAAATAGCAGCAATAAGGACTCCCAAAGATGGAGGAGGGAAGTAACATTTAAGAGCCAAAATAATACACAGGGAAGGCAGCAATCCCTATTCCAGATCATCTTTTCTGGAATGTCAACCATGCAGGGCTCCTGCAGTAGCACCACTTCCAGGTTATCTGGGCTGCATCTTCTACAAATAACTCTGGAGAACTCCCATGCATCACCGATGCTGGAGTTCCTGACAAAAACCAGCTGTGCTGTTTTACTCAGTAAGATATAGCATGGAACAAATGCTACCACATTTTCCCCAGAACCAGCAGGTCCAGCAGAGTTGGACATCAAAAGACAGAGCCTGTGGACTGAGAAAAGTAGTTCACTTATTGATGTGTCAAGACTGGCAGCAAGTACACATGAATTGATGCCAGTCAATAAAGTCATCCTAATCCCCTAGCTTGCTCTCAAAACTGAGATCATCTTTTCATAGCTAAATGGGTCCTGCAATACTCATGGGACCAAAAACTTCACCATGAAGCAGAGCATACAAAAAGCTCTGCGTTTTAAGACTTTTTCTGACCACATCTGTACACAAAGAACTATTATTCACATTTTAAGTAAAACACCAAAAATAAAAACCTGATAAGCTACATATATTGTGCAAGTAAAGAACACTTTCAAAGAGCATGAAAAGCATAAAGTGCTACGTAAGAGAGCCTGACTGCCCAGATCTCTGGGTAACCTATCACTATGCACAACCTAAAACGGCACCTAAGTTGCAAGATAGGAGGTAATGGGACTACTCCTTCAACACACACATACCTTTTATTAGGTTAAAACAGCTTCTATATATCCCAGTATCCACACACTGAATTATTACATTTATCATAACTCTGTTATATACCAGCAGGGCTGTAGCCATACCAGTGAGCTATTTTTTCCCTTGACATGAGGACCACGCCACTAGAAAAGCTTCAGCTTCATCAATTCAGATTAGGAATAGAGCAAGTAAAGATGCCAGCTACAAAAAGAAAGAACTAAAAACTACCAACCAGCAGAGTCAGACACCAATGCAAGAATGCGATTATCACCAACTGGAGGGTAAATTAGGAAGGAACAACAATTCTGGTAGGTAGAGTGAACTTCCCAGAAAAAAAGTGCTCTGATCTTTCCAGATCTTTACATCTTTGGATATAAGCTTCTCCAGACACTTATATTGCACTTATTGCTATGGCATCAAATTGGTTTTTGATGTCCAACCAGCCCCATCATGTGAAAAATATAAGCCTTTGGGGAAAATTTTATTTATCTGTATGCAAGCTGCCCTAATTCGTGACTTCCATTATTCTGTTAAAGGATCAGACTGTTGGTTGGAGCTTCTGGCTGTTGATAAAATGCTACTCCTTGCAGACTCCTCCCCTCAGAAACAGAACAGGCAATTTAAAACAGCATTAGTATGAGAAAACAGCTCATTTTTGTCCTGGAAATGCATTAAGACTCTGTGATTCTTAAACACCAGACAACTCGAGAGATGCAGGGTCAGGTCATCAGACAGCTGCCTTCTGCTGCTCTGGTTCTCAGCCCATTGTGACATCTCCATTATCCCCAGAATGCCAAGACTGCTCAGGATAGGCTGGATCCTACCATAAATTGCTTTCCCTGGGCCAGACTCAGACTTTATACAGCTTACTAAGGGAAGGGGAAGCACGGAAAACTAGACTTCTGCAGATGATCAGCTCTTTGATGTGAACATGGCTAAGAAACTTCAGATATCTGAGTTTTCCCAGGTTTCTTCCCCATTGTTCTTGTCCCATTTCAAAACACAGCACAAGGAAAACGTCATCCCAGATGTCTCAAGTCATTCAGATAGCTGCATTTCTTTGCAGCGGTATTGGTCAGGCCTTTCGAGGAGCTGTACAGGGATGTGAGCACTTTCTGCATTTGATGCTAATTGGGCACCAAAAAAGCTAAGTCCAAATGAATTCCGAGATTGCAGCGTGGGTTTGCCATCATCGGGAGACAGACAGTGGCTCTCCCTGCTAGCACAATAATGCTGGCTTATTCACATTCAGGCTAAATTATCTGATAAATGCTTTTTATACAGATGCTTTTCTAATTTAGGGAGTGTAACTGCAAAAGTGAAAGCATTCAAGATTCATGAAAGAAGACGTGGCTGCTTATCATCTGGACACTGCTGGCTCTAGATACTATGAGAGGCTTTCTCTTCATACAAGCAGCCTTACTGAAAATGGAAACCGAGTATCTGCTATATCTATATGTACACCTACAGCTGTGGATTCAGAGATGGAAAGGGGTTGTTATGCCATGGTTAAGATGTAATGAGCATCAAGTCATTTTAAACTGCATTACAGAAGAAAACAGTTTGCAGTTTTTGGCATATCTTTGATGTTTGCTTTTCGATCCTGGTGAGCAGATGATAAGTAATGTAATTATGAACACTTTAATCCAAAGGGAGATAAGAAAAAAAACCTCAAAGATTAATTTGATTGAAGCACTACATTTAATCCACTATGCTATGCCCAACACTGGTGACAAAACGATGTTCAAAAGGAATTCTTCCACTTAAAGTTGAATACATAATGAGACATTAAAAAAAATAATTCTCTACATTGTGGTCACATACCGGCTCCTGGGCTCTTCTCACGTTTCAGACACAAAACTTTGACATCGTGACTTCTATCCATCTCATAATGGTTAGATCACATCCTAAGCTTTTTCCAAATGGAGGATACCAGTGAAGATACCCACTTTTAAACAGAGCATCTCATCCCCTGCATGCTGACAGCAGGACATATTGATATTATCCAAAAGGAGTTGCAACTACTTCAACTACTTTTTAGTTCAATTAATAAAATGGAAAAGAATTGTGGATTTCAGGGGATTTAAACTCAAGCAGGGTCTAAAATATGGAAAAAAAGATTAGTAGCATGTGACACAAATAACTGACATACTTGAAAAACAGCAACATTTTCCTATCTAGTGCTTCGCACAGCATTAGAAGAGTATTCTTAGGGTGATGAATCAATTCATCTTGACTGGCTATTTCCAAGTGCATCCACTGGTGCCACTATTAACACATCTAAGAACCTTGCACAGCTATACAGAATTAAGATTATCATGTTTTTAGAGGAAGAATTGCTTTTGATTTTAACCAAAACAATTACAAAAGCTAAAGCTTACACACACATTTTTGGTAGTGACCATTACTAGTAATCTGCATAAAGAATAAATATTAGTACTTCTAAAACTGATACCATAGTAATACTGCTGCTTGATGCATCAAGCAGAGACAAAACACAAATAGCACACTCCCAACAGAAGCAGCTATTAAGCTTCACAGGGTTATTGGTAATAGGTAGCACAAGAAAATAAGCTGTCTTAAACAATTTTCCCCAGATGATGCCCCTCTGTGTTCATTAGCAAAACCACTTGTAAAATATGATGGGAAGTTCAGAACAAGCACGTTAATATTCGCCTTCTATAAGCACCCAGAGCTGCAGTGCACTGTATTTTGGAGCAGATAAAGATTTCTGTAAATTCGCACAGTTGCTCACATAAGCAGTAGTTCTCCAAGGGAAAAAAAAAAAAAAAGAAATTAAGACAGTTTGTTCTTCTGTCAGTCCTTAACAATAAAATTAACAGATCAGGCCAAAGTAGTTTCTTAAAAGTAGGTCAAAAATACCCATTCATGATCGCTTCTGCATTGGTTTCCTAGCAAGTTAATCTACCCACATAGATATACGTACTGCATATCCTGGAGACAGTGAGGCAGAAGAAGAAAACCAAATACATTAATGAGGTAGCTTAGACTGAATCACTGCAGTTAAAAGTTTTATTGAACAAAAGAAGGTAAAATGTGGTAGTCCCAAGTTCACTGAGCAAAAGCAGCTCTCCAGCTGAAGCTGCACTTTGTGCTGAATAACCTTATTAACTGAGACTATACAGAGGACACATTATGCAAGTTATCTCAACAGCAAAGGAGAAAAGGTAGATTAAATTTGATCTGATGGAACAGTTTGGTCAAATTCAGTGGCATAAGTTAATGTTTCTAGCCCTTATCTACCCATATTCAGTACAGGCATACAACAGAATATACAACCGCACTGAATTCCCGTTTGTTAACAGTGTGTGCTCCCATGCAAGCGGAAGCCATTTCCTGAAAAAAAAAAATAATTAAAAATTCCAAACAAAACATTTTAACTGTTTTGTTTGAAGAATCACTCAACCAACTCAGGAAAAACACTTGATATACGTTATAAAAAAAGTCCTGGCCACTACAAGGTCTGCTTCCTGTACAGTGCTAATATTTTAACATTTTTTATTTCTCCCGTCTGCCTAAGAAACTTCATATGCTCTAAAAGCATCCACAAAGTCAAGTGGGTAAATAGATATGTCAAAAGTACTCTGTGAAACGAGGGAGGTAGCTTAGGCCCCTTGGCAACCTTCTGTCATAGTTCACATTGATGTGGTCCACCTCCCCTTGTAATCAGCAGTCAAAAATGAAAGGAAGAAGGATTTCAGCTATGTAATTTAGTGAAAGACCATGATCAATACAAAGCCTTCAAATTTGACTCATTGGGCTTCCAAATGTAAGCTATAAGGTACCTCACACCCAACACACAACATTAATAACGTACCTAGTTCATACATTTTATAGACAGTATCTTCTCATTTGTTAAACATTTGGCTCGGGTGAGTACATCTTTTTTTGTTAACTACTTGACAACATTCTAGGCCAAACAAACAGCACAAATAATGTCAAAGTCTTTTTTTTCCAGTAATTGTATGAAATGCTGTAGGCTAAGCCTAACAGAAACTACTGAAGAAAAATAACAGACTTCATGATGCAGTGCAAAGGTGTTACTACAACATCATAAGTTGAGATATTTCTACGGTGCCGAAAGAGGAGATTCTCTAGACGGTGACCCTGTATTGTCCTCCGGTGGGAAAACAGTAAGAGTGCAGGCTCGAATGCCACCAAGAGATTCTGGAAGGTCAAATACTTTATGCCACTCATCTTTTTCTGGATCATATTTCTGAACTATTTCCACCATACACCGATTATTCCAAGAATATCCTCCAACAACATAGATTTTATTTTCAAAGACAGCAACCCCAACATCACTTTGCCCACGTAACATGGCAGCAATTGGAGTCCACTGGTCTAGAGTTGGTGAGTAATATTCACAGCTTAGAACATCATCATAATCACTCGTTCCTCTGAAGTGATTTCCACCAATAACATATAGCTTGTCTCCTACAGTACACATGCAATGCAGACCTCTGACTGTTGTCATCGGAGCCTTCTGAGTCCATTTGTCTGTGTCAGGGTCAAAACACATAAGTTCCTTTTGGAAAGTGTCATGGGTAATTCCCCCTGGAGAAATAAAACGCATATGAGAGCAGTGCTTCACCATAATAAGCAACAAATAGCAGAAACATATTTTTTTGTGAAGTAATTCAGTCTTCCCTAAAACTGTTTCACATTAACTTGGATTACTATCACATATGTGCTCCATTTCAAATGGCATTCTTAATGTACCTTTGATACTACACTATTGTGGTTTAAGTGGTCCTATTACATAGCAGAATTTCCTTCAGAAAACTTTTTTCATCAACTGGAACTGAAGAGAGAGGACACAGATTTCAAATATTCTTCTATTAATACATGCCTGTGGTTCTCTCTATATCTACCTCCTCCATGTTTCCCTGTAAAAGCAGGGGGAGAAGCTTGAGGGGCAAATCACAGGACAATTTCCCCATCAGTGGATGAAATGTCTCACCTTTCCACAACGCCACTAGGCAGGTCAGAAAACAGTGACACCAATTTCAGACACTGTAGGCTTATTAACTATGGCTTAAGAATATAATGCAACTATATCTGAGGTGCTGACACACGTGCAGAGAACACATTGCTACTGAAAAACCTCCAGCTGGGTTAGCCATTCACCACTGAATTATCACACTTGGATTATCAGTGGCCAGAGATGGCATGGTATCTACAATAGTTATGCAAGAATGTACTTAATTCTTCAGTTGGATGGAAAGAATTAAATACAGAAAAATTAGGTGGACTGTCCAGCCCTTATACTTAATGACAGCCATAACATTGGCAGCACTTGGGAGTCTGTCAGACAGAAGAGGCTTTAAAGGCAAATGACCCAATCTTCACATTTTCAATCCCAAAAGTGTCTAGACTCGTGGGGATAGCTGAGAGCACAGGAGGAAAAGAAAAATATGTGGAAAATACATATCTACATTAAAAAAAAGGCAGGGAGTGTATATACACGTGCCACCTGCAGTAAACAAGCAAAATGGGCATAAAAGCACAAATAACAGCACAAAGATGCTTAACGGATGTGCTTACAGAAAAATAAGCAGCTGTGCCTTATGGTATATTTTAAAACAAACCCCTCCAAGTCTACTGGCACAAGGCTCCCTTATTCAACAAAGTCTGAGGATTGATCTGGTCCAGTGCTTCTCCCCCCAGTTCTTGGTCCCATCTCTTGCCCTGAATTTCAGTTTAGTTCTTAGAGGACAACCCTTAAAATCACAGTAGAAGGACACACACGTCTGTAGAGATTCCTTAAATATTGAGCAGATTCTCAGAAAACCTACTGCCCCCAGAATGGATAACAATGGAACGAAACCAGCATCGGTGATACACAGGACTTAGTACATTACAAATGAAAGACCCAGTGAAAGTAGAAACATCATTCATCATTCACATTTTATGATCAATATGAAAACTTATCCCTTTCCCTTAGCAAACTGAAGGCAAATGTTGCTCTTCAAACTACTAATTTCCAATGCCTTCCAAACTGTATCAAAGAGGATGTGCTTGATCATTATTGCTATATGAATGTATATACGTGGTATTACAACAAAAAAATGTATTCTGACAGTTAAAAGTGCATAATTGCTTTGGAATCCAGATAGGACATTTACTATGTAAATGCACATTACCTAAAAAAATTCTCTCAGATGCTGCAGTATGTATGGTATTTGACTGGCTTTATTATGAAATTGCATCACTGCTTATACCACAGCAAACCTACTGCAACCAGAGACTAATTTTCATTGTCCCCCACTGAAATAGGAAAAGTTAGATAAGCAATTGTTTCACAGAGATGATACAACAGAAATTACTTACCTGAAATATACATTAATCCCCCATACACAGTTCCAGCATGACCATAGTGGGGTTCATTCATTTTTGCAACATAGCTCCATTCATTCATTCGGGGATTGTAACATTCCACAGTGGCTGTTCAAAACAAATGAGAATATAGAAACGTTGAAGCTAGCATGGCAGTTTAGTTTTGAGTACAGTCGCAATGGCAGTAATACATTCATAAGCAGAGGAAATATCAATGTGAAACATTCAGCTGAGAAAGTGTCAAGGGAATTATCGAGTATTATGTCGAGAAATAATACAGAAAAATCTCAAGCTCTGTCCCCAAGGAACAAAAAGGAAGAAAAAATCCTCTTGTATTCTTGCCTTCCACTTGTCTCATTCCCATTCACACACAACTTGTCCTGGCTCATGAGCCCTGCCGGAGGTACAGCTGTGGGACAGCAGGGAAAATGGCAACAAAGATGGGTGAATTCAGCTTTTCTACCCTTCCCTCATGTCCAACTCCCTACAGTGTCTCTTACAGAAAGGCAGGGAATCAACTTAAAACCTGTCTCAAAGAGGATCAAATACATCTGGCAACCAGAACAGACCCACGTCTTCAGCAACATCCCACGTATGCAAAAAATGAGGCTAGATTTTCTTCTTGGTATTTCACATTGAAACGGTCCTGTGCCCTCAAAAGGGGGCAGCAAATGTTGACTAATCTTCTATTGTCTTGCAATGTTTTATTAGGTACTCGCACAGCAAAATACAGCACAGCATATGCAAGTCACTTATTCAAACAGTTTACAAAAGCCAAGCTTTAAAAAAATACAAGATGAAACATCATTGAATCTCGAATGGAGAGAAGCAGTGCCGGTGTCGATACACATTTGTGCAGTTTTCTTTGTGAATTGGAATGTTAAGATGATCAAAGGATTTATCAAATCAGAAATCACACAGGTTAGTACTAACTTAAAAAGAAACCCAGAGCCCAGGTGTCCTTGCAGAAAGCATTTCTGGGAAGGAATCCTCTCTTCAAAGTGGGATGGAAGAGTTGTGGGGTTGCAGAAAAAGGGCTACACAATAAGCACAGAGAATAGAAACAGAAAACTGGTTCAATAATTGATCTGAGCAAGCTGTAGAAATTGGCAGCTTGAATAGTACAATATGACCAGAGGGGCAAGAGATCTTGAAAATCCCTGTAATAAAGTGACCTTACAATGCACAAAGCAATTATCAATAATTGTGTTATCTTAAAGATAAATTAAATCTCATTTTAAATAATTAAAATTAAGAAACAGATTCTAATGGTTGTTATAGAATGCTTAATCTCTGAAGAGAGATGTTTATGAACTATGCGTACAAAATTGAATCTGTCTCTGAAAGTCGCATTTTACTTCCCGTAGAATAAGCTTCTTAATCAAGGGTAGAAAATCTAACCAGCTTTATGGAATCAGTGATGGTGGTTTACAGTCCAGGATCTCACGCAAACAGAGAGATAAGAAAAATTCAGAAGTTGAGAAACTTTCCAGTTTAAAGACAGAAACTATTTAGTGTTTGCCTAGGCCTCTAGAATTAGCAGTTACGGCCGGGCCAGTAAAGCACACCAGTCAGTAACACCCACACAGGGACTGTAGGGTACCTCATGCTAACTCCAAATCTGTCTTTTAAAAGAAGTCCTTTGGAGCACTTTGGAAGAGTGAGGTATAGCTATGGTCTCAGATTACCATAAAAAAAAGTCCCTGTCACAGAAACATTTGGCAAAGAGCACATTACAGTGACCTTCTGAATTATCTCTTAGCTGCTGTAAAATGCACATCCTCCTTACTGTTGCAAAACAGGATGATATTTTGTAATTCCATGCAATTAGACACAAGTAGACACACTCAAAATAGAAGCTTCCAGTTCCAGTGTCAGGAATACGGTTTGACAGCATCATCTAAGGTTAGAAATAAAAAATTAAAAATAATCTATAATGCACATAATTGCTAAATTGTTACAGTAAACTGGATTTTCTTCAGCTTTTCCCCACCCAGAAGCCAAAATTTAAATTTAAGAAATAGAGAAAACTGCTGGTCCAGAACATTAAGTTCACAATATAAGGCAAAGCACCCTAAATTCCTGTTTCTTTCAAAACAAGTTATATACATTGATTCACGGGTATTAAATATTTAATTTCATATTCTTGTAACTGTTTAAAAACAGTAATGAAACCACGAAATGCTTCTGGTTTTGTAGGAGTGCCTTGCACATGGACTCCCAGTTACGCCACTCATCTCAGGAATTTGCAAGATGGTCAAAAATTTAAAAATTGATGCAAAGTAACTGAAGTCAAGTGTGTCTGTACTTTGTTAACATGTTGAATTTGTTACTTAGAAAATCTACCCAACATGGGCAAGTTCCCAAGTTTACTCTAAGAAATCAGCCCTTCAATAAACACTTTTCCTACAATCTAGTCTTCTTGCTACCGATTACCCTACCTCAGCTATTTGAGATGAGCCTTGAGCTGCCCTTCACATTACACACACGTACAGGTAGATAAAAGTCTGCATAGGGAAGGTATGAAAAAGCATTCAAGTATTATTCTACAATGAAAATTTCCAAAAGCAGGCTTGATTGTTTTTTCAATAAAGTAAAAGATACCTTCTTAAAGAATTCTGGTATTTTTCCCATTTGATATCCTGAACTTTGTGTATCTGGCAAGGACTTACACAGTCATAAAGCAGGGAATGCTGGAGACGGCCTCTTGCCCAAATAAAGGTACAGGTACAAAGTACTGATTTCACAAATCACACCTAAAATATTTCTGTGCAATGTGTGCCATCCTGACACCACGTGCAGTATTTGCCCAATCCCCAAATAAATCCATGCTTGCTCTTGCATAAATGTATTCACTCATTCCAATATTCTTTTCTAAAAGGAAAAGCTCCTTTCTACTCCACTCTATTTAGCAATCAGAAGAAAACGAAGATGTGCAGAAATTTCAAGAACAGAAAACCAGATCTGACATGCAAGTAATTATAGCTGTCCCAGTTCTACCCTGACAGCAGCCCCTTCCGACCTGCTAGTCACTGCTCTGCTGCACGAAATCACCGTTCTACTGGCTTTCACAAAAACAAAGGCATCCTCTTTCCCATAGAGCTTCCACTCCGTGCTGAGGTGAGGAACTTCAATTTCTAATACACTATAAAGGACGGGAAAAGCAGAGCATGTGCAAAGCCAGCAGTAACCAGATTAACAGGACATTCAATGCCACACAACTGTTTATCTCACTCTGCACCAGGGATTGTATTTAAGAGAGAAGCCATGGCCAAAAGATCAGTTTAGCAAGAGAAGACATAAAATGCAGAAACTGGTATCCATGACTGCCATCACTATCATCACATTGTAAAGACATCAGTTATCTGAGAAAGGATGCTGTTTGAGTCCAAGATCCCTTACTTTCTGAAGTGGTTTCAAAATTCTCTCAAAACCCACCACCAGACCTAAAATATTCTTTGACACTATTCCAGACAAATCATTCCAATTAAAATCTCAAATCTACCATGCTCTAAACCAAAGCTAATTATTTCCCAGCTGTTTGGTTGTTCCACATAATTGTTCCCTGTTTCCTTGCAAGGTCATTCCACTGCTCTCTCTCAAAAAGATCTTCCTGTGCACAGAAAATGAGAAAAAAAAAATACAAAATTTCAGCTATTGAAGGTGCCTGTTAATTTTAAGGAGGCATCTCCATGTTCTATACATCATCTCCAGATAGAGCACTGTTCACAAAACACTCAAAAGAACTGCTACTTTACTGAACCTAAGTCTATATTCTATATAGCATGAGACTGATGGATTCTTTCTCCCAACAGCATGAATGATTCAAATCAGGCTTTATTTATGTTTAACAGTGGAACTTCTGATCTGTTCATTACCATAATCCAGGGAAGACAGGCTTCATTTTAATAGAATTAAGCAATCTCAAAAAGACACAAAGCTTTGGCAGTCCCAGGGGATGCTCAGTCTGCACTCATTTTATAGAGCCATCTGTGACACTATTTTAGAAGTATATAGATATTTACCACTTCTCTGTCAGTAGCTTCTAATGTGCTTTAAGGATTATTACAGCAGAACTTGGAAATTGTGTGTAATGTCCCAAAACTCAGCATCTTTATTTTGTTATATTATTCTATAATACATCTTGCTTCTGTAGAACTCAAAGATAACTTGGTTAAATTTAACAGAACCCTGAGTAATACTGTACCTAACATAGCAAGGGGCCTCTTAAAAATAAGCTCCTATGCAAGAGGTCCTCCAGTTCACACTTTGCTTTGATAATCACAGTACTACAGAGACAGCGAACAGCCCAACTGGGCAATGCTGCATATTTTTCTTCTTAAACACATTTAATATATATTACATAGACTCATAATAGAAGTTTCTACATAAACAAGGAGTTATTTGAATTGAGGGTTAAGCTTCATTGAGGGTACTAGGAAAATCAATGCCTTCCACTAGCTGGGCAGGAGTCAAAAGAACACCTAAGTGTCCTGCCTGGGACCGGAAGTCTTCTCTTTCTGCCTTTATTGCAGTATGAGGATAAAGGTATCAAGAAATCTGTGGTTTCATCATGGCCCAACACCACCTAAATTGCTTAGAAAAAGCCCATACATCAAAATACCGAACTCAAGCCTATCAACAGCAGAGCCAGAAGCATCTGGGAAGTACCTAACTGCACCAGTTTTGTAATAAAGGCACAGCTTCTGCCATCAGCATCAAGCACCACAACTGAACTCTTTCAAAGGAGAGCTACAGAAAACTACCTGAGAAAACAGCATCCAGCGCTCTGCACAAGAGCACAGCTGAAAATCACCAGTGAGCTCTGCTCACAGTGTCTCTCTGAACCACATATGATTTTCCCTTTTTCTCCTTTCCCTTTTGCACACCTGCCTTCTCCAGGCTGGTCTCCTCCTCGTGCTAAAAGTTGTTCCCTAGGCCTTCTGGGAATATCTTGGGCAAGTGTCTGCTCTGACATTTCAAAAGAACCAACCAGAATTACGCACAATTGTTCTAGGAGTAGCGATGCTTCTGCGCAACCCGACATTGTCACAGGATTGAAAAATCTGAATTATTATTTCATAATTCAGTACATTTCAAAGATATATTTCCCATATTCCAATGCATGTACTACATGCATGCGAATTCACCTCTTCTTACCAAAGAAACAAAAACTTTCCTCAGTGATGTGCACTACTAAAACTACTAAATTTATTACTGCTAAAGCACATACTACCTAGGCAGAAAGTGGGAAGGTTTGATAAAGAGCCCCAAAAACTATAATTTTTATTCCAGTGAATGTCAGGAGAAAAAATAAATAAGAAATTTATTTTAGTAACTTTAATCCTCTGGCCCTTTTCTGTAAGTGCTGATCTTCTGGAAAGCTGAATTCAGGTTCTGAGATTTTTTCCTCTCTAACAACAGATTGAAATTAGTTTGAACCCAAGGGCAACTTCTTTAATACCTGTCCAACACACATTTGACCTTCTCTTCTATGAAAAGCTTGAGAGTTTTTCTCATCTGAAGAGAATAGGAAGTCTAAGCTGGATTTCATCTTTCAGCTGTCAAGGTTTATGAAAGAAACGTGAAAATGAAAAGTGACTTGCCTCACAATTAACAAGAAAAGAAACTGAAGCCCCAAAATCAAAGCATCAGACAGCTACAATATTTAGCATTTATAGTGCTCTTCCCACAAAATGATCCACTGACATTTTTCAGGTCTGTGTATAATTCGTTGCAGCATTTTAATGATATCTTTACAGAAGAATTTTAGACAGGTGATAGATTTTGTATTTTCAAGCTGCAGAGGAGTTGAGGTCAGCAAAACAGTATTGCTTGACCTAATTTAAGAAAAACACTGCACTTAAAGACTGCTGTACACACAAATTGCATTGCCTTAGTTGTCACCAAGTTGTTATTTCTCATCGATTTTTTCAGACTTGCAACTTTTTCACTGACGTTCTTACAACCCTACACTGTTTAGATGTTACAATACACAAGGATAGCAATCTGATCATTTGCTATTAAATAGTAAATTATTAGAAAAAAATAATTAGAAAATAGCTCAATGAAGGTCAGGTTTTCTGACACAATAAAGATCAATACTTGTTCATTTGGTCTTTTACATGGTATTAAGCTTGGTTTTAGAATGTATTTTCAGGTAGATAATGTGATATGTAAGTAAAAAAAAAAACTCTGAAAACCTCTAGATCTGCGTCAGAAAATGGCTGTCTAGGGAAAACAAGTTATCATGAAACAGCTTCCCATATTTTTTGGAAACAGGAGGCATTATGAAATGTATTGCTTCATCAAACATTGGAATGGATTTTTAACTTCTAGCAAAACTAGCCCAGTTTTGTGTAGTGGAAACAACGTACTTTGTTTCCTTAGAAAGTCTGCAATATTGAAATGAAACAAAATTAAAATGTATATGTGAATGACTGAGATGCATTAAAAAAAATCACAGATGCTGCAGCACAAATTAGGTTTTGTATTGTTTCAACGCATTTCTAAAAAGCAAAATTCAGGAGCAAGACTTGAATCTCAGGAACTGCCACAATGATTTGACAGAACACATTTAAGTATGGGCTGAAAGCAGCAAACAAAATAATGAAATGTTACACCTGGTTTAGCTATAATCTTACATTAAAATTCCAAGCATAATGACTGCAGCTTTTCAATTTCAAAGCACAGACAAATTTACTATTGAGAGTGCACTCCCAGACTAACCTATGGCTTTGAAAAATGCAGTGGATTAATACGGGCCATCCTCTACAGACTTTCGTTAAATTAAAAGTTACCATGCATTTATTCTCTGCTTCCAATCATCTTATTTCCCTAAAACTGATTTGGTCAAATAAAATGAAACATCTTTTGCAAGTGGGGGAAAAGGAAGCAGCAGTACAGGGTCATTCATATAAGTTAACTGTAGACACAAATCACTTGCAAAACGTAACATTTTTAGTAATGAAAATAAGTCCAGAATATCAGGAGACATGAATCCCACTGATCTGACTGAAACAAATCACTCAAGTCATTAGCACACCTTCAAAAAAAATAAGAGAAAAATCAAACCAACAATAAAAGCCTTGCATTTCAAAATGAGTGTTCCAGAAAATTTTCATCTTTCCAAAAGCAGTTTTCTAACTGAAACTCACTGTTGAACGGAAGTCATGTCCCTCAAGACTGAGAAGTGTGGGTTTGGTTTTTCAGCTTAAGTAATGGTTTTCTCGTGTACAGTTTCACCTACATATATACACACACGCTTATACAAGTAGACATACACCCTTACCTTCGTGTTAAGATGATAAAAGTGAAGACATTGTATAGTACACATTAATACACAAGATACATGTATTTGGGATTTTTCTTTATGGAAGCCCTTCTAAAATTAACTGCTAATAGTATCCAGAAAAACCTCTCTGTGCATTTGCAGTATTTCTGGAAAGAAGCTGCACACTAACTACTTGAACTTCTTTCCTCCCCACCCATTCCTAGGCAGCACAATATTTCAAGGCCTGAAAAGCAAGGCGAGAAGCCATGTCTCAGAAGAAGCACTCACCTAGCTCACCCGCTGCATTGCGACCACCAACTGCATACAAATGTCCTTTCAGGGCACTTAGGTGGAAGAAGGTACGCTTCTCATTTAAAGATGCGACTTGCATCCACTTGTTGTAGCGAGGATCAAACCTAAAGACTGTGTCAACCGCTGTCTTTCCTTTTGTGTCGTAATTGCTCTGGCCCCCAACTACATAAAGAAAGTTTCCAATCACAGCGATGCCATGCTGGTACCTTGGTGCATCCATGGGAGCTAAGGATTTCCATTCATGGGCCTTCTCATCGTACATCCGTAACTCCTTGCTGACGACCAGCTGCTGCCTCAGCACTCCCCCCAACGTCACCAAGTGAGTACTGTCCGATCGAATGGCAGTTCTCTCTGACTGCATAACTGGTTGCATGTATGGCATCATTTGGTAATTGCTGGCTTCCAAAAGCAAGTTTACACAGGTATTGTCAGTTCTCATGAAGTCTACTGTTTGAACATAGTTAATAAGATCCTGGGGCGTCATCAGTGGAAACCTGATATTCTTCATTAGCTTTGCAGCGTACTCCATCCGAGGCTCCTCATACCGCAGCCAGCGACAAGCTGCCTTGAAGAGTTCAAGTTCAGTGCAGTGCTTAAGGCTATTACTTGAAAGCACAAAGGCAAGACGTTCAAAGGGGAGTTTCACAAATTCACCAGTACTTAATAATGCAGGGAAGTTCTTCAGGATGAAATTATTAACATATTTATCCACTTCTGTGAGATTGTATGTGTTGGCAATTCGCCCAACCTCAACACAATTTTCCAATGAAACCTATTAAGTAAACAGAAAGAGGAATCAGAATACTTGCTTAATTTGGTGTCTAAATGATAATGTAGAATGTAACGAATGCTATAGAACCAGTAATACTTCATCATTTTGCAGTGCTCAAGGTGATTTACACATCAGCAAATAAATATTCAATGCAATGTATATATTCATGACTGCAAGGGGAAATTCAATGTATTTCTTTCCTAAAAAAAAAAGGAATGAGACAAGTAACAAGCAGATGGCATATATTAATTATGCCAAATATATTAAATAATGATATATGGAAATTATACAGCATTTCATCTTAAACACTCTGCAAACATCTTTGTAAGAAAGACATGTAGAAATTAAAGGAGAGGTGATCAGTCCAAGGTTACAGAGAACAATGAAAAAGTAAGTCTCACCATCAGACATTTTCTGACATTACTAAAATCGTATTGTCCAAATGTAGCCAAGGAGAATGGCACATCTGTGTCTCTAAGGCCACACATTTCAGACAATTTATTTACAGGGTTAAATCCCATGAATACATTCTTCAGAAACAAAATTGGCACTTCAGTAAATCAAGTTGGTGTTCTTATGAAACACATTCAAAATTAAATACATAGCGTTGTCAAAAATAAGACAGAAGTAGTGATTTTTATTTTTTTTTTACATGTACATAATTTTTTTAAAGAATGAACCTGGGAGGATTTCCTCTAGAAAAAACCATCACCGAAACGCTTTAGCAGTAGCGACCACACCCTAACCTCATTCAACACTTGAGTGACCGTATCTCGGTAACATTTTTCACAGTGTTGCTGCATCTACCTTTCTTACATCTTTGGCTCCTAAATTTCTGAGGTCACTCAGGATCCAAGGCAGAGGAAGGAAGACAGATTGAGGGACAGGATATGACTTAAAGTGGGTGTCCAGTGAAGCTGGCCAATTCATTTCACCAAGCTCTATCGCACATATGCAAAGCAAGTCAATTTTCAGACACTTCTTGCTAAGAATTGCAGCTTTTTTGCACTCAATCCTTATTCTAACCCAATGTTCATTTTACACCTGCTTTCTAGTCTTAGCATATGTCAGTCCTACTCTATGTCAACAATTTCCACAACTTTGTGATTTTCAGTATATCTACAATGCCAAAAGAATTTAAGCTTCCAAATACCATGATTATTTAAAAAACAAAATTATAAAGGTTGAACACTATGACCCAAGGAATTAAAAAAACCTACAAATGAACTTCTGGTCACAACAGAGACCATGAGATTTTAATACTGTAAAACTCAACCTCATCATTGCCCTTTAATACTAGACAATTCAAAAGACTAATGCATATGGCAATATATTTTTTTAATTCACTAGAAACTGACTGAACTTGCCCTAGAGTTACCACCTGCAGTCATCCAAAGTCTTCATTCACACAGCCTGAAACACCTTCATACAGTCAAAGGTTCCAAATCTTATTCTTTACCTTTAGAAACACTAATCCTGTAATCAGGTCCTTTCTAGAAGATGAATGTGTGCCAGACTGTCAGGAGTTCTATTATAAAATATCCACACAATAGATACATGGAAATTATTTTTTTTTATTAGGAAACAGACCGCAGTGCTTATATCAAAGTGTTATCAGCTCAGCTAGCAACGACCTATCAGACATTCTCTGATGCTTAAACCTTTTTTTAATTTTGACTGGCTTTGAGAGTCAGTATCAAACTAATGTATACGTTTCCTTTCAGGATTTTTAATTAAAATAAATTAATTGCATAATGGAAGTAACAGCATACCTTAAATTAAGTAAACAGGACATTTGCATTTCTAAAATTGGTTTCAAGCTGTAAAATAAAAATAAAAGCAACAGAAAAATCACCCCTTAAACAGCTGACATACCACAAATCTTAACTCCTGCTATCAGTTACTGTATTTAAACCTACACTGGAATACATTCACTAGCATCGAACTACAGAGATGCACCACTTTCTCCATATCAAGGTAAGCAGACAGAAAGACACTACTGCACGCAGAAAAGGCATGCTTGAAGTCAAAAAATCAAAGCAAAAAAGGTACAGATTTATGTATTATTGGTACATAGTGTTCAGGTTGCCATAAAGTTTAGACCTATAGCAGAATGCATCCAGTTATCAAGTGCCCAGGATGCATCCAGATAATGTATTATCATAACTATGTTACAGCGTAAGTCTATGCAACTGAATGTATTCCCGGAATGTTTACATTTGAGAAATTTGACATGGTACTAATGAGAGGTGTGGAAACTGCTCTCTATGGAAGGCAGTCAATCAGTAGCTCACACAAACCAAAGCGATTGCTACTTCTAGAAATCCCGCTGAAGTAAATGGAAGGAATGGAAATATCAGACAAAAAAAAATAAGTCTTGCCATACAGTGAATCCAGTAACTGGTAAGGATACTCACACAAAAAGAGCTAAAAGCCATAACTGGTCAAACAGCTAAGCAACTTCTTATGAAGTCAAGAATTTTAAATAAACCTTATTTTATTTTGGCTTTGACTACTGAGTAGAGTTGCTCATGGTAATTGCTCGTTATAAAGCAGAAATAAATGTTTCAGAAAATACTAAAAAGCTTTTCAAAAAAAGAAAGGTCAGGTACAGCACAGTATTATTACAGCCTGAAAAACCAAATGCAAAAGCCAAAATACTTCCTAAAGAAAAAAGTTGACTTAATTCTTAGAAATTTTGAAGCCATCACTTCCCAAGCTCTGGTAAAAATTTAATTTGACTATAAAATACTATAGAACTAGGCACAAAGCAAAATGACTGCAAGCATGAGAACCTTGGATAATAACTTTGGAGAAATAACACAAACAGAAAATCAAGCCCTCAAGTCCAGTGCCACAAAACAGGCACCTAACTTTTTGTTTCAATGACTGTTAGACACTGAAGCACTTAACATGGTGTTTCAAAGGGTCTAAGTTTAAAAGAACTTAAATTCCCCTGAAATCCTCAATTTTTTCTTGTGTTCCCATACAAAAAAAAGTCAAGAAATCACAGCACAGAAATCTGACCAGCTAAGGAAACAAAATCAACCATACCCACATGTTAGAAAAGGTGAATTTCTAGTGTCTGGCAGTGTTGGCCCCCGTTTTAGATCCCATGCTTCCACAAAACTGAGATCCTCTTGCTCCAACCTCAGTCAACCAAGCCCTGATGACGATACAGGACTTGCAAATATTGACACCTCAGTATTTGACAAGTTGCTAATTGTTACAAAAACGTAAAGCACAGAATTACAGAAGGAATAAAATTTACTTATGTGGCTATATGAAAGGTACAGCCAAGACATTAATTTTCAGTGTTTTGGAATGTTTTCTTTAATTACAGTGTAACATCCGTACTCTCATTACACTGTGATTTTCCCATGGGTGCTATAATTTACCTGGATAGGGTTCTCATCTTTCTCTGTTTTGTACACTGCTGCTGCTTTTGCAAAAATGTCACTGTGCACTCTCTAGCATTCACTACTCCAAAAACATTTTCATGGAATTTTTATTATTTTTAATTACATTATGGCTCATTTAAATGTGAACCTGCGAGTAGACCTAGTCCATTGTATATCTATAAATATTTAAAACCAATACTAAAAAAAAAACATGCTAGGAAGTATTCCAGAGTTTCCTTGGGAGTCTGTTCAGCTGCAGAGCAAAGACTATCAGAGCTACTTGACAGGAGGGGTATAAATGCAGAACAGATAAAAGAACATTTACAAGTCAGCTACAACAAATAGTATTCTTCAGAGGTCTCACTATTTTTTAAACAAGTTAGGCTGTTACCTTAAGCCTTTGTTTACCTTTGTAAATATTTCCAATATCCCCTTTACAAAATAACACAGTTACATTATGCTTTACATAAACCTGGCTTCTATAATCTCTTTATTAATGCACTCCCTAGACAATTCAGAGACAATTATGCACTTGTCTGGGAATTGTTACATCAGCTCTCAAGATGCTGCTCTCAGTTAACTTCACTAGAAATATGCTGAAGACTCACTCAGAAAACTCATTTAAATTGAAGAAAAGCTCCCTAAAAAAACAGAGTGAAACCTAGTAATGGGGAGTAATCTTTGTAAAACTGGGATAGGGTATTAAAAAAAAAAAAAAAAAAAAACCAACAAAATCCCCTACCCATTTGCTTATGAAGTCTTGTTTCTGTTCCAACAAATTCAAAAGTAAGTTCATTCAAATATTCTTTATACAAGGATACCAAGAATACAACTAGGCTAATAGCACAAACTTAGTTTTGGACTTCCTCTACAGCTATCAAACGGAAGAGGTTATGTTCCCTTAAACATCGGTATAAATTATTTAAGAGAAGCAATAAAATTATTAAAGTCTTGCTGATTCTTCCAAAATTCAATATGAAGCAAGATGTTTCTTACTTGAACCAAAGCAGTGACTGAGTTAACACCATAAGTGAATGAACTATCAGAAAACAAGC
The DNA here is from genome assembly GCA_033558235.1 of Neomorphus geoffroyi. Lineage (NCBI taxonomy): Eukaryota > Metazoa > Chordata > Aves > Cuculiformes > Neomorphidae > Neomorphus > Neomorphus geoffroyi. The sequence continues at coordinate 14,099,201 of JAUMJM010000045.1, forward strand.
ATTTTAAACAATGAAAAAAATTCTTTTAAACAGTCCAATTGAAGATGAAAGAAGCTCTTTCCCTAAGAAAGCAAAATAAAAAAAAGCAATTGCCCTACCCAGAAAGAGGAAAGGGCAACACAGTGTCCCTAAGGCTCATCTCCCATCAAAGAGATGCCGCTATGAATCTTAGATTCAAAAGAACACCAAGACCTTGTTCCAAGATGGCATTTACAGCAACATCAACCCTGGAGAACACAGACTGCATCCTTTTGGAAGGCAAAAAAATCCCAGAGCAACAAAAACTAGATGGCATAGGATTTCAGAGTAGTAAGATTAATGGCACATCACAACATTCTCAGAGAAGTGGCCATTAGAAAATATGCTAAAATTAAAAACAAACCAGTAGCGTTAACACTTTCCTTATGAAACCCATTGCTGTTATTAACAGCTTAGAGTCCACTTGCTTGCATAAATCATGGTACATGCATTTATTAGGGAGGTCACACTTCAGAGCCTGTACCCTGAGGAGCAATGGGAGTACCTGCTTCTTTATTTCTCATTACAGACTATCAGAAAGCTGAATTTCAAATAATATTCTAATTCATGTAGAAAACCCCAGTTTCACTGTTAAAGGTGAAGTTAGATTTCTTGTAAGGTATATAAGCAATTTATATTAACATCACAAAACCTCCAGGAAACATTAGAAATAATGCCCAAGTGTGTCTCTAAGCAGAGCTGCTTTGACAGCTCTCTCATTCTGCAACCCCACAAATTAGTTGAGCCTTACCCCAGGACAAAGAGTTATATTAGTACAAGATAGCAGGGCAAGAACTAGGAAAGGTATTGAAGCATCATATATTGGCATTATTTATACACTGTGTTTAAGTTACAAAACAGTTAACTGCACCCATATTCTAAGATTGCACTGTTTTAACTACAGAAATAAAGTGAATGTAACTGAAGAATACAAAATACATGCAGTAAGTTGACTGTAATGCTAGAATGAGTGCAGTCATGCAGTAAGATGCTGAAATCTCTGATATGAAATTTAAGTAAAGGATGTTCAAAAAATAAAACCTCTGAAAAGCAACCCAAGCTGATCAAATATGTATGTGAGCTATGCTTAATAAACAACAAGATTAACCAGAGGAGAGTAAATCCAATGCTTTTAACATAAGGTTGGAGGCAGAAAAATGGATTGTTTTCACATCACATCTCTTTCCTTACATGCCTTTTCCCATCCATGAAGATCGGAACCCAAGAAAGAAGATAAAACCCAAGAAAAAGGTTACCAAAGAAGCTAGCTACCACTTTACAAGCTGAATGTTTAACAGCTCTTTGGCAAAAACAAAAGATTGATTTTAATATAGACAGAACAGCAAAACTGTTTGACATTCAACTTGAAGAGAGCGTGGCATTCTTCTCCAAAGCACAATCTTAAAACAAAACAGGGCACCAAGTCTGAAAAAGGGAAGGAAAGGAGGAGGAAAAAAGGTTGTCATGCAGGTTCCCCCTCCCTCAGCAGATTTAGGACCTGAGATTCTAATCTCTGTAATAAACATCAGCGCAACTTTAAACCATAGACAGACTGTGGTGCACTGGAACTACAAGATACTGCTTTGCAGGGAAAACTTGGTTTTGGCTCCAATGACACAGAAGCAACCATGCCTCGTAATTATTATTCTTTTAACTAATCTTTACTGCTACAAGAGAAGAGGGTTGCTACTTTGAGGGCTGTTCCCTGCTTAAAAAAGCACTTATTTTGGTGACTGTAAAAAAAAAGTTATCACCCAGTAGCAAAGCCATTTTTAGTTCTAGCAAAATAAGGCAATAAACATAAAAACCTTTTAACTACTTCCCATTTCTGTAACATTCCTATCAGTAATCTCTTTAGAGGACATATTATTCTGATGGACTGTGACCAAGTTCACCCATTTACAAAAGAAGTTGTAATGGTCTTTGTGGTGATCACTAAAACCGTGGGCTTCATTCCTCAAAACAAAGAGGTTTCAAGAAAGGATATTAACAGATCACAACAGCAGCTCACTTTTCTGTTATATTTTTTTCAGTTTAACTCATCAAGTAGCTTTCTTATGGAAGGACACAGAGTGCGAAAGGGTACCAAGTAAGGAATCCAGTAAGGAATCTGGGAACTATGATTATCATTGCTGCAATACACTTAGGAATTAGAAGAATTTTAACGTGACATATTATTTATCTCAAACTCACACTGTACATAATACTTAAAAGAAAAAAGATTTCAAGGAAACTACAAAGCATATTAGTTCTCTTTCAACACAAACTATGAATAATGGCAAGTTGTAGACTTAACTTTGACAATGACATAGTCATTGTTCTTATTAAAAAGTAGTAAGTCTTACCCCAGAGATAAGAAATACTTTACAGAAGTCCAAAACAGGTAAAATCTGCAAAAAACTGGCAGCTTCCAGAGTGTCCTGAAGGTTGTCCATGTTAAGGGAAAGTTTTGCAGTATAAATGAAATCAATGATCTTCTTTAGGCCTATTTTGTTCACACCATGAAGCTTAATACACATTAAATCCTGTTCCTTCATTCCTCCTGAAAAAGATACATAGATAAGATTATATGATCACTTCGACTGGTTTGAAATAATTTCATGAACTTATACAAAATTATATTGTAACTTTAAATTTTAATTTAAAAAATCATATGCCGCAGTAGAGAGAATACAACTACTGACTTGTTTGCAGTCCTGGACTGATTCACACACAACACTGAACATGTGTCTAAGTATCCAAATGATGGCAATTTGGAGATGACATTATGCATTACTTTAACAGAAACACCACCTGTGAACATAGCCTTGAAGTAATCACTTGCAGAAGCCATCATTGCTCTGTGAACAGGAAATACTTCATCACCATCTCCTGGAACAAGTGTCACATCACAAAGCAAACCTTCCACTCGCAGTTGGTCAAAACCCTGAAAGAAGAGAATAATGTGAAGCATCCATTTGATTTGAGAGAAGAGCAGGAATCTCTTTTGTTTCCCTTACATAAATACTTATTTATTTTTATTTACAGATGTAATTTAGTTCCAAAATAATCTGCCATCTTAAAACCATTATCTCTAATATATTCAAGGATAATTATTCATTGGAAAACAAATGGAATAATTATTATTTTCCAGAAAAGGCTGAAGAACTCAAAGTACATTGGGCCTTAAGAAGTACCTTTAGTCTGCTAATTATTTTCAGAGAGGAGTTTGTTTTGTAAGCTTGTACTCCAGCAATTGCTCCAGGTAGGGACTGATACCTTTTCTGGACCTACCTTTTCCGCACACATACATAGTCTAAATAAACTGATATGGAACAGAAATATAAGTTCTTTGCAGCCTAAGAGGCTGCAAATTCTGAGGTCTAAAAGAAAAGCTGTCACCTGGTGCTGTGACTATCAAATTCATTATCAAAGTTTACATGGCCAAAACTCCAAAATAAGCCCATCAAAGTAATCTACAATAGTATCCTAGCAAAGATTTTCCACTGTAGATATGTCCAGGGATACTGGAGGATGAGTGGAATACTTGCCACCTCCACACACTACAGAAATGAACATAAAACATTTCCTTCAACCAGGCACATCTGATGTTTTTCTAGTACTAACAAGAACTTAAATACTGTCTTTATGGATTTAACATTTAGAGATGTCTTGGCATCAGCCCCATGGTTTAAAATTTAAGTTGTCTTAAAGAAAGGCTGTATTTTTAGAACTACAAAGGTAAGCAGAAATGAACACTCAAATTTCTCACACAGAAGAGTACAGAGTGCAAATGAAAAAGTGAGTTATTGGCTCCAATAAATACCAGAAGCCAAACACAGGTTTATAGAAAACCAACGTATTTCAATGTCTCAAACAACTTGCCCGTAGTTTCTACAAACAAGGCCTTTCAACTACCAGTTTTCCAACTACCAGTGCTCAAATCTTGAAGAATTAAACAAGGAGGAAATAAGCTCTGAACGTTTTGCCTAGGATTCCCAATATCATTATTTGCTGTTATGTCTCTTGTCCTATTAAAAGCAAGGATCTTCGCTACTGGTATATTGATGATTAGAGTCTTTCTCAAACAAAATACAAACTGAGCAAGGCACAATTCTACGTTTGGTGCTTTACAGTTTGTTCTCCTCATTTTTCTCCTTCACTAATGATCTTTGAGTACAAAATACACAATACAGCCAAGGGAGTCTTCATAGTCTAAAGCAGGGGTATTTTTTATTGGTAACCAGTATATATTCATGCCAGTAACCTGTCTTGAACAGAGGGAAATCCTTCCATTGGCTAACTCTAGCTTTAGCTAGAAAACTCAAAGCACATTAAAGTCTCGAGATCAGAATACCTATAACCCCTGTAGAGACATAAGGGAAAATATTTAGAACAATTTAACTTCTTCCAAAATTTACAAACGAGGGAGAGCTGTGCTCAAGCCTGAAAAAGCAGAACAAAAGAATCACTAGCTTCTCTGAATATAGAAAAAAAAAAAAGTCTCATTTTTGTCCCCAAGCCTGGGCAATCTATTTAAAATGACAGCAAACTGAGACAGTAAGTGGCAGTTCTCCAAAGAGTTATGCCATACAGACATCACCCGCACTCCTGAGAAAGACTGCACAGATAGTAACAAGAGCTACAGCAAGCTTGAACTTGACTCTGGTGTGTAAAAGCTCCAGCAGAAACAAGAAGATAAAATTAATTTAGTTTTCAATTCTTAGAGCTTCAGAGACAATAACATTTTTATCCTTTTTACCATTCGGCAGTGCCATACGGTCAGAGCCAGCACAGGGCATTGCACCAAACCTGGCAGGGCTCTCCCATCTTCTGTAGGCGAAGGAGGAGCATGGGGCTCTCCTCATTACATCCCTAAGGCAGCTTTCACACCCAAGATGATACAAGTGTTTGCCTAACATAATTACTTGATTACATTCAAGCGAGCTTCTTGGATGCAGCTGTCACTTCACAGTTTAAATTATATTACCTATTAGAATTTGAGAGTGGACAAGGACACAACCCAAGGAAAAGGTCAGGTTTTTTTCCCCAAGCTGCTGCCAAAAGTTGAACCTTTAACTTGTAAGAAAAGCTTGCTTGTGGGCATTGTGATCAGCCCACTAACATACCATTTTTGAGGCTTTTTAGGAATGACTAGTCTGATAAAGTCTGTTGAGTGGAGACATTATTTAGAGCAGGCTAAATGCTCTGTACAGATCACTACTGATATTAGAATATTTAATTACCTGTAATACCACAGAGCTGTGAGTATTGCTGGTGAAAAATCTTGTGGTCCCTGTCTTAGAAGACTGTAGATGGGCAGAGACGCCCATATCGCTGCTACCGAGAGATACTTTCATATGAGGATCCTCCTCTTCCACCAGAGATCTAAGAAGATTAGAACAAAAGAAACCTGAAGACCAAATTCATTTTCATTCACTGCTTATGTATCAAAACCACAAACTTCTGGGATGAATAGTAACAGCATAGAGGCTTTAGGTCAAAAACCAGCAGGCAACAGGATCAGTCCTTAGTGGTCCCCTTCAGCTAATCTAAAGAAGCAAACCGCTAACAGTGTCTCTAAAACAGCATAACTGCAGAAATTTAATTTTCAGCTAATGATTTTTTTCCTTCTCCTTCCATCCCCACCTCCCTGATTATGACACTTGCACACAATTTTATTTCTGTGTGCACTTCCAGTATTGTAGGATGCTTGCAGGGGTTTCATCCAGTTTTCAAAATCAAGTATCTTATCAGATTGTCACAGAAAAAAAAGACAAGACTGAAAACCCAAGCGTAATATTAAAGTTCAGTAATTTCATTCTTATGGCTTGCACTACATTACTCAACTACGAACATCATAACAGAAAATATACATAGGAGAGGTTCCAGCTGTAACTTTAGGTCACCTTTAGAAACACACAGCTAGAAGTCCTTTAGGACACGAGTCAGTATTTTACTACTGCAGGCAACCACTTCATAATTTTAAGATTTGTTAGTGAGATGTTAATACTTACATTTTTTATTCCAAGCAATTACTGTCCAAATCTAGATAGGAAGGGCTAATCTTAGGTAAAAGGAATTTAGGTTAAAGACCTACTGCACTATTATTAGCCTTCCATTTTAATATTGAGATGTAAATTATGTTTATATAAAGAGATATGCATATGAATTCTAACTACCCTAACCTGTAATTACTATAAAATGTAAATAAATTTCATCTCCAGAAATATTAACAATAACTAGTTCCTGTAATTTCCGTGATCTAATGTACTACCTATTAGCATGCATAGCAGTATAATGCATATATACACAATATTAATTAGCAAACATAAGCCGTTAATCCACAGATGACGGCATCTTTATTATTAATAAAGATTCCATGTTTCAGAAAGATTCATAGCAGTTTGACAGAATTACCGCAAACCTCAGATACAAAAAGGTTTCCAAATTTTAATATGTGGGTAAAAACGCTGGCCCCCAAGCTAGTTTCAGAAATTACCATAAAGGTGACAAGAAGGTGTTTAAATTCCACACCCCCAAGTTATGACTAGGATCACTATGTAAAGACAAATCTGAAATTTGCAAATGAAAAATAATTTTCATATATTTTTCAGATAAAAGTTTTGTTTCTTTTTTAGAAAAAGTATTTACCCCACCTTCTTTGGGTACATGGACAATGTGGAGCAGTTTGAGACTCACACATTACCCGAATAGCACCGATGTGCCTTGTTCAAACCCATGAGTACATAAGGCTGGCTATGAAAACATTCAAAACAAATTCACCATTCCACGGTGTACATGGGTTTGAAACTGAGATTTTACGCACACAGACACAACAGACTGTAGGAATGAGAGTACATCTAATTAACTCTGACTTCTAATGCAGCTACTCAGACATCTGAAAAAATAATAAACATGGAGATACTGCAACATGGAAGAGTTGTGTCATTTTTGAAACAGAATTCTCTATTTTATAATAGAGAATAAAGTTTTACATTTAGAAAAGTGCCCTCCAAAGTATCTTTGGCATCCATTAAATGCATGCAAAAATATAACACAGCAGCAAAGCAGTTCTCACAACCCAAGCTACTCTCTGTTCAGTTTGTTCTAGGGTTTTCAGGTTTGGGGAGGGCAGGTCGCATTTGCTTGTTTGTTTCAGTTTTAATACAATCACATCAAGGAAAGAGTCTTAACATAATTTCAAAGGACAGCCAGTCTCTAAATTTGTACATGTCTTTCTAAGAAGAAAAATAAAATAATGTGGGGAGACTTTTAAGTGTGGGTGGGAAAGAACCACAGAATAAACTAGCATGAACATGGCTGTATTTGCTCTGGAAAGATCTTCCCGAAATGTCAGATCGGAGAGCCATTATACGAAGGGGCTTTTAAAAGACTTTATCTAAACTCAGAACAGAAGATGTACACATTGGTTAAAATCATTAGGAAAAGTAAAAGTAAACCAACTGTCTTGGCTGTATGGAATGGGGTGGGGTTTTTTACCACGCTGCTTTATTTCCCAACAGCCAGCATACTTCATAAGTTTTATAAATGAAGGCAAAGACGTTGTCTATGATTTATTTATTCCAAGAGTGGCACTTTTTCTAAAAATTACACACAACTTGCCAAGCTTTGTCCCAAGAGGTCCTCTATAGCATATGATGCCTTGTACAATGGCAGAGACAACAGAGGATACAATATATTTCAAAATACTTGCAATACTTAAAAGTAGGCTTTGCACATGCCAGGTGTGGCTATCAGCAGTTATTTCCCCTGCCTCATTTTCAATACGTAATGGCCACTTGTCTAATATTGATACCATACACAAGCTCAGCAGCTCACAACTTGATGCTTTTCTGAAGAAGAGATTTTCACTATTTCTCTTCCACATTTGCTGTTATGTATGTACAGGAACTTGCGTATGTGAACTAGGTACTAAAAATTGCAAACTTCTGTACTTTAAAAATCCACTCAAATACAAATGCTGCAGTTCTAGTCTCAAACATTAAACTTGGTTGAGTATGATTCCATGAGAATAAACTTAAAGATAACCAAATTATATTACTCCTATGCTGGTTTTGCTTTATATCTAAACAACCATATAAAAAAACTATTAAAAAACCCTGTGGTTTGTTTGGTTTGTTCAGGTTTTTTTTCTTTTTTTTTTGGAAATGCACCATCTTTTTTACTTACAGCTTAACAGTTTCAGAAGGGCGAGCGCTCTCTGCCATTATGCATAAAGTGGCATTCACGAGCTGGTTTTGGCAGAAGTGACAATGCAAGTCAGCAATAACACCTGATGAAAGCGCACTGATCCCCCGAAACCCAGCCTTCTGACATTCACCAAGAAGGAAAGAGCATTCTCAAAGCCACCAGAAATTGAGTTTGTCAGTGGCTTTGTACCAGTCTCAGCATTTAACATCACGCAACAAGAGAAACCTGCTTTTGTAAGACAAGGTGAAAATGCAACACCTCTTGCGCACTGTGTTGATACCAATACACGAAAAGCAGCAAAACCCAAGCACTACATCATATAAAACAACAATAATTTAACACCTCCCTGCAATGAACTATTCAGAATAAACCCGCTGCTTGGCGGAGCTGTAAAGTGAATATTCAGAAATAACTTTGCCATTCTTCCCCCCAACATCAGATGGGTAATGAGCTTTGTATCTGACCAAATTCCCAATCAAAACACATCTGCCTTGTTTGGACACTTACCAAAGGCATTACTTACATTCATTAACATAGGTCTGCTAAGCACTATAATTAATGTATAATGAATATAAGCATATTGATTTTTTTACTTTATTGTAAATACAGTATATCACAATTAAGCATACTACCAAAGAAGAAAGCAAATTCATTTTCTAATTAATTTTATTGTTCTGATCAACAGGAATCATTTAAAAAGTGCAGCAGTAGCATTTTTAACCAGAGTTAAAAAAAATAGTTGGAGGAGATAGCAACTAGAATAACACATAGTGATAATTCATACCAAGTTGCTCTAAATGTGAACGTTAACACCACTTGCAATGCACACACTTGGTCAGGAGAGTGTTGAAGGTTACAGTGTTAAGAACAAGGGAATGCAGAGTTGAATGCGAGATGAATACTAACATTGCAATAGCAAGGCACAGGAGCTGCCCAACTTCTTCGGCAATGTCTGCGAAGCAGTGGCATGCAGCTCAGAGAAAGACGCATGCTTTTCTCATGACTACAAATTAATCCTCCACGTACTTCCAACTGGTATTTTTGTAGTAATGAAATATGGAGAGTGCATTATATAGATATTAATTATATATCTTAATTTCCTAACTCCCTGTCAATTTTGAAGGAAGACTTCTTCGCTTTTCGCCATTAAAAAGATGTAAGAGTTCTCCTTCTATAGATGATTGGCCACTGGAGTCGTTTTCATTTATTTTCTCTCTAAAGATATTATTTTTAATCTTTTTCATCTAGTAAAAGGTACCTGAAAACTCTCTCTGACAATCTCTGCAATTAGCAATTACTTTAGAACTAGAAAGAACACCATAAGCCAAATGCTCAAGAGTCCTGCCAAGATAATGTGAAGAAGCTACACTGACTTTTGGGGTCTGTGGTTGGGCGAGGAGGGGGTGATGTCACAGCTCAGCCAAAGGAAAACCACAGTTAAGCACCAACCTAGCAGAGAAAAAGTTCACATGGAACGCTTGAGTAGTGTTATTTCATATTACATCGATTTGAAAGATAAAAGCCACTGAACTTGGAAGTACTCCCTAGGTCTATAATTCCCTACATCTTGTCACAATGTAGGATAAAAAAATGTGGGGCAACAAGAACAATGACTTCCATTAATGAAAAGATGACAAGAAGGAAAAAATCATCTCAATGGGTCTTCATGAGCTTCTAGGTTTAATTGCTAGCACCTGCACATAGAGAAGTGGCTTGAGTAAATACCTAGCCAGGCATAAACATCAGGGAGCTTTGTATTTCAGAATATTAAATATGCAATTTGAAAACATAGAGTGACCAGTATTTACACAACTTCTACCCATTACTGCTCCCAATTCTGTATGCCATCTCTCTACATTCAACACGGTGAATTATGGAAACTGTGAGCTGACTTTAAAGGAGAAACAGCAATTTGTGTACAGTAGAAGAGCCCCTGACCCCGTGACCAGGACAGGATACGAGTCCCTGTAGTCGGGGCCAGAACATGAACTTTACTCACTCCATCCTCATCTGAAGGACTGCCATAACACAGCTGTCCACATCGCTAGCATAACTGCTATTTTTACCTTCCTTCAAACTATGCTTTAAGTATCAGAACTTTCTAGCAAATACCAATAAATATTTTTTAACAGGCTGGACTTACAACATGATTCAGATGCAAAGTCCTTTCTAAAGCACTTTGCAAATATTAACTTGTTCAAACAGTTCAGAGACATCTAAGTGACCGATGATAAGCAGGAATCCACGGAAACTAAGGCAACTGTCAACTGAAATATTCAAGTCTGGCAGTGCCATTTTGTAAAGCACTCAGTGGCAGGGATGAACTGAACCAATGCCCTGTTATGATGTTTCCTCCCCGATGCAGCTGAACTCATTCCAATGCACCACAAACAATGCAAACAGGAATATTATTGAGGATTTTGTTCATTTACATCAGTAAACCATTGATCTGTTTGAAATTGTCAGAGCATACTGCACAGTCTTGGAAAACAAAGTTAGGAGATCAGCCTACAGCTACAGATATTTTAGACTGCATGTTCTCTGATTTATTTAAAACCCACAGTCTTTACATAACTCAGTAAAAGCTTGCCAAAGCCATATTGGCCAGACAATGAATTCTTAATTTGGTGAAGCTCAATAGCTTGCTTTTGAAAGGATTATAACCTTATTTTCTCTGTCAAATTACTGTTCAATGAACCATGACTGCAAATGTTCTGGTCACTGGTAAATGGCATCTCCAGCAATCACTCCTGGCATGTGCCAGTATCTGGTATTTATCAGCAATCAAAGAATCGGCTTTCAGGTTCATATTAAGATATTCATATTACAAGGAAAGACTTTACTATTTTATGATCTATCAAAAAAAAAAATCTGCTATCCCATACATGCAGCTATGCACGTACTGTTAATGAACCTATTAATGAAAAGGCCAGTGAAATACAATGAAACTTTCATTCACTCTTAGATGTAGAGAAATTCTTTACTTTGTACACATAATCTGCCAAAAAGTATTTGAGTATGCTTAGTCTGCCAAAAAATAATTTGAGTGTTGCCTGTCTTACTGTCTTCCCATTATGAACAGATGTTCCAGTTCATGAGTAATGAATTTAGGAATTCCCCAAATTCCATAGCCACCTAGGAGATCAATAAGCATAACTGATATGACAGTATCATATGAAAGAAAATGTTATAATGCTTCTATTAAGAAACTCCAAATTTTAATATAATGTAGATGAACAAATCACACAATCATGGTATTTCACATTTCTTCCATTCCGTAACTTCTACCCATACAATTTCAGGAAATCTTTTATTCTGGCAAAGAAGGTACTTTTACACTTGTCCGTCCCTAAAATAACATTTCATCTTTTCATTAAAATTTTTCCACAGGATTTTTTAATGTGGTTCCTTTGCAGTAGCAGTAACCCAGTAAAACTACCCAGTTTCGTAACTTGTTAAAGATTTTTTAGTATGAAAACACAGCAAAATATTCTCTAGGAAATGCAAGTTTGCATTTTAAAACAGATACATGACTCCAGCTAGAAGAGAAAACAAAGACAAAAGGTAATTTCTGTACCAACAAGTTGACAGAGCAAGTTAACTCCTCTCTTAACAGACCAACCAATACGTTCAGTCAACTTCAGTTCTTGCTTTGGGGACACACAGGTACTGACACACAGGCTGCTGCTAAGATCTGAAAGCAGGATGAACACAGGAACAGCTCTGGAAGGCAGAACCAGAACGACCTGTGATACACACAAAGCAGCAGAAGTACGAATCATGGCTTTTTTTTTTTTTTTTTTTTTCCCTTTCTCATGATGACCACCAGTCCTATGGCATCAGCTTCAGATGTCACCGTTTTTACTGAGCCGTTTAAAGGCTGTATTTTTAATAGATGAACTAGAAGCTGATAATGTAACTAGAAACATTTTGCATTTATCAAGTTACTGCATTTCTTAAAAATGCCATTTTAATGCTATTTATTTGAAAGGGGCCAGAACAACCAGAAGTCTGCAAACCTCTACCTCAAGTGAATTAACACTGCACTTCAACCACTGTGGATGCGATTTTCAAAAGCCGCTATAGCAGCTAGTGCAGAAAAATGCTCACCTTCAGCAATGCTTACGATGTTTATATTTGAATATCTCACTTCTTGCACCTGACCTTGTTCATAGATTACAAGGATAGCAGTAACAGCAGAACATTTAAACATTTGTTCAGTAACTTGATACTGAGCTCTTATGAATGTCCAAGCCAGGAGAAAGGCATAAAATGAAGCTTATATTTCTTAAATTAAAATAATGAACAGATATTCCCGTATGTATTTCCCACATTTCCTCTTGACTAAGGGTGATCTGTTAAAGCAGAACAGAAAATCAGGCTCTATATAGCAGAGCAAACCAGTGAAGTGACGTTTTACTCTCACATGGCTCTGGCCAAGGGCAGCAGAAGAGGAGGATATGGGGCTTCCAAACTCCCCAAATCAGCAGAGGACAAGGATAATTTCTGGACACACGCAGCAAGCAGTCTCTAATGTTAACTGCTGTTCCAACCCAGTTACAGCACGAGATGCTCATTATAATGACCACCTTGAGAAGGTGTTTAAAGTAGAAATTAAGTACCAAAGCAACATAGGCTGAGCAGCTCCACAAGTTTAATGACCAAAAGGTACCAAGGCCATGAAGGGAACATCATCATCCTCAAACAGAGTAGAAGGACAGGGACATCAAATCTTGTTCTAACCAGAATCAGTTTTTAGGGCATTTTTTTGAAAATACAGTCTCTCGGATCTTCAACACACAATCACCAGCTGGACAAAAAGCACACAAGCCCATGATGTCAGAAGAAATGGAGAAAGCTCCTTGAAACACTCTCATTGAAGACAAGATCACAGTTCTAAACACCAGTGGATCTGGGTGGCAAGGAGAGCAACAAAGAAATGGGGATATTCTCTATATGGCTTGAACCTTTTTGGATCATTTCAAAATATGGCCACATTGTTACCAAAGCCAGCACAAAATTAAGTCCCACAAAGCCAGTACAAGAGGACTGAGCAACATAACCAGCTGTTTTGGTGTCATTTCCCAAGGATACACACACAGAAAATATTCTTCTCAAAATTCCTTCTTAAACAACTGAACTATCAGAGGTCTCAAGCTGTTTGCAGCATAATTACAGCCCGCTGGTTAATTTAAATTTGTTTTCCATAAAAACAAAGCAATATTTGGCTCAGGCATTGCTATAAAGCTTTTGTTCCTAACAGTATTTAGTCTCTCTGGGAGTCTTAGTATCACTTCCACATTTATCTATTTGACAAAGGGTTTACATTCATTGAGCCATTCGTAGCTTAAATTTGCAGACTCAGATTGTTTAATGATGCTAAATTAGAAACGGTTCTCTAATGATTTTTGCCAAAGTTGGTGTTAGTCTATTGATTCCTACTATTAAAAAGAACAAAAACAAAGCAAACACTTGCTTTGCAGCTCTTCTACAGAAGCAGAACTACTTTATTTCTTTGACATTCAAAAAAGGTAAAATTCAGCAGTCACTCAGAGGCTTCACAGTTTAGGCTGGACTGACACTAAATATCCTGTTCTCTGCCTTTTTGCCTTTAGTGTTCAAGAAGCAAGTCAATTTTAGCTAGGAAGCTTAATCCTTCCTGTGCATTACAAAACACTTATGAAAAATGTTTTGCATGCACCAGTGGACCACAGTTCTACCTGATGTATCTTCAAATCTAGTTTTCATGCACACAGAAATTAAGTTGATAGAACCGTTCCTTAGAGACAAAGACCTATAGATGTTTAAGGTGTCACCTGGACATTCAAGAATTTGTCACGGATTATACATCCCACTGTATTCCTGTAAGATTCAGGAACAACTCTTTTCCAGAGCACTGGGTTTTTTTCCCCCCTTACATGCTGCACAAAATTTTGATAGCTTAAAAGCCAGCAAAAAAAAGTAAACAGAATTCTGACCTCAGGGTTTGGTAATTTACCCCTGCACTTTCTGCTGCCTAGGTCTGCAATACCATGCCTCCTGCTGTGTCACTTCTCAGTTGTTTTAGCACTACATTACAATCTGCTGGGGAGAACGCAGGGGGGCCTTAGTTACTTTAAATTTTTAAATATTTTTCTCCTATATGATAAAGAATTTCAATTTAAGCACATCAGAAAATAAGTGTAGGTGACTTGTCCATCCCATTATAAAACATATTTTTCCAACTTGGATACTGCAACAATCTGTCGCTATCAGACAAAATCTGACAGCAATAACACAGGTGTGCACTTCCACTTTAGTAGTATTATAGCTACACATTATTACACTACAATTCCCACTACTACCATTTAGAACAAGTTGCTATTATTTTAGAACTCCAATATTCACCAAGTACTTTATAAAAATATGTATGTATTTCCGCTCAAGCTTCAACAGAAAATGTTGCATAACATAAAAAAGCCAGTGAGCAGAAAGTAGAAAAGATTTTTCCACAATAACAACAATAATAATGGCAAAAATGACAAACTGGCAAAACTGACATTCTAGCAGAATAGACTAACATATTCAAGATAATTCTATAAAGATGCTTTAGCACATCACATCACAATGTCAATATTGCAACACCACATTGTATAAGAACGTGATTTTTGAGGACCTGAAAGCCACAGCAAAAGGTCTGTCCAGAAAAATCACTAGCAGTGGCAAACTTCATGACAATCAGGTTTAGTTTTTTTTCCCTTTGTCAGTTTTACTGCAACGAAATTTCACAGTCTGAATTTATAATAATCTACTGAAATAACAATTATTTAAAAATCAAAAGTAAGATTAACAGCACTGATGAAAACTCTATGTATAAAACTGCTGGGATTAAAGCAGTCTTCTATTTATAAGATATAAGCCCCTTCTATTCCCCAATTCATATGTTTACATTCGATGTCAGATTAATTTAAAAAATATTGGGATGACCTGCACATTGACTTTTAACATGCTGAAATTTGAAATATCTAGGAAGTAATTGTTCTAACTGGAAATGTTGCCCAAAAAAGACAAGTCTGTTTTGGTGTGAATACCGTGTAGCCTGCCCAACAAAAGGGTTTATTTCCTAAAAAAGACCAATGAAGACTGCAGAGACACACAAGGTGGTCTCAGAAAACAGCCTAACACTGATGGTCTGATGAATCACGCGTACACACCTTTTCCCATTTAAGTATATTTCACTGTATAGCATAAATGCAATGAGCTCATTGAGGAGTAAATCTTTTGAAAGACGACACAAAAGCATTAACCTATATAACCTATAAAAGCAGCTAAACCTAACACTGATTACTCCAGAGTATTAAGAATTTATTCTACTTTTCTGCACAGTAACTGATTTCCATTACTACAAAGCATTTCCTATCGGACAAATTTCACAACCACATGGCTCAGGATAGACAGACTGTTTCACAAACCCTTTGACAGCAATATATTTGGAATATCTCATTTATTTATTTCTCCTGCCATCAGTCTGTTATTTATGAATATATGCACACACAAAAGATGGTTTCCATTTAAAATATCAACACACTATTCCATGTAAAAGGACAGAGGGAATAAGTTTACAAACAGATTATTCTACATTAAGATTTTTTTTTTTTTTACTTATTTTTTAAAATGACATGTTGGAGACTAGAACCACTTAACTGAATAGTTAACCTTTCAGGATACAGCTAACAAGCATTCTCGCATGACATAGGCCTACAGAATAAAGTCAGTGCCACAGTATTTCAGTGAATAGTGTTCATGCAAACAGTATTTTTGCATTGTTGAATTCTTCATAGACATCCATTATAGCAATTTAACCTCCAGTGTTTTCACAAACATTTCTTCTATTCATGTTCACGGAAGATCTACACAGCTTCGGAAAACAATATCTATGACATTGCTAGTCAGAGAATAAGAAAATTCTCCTTTTAATTCTTAATGTATGAGATGGCGTGACCCATGAACAAGAACTGGGATGCATATTCCTTGACATCTCAAAACTGTTAGACATAAGCAAATTCTGAACTGTTCCTCTCTCCCTCTGAAGCTACGCTTCAATTCTTAACGTCTGCTTATGTCAGTCACCATTTTTCACTTGGTTTTAATACGTGGCCATCAATACACAGCTACCATGCCATGCAATACCACTTCTCCAACTCGGTATTATTCACTTTGTCCTTTCCTCTGATTCACTTCTTGAAACTAATGACCTGCCCACACAGTATATTGTCACCTCAGCCTATACCCACATAGCCAACACAACTGCAAATATGAATGATTTCACTAGCAGAGCATAAACTTGCTGTAACAGCTTTCATACTCATTTTGACAGAAGTAATCTATATTCTGAAGCCCAACATCACAAGTGTCATGAAAGAAAACGTGCAGCAGCTTGACAAAGGCATGCACACGCACACAGATCTGCACATTCCTCACTCGTGCACTAAGCCAGGCTACATTACACCTACATATGCTGGTCTCATGCCAAAACTCCATTTCTAATGGTATATAATTTTCCTTATGCAATGTCTCTGGATCTGTCCAACCAGTGATAAAGCTCAAGCTATTCTGAATCAGTTCCAACAGGAACCCAGGGGACATCTGGCTGTATTTTGCTTCAGAGGTGCCTTGCACATAATGTGAAAGGTTACCTCTTGCACTCAGCATATCCTGAGAAAATCCTTAATAAAGAACTGGTGAGAAAGAGGCACTGCTGCTCCTTTCCACTGCCAGGAAAGCAGTACCAGACCCAGCAAAACCAGCAGACTTCTCAGAAGCAGAACCACATCCTCTGCCACAAAGCCATCAGCTCAACTTCAGCAGGTCCTTTATTTCACACACTACCTGATCACGAGTTGCCCACAGCAGAGAACACTCTAGGACAAGCTCTTTGTGCTCATCCCCCACCTCAGGAACTACTGCAAACTTTTTCAGCAAAGACTCAGCTAAACCACCCCAGCTGCAGAGCTTGCAGGACAGTTAACTACTTTACAGTGGTGCTTTGTACAAAGATGCCAGCTTCATCGAAGAAGCCAAGCATGCTCATAACAGCCAGCATCCGCATTTAATACAGGGAAACTACGGCAGAGATCAGGCAGTTCGGGTACACAGACCAAATGAAACACTAATAAAATCTATGTGTCCTGATAGCCAGTTTAACCACTAGATAAGTTCCTTGTAAATCATAAGGAAGATGAAGGTTTTAAAGGTAAGCTCAGCTTTACTAGAAAAACCTGAAAAATTGGATTTTCATTTGAAGTACCTTTAAGATCTCCCTGCTTTACATTCCAAATTACAATATAAATCTATTTTATAACATTAAGGTGTCAAGTATTAAAGAGTTGAAAAGTGCAATTACACCTTTGTATACTCTACATTTGAAATATCAAGTGTTCATCTGTGAATTCACGATGTTTATGGTCATTTATTTTGCATCAACACCTCTTCTATTTCAGAAGTTACTTATTCTTGAATCTTTTCCTCAAAACATAAGCTTTTTCCCAGTGTGCAGAGTACTAATTAGGAAAGAAAGCTCAAAAATACGAACATGAAAAAGATCAGATCTACAGTAAGTTTACTACTGTTCTGTATATCACCGCAATGAAAATAATTAATTCCATCACTGCTCAACCTAAATTACAAGGGGTTTTTAATCAGTTGATGTATATTGCCCAATCAAGTAGGTGCCATCTTTTAATGTTTCTAATCCTTTATAAAAAAATATATGAATAATTTTAATGCTAAACTTGAGTCCTGCTAATGCAAGGACTATGTGCCTGTAATGTCTCCATAAACACTGGGATACATTGATTCACTACAAAAAAGATGATGAAGGCTGCTGATGACATATTTCTCATGCTCCAGATAAGCTCTTCATCATATAGTTAAGCATGATCACTAAAGCTGTTCACATACTTTCAACACACTGAGATAATCATCTACACGATCCCCATCATAAAAGCTGGAGCATACACAGAGCCTAGATGAGCAATTTAAAGGCAACACACAAAAGAAATGCTCGGTTTCAGCAGCAGATAGATCAGACTATAGTCTATTTTTCTTGCATTTAGTAAGTACTATAGTTTAAAAAATCCCAGAAACATAACATACAACACTGAAGACACTGTTTCCCTAAAAGGAGTTCAAAAGCCTCACAACTCTTTTGTTTAGCATTACGCCTCCTTTGTATTTAGTCATATTTTTAAAAAAGTAAAAATAAGTGGGAATTTATTAGAAACAGCTGATTTCTGGTAGCCTTAAACATATTTTATGCATTCGTTGAGTGAAAAGGCTGAAGCACTTCCATGAAAATTAACCTTAAAATCACAGCATGCACAGCACAGGTTCCATACAGCCAGGTCAGCTCCTTAAACCCCAGCCTTTCTAACTGAGAACAGTGACCATGCATACAGCACTGTACTGTTTCAGCCCCACTGCTTATCAATGCAATTCTCAGCAACAACCAGAAAAATACATTTAGAGGACCTATAAATACCTATTTCTTACGGCATGTCCCTACAGCAGCTGGAGCAAAAGCCCATATGCAAAAGAGACAATACAAGCTTAAAAGCACTAATATTGTAGATTACTATTAGAATACTATTGAAAAGTAACGGTCTTTACAGTAATTTTCAGATAGGAGATTCATCTAAACTGTATGCACTTCAAAGCAACTCTTCCTCAGTTTCAAAAGAGCTGCTTCCTTAAATAAAGGCAGAAGTAATTTAGTACCCTATGTTTAGCTTTATTTCACAGAAGGAAAAAAAGCCACCTGTATATGCTAACACAGAACTCACAGCAACAAAGGTGAACAAAGTCTCCATCAAAATTTGCTAAGACAAAGGCATATTGTTTCCATGTGTATTAAAATAGTCTTTTATGTGAAGCTACTTTACATGGACAAACTGCGTAACTGTAGAAATATTCAGATATGAATGATTTATATTTCTGTTTTAAGCTTTTAGTGTAACTTTTTGCAAAGACATTCAATTTGTATTTAGGCTAAGACTTCCAAGAATAAAACAAGACCAAAACAGAATGATTTCTTTTACACAAGAACTTAGATGGACAAAAGTGCAGTACGACACAGCAGGTGATTCCATGTTTTAATTTCCAAGTGTAATACTCCGGAGGAGAAAACATTAGCATATACAGTACAAAGAAAACCTGCCTCAAAGCTTAACTTGTCATTTCAAGATCAGCTCTACAAATTAACACCAACACGAACTTTTCAAATGAACACATACAATATTATTATGAATATGGCTTAATCTGCACAATTCCTCCACGTTTCAACAAAGAGGGGAAGACTCGACACAACATCCATCATGAAACACCCAGGATAAAATCTAGGGGGTCTACATAGAAAACAAGGTAAAATTTTGACTGCCAATGTCATTTAATACATAACAGGGTATTTTGCCACAGGGTAGTCTCACAACAGCAATCCCACCTTATTATCCTCATTTCTCTCACTTACATGTATGCTGGAGAAAGTGGCGATGACCTGGATGTTTTAAGCACAGGAACTGGGAATTTCCAGATAGCAGGAGAGCTCGTTTTCCATTTCAATGGCATGTTGTCACCACGGTACTACAATAACAGTAAACAGTGTTTCCATAACAGACTACCAACTAGGACTTCCATTCCACACACTACTGACACAGCAGTGGCTGCTGCTAAGAACAAGGAAATGATTCTGCCAATGCCCTTAAACTGATGCTTCCAATCTGTAAAACAGGGCTGCAAGGCATCTCCTTTTAAATCCTGCTGTCCCCTAAAGCAATATGATGATTCTATCCTTCTAACTCAACAATAGTGCCACCTCGTTAGGGAAGCGCTGACTGCAGTATATGTTTAAAAAAAAAAAAAAAGACAGACTGCACCGTGCACACCAGCACAATGCAGCTTTATTTAATAAAAGCAGCTAATTTTTAAAGAACTGTTTCTGATGCTATTGTTCTACCTTAACAGGGACACTGCAGCACTATATAACATTCTCTTCCTATTAACCTCATTTCTGACCAATGAAAGCAGAAAAAAAATGGGTTTCATATGAAAATGAAACAACATACCTACTCAGAATACACTTGTCATCCTCTGAACATTCTTCTTTTGAGCTGCAACAATACAAATGGGATATAAATCTCAGCATAGCCTTAGGCCACGGCTAATAGAGATCAGTGACTAAATTCAGCAGCCTGTTTTCCTCCTGTGCAAGCTCTGACCAAACAATACAAGAATGCCATTATGGAAAAAGCCCATTGCAAAAATCAGTCCTTCTAATCCATAGCTAGGAAGACAAAATAAAGAATAAATCGCTGCAGGTTTGTGCATGCTCTTCTAATAGCTTCTGGTTCAGGATGCTCTCATTTTCCTATTCTCATATCCAAGGAGGATGAGCAAAATCTCATGCATTTTACAACATGCTATGTGAACACAAATATCACTCTATCTTCTGCAGTAGAAAAGCAGAGAGAAGAACACCGTTAATAGCAGTCCTTGCAGGGACGCTATCAACAACCTAATTCTGAACGCCCCCCCCCTCCCAGCAGCTCACAAATTGCCTGAAGAACTGACGAAGCAGACGGGCACGCAGGTGTCCATCAGGGACCACTCTGCAACTCCGTGCTCTGCTTTGTGACCTCCTAGGGCTGATGACGGGGGGGGGGAAGCTTAGAAGGCAAAGCTATTAAAAAAGGAACAGAGAACCTAATAGCGTATTCTGCATAAGCAGAGCAGGTTTCCAGGGAAAAAAGGGCAGAGCTTCAACAGTATTGATTCCCTTATAAGAAAAAAAAAATTAACAAAAAAAAAATCAGTTAATGTGTTATCACAGTAGATAAGACTGGTTTAAGACATTTAAAGATCTCAGAATAGTCTTTGTACAGCATGACAATTTTCTGTTCATCAAGACAGTCTAATCCTATCACAAAAAAGCCAACACCCTGTCACGCTACTCAGCAATAAAGAATAGAACTAGGAGGAGAATTTCCATAAATTTAAGCATTTTAATAACATGCAAGAACACTCAGATAGGTTTTCTGTAATGGTGAAACCTACATTAAGTTTATTTTGGGCAAACATCTTCAATAATAATGATCAGAAGTGATTTCATCCCCAAAATAGTTTTGGGCATTTGAAGCCGTTACCATAACTGCAGGCAAGGAACTAAAATAACCCAGAATGATCAGAGCTGAGGACTAATTCAGAAACAGATGCACTTATTTGACAAACAATTGAGGAGCTGTATCCCACTTCTTTGAAGAAGTTCTAAATTACACGAGCGGCATTAACACAGACAACAAATTTCACACAAACATGAACCTACCTGAACGCTGAAGAGACATTTGCTGTGTAGGACAACAGTGTTCATATGCTATAATGATTAAGAAACACTAGCCCTGCAGAGAGCAAGTAGGCAGCTTTACCATAAAGAAGTCTTCCTTTCAGTAAAAGAATTCATGCATTTATATGCCAACAGTTATGCTTGTCTGCACGTACTCTAAATATTGTGCATAGCCTCATACATATAGATAGCAGCAGACTACTAGATCATGCCTTCTCAGCAGCGAGGGCCTAAAAGTTATGTTCAAAGAGATGTTAGACCACAGAGGAAAATATCACAATTTTTAATTCATACACTCAATTTTGCTTTTGCATTTATCGTATAGAAACTGTTTTAAAATACAATAAACAAATGCTGTTACTCCCTTCTGCACATTGAGCGCGCAGCCAGTGCAACCAACTGGTGACTGCTTGTACAGCCTGTATCTCCCAACCCTGACAACCCCATTTCTTAACAGCAGCATTACTAATATAAAACAGTGAGGCTAAGGACAATCAGCGGGCCACTTCGAAAATAACTCTCGAAATACCCTTTTGATCAATAAAATAAAAACCAACTCAAGGCACACAGTCATTCCCAAGCACTGACTGGTATTTAAGTCAGTCAATGCCCATCGAGAAAGCAGAGCTACTTCCCACTTCTGACCCCACCAAGATCATTCAGCTTAGAGGGCAGTGATAGTGCTCAAACACCTACTCCCCTTTAGGTTCTTCTATTCCTATTTTTTTTTCATTCAATTTCCAAGTAACCTAATCGAAACCTTTACAGAAAACCAGTAGCAGTAAACCTAACACACTTTAAGTGTATGAATCTGAAGCACTGCCCAATTTCATCTCTTAGTGTTCAGCACACACTACTGGATAAAATGACAAATGTACAAAACAGAGAATTACCAGGTACTCTAAAAATAGGCAAATGCTTTTTACTTTCAAAAGCAGCAGCACACAAGAAGTGAATCACCTATCTGCACATAAGGAGAAAAAAATAAATCAAATGCCATTTGCTTCTAGTCACAAATCAGTTGCATATTCCCAGGGAAAAGATTACCTAAATGTATTCTACACTTGACAAACTATTTCTGAGACAACAGAAAATAAGAGTATATTATTCTGTTATTAATTAAAACGTCAAACTAACAGTTCAGTTACACATTTAAAAATATGGGAAACAATCTGATCTCCTGGAGTGCATTGTGCCCATTGAATACACTACATTTTCTGTTCTCACATCACATTGGTTTGCCACTCCTCCCCAAATTAAAGGGTACTGAAGGCCGAAAGCAGCATTCTTCTGTGAAGAATCCTCCTTGCAGAGGAAACAGTTATTTCTAGATAAGTGCAGCCCAAACTGAACAGATTAAACAGCTTCTTGGGACCACTCAAGGGGCTTGTTTTCTGTAGTTTTCTCACAGCAAGTTCACGTTCCAAGATTAAAAGTGTCTACCATTAATAACTTGCTTAAAGTCATAATCTACTCATTATCAGAGTCTCTTGCGTATCTTTTGTTCGGTACACTAAAGATGAAAAGGGAAGTCTTCGGGTTTTAAGCAATTATTTCCACAGTAGTATTTTCAAAGCTGCACTGAGCACACTGATACCAAAGTAACTGACAGGGCATCAAGCACTTCTGCAGAAAACTGCTCTACATAAAGTAACTGAACAGGTGGCATAAAAAAAAATAATAAATAAAAATACCAACAGCAAGATCTCAAGCTGCCATTTTACAGACCTGAGCTGCTAGTAAGGCCAGCAGCTTTTGACTGAG
Organism: Neomorphus geoffroyi; assembly: GCA_033558235.1. Lineage (NCBI taxonomy): Eukaryota > Metazoa > Chordata > Aves > Cuculiformes > Neomorphidae > Neomorphus > Neomorphus geoffroyi. Next base: position 14,122,548 of record JAUMJM010000045.1, read on the forward strand.
GCTGTACAGCAGTGCAGCTCTGATCCTACAAAAAAATAGGTACGTAGAGTGCAAAGTATTTATCCCCCTTCCTGCATCTCCCATCCCAAATCCTTCTTCACTATTGACCAGCAAGCAAAATGTGGCCCCAAATGAAAGGACCAAGCACGCAACACCACACTCCACAAGCACATGAACAAACCACATGAACAAGCCACATGCAGAACCACCCCTTTCAAGTGTGCTGATCACAGCATCTTTTCTTCTGCAAGCTCTCCCTGATCTTCAGGACAGGAATACAGCTAAAACAGATTCCCTTGTGATTCTCTTCCTTTTTCTTGTGATATCCTCTTTCTTCCTTTGTGTAACTTGAACAGCAAGCTGCTACCACATTGTTTCATCCATAGTGACTGTCCATACATATGCCTTTGCTGTATTTTACCTGCATTATAAAGTACCCCTCTTACAGTGCAGTATGCCTACATTTCTGGGGTATGTACACTTCCAAAAAAACTTTTGAACCATGGCTATATTTCCCCGTAAGACTTCCCTTCACAGTTGTTCAACGAAGAAAAAAAAAGTCACAGGCAGAAAGATATATCGGAGCCCAATGACAACATAAAACTATACTAGTCTGAAAATATTTATTCTTAGCCACATGATATTTTTATATGAAAATAAAGCAGAGTAGAAGTTAATTCCAAATATGTCATCAAAATTTCATCAGTTCGCGCAAATTGAGTTTAACTTCTGTTTTCAGTCCTTAAACTGTTAAAAACAAAACCAAGAAACGCTTGTTCGATCAAGTGATTTGCTGTGGTTAAAAGATTTGCTGTTCCACTCTGACAAGCTGCTTACCTCTCTACTTTTATTCATCTATTAAGCATCTGAGGAACTGAAAGCACTACATGGAAATAGGGTTACACTATACGGAAACTTTCTCAAGTCTTGCAAACTCTTTCTAGCATGACCTGAAGAATCTTCTGCACTTCCAGAACCCCAGGCTTCTGTTAGAAAAATATTCAAAGTCACAGTGACCATGGGATTTATACCTCCATTTTCATCCAGAAATGTATAGACAGGTCTAAATAATATTTGTGACATAGATATTTTATGTTTTCTAACATTAGACTATTTCCTACTGATAAAGTGTTTGCTCGTTTAAGAAAAGATGCCAGACTCTATAAACACAGAAAAGTTGGTTAAAATGGTGGTGTTAAGACCAGTAAAGGCTTTGAGATCATTTTCCCCACTACCTATGTTCGAAAAATTCATTGATACAAAGCCATGTTTCCATTTTAAATTGGATATATGTTACTATATGATAAACCTCTGTTTTCTGATATTTGCATTTGCAAATCTCACTCCAAACTGAAGGAAGAAACTCACTCTCACATTGGAAGAAACTGCCCTGATCTCCTGCATACCTTAAGACTACCAGCCCGCTTACCCCATGCACAGTACTACATAAGACCATTTTGATACAGAAGACTATAAACACAACCCCCAAAATCCAGTAAAACTTTCACACAGCCATGGACCTCAAATGCAATGATCATTTCAACACCAAATCATTTCAGCATTTTAAATATGGCTGCAAAGGCCCCAGTCTAGAAACTGAATAGGAGCAAATAATGATGCATAACCTTTCTCTTCAGGATCCCTAAAAAACTAACAGTGTGACAGCTTAATTGGCTTCTTTAGTCAGTTCTTTCCCCTTCACATCGATGCTTCTCATGCCTCTACCTCTGGCTTTTCAATCTATTAAACTGCAGCTGTTCCAATTACTGTAAGAAAATAATTAAAAGATGGTGTTGACAGTACTGCCCTATATACGAGTCAGGTAATTAATACAATTTCTTTGACCATATTATTTTGAAAATACTCATCCCAAAATTCACGAGGGGAAAGCAAATCTCTACCTAAAAAGGAATCCAAAGGAATCCAGTTGTTTTCAGCCCCTTCACAGCAAAGTACAGAAACAAACTGGATGCTTTTATTGAAACCACAGCTTTTCTAGAAACCGCAAAGTTTTCTCTTACAAATAAACAGTTTTTCAGCGAAATTTAAGTAAATTAAGAAATAATCTTTGAAATAGCTAAATAGAATTACACATATACTTTGATTTACTACCTGCTATGGTGTCTCAAAGAAAACTGGTGTTTATAACTGGGGAAAAAAAAAAATCTCTGACACCAGGTAAGTCACAGCATCTTTTGGAAGTAATTGCACTGTAGTCATCAAGACACACACAGCCTCATAAATGGAACAGAAATGCTTACAAAATAGTTACTGCCAAATATATTTAATTCTTTTAAATTAGTCTGACTGCTCAATGTACAGGGAATAATCATAAACTGTAAAGCATAAACTAGGTTTGCAGCCAACTCCTCCTGCTGTCAAGATGCTGTAGCAGTACAGCCTCCTGCCTCTACAGCAATATGTGTAGGGCCATTCCTAAAACAGGAATAAATCACTCTCAAACCTTTAAATATTAAGTTCACCGTCAAACCTTTAAATATTAAGTTAAGCAGTCTTGGCATGTACCACATGTTTAACAAGAATACTGCAGTTTGCCATCCACCTACTCAGCATTTTTTTTTCTGTATAAATGAGGAAATTGCTGCAGTAACATTTTAGGATGCATCATTTCAGTGAAACTTATTTTTATACATAAATATACTTATGCGTACTATATATGTTTGCTTATATAGCATTTGTGTGTATATATATACACACACACAAACACTTATGATTTTCATATAACTATATATGACAAATATATTACCCTACATCCGAGACAGCCACTTCCCCTTACCTTCCAGAGACATCATTTAGAAAAGTTTTGAGTTCTCATATAATTTTTCAGACTACCAAAATGTATGTTCCTTAACAAACCAAAGAGGCAGCAGCTGCTGACTGATAAGTAATCAGATTGGGTAATGAGTTTCTACATTACATACATTGTTCAAAACCTCACAGCCCTGGTCCTTGCAAGTATCATTCGGTAATGAGAAAAATATCTTGAAAGCCTAAGTATGGAAATTACTCAGCAACACTAAACAGTTGGGAAAAGCCACCACTTCCTATCAGGTCAAAATCAGACATTTAAAAAATAATTTCTAAAACATAGCTGAGGTTAAATCTTAAGTCAGCTTCCCAGAAACCTGCAGGAGAAGGGGGAACACACAAGAAAAATCAAATCCCTGTTCTAGTCACACTTACAATATTTCCAAGGGTTAATTTATTAAAGTCAGTTTCAGGTATGTTTCATAAGTACACAGTCTAAGAAATATCTCAAATCTATTCCTAAGTGTGTGTTTCTGGCCATGAAAGTATTTTTTGTTTTATATCACTTCTGAATGCTCTGCATTTTCCTGTGTGTATTCTTGAAGACGGCTTTGCTCTAAAGCTAAGACTTCTAGCAAGAAATCACTTCCCAAAAGCCAAGACAGTGTAACTTAATAACAAGCCACGAGCTATAATATGGACAGAACCCAAAAATTCAGCTTTGCTTGGGCAAACTACTCTTACATAAAAGGCATTAAGCAAAATAAAGGTCTTAAAACACTTGGTAGGAGGTAAAACCACAGTGAGTTAATGAAGGTTTCCAACTTTTGTTCTAAGCCCATGTACTCTGCTGACAACATACAAAGAAGAAATGCTTTTGAACTAACACCGATCTATTCGGAGAACTGTGCTTATCTTCCCCAGGTGATTATGTTGAATACATCACCACAAAAATCTGAATGCACAGTTACAGCAGCCAGACTGACCTTGCTGAAAATAACTGGTCTGAAGCAAAAGTTATTTTTATTAGGTCAAACTGTGAACTACAAAGAATTTATTTGTAAACAACTTCTCCACAGCTGTTAAAGCGTGTTGGCTGCGTAATTTATTTTACTAAAATATGCCTAAACACATTTGCACATCTGACTTGAATGATGCAAATGTATTAAACAATTTAGTAAACAAAAGGAGGCCAGGATTAAGCACCAGTCACTTCAGTATTTCCTGCACCACAAGCAGCAAACTCCAAATTACATCAGTCACATGTTAATTAACATATTCTGAAATTATTCTTAAACTGAAAGTCTGTAGGCTTTTTCTTCCATTCTTTCATTATTTACATGGAATTCGTTAGTCATTTTGCATTCCCTAAACTTTGTCTTTATCCACCAGAGTGAGTTGTTGTGGTCCTGTATGCAAAGCTGTCCCTACTGAAAGGGCAAGCATGGGACGGCAAGAATGAAGTACATTGATCACTGCTCTTTTTGTACATTTCTGTAATGACTCATTTCTTAAAAAAAGAAAAACAAAAATATTAACTTTTTCTGAGCACAGGAATTCCCACTGTGCTGTCACCTCTGACAGATCCAGTCTGCTAACCCACAATCCACAAAATTTCCAATGGAAGCGATTTGACATCTGTATTTGAGCGCAAAAGTCTCTTGAGGAAATCTCTGACGGAGAACAAGACTGAAAAGACTTCAAGGGAGAGGCTGATGCTTCAAGTCCACATTGTCAGAAATCACTGTGTGCATCAAGGGAGCCAACAGAGGAAAAGTCTTCTAGGAGAAGACTCGAAGCTACAACAACGCGCTGCACACAGCCATTCACTGCTGTTGGCTGGATTCCTTTAAGGAATCACAAAAAACATGATACTTACATAGATTCAATCAATCTAATGATTTGCCAACACATAGTCTTAAGCATGTTAGATGCTATTTTTTAAAATTTTGTAACTTGAACTTAAACTTCAGGTTGCCTTCAGGCACGAAGACACGTGAAAGGCTTACGCAGCACAAAGTTGTTTCAAATTTATGACTAATATTACTATTTCCTCTGATCAGTGTGGAAAAATAAATAAATGTATAATTTCTCTCTACTAGATGAGTTTGAAGTCTGCAGATCAATCCAAGTAATTGCCACAAGAACAGGTGGAATTAGTACCAAACCTGGAACAGCTCAAGGGGCCATGTGGGACAAGGGAGTCTTGTACTAAACCCCAGTACTTTATGTTTCATTAGGTTTTTTGCCTATAAGCCAGAGGCAATCAGGAATCAGCTCCTCCTGTTTGACAAAGGTAGGTGTAGTCCGAAGACTCCTTCCCAAAAGAAAACACGGAGGAACTCCCTGAGGTGTTTGCTCAGCATCCTCCCTTCCTCAGAAAGTCAAGCCCGTGACAACCTTCACAGTACCTGTTCCCAAAACAAAAGGAAAAACAAGTAACCAAGTCTCTTGTTTCAATGTTCTTCCATTCCCAACAGCAGCAGAGAAAACTGACAAACATGGATAATTGTCACAGGTTGTTACACTTAAGAAGGGGCCAGGAGGCCAGAAGCAAAGACACTGAAGACATCTGTTGGCAGCTCAAGACAAATTTACATCTCAATGATATCAGTAACCATCGTCGCAGTCCTAAGTGCATGGAACAGCTTTAATGGCAAGATCTCTGCAGAGCTGGATACCTCCTCAGAAAATACCTAGTTAACATCTACAGCAAAAAGAGGTCTTATGTACATTCTCATTGTTGACTGTTGTTATACTAAGGCCCCAAAAGACACGGACTTGAACATTCAGCTGAACAGGGTATAGAGAGGGTATACAATCAATGACTTTGGTCATGCCACAGAATTAGCACATTCTTAGTGTTTATAAAGTATTTAAAAATATTAATGAAACTTTCAAAATGCACACCTTGTTTATATTCAGATTTTTTCAGAAGACAAAAAGAGGTAATATGAAGTGCCATTTTTGTGATAAAGACTTGCACTTCTCTGAAATACAGGGTTGTATTCTAATTCACCAAATGTCAAAATTCCTGCATGTTAAGCTACAGAAAGAAAATTACAAACTGCTTTCTTCTCTAGCACCTACGAGAATATAAACTTTATAAAACTGTATGTTTCTAAGACAAATTTTCTGAAGATGCCAGTTACTTATTTCAGGTAAGTTTGTTACGGTGGGCAAACGTACAAGCTATGAATTCATTTCCAAGAGCAGATTCAAAGTGACAGTTTTAAGATATTCACTTAGCAGACTGGAACAACATCCCTATTTAGTTACAACATAACTATCTGGAAAATTCAGGATCAAATCACAACATGCTGCTCTGCATAAAGAAAAAAATTGTACATAGCAAGAGAAGTCAAAGCACAAGCTGTTTTTGGAAAAGATCACAGAAGAATGCTAATCTTATTTGAATTTTTAAAAAATGAGATATTTAAACCAAAGAGTTAAGTCTCCCAATTACAAAACTTTACTTTGTAAAATTTATAACACAGGAATAACACAGTGACCTTCAAACATCTGACTCCTAATGAAAATTGAGGATCAGTGCTTTCAGAAATGTCCATGTAATTGGTAATACAGGTCTCACTGCTGAGCTATTTTACCAGCACTACTGCACACTTTAAGCAGTTTTCTACATCTTTATAGTGTTGTATGTGAGACCACACCACTTCACCCTGGCAAACTGTTCTTTGGAAGCACAGAACTGAAAAAACAGGTGAAGGTCTGTGGAGCAGTCTGCGTGGAGGTGGGTCAAAGGGCTCAGCCCAGATAACGACTACCAACAACAGAGCTGCACCACCTCCCCTCCGCACACCCTCGCAACAGCTCAGTCAGCAAAAAATGGTCTCAATTCTGGAAATAACACTAGACTTCTATGCAAAATAGTCACATCACTCATCTGTGCTGCTCTAGTGAATCATAGCACGCTCAGGAGAGACCACATTACAGAAAAAAACCAAAGAAATCAATACATGAGCATGGTGTAGAGGTCCTTGGTGTGAACTGGCATCGCACAGCTGTGATGTGCACAAAGACCATACAAGAAGTCAGCTAAACAAGAAATACTTGTATTTCAGCACCTTCTACAGCTGTAGTCATCCACTCTTCTACAGCTGAAAATCCCTTTTTAATGCATACATATACAATAACAAACAGCATTGGTAACTGAGTTGGGAGAAGCCTTTCTCTGAAATAGCATTTACAATAAAACAGTTGTAATTCAGGCATTTGCCTGCCAGAGGGAGCTGAAGGAAAGAAAAAAATTCTGTATATCTCAATATTCAAAAGGTTTAATTTTGTCCTAAACCAAAGAATTTAACTATTCACACAAAAAAAAGTTTTAATGCAAAATCAACCCCATCAGTGTCTGGCACAGGGCAGTCACAGCCTCTTCCCACACAGAGCACTCCTGCACCAACACACCCACTTCCAAAACCTTGCCAATAATGTCCAATACACTCGCTCTACGACTAAGTCCCCCTGGATCTCAGAATGGAAACAATACCTACTTTTAAGGCATATTTAAGGGCGTCATTCTGCTCTTTTACAAAATGTGAAAAGTCTGGTGGGATTCACGCTAGCTTTTATATCTACAGTTTTTTTGAATTTGGAATAGTCTGAATGAAGTGCAAGATGGAAAGAAGGGATTGTCCATCATGTGTGTAATGAAATTCTTTCCTGAGCTGTTTTACAGAATCCCGGTTTCCCATTAAAAAAAAAAACCTGCCTGTTTTAAGCTCTGCAGGTTAGTTGGTCCTATGCAAGAACAAATTATTAATATGGTAGTTTATAAATTATAGTTTTATGCTGCAGCAAGTCTAACCATGTCTAGATTTATAGGTGTACTGATGTTAGTTGTTGGAAGCAGAAAATGGAAAGAGTGTGCAAAAAAGACCAATAAGCATTTAAATGTTTTCAGCATAATAGGTATTTCGTTCTGGCAAATTGGAAACTTAAGTCTTTGCACAGCATTGCTGTGCATTTAATGACAAGTCAATGTAATAAGGCATTAGATACCATTAAATAGCCCCCTTAAATATTAAGGGCTAAACCGATACAACTTTTCCTGATCAAAATTTGACCAATAGTATTAGAATTAGCTTAGTAGCATCCCATGTCTTTCTTGCAATCAAAACACTTATAGGAAAATCAGTTATGCCACCTTCTGGTTTTCATAAGAACTGTTCTACAAGACAAATACTCATTTTCATAAATTCCCATTTTAAATGGAAAGAGGGAAAATCCAGCATAACCAGAAAATTCATGCAAAATATGACTTTTTAAAATATGACTTTTTTAAGCTTTGGTTGATTTCTACAGTGTCATTAGCCTGGACTCACTTGTGTCCAGCCTTAAAGTTCCTAACCCTGTAGTACCTGCTTACAAATGCAGCATCATTCCCTCACGTTACCTGGTTCGAGATATGAGCTATTCTGCTCTTTGCCCCATCTCACCAGCTATAGCAAAGGAACTTGAAAAGGCAGGGAGTGAAAAGGATAAGCAAACTAGTGAAATGGCTTCTGTACAAGGAACAACTTGTAGACTGGACTTAAGACTGTGGAAGGCAGCTAGGCAAGAAGAAATACATTAAGAGTCTATAGTGTCACAAAGAGCAGGGTAAACGTGTACAGGGAGTCATTATTCACCAGCTCTGCAACACAATAAAGAGAAAGATTCAAATGAAACTAGCAGGGGTCAGACAAGAAAAACAGAGGAAACTTCAGGTAACATGCTTCAACTATCACACCATCAGCTTTTCAGTAACCGTTTCTTCTTACAACAGATTCACAGAAGCAACTGTGAATAGTGAAAAACGGTGGTTTGTACTGCGAAGCACAGTAGGTGACTCTAAAACAGAGTCACGTACAAGACCAGCAATCAAAACTTCTCCACTTTACCTCCCGCTATCAAAGCATCATTAATGCTATAATAGGACAAATGTATGGATACAGAAGAACAACTATAAACATCCTTCCTTCTGTTTTATACCTGGATCTATGCAATATAAACAGCATTGCTAAGATCACAAGGAAGGTTGAATTTAAGTTACAACTTCATTTTTTTATTATTTCCAACCTAAACTTTCAATACAAAACTGTTTCTAGATGTCAAATTTCCACAGACAATTTCTCAAGCAGAAAAAGCAGTGAATCCTCTGAGAAGGAAGAAAGAACATGTAGAATTAGGTATGAAATAACACTAATAAATTACATGGATAACTGACTCCAAGTATGTCAACTCTGCTGCCCCACTGCTCCTCACAAGACAAACATCTAGTGATTCTCCAACCTTATACAATCTCTGACCCACAAATAACACATTCCTGACTATAATCTTCTACTGTAACTTTGAACCACAAAAGTTTAATCACATGGCTTTAAAACATAACTAGGAAAATTGGTGCAGATATCAGACAAATTCAAGACCGTGCTGAGGTACAAGGAGCAGAACCAACATTAAGACACTGCTGAAATACAAAGATATCTACAAGCATTCCCACTTCCTCTTGCTTCTTTCAGCTATACGTAATTAGCTCTTTGCAGTGTATGTCCCATTGTATAATCATTTTCTGGATCCCTAAAAGCAAAACTTATGTTAAGTAAACTTTGCTCTAATGTGTTCCCACAATTAAGGTTTTTCACTCATTTTTAAGTTCCAACGGTTTGGTTTCTGGAGATGCTGTAATTATCATTGTGCGCACACAAGGCACGATGATAATATACAGAAGGAAATATACACAGCATGAGAAGTTCAAAGCATTACTTTCATCGCAAACACCACCAGAATTCATGCTGCAACACCACTTCACTTGCATGAAAGATTTTCCAAGAACCTCAGAAATAACTTAAACACCACAAAAGTTGCACAATAGCACCTCAGAAGAATCATGACAGTGACTCAGGCAAGGCATAATGGGACTGCAGCCACCCGAACAGAGTCTTGCCGCATACTGCACAAAGCATTGCTTGGAAAATGCAATGCTTTGTCCCACAAAACAAAGTGTTAAAATAATCAATTTTTTTAAAAAAAACAAAGGCAAGCACTGACATCAGTCATGCCTGAACTGTTCCTGCCTGCCTGTGTGCTTATAAACATTTATAACCGCCACTCAATAGATTTTTGCAGTTTAGCAAAGCATTTCTTCACTCACTTGGAACACCAATTCTAAACTTCAAACCTTAAACTGCAAGCAGTGTTGGTGTGTAGTGATGCAAAGCCGATCTCAAATGCACTCAGTTCTTTCACAGCACTAAAATACTTGAAAGCTGAAGCTTTTGAGGCCTTTGAATAGCATATACAGGAAACATGAGAAGAGGGCAAGATTAATTCTGGAGGCACCTGGGAAATCTCTGCTGAGCCAGCCATACACTACTCCAAATCCAAAAGCACAGGATACAGCAATCAGATTAGGAAGGGAGGAAGGCAAGGCAATAAGCCAGATATTTACACAATAGAGCCCATACTGAACAAAATGCAAAACGCAGTTGGTAGCTGAAGATCAGATGAACATTTGCTACAAGAGTCTCCATAAACATTGAAATAAAAACTTCCCAGTGAATAATAAACCTATGCAGGGAAAGCAACATTTACAGCAAGTACTGGACCACAGAAGTTTTACATAACACTACAACAGAAGAAAGTTCTTTCTTTAGGGCTCCTCCCCAAATTTCTGCAAACTTCTGTTCTAGCTCATATTCTGAATCAAGCAACAACATGCACGCACATATCTTTTTCTGTTTAATTCTTTCACTGAAGTAGAAACAAAAGCAAACTACCAAAACCTTGCTGCACAAAAAGGAGCTGCTGGGGAGAAGTAGTTTTCCTTTAAAAAAACAATAAAATTTTGCTGGATCTTGAAATACGCTTTCAGGGATTGGGGGGAGCAAGGAGGAGGAGGGGGGAGCGGCAATACTCAATTCAAGTTCAAAATACTGATTCATTAAAAAGTAAAAGCTCTCTGAAAATTACCACGGTTGTTAAATAATTACATTCAATAAACAGTTAGGATGTTGTTCAGTATTCTCAGACATTGTATCAAGCACGTTGGTGTAACATAACTAAATCTAGTATTTGTAGATAAGCAGCACTTATTATCTTTTATCAACACCCTAGAACAATGCACAAGGCAGTGGAACTAAGCTTTTACTTCACTGCTGTCATCTGATGAAAGCATACAGAACCCAAAGGGCGAAAGTGAAATTATGTAAAGTTACTGAGCCTTAGCTTTCTGTTGTTGAATGCACATAATAAATTCTTTTTAACAGCAAATTCCAGTAATGTCATTCAGTTCATTTACCCTCCTTCCTCCTCCCTTTGCTCCCAAGTTCTGCATTGTAAATGGTCTTCTAACCCAGTACGGTAACTGTCCAGAGAACAAGGCCATTCCTGTTCTTAAACAACAGTCCTCATTACTCCTAAACCACACATAGCAGAGAGGTGGCTATTCTAATTTCAGCTCAAGCCAGCATGCATCATGTAATTACTCCTCATCAGCCGATGTCTTTGTCACACTCTACTACAGAGTAGCAACGAAATGATTTCCGGTTTACAATGACAGAGAAGCGATGTCCTGGCAAATGCCCTGAGCAAAACCCGAGACAGACTACTATGCATTTTACTCTGCGAGCCCAGCTCTAATTATCTGAAAACAGAACTGAACACAGTCCCATTGGTGCTCTAACTACTGAGGAGATTGAACAAGAGAGGAAAAAAACCTCACTGTGCGAGCAAAGAAGAACACAGACAGCAACTGAAGATGCTGCTCTAGCCAGGCGAGAACAGCTTTACAAAGCCTGCGAACTCCTCTTCTTCAGTTCTCATTTTGTGCTTTACTCCCACATCGCTCTGACTCGCTGAAGTCACACTGAACCACATTTAAGCAACAGCAAACATGACTTTGCTATCCTTGTCCAGCTAGGGTACTGAGGAACTTGCTGACTTGTTGATACATGACCTCTATGCTCTTTATGACAACAGAAGTAAATTGAGAGCATCTGAAGATCTAACATGTTCACTTCAAATTACTTTTCCTTCCAGATCCTTGGCTGGTACACTTCCACTCACCTGCTTGTCAGCTTTGATTTAACTGGCCTATAACAGGTGAGCTGGAGCAGAAGAACGAGCTGAGAAGTCTGGAATTTGGAACAGGGCAGTTACATGCTGAAAATGTTTGGAATCCAACGTGAGGGAGCTGGATGTGCTAACATAGCCTGGGAAGATGGAAGGCGATTAGCAAGGTGCTCAGGTTTCAGAAATGACACAGGAAGGTCAGGCATAAATATACACATAATATTGTAACAAGGCAGAACAGCAATAGTTACAACGGAAAGTTTTCTGACAGACATACATCTGCATGTTAACAGTGCACCATTGTCTTCAGTTGTTATATTTACTATAAACTGCAGAAATCATATCAATATATGGATTTCAGATTTCAGTGTGCATTTATTTATGGGACTGGTAGTCACCAGGCTGTAGAAGAATATACTGTCCAAGAAACTAAGTTGTTTCCCTCAATTGTCTTCCCTGGTCCTGCAGGATGCTTCTGTAACACTTCTGAATATCATTTGAAAACCTGATAGTTGCTTCAGCTTTCACTGTCCAGGGCAGGACACCAATGCAAATAACATAATACTTCTCATTTTTACGAGGTTAACAAGCTTGAAGTGCGGCTCATTAAAATAAATCAATTTAAGATGCAAAACCTACTGGTCTCCCATATACAGTGAACACCCAAGCAAGATTGGGTATCCTGGTTTTCCAGCAGTCTCCACCACTGTGAAATTACTTTCCAAGATATGTCTGATTTTTCATCCAAGTGAACTAAATCCTAAATCACAGACACATCCCAGATGTTTAAAGACAATGGAATAATTATAAATGTATTAACCAAGTAGCAAGCATCAACATACCATGCAGAACACCTCTAGCACTAAAAAATAGAATATACAAGTGGGGGGTTTTGTGATTGGCTGGGTTTTATAATGCAAAGGGTTTTTTGGTATTCAGCTGTGGACTGTTTTTTTCCCTTCAAGTAAGGCACAAGTATGCACATCTTTCAGTCGCTTGGGGGAGGAAGGGTGGTGTTCGTTTGTTTTTAAATGTAGGAAGCACCAACCATTTAGCACACCCAAAGAAAGGCATACTTCCTTTTTCAAAATTGGGTACCTACTTTTCTTATGAGCAAAACGAAAAAATCAAACACATGCATCAAATATGAAGTTCCTAATTCAAGTAAAAAAGCATGAAAACAAACACAGAAACAGTGCACCTCTTAGATTTTCTACATAAAGATACTGCCCTAGAAATGTACCGATTTTTCTAGTTTCTTTGGAAGAATAAAACCAGTCCCTCCAAAAAATTAACTGGACCAGACAAAACTACCATTATGGGTGTGCAAAGTACAGCACAACAAAAACGTAACCAATTTTATAGCTTCCTGAAAACATGTTCAGTTACTTACAAATTGACTCAAGAATAAATTCCATCAACTGAAAAATCTGACATTAAAAAAGGAAAATATTGTGACAATTTAAAAAGTGCCAAGCTCACTGAAAAGTTTTTATCCCAATCTTCCCCAATCTTAGTGCACACAAACTCTTCCTGCACTAATTTACCCTCTACTACTCAGCTGTGCTGCCTGTACTTCTGCTACTTCGACTCCCATAAACATCATTTAGTCTTCCTTTGCATTGCAAACAGGATCTAATCGAGGATGCCAATTTCTAAATAACCTGTCTTGTATTCATGTGTGCTTTATGAACACAAGGACAACACCTAGGAGGAAATATAACCATAGTATTTCATTTCAGCACAAGGACCAGACCTTCAGTGCACCAAAGCTTCGCTGGTCCTTATGTGTTACAAGTCTGAACAGAAATGGTAGCAGACCCAAGACTAATCTGAAGCACAAACAGTAAATGAAATGAGAAAATTTAATTGTTCACTTAATTAATTGCTCATCTTTGTTCAACTTAGAGGAGAAAAGGTTAAGAGGAATCTAATCACAGGTTTCCAATGTATCAAATGTAGTTATGGAAAAGATAGAAGTACTCCCTTCACAAGGATGCACTTACTTTTTCTTTATTAAAAATCTTTCTTGAAAATGTGTTCCAAACCAAATTGCTTTACAATAAAAATCAACCTTAAGTCACTTTTGTCATTAAGTTACTCCTGTCGATTCAAAAGTAAAATGTCTTCACATATTAATATCAAAGCCTTGGCTCAATGTGAGTTCATACCAAAATAATATTTTCATTTCTTCTTTTCTACCTACATAGTACTTAAACAGACCTACATTTATGCTTTTCATCTTGCCTGCAGTACTACATCAATAGGGATGTGTAATTTTGCCTGACTAGTAATTTGTTTGCTGATGGGAGTCAAGAAAGAATGTTTTGTTTGCAGGATCTTTTCCTTTGGCAAGAGACTGAAGATATAGAAAACACAAAGGGTGCTGTTTCTCTGAAGAATGTACACATTCAGGCTAGCAAGAGCCTTCAACAAATGCAGTTACATCAATAAATGACTTAACATTTATGTCATCAAACCAATTGGGATGAACTGCAAAAAAGACCCCTCTCTCACAAGTGTATGCTGTCTGTATAATATATGTCAAATACAAAACAATTTTTTCCAAAACTATTTCTCCAACATCTCGAAGATGTAATCTTTTCCCCCGTCACCGCATTCAGTATGAAAAGTTGCTTTCTAATGCCCTTCAGGGCTCAGTTTTGCTGTTTTTGCAACATTCGCTCCCCCTAATTAGATCAGCCTTTGGCAAAGCATCCCTCAAACACCTCTGGTTTTTTTCATGCGAACTCTTACAAACAAAGCTGCCTTTAAAAAAGTTCTCCTTTACAACCACCACCACACTGGCAATGACACATGGCACTTGATGCTGATGCACTGCAAGTATTTCTTAGTCTCTCAGTTTGATTTTCTATAAACCCCAGCTGCACCTGCTCCCTTTCTGCACTCTAAGTTATAAACACTTTGGATGAAAGATGTTTTATCTTTGTATACCAGCACTGTTTGTCAGGTGAGCATTCAAACAACAAATTACATAGGAACAGTTTCTGGAAACTACCTACTGAGCTGTACTTGACAGCATTTTCACATACACACAAAATAAAGTAAAAGCATAGTATTATTAAATTGAAAAGAATAAAAGACCTAAACTTGTCGCAGAATCAGTCATTCATGTAGATTAAGGGGAGAAAAAAAAAAAAAAAAAAAAAGAGAGAAATCCACTTCATAGCAAAGTTCATGAATTTCTTCAATTTTTCAATTTTTATTTTTCAATTTAAAACACAAAACTGCATCCAGTAAGCCAGACTATCCGTAAGCCTTTGCAGCAAGAACCAGGAGCTCACAGCTGACATAGCACCAGTAGGCATTACAAACACAAGTAAGCAGCAATTTTTAATGTAGCACTTGGTCTCTTGAAAATCCAGTACAAAAAGATCATCTCCAGTCAAAACCCACCAAAACTAAACATGACAAGAGAAGCAAGTACATTGCAGAGAACTCTGCCAGCACGATAACAACAGAGACTCAGACCCTTCCACCAGAGAGTATTCTGACCCAGCAGCAAGTATTCATGTAAAATACCTGTTGCTGTTGAGCCAGGGTTGCTTAGGAGCAAGTGTTAAAGAGAGCATCAGACAAACTTTTTAAAAAAGATTGCCCATGGATTTTTCTCTTGAACTGAAAAGACACTATGACAGTGCTCCCTACTATGTCTTTTTTAAAAAATAGGTCAACACATTGCTCTTCAGCTTTGGTTCTTTGAAGCAAAAGTAGGAGATCATTGTTAAAAACAAAAGTTGCCTGAGACTGTCCAAAGCCTAAAATTTAAGGAGGCTTGTGTTACTAAAAACTAACACACTTTATATTGCACACAGGAGTTCATTAAAATTCAGCAGCAGGCCTGTTGCTGGATCCGTTCAGACTTCCTGAAACGCCATTTCCAAGCACTGTAATTTCAGGTAAACCGCATACACTAAAAAGGAAGTGAGACTGTTTAACAGAACAGGATCCACCACACTGCACTCGATAATACAAAACCATATTTAAAATCAGTGCAAGTTAATCTTGTTTTATGTAAACCATTCTACTGCAAAACTAGATTGTAAAGCACACAGAGCGCTATTAAAGCAATGTAAACATTTGGCTTATAAAAAATACACTCCAACATGCAGGATGCAAGGTGGCAATGGAAACATTACCCATGTGCAGAGTATAAAGCTCCAGTTACACTACTTTGCCCTCATCATCCTAAAACACATCAAAAAATTCTTCAGAACTCCTGCACCAAAAACTGGTTTACAGCATAGCTACAGCAACCTTTAACAAAACATTGAGCAGACAGCAAAACCAATGTCTAGAGCTATTATATGGGGAAGAAAAATCTTCATACAGTCTTAATGCAATCAAAATCTCAAATGCCATTCAGCAATTTCAACCTCTGCATAGAATTTGCAGGAGCACAATTGTACTTCTGTGCTTCCGAGCTAAAACGGGATTATTTCATTGCCTAAGCACACCGGCATCTGCGCCCTAACGGATCTTGGCTCTCAAGACAATCCATGTGTTTTGGCAGCTACAGGATTCCTAATTTGAACTCTAAGAGTGACAAGTCTGACAACACCAGAGTCATTGTTAAATTTTGATGCAAATGGAGAGTGGCATTTTATATAAAGATTTATATAAGTAAAGTTTCAAAACAAACCTGTCTGCTTATACGCTCATTAAGTGACCTGCAGGATAAAAGCTAGACTTAAAAAAAGCTCGGAGCATGCTTTTACTCAAACTCAAATCCACCAGTTCAAGTCATCTTCTGAGATCCATACTCCCTTTGTACATTATTTCTATAGTTTAAATCGGAAGTAATTCAGCTACTCTTTCCACACCAATGACCTTGAAGATGACACTACCTCCAACCTGTACCTCTGCGTCTAGACTAACCCTTCAGGCTATCTGTTATGGCTTTGTAGCTGACAGCCTCATCAAGGGCAGAGACAGACTGCTCTTTTCCTACCACATCCAGTAGACCTCACGGACACGTCTCTCTAGATTGCAGGGGAAGGGGCCTCTCTTCCCACATCCATCATTTCAGGCTGCATTTCAGGCTTCGGATAGGAAGCTGTGAAGAACCAGGCTGGTGAGTCCCATGACCTAATGTGCTAGAGGTGGCAGAAGGGCTCTCCCTTGCCCCTTTCCATTCTTCGATGCCCTCAACTTCATTGCCAACATTTGCTTTTACCTGAAGATGAATAAACTACCTTGGTACACAGCACCTTTCGTGTAAATGAGGCAGGAACCTGAAACACACCCCTTCTCTCAAGCAGCTGCTTGTGACATGAGATCAGGGAACTGTGCTAGGACAGTCTCAACCCAGTGCACTGAAAATAAAGTAGCAGAAAGCAGAATTTTTGCAGTACTGAGGTGTGTGTACCAAAACATAGTTCTATATGAAATATTCTTTCAAATTGCAAGTGAGCTGATCAATTGGTTTATGTCTGGACTTGCACAATGAACTAAATGTAAACTCTCACATATTTATGTCAAGATGAATCAAAATATTATGATGCTTATTAGTTGGCCCAAAACCAACTAATAAATTCGATGTAGAAGGGTTCTTAAAATGTTTGAGTCATTACAGCTTCACTGTATCTTCAGTTTTCTGTAAAGGACTTGCATTTCACCTGCATTTTCCATCCCTTAAAGTCTTTCTTCAATATAAGTCACTTATGGCTACAACTTCAGCATATGAAAGCTCATTCATCACTACCTATACATAATAAATTCACACTGGTGGAACTCCACTGGCAAAAGTTTGATTAGATAAGCATTGCATGAAAAAAAAAAAAAAAAACAAACCCAAAAAACCCACCACATCTCACCCAGAAGCAATCCAGCAAATATAAGGAAAATAAAAACCCGTATTATCTCCAGGAAAACCACAAGACTCATGACATTTGGAGTCCAGTCTCTCCCCAGTAGCAGTGACTGTCAGTTATTTTTAAGGGCATAAAGCTTTAAGTGGTTACTAAGATCAGGCAAGGCCAATGGAACACAGTCCATTCACAAGAACACTGAATAGCTCAGATAAAGCATGTCCCTTCAATGTCCAACTTGTCACGAACACCCCTAATCTACTGATTACTGAGGACACAGCTCAAGTATCTATTACTATTGTACAAATTAGACTTACTCGAACATGGGCAGATGTCAAGTAGAAAAAGGCACCCTCATTCAGCCTGTCAGGGAAAAATCAGCATAGGAAATAGGTGTGTATCTCTGTTCTGGTTGTAGTGCTTCATTTCTAAAATTTTAAGCTAAATATTATTCAGTATATTTATGAATTAATGTTTTTGAGGTTTATAAGCGTAGGATTCAACACTCCTAAATGAATTGTTATACATACTTTATTAGCAGAGTCACTTTTGAACTTAGTGGACTAAGTTGCAGTATATATTTTAAGCCCTTTAAAGCTTGCTGCTTGAGCATTCAAAGGTGAAACATTTTTCCACTTTTAACCAGAAACCCCGCATACTTATAAGTGCACAGTAACAACCACAATAAAACCAACAGTAATGGGTAAATAGCCATTTCCATTACACATCCCACAGACTTTATACATCTACAAAAATACCACTCACAGAATGAGATACTACAGCATAGAGGTAAAGCCAAGGTTATGATCATGTGGAACTGGGAAAAAACAGCACTTCCTGCATCTCCATCCTGCAACAAGGACTAAACCGTATTCAATTCACAAGCTATCCCATCGTATCTTACCCATATTTGCCCTTGTAATACTCCTATAATTAATTAAGCTAACCAGACAGATAGTACCTGTTATTGCAGCTACTAATAACACAAAGGAGCCTTAATGCAGGCAAATCCAGAAGCACTGTTCACGGTAGGTGTCATTGGCTGTAAGCCTTATCCTCTTCTCTCCATTATCAGAGCACAACCTGACCTAGCCATATGCTGAAGACCATGAAATGGCAACTGCCATGCAGCCAGAAGATCCTAAACAGCAACCATCTATACAAATTAAATATTAGCTCCACAAACTAAGCATTATCTGTTTTTCACAGAACCTTTTCTGAAAGTTACCACACTAGAATAGAATCAGCATCTGTAAATATCCCCAAAGAAAAAACTGTGTGTTATCAGTAACCATGACATCCCTATGAAAATATTTTAAGGTATGTAGACAGATATTAACATTTATACATGAACTATATTTCTTGTAAAAAACAAAGAGATTAATCAAGTTTTAACTACAGCTGGCAAGTAAACACAATTGTACTTCTCTAACATACGGTACTCATGTAAAGCCCAAACTTGGGCGAGCCTGTACAGACCAAATAGCCACACAACTACTTCCTTCATGAACCCTTAAGCCTTCTAGAAAGCTGCAGTTAAGAGTTTAAAGAACCTTTTTATTTAAAAAGGGTAAACATTTTTAGTTAGCAAAAAGCTCCTTTATACTAAGGAAACAGGCTATAAAACTGAAACAAAAGACTCTGAACTAAATCAAGCCCTTGGCAATATCCCTTCACCTCACTACTAATAGCAGAAACCTATATGTCGATGATCTTGGAGAATTTAAACAGGGACACTTTCAAGAACAATGCCATCCACAAAGGAAGCAGCCTAAGGAAGCAGTAGACCCCTGGAGAAAGCCTTGCCTGACTTGCTGGGTCAGAGGTGGGACTGTCAGAAAATGACTGTCTTTGGGGCAGAGACAGAGCAGTCCAAGGAGCTGCAGAGAACAGCTCTGTCCATGAGATCTAATTCAGAGACTCTGCTTCAGCCCTGACCAGAATCTGAAAACAAGGAGAACAACATGTGCCATGATCAAGGAATCATACACTCCACTACAATGGTCATCCACAAAAGGCATTACACAACATAATATTTTTGTTAAAAATAATAGGATAGATTTAAGAATAATAATTATTACAAAATAATATTCTGTGTTATCACTGCTACTCAGCCAACTGTGACAAAGTCTTCATGGACTCTGGTCACAAGAGAGTGATCTCAAGGGCACAGAGTAAATCAAACCAACACTATCTCCTGAGTAAATCAGCTTGATCAAGCACAAGATTGCTGCTGCTGCTTCATGAACAATCAAGCACATGGCCAAAACACGGTTAGAAAGAAAACCTCCTGCAGCCTTCCTGAACTGGCAAGCAGAACCTGGAAGAAGCCAAGGAAAGGATGACCACAAGCCAATATTATCTGGAATCAAATTTTCTCTTGACTGAAAGTAAGATCAACTATTAGCTGCTATATGCAGATGCCAAGCCTCACCACAGAATGAGGAAATTAAGCATTATGACAATTTTTTAGAAGTTACTAAACTGCAAACCACAAAACCATATCTATAAAAATACGCAAAGGGTTCCAGGATAATGGAAGTCTAAAACCCACTTAAAAGTCTTTTCCTTAGATCTAGGTAACAAAAAAGGCAAATCACTTGGAAGAATCTAAACTGGTTCCTACCTAGGAGTTTGAGCAATTACAAGTCTATTTGAATTAAAGGATATTTTTCAATTTAAAACAACAACATTTTCATGGTGTTGCATTAATACTACAAATTTTAAAAAAATAGAAAATCAAGGTGCCTGAGGTAATCCCAGTTCTTCTAATCTGTGCTCTTTGGTGCCAAGAAAAGCACTCGAGTTGTTCACAAAGGCACCATTCTAGATAATTATCATGAGAACAAACTAGGAACTCCACAGTATCAAAGCTTATCATTTAAAACAAAGCACTCAAGACCACATTATTCATATTTAAAACAAACAAAAAAAAGCATGAAGAGGAAGACTATCATGGAAAATCCTAAAATAACATGCAGCTGTAAGTCTCAACTTTTACTGGAAATTTGGCAAAAAGAAACACTGGGATCAATTGCCCCAAAGTAAAGAGCTGGCTGATGAGTCTACAGCAGTAGAAACACAGCACATTTATTGAGTCCATCTGACAACTGCAACATTGCAACACCTAATTCTGATCATAAAAAAATGACCTTGTTTCCACAAAGTAAATCCTTTCAGTACTTATTTAGCTACAGCCATATTCTGTCATAGGAGGTTCTTCCTTTCCTGTAATATTTTGGGAGTGTAGTTTAGCTGCATACTCCCAGAATATTGTATTCCAGCAGTCAGGAACTGAAAACTCTCAGGTATGCTTCTATTGATTGATACTATTCCCATCTTTATGGCAAATACATCACACTTCCAAAATTAGAAAAGGACAATGAAGTGTTAATAACCTCTCATATAGAATAGGGAGTGCCTGTAAGGTTAACAGAAGAATTCTATAAGTACCGAATTTACTATAAGGGGGCGGGGTTTACTGATGTCTAGCACAGATTCAGTAGTCAAAAGTAAAAGCCTCTGGCAGACTGATCACTATAGAAAAGTTAGACATCATGGTTAATCATTTATAAAACCACACACATTCTATTCATCTGTCTTGCAGCTCTTTATTTCAACAATCAGCTTTGTCTGTGCTTTCCATATTCACAGCTTTCCAGAACAAAATGAAACTGTTAAGCAAATGGCACAGTTATTCTAAGTTAAGGAAAAAAAAAAGAATAATTTCCACATTAGCATTTGGGGCATTTTAGAAAATACGTATCAGTTACTCACAAGGTGTCTCTCCACATCATTTCTGATAAGTGGAAATCTCTCCTCTATTCTTCATTCACCTGTAGTTAAACAGAAAATAATTGAAAGATTCACAGACAGACATCCCGAAATAGCATTTGCCTCTCAGATCTCATGGATTTTCACAAAAAAATCAAAATTCATTCAAAATATTCACACACAATATGACTTTGTCCCCATTTCACTAATTTTCTCCAGTAAAATTACAGAGATAAAGGAGCACAAAAGAAAGAAAATTGCTTCTTGTTTGCATGTATTACACTGCTCTTTGCTGCGGAAACAAGGATGAATTATGAAAAGTAATCAAGTGAACAGAGAGACCACATGCCCTAGATTTTTCGAATAATCTCTTGGTTTAACCCAGTTGTTCCTGAGCCAGCCAATCCCATGAACAATTTACTAAAATGGAAGCTGTGACTCATTAAAGCCATCTATTATTTTAAGGAGAGAAACAGCTCAAATTATTTATGTGCAAGAAGTAATCACATTAATTCATGCAGAAGAGAGCAAAATTTTAATTAGTTCCATTTTTAAGATCTAATGGAGTTGATCAAAAAATCCTTGTTGAGGTTTTTTTTGTCTCAAGAGTATGGTATCATCCAACCATTAACTAAAATGAAAGACTACAAACTCTGTTCAAGTTTGTGAATTCAACTTCCGCTTGATTGGAAAAAAGTTTTAACATTTCAATTTGCTGACATCATTTAACAGAAAGCATTGCAAAACAAACTATACAACATCCCTGAAAAAAGCCACACTTCTGATTTATGGTCTTTTATATATTTTCCTTTGCTAAACATACGTGAATGATAAAAAAAATAGTAGCTGTATGAACTTGATATTTAAAGCAATTTACTACTCATTCATGGCTCAAAGTAGACATTAATTTTACTTAACTAATGCTTCTAACATACAAAACTAAATTAGTGGGTTTAGATATGGTCATGAAGCAGTAAATATATGTAGCAGAATTGAAATACTAGATCAACTTATATACAACAAAAACTAGAAACTTCTGCAAATCATCCTCTCCTCTCCAACTGCTCTGTACCATTATAAACAAAATTCTGACTTCAGAGAGTAAGTCACAAGCAACACTAATTTAGAAGCTAATCTAGAATTTTATTTGGTTAAATTAGATGTACACATTTAGTGGAAAGAAATCACACCCAATATTTGTAAGCATAAATTACAAATTCACTGTGTGCTTTGCAATACTTCAAACATGCCATAACAGAGACAGCATCAAACAGAACTGTTTAACAGCATCTAACCTGCCCATTCCTTCCCACTGACACTAGAGTAACTGGCATAACAACACAGTTCTTCACACCTGGTTTTGCTGCATCTCAGGACATCCCGATGTTTCAAATAAACTCCAGGTTTTCCTCTATTATAGGAGTCTGACAAGTAAGTAGGATGTTTTATCTATCCTCCATCATAAAACTAACACGTTCAAAAAGCACCATGTACATCTGAACTGCTTTTCTACCATCACACTCTAAATTGTTACTTGTGAAGTCCTATGTGATGTGCACTTAATGTAATTAGGACTGATACCACAGTCTGGCTCCTGGTTTTACCATCCTGTGGGAATCGCACAGGTTTCTCTGATGAGACAAATACACTGCACAACAGTATGAAAGGATCAAAAGGCAAGTGGCCCTCAACTTAGCGAAACTCGAAGGCTGGGATTACATTAATTCTAACAAATAAATTAAGTTGGCCTCATCTTGGGCAAGCATACACTACAGATGGGTTTGTCTACACAGTTAAGCAGCTTCTTTCCACACACCAGCTCGGTGAGGTCAAAAACCATATTCCTTTGATGTGGTCTTTAACAGGGTTGCTTATCTGTATATATCAACCATACTGCTCACTCTAGTTTGCTTGAAGATTGGGAAGAAAACCTGACCTTTCAATTGTTAACTACAAAAAAAGTAATTTGTTTTTAAACCCTCCCTTTTTACACAATTCCGTAAACGGGTTACTCTACATCAATTTAGTGTCAAGATTGTTAAATTTCGAAGAGTGCTGGGAATGCACAGTATATTTTTGCTGCGTATGACAAAAGTAGGCCTGAATTTCTGAAAATATCAGTTTCACCTTCTTCCAGAGGCTGTTTAACACATTTGACTGGCCAAACTATTTACATACATTTAGTACTGCTTCTAATGACTTCAACCATGTTGCCTTGTTTCAAGTAAAATACCATTAGAAGGATTTCAAAAATTAAATACCTTCTATGTGTGTATCGTCTCCCCTTATCTGAAGTTTTCTTTGGGAAGAGGTTTTAGCAGAACAGCTTATATGTTAACCGCTCATACTTCTCTGGCTGAGAAAGAAGGCTCAGCCAACCATACTGCAAGGTGAAAGCTGAATTTTTATTTTTTTGAGGGATTTTTGTTAAACCCACTGCTGAGGGGACAAAAAAACCCTGCCTCTCGAGCTGCATGGTTGACTTGCAGTAGAAAATCATGAGAAATGTTACAGGTACAGTTTTCCTCTAAATCACAGAAAAATAAAGATTACAAAAAAGAGTAGTGCAGGATGGGCAAGCTGATTACACACAAGTTCTAAAACTGGCAGGCAACTAAGATGTTCTTCCAAGAAAGTATAAAACTGAGAAAGCATGTGAGGAGTATTTATCAAATTTTCACTACCACAGAAATTCAGACCAGTTCAAATTCCATGTTAAAAATATTTTTTTCATATTCAGAGCAGTTTTAGGTAACTTTCAACATTAACAACAGAGCTGCCATCAACTTTTCCGTCCTCACTGCTGATTCTACATGCCCAACACCCAAATATGAGAATCCATCCCTCCACTTACAATGTTACAGCTACTCACTATGCCCACAGAAAGAACAAATTCGACCATCAGCACCAACCTGCCTCCCCTGCCAGGAGCGGGGCTGAATTTCTCACTGCTCTGCAAGTTCCTCAGATCTCTTTGGTTTGTGGTGTTTGCTCTTGTTGCTGCTGTTATATTTTGCCGTCATTCTTTCAGATATGCAAAAGCAAGTATATAACATTATGAATAACAATTCATTTACCGTATAACTCATTATATTTGTCTTAACAACCTTCAGCATGAATTTAGAAACAATTTAAAAGGGGTGTGGTTAATACTCATGCAAAATTCATCAGCATTTCACAGAGAAGTTAAACTATTTCTAATTCCAATTCCATAAAATAAAAACACTACACATTTTGACTGTATGCCAGCGTACATAACTCTATACAGTGACCACCGTGTGAAACTGTTTTATTTTTATGCACAGCAAGTAACAAGTGATACGACAAAAGGAAACGGCCTCAAGTTGTGCTGAGGAGGTTTAAACTGAATATTAGGAAGTATTATTTCACTGAAAGGGATGTCAGGCATTGGAACAGGCCCCAGGGCAGTGGTGGAGTCACCACCCCTGAAGGTTTTTAAAAGACATGTGGATATGGTGCTTACGACACGGTTTAGTGCTAGACTTGACAATGCTAGGTTCAGAGTTGGACATCATGATCCTAAAGGTCTTTTCCAGCCTAAACAATTCTGTGATCTTCCATCAGAATCCTTTAGATTTTTCAGAGTTGACAGATGATGCACATGGCTTATGTAGGTTACTTGTACCAGTTACAGACAGCTTTTTAGAAACCACAGAAAAATAGTGACAAGACATGTGGAGGTGTGTGCAATAAAGTATGTGGGGCACAGTCTATGAAGCCATTACATGAACAAGCCCACACGTCCTCAGCAGCAAACATATGAGCATACAGGGAACACAACAAACACTCATCAGGTCAGAGGACAGCCCTTAGCAGACATGACATTTCTACAGAAGGCAAGCTGTTTTCAAATGATGCTCAGAAATCAGAGCTGCAAGGTGCTGTGATTTAGCCTGGCCTACAAGCCAACAAATATCTGTACATATTGGACGCCCTTCTGTTTCACTCTCAAAATCGGGAGCTTCAGCAATTACAGCACAGAATAATCCAACCCCAGGGAATGGGCTTTTCTCCAATTAGGTCAAGCCCTAATGAGACCAGCTCTGCACACAGCAATCCTAGCCTGGGAGCAAAGGAGAGGGTGACAAGGAGGTGGCTGCAGATGACACACCACAGTGACAGGGAGTTTCAGGTGGAAGCACTGGGAAGGGACAAGGAGGCAGCGGAGACTAGCGTCCCAAAACATCTGATAGGACATGTGAGACAAGCCAGCTCCCTGCCAGAGCCATACAGACCCCACAGCTTAGTAACTCTCCTGAGTTCACACTGGCTTTGTTGCTTGGACAGCAGCACCGCTGTGTCTCTTCTGCTTTTGGCCTAAGCATCTGCACCATCTCTTCATCCACAGCTGCAGCTCCAAACACCATTCAGAGCCATGCACAGCACCCAGATGGTCAGGCAGTGGCAGCCACCTAAAATGCTGTTTTTCTCTTACTGCTGTCACTACACTCACAACCCAGAGCCGGTCCCTACTGATGACAACGCCTACATTCCTGGTTTTGAGTGTCCACTCCATGCAGCCAGCACTGTCTATGCCACTCCTCTATTAAAGGCAATGTAGGCTCCTGCCTCCATGGTTGTAAGTGGAGGAAGGCTTTTAATTACCTTTCAGGAGCCTCAAAAGCATGGAGTGGTGACTCAGCCTACATGGATGCCTTTGGTTTATCACGAGCTCTGTTCTGGGGCGTGTATTGCCACAGATTTAGAGGCACCAGCCACTACAAATAATACTCTGAAAGGGTTAAAGAGAAGGCCAGTTCCACACCAGACTGAAAATAAGTGATCACAACAGGAGGTGAAATACTGTGAAACTTCCCAGAAAACAATGCACATTTCAGTAGACTGAAATCTTCCAGTCTTCAAAAGTCACGAGTTACCTGACAATAAAAGCAAAGAAACTCAGAACATCAAAGCTCATTTTCCCATTTTCTGCTGTCAAATCTTTTGGTAGCCCTCTCCTGTATCACTCCCCAGAGCATCAGAGTCACCTGCTTCACTGAGAAATTAAATCCATGGTTATTTCCTTAAGCTACCATTCAGGATATCAGGTGACAAGGCACTTTGGAATCACTTTACACTAAACTCTGAGCCTTCCCACCTGCTGTTACTTTCATCAGCCATGTCCTTTACCTACAGGTTACATCTAAACCACATTCTTGGGAAAAAAAAAAAAATTCTATATATGCAAATAAAGGCCTGGAAAAAAATGCTCCTGGACCAAATGAGGCAGAGTGATTTCAAACACCAATCACTGTCAGCAAGCTTATAACTTCTGGAGTGCTGTTAACAGGTGAAGGTGGAAGCTAAGGGAACACCAGGCTGCAGAACAACCTGAAGGCATTAGTTTTCCTTCGTTTTCTAACAGCTATTCTGAGTATACCTTAAAAAGATACAACCACTGGACTGATAACTCAAGAAACACCAGGTGATAAGGCTATCCAGAGTACAACATAGCTCACACCACTCACTGGCTTATCATAAGCCAAACAAATGACATGAGAGTTGAATAAGATGTGTTTAACATGTCACATTTGGCTCATTACTTAGTAGCTTGCGAACATTTTCTAACACTACAGGATTAATAGCCAAGATAAGATTTGGATTTCTAATGCTACTTGTCCTAGCAATGGACATTAAGAATCTCCCAAACACAAGGTCCTTGAACACCAGTACAACACTCCAGCTCTTAAGGACACAAAAAGCACCTCAAAAGAACAGCCAAAGAAACCACACAACTTGGAGATAACTGATTGGCAAGGGGCAGATAAAAACAAAACCAAGACCACTCTCTATTTCCTAACTTGTTCTGAGAATCATTTCCATCCTTAAAACTCCTCTTAGCTACACTGTACATGCATGGTTATTCTGATATTATGCACATTTGTTCTCAGGTCCACAAGAAATCACAAGGTATTGGTCAAACAAAATCGGTGAACATCAAAGCTCCCTGGCTTACTTTTCGAACAGCGAAGCTTGCTGAACAGGACAGCTTAAAATGAATGAATGTTTTACCATCCAAGCAGCACAGCTTAAAACTGTTAGTTCAGTCTATCTGTGATCAGAAAAACTGAAGCTTTGACCACATTCTAGTAAGATTTCAAAGCTATCTATTTAATAAAATACAAATATATACACTTTTTCAACTAAGCTGAACAAGCTACTCAAAAAGCTGAAAGCAGTCTTAACAGTATCTCCTTGTATTACATACTCTGTTTTGTACAAAGAACTAAACAGCTTCCTATATCTTTATCATTTGTTCTGATAAATGACCTAAGACCACATAATTTAATCCACGACAACAATTCAACAACAATTACACTACCTTCATCAAAGGAGATTTCTGAGATTTTTCAAGCTATTAAC
This sequence comes from Neomorphus geoffroyi, assembly GCA_033558235.1. Taxonomy (NCBI): domain Eukaryota; kingdom Metazoa; phylum Chordata; class Aves; order Cuculiformes; family Neomorphidae; genus Neomorphus; species Neomorphus geoffroyi. The sequence continues at coordinate 14,150,381 of JAUMJM010000045.1, forward strand.
ATTGCCTAGCATTTCAAATACATTAACCACCTTTCGAAAGCCCACAGTAAAACACTGCTCCCATAAAAACTAAACACAGCATGGTCAGTGTTCTACAAAAGAACCTGAAATATTTTTTATCTGAACATTTGCATGTTAAGCATTTAAACCGCTGCAAAGAGTTTACATACAAGAGTTTCCAGGAGCTGTTCATTTCCAATCAACTATATCTAAGTCATGATATTTAACAATACAGAAGTCTTCTCATTTCTGTCCCAGTAAAGGCTGACAAATAGCATCAACAGCGTCTGCTGAAAATTTACACTTTGCAAGCATGCTACTCGCCTACACCGTCTCTCATAAGTCATCTATTTTGTACAGGGAAAATTCATCAGGCTAATTTCCAGTGCATCGTTTTAAGCATGTCTGTTGCAACATCTGGTGCACAGACATACATAAATACTTATTTATGTATCTTTCAAACTAGAAAGTTTCAGGCTACCAACAACACAAAAATATCCGAATATTTGATCAACACTAAAGGATCTCTTTAAAGGCTCCTGCTTTCTTGGATACATGAACCATTTAGACAACATCTACGCCAAGTTTCATATTAGGAAAGCACGACACGGAAGCCAGATATGAAAGGTCAGACCAAAGACCTATTTAGGCAAGCTACCTGTCTCACAGCAGCAGATTCAGGAGTCATGCCAGTAACACGACACTGCGTTCTGACAGCTTCCATTGGCCAGTGTTAGAGGGACAACATAGTGTTTACCGCTCCACAATTCACTTTTTTCTTCCACTAATTAATCTAATTACTTTTGAAACTAATTTGTGTTCAAGTCATCCCATGACAATTGAGTCTTGATATAATTATACACTAGATAACAACAGCATCTCAGAACATAATTACACACTACAGGAAAGCATCCTGCAGCTACCACCTCAATAATTTCATAACTCGCCACCCATAGCAGCCTTCCCACCTCCAGTGTCATACTGGCTGTAGAATTCTCCAGTATTGTTTCTAAGAGTGCTCCCCTGCTGAGCCACCCCTCTGACTTTCTGTACTGTTATTTACTGCATGAAATGCTGGGAGTACATCCAGAGTGAACTACACAATGTGTTGCCTACTTATGTTAATCGAACAAGAACAGTTTCACTGGGGTTTAGCCATTAAAAAATAATTCATTGCACACACAAAGCATCTCAACTTTCTTACTGTTCATGGCAGGATCCCAGGGCTATGTTTCGCCATTCCCAAGTAGTCCAGGTTAATTTTGACATCTAGAACAAGGTTCAGGAAGAGAAAAAAAAAAAAAATTGTCACATAAGTTTGCACACTATTATTCACTATAGATGCTATTTAAAAAACTGCAGGGTGCAGCACCTCCAACAGAGTTAACTACTGGCTTCTGCAGCTCTTTGAGCTCTATCTCCACTGTGAGTGGAAAATTGAATAGCCCCACTAATTGCCTGGAGGGAAAGTTCACATAACTCCGTATGAATCTATAGCATCCTGCTCTTTTCCGTGTATAGAGAGTATTTCATACACAATTCTGCAAGCCCACAGCTTTAAATAAAAATCAATTTCAACAACAGTGCAAAAGAAAAAAAGTCAAGAGCTGATTTTTGATTTTAAGTTACCCTAGTCTAGTTGCATATCTCAAAAGCAGAGCCACCATTTTATGTAAACCACTAAACGTATACAAGTCACAGCAGGTATAAAAGTCCTAACAGCAGTAATACGTTGCATCAAGATACCAAGCCAAGCATGCTTTTCATAAATTCACCCCACAGGACGCTGGGCTCACAAAAACAGCACCAGTCATAATGGAGCTGAAACATCACAAAGTTATAGAGAAGGGCTTCACAGCCATTTGGAAGTCATTGTACTGGCCAGAATGAAGAAATGAAGAGCAGGATTTAGGAGGAAGCACTGCTTTTCTTTTTAATGCTTAAAAGATAGCATGTCTAATTGAAAAGGAAAAAAGCAGTTATCCCAAAATGCAAAGAGCAATTAGTAGTATTGTTATGTGCAGCAGCAGCCATTATTTTTATTCATTCTAACGTAAAGAACAGTGAGGAAATGCGGACAAAAACCACTGCTGGCTTTCACTTCCTCCGCGTTTCCTCTCAGAAAAGAAAAAACCTAAAACATTATGCTTTACAAGTCCTATTGTCACATTCAGTTAGCACGGATAAGTGATGGTCACTTCTGTAATTCAATGAACGAACAACATCTTTTCAACTACAAGTCCCTACCAACCTAAAGTTATTCATACAGTCAAAACAATAAACAATACTACTAACAAAATCAGAGGAAACCACAAGTTAACCAGTAGTAACAGATAAGAAGCATTGTGGGACATTCAGACTTTTTAATCAAAGGAGTTACCTTAAGTTTAGAGAAGCTATTGTAGTTCTATTTCTTGAAGCTTTCTTCCTTTTGATACTCCTTCAAATGCATCCATTTGCTTTGCTATTTATATATGCACATCCATGCACAGCAGCCACCAGAAAGACCCATGTTCCGGAATTAAAACATTCACGTGTCAGGAATGACACACACAGTTCATCAGGAAACCTCTTACACAGGTCATTTTGATGCTGGTGGCAAGAAGCCCTCTAAAACTGGGCATAAGATCCAGGCTTCCCACCATCCCCTATCAAAGCACTTTGCCCATCGTGTGGCAAAGCCGTGCCAGGCTACTCCAGTGACACACACAAGTGTTACAGTGCAGGGCCTTATGAAAGGCTCTCAGTAATGAATCTCAAACAATGTCAGACTTGTTAGACACATCTGGGATGGCACTGAAACAATAAAGTCAATACAAAGATAGCGTTTTTTCCTCCAACTCACTCATTTTTTCCTCCTCCCATTTCTTTTTCCACCATTATTTATTCTTGACTCCATGTTTGGGACTTTAAGGTGTTGCCATGCTATCTCTTCTCTTGCACATCACATTTTCCAGCCCATCTCTCTCCCAGTATTAATTTTACTAATGAATAAACAATGGGAGTTGGTTAGAACCGCAGCGTGGACTTTTCTGTACACATGCAGGGAAGGTGGAACACTTACACAAACCCCACACCACATCCCACAGCACCCACCAGCACTGTTGGAAGAACACCAGCACTACTGCCATCCCTTGCATCCCCATAAACTGCGTTTAAATTTAACTACACGTCTTGCACTCCACACCAGCAGATCAGTATAGCCTAACCAAAAAATTAACAGACTCCCTATGAGAATGATAACTGGGATTCTCTTACTTCACCCATAACCACAAGGTTATTTGTAAGGAAGGAGCCACATTTCTGCCTGTCGAGCAGCCTTTGCATTTGTGAACCTTTGCCCTGGGTTTGGATCTCCTCCTTTAGATACAGCTGTGCCATGGAAAAGATCAGCACCCTCAGCTGCTTTTCCCCCCACTCTCTGCAAGAAGGCTACCAGCTGAGCTCCTCTTAAGTACTTTCTAACCTATTTACGCAGGATCAACCGATACAAAGAGTGATTATTTAGGCTGTTTAAACCACTCCAGCTTATTTCAGTCTGCATCCTGCCAAAGAGCTCACATAATTGTCTAAACAGCCAGAGGTAAGGCTTACTGGAATATTTTCTCCTTCTACAAACCGGTAATGATGGCCAACAGCAAAACCTGACAAGAAACCCCTGCCGGCATCCCAAAGGAAATCAGGATTGCTGGCACACCTGTCATCACCCAAGGAATGAATCCTAAGAAGAGGGCAAGTCTTGCTTACATCTACTCAGCCCTTTCCCAGGAAGTAATCTCATCTCACTCAGGGAAGACAAAACTGAGACCTCCACAAGCAGAAACAGACACATAAACAGCCCTTGAAGGAAGACAAGTGATGCTGGTAAAATCCATCAAGTTGTCTTATGGTTACAAGTTTTCAAAGAGAAATCGTCTACCACCACAGGCTAAAGTTAGATTACATGCTTACTAAGATGTTGCCAGAGATGTTAACCATTTCTTTTACTCTACTGAACCTACCCCACCCACTACCACACACAAACCCCAGAGAAAAATAACAGGTTGTAAATACACTACAGTAGCATAACAAGATTTGGGAACAGAAACTGCCTTTTTGTTCTGTGCACATGAAGCGCTACCGTAACAAGGGCTTGGTCCATCACTGTGGCTTTTAAAGTCCACCAGGTACAGAGGTCAGCAAGAGCATTTAAAAAACAAATAGAATTAAGGAATCGTCGTAGAAGAACAAAACCTCAGGATCTCCATCTTCTTGCCAATAGGAGATGCTAGGGGAGTTGTACTGTGGTCCATTTAGAGCTTTACATTAAGTCACTAAACCATTCCTGGAATAGATTAACCTACTTGCAAAAGTACAGGCCAGGCTCTCTCATAGCAAGTGATACCACCACCACTAAGATAACTGGTTAAGTAAATGACACTTGCACCAACTCCAAGATACCTGATAACATGATGATCTCATTACTGCTCTCCTTTAAATAACAAAACTCCCTGTATGTTTTTATGTGGATCAGTCAGCTCCTAGAGGAAAAAGCTAGGTAAAAAGCTAGCTGGAGAACAGCAGTCCTAGGAAAAAGGCATCTGGAAACATGACTAGTTTGAAGTAGGACCACTGCCATGGTCCCACTAAGTTGCATTTGATGCTCCATCCCCAGTACCTCCTGGGAGATGTGGTCCCGCTTTCCCTTGACTCACCTCCAGCCACATCATTCCTGCTTCAACCCATGAGAGTAGCAGCAAGGTGAGTTAGCAGACTGCTAAAAACGTTACCGAGTAGGCTAATTTCCCATGAGATAAGCAACATGAAAGAAATCGCCCTGCAGTCCCACAAGCGCTAGCTGTGCCAAAGAAGCTGCAGCAGGAGAGTGGGGCACAAGGCAGGACCACCCAGGGATGCATCAATGAGGTACTTGCAGCACCAACCCGCCTCCAAAGCCTCTAGCATCAGATTGTGCCCTCCAAGTGTGAATCTTCTGGTTAATTTTCAATCTGTGACAGGTTTACAAAGGAGTTGAAAATTTAAAAGAAATGTTTCACATCTATTTCTTAAAGAATTATTTAAATATGAAGAAAATACACTACAACAACATATAACAGAAACAGAGCTTCAAATTTAGAGCCGGGGCTTGTGCCAGTACAGTAAAAACCTGCTGGATATTTCAGATCATCTTCTTAGCATATTGCTGGATATTTCACATTAGCATTATCAGATAAGGTCAGTTATTCAAAAGAATCAAAAGTTCCCACGATGCTAAATGAAATGCACAAGGAGCACATCCAGCTTGAAACTAGAACAGACCACTCACACGGAGATCAAAAAAAAATAAGGAAAAATGAACTGGGTTGAAATTCACATGTTTATCCTTGCTTTCTTCTACCTACAGGACTCTCTCTAATCGTTATCACTCGTACATCTCAAAAATTCTGCCACTGTTTTTATGACACAGAACCTCACCTTCCTCATAGGTGGGTGCAGCTTGCACTTGACCAGATGGAGGTGTCATCAAGCTCATTTACCATGGGTTTTGTTTGTCATGTTGCTAAATCCTGGTCTGCAATTATACAGACTGATAAAATGAGCCCTCTCAGATTATTTTTCTCACCAAGAATAACGGAACAAAGCTCTTCCCTCACCTCCCTGCAAAGATGGAAATTTACATTCATATGGGACTGACGTGTTGAGATGCTGAGCACTGCAAGATCTGTTAGAACATTTACTTTTAAGTTCTCAAAGCTAGGACATGCACTCAAATCATCCCATCCCTGGTTTTAACCGTAAGACCTGTGCAACATTCCCACCTGCTTTGTGCTGTTTTACTTCAAGCAAGGTAGAACAACTTAGGACCTTCATCCTACAGCTCCTTATACCTCCCACCTTCAGGCAAATAAAGAGACTTCGGAGAGGCAGGACAAACAAGTATGTATGCCAGTCAACAGAAGGAGCCAAAGGAAGGTGTTTGACATGGGTAAATAGTCCTGCTGCTTTGACTGCTGATAACCAGTTCCGCTTCTGCTCCCATTCACACCTGGGCAAAAAAAAAAAAACCAGCAGCGGTTTTACCCTGTCAGTAGCCTTCCATGTGCACCACCATCCAGGCAGCCCTCCAAAGCAGGGTGCCATGGAAAGGAACAGCAGAACGCACAACCTGAAAGTTCAAGTAAGCATGGGGCTGCTGGTAAGACTGATGCTCTGTAATATGGAGAAAAACGGTTTAAGTTTTAAGCAACTACAAGTTGGAACAAAAAGCTCTTAAAAGTTCTTTGAAAGAAAAACTTCTGTTCACAACTTATTTCCATTTCTACTTTTACCGGTACATAAGCTTTATCATACTTCAAATATTTCCTATTGAAGAAACAAAGCAAATAGCTTTAAAAATGGAGACTGTGTTGGCATTGCCAAACAAATCTCACACAACTACAGAACACATCACCAAGCAGCTGCATCGATCACAAAGAAGTTAAAACAAAAGCCCCAAGAAATCATATGACCAGCGTCATCAGTATTTACAGCACAGCACTGTTTCCACAAGAGGAAACAAAATGACTTATTTCCCACAGCACGTTTAAAGCAAAAACATCGACAACATACATGTATTCTTCAAAAAATTAGCACACCTGATTCACCTAAAAACAGTTTCTCAGCATAGGCAGGGAAGACACCAAATTCATTATAGAACACTGAACAGAAGAAATCTTTTGAATTTTCTTACTGTTGGCCTTCAGAAACACATAGGTCATTTAAAGGAGTCAGACTTAAATTTTGTCCCAGCTTGCAGGCTCCTCAAGGGTTCAAACAGAACACTCCCTAACTCACAGTCAAAACGATATCTTCAAGAAATCTGTTTCCAAAACACTCCTTTCACCAATACCAACTCACAAATTGCAATTCCCTGTATCTCCCATCTCAACGCACTTACACCTCAGTTCCCTTCCCAGACAGATCCTTCTGGTACAGGATATAGGCTACCACAACTACATGGCACAGGCATGCTTCCACCCCAAAACACTTACCACTGTTTAAAACTCTTAGACACAAAGTTTTATGAAAATAATTCAGATGAAACCAGCAAATTTACCAATTTACCCTTAAGGGGTACTGAAAGCCCACTGAAAGCAAGGCTTATTTTTTCAGAGACTACTATCTAACATTGATTAATTAATTCCTAGTTTTTCAAAGACACTTTGCTTAGGGATAGCAAATACACTAAGAAGAGTTTCTTCCACACCGGTGTTTTTAATTTATCCATAAAGCTCTAATCTCCCAATTTCAAGAGACCTGTTGCATCACAAATAGTTAAAAAGAAAACCATAAAAATTTTTCCATCCAGTATTCTGACGATGCAATACAGCTGTGAGAATTAAAAAAAGCTGAAAGTAGAAAACCTTGAAAGGAAAACAGATGTTGCCCCATCTATTTAAGCTTTTACCTCCCACTCATGCCGACACCCATCTACAATCCACCACATCTATGATAAAGGCATCCATCCCTGTCAACCTAGCCCAAGGCCACTGAAGACAACTTTCATAAGCTATTGAGTCATTCATAAAGTTTTGTATTATTGATACAGTAAAGCAGCCACACACCAAATATTCTCTGAGGCTCTTAAAACAAATGCTTCATAATTGTTCATTTTTTGCCATAGCAGAGTTTCTCAGAGAGAAAAAAAAAAAAAAAAAAGAAAAAAAAACGCCAGGTACAAAGCACCATAGCTACTCCAGCAATATAACAACCATGAAAAAAGCATTTTTGACAGCTTTGCTTGTGGTATTTGTGGAGGTAATACAGTAGTGCTAACAGAAACAATCCTAGCAGAACACAACATAAATTCATTCGGAGTCTCTACCAACACATTTCTCTGCAGTGTGAACTAATTACCCCTTTCTAATAGCTGGACCACACTAAGAACATACAGCCCTTGAGGTAACATCAGTGGGACTTTTAATTCAAACAGTAAAAGTTATGCCTTTAGATCCAGATATCCTGGGCTCGATCAGCACCATCAAAGAAAGATATTCAGGTATGATGTTACACTGAGATACACTCAACATGATATAGTTTGTTGAGTTTTATTTTTAGGGAACTACAGCCTTTTTCACAACTTGCTGCAAAGCAAAAGAAAAAAACCTCACATTTAAGGCTACTAGAAATCAGGGGAGGGGAAACAAGGCTTTACTCCTTACACTCAGTCCTTCAAGCCAGTTCATGTGCCAGCACAAGAGCCCTTTCTGCAGCAGCTACATTTCACTTCCCCTCCAAGCCCCCTTGGAGCTTAATGAAGGATTCATCAGTCATCTCTCACACTGCCCCTGTAGTGATATCAGCCGAACATACCCCCTCTCTGCTTCACCCTGCTCAGCCCTGCTTTGAGCCAGCCAAATCCTCACAGGCTGTTTGAGATTATCCCAGAGCTGTTCTATCATTTGTGGGACCACACTGCAAACTGGATCAGGGAGTCTGTGCATGATCCCCTTTTTCTAGCTGGGCAAGTCTGCCAATCTGCTTCATGCCTGGCATCACCAAAATCTGTGTCAGTGACTTTGTAAGTCACAGATTTCCTCAAGCTGCCATTAGTGTTACAGAATAGGTACAGCTGAACTATGGCCTCAGATGACTTTCAGTTTAGCGAGTCATTTACAGAAAAGTAGAAGAAACCCTTTAAAATTAAAAAAAATAAATGTTGGCTGGGGTAAAGTCACTTTAATTCATTTTTGACACCTGGTGTCAAGCCAACGCTCACTAGAAACAGTCTCGCTTCTTTGAAGCAGAGCAGCATGCTAATTTGTGCTGGCACCTCACTACAATTTTTTGAACTTCAGAAGCGAAGGGAAATGTTTAGCAGCATAATTCTGAAAATCACAGAATCAAAAGAGATCAGAAGTGCATTCAGGATAGCATTTAATCCTAGTTACTACCCAAACATTTTTTTTTTTTTTACTATCAACACTCCACAGCGTATTCTAGTATTAAATGATATTGCAGAACAGGCTTTACCATGAAATCAGAGAAGTGGGGAGAGTGCCCTGAAGGTTCTTCATTAGCATTATCTCTATGTGTAGCTCCTCTGTGGCATTCTATTCAAATGTATGAGCCATATTTAAATGAGCAAGGGCCGTATTTCTGATACAGATTTCACAGCAGGAGCAAGTCAGCATCAGTTTCATTAACACTGTTACCATCCAGGCTAAAGAGCCCTTTGCCACACAAAACTGAGACCTGCCCTTCAACATCTCCTGAATCAGACAAAGGATCCGAGCCAAGACTCCAAGGGCTTTTAAGTTAACATCGCACTTGCCATACAGAGGAGAAAAGTCCTGAACAGGATCTAGCGAAAAACCGAGCTTGGCCTAAATTTCATGCGAAGAGGAACCCGGGGAATTAATAACAGCCCCACCGCACCTCAGAACTAACCCCAAAAAGTCCTTCCTGCACCCAAACCTCAACCGGCCCATTTACAGACCAGGGAACCACAAACACTGATGAGCAGAAAGGGTCGGGGGAAGGAAGAAAATGCTTACAATGACTGCAGAACAATGCCTGGAAAAACAGAGCTGAGAATCTGGAAGGCGCGAACCCTCAGCCTGGTCCCACTGCTCCGGGCCGCGCCCCCCCAAGATCCCCCCGCTCCTGCGGAACCCCCGCCGCCCCCGTCCTCCTCCACCCCCGACACGGAGCGCCCCTGCTGCCGCTCCTTCCACTCCTCGCGGGGCTCTCCCGGCTAGAAACAGGGCACCTTCGCTTTTCCTCCCTCGTAGACCAGTCTCATGGAATCACAGAATGGTTTGGGACAGGACCTTAAAGATCATCCACTTCCAAGCCCCTGCCATCTCCACCAGCCTTAGAGTGTGAACACACAGAACGGTTTGGGTTGGAAGGGACCTTAAAGCCCATCCAGTCCCAACCCCCATTCCATAAGCAGGGGCATCTCCCACCAGCCCAGGCTGCTCAAGACCCCATCCAGCCTGGCCTTGGACACCTCCAGGGATGGGGCACCCACAGCTTCCCTGGGCGACCCCTGCCAGTGCCTCACCACCTTCATTGGGAAGAATGTCTTCCTAATGTCTCATCTACACCTTCCCCTTTCCAATCTAAAGCCATTAAAGCTCCCTCCACCGACCGCACCGCCCACCCTCGCAGAGAGGTCTCCGTCCCCCCGCCAGGTGCCACTGGGGCAGCCCCGTCCTCTGCAAACAGAGAACGCCTGCGCCTCCCCCCCCCCCCCAGCAAAAAGAAAGCAGAAAGGCAGCCCCACTCCTCGCCGCCCCGGCCCCCCCCAGGACCCCCGAGAGGGTCAGCACAGGACAGCGCTCTCACCTGCGGGACGCGGCTGCCCGGCCGCGGGCCCCGCTCCGGCGCGAGCCCAAAAGTCCCGAGCGCGACCCGAGAGCGCGACCCCCTCTACCCGCGCGCGCGCGCCCAGCCCCGCCCCCCGGCACCGCGCGTCACCCGCCGCGCCAACATGGCGGGGCGCGCGCAGGGTGTGGGCATGCGCTGAAGGGCAGCGCCGGGTGGGGGCAGCGCGCGGCAGGCGGGGATCGAGGAGGGGGCGGGGAGAGGGGCGGGGCTAGAGGGAAGGGGCGGGGCGGTTTGAGCGCCGGGCAGAGAGGGTGGAGGGGCGGGAGGATGGAGGGATGGAGGGAGGGATGGGTGAGTGGGTGGGTGAGTGGAGGGAGGGAGGGACGGATGGAGGGATAGAGGGAGGGATGGGTGTTTGAATGGAGGGATGGATGGAGGGAGGGAGAGAGGGAGGGAGGGAGGGAGAGATGCAGGGATGGATGGATGAATGGATGGATGCAGGGATGCAGGGATGGATAGATGGATGGATGGATGGATGGATGGATGCAGGGAGGGAGGGATGGATGGATGCAGGGAGGGAGAGATGGATGGATGGATGGATGGATGGATGGATGGATGGATGGATGGATGGATGGATGGATGGAGGCATGGATGGAGGCATGGATGGAGGCATGAGTGGATAGAGAGAGGGAGGGATGGGTGGATGGAGGGAGGGATGGGTGGATGGATGGATGAATAGAAGGAGGGAGGGAGGGAGGGAGGAAGGGATGGGTGAACGGAGGGAGGGAGTGGCTGGGGTGCACAGAGGCAGGAGCTCTGCTGGCTGTGGTTATCTCCAAGAGCACACCAAGAACAGCAACAAAATGTGGTGACTCGGCGAATGCAAGGGGTAGAAGTACAAAAACATCGTGTTCTCCAGATGATCAATTTGGGACCAGCATTATTAGCAAGTGAAAAGCCAACACCAAGCTGCTGATCTGAGTGCAGCATTTGCTACTGGGAAACTCAGAATTGTTTCGCCTGCTCCTGTAACTCTGCAGGATGGTAACCCTGAAGTTTCTTCAAGGGCCTCTTCTCTCTTTCATGTGGCTGCAGCTCTGATTTGGGAACTGTTGTTCTGCCATTCTGCCTCTATTTTTTCCTGTAAACACAGCTTTAGTTACTGAACCCCCAACATTCAGCAAATTCTTTACTGTAGGTAATCTTAGGGCAAATAATACCTTAGTTAAAGCCAGTCAACCCTAATGAAGTTATAGGAATTTCAGCAATGCAATTTATGGCAGAACTCGATGCAAAGATAATTATGGAACTATAGGCAGCCTTCCAGCCAAGACTGCACCCACCTCCTCATATCAGCTCTGTAACTTCAGAGTGTCAAATGTCCTTGGCTTTTCAAGATGCCAGATTTAACCCTAATGGAAAGGTTAAGCGAACTGTGAGACTATAGCACACCAGCCAAGAGTTGTGTATCTATCTCCAACACTTCTCACTTTTAAAGCTGTCTTTTATCTGGAATTTTTCAAAACTGGCTTATCGAAGGCAATGCACCACCTATCTCAGAGCGAAAGAGATTCTGCTTGAGTAACCCTCTAAGAGACTATGCTATGGGCAGTTTCAGGTTCACTTCTGTTCTCTTCACATCGTTAACAGCAACCGCGGAAATTCAGGCATAGAAAAACATCTCATCACTACATTCAAACTGACCAGAACTTCAGTATCTTATTTGAAGAAGAAAACATTTTTTGTGTATATTTTTCCTATTTCTGTCCTTGAAAATGTTGCCTTGCATAACCAGAGCCAGTCTTGACTTATCCTTACAAAACTTCAGGAAGAACACTTCTCTGCTGAGAAGAGACACGGACATAGCGACATGATGGATGTTTCACAGATGTCCCCAAACAGAGTAATTCCAGTGTTGGAATGTGCTCGCTCACAATGTCTTACAAAAAGCCGGTTGAAGTAGTGAGCTCTTTGCATTTTTATTAATTTATGTCCATTAGAAAGAAAGTCAAATGTGCTGTTTAAGTAGACTGTAGCTATAAAACCCATGTCCCTCTCGATATAATGCTCTTGCAGCTCTTTTTCCTCCCTAGGCAAGGTCATGTTTCCAATGCACACTTAAAATGGGCTCTTAGTCTAAGTTTCAAACTGAACCCACACTTCTAACCATGTAGAAACTTCCTGATCTTCTTTGCTTACTTACATGGCAGAAGATGTGTATTTAGAGCCTAGGTTCCAATCTCCTTTCACAGTTGAATATACCCAGTGTTCTTCTAACAGTTCCACCTTGACAGCCAGGCAGGTTTTCCCAGGCTTTACCTGGGAGTTCTCTGTGCCAAAACTCAAATACCATAAAAATACCAATAAAATTCCCAAATACCAACAAAAGCATCTCTGGAAGCCCCCAGGAGACGCCAGCCCGGCAGGGAAAGGGAAGGGCTGGAAAGCTGTCTTCAGCAGACCTGTGTTTTATCACTAAGGATTTCCTATTGAAAATTTGCATACTAGGGTTACTCAAATACTATTTTGTTGTTAATAAAATTGTCCTAAGCATAATTTTCTACAAAGCTTTGATGGCTGTTATGTGTTTCTCTGCAATAAATCCACATTAAATTTGCTGTAGACCCTGTCAGGCATCTTAAAGTATAAACAAAACACAAGACAAATATGAAAAATAACTAATATAGAGCAATTTACAAGGTAAGACCTTTACACATAACTTTACCACGAGCCTGTAATCACAAATATTTCCTATATATAGGAAATATGCTTATAGCATAGCTCCTTTCAAAACATCATTCTAAGTATTTATGCTCACGAACCTGACATTTGATGACTATACTGAACACAATTTGCTGTGGCAATATATGTTTTCAGCATCTATCAGCAGGATAAAGAATGAACAAAATTACCAGTTCAGACAAAGCGTGTTCATATTCACCTTGCAATCATTTTGCATCGGTATTACAGATTATATAGAGAGAACAGTAAATATTAAGCAACAGCATTTCCTGTTCAGGAATTTTACAACTTGATATTATCTAAAAAGAAAAGGTAACACATACCCACCACCACCTGAGCTAGAAACAATTCACTCTGAACATGCACATGAACACAGAACTTGGGTAGAAGAGGAACTAAGCTCTATTAAGCCTCAATTGCTTGTGACGGGTTAGATTCCCTCTTCGCAGTTCTGCAGATTGTCACTGGTGAATTTAATTTGAGCAGGTGAGGAGTTGCAGAGGGAGTACCCATAAAGGTGTATTTATAGCAGCATTTCTCTAGCTGTTTCAACTTGCATGGCTTGCAGAAGTCAACTCTAACATCCTTGATTCCTTATCCAAGTGCAATGCTGTAGATGGAGATGCATCTTATCTGCTTCCAGCTCTTGAAGTGAACTCATGTGCTGCACGAGCACTCTTTATTTCTTCTTACCTTTTGCATGCTGCAGTTTAGAAAACAGTTACTGTCAGGATTTATACTTTCCCTGTACTGAAAACATTCTATGTCAGATAGATCTGCGTATTCACGCCACAGTAACAGCCTCACAAAATTAAAATCAGCCTAAAATGAGAGATGAGGTGCATATTTGTCAAGCAGTAAACACTGAAAATATTTTGTGATAAAAAAATTATTCATTGTAAGCACTTTTAAAGCCCTCAACTTTCCCCCTCGCCTCCCGATACAAACAGCTTGATTCCAGCCGTATACAGTGCATTTCCAAGGTTCAGTGGCTACTCTGGTCCCACTAATCCACAACAAATCCTCCAGAGCTGTTTTTTCCAAGTCATTTTATTAACCTGGAGTAAAAGGTAGCATCTGCTGAGTGCAAGCAGCCAGTTTGCGGATGTTCCTGCAGGCTGGCATCCCATCCCAAAGGCTGGGATGTGGAAGCTGCTCGGCAGCCAATCATCTGGAGCAGCTCCGTGAGTGTTACTCCAACTTCAAAGAGGGAGAAATGGATTTGAGTGGCAATAAATCATGTTTGCCAAGGCTGGTGAAGCCTTGTTAAAAGTCTCTTCAGGTTAGAGTGTACCTATGTCCTACCCTTGCTGTTTTCCCATGGTGTGAATTGGAAATTACCCTAAGGACGTTACCAAAATAAAAATCCCTAGAGGGAAATTCACTGTCCCAGCAGAGCTCTGCTGCTCTACCACGTTGTCCTATTCCACCTCTGCTTCCACCAGCACCCAGAACACACCAACCTGTTTCCAGGAACACCAGTATGGAAAGCATCTCCCATTCCCCAGATATCTCCTGCAAGGAAAGATGGGTTTGCAGCCTCTATTCTTGTCCAGAGCTGCAAGAAGCAAACAATCCTGGTGCCCAGAGTGGAAAATGGAAAAACTAGCTTCTAGCCTCATGCTTTAGGTCAGAGAAATGGGTATTATCTTCTAAACCACTGCAGCACAGGTAGGATCACAGCCAGCTGAAGCTCACCGAGCCACGGCCGTGCCTGCCCAAGCAGCTGCAGGCAGCCCTCAAAAGAAAATGACATTAAAAGTGCATTAAAGCTTGGTCAAAAATATGTTTGAAATGTCTCCCCTTGCAGAGATGGTGTCTATACATCATAAAACTACCAGATGACAGAATTTTTCCCCGTGTTTGTAAGAGGAAAGAACCACCCAGTATCTGCTGGCACATATTAGCATTTTAAATTACAATTATAATACAGACGGAGCCTGCATGTGCAAGCCTTGATTTTCAGCCTTTTTTTCACCATCCACAGTCATTTCCACAAACGTAAAAATGAGGCTAAAACATCAGCCTAACAGCTCATTTTTGTTGATACCACTTTTAATGTCTCATTTCTCTTTGTCCTGCATTCAGTCTCCCACGATGGAAATGACAATTATTGGGGCAGCAGAGAATCACAGGCTGTTTTGACAGCCTGCCATTCTCTTCCGGGCAAAAATGCAGCAGAACAGGGAAGAAATCAGCGTAAACATCACTGCTATTCTCAGAGAAACATTTCCAATGTAAATGGAGCATCTCACTGGAGAGACACGGTCAAAATATTAAAATATGTAGGAAAGGGGAATTATTTTGGCCACTGAGCATTAAAATTCATAATGTGCAGGAGGGAAAAAAAGGCAGATAACATTAAGAGTACAATTGATCCAAACCTTAGGCGTTAGGGAAGATAAATGAAATGTGAAAGGGGTGGAAGGAAAATGAGGAAATCGGAGAAGACTACTGCAGGGAGTACAGTCTGTAACTAACTTTCAGGCAGAAAGGAGGCCATCCAATGCAAGCGGAGGTTTAAGTGCCTCAGGAATCTGGAGTGGTTGCAAAATTTAACATAGCAACTACAAAGACATTATCTGACCTAAATACGCCACTTACATCCTTACATTGTCCAGTGCTACAAAAAGCTGTATAGTCTGAGAACGCGAAGGACTGAAATAAAAGTAAAGGTGATGTTTTAATCCTATTTTTTAAACTCACACCTGACCAGATTGCAGATTGTTATTCTTTTCAAATCATGCCAGTTTGAATAAATGGTTGAAGTGAAGATCAGACAACCCATCTCTCCCTTTCCCTGCTAGGGGTCCATTGCCCAGGCTGTAACTTGCCATGCTGGACAGGCAAAATGTTTTACCCTCTTTGTTCTGCGAATTCTTGTATAATTGCAACATTTACATTTGTAACAAGGACTTTCTCATCTTCAGTTGACTAAATTGTTATGGAAGCCTTCCTTGGGTACATGAGCACTGACAAATAACAAGCCTTTACCAGCTGCAGTCTGCCAGTCCCAGCCTCAAGTTTTCCATTATCTCAAAGGATTTCGCTCAAAGAAAATAAATAGCAACGGAATTTGTTGTTTCCTCCAAACTCATCTCGGAATTTGTCATGTTTTTCCTCCAGCTAATCTCAATGAAGCAGGATTTTAGATTCGGAGGAACAGCTACTTTTAAATTAGATTTCTTTGTGCTACACAATATTGTAATAAACTATCACTATCAAATGACTAGAGAATGCTTTTGCTTTAAGGTGGCAGCGAGCCATTTGGGAGCTGGGGAATGCTGCAGGTGCTGCCTGAGAACTCAGTGCAGGACTCAGTCAAACCACTTCTTTGGTAATTCAGGTGTCCTTCCACAACAGCCTTCATTTGTTTGTCATACAGGAATTTTCTCATAAAGTCTTTTCCTGCTTGCTCTCTTTGAGATATATATTTGTAAATGTGATTTTTGAGTTATGCTATTTCTCTACATTGTTCTTATCTTTAATTTCTTATACACATTTTGAGACAGTCTAGAGAGGCCTAGGAATTTGAAGTTTGTGTCATAGATTTTCAGAAAGTCTAAAGTTATCTGATTTTTCTAAGCCAGTTTTGTATCTTTAACCTCTCTTTTCTAGCTTTTACTATCTTGGTAAAAAATAGTGAAATGTAAATCTTTTCCACTCTTGGGCAATAAGTGATGCAGTGCGAGTAAGGAAATGTTTCCAACAAATGTCAGAGGAAAAAAGTAAAATACAAGACTTAGCTTCAGCTCCACACATTTCTAAAATGCACTACAATAGGACTTTTAATATCATGCCCATCAATGTCTCTTTTTTTAAAATGTCTATACAGCAGAATGTACCAGCATTGAGCTTTGATGTGCTAGCATGGGGATACTTTATGATTCACAAAATAATTACTTTCTCATTTACCATAAACAAGTTGCAACAGCCAACAGAAATGCTGGGTTAATCAATGTCTTCTGCAAGTTCTCACTGTTCTTCTAGTCTGGGCAATAACTGCAGCAGCAGTTTTTGCACAGGTTTACTAGTCACAGCACATAACAGCTTCCACCTCTGTAGATGCACATTCTGTGGGCTAAACAATTTAACATTGCACGCTTATATGCTTTTGTTCCCACTGAGGAATTGTGCGAACTCCTCTCTGATGACTGCAGGCAGCTTTAACAACACGATGCCAATTAAAAAAATGTATATAACTTTTTTGCTCAGACTTCAGTAATATCACCTTCCTTTTGACTCCTAAAACTGGTGTTACAGGTCTTTCTTATCACAAAAATGAAATGGGATCTTAACACTCCTAACCTTGCCAGGAATGCAGCAGGATAAAGAAGATTGCTTTCATCTTCTTTCCCGTTCCCACAGGTGGCAATGGACAAGGAACAAGTGCTGGCAGAGGAAACCGCTCCAGCCAACACAGTTCAGCCAGGACGCAGGAAAAGTGGCCGATGCCAGATGGGAGGTTTATGTATGTGATCCCTTTGGGAGCAATAAGGAGAGCAGTGGCTTTTGATGAGGAAATATAACAGTGCAGCGCAGTCCTGCGCTGCCCTTTTGCTCAAGCCATGTGGTATAATCCATATGCTATCTTGGTACCTGGGAAAAGCAACAAATCTTTTTTTCCTTACAATCGGCACTAAGGACAGAAAATTTGGAACTCTAACAACCCCCGTGTGTGTTAATACATCATCATTTATCACCATGGTATCAAACCAAGAAACAAACTTCTGCTATATATTATTTTTGTTATCACGAGAAAAGTATTAAATGACAGGTTTTCTTGCCTTTTGCAAACGCTCATGTTGACCTCTGGGGCACTGCTTGTGTGAAATCGTAATATCTGACCGAAGCTGGTTTTGACACAACCTAGCTATGCCATCCTAGCTACCTCTTACCTCCCCTAACACCACAAAAACAGAGCAAACAACTGTAAACTTCTGTCCTCCAGAATGTAAGCCGCTAAACGGGCTTTCTGCAGCAATCAATAGTTCTTATACCCAAGCAATCCCTCTTTAGGTTGACTCCCAATTAAAGATCACAATGAATATAAAATAAATTATTGATTGCTGTCAGGAAATACATTAACGAATCTGTCTCCAAGCAAGAACAGATCAATGGCTCCAAATGGAGCAAATGTAGAAAACTGTCAGTAACGTGGAAGGACTCCATTCATCATCTGAACTCACCCAGCAGTAAAGCAGGTTAGAACCCTCTGAACTACACCCACACCTGCCCAGGGGAACAACGTGGGACTATCCAGTGTGTATTTCCAAAAGCAATACTTCAAAAAGAAGTTTCAGGTTGCCACAGGATAAAATCCAGAGCCTCATCACGGTGTTCTGGAAAGCTGGGGAACACGTGTTCAACTCAGATGTTCTCCTGCCCTGAGGCAGAAAGTAGTGACAGATTTAGGCACCTCCACTAAGGCTAAACTGCTCTGCAGGAGCAACAGTGAAGGTTTTGTTTGCTAAGTTATGTTTTCAGAAGTAAACAAATAGTCAGGAAACACGCTTGCACCACTGAGATATTGCAGTGAGCAAGGTATCAGCAGAATCTAATGAAACCAGCTATCTCGTTACAGGGTATTTTACTGCAGGAGCTCTGCAGATATAAATCCTTAGCTTTGAGTTGTGACTGCACTAAATATCCACACCCTTATCTTTCTGTCCAGCAAACGGATATTGATTGTGGAGGGAAAAGAAGCCATCACTCCAGTGCTTTTCACAAAAGGGGAACATTTCAGCTCCTTGCATACCAAATTGGTAAGACCTCGATCTGTAACGCTAGAGGAGACAGAAGCAATTTTTAGAGACCCCCACGGAATCTGAGCACAATAAAGGTAAAATTCACACACAAAAATACACCATATTACACATCAGAAGAGAAATAACCTGAGCTCCTTGCCAAGTTCACTGCCCAGCTCCTGAAGAGATTCATCACTATGCAAGGTCTGCTCAGGGATGTCTGTTCTGGCCAGAGATTTACTCTCTTAATGAGCTTTCTAACATGGGCTTTGTTTACTGCAGCGTGCTTGGTTGCAAACAGCAGCAATCGGGCCATAGAACCGTGGCTTCACTTCATGGTTCACGTCGATCTGTCTTACAGTGCATTGCCATGTAGAGGCTGCGCGAGCAAAAGCTTTACTTGTGCAAGCTCTGTATCCATGAATAGGTCATCCTAAATTTGATGTGTGAGAAAGAAGGGGCACAGCAAAGAGGATCAACGCTGATAGAAATTTTTATGACCACTGGCTCTACTCATTGTGGCACAGCACCTATGAAACCCTGCTTGATTTGTTGCCAGAGCAAAGGGAGGAGATATTATATTAATTTTAAAATTTGATTCTCTGTGCATCGGCAGAAATTCCCAGCAGCAACCCTCCCATCAACGAGACAAAATGAATTAGCATAAAGTGGGGGTTGTAAATTACAGGTCATCAGTATTGGCAGGAAAATTATAGGTGCTCGGCACGATAAATACTGGAGATGAACCCAGCCAGCTGCTTTTGAAACTCCTTATTTACTGTTGGCCACAGCTGCAGGGTTGTGATGGCTGTAAACATTGCTCCAGAATAATGGGACAGGGATCACAGGAATCATCTGTCCATAGGGTAAGATGTAAACCCATAAACAAAACAGTGAAACGCAGTATCAAAAGGAACACGAGTATATCGAGTGTCTGTGTGAGTCTGTGTGCGCTTCATTTGATTTAACACATCGTTGAAAATAATTTCCATTAAACTATATAGCAAGCATTTCCAAAACGTCCTTGAAAGGCTCCTGGAGATAGTTGTGAGCGCCTGATGAGTGAGCGCAGTCAGCGCTCCTGTTTGTGCCAGTAAAACCAGAGGCGTGGAAATGATCCCTCATTGTCTTTTCTCCAGTGTTTTGCTGTCTGGGCTCCATGCGCTGATCTGAACCTGCACAGTTAGGAATTCTGGGAGCTTTATGAGCCAGATACTCCAGTTTCTTTCAGACATCTGGGATGTCTGCTGTCTAGCAGTCCCCTCAGCTCCAGGGAGGCATCCTTAGGGAATCTCTAATCCAGATGGTTGGACACAGAGGTGAAAAGAAAACTGGTCTTACGTTTCCCTTCAGAAGCAGAGGTCGCAACTTGCTCAGTCCATGGGTTGTGCCTTGCAGGCAGCCTTGTCCAGTCCATGCTTAAGGGCTGAGCTAATGGTCCTTTGCCATTCACAGTCAATCATGATCCCTTCATGCCATGGGTGCCTTCCTGAGGACGCTGACCATCGCTGATGTGCCTGGGTGTGTTATATCACATCCATTTAACACCGTACCTTTGCCTCCCCTCCCTGCCTTGGCTGACACTGTCTGGCAGAGAGGCTCCTGCTCTTCCTTTCTGCTCGCACACCCTGGGCATACCAGCAGCAATTAATTTTCCTTGCACAGGCAGATGTGCACCCACCGCCCTGCACACCATTTTGAGCCTGTTGGGATGCTCAGAGCCGTGCTGAGACATGGAGGTTGCCTGAAGATATTGATGACTTTATTCCTTTTTTTATTCAGGAAGGAATTTAGGGCATCTTTTAAATATTTTTATATGTATTTTATATTTTTTTATATCTAACTTTAACCCCAACCCTCCCTGCACAAAGTTGTCCCCATGGAGAATCAGCCATATAGAGTTGTCCCATGGAGAGTTGTCCCTTTCTGCCTTCCAGCACCCTGGTACATCTTCCCAGCCAGGTCACAGACATGTGGGCCGTGTCCCAGCAACCCCTGCTCGAACCACTGCCTGATGCTGACAATGCTGGACCACATGCAGTTCCCATGTAAACTGCATTTTAATAAGGACTTCTGTAAGGACAAGGTTTTACAGATAATCCTTCAGTATAAGGAGGGATTGTGACAGCATAATCTGAATCTAAAAGGAAGATAGCTCTCTGAGGATGTTGCCTAAATGAACGGTAAAACTCCTCTAGGTGGGAGGCTTTAAGGCACTCCAGCTCACTACTGTTTTTTTGAAAGAGAAGGGCAGCTATGCCAAAAACAAGCCTTCTTTTTACCGACTAAAGAAGTTTAAGGAATCAATTCTCCCTCATCTCTTTACAGCTAAAAGCCTCCACCAGTGTGGAGCCCCTGCTTAGTCAAAGCAAGACAGAGACTGGCATTGCTCCACGGGAAGGGATCAGGACAGTGACATGGGATGTGTGTCATCAGTCCCACTGCAAAGAGTCAGCAGAAAAGCTTTTTTGTGCAGCCACAACCTTTCACTCCCTTCTCGGTGCTGCAGACGGGAGGCAGCCTCTGGGCTGGCACCGCCGAGGTTGCCAGAGAGTGGGGACCGCAGACAGACACACATACACACTGTGGTTGCAGAAAGCTCCTGCAGAAAGCAAACAAAAAAAATATTATATTTGCTCAAAAGCATGATAAGTAAATAGCACAGACTACTTCAAAAATATGTGAGTCACTGTGCACTTTGTAGCTCCCCAAATCAATTGCTCTTTGAATTTGATTCTGTGGCAGCTACAAATTTATCTGATTTGAGTATATGTTGGACTACTTATTTCATCCCGCCTGGATTTTGCAGCGTGACTCCATCCTGGTGCTGCAAAATACAAAGTAGGTGTTAGAAACAAAAAGGTATCAGATATACTCATCCCTATGCCTGAAGTTTTTGGTCACGCAGACAAAAGCAGCCAGGGTGCCTGGTTCCCGGAGCATCCCTGGCAGCTTGCTGAGGTTCAAGAAGTGTAGATGCTGTCAGCACTCAGGCTCCACGCACCACACAGCAGCTTGGCGGTGGGGACTGCAGTGGTCTGTGGAGACTCTGGTCCCTCCTGAGCATCATTTTAATGTAGTCTCCTTCTACAGCAACTGCATCTGCATCTGCTGTGCTTCTTTTCCAGGCATGATTTAGTTCTCATCACAAGTACTATTGTTCTCATTTACTCTACTTGCAGCACAAATAGGGAAAATGTGCAGAGGAGGGTTGTAAAAGTTGCTGTTTTAGCTGGAACGCAACAAAAGAATGAGAAAAACAACAATCAGAAACATGGAACAGCTATAAAAGGACACGCCCTTGCAAGGCTGGAGATCCGATAAATATTTGAATATACCAACCTCTGAAATCAAAATGCTAAAAATAATCTCTAGCTTTTGTTTTCCAAAAGGAGAGTCTCCTGTTGCCATAAGAGATTTCTATAGTATTTGAGAGAAGAGATTCATCTTGCATCCCAGCTGATGTGAACCTGCTGCTCGCCAGGAGCAATAGGTTTTGAAGAAGCTGCTTGCCACGAGGTGTAATTGCAGTCTCTGTGCTGAGTCCATCCCCATTCACTCCCCATCCCCACAGGATGAAGAGGGCTTCTCTCCTGCACTCCCAGCTGCGGCAGGAGAGGAGGAGGAGGAAGGGCTCTGGCAGCTCTGCTCACTGCAGAGACGGCACCTGGAAGGAACTGTCACATTTTCCCTTTTGAAAAGGTTGAGGTTGTTTTCCCTAAGCTTTGAAACCATCTGCAGAGCAGGAATGTCCCCCTCTGGCCAGCCTTTATGTTACTTGTCTATATGAAATTGTGAGTGCGGGTGCAACACGTCGGTGCACGGCATCTGCCTGCGTTGTATCCTGCAGAACACATCCCTGCTGCTGCACAGGGACTGACCTTTTTTTTCCAGACATCATTACTTCACCCCAGGGCACTTCTCCACTTTCATTTGAAGATTTTGGCTGCTATTTCAGACCTGAAGAGTGGGTTGTACATACAAAAGTCTGCTGGTTCTTCCAGGTCTATCAATGTGACAAAAGAAACTGTCTTCAAGAAACTTGTCCCACTGGCATTCTCAAACCACTGCAGCTCCAGGAGTGCCACTGCTAAGCATTTTCTAACCATTTTTCTGGGTTTCCTGTGTTTTTATTCGGCAGGGGATCTTGCTTTAAAGAAACTCATAACACTATAAGAAGCAACGTTACGTTAAAGAGCAAAACTTCCTTAGTAGGTCCTGCTTCACTGTTGGAAGAGAAACCATCTTCCCAGCTTAGCTCCAGGGATCTTATCCAGCAACCTCCATGAAGTTATTTCATAATTCGTTTTGTATATTTTATGAGTCATTTAACGTGCATGGAAGAGATGAACAAACAAGGGTCCACATGACAATTCCTTGAAATGCCTGTGATGCAGAATATAAACATTATTTCTGTAAAAGGAAGAACTAATATCCTTAAGAAATGAAAAACCATTGGGGAGCTTTGCACCATGGCAATGCCAGTTGGCTCACAACTGGCTCTGCTCCTCAAGGTGGTGAGAAGGGTTTTAAGCCTTTCGGCCACTTCCAGACAGTGGCATTGGGGTAGGAATTGCTCACCCTCCTGGGGCAGCATTTGGACACTGGCCTGAGCTCACTCCCCCACCCCTCGGATGCTCAGGGAGTCGCTGTGAGCAGTAATGGCAGGACAAGGCTCAGATAGGGTCCTGGCTCACTTCAGCTCCAGGCACTGGCACAGAGCATCTCCACGGCTGGGGTGGGAATGCCATGACAGGAAACCAGGGGCAGTCAGGAAAGCCCCAGCTCCTGCCTGGGAGCTTCCAGATAAAACAGGCAGAATTTTATAAATCTTTAAAAACAGTAGATTAGTGTTTAATTGCAGCAATTAATATGGAGGATAGCAAGTGCCCAAAGCAAAAATGCAAAGGCACCGATCACCGTAGAGCAAGCAGGGGCTTTTGTGTCAGTCATCCCAAAGGGCTCCCAGCGCCTACCCCGTTCAGTGGGAGCAGAGCATGAGTGACACTCCAGGTTCTCCCTACCTACAGGAGTTATTTTGGAGCTTGAGGGACCCCAAAGACTGAGCTGTGCTGTGCTGGGGACGTGTGCCAGGGTCCCACGGATTGCCTTTGACTTTTATAAGTATTTGCAAGCCACAGGAGTGACATTTGACTCTAAAATTTAGCCAAGAGTAGCACTCCCACAGAAGAGGTGTTACTACCTGCATTTCAGTGCTGGAGAACAGCAAAACCCTGCTCACTGCCATACTGTATCTTACTAAGAAAATCATTAACAAATTAAGAGACCAGGTATTGTGATAGGGGACAAAACCTGACTGCCTGAGGAAAGGAAATCTTTAAGGAGAAATATACAAAATGCAGCTGATAGAGGTCAGCTGCTGTCCTAGGACAGCTTCTGGAGGCTCTTGAGAAATGGGATCTGCAACAAAAAGCATTAAAGGTCAGAAAAGAGACGCTGAAATGCCAAGCAAGGAAACATGTGGAGAGAAAATGAAGGTTGATTATACATATGGGTTATGGCCAGTGCACTGCAGTCCACTGCCTTTACCAGCAAACTCCTTCGAAGGGAGACACAGTTCTGAGAAAAGGCAAGCAGAGATGGTTTCCACTGAGATCTGGTTACCTGCCACTGCTGGCTAATCATTAGGAAACTTTACAGACTGTGCTGTAGCCTCCACCAGGCATCATTCTTGCTGCTGCTACTTCTGTAGTAGCTTTGGCCTGTAAAAGGACAATTAAAAATTATTTCTCCAAAATATTTTTATTTTCTGTGTCACAGCTTCAGCTTTTGGGGGAATGCTCTGAAAGAGGAATTCCTAGCATTTTTGTTAAAGAAAATGGAGGTAAAGTGCCTAGTCCAACAAACAGGACAGACGTGGCCAACAGAAGAAGGGAGAAGACTATATGGTGGCAAACACAGGCAGAAATACGAGTGCAGTGTGCCAGCCTCAAGCTTCTGCTCTGAAATATGCCTTGGTGTCATTGAAATGTGCTGCTGATACCCCTGTCCTGCTCGTGTCAGGCATGGTTACGCCAACGGCCACAGGCATTAATGTGCTCCCCCACTGCAGCCATCCAGCAGTGCTGGGCTGCACCCCTACCGTTTTCTTTGCATCAATTTGAAGTGGTTTGTGTGACTCTCACGTCCTCGCAACTCTCTGCTCAAAGCGGCTGCCCCACTCTGATGAGGACGGGGCATCGCTTCGGCTGGGCTCTGCCTGCTTAAGGCATCTGCTTGGGGTTCACAGGGGGCCACAGGGAGGAGCGGTCCCTTTTCATCTGCCCATCAGCCTTGGAGTGAGATTCATTTGAACATGCACTTACCATCACAGAATGTAATTGTATTTACAAGCGTGAATGAATCTCATCAGTTTTGCTTATTATTTCAGAGGGGGTTTGCTTGCTTAATGCTCCATAGTTATTGCCTGCGCTGTAGAAGAGACAAAGCTATTGCTCTGTTCTCAGTTACAGCTATTTATATCTTGTAATAACGCTCCTCAGGATACAAGGAAAGGTATGAAATCAATTGTGTAAATTTAAGACAAAGACACAATCTCCAAGGCTTTTCCACTCAAAAGCTGTCACTAACATTACCACCTTTCTTTCGTTTTCTCTGCTGGATCGCTCCCCTGCCATCTCTCAGGTAGATGCTCTTTAATTCTGTTTACTTAAGCTTAATTCAAAGCAAAAGGAGTCCATGTCTTTGGGGGCATCGCTCCTACATTCAACACTAGACATGGTGACACCTCTGAGAATCCAGTGACAAGAAACCCTTTAAGAACCTCTAAATACTGGGGATATCTGTGGTAGCTCTTGCCAGCACTGGTCAGATAACACCTCAGCTCTGCCTTTGATTGCAGCTCTCGCTGTGTGTGGCCACTCTGGGTTGAACACATCCAAGCCTCCTGGTCAGTGTGAAGCCACTTGCTGGGGAGAGATTCCCAAGGAAGCAAAGAAAAAACAGGTCCATGGAAATCCAGCCACATTTGAGCACTTGGCAGGTACTTTTTGTGCCTTTTAAAATGCTTCCTCTAACTTTAAAATCACAGCTTGTATTTTCAGGAGTTTGTTAAGTAGTACTTTGCTGCCCCTGGGATCTTTTTCCTTTAACGATTCCCTAAGGAGAAACTGGCTGACAAAAATAAGTACTTAGTGATTCTAAGAAATCAGATGTGGATGTTATTCCCTTAAATCCCTGCTGCCAAAATTATGTATATTTGTAACATATATACGTAGTTCCTTGGGCCAACTTGTATTCAGATAATCTTCCAATTGTTTCCCTGTTATTAAGCTCATCTGCTAAAGTTCTGCAAACATAACATCAGAGGTCTCCCTCCTTCAAAAAAATTTCTGTGCTTAAAAGTGACTCATGTAACCAGATGTGCCAGAGTGTTACACGCATTTGGTGCTATTTTTATCCCTCTCTGTTTTCTTCAATGATTAAAGCTTTTATCATGTAACCCAGCACTTTGAAACAGCTGCTCAAGTTTGACACTGCAGCTCAGTGCTCCATCCCACATTAATCACCCCCTGATTGCAGGGAGATGCTGCCCTAAACACTCTGGAGCCGTATTTTGAGTAGAGCCACAACACTGTCTTCTCTGGGTTTTGTTTTGAGAGGGCTCTCCTCTGGTTGGTGCTGAGCTGTCTGGGGTGTCCTTCAAGGTCTCCCCGGGGCTGAAGGAAGCCACTTCAGGCCAGGAGAGTTAGAGGGATGTTCCCAGCCCATCTTCACATCATGCCTGCCCACCAGTTGCGGCTCCAGCATCACTCACCATTGCTATGTGCTGGCCAAACAGCTCCTCAGCTGCCAGCCAGGAAAGGGAACATCAGTTCTTTGCCCTTCTCTTTTCCTGTATTTTTTTCTTTTAAAACATATGCAAAGGGCAATTGAAATTGTACATGGTTTCAAAAAAAATTCAATTATTGGTAAGGGTATCAGAAAAATTTCAGTTTAAAAAAACCCCAGCTATTATATAAGAATTTTAGAAAAACACATTAAAAAACCCCGTCAATATTTCAAACCCCAGCGTTTGTGATTGAGAAGAAAGGAGCTGAGCAGTGTCTGTGTGTGTCCCTGCACGTTGCCCCGTGTCTGCAAGGAGCACACCTGGGGCTGTCGTGCTGGGGTGAAAGCGCTGCTCCTGAAGTTGCCTGCACCAAAGTGGTTTTTCCCATCAGCTTAGAACTGCTGCCTCAGCACCCGACTGCAGGAGGGGGGTGCGTTGAATCTAGATAACAAATATGCCTTGTTCACAACACTTGACTAGAAATACAGACAGCATAATCAAGATACTCATCTGCTTCAGAAAGGGCTTCTGAGGAGTTAAGTTACGCCCTTGCCACGTCATATATCCAATTATAATTCAGCTACCCCCCCCCCGGGAATTAACATAGAAACTAATCACTATGTAAACTGCAGAATGTGTGGGAAATCATCTTTTATCAGCACCAGTGCTACCCCTGGGACTGGGAGGGTTCAGCACCAGTATGCAAGGTTCTCCCTGCAGCAATGGCGCCTGCTGCTTTTGGCTGCTGGGTGCTCCAGAGCTTGGGGAAGTGGCTTGGCCCAGGGTTTGCCCTGCCCCAGGCCCCATGGGGTGGACACCGCAGACCCCTGGCGTGGTTGGGGTCTAAGGACAGGTCTGCTCCTTGCTGTAGGTAGGAAAAAAAAGGTGTAAGGATGGTAGTGTCTGATAGCCTCTCCGGAGCCTTGTAGCTGGTGGTGCGAGGATGGCCAGGAGGAACGTTCCAGTGCCCAGGGCTAACCGGCTCCCGGCACACACCAGCCACCCCCGAAGGGCAGATTAATTCAACCCCAGCATCACCAAGGCGTCTGTAATCCCCACCACAAGCGATGGAGCAAATTGTTGCTCTGTAGATAAAGATGAGTCACTCCTCTCCAGAGCAGCAGGTTCCAAATACCAGGCAGGTGGGATTTGGGTTTTTTCGATAATGCTGATTTTTTTTCACTTCATCTTAAAAGATGTAATCAAGAAAGCACAAAATAAATCTACACTCAGGTGAGAAGATGATACTACTTCACTATGAACAAGCCCTGGGAAGCCACTGTGTCTGTGCATTAACAACAGGACTCAGCTTTGGATTTTCTAGTTAAACTTCCTTAGGAGACAATGTGGTATCGGCTAACTCAATGTTTTCCACTGGAACATTTTGTTTGTGCTGAAACACTTTTCTCACCAAAAAATGAAACATTTCATTTTGAGCCAGCTCTTCAAGATGCCTGTCATTCTGCAATATTAAATCAAAACCTTTTCCAGCCTCCCTCTGTCTGAGCCACCATCATGTTAAGAGAAGGGTGGACCTGAACCCAGCCAGCAGCTGTCTGCCATAAGGAGGATGTAGGCAGGAGGTCCTGAACTACATCTCCGTGAGTATGAGCAGCTATGTGACACACTGAGAAAACACCCTATGGAGCAAGGATGTATTTTCAGAGTGGCTGATGACAGAAGAGGTGCCTGGCACCCTGGAAGTACTTGGGGTTGAGTTCTTATATGATGGGCGTGGTGGCAGGGCAGGTAGTCCAAGCATATTGCTGAAATGTTCTGGCATTTCTCAGTTTATCCTTCTTTCTTTAATTTTGCTTTTAACAAAGGCGTGACATAGTGACCTGAGCCAGGGCACAATAATATATAAAGCTGCTGGCCTCACCTCAGGTCTCTCCCCATCACTGCTGGCCTTTGCTGAACAAAGAGCTGCGCAAACATCATGTCCCAAGCCAGCTCTCAGCTCCTACAAGGCTGGAGCTCTGATACTGGACAGTACAGCGGGTACAGACTGGTGCTGGCTCTCCAGGACATTTGGAAGGACATTTGGGAGAGGGCGTGGGTACAGTAGTATGCTCTTACACTGTGGGTCACGTTCCTTGATTTCTGAAGTCACTCTGCAGAGTTGCCTTTTTCTTTTCTACAGCCAGGTATAATTTGTGGTGTCTTATTGCTGGCATTGGCCCACAGCAAATAAGCGGTAAAAGTCACATTAGCATTTTCCCACAACAGCCTCCTTGCGAGCCAGGGCTGTGGTGTTATCTGAATCAGAGCAGCAGCCGGTCCCTGAATCCGAGACCCTTTGATGTTCCCTTTGATTACGACCATGGTGCTGTAACAGGAGTACTTGGTATGGCACAGCGTGGCACCAGTGCACCAGAGAGCCCTGGGGTGGGCATCCAGGCACTTGCTCAGCCCCAAAATACTTCCGACTAGTGGATCCAAAGCAGGTATTGCCATAGTTTCACATTCCTGACTGGTTTTGTGTCAGTGTACATCAGAAAAAAAAAGAAGGATGAAGCAATATGATTATTTTTTAGCTCTAATTAACTACAATGGGCAGAAATACAGAAATAATACCTGACTGAGGAGTAAATCAAATGCAAGTGGCTAAGATGACATTGGAGTCTAAATTTCAGTATGCTGAGGGCCAGATGCACCAACCAAATGCACGAACATTGTGTACCTTAACAAACTGCTCTTCCCAGCACCCATCTGAGTTAAATGCTTTGAAACACAGACTGAACTATGCTTTCTGCTGTATCCCTTAGACCACAGCTCTGTGACAGCCACCCCCTGTGAAAGTCTCTTGCATGGCCATCACCTATGCAGAAGTGAACATATCATTTCTGCATGTGAGTGTGCACAGTGAGGTGAGCTGTGCAGGGGTTTCACATGGGCTTTAAGCTCCCCTGAGCTTGCTTTATTCAGTCCTTGACTAATGGGAAGTGATTTGAGCGTTGGTGTAATCCCCAGGTAAAACAGAACTGCTGCCACAGACAGAACTGGATCTGGCCTGACCCTCACCAGCAGGAAGAAGGACAGACTGCCAGAGTTGCCATCGGGAGAAGTCCCTGCCTGGCCCTCTTGCTGCACCCCAAAGATTTCCATTGTGTATAAATAATACATGCAATAAGCAAGGCTTGAGTTTTCCCCTTCAAGACTAGATGAAGCTCTGTTCAAATGAATAAAATCTGCTTGCGCCCTTCTGGTGATGAACTTGAGGCTGATGAATGTGAACTATTTTTAGTGCTAGCTAGAGGCACAAGCAAATGGCTGGCAAAGCGCAGAGTGCGTTTCCCTGCCCTGCCAACCCATCCAGCCGGGACCTGCACTGCCCAGGCACAGAGGATGCCACAAACTTCAATGCTGCTACGCAGCCCTGCTCAACCTTGCCCCGTGTCATTTAGAGTGTGCTCTGAAGTGCCTTTTACAAACAGAGAAGCTCCTTACAGCCCGAATCTCTCTTGGGTCAGTGAGTGCCTGTCTTGCTTCACCAGTGCCAGAGGGAACACTGCTGTGTTCAGCATCGGGGTGCCGGTGAGTGAACCCCATAATTTTGCCCCAGGGCACATGCTTCTCTTCTGCCTTGGAACAGGTCAACAGAAAATGCCCCTGGTGCAGCTGCTCTGTGCCACAAAGCAGCACATTGCTGATATTGCCATGCACTGGAGAAGGAGGAGAAATCATCTGCCTTTGGTTCAGGGTCATCCTCAGGAGCAAGAGCTGAAAATGGACTTCTGTACCTTGCATCATGACAGGAGGGACGCTGGTACAGGGACTTTGCAGAAGCAGCCTCTGTTTCCTCTAAGTGCTCTGAGGGCTACTGACAATTCCAGCTTTATTTATTGTAATGTGTCCTTTACTGTGGTCATTTGTCTTGTTCTTTAAAAGGCTACACTCTGACATTTGTTCTTTGCTGGATTTTGCATTGCTTGTGAGTATAAAGGTTCTATCTGCTTAAATAAAGTTTTATCCCAGATGCTATTTACAAGTTTCTCTTCCGTCCTCATCAAAATGTCAATATTTGCTTTTACTGCAAGCTTGTAGGGCAACTCAGTCTTATTGCTGAATAGCACCTCAAATCGCTCGTGCACAGCTGCCAGCCAGAGTTTCTAAGCCCCCAGAAGAGGCTGTCTGAGATCTCGTAGCCACAGGGGAGAGGGCAGCCAGCACTGCCAATCTGCCCTCCACACATCCAGCCATGGCTCCTCCAGGAAAAGTCTGGCTCCTTTATTTCAAAATTCATACTAGAGGTTACTTATTGGGCTTTTTATACACAGCTACTATCTCTTAAAGTATTTTCTTCTGTTCCTCAATGTGCTATGTGCATGGAGCTCATCTGCCTGGGGATATGTACTTGGCCCCAAAAAGGACAAGTCTTTCTTTATGGGCTTGATAGAATTAACTGCTCATTTTTCTGTTGTAAAAATAAATGAGGGGTTAAAATCTAAAAGGCAGGAATGCCCTGTCCTGTGTTTCCAAGCACCATGTGGGCATGCACAATCAGTACTGAAGGAGCAGGATGGTATTGGAGGTGGTGCCTGGTGCAGCTGCCAGAACCAGGCCAGCACAGGCAGAGATGGGTGCATGCCTTACCTTGCCAAATGGCACCGTTGGAGCATTGCTCTGTGAGCTTTCATCTCTCCTGCTTATGCTCCAAAATTTTACATCTAAAAGCAGTGATGGTTGTGCCACCTGAGAAGCAACAGATAAACAACATCTCACAGAGAAGTATTTGACAGAAAGACATCAAAAACATGAATGTGATTTTCCCAACGATGGAAGTTACTTTGTCTCCTTGTGCGCCCCAGTCTCCATACAACCAGTGTACAGAGACCCTTCAGTTTCAGGGAGCTGCCTTGAACTCGCAGGAGTTAATTCACTTACATGACTGTCCTGCTGTAGGACTCCAGACAAGAGCGTACGTCAGTGCCAAGGCTTTCTTTCATGTACCCCGTGCTGTGGACAGACGGTGCTTTTACCACTGACAATTGCCTGCAAGAATGCCATGGATAGGCATCTGTTAAGTTCTGCAACAGTATTTGGGAGATCTAGAAGCTGCGATGGTTGCAAGAGTGTTTGCTAGGATTGTAATTATGCATTTGCGGTAATTTTCCTAACAGTAATGACAGCAGTTGATAAAAATGTGGTTATAAACATAAGGCACCCAAAGCAGTTCACAGAGTGTTCCCGTGGTGTAGCCTACTCACACTTGTCCCTGGCAATCCCTTCAGGATTTACTGCGCTGCAGCCGTTCCCATTCTTCTGATGCCAGCATCATCCTGCAAGCACCATGCCAGGTAGGAGCAGCCTTCCCTGGCTTTGCAAATTGCCTTCTAAATCATGAATTCAGACACACCTCTGACAGCCCGTATGCCAAATGGAGCATGCTCAGGGGCCTGATGCTGCTTTGGCTTTAGGGGCCAAATGAGTCCACGGGGGATCTGGCAGCAGATAAACCCCCTGCCTGCAGCATGACTCTTGCATTCATGCACACACGGTCTCCCACAGTGGTTCCATCTGCACGCAGCAGTGCTGCGGCACTGTCAAAATAGCCAAATCCAGGTGACAGGAGGGGGGGGAGAGAGACCAGATCCCCTCCTGCCTCTGCTACCCAGGGATTGCTCTGCTCCATTTCTATTTCCAGTGCCCCAAACTGCATTTCTTCCCTGCAGCAGTATTTCTTTCTGAATCATTACTGTAAAAGCAGTGGTGCTTTTGTCCAATACCAGAATTACCTTTCACTCCTGCTTGAGGATGGGAGTAGTGAAATATTTGCTCTGCTTTAAGGCATTGTGAGAGGAGACAAGCACCAACCAGCAGCCTAAGCAATACAGTAAGGTCTTTCCAACAGACACTGGCCTGCACTGAGACCTGTGCTTTCTGCAATGAATGAATGTTCTTCCCAGAAGAAGAGAAACAAGATTTCCTTAATTTCATGGTATTCAGGATACAGACCTAAACTCACAAGAGTTAACCTATTTAAACTACTCTGTGATATATAGTCAAGAACACAGAGGTACATTCATAAGACTTAATCCATTTAAAATTGATTCTGGCTTTCAGCCTTTCGGAAATATCTGTGCAAGACAGCTCGTGGGCTTTCTGCATTTCTCAGTTAGAAAGGAGCCCAGCCAAGCCAAACCAGGCATGAGGCAGGGGCAGACCTCAGCTTGCTCTACTGCAAACACGCTGCATCCAGTATTTCAACTGGTACCCAGGAACCAAACTGCTGCAAATAAGCTGGGAAGAGCCACTAGGGTCTTACTTCTTGCAATAAAACGAGAGAAGATCAAAATAACCCGAGAGCTGCCACAAGGACAAGCAAGCAGAAAGGTCTCAAGTGAGTGAGTGCACCCAAGCTCAACTCCTGGGTGGAGACAAAGAAAAGGCTTTGAGTTAGTTACTTTTGGCATCCCCTGGAGGGAGGAATCATCCGTTTTCCCTTAAGGATGGCTTTAGTTACCAAATACCAGTGGCAGGACACAGCCCCCTTTCCCCTTGGAGAACCAAACTTGTGTTGCCCCAGGGCAACCAGCGGCCCCAAAGCCTCCGGTGGGGCTTGAAACTGGGGCCCCACTGCGCAGACCAGTGACAGAAGGACCAGCTGGGCAGGCTGTGCGTGCAGGGGCTTCGTGCTCCTGCCCCACACCCGGGTGCCGGGGGCATGGTGCCCAGCCCTCAGGCGGGGCTGTGCCCTCTGCCTGGCACCGTGTGCTCTCTGCGTGACAGCCGGCTGCTGGCTGTGCCTTCAGCGCAGCGCTCTGCTCTGCAGCAAAGCCGCACCCGGGACCCTGAGCAGCCTGGGCTGGTGGGAGGTGTCCCTGCCCGTGGCAGGGGGTGGTGGAACTGGATGATCTTTAAGGTCCCAGCGCCCCCTCCGGGCACGTGTCCGCAGCGCCCCAGTCCCCTCGCACAAAGGGGCCTCCAGCATCCCTCATCCCTGCACTGGGGAGTTCAGCCCTGCAGGGAGCAGCCAGTAACAGGGTGCGGGATGGGGCTCTGGTTGAGCCCCGGCTTCCCCTACCCTGCTGAAAATGTGTCTGTTGGAAAGAGCTTGCTGTTTTCCTTGCTTAGGTTGCTGGTTGGCGCTCATCTCCTCTCACAATGCCTTAAAGCAGAGCAAACTACGTTTCACTCCGCGCATCCTCAGGCACGAGTGAAAGGTAATTCTGGTGTAAAAGAAAAGCACGGCTGCTTTTACAGTAATGACTCGGAAAGAAGTACTGCTGCAGGGAAGAAACGCAATTTGGGGCAGTGGAAAAGGAGCTCACTCCTTCCTTGGCGCTGGGGCAGAGCAACCCCTGGGTAGCACAGGCAGGAGGGGGGTCAGCACTTCTCACATAAAATGTTTTGTTTGTCTGTTTCCTGATCAGCTCCAGCTTGATGGAATCGCCTCTAGGAGGAAGGATGCTGTTGCACAGGAAACCCTGAAGTGAGACATTCCGTAGCACAGACCTACCTAAATGTTGCTCATACCAATACATACCCTGAAAAAAAATCGTCGTATGACTTCAGTAACATGCTGCAGATGTGAGTACTTGATATGTGCTTATAAAAGGCTCCTCCTGTAATTTATTGTCCCTTTCAGGATTTGCAGAGGAAGGAAGTGGGAAATTGTACTTGCTGGCTTGTCATAAAAGTGCATGTGATGCTGAGGAGGAAATGAAAGGGAGACCAGCTGAGAACAGCACCATCCAGCCGAACCCCACAGGAAGGTTTTGGCCTGAGAGTGGAGCAAGGCAGCTATTGAAAGATTCAGCATTCCTCAAATTAAAGTTTGAAATTGAACCAGTACACCAGGGAGCATTTCTGTTGCTTCCTTCCACAACCACCAACCCCTGATCAGCCATGAGCTCAGACCGAGGATCCCACTGCAGAGCTGAAGATGGTCATAAGCTCCCAGTTGCCTCAGACCAACAGTGACAAATGCATCGTGTTGTCCCCAAAAGCCAGCAGAGATGTGTCCCTCACTCCTCCAGTGAAGGCCACTGCACTTCTGCACACTGGGACACACAGAAAGGAGAGTCGAGCATGCCGCCTTCCTGCTGAAGAGGGCATTTCCCTCCTGTACTAAATATAGGAGCATAATTAGGTGGCTCTTTTATTCTTCCCAGGGTCGGCTGGAGCACGTGAAAATCTGGAGGAGGTTTTTCCTCATCCTCCACTCCTGGCCACTTCCCTCCCACTGCTGGCAGGGCCAGAGCTGGCAGGACAGGGAGGGCTAGCCTTTAACACCCTGCTTCAGGAGTTTTCATCTTCCCCCGATGCTCACCTGAAAGCACACCTTGTGTCAGGGCTGGCTCCATGCAAAGGAGCTGGTGAGCAGTCACAAGCAGATATCTATGTGGGATGTCTTTCCCTATACCCAATGAACCAGAAATCTGACCATGCAATGCAGTACAACCGCTGGCAGGGTTGTGATTGCTGTGGGTGTGAGCTCCTAAATCACTTACAGCAAGAGATAGAGAGGTGATTGCACAGCTTCAGTGGCTTTACTGCAAGCAGTATCAAGGCCAGTCACAGCGAACCAAGCACCGTGGGATGCTTGAGATGAACACATCACATCCATGTAGGGTCCAGGCAACCATCTTGGGGTGCATCCCCAGCTCCATGCCACCAAAGCCTGGGGCTGTAGCAGAAGCTGCTTCTTTCCAGTGAGAGCTGGATCTAAAATAAGTTACACCTCCTTCATTTTTTCTTGGCTCCAGCCTTTAAAAGTTCAAACTGTTTTTGTTTCTCCTGGTGTTAGTCATGCACACAGATTGGGAGTCTAACCTGTAATTCTGGCTTTGCTGCTGCTATAAAACATTCACACTGTGCTCTTCTAAACCAGGAGCAGAAACCTTTAATTTAATTCCACTAGAGTAGTTTAATCTAGGACTATGACATTTCAATTACTTAGCGATGCACATTTAACATTTAGCCATACACATCTAAAATTAAACCAAGAGAAGGAAAAATGCTGTATATAACCAATTACATGGATTTTATTTAAAGCCAGTAAAAGCTGCAAATTTAGAATAAAGATCTAAACAAAGACCTTAAAGTAACTCCTTTTGCCTGTTTGGCTGCGTGATTTGCGGACCTCTGTTCAAAATGAAATGTCTGTAATTTCCATTTCTCCATAGTTCTGAATTTTTTGCTAATGATGGACTAAAAAGTCTAAATTATTAGATTTCCCCAAGATAGGAAAACCATTTCTGCAGGACACTGGTTCTAGTTTGGAGCACACAGATGATCCTCATCCTCGGTGGTCTGGGGCAGGAAACCACTCGGGTTTGTTCGTGTTGCTGCAGAGGACCAGGTGTGCTGGTTTTCAGTCTAGCAGTCCATAAAATAATAGGACAAACAACACACTGGTTGTTTTGCCTCTCACACAAGAAACAAAGGCTCATTGTTCCTTTTTTGGCTTTGTCTTCTGGTGTGTATAGGTCCCCTCTTGGTTTTCAGTGATTGCTGTAGGACAAGGTATTTCTCACTGTCCCATGATGGTGCAGATGCTGTTCCAGTGAGGCTGCTCACCTGGAACCTGGCATTGCCGTGCTGCACGGCTTGAAGTGCGTGATGCTCCAGCTTCCTCAAACAACTGCATCATTAAGAAATATCTTCAATTTTATATTCTTTAACATTGCTGCTTTCTGCATCCCCATAGATGGTTGTTCATTGCCCACTGCCAGAGAGGTTTCCACTCCTCTATAAAGTAAGCACAATAAATCAGGCATTTTTTAGCACAGGCTCAAGAATTCCCAGAGCAGTTTCAGCTCACCCAGGCCCATAACGTGACTCAGAGTGGAGATAACTAGACTTCCCCAGTATATCCCTGTTTCTGCCCAGAAGTTATTGCTGGTTATGGTTTGGTTTCATGTCTGTGGTGGTTTATACTTCTGCTTCACAGAGCATTACAGGGGAAGCAGAGAGGCGGCCACGGCCCTGGAGAGCCCATACAGCGGGCGCCAGGCGTGCTGGAGTGGTGGGAGAGCAGGAGAGAGTTGATGAGCAGCAAAGGAAACCTAAGGATAAAGGAAGAAATCCTGCTTGGCTGTAGTGGTTTGAAAGCAGCCCCATGATGGCAGCTGTTCAGGAGGAAGAGGGGCTTCCTGGCTTGGCATTATGCATACACTGGCTCACCACGTGCAGGACGCAGCTGCGTTTCTGCTCTTCTTAAATATTTCTGGGATTTTTTTAAATTTATACAGGAAATTGGAGGAGATGAGAATGAAAGTACAGGTGTCAGCAAAGGAGGTGCTTTGTTATTTCTCAACCAGGGTGCAGTAGGGACCTGGAGCTGCTAGGTAAGCCACTACGATCACCACTAGATTCTTGGAGCTGCTTTTACAAATATCTGCTGATGTCTCCATTAGCTCCCACAGCAGATATCAACAATTCCAGAACAAATAATGCATTCTCTGCCAGCAATAGAGACTACATTAATTATTGTTTGCTTCATTTCAGAGCAAAACACAGAGGCCACATAGGGCCCTTCTAAAGTTCAGATGTGATGGTTGTGTTAAACTCACCGGCACGGAGAAAGGGCAGGCTGCTCTCCTGGCTGCCAGAGCATCCAACAATGTTAATGTGGTCCTCAGTAGTCTTTAGCAGAAAAATAAACAGACTCTCATTAAATATAATAACATACAATAATCTGATATTCATTTACTTAATGCTCATGCTATTAAGAGCAGATATTGACCCAAATGTGGGAATAGCCTTACCAAACGTTCTATCATCTACCGTTAATCTTTATCACCTTGTGGTTGTGTTCAGAGATCTCCCTCGGATACGTTTCCTGGAGACCAATAAACAAGTAAATTGTTTTTGCTGGCTATAATTAAAAAACATATTCAGCAGCAAAGGGGCACAAATGGAAGTTTAAATCAGGAATTCACTAAACCCAGTGTTATCCTTCAAATAGAATGCGATGGCAGAATAAGGCACACTCCCTTCAGGCAAGGAAAAAGCAGAAAAGAGAACGAGATTAAACACAGCCTAGCTGCAGTGTGGTCTCTGGGGTGCCCTGAAGATACCACAGTAAATACTTTGCTGATCTGGGAGGGCTCTGGCTCATTTGACCCCAGCACCTCTGCTTTCCACTGCTGCTATTCCAGCTCTTGCTGCACCATTCATGGACACCTCTCTGCTACCACCTGCTTTTCTCTGCCTGTCTCTGTCCTCTGCCAACATTACTTCTTGCACCAGAGAGTACAGCTTATCTCCAGGATCACAGCAAGTGATTTAATGAGTGTTTCTTGGTAGATTCTTTCCATAAAAGCTCAAAAGGCCCATTTCAGACTACTCTCCCACATCCATCCAGCCACGTTTGTAAATACTCAATACGTGCTGTTTCTGGGCACTGGAGAGAGCAGCAATGGACAATTTCATTTCCTCTGTTACCTGCAGTACCTCAAGAGAAAAAGCAGCAGCAGAAGGCACTAGAATTAAATGGTAATTATCATGAAAATACAGATATCTATATATATAAACCGGGGTTGAACTAATACTAAGGTTGAGGCAGAAAACCATGAAAGCATGGGCATTCAGATCTGGGGCTGCCATGGCAACCTGGACTCACGCCAGCATGGCTGGACATCACAGCATTTCTACGGGACCTTCCAGCAAATGTCGATGTTTGCTCAGAGTTTTATGGATATTTTAAAGACAGGTAATGGAGCTGCTGGAGAAAGCAGATGGTGCATTTGTGGAAAAGGAAGCAAGTTTTGAGGGAAGATCTGGAAACACAGTCCTAGAGGGTACAAACAGGCGCACTGGTAAATCCAGGCTCACAATTCGCACATGATCTCCTGAGCTCACAGACCCAGCAAGCCGCAGGACACTAGAAGTTGGTCAGAAAAGCAAAATTTTTAGTAATTAAACTTGAAACATTGAAATCCCAGCTGCAAGCCCTAAATTGGAGCCAGGTCCAGCATGGGCCTTGGCTACAGAGCTACTAACTTAAGCTACCGCTCTGCTCAGCCAATACCTCTGTGTGACAACACAGCTTTATTTTTCTGCAAGGAAAATTCCTTACAGTCATTCTGCTCTTCATGCAATCAAGTCCTGTTAGCAATTGTTCTGTGGAGGAACGGACTCTTAGCCAGAGACCGATAGTTGATAAAAATCTCAGTTAAAAACATTGACCTACTGGTTGTAGCCCAGGAGAGTCTGGGTTCTCTCCGAGCCACATCAGAGAGGCAGCAACCAAGCAAGCGGCTACAGGTTATTAAATACAGGCACGATGACAGGAGGCAGGGAAGAAATTTTCTTAGGACTGACTGGCCTTGTGTTCATGGCGTATACAAGTTGTAAATTCCAGACACCACAGTACTTTGTGGTGCTATTATAACTTTAGAAATCTAACTGATTTTTGTGAGCATTTTTAGAACGCAGCCATTTTGGTGTGAATTTGGGTCCCACGCACAAAATGCATGCAATATAATTCCTTCACTGTAATGTTACATCTTTTCCATTTCTACTTCCCTTTCAAACGTAAGAGTATTCCGTAAAGCCACATTAGTAAACATTGCTTATTTGTTTCTCATTCAACAATTACATTAATTCTGGATTCTTTTTTAATCTTCACAGGTAGCAAACTGCCTTTGCAAAGCTGACAAAATTCAGTTCAAAGCAAGCTGCTCACAATTCTTCCTTACAAAAACAGCAAATGCACCCTCTTTTAGTGTGCATTGCTTTCATCATTACTTTTGGTGAGCTTCAATGAAGAACAAAAGCAGATCTCCAGAGGAAAGCATAACTCACAGCTCCGCTATACAGTGATGTACCAACACTGATTCATAAACTAGCAGCACGCTTTTAGGCATTTAAAGACGGAGCACAGAGAAAACAAAAATGTATGAATTGTACATGAAAGCATATGCATCCAGTGAGCATCTTCAGAAAAAAAATAAAACATGGCAATTTGGAAGACAGAGCATTTGCATTGGCAAAAGCTGAGACACAACTCATCTGCACATGCAAGAATTGTCAGCATGCCAGGAAGAATGAATAAAGAGCATGTCTGTGTAATTAAATTGGTTTATTTGTGGGAGCAGATGATGTAGTGCAAGTCAGAGCAGCAGGAAAATTCTTTGAATACAAATTCATGTGCAGTCTGAGTTTTGGGAGGGCACTTCAAGAGACAGGTGGGGCTTTCTCAACCATTTCTTCCTCCGTTCAGCAGGTTCGGAGTCTGTATCTCACCTTTCATTTAGTAGCTGTACTCCATCCTGCTTCACTATTTTGGGTAGCACTCCCCATAAAAATAATAAAGCTATTTCTCTTCCACCAAACTAGTTTGGTGGTTATGGAAGCAGGGAAAATCCTCAGACACTGCCAGTTTTGTTCAGCCCATCCTGGCTCCTCCTCATGAGGGACCAACCACCACAATGCAGCTCCAGGCACCACATCCCTCCTCCTGTGGGATGGAGGCAGGGATGGTGGCAGGGTCCAGTCTGGGCTCACACTATGCTGGGAGCAAAAGAGCACCATTCTCCTCGTGGGCACTGACTCCTCTCACTCCCACCTCTTGGGGCATGGTAAAGCAACTCCCCGCTGCATTTGCCCAGGTTGAGACTGGCCTTTGCAGAGAAAAATCAAATCAATGACTTGAACTGCATAAAAAACAACCTACTGAGCACCTCTGGGCATGGGAGGCCCAGCCCTGTAAGGAAGGAGGCTGCAGCCCTGACTGACACCTCCTCTCACGGCTGCAGGGCTCTACTGGGACTGCTGAAGGACCAGAAAAGTCATATTATGGGAAAGTCTCACCACCCATCTGGAGTCAACTCTGCCTAGGGTGATGTCCTGCTGGGCATAACTCCTTCAGCCTGTTACCTCAGGAAAAATGGGAAATCTGCCTTTCCTGAAGACCTGCTACTTTGTCAGGGCTTCAAACAGAAGAAAACCAGGACTAAAGAAGAATGCTGTAGACTACCTTGCTCACATGGTTCAACGAGAGCCTGAACCCTCCAACATAACCTAATCTTACAAAGTCTCTCTCTGTCAGAACACTTTTTCCCCTTACTCATGACAGGAAAAGACTGTATGAAAAGAGGAGGCTGAGGGGAGACCTCATCACTACAACTGCCTGAAAGGAGGTTGTGATGGGGTGGGTGTTGGGCTCTTCTCACAAGTGATGAGCAATAGGACGAGAGGAAATGGCAGCAAGTTGTGCCAGGGGAGATGTCACTGAAAGAGTGGTCAGGGATTGGCACAGGCTGCCCAGGGAGGTGGTGGAGTCATCATCCCTGGAGGTGTTTAAAAAATGGGTAGATGAGTTTCTTAGGGACATGGTTTAGTAGGGAGACAGGCACAGTTGGACTCGGTGATCTCAGAGGTCTCTTCCAACCTTATGATTTTATGATTCTATGATTCTATGAAAAATATTTTCCACATCTGCATTTCACAGCTATGTGGGATATTTTCTTTCCTACAGCGTGCCTGGTGCTGAGCACTTCCCAGGCTCCCAGAAAGGAAATGCATGTCTTCTAGTATGATGTGCTCTCTGTCAGCCTCATACCTGCATGAACACAAACTTGTTTCATCACTGCTCGTGTAAACAGCCCAGGCACAGGTCCTGCAGTGTGACTTAGTGATCAGCAGCCATTGAATGCCACTGTCTCTGTTTCCACACCTGACGCACAGAGCAGCAGCCACAGCCAACACTGCCACGTCTCTCCCTTGCCACACCTTCAGGAAACACTTTGCTTCACACATTTTTGTCAGCATTTTTGCAATGATCTCATTTGGTATTTATGGGAGTTTTGTCACTGTTGTCACCTGGATGCCCGGAGAGGGTTGTTTGGGAGCCCTCAGCTGGGTACAAAGCATTTCCCAGCACAAGTTTTCCAATTCTCCGTGCCTGAAGGCAGGTGCTGAACCACATTCCACCAATTGTCCTCATGTTTGCATTTCTTAGTACATTTCTTCACCCCCTTGCAGGATGATTCCAGCTCCTCCATAGCATTTGGCCCCCTGCTCTCCTGCCCTCCTCCAGTTTCCAGTATCCTCTCATTGCTGATACTCTGTCAAAGCTACTTGCCCCTCCTTATCCTCCTGCATTCATCTTTGCTTTCCTGCACTGGTTTGCATGTTGGCAATTTCTGGAGGCTCTGTAACAGCCTGCAGCGATGAGGTACATTAACACACTGGGATAACACCCAGGAGCAGCATATCTGCTGGGCCGCCACCTGCGACCAAGGTGGACGCAAAAGAAAGAGAAAGCAAGGTGGAG
The DNA here is from genome assembly GCA_033558235.1 of Neomorphus geoffroyi. Classification (NCBI taxonomy): domain Eukaryota; kingdom Metazoa; phylum Chordata; class Aves; order Cuculiformes; family Neomorphidae; genus Neomorphus; species Neomorphus geoffroyi. The sequence continues at coordinate 14,192,184 of JAUMJM010000045.1, forward strand.
GCAAAAGAAAGAGAAAGCAAAGGAGATAAAACTGATGGAAATCCAGACAAAAGCACACAAACACCTCCAAAAACAAGCTCTATCCAACTGCTCAAGCTGTGCACAAGCAGTGGTTGGATGGTCATAGCAACCATAGCTCCTCATGGTCTGCTCAGCTTCTGCCATGCTCCCTTGCTTCCTCACATGTTGTCCTGGCACGTCACCTATAAAAACATGCTGCATACATGTGTGTCTGCGTACCTACACATGTGTATGTCTGTGTGTGCCCCTGTGCATGTGCACACTTGCACATACAGGATGTCATTTGCTTCAGCAGAAGCCACAGGACACTTCTAGGGATAGGGTCAGGCTGTTGTTAACTCAGCTCATAGTTAAGCCTTATCCTTTGTGAACACCATTGGCACAAAGCTGCCTGTGCAAGACAGTCATGATCCCACCAAACTTCCCAGCAACCCCTCTCCCTGGGACAGCGTGTGGGCTGGGTTGCTGCCGCATGATGGCTGCGGTGGCAGGTGCTGTGGGAAGCTGCCTGAGTCGTGGCGGTGAGTCAGCAGCGGTTCGCGCGATGGGAAGGAGCAGTTCTCACAAGGAGAACCAGAAATCATGATTTACTTCAATGGGCTGTCAAATGAGTTGGCAAAGATAGATGTTCCTGCATGCGTGCTCAAGGTATGTAGCTTTTCCTGTTTTCCTGGTTTTAAACCAGCACAGGCTCAGGACTTTAAATCCGAAGGAATCACCTTTTATCCGACTGTGATGCCATTCCCAAGCCACATCACAGCTCCTCACAGTCATCACCACTGGTCATCTTTGTCTCTCCTGCTCTGACCAAACTCTGTATCCCGGAGGAGGTCACACAGATAAGCATCTCCAAGCCCTGGGATGTGATGCAGGAGACCTCGGCGCAATTCGTGGTTCAGTCACATGTTTTGGGCTTGACTTTGGCCCTCTTTTCCCCACACATGATGCAGGACCAACAGTTCTTCCAGCACATCTCCCCCTCGCCTCTCCCTGTGCCCAGAGGGTGGGCAGGAGACTGCCCACTGGCTATGCTGCAGGAGGGAAGTAGCTCCAAGTTCTCTCTAAACATACTTCTTTGCCCTTGTTTTATTAATGTAATGATAAAAAATAATTTTGCTGTAAGAGCTTATGTCCCCAGGTGACCAGATGAATCAGAAGACTGGTAATATTTTGCAGAGGCTGCAAATCTAGCCTGTATTTGTCTGCAGTGAGTATATTAAGATCTACTGGGAACAAGGCCTATCTGCCTACATCAGCACTGCTAGTAAATTAGCTAGGAAACAAGAGAGAGGGACTTCTGTGATTTCTGGGCCTCCAAACTAGAAAAGCAGCAGCACATTCATTTAAGTAGACACAATCCTTTATGCTAGAAACGAGCCTGGCAGTGGAAAAAGATCAGGAAACTTCTACACATCAGCGGTGATTTTGGTAGCATGGTCCTGCTGACACCACAGGGTGCTCGGGACAAACTGACATGTGAGCTCTGATTCACAGGAGTCCTTGGGGGAAGTTCGTGTCTAAGCCAAAGAAGATAAAAGCTATCATCCCCTAGTGAGAAGCAGAGGGGGTATGTAGGACATTCAGGGACCGGGCAGAGGCCTCAGCCCTGGGGCACTGGGGAAGCACTGGGACCAGTCTGTGCTAATTCGGGTGTAAAAGGCACAGACTATCTGTTAACCAGCACATGGAAGCCAGAAAGTAATTAAAGTAATTCAATTGTGTGTGATTTTATGTTAGAAAATCCTAGCAAATGTGCTATCCATTATGCCAAAGAGTTTGCCATCATAAGGATTTGTACCTAATACCTCCTCTTCTACCTCGTGTGGTTTTGGGTTTGGGGATGATTGGTCCAAGGGCAATGTTAGATATCAGTTTGAGGATTTAACAGCCCAGTCTTCACAGAGCTGGCTATTACAGTCCCTCCAAAGCACACCACTTCCACAGCAAGGTGACACGAGCACTCACTGCCACCCTGGTGCTCATCCCTGCCTACAGCCTGGGAAAGGGCTGTGCCAACTCTGCAGAGTCATTCGTAAACACTAATTATAACCTTTATCTTCTATCTCTGGAAACTTTGTCCCTATTACACCTAATTGTCCTCTTGCTGATCTCCACAAGCAGGAAAGTTAAAAGCATGCAGCCTTGGCACTGCTCTGCAAAGCCCTAGTAACACCCTACAAAGTTCTTAACTCTGGAGTGTAACCCCGCCAGCACACACCACTGTCAATAATGCCGTCCTGGCTCAGGCTCTGACTTGGCTAGTGGGTTTCTTGATGCTTGGATGAAACCTTCATAGACAACATTATACTTGTCTCCAAGGTGGAAGGCCATCTGGGCTGCAACACAGTGGAGCCGTGGTTATAATCCTCCCAGTCCAGGGTTCTAACAGCCTCGGAGAAGCCACTCTGGTGCAAAAGGCAAGTGTGTTTGGAGCAGGAAGGACAACATCACTGCACTCAAGCTGAGTTTTAATCATCATGTAGACCTGACTAAATGCCAGAATTGGGCTTTTATTTGAATGTTCTTCTATTCTGCAACTATATAATTTCCTCTGCCTAACGAAACATGAAGTCATGCAGCTGCTGTCAATTACTGACAAACTAATAAGCAATTCAAGATGCTTTTCAATGGTATTTTTTTTCCCAGTTTCTAGAGCCGCATGCCTTCTCAGATAAGGTTACATCATTGCTGTCTTTAATAATTTAGAGACCATCCTACTTACACTAATGCAATCATCATGTTTGGCTGTCAATTAGAGCAGGAACAGTGAGCAATGAATTGCAAGTCAGTCATTTTCTGTACTACTTATTTCCCAAAATTCTTCAATATTAAGAGATTACGGTGTACACTAGGCTCATGCTTCCTTGTTATTAAGAGGAATCATAGGAATTGCTCATGTGTTTCTATTTCTTCCCCTTCCCGTCAATCCATTCTGCTGGATTGGCTGAGAAGTGTCGTGATTTTTTAAGGGATTAGGAGAATGTGGCCCCACTCCATGTGCACGTGAAGGGGCAGGGGTGTTGTGCATACGTGTATATGCACAAGCACCTCTCCATGGACCAATTTGACAATGGTAGCTGTCTCAAATATATTGATTTTTTTACCCATTTTACAAAAATAAGTGCATAGATAAAGAGCTCTAATTTGCGTCACTCTTTTGGGAAACGCTGTGCTTGTTGAAGTCAGAGAAGACACATTAAAAAGAACTGTAACACAGCTAAGGGTGCCAGAGAGCAACAAGGACAGGAGGTCACACACAGAACGTCGAGGGAAGCCTAAAATTACAATCAACTTGTCATTGTCACACATGTCAATGAAGGAATACTGCTTTGGCTCAGAAAGAGGTATTTATCACAGTGCAATATTAAAATGAAAAGCATGTCAGGTTTCAAAGGGAAGCCTCTTTATTCCATGAGTTATTGCTGTCTGATCATTCATAATTTGATGGCAAAAGACAAAAGACTGGAAGATCACATGACAATTTATTGGAAGGAAAATACAAGGAAAAGCAAATACAGAACCATATAATTTAATTTCTGCTACCAGTGTCAAACATTTGTTACAGAAGTTAATGAGAAAAAACTCAGCAATTAATTCTCTGTCATTTTTCACTGTACCTTCATTCTGGTTTCCATCTATAGCCAGACTGACAGAGAAAAATCAGACTTCAGAATCCTAGAATGATTTGGGTTAGGAGGGACAGCAGAGATCATCCAGTTCCCCTCCCCTGCCGTGGAGAGGGACACCTCCCGCTGGATCAGAGCGCTTAAAGCCTCATCCAGCCTGGCCTTGAACCCTTCCACAGAAGGGGCACCCACAGCTTCCCCGGGCACCCTGTGCCGCTGCCTCACCGCCCTCACAGGAAAAAATTTCTTCCCAATATCTTTTCCTTCCTTCCTTTCCCCCGTGTCTTTGCTTGTCTTTACTACCCAAGTGTTTTGGCAGTGCTTAACAGCGGGATAAATACTTGCATCTTATTTATCTGCCTCAGTCGCTGCCGCCTCTCGAACCACGCGGGACGAGTTGGGGTGCCCCGTGCTGCCCTTGGGGCACGGGGTAACCGAGGTGCACGGCGCTGCCTTCGGTGCACGGTACCGCACGGGCTACTCGGGTTTCGCGGCGCTGCTCACGGCGCTTGCACAGTGCTTCATTTCAAAGCGCTGTCCTTGGTGCCCCGTGCCGCACGGGGTACCCGGCGCTGCCCTCGGTACACAACCCTCCACCCGGGGGGACCGATGAGGCCGCCCCGCTCCCTGACGTTGGCGGTGGCCGCCGGCCCCTCCCAGCCCGTTCCTCTCGCACTTCCGCCAGGTAGGGGGCGGGGCCAGCGCCGCTCTCGCGAGAGCCGCTCACCCGTCCTGCCCCGCGGTGGCGGCGGCCCCCGCCCCGCCCCGCCTCGCCCCGCCCCGCCCTGCCGTGCCCTCCCCAGCGCTGCCGGTGGCTGCGCCCAGCCCCGCGCCGCCATGGCCTCCGACAGCGACACCGAGGAGTTCTACGACGCGCCCGAGGACGTGCACCTGGCGGGCGCCTCCCCTGCTCCGTGAGTCCAGCGCGGCCGTGGGGGAGTGGGAGAGGACGGCGCCCCGGCCTTGGCGGGGGAGAAATGGGGGCCCGGCCCCAGCCCCTGCCCCGGCCCCAGCCCCTGCCCCGGCCCCAGCCCCTGCCTCGGCCCCAGCCCCTGCCTCGGCCCCAGCCCCAGCCCCTGCCTCGGCCCCTACCCCAGCCCCAGCCCCTGCCCCAGCCCCTGCCTCGCCTCCCTGCCCCAGCCCGTGCCCCAGCCCCTGCCTCGCCTCCCTGCCCCAGCCCGTGCCCCAGCCCCAGCCCCTGCCCCTGCCCAAGCCTCAATCCTAGTCCCAGCCCCTGCCCCTGGCTCCCTGCTGAGGGCACCGGACAGAGGGTAGCTTGGCCGGGGTGGCTGAGCAAGCGGCGAGCCCCGAGGCTGGGAAGAAATCGAGTGTTTTAGCTGTACTTGTGGCTGCCCTATCCCTGGAGGTGTTTAAGGCCAGGTTAGATGCGGTCTTGAGCAGCCGGGTGTAGTGGGAGGTGTACTTTCCGACCCAAACCGTTCTGTGATTCTGCTACGGCTTGCGGGGATGGCAGTGGCCGTTGTCTTGATGACATCGTATCTGTCCTCCTTGGGCGGGCAGCACAGACTTCTTAGAAAAGGCATTAGAGATGCAATTGGGACCAACAGAACTCGTCCCTGAAATGTGATAGAAGCAGCAGATTTTCTGAGGAAAAGGAAGGGAGCGGGCTCCTTTAGCAACAGGCTGACTATTGCTGCATGTGAAACAGTGGCTGGTGTGCGCTGTCATTTGGTTTTAATGATCTTCCTTAGATGCTGCTTGTGTTTGGCCAGTGTGTGGTTCTGTGTAGTGAAGTTCTAACAGCGTTTTGTAATGTAGATTCCTAGTGCTGTTACCTCAAAACTAACTGTGTCACTACCTTGTTGATCTTAGAAAAAAACACTCCCCCTTTATAAATTGTAAATATCTCTTTCTGATTATGTATCAAGCAGGTTATGGATTGTGTCATTCTGTTTTTGATGTAGTCTGGACCAAATGTCTCCATTATTTGACCTTGCAGGATGAGGTTTCATGTAGGTTGTTCAAAGAGCAATGAGATATGGATTGTGGGATCCATCCATTTGAAGCTTTAATAATTGACTAAGGGCTTGTTTTAATCTGTGTGTCAGTGGTCACTGGATGCTTAGAACAAAGGAAAGGCTAGATCTGCTCTCCTTGCCCACACATCCTGTATCAAAGCTTTTCTGAACTTATCTTTTTACATAGCCTGGTAAAAAGTGCGTCTTGGCAGACAGTTCTACAAGATGTGGTAAACCAAATTAACGACGCTTATGCTGAAATGAGGTTTTCTCCATCTACTTACCTTACTCAGGCACCAGTGATCATCGAACTCTTCTATGAGTTGCTTCAACTCAAAGTAATTGAAAACTGACAACAGCAAAAACTGTTCAATAAGTTAAAACAGTTGGAACCTGGCAGGATGGGGACAGGAAAGGGTGAAGATGTGGGATTTGTGTGGCTAGAAGCCACAAGCAGGAAAGGAGAAATGGACCTTTTGGTAGAAGTAAGCTATTAAACCTGGCCATCTGCACATCCTACCTTTTATTTGATACAGATAGTGCCATACGTCCTGACTTTGCAGGTTTCTCCCAGCTGTATCTAAGCACTAGAAATTAAAATGGAAGAATCTTTTCATTTTTCTATTGCTCTTCCATAACGTGTAAGGATGCATCACTGACTCAAGTCAATTGAACTCTTATTAGCTTGAGTCAAGTAAGGAGATGGTCTCAGAGGGCTTAGTTTGCAATACAGATGTTGAATTTGTGATTCAGTCTGCTGTTGAATCTGTGCTAACAATATGGGGAGTTTTTTCTCTAAATAAGCATTGAGATTTCTTAAGAGCTTATTTCACATTTACATTGGATGCCTCTTGGAATTAGGCTTGGAGATTGTAGTTTTGAGACCCATGCATGTGTAATGGAGTTGAGTTGGGACCCACAAAAAACAAAAGCAAAACTTTCTCATGGGAGGACACTGAAAACAAGTGCTTATTGCTCTCTGCAGTTTGAGGCATTTCCTTGTGGATTCAGTGTTCTGATGATCAGCAAAACCACTTGGGAATCCTTTTTTGGCAGCATATGCTGTAGACAGTTTTTAGCAAAGTGATGTAGATATATTTGCCCTCATTAAAAGCGGGGGTTTTGTAGCTTCCTGCCCAGAGTTGCATGTGTTTAGTCACTGCTAATACAGAAATTCTGAAGTAGGGAAAAATGTTCATGTAAACTTAATGACTTCTGTGCTATTTATTTTTTTTATTTGTTTCACGTGAAATGCAAGAGTGGAATTATCAAGTTAGATATAAGCTCCCAGTTTCCACTGTATGTCAATAGGTACTGCTGCTTATGCCCCTCTTTCAAGGAAAGCACCATATCTGTATCCTGAAGTACGTGTATAACTGGTGCTCTTTCAGGATTAATTAGCAAAAATTACAACTTGTTACAGATCTTTCAGATTATGGTGGTCCCAGATAACTCTACTCAATCAATCGCTTCTGTGAAGTGTGTTTAAACCAGATGTTTGAAGACTGCTCTGTCACCTCTGGCTAGGCCTGTGTGCTTCAGTTGTACTGCAGATCTTGCCTTTTATCTGTAATTCTGCTTCTGACAGAGTGTGTGGAGAATTTCCATGTGTTTGGTACCTAAATCTCAATGTCTTTTCTTATATACTGTTCTAGCCCCTAAAAAAATGATCAAGCAGCCTGTGTGGACTGGTCAGTGGAAGCATCTATCTGTGTAGCCAGAGGAGTGGAGAGGGGAGAGGTAGTGTGACAGAAGGTGCCCTACTTTAACCTCTGCCACTCTGCTGTCAAAAGACAATAACCATGGAAGAGATTCGAAAAAGACTCTGAAATTTAGAGGCATGAACCGTCCCGTGAAGGAGGATGTCAATTTTGAGAGAACAAAGATAAATAAGGCACACTTGTTTGGATGCAGGCGTGTGACAGACTCTCTTATATTTTATTTATAAGAAAAGTGATCCATCCACTCTGAAATCAGGAACTGCCAAACCTAATAGTTTGAACATCATATGTCTTACAGTACAGGGCAAGTTTGTTCCTAGTGTATTCGTATCCTAAAAAACATTACGAGAAAAGCTAACAAAAGGCACTGGATTCAAGAGACGGTGTAGATGATGAGAAATATCCTCTGGTACCTTAATTTACATTTTTGAATTCTAGCTTCAGTACTGCTGTGTTTTGTTAAGTAGCTTCAATGCTTTTCCTGAAGAATCGAGTTTTCTTCTGTGTAAGAATCCAGATGATAAGTTGTGTCCTGTTGACACATGGGACATGCTAGTTCAACTTTCTTGTTCGTGTATATTTTAGCCAACATGCAAAACTGATCGTGGCAGCAAACAGATGGAGTGTGGAGCATTAGCTATGTCACTGTAGTGACTTGCAGCACTGTGGACATGTTTCTGTGTTCTGAGTTAGCTGAAGTTCCCAAACACTTTCCAAGGGCAGCCCAAACAGTGCATTGCAGTCGTGAATCTTTGTGGTTTTGAAGGTGTGGGCTGCCACAGAGAGATGCAGCAAGAATAATTGTAGCTTCCAGGCCAGCCACAGGTTAGAGGGAGGAACACATTGTGTGCCTCTGCAAGCTGAAGGACAGCAGTAAATACAGTTACTGAGCTGGTTCTTGAACCTATGTGTTCTGTACTGTGTGCTGCTGTACATACACTTCAAACCTCTTTCATCTGCCCGCTAGCACATCTGCTTTGTAACAATGTACATCCTCCAGGAAAGCAGGCAGTGGAGTTGTGGGATTTGACCAAGGCCAGTCATTCATATTGTTGTGAGAGGTTTTTTTTTTTTGAAGACCTAAATATTTTCTTTTCTGTCACAAAGCTTAGCAACAACATGTTGAAAATGTGAAGCTTACTTTGAATAGTTACTGGGCTGGAGCTACCTGATAGTGGGAATGGCAACTTCCTATAGTCTGGTCGGTATTAGGATGAATTTGACAGCTGAATAAATACTGAACAAAGAAAGTCCTTTATGATGTTGTTTGGCTTTCAGATTAATCAGGCACCTGGCTATGTTTGTGCAGGTTAAATGGGATTTTTCTTGAAATTTTGTTTAATCTTTGTAGATAACCTTGAACCTATCCTTTGTTAAACTGGTGTTACAGTGGTATCATGTAAGAAAACTTTAACATCAGTGAAATGTAGCCTACAAGATCCCTTGTTACTGATTTTTAAATCCCACTATTTACTAAACAATCATGCTAGACGATAAAATAAAGGTGTTTTGCCTTATGTTTTCTGTGGCTTATGTCAGTCTTCATGTTCTAGCTGGCAACCCTGTAAAGCTACGGAGCTTTCAAAGCAAAATCGGTATTTGATCTTCATAAATCTTTTCAGGCACTTCTGCTGCTATATATGCCTTTTAAAAAATACAGGCATTTCAGGTGCTGTGTCTGTAAACTAGTGGCTCTAAAGTAAACCTGGGGAGTGGAGAATGCTGGTAATGTCACGTGGTTGGGAAGGCAAGGTCACTGCAGAGTAATGTTGACATACAAGAGACTTCAGTTACCAAACTTACTCTGTGGCTGACTTTGTCTTTATAAATTTGACAGTACATAAGCAGCAGCTAATCATGACTGAGGGAGCAATTTAGAAACACGTAGCTTAGTCTCAGGCAAACCACTAAACTTGGCTATGAGCTGTTATCAAAGTGATGTTATTGCCAAATAGTTGTGGAAGCTTTGCAATGTTTTAAAAACATGTAATGTCAATGATAAAGCTTCACCTTAAAATAAGACGTGTGTTTGCTTTATCAGGCTGATGTGAGAATTCAGAGAAGTGTGAAGAGCTGTAACTTAGGTATCTGGTTAGCCTTGGACATCTTGCAGGTGGGGGGGATTTCGCAATTGAAATCTGTGGGAACTGTAATAAACATACTTGACTTCATAACTTTATGAGTTGTAGGGGTTTATTCCGCACGTCAAGGCTATCAGCACTGTGATGTATTCTGCACCTGCTAGCCCTGTAACCTTTATCACTTGAGCAGCTTTTTTTCCCAAGATATTTTAGTAAAGCATAAGTCTGGTAAATAACATCTGGTTTAGCTTCAATGTGGTCTTTCCACAAAACTTAACTGGCTAAAGAAGTTTGAAAGAGTTGTGTTGTCTTTTGAACCTCATATGTTGTGTTACCGGTGGAGTAATGAGTTGCCTGTACCAGAAGTGAGATGTTAATTGCTGGGAAGTTCACAATAGAAAACAAAGGTATTTGCATTTTATTTAGGTTATAAAGCCCAAGCAATGCCTTGTATGATAGGACCCTAAACCTTGCTGAAGACCAGGCATTACTGTTGTAATTATATTTCATTGTTAAAGTCATCTTGTAGATTTAATGAACTGGCACACATTTCTGCCACTATTTCTAAGGAAACCCAAGAATTGATAATGGAACTGAAAATGTTTCAGTAACCAGCACTTCAACACAGACTGTGTCCTTTCCCGGCAATGTATTTTAGGAGTAGAACTATGTGTTTGGGGTTAGTGCTAGAAGGAGGATTATGCCTCTGAACAATGTTATGGATATTGTGCATCTTAAATATTAGTATCTGGGCAGAAGCATCCAAATTTAAGATATTAGTTAGAAATTATACAGTCTGTATATATCAATCCACTCTCTTGTTTGCCTGAATCTGCTATATAAAAGTGATCTTCCCTTTCTGTGATTAATTGCTTTCAGACAATAGAGAGAAGAACCGAAATTCTTAAAGATGAAATGGAAATAGTTTTGTTTCTCGGAAGGTATCATTCCTTGAAACCATCAAACCATCATTTTGGAGGCAGGGAGGGGCAAATTAGCCCAAGATCTCTGTATGGTCTGTACTTTTTGGTACAATACTCAAAGTTGTCGAGTGTAGCCAACTGGGATGCTCATGTGGTCCAGGTAGTGGTTCATGTGGTAGTAAGCTTTGTAGGAAGTAATCTATAACTTGGTCTGTGCTCATGACTGACAAACTAATAGAATCATAGAACAGCTCAGGTTGAAAGGGACCTTGAAAGGTCGCCTGGCCCAACTTTTCAATTTCTTTATATATGAGTAAGCAGTATGACTCAATTTTTAAATATCTTCTAGAATTCTGAATATCTTGTGGAAAATGAAAGTTCAGGATATAGTAAGAGTTGATTGTTCACTGATTGGATTGAGTGGTGATCTGAAGAGAAGTAATTAGCTGATACCATTCCCCTGAGATAACTTGTTCTTTCATGTAATTAGTGAAGTGAGAGGTTATGTGTGAGTGGATGTTAATGCAAATTCACGGGTTTGGAGTACTCATTCTGGAAAGTAGTGCGAAGCTAGTTGCCTCCTGTTTTATATTTATATTGAGCCTCATGATTAGAAACAAGACCTTAGCATTTACTAGAGAGGCTGAAGGGCAGAATGGCTATGATAGTGTCGACTAATACAGATTAGGGTTGAGGCATTTGATTTGCAAGCTACTAGAGCATTTGTACTTCTGCTTTCTGAGATTTCTGGTTTCTTTGTCCACCCTATGCTCCCTGTATGTGCTAATTTTAAATACTCTGTAATGTGAAATGTTTTTAAAGGTGTACCTGGAATAGCATCAGTTTATTATAAAAGGATGGTAGAAATATGATTTCTGGAAGATTCTGCTGAGAAACTTTTAGGGATTTTAGGAGCTGTGGATATGTGCATCGCAGACAGTTGGGAAATTTATTTGGAGCCTTTTGTGTAAAGGAGTCATATGAGAAGCATTTGCTTTGTCTCTTGTCTAAAGTATCAAATATACATTCCCTGTGCAGGAAGATGTTTCTACAGAGTGTACAATATGAAGCTTACTGTTGAGAGATCTTTTTCATTTGAGCTGTACCTAAGTCTGTCTTCTCTTTCTAACAGGTCACCGACAAGAGTTGGATCCCATGTGTTAAAAGTGAGTTTTTTCTTAAAATCAATCACAAGCTTGTTGACCAAGTGTTGAGCTTTTCTGCCTAAAGTAGGTGTGCTATGGTAGCCCTAACATCTACACAGACAGAAAATTATAGGCTTTCCCTGTAGGTAACAATTGTGCTTACGTCTCCTGAAGTTTCAACTTTATTTCTAGTGTGTTAACATGTCTTGAAGCTAATTTTATTCTGAAGTGTGTATGTGCAACTTAATTGAGCTCTGCCTAATTACTAGGCTACCCCCTTTCAAGTGAGTTGTGAGTAGTAAGCAAGTCTCTGCAGCACTTGGGTTTTGGTCTCAATTTATATGAAATAGTTCTCTTTGCTCTCTTCTGTCTTAAAAATAAGAAAAATCTTAATGTTTGTACTTCGAAAGCCTCCCCTTGAGGTTATGTGACGATAAAACACTATATTTAGCTTAATGAGACAGTGTTGCTACTTCCCACGCAGGTAATTGGTATGCTGCATCTGTGCATAGTGACAGTGCAGCTGAATCTGGCACACATTAAATAGGAGAGGAGTTGGAACCTTGTACAAATAAAACTCTTTTCCTGGTCTCTGAAGAGCCAAAGGTGATGCTATGCAACACTTTTACATAGAGTAAAGAAGACTTGACACTTTGTCCACAAAGTGTTGGGCGATCATAGTGAAAATAGTGTCTGATTTGTTCAGCAGCACTCTGCTCTGAATTAGGAGTCTTTTTACAGTGCTACCGTACCTTATGGTATCTCTTATGGAACAGAGACTTATCCTCTATTTTGTGTTCTGTTTAATGTCCCTTTAATGGTTAAGTATTAGATGTGTAAGCCTTTCAAGAAATGTCACTGTGTCATTCTGACTAAACATAATCCATGAACTTCAAAACTAAGTTTAATGTCTTATTGACTGAAGTGTTAGCGATGAAGTTCTGTATGTTGCGTGTAGGATTTTTATTTGTTTTCCGTATTTTGCTAAGTAACTTGTGCAAAGGTAAGTTTTTGAGGGTGGAAAAAAGTGTGTACTTCTCTGCTTGGTACCATATCAGCTGAGTGAATGTGTGACTAATGGTATAGTTTTTCTTGGAATGGGTAAGAAATATTTACGAAGTCCAAAGTTTAATGGGGGTGTGAGTTAAATGTCAATAGAATTAGAAATTACTAGAATGGGCTTCTGTAGACACTGATAACACAAGTATTTAAGTTGTCATACCTTTGAAGATAGATTTTAGTAATAAAGCAAAGTAGAACTTGCATTTAGATTAGAAAAACTGTGGAAAAGGGGGAAAGTGGGAAGGGCAATGGAATTGTTCCGTAACTGTAGCTGTCTCTGCATAATGTGCCATTTCTTGAAGTCAGAACATCCTGGGATGTAGTGAAAACCTTACTGGGTTCATCTTTGAGAAACTTGTTCCAGTTGGCTCTGCTTTGAGAACTCCACAGGTCCTTTCCAACATCAAGAATTCTATCAGATTACCCTTTAGATATTGCTAATATATGTGCTTATAGACAATGTGATCAATAATTCATGTAGAACAGAAGACATATTGTAAAGTTCCTGCTAGAGCATATTAACTGAGGTTGAAGCAAGCTTCTGGTTAAAGCAGTGTCCTTCTGTGGTGTAAACTACTTGCTTTTCTGAACCAAAGATTTTTCAGGAGTTAATGAGTATGTTCGCTCACAATTAGAATCTTTTCAGTTCTGTTTTAAGGCTTTGTATAGAATATCCATACTTAACATGTCGAAAGTGTAATCTAATTCGAATACTCCTAGGGCTGCCTATCTTGAGTACGATTTTTTAATTTATTTTTTATTAAAGACCTAAAGACCTAAAACTATTACAAAGATTTACTACAGTGTTTTGGCACACAGGGCCACCTTTACAGAATTACTTTTATTCTTTATTTGGTAGGACATGCAAAGAATTGATGCTGTTTGCATTTTTTGAAACTATACTTCCTAAACTCCAAGCTGACTTCATATCAGTAATATCGTATCTTGTTAGTGTTGATCCTACATACGTAAATAATGAATGGTGCACTCAGCTTTGAGTATTCACGCAGTCTTTCATCCAAATGTTCTGAAAATGTTCTTGTTTTTTGCCTAAATCAAATAATTTCACTTGTTCTGCTGCAGTTTATTTAGATTTTGGAAGGATCTGCAGGAAGATGACTGATGGCAAAAGTAGACAGTGCTCTAGGAAAAATTTGTAGAACGTAAGACTCCATGTCAGAATCTCAAAGGCATATTTGTGACTTGCTAGAGCAACCTGACTTGACCTGGAATTAGCTTCTATTATATGTTGTGATAATACATTTCTTGCATCCTCTCCAACAAGCTGATAAAGAAAAAATATTTTAGTATGGATTTTTGGATTTTCCTTGCTAGAGATTAAATGTGTATGTTTCTCTAAACAAGTTTTCTCTCTGTGTATGGTGGTGTGAAATACTCTTCATGTCTAGTGTACATTACTGTTCAAACATGTGTCTGACAGCAACATGTGTGAAAATGTAGCAGAATTCTTGATCTTGATATTATTTAGTTTGTTGTAGCTACACTTTTGTTACATCACCTTACTGAAGGACTTCCTACCATGATCTTATGCCTTTTTATTCCTGTAGGATACAGACAGCAAACCACACCAAGCTGGAACCGAAACCTTTATACAAGAAATGAAACACGATGATTCGAAAGAGGTTAGTTAAGTATTGCTTTGCACTTCCCGAATCACACTAGAAATTTAAATAATTTAATAATCAGTCTTCATGCTAAGCTAAATTAAGTTACACTTTATCAATGTTAGTAAGAGTGTCCACCTAGACAGTAACTATGAAACTAAGCTTCCTAAAAACATATTTAGGATTCGGCAGTATTGAACTAGTTGTTTAGTTTACAGGCTCATATTTAGCAGTGTGTGGGAACTCTGAAGAGCAATTAGCTCTTGTTTCCTAACTTTCTCTCAAAGTATGTTGAAGAGGAATGGAAACTAGTCACTTTGTTTTATTTTTCAATTATGCCTATCTGCATCTAAGTCCCCAAAATCTTTAAACAAAATATATTTCGTATACAAAGGAACTTTTCAGTGGAAGAGTTCTTGTGGGTGTTGCTGGTAAGAGTATCCTAGAAATGTCTTCTGTTTAACAGTGGAATTGTTTTGGTATTGGTTTTCAGATCATTGACAGTATTATAGAAGAAAGCCAGAAGGCACAACTGGATGATGATCCTTTAGCTTCTAGAGAGAAAGAAATGACTTTTCCAACTTCAGATACAAATGATTGGATTTCTGGAGCAGGTGTTAGTAGTATTCCAGAAGTATTAGCTGCTAAAGGATCATTACAGGAAGACCGTGGAGAACCAGTGTATCAGAATGTGTGTAAGGACACTGAATTGGAGTCGGGGAAGCTTTTGTTTACTTCTGAGCAACAGGAAACTCATAAACTAACAAAGGTAACAAATGCAACTGACCATAAAATGGATGAAGCTGAAGCACAAGAAGAAACATCAAAAAATGAGGACATAACAGACAAGGAAGAGGCAAATACTTTAGAACAAGTGGCTTCAGATTCATCTACCAAAGACCATTCGACAACAGAAGAGATGCCTCCAGCAAAACCACCAAGGCAGCTTACTGTAGAACCTGATATAGTTGCTAGCACAAAGAAGCCTGTCCCAGCACGACCACCACCTCCAACAAATGTTCCTCCTCCAAGACCACCACCACCTGCACGGCCAGCTCCACCCCCCCGGAAGAAGAAGAGTGAACTGGATTTTGAAGTGCAAAAACCTGTTTTAGAAGGCAAGTTCTCTATTTTAGGTGGCTTTAGTTATCTACATGGTTACTATTTTTGTGCTTTGAGTGAAGAGTCATTCAATCTTGTGATTTTAGTTTAGTTAACATCTAAATGAGGAAAAAAACATTCTTCAACGGTCTTAGCTCCTTACAGTGGAAAAACACCCTTTTGCCTTACAAATCTTCCTAATTTATAGACTGCCTTGTAAACTAACAATTCCTACCAAAATAGCTACTTCTGTAGCAAGGCAAAGTTGCCTCATGAATACAGAGACTAAAAAAAGTTACACACTTAAAATGAAATGCATGCAATCTGTATTTGCATAGAAATAAAAGTCAAGATGTAGACTGAGGTCTCATGAAATTGAGTAGTCTTGGGTTTCTAGGAAAAAGATTTAAAAAATGGTTAATAACTTGAGAAGACTAGATGTGAAATTGTGCTGTATGTGAAATATATGATAAGGCAGATTTGTTGGCAGTTGATGTTTAAAAAATCAGACTTATCAGAAAAGGTGTTCAGAGTGTGGTGTTAGGATTCTAACAATCTGTAGACTGTCTATGGCAAGTCTTACGCTCTTTTTAATATGAATGTCTTTTCAGTTTCTCGGGAAAACTTCACAACTGGTAGTCTTTTAACTCCAAGTGCAGTAACAGAAGGCATGCCCAAAGATTCTCAGCCTTCTTTGGATCTGGCAAGTGCAACTAGCGGAGATAAAATAGTCACTGCACAGGTATCAGGAAATTATTTTTAGTTCAATAACTGTAACGTGTTCTATCATTTCAGTGTTACACTAGAAATAATGTGTTCTATCTGCAAAATTTCAGGAAAATGGGAAAGCAGCTGATGGCCAAACAGCAAATGAAGTACTTGGACCACAAAGACCCAGGTCTAATTCTGGAAGAGAGCTCACGGATGAGGTATTAATGAGTGTGGTCTGTACATGGTACATTCTTGTGCTTGCTTTTCCAGTCTGTCAAG
Source organism: Neomorphus geoffroyi (assembly GCA_033558235.1). Classification (NCBI taxonomy): domain Eukaryota; kingdom Metazoa; phylum Chordata; class Aves; order Cuculiformes; family Neomorphidae; genus Neomorphus; species Neomorphus geoffroyi. The sequence goes on from JAUMJM010000045.1 coordinate 14,208,458, forward strand.
TGAGTTGGAGTAGTTGCATATCACTCTCCATGGTCTGAACCACTTTATGCTGTGACCAGGGATGCAAACAGCAGTAATAGCGTGCTGGCTTTGTCCACTGCGCACTTTGTGGTCCCTAAATCATATGTAGTATTAGTGTTTGAAAATATGAACTGTAATAGATCTGAAATGCTCTCAGTTTGTGTTTGTATCTATGCAAAAGTGTTACAAGGTTTCAGTGTGAAGGAGCACCAGCAAACTTGGTGTTTTGTCATGTGTCTGAAAGGGGGAGGAGTCAGCAATAGGAGAATGATTTTCCTAATGTGAAGAAGCAGTTTCTTTAGGTAATAACTTCCATTAATCCTAATGCTGTTATCAAGCTGTTGCCATTTTTTATTCGTGTTTATCTGTGTGTAGCTTTTTTTTCCTGCTGCTAAACAGATCTATGATCATCAACAGGTCATGAGATGCTCCAAAAAAAACATTTCCTTTGTGTACTTCTAGTTAGGTCTGAATGCTTTTTGTCTGTTGGTAAAGGTTGTCTTCGACTAAATCTAAGCTACAGCTGTTAGAATATCTGAAAGGAGAAGATTTCAAAATCTTTTAATTATGTAATATGTTTGATATTGGCATGGTGGTGTCTGGTATCTGTATGGCTGCATTTCTGATTTTTGAAGCTGAAGCTTGTTCATCTGCACATAGTGGTTGATAATAAAGGAAATAAAAAATAAAGGAAAACTAAAGGAAATTTTAACTTAGTCTTTGTAAAATGAATGTATGGTGAGTTACAGAATTTTACATTAAGATAAATCATCTGTAAGATCAGATGTTTTATATTTTACCCTACATTTTGGAGTCTAATCAAGTCATCTTGGTTTCATGTCTTATTTTTTCCATAGGAAATTCTAGCAAGTGTAATGATAAAAAATCTTGACACAGGTGAAGAAATACCCCTGAGTTTGGCAGAAGAAAAGTTGCCAACAGGCATTAATCCCCTAACTTTGCATATCATGAGGAGAACTAAAGAATATGTCAGGTATGAATGATTGTAGCTTTCAGCTCTTACTGATACTGTTGCTGTTGTGGGTTTTGCGTACATGGAGGCAGTAAAAAGTCCCAATTCATCTGTCTCTAACTAATTTCTAGTTCTCTAAGAACTAGGCTGTTTATTGAATTCTTTTAAGTTGACTAAAAGTTGATACTGCTGGAACTCGACTGGCAAGTATCTATGAAAATCCACCTGGACTGCAGCTGGCACTTGATGTGTTAAATGTTGTCATTTTTGTACTGAGTTAAACACAATTTATGTTCAAGTACTATGTTATTTGTGCTACCACCTGTAGCTTTTTCAGTGTTTAATTTAGTAGACTTTGGTGATGTGAAGATCTGTGGTCATCAGTGCAGCTGACAAGTTTTCCTGTTCTCAGCAGGGCATTAGACCTTCTTAATGTTTAAAACTGAATCTGCTTGTAAACTTTGATAGAAAAATACAGTTTCTTAATGATTAGGAAATTGTGTTGGTATAGGTTTTGGTTGTTTTTTTCAAAGACCTAGATTTATGTGAATTATACATTGGACAATTTTAGGTTTTTGCATTGCTGTATTGTAACTGAAAGCTCACTTCTGTAGAAGGGTACTCTTCTGCATACAAAGTTATGTTTCAGAATGAACTACTATTGATTTATTCAATTTTGAAAGCAAAGTATGAGAACAAGGTGGCGTGTTACCACTTCCTAGTATTATAATATATTTTGTCTGCTTTTAGCTTTCAAAGCATCACAATAAGCTTAGGTTTTGAATTTGTGGAAGGGATTAATGTATCTTTGGCATCTAGAGTGTGTATACAGTTTCAGTATCGAGATGCCTAAGAACTGAAATATCTGGTTTACTACTTAATTAACGTGATGTCCGTATATTTCCGGTGTGTTACTTGGAGGGTGTGGATCCTGAAATACATATCCTATTTTACTAATGTTTCATTCAATTAGATGTATTTGGAATTTGTGTTAAATAATTATGTCTTTATTTCCTAGTAATGATGCAGCACAGTCTGATGATGAAGACAAAATGCAGACACAGCAAACAGATTCTGATGGAGGGAGGTTAAAACAAAAAACGTAAGTTGCTGTTTCATATTCCTATAACGAAAATGCAAGGTTGTTTTTTTTAAGCTGAAGCTCCTGACTTCTGAACAACTTACCTTTGAAGTACGGGTGATATTCAAATTTACATAATCCTATTGCTCTGCAGTTAAGCTGAAGATTACGTGACTGCTGGCAAATTAAATGCTTATTTTAAGAAGTATTAATGGAAAGAGATAATGTTGCATTTCAAATCAAAACTACTGATTTATAATTACAAAAAATGAGAATTTGCCAGAAAAAAGTGCCTTTGCTTTTTAAGGACCCAGCTGAAAAAATTCCTTGGCAAATCTGTGAAGCGAGCAAAGCACCTTGCTGAAGAATATGGTGAACGTGCTGTAAATAAAGTGAAGAGTGTTCGAGATGAAGGTGAGTAACACTGGGGTTTTTTTCTTTTTTTTTTTTTTAATAGGATAGTCTGTTTATCATTGGGCCGTTAGGAGTCAAAGCTGTCTGAAGGGCATATACCACCACTGTACAGTTGACATGGCTTTTTGGAGTTAAAGCTTGTAGCTCAGTAGGCATTCTGAGACTAGTGGGTTATAAGGATGTATTCTTATAAAGTAGTAGTTGAGAGATCTTCGTACCTAAACCAGTTGAATAATATAATTTTTGTAGTGCTGTTTGAAAGATGTCTGGATATCAAAATATAAGCATTTTGGAAAATTACTCCAGCAAATGTAGAAGTGGGGGTTGTCTTCATTACTTTAATAAAATGGTATTGTTTCCTGATAACCAGTGCCACCATTAGAATTCTTATGTAGCTTGAGCTTCTGTTGGATTTCCCCACTACAACTGTATTCTTCCCTTCTTTTCTCATCAGTGTTTCTTTCAGACAGACTTCTAGTACTGCAGTAAGCCACTCCAACCACAGCCTGAGATAAGTGGCATGGAACTGCTGCACTTCAGCTTATGTTGCCACTGGCTGTTTGCCCCAGCTCTTTTGCAATTCTTACGCTTCGTGGGCAAATCACCAGGCCATTTCAGCATGTTCAGTAAGAAGAAACCAATGCAATAAAATGAATAATTTTCAGCACATATTAAAGTGGTAGAAATCACTTAGTGCAGGATCTGCTTAATGCAAGACTCGGTGCAAGAAAGGGGCAGAACAAAAATTACTAGTAATTCTTATTTTGAGTGTTCATTGTTAGGATTCACTGCAACCTAAAATTAGTGTAGATGTATTTTTAGACCTTGATGTAACAGTATTCTTGGTTTGCTTTAAGATCTTAGTATTGCCTAAAAGATTTGCTAATTCAAGACTAATCTGCTTCCAAAAAGTATTGGCAATTGCTTACTAATAGATTAAATGTGCGCTGTGATATGTACTGCTGAATTTGTGTTCCTCTTAGTCTTCCATACAGATCAAGATGATCCCTCTTCCAGTGATGATGAAGGGATGCCATATACAAGGCCAGTGAAGTTCAAAGCGGCACATGGCTTCAAGGGACCTTATGATTTTGAACAAATTAAAGTTGTTCAGGATCTCAGTGGAGAGCATATGGTAAGTCTCTTAAATTTCATCTGTGGTTTTGCATAATGTAGTCAGCCTGAGATTCAATTCAGCATTTACTCCGTGACCTACAGAAGTGACTACTGGGTTTATTCTTCTTGAAGAGCAGCTTCAGTCTGGAAAATAGTGAAATTAAGATTTGTCTGATTGTTATCAGATCTTCAGAAAAAATAGCCTGTAGATACTCAGGCTTCAGCAGTTCTCCAGAGCTTTTCATTGAAGAGTTTTGGTATTGAGTGGTACTTGGTTTCTTGGTTCCTGCAATTACAAATTTAGGCTGAAATAGGCTATGTTCTGTTACCAGAACAGAGGAGCAAGGTGGATCTGCTGAGCAGCAGATAAACTAGTCTGCCTGTTACAGATGTGAACAACAGTATTAAACAGAAATAATAGATCAATTCTGGAGGCAAAAGTGGGGCTAGATTAATAGAGTATGTGGGTCAGAATGATAAGGAGGGAAGAGACTGGGATATTATGCTTGCAGAGGTTCCTGTGGAGAATGAGGCAGAAAAACTACTTCATCACTGTTGGATGGGTGCGTGCTCCCCTGCAGAGTCTGAAATACATTCTGGTATTCCTGATTTTCCCAGATTCTTCTGGTGACAGCAACTGTCAGACAACAATTGACACAGTTCCCTTTAAGTGTTAGGCTAAGGATAATGACTACAGCAGTCAGTTTGGTGACGAGGGTCTTCAAGTGTGTCCTCCACAACTAAAGTTTCCAGTCCTACTGGTTAGTTAGTTTCCATCTGTGTTAGTTTCCATCATGCCACTGTTTGACTTCTTAAAACCTAGGATATTGCCCAAAAGCATCCTAAAACAATGCTGGGTTGCTGGAATTAAATGCCTAATTAAATAACAGGAAGAAATTGAATATTGCTTGTGTGGTACTGTGTTTTATTGACTACTGACTCTTCAGGCTTTGCAAAGGAGAAAGAACTGTTGTATTCACAGGCTTTGCAAAATCTTCCTGCCAGTTCTGAACTTAACAAATATTTGTAGTCTCGTTTTGGTTGCCAGAATTGATGTAACGAACCACACTTTCTATTAAAAAAAAAAAAGTGTTAGCACAGCTTGTCCTAACTTCAAGTGCAGCTACACATACTTGCCAGTTCTGCAAGTCGAATAGGAGCTTATAAATCAATCGGAACCCTGGCTTGCTGACTGTTACTAACCGTACCAGTTTTATGTAGGATGGTGTGGTAGAGCTGAGCTCCATTAATCTGCCCTATGGGATGTTTCTTTCAAGTATGTTGCATAACTCACCAGTTTTAATATGTCCTAAATCTTGTCAGTTTACATTATAAAAGGCTTTTTGGTATGGAAAAATTAAACAATCATCTCTTTATTTTGACAGGGTGCTGTTTGGACAATGAAGTTCTCTCACTGTGGTCGATTACTTGCATCTGCAGGACAGGACAACGTAGTAAGAATATGGGTTTTAAAGAATGCTTTTGACTATTTCAATAACATGCGAATGAAGTACAACACAGAAGGTATATTTCTGTGCATTGCTAGTGCTCTAAAACACTACAAGTTCTAGTTACTTGGGAACTTAAAGTTGACCATGATGTTTGTCTGTGTTCTAGGCCGTGTCTCTCCCTCTCCATCTCAAGAGAGTTTGAACTCTTCGAAGTCTGATACTGACGCAGGAGTACGTACACCAGATATTGGGAGGGGGAGATGTGGGGGATGTTGCATTGTTCGGTAATGCTGGATGTTCATTCTTGCTTTATCCACACATTAAAGAAATTTTGGCCTGTGTCTGAGTCATAGACAAACTGACTTTATTAACAGTATTTGACTGTCTATTAACAGTATTTGACTGTCTATTAACAGTATTTGAATGTCTATTATCCCATGTGTGGGAGGTGCAAGCAAGAAAGTCACTGAACTTATTGCATTAAAAAATCTGCATAGCTTTGCTTTGGCCTTCTACCAGGTAACTTCCCTCCCAGTGTAGGTTCATGAGTGAAATGCTAAAGGGACAAACCCCCACAACTGCTCAGTTGCCTGTCTTAGTGTTTGCCTCAGGGTATTACTTAAGGTTAACAGCTAAGATGAGGAGGTCTTTTCTGAGGAAGGCCAAGCTGAACAATGGTGCACTCGGAAGCATAATAAAACTTGGCATTTTTAATTTTTTCACATCTGTGTAGAATAAAATGGAACATGATTTACTGAAAGTATTAAGACACTGTTACTTGTAGAGGGTTCAGATATTTAGTAAACCTACCATAAACTTCAATACTAGAATTTTATTTTCCTGTATTTGGATTCCACTAGTGTAAGAAACAGATGATAAAATCAGGGTTTAGAGCGAGGATTTTAGCAGTAGTGTTATTTTATGCGCACTGTTTTGGTGGGGCAAGTGGATGGGGTGTGGATGTTTCCTTACCTTAGGTAAGTGAATATGCTCACTTAGCCATACACACCAGTGATGATGTTTTGAGTTGCTTTTGCTGGAGAGTTTCTGTATACAAACTTCTAGTTTTGTTTTGCACCTGTTTGTTTTGATAGATTTGCAGCGGAGTTGATGAAGACCCAGATGATAAAAATGCCCCATTTCGTCAACGACCATTTTGCAAATACAAAGGGCATACAGCAGATCTTCTTGATCTTTCCTGGTCTAAAGTAAGATGCCTTAATACAGTCTACACAGTTCTCCTATGTTTTCATTGTTTTCTTGTCAATTGCCATTGGAACCATACACCTAAACAACATGAAACTATTACTGAAGTTAAGAGAAAAATGTTTGTGAAGACATCTGTCATTGCCAGCTGAAATAGTTGGGATAAAATTAATAAAGCTTTTGGTCTTCTCTAATTAAAAGCCTCTTTAAAAAATTAAAATCACACTAGTAACAATTACAATTTTATATTTAGTGGAGTTAAATTGTTCAGAGTGGAAGAAACTTTCACTGACGCATGGTATTATCACTTTTCATACCTTCAGTATGCTGCAATGTTTTTACATAATGTAGAGATTCTAAAGCTGCTGAAAATATACATATATCTTAAAATTAGAAAATTACCTTGTACTTAACTTTCAGAATGTTTCACATCAGGTTTATTCAGTTAAATCTCTGCTTTGGAATACAGTTTTAAGAACACAGTGTGACTGAAGGATCTTGGGCACAAGTGGCTTTCACCCTTTCTCTGTAGCCTGTTGTGCTGTTTCTTCTCTGAATAATTCAACTACTTTCCAAGTTAACATTTCTATAGAGATTCTTCCAGAAAACTTTCTGTTACTGTGCATCAGTGAAAGCACCAATCTGTGGTGATAAATTGGATAAAACATTTTTTATCTGAAAGGATAAAATGTTGAATTTCATGGCAGCAGGGAAATTGTAAATATTTTATGAATAGTATTACTTGTAGATTTTATGTTACTTTTGTGTCTATCAATAAACCATGGAATTCTCTTGTTTCACAGAATTACTTCCTGCTTTCTTCTTCTATGGATAAAACTGTCAGATTATGGCACATATCTAGAAGAGAATGTCTTTGCTGTTTCCAGCATATAGACTTTGTCACTGCTATAGCATTCCATCCAAGGGTAAGTATAATTGTTCTCTTTCTCCTACAGAGGCAAAATTTTGAATTACAAGTGTTGTCTCCCTTTATTTTCAATTTAAACAAAATTAATTGTAGCCTTTGGGCATTGTAAAAATATCCCTGTTGGATAATATTCTGAAACTTTGTGTTCGTCTTCACTGAAACACACTGAGAGTGTCCATGTGGTTTAACTATTTGTAGGCATGATGTGGAAAGTGAGTGGTCTGTAACATCACAGCTGGTATAGTTTTGAGTAACTTTGGGAAAAGTCAGAATTTCCAACATGGGATGTTGTGGCTAAATATTAGTGGAAAAAAAATCAAGGAAAAAGGATAGATTGTCCAGAAACCACAGAATCCTCATGGATGTTTAAAACTTTATAGGCTATAACCTGTGTAGCCTAAACAAACTTCTGGGGCGATCCTCATTATGAGAAGGGGAGATGGACCAGAGACCTGCAGAGATCCCTTCCAATCTGATTTATTTGATGATTTTTAAAAAATACTGTCATGAAGCTTCCCAATATTAACAAAACTCAAGTAGAGAAAAAGTGTTTTTCAGTGTCTCCTGAACATACATAGCTGGTAGATGTAATGGGAACTCTGAAAGGAGCTTTCAACTCCTGAGAAGGTTAGTATTTTTCTAACTTACGCTGAGAGGGTGAAGAGTAACTGTGATAACGGGAAACAGTTTCATGACTATAAGTCACTGCCTATGTGTAATCTTGTCAAAAATCTGTAAGAAACTGAACTCCATTTACCAGTAATTTTATCAGTGTCTTTTCAGCTTTCTTAAACATTATGATCAACTCATCTGAGAGCTCTTATTAGGGAGGTTCTGGAGAGAATCTGTTTGGAAATGGGGCAGGAAGGTTTTAAGGAAGTCAGGACATGCTTAGACTACTCAGAGGTTAATGTGGTTTATCCTTTCAGGATGACAGGTACTTCTTAAGTGGTTCGTTGGATGGGAAACTCCGACTCTGGAACATTCCTGACAAAAAAGTGGCATTATGGAATGAAGTAGATGGGCAGACAAAATTGATTACAGCAGCGAACTTCTGTCAGAATGGCAAATATGCAGTCATAGGCACATACGATGGAAGATGCATCTTTTATGATACAGAGGTAAAGGGTTTTTGAAACTATATATTTTTTCATGTTAAATAGCAGATGGATTTAAAAGTCATGCTTATGTAAATATCAAGAATCAAGCTTATTAGAACTTAAAGCAAAATAATTTTAAGTTTTTAGGCTTCAAAACATTTACATTTCAAATCAGGATAAATTTTAATATCTTTTCAGCACTTGAAATACCATACACAAATACATGTGCGTTCTACCAGGGGCCGAAATAGAGTTGGAAGAAAAATTACTGGCATTGAACCCTTACCTGGAGAGAATAAGGTACTGTCTTTCAGTGCACCTTTGGCTCAGTACTGGCGTCTGATATAAATATCTAATGCTTAGTAATTTTATGCTAAATCTTGTTTACAATCACTGATTTAAATCAGAAGTCTTTTAGCACTACTAAAATGAGCGCTACTGTTGGTGTATTTAGACTAAATAAAATACTAAATAGTGGTAAAATAGAATATTTTTTACTCACGTTATGCTTTGGTCAGTGTTTGATGAAATACTTACAGATGGCTATCGGTGAAAATTTCTTTGGAATAACTAACCTTTCATATTAATTTGGAAATGTGCTTCATACAGAAGCTGAGAAAATGCTGAAAGCTTGGGTACTGATATCCAAACAAGGGTGCTCTGCTCTGCAGAATCTCCTTTAGTTTAACTTTAGTCTGAAGTGAAGTCTTATATTGAAAGGATCAATTCTCATCATGCAAAAAAACCATGCTGTTGCGTATTAGAGTCATAATTTAAAGCTGAAGTGTCTCTCGCTTTCATACAGAGTTTCAGAGGTGTTGTAGTGTCAACAGCTGGCTTTATTAGAGTAGCAGCTGTTATCACCTATATTGAGTTCTTATAAGTGACACAGAAATGGCTTAATTCCAAAGACTTGCGGAAGATTCAGAAATCGGTAGTGCCTTTGGCATTGCATCAGATGCTGAGCGTTGTCATGTTAGATGATATAATGAAACACAGCTCAGCGTGAACTGTTTTGAAAACAAGTAAGAAGTTCTATAATCTGATGGTGATAGTGTTCCAAGAGTTGTCACAATTCTGCATAAAATTATTAGATGAGTAGGAGTCAATATTTGTCTACTACTCCACTATACCATTTTGGTAGCATTGTCTTCACTTATTGCTAGCCTGCAATCTGCTCCACTTCTAAGGTACCATAAAAAGGCTAATCATTTTGACATCCTTTTCATAGATTTCTCTGTTTCTTGTAAGTACTCTTAAGATTCTAATCTGAAAAATGTGAAAAGGAAGCAAACTCGTATCAACCAAGAGAAAAGCACAGTTTGTTTATATAGTAGATAGTGGCCTCCGAACAGTGCTTTGTGCTTGAAAGGTCATGACTCATCAGAAATTTTCCTCACTGGAACAACTGTTTTGCTATTTTATTGTGGAATGTGTTCCAAAACAACTTCTGCAGATTGATGACTGTGCTTTGGGCCCAGATTTTACTTCAGTAAAGAGCAGCTGCTCTGTTTCAGACAAGTTGGGGTGATCTTGACAGTGAAGTTGTCTCCTGTCCATTGACAGAAGACCTGAAAGGAAAATGTCATTGTCCTGAATCTTATTGTGCTGCTATGGGCCTGTTCTGTGTATGTGTCACATGTTTTATCAAAAGAACTGGAATTCTGACTGTTTGAATAAACTCTGTTGCTCCTTCTTGGGCATACTAATGGTTTCCACTTCTAAATTTTATTTCTTTCATTTCTAGATACTAGTGACATCAAATGATTCCAGGATTAGATTATATGACCTAAGAGATCTGTCTTTATCTATGAAATACAAAGGTTATGTCAACAGCAGCAGCCAAATCAAAGCCAGCTTTAGGTAAGACAGCAGTATAGCAATAGACTTGTTGGATTGGGGAAATACTGGCCTGAGGTACAGAGGCTTTTGTTTGAAAAACTGAGCCTCTGAAAAGTCACTGAGCTGGGATTACAAAGATAACTGAAGGCTCTGGTTAAGAGCGACAAAGCTGCCTATGAGCAGGGAGCTTCTGTGAATGAGTGAATCCTTCTGTATTCACAGTGCGATGCATGCCCATTACTATTACTGGAAATGCAGGAACTGGCCTAGAAGTGGTGGGGCTGAGGCGCCACATCTTTTCTCTTGTCCATGATAAATAGCTTTTATTTCCTTAATTTTGTTAGGCATTGTTGCAGATGCATTGGTCACCCAGCTGTTGCTGAAGGGTGTTGGTCACTGTCTGTGTATCATCACTGTCAGCAAGCAGCCTGCCTGCAAATCTGAGTTGGAATTCTTTTTTCCTTTTTCTCTGTAGTGGCCTAAGATGCTTTTCTGAGTTTGAGTATATTACTGTGACTGTCATGGAAATACTGCGTTTTAAGCTAGTAAAAGAGCGGGAGTAGAATAATATCTGTTCTGTTCCCTCTTTAAGTCTTGCAGAAGCCAAAGGGGGAAAATCCTTGTATCTGTTTAACCTGGATGTTTGGACAGAGGAGGGCAGCAGTGCTTAAGGAATAATGCCAAGTTTAATCTTGATTGTCAGTTGTTGACCTTTGAAAGCATCTTTAAGGCTTTATGGCTGAGGTTGGAAGAGACCTCTGGAGGTCATCTTGTCCAGCCCCTTTGCTCCTGATTAATTTCCCAAATTAAGTCATCACTACTTACAGGACCATAGCATAGTTAGTGTTAGAGTTTAGATACATGACATACTCACACAGTAGGTAAATTAAAAGTAAATACTTGAGTTGGATTTGCAGGTACTGAAGTTTTGTCAGCGTGCGTTATGCTGTCTTTTGGTTAGAATCTTTTCATCTTCCACCTATGTGGATTTTTTTGCCCCAATTGTATTGTCAACCGTTCATGTTACTGTGTCTCAGATGTGCACAGAGTTTCCAAATTCAAACAAATTCAAATTGCACTTAAAAATTATGCTGTTTTCTTTGTTGCTGAGTGTAGCTGTTAGACTAACCCTCTTCTATGTTGGAAGTTGTGGGAGAACAGGTTTGTGTGCTGTTCATCAGAACTACTTTTGTCTTCTGTAGGGACAGTATCAGAAAGCTTGCATCCACATTCATTTAAGGACTGTATATTTTTTTGAGCTGCAGTTACTAAAATAAAGGTTCAGTTTGAATTGTGAACTTATCCTGATTCCAATTGTAAAGCTGCAAGTCATCTGGAGAGTTACTGTAATAGTTCCTTGAACAGCTAAGAAAAGTGTTTTTCCTTCCTTGAATCTCTAGCCATGACTTTACCTACATAGTAAGTGGTTCAGAAGATAAATACGTTTATATTTGGAGTACATACCATGACTTGAGCAAGTTTACATCTGTAAGAAGAGACCGTAATGACTTCTGGGAAGGCATTAAAGGTAAAAACAACTTTTCATCTTTATTTTATTGAAGCTCATATGATTTAAAAATACTTAATTTTTAATTTTCTAGTTTTTATTTGCTCAGCAGTGCTATTAATTTAGTTTGAACAAATGAGTAGCAAGATGCATTTTAATTGGTGGATTTTCAATAAGTGGATGCTGTCAGAAAACTTTGTCCACAGGAAACTCTCTACAGAAGCATAACTGGGATGGCAAGAGACAGAGTAGCTAAGAGTTGGTCCAGCTTCAGTAAGATATTCTGAATGAATGTAATATTTCACTGGCGGAACTTGGTTATATTAGTGTAGTAATCAAAATACTTATCAATACTTATCCTTAGATCCTTTATGGAAAAGTGGCTTTGAAAACAAATGCTAAGGTGTATTTTTTCATGGGAGGATTTAAAGGAAAAAAAAAAAAAAAGGCAGATCTTATCTCCTACACAAACAGTTTTTGGGGAATGTGGAACAATGTTTATGTCAAAAGTGTTTCGGAGCTCTTGCCAGTTACGTTTTGGGCACTTACAGGAAATTGAGATCCCTAAGCTTATAAAACAATGGCAATTGCTCCTTGAGTGACGATCTTACCTAGTGCCAATAGCACTGAGATTCTTGGATTTTCACTAAAATCTATGCCTGCTATTCTTGTAAAATTAACAATTCCTTGAAACAAGGCAATGAAAGTTGAATTGTCTTTTTGAAGCACACAATGCAGTGGTCACATCTGCGATTTTTGCTCCCAATCCTGGTTTGATGGTGTCATTGGAAACTTCTGAAAAGCAAGAACCTGAAAGTAAAGGAGAAGATTCTGAAACATCAGATACCATACCCTCTGGTAGGTGTTTTAAGATGAGCTCTGTTTAATACCATAATCTCAGGAGGAAAAGATTATGAAGAACACTTTCAGTTTGGGAGGGTGGTTTCTTGGGGTGAAAAGCCCTTGTAGTGGCATGGTTATATATTCCTACCTTAGCAGTTGAACGTTTTGGCAGCTGTAACTCTCAAAACCTGAGACAATGTGGATTGAGGGGCATAGATGTTGTCCTGTGTACTTCAGGGTCATTATTTTTACGCATGAGCTATTAGTATACCAATATGGAACAGAAAAGTCCCTCTCCTAGAAATGCAAATGTTTCTTGAAGTATTGGCTAGGTAACAGGAATGTGATAGAGAAGAAAGGTGTCACAGTGATAGTTTATCTTTTAATGAGAGCTTGATTTCTTTATATCTCATTATATAATGTAAACTATTCTCTTTCCTTATTAAGGAGCTTTGAAGATGGACCACACGGAAGTGCTTCTATCAGCTGACTTTACTGGAGCAATCAAAGTCTTCATTAACAAAAAGAAAAATGTATCTTAGTTGTTTTGCAACTGACAGCATAAAGCTATGGTACTGTGGGATTAAACTTCCATAAATAATGCGGGCAAAAGCAAAGTATCTAATATAATAATGTTACAGGCTGATTTATTTTTAAATCTTTATTTTAAGGCTACTCAGATATTGGATCCTTGGAAAGCAGTGTCTACTTATTAACACCTGGGCTTGTAGAATAGAAAGGAATGTGTAAGAATAATCCTGCCAAACGTGAGACTCTGAACTTTCTAAGAACAGTTGTTTTGCAACATAATTGTGAACCTGCACAGGTTTCTGCACGAAAACGTATTCACACATGTGTGTGCCTTTTGGTAACATGCACTAATTTGGCTATATATTGAAAGGATTTTAGTGGTGCTTGTGGCCACTAGATGTCAGGAATGGGGATGGGAAGGGAAGGCTGGAGATATGGCTGGAAAAATGCTGAATGATCTCATCCGATCTTTGCACAAAATTCCATTTGAGAAAGATCTTGAATTTATAATAGCTATTGTTCAGAATTTTAAGTTATGCGAGTTTTTGATGGGTCAGCAACCATGTGTAAATGTTTTTATAAATTACTCAACTTCAGGACGTGAAATTTTTTTGTTGTCTTTTAATTGTTGTGGACTTTAGATTCCTTTCTTATATATAATTTTTTGCACACTGGAGCACAATACTTGTGTAAAGAATTCTCTCATTCCTTGTTCACGGGCGCCAGGATATATTCACCTTCCAGATAAAATTAAGCTGCATTAGAAAGTTCTTATATTTTACAACTATGTAAAATAAACTGTTTACATTTTTTAAGCATTGTAGCTTAAAGTTTTAAGTTCTTGTTTGTTTAGTGCCACTGAATTTTGAAAGTCTTTGTAAATACTCATAAAACACCTATGAAGTAACATTCTGGGCATCATAACCCATGAAATGTTATTGATGGTCAAGTGTTTCAAAGAACAGATGTATCATTAAACTTGGTTACACACTTAAAATTGATTCTTTTCCATTTTGATTCATAAATTACCTTTTGTCTAAGTACTTTTGAAGTTTTTCTTGGATTATTCATGCTGCATGCACTCTTAACTTTTGAGTTCTACTTTTCCTGATCTTGTCACTTCTCTGACAGCTTTCTTTCTGAAGTAAAGGGGAATGGAGTACTGGAACTGGATATTAAGCATAGATATGATAGTTTAATGTGAGGGGGAGACTTTGAAAGAATCCTCTTCTTCCCATTAGTGGAAGAGTGAAGATGTGGAAAGGCAGGAAATGAGTCTCACTCTTCTTTTAATTCTTCTTTTACTCAGGCGAATTTGACCATGATATATGTCAAATTGTCTTGAGCGAGAAAGGCAGTTGCAAGGCTTATGTCATCAGACAAAATAAATACAAAACAGTACATGCTATATCAAATTATAATCAGTCGACAAGCTTGGAATAAGTTGGACTCTCAGATATGAAAGTACCTGTATGGATGAGACAAGCTAAATTCTCAAGATCTTTTTGTTGTTGTTGTTACCTTTAGCTCCACTGAATTTACAGAAGTGAGGAAGTGACACAAGAAAACATTTGATTTGTGACTCCAAAAATTAGTTTCTGTAATATGTTGTAGAGGTAGAAGACTAATTGACTGTGATTCCTGCAGTCTGGTTGCAGACACTTCTGAAGTGGCCTTCCTGACTCTGGAATTAGACGCCCAGACTGGAGGAAAAGGCATATGGCTTTTGCATTTTTTTCTGGGCAGATGCTTACTTTTTCAGGTGTGCTGTTGTCCCATTCCTCTCGCTTTCCCTGTATTATAGTAAACATAACAATTGTGAAAACTAGTAATGAGTAACAGGAGGAGGGAGGCCTTACTATAAATTAGGAGTCCAAGCCCAGCTTTTCAGAGTGCTTGAAGACCTGGCTCCTGACAACATGCAGTGTTTGATGTAGATTTATGTCCAAGTGGGCTTCAGGAGGGATGTTGCAGCATTAATGGCATACACCTTGGCAGAGTGGGTCTGGTACCTTACACAGCTGGGTTCTGCTTTTGTCTAGAGTCTCCAAGTTCTCCTTGCAGGTGAATGTTAAATTGCAGGTAAATGTCAGTTACTCTGCTGAGCTGGGTTTGCTCAGTCAGGTGCCTTCACTGCGTGTCCATCAGGTAGTGCCCTTGCACTGGGAAGTGATGTTCCCTTGAACACAAGCAAAGCGTGGGTGGAGGTCTGTTAAAGTAAAACACTTCCCCTTGTGCTGGGAGGTTCCTCTCTGGACTGCTTCTTCCAAGGGCCTACTTGACCTTTTGTTCTTTAACAGAAGTTGTTGACATCCATGGAATCATAGTCATCTGGTTGGAAAAGGCCTCCGATATCATCGAATCCAACTGTACTTGTCTCCTTATTAAACCCTGATAAACTCATCTATGTGTCTTTTAAACACCTCCCTGAATAAAAATTTTGTTTACAAAATATGACTGAAAATTTCCAGGAGGCAGAAGTGAGGAATTACCATTGTACAAGACTTTGGTGAAGGAGATGTCTGAATTAACTCAGTCACTTCAAAGGAATCAATAAAATGAGCTGACTGGAGCATCACAGATCATTTGAACTCCTTCCTCCAACACCTAATTTCTACCGTAACTGGCTCCTGATGCCTAGTTCTGGCAGCAGGCAGCTAGGAATGGAAAAGAAGCTGTTTATCATCTTTGTCTCTTTCAGTGCTGGGCATCAAGCCAAATGCATGTGCAGAGGACAAAAACAGTTCAAGTAGATGAATAATGCTAAAACTGGGTCTTTAAATGCTACACAAGTCATTTTCCCAAGTGAAAAAGGGTGGGGGTATTTGGTTTTTTGATTTGGTGAGGGTTTGGGGGTTTTTTAACTGAAAGCAATGCTGAATTCAGCCACTGACATAATGCTAACGCTATTAAGTGTAAAAACATTAGCCATAAACATGGCAGAATCAATTTATCAGGCACAGTGAAAGCTGCTATATGCTTTTTTTGCCTGCCATTAGCGATTTGCTGCATGCATGTTCAGGAAAGTGCTGGAAACTGGCCAAATTTGATTCAAAGTGAACTTGCAAGTGTAAGTGAATGTTAAGCTGCTGTCTTCTGAAGCAAACTTGCGTGCTGCTTTTTACTGGAATATCAAGCAATGCAGATTTATTTATATTTTGTCAGTAGCAATGTTCTGTGTTTTCTCTTTCTGGTTATATATGTGATAGAGATCTCATTTGTTTGAGAACTGCACGTAAGCACATCTTTTCATTTTGTTGATGTGGAACAAACTGGAAGGCCGTAGGGAACTGACTCGTTCGGAGGTCTTGGTGCTGGAGTTGTGATTCCAAGTTCTTTATGCTATTTGCTATAGCTGCTACTTCTGCTTTCCTAGTATTTTGTTAATATTACTGGCCTGCAGCCAAGATGCTACGGAGGCTTTTGAATTCTCGTGATTAGAAACTGGTCATTTTTTCCTGTGTGTGCTTTAGTGACAATGCTTCAGGCTTCTGTGTGGAAATCTGGTCAGAGTATAATGCTAAGTAAATGGAGCACAAAAAACTAGTGAAGCCAAGTGCTATGTACAAAACAACAGACGAGGCCATTCAGAAAAGGACCCAAGTACTTCTTTAAGCCTGTGGGTAAATCCTTTTCTAACTGCAGTAAGTGCTGAGCATGTGCTTAGAGTTGTGCAAATAAGTTTGTGCTTCAAATAACTGTAATTTTTTTGACTTTTGTAGGGTTCATGCATAATTTAAGCATATCCTGAATAAAGGCTGCCATACTACTGTGATTATCAGAACAATGTATTACAGAACACTCCAAGGTCAGGAAGTTCTCTGGAGCTCTGGTCTACCCCACCACTCAACCCAGGTTGCACAGGACCATGTCCAGTTGGGCTTTTAATATCTCCAGGGATGGGCACTCCACTGTTTCCCTAGGTAACACGTCCCAGTGTTTGACGAGCTACACAGTAACTGTTTTCTTCTTGTCCTTCATTCTTCTTCCACTTGACTTCTTCTGCTTGTATACTTAAATGTCCCAAAGCCACTTTTGTCTTTTTTAGTCCTACTAAGCTTTGCTTAGGTGAATTTCTAAGTTGTTCAGTTCTTCAACAGACTCTGGTTCTACGGAAATAACTCTTAAATGGTCTGACACAAAGATGGGATCAGTGTTGATCTGTGTCTTTTAACAGTCACTTCATTTTCATCTCTGCCTTTTTGGTGCTTTTAGCCTCAAGAAACCTTCATGAAGCCTTCATGAAAACCACTGAAAGACCTTGCACGATACGTTCTCAAACTCAGCACTGTCAGAGCTTCCTCTAAACTGCTGTCAGTTAAAGGGTTCAACAGGTGGAGGCCTTGTTAACTATTGCTAAGGAAAAGCTCTATTTACTACAAATCCAGTAAATTCTCACTGAGGTCACACTTGCAAGATGTTATAGACATCCTGAACTGCATCGTCCGCAGTGCTGCTCAGATGTAATGGCATTTATAATCCTCTCTCTCCTGAGCAAAAAAGCATGTCTGGATCTGGGTTACCAAGTCCTGCAGGTTCGCTGCAGGAACACGGGCTCCAGTCTGTTGGAGTGAAGCACTAGGATTGAGGTTAATCACACAGCTGTTTTTCTGGGAAGGGCCCATTTGCTGGCGGCAAAAAGGCCCACAAATAACCAGTGAAGGCAGTGCAAAACAGGATTATTTATGAAGTGACTTTTATCTTGAATGGCTTGTGAGACATGAAATCCTAAGCCTGACACTAACACCAACTCATTTGGGAGGTTTAAGAGCCAGTCCAGGATCCCTTATATATGATTACAGACCTTATATCTGTGTTGGCTGCAGACTGATTGATGTTAGCCAGAAACCATGATTCTTCCTTAAGGCATCCTCCACACAGCAGTGCTACTGGTAAGAGGGAAGAATTCCACTTTCAGTCTAACATGGCAAATCTTGCTTTCTTGTAGCCTGTGCTGCCCATCACATCTGGGGAAGAGGTGGTATGAAAGCCATTTTGCCCGTGTTGGCTATACCTTCTGGAGTGCCTGCTCTCTGGTGACTGCAAGCTGGTGCTGTGGCTCACCCTCTGATCAGCCAGGAGGGTGTGGGTGCCTCTCATGGCTTGGGAAGCAAAGCCCAGCTGTCTGAAGGCTGGGATGAACATGGTTAAGAATTTTTCCAGAAAGTTGTGTAAAGATGCCTAAGTTTTGTTTTGGAGTTATCTTGGGTTGCCTTGATCTATGCCGTTTTCTCTGGGAACATTGAGACGTCTGGGGTGAAAAGACTATAATACGGCATCATCCCCCCCTCCTTTTCAAATCTCTTCCTTAGCTGCTGGCTGAAGTAGCCTGGACAGCTCTTTGCCCAAACTCAGATATTGTAGGTCTTCACCATCAACACGTGTAGCATGAAACTGAACTTTCCACTGTTTTTCTAGAGCTGTGTAACTAATTCAATGCTTGCTCTAAGGGTGGTTCAGGTTTTTTAAGGTCAAAGTCAAAAGCTGGGAATTTTGGATCAGCCAACAGTTTTGCCAGTGAACTCTGTGTTGTTTCTGCAAATCCTCTTATTTTCTTTTCTCTTCTGCTGTTGTCTTCTGCTGAGTATTTTTCTTCTGCTGCTTCTTATTTTGCTTCTTTTTCTACTTTTCCTGCTGCTTCTGCATCTTCTTGTTCTGGTGCTTCTTTTTCTTGTTTCTTCTGTTTCTTCTGCTGCTTCTTCTTTTTTCCTGAGTTGATATTTATGTTTTACTGAAGTTTACTTTTGGGTTGGGTGGGTTATAAAGCCTAGCCAGTACAGAAGCACATTTCTGTTGAATTTAATTCTTTCATCAGAAAGAGGAATTCCCTGTCTGAACTCTGAGAGTAGAGGGTGACAAAGTAAACAGAGCTGTCCTAAAGACAATCTCAGCCTGAAGCAAAGACTTTCTTCAGAGAGCCTGGTGTTCATTGCAGTTCTTGTACTTCCAATAGATGCCTGGAACAAGGGCAGTCAATCCACCAGCTGTAGCCCATCAGCTGGAGAGCGTGGTGCTCAGGGCTCTTAATTGAATCTAGTAAAGTCAAAAGAGAGGCTGCAGCTGCCTACACAGGAAGAAAATGGAAGCCATTTCGATGATGCTGGGTTTTGGAAAGGCGTGGGATCAAAATGATCCTAGGAATCTCAAGGCTCTAGTCTCAATGAAGAGGTAAAAATGAGGCCATGAGTTCCCCATAGCAGGCTGAGTTCAAGAAAGTCTTGTTATCTAAGGCAGTCTTACCTTAGTACTCCCTGTGCTTGAGACTCTTATTCTGGTGTTTGATCTTCCTGAGAGGGAGTCATAGAATCATAGAATTACTCAGTTGGAAAAGACATCTCAGATCATCAAGTCCAACTGTACCTGTCCCCTTACTAAACCATGTCCCTAAGAAACTCATCTACCCATATTTTAAATACCTCCAAGGATGGAGATGCCACCACCTCCCTGGGCAGCCTCTGCCAGTGCCCAACCACCCTTTCAGTGAAGAAATTCTTCCTAATGTCCAGTCTAAACCTCCCCTGGCACAACTTGCGGCCATTTCCTCTCATCCCATCGCTGTCACTTGTGAGAAGAGACCAACACCCACCCCTTCACAACCTCCTTTCAGGCGGCTGTAGACAGTGATGAGGTCTCCTCTCAGCCTCCTCTTGTCTAAGCTAAACATCCCCAGTTCCCTCAGTCGCTCCTCGTAGGGCTTATTCTCCAGCCCCCTCACCAGCCTCGTTGCCCTTCTCTGGACGCGCTCCAGCCCCTCAATGTCCTTCTTGGAGTGAGGGGCCCAAAACTGAACCCAGCGCTCGAGGTGCAGCCTCACCAGTGCCCAGTACAGAGGCACAACCACCTCCCTGCTCCTGCTGACCACGCTGTGTCTGATACAGGCCAAGATGCCCTTTGCCCTCTTGGCCACCTGGGCCACTGTTGGCTCATGTTCAGCTGCTGTTAACCAACACCCCCAGGTCCTTCTCTGCCAGGCAGCTCTCCAGCCATCACATCCATGGGCTTTCCCTCATCCATTAAACAGGTAACCTTGTCATAGAAGGAGATCAGGTTGGTCTGGCAGGATCTACCTTTCATAATCCCACGTTGACTGGGCCTGATCACCCAATTGTCCTGCACGTGCTGTATGATAGCACTCAAGATGATCTGCTCCATGACAGAAGGTTCCTTAGGACTGAAGTTAATTTCTAGTCCTTGTTATTTTGTCTTTGTCCAGTGTTTTTATGGATGGTGATTTTGAAATTTTAATAGAGGCAGAGAGCCATTGATCCTTTGTGTTTTCTACATTAAAGCCTTACTTTTAAATCTTTTTACTTATTTTATTGCATGCTGTGTCTTCAAGGAGACACTGAATTGCACAGCTGCCACGTAGTCATAGTCTTAAGGAACTTACATGTATTGTGCCATATGGCTGATGAAACACTATCTACAAGGACTTCACTGGAATTACAGGCATGTTGTCAGTCATACAACATAGAGAAATGGTTTGGCTTATGAGAGCCAATCTGTAGGGGGTAATGAATACAGCTATTATGATCCAAACTGTTCAAAATGTTATTTGTGACTTCTAAAGCACACAAGTCAGTTATTCTTCTGCTTTTTAGGAGTTCACTGAAGGGGCAGTAGACACCATTTCATATTAAACATTGCTCTGATTTTTTTCACCAGAGGCAAAACAAACCTAGAAGTTTATTGCTAATTATCAAATATCTGTTAGATGAGGGGCAAAAAACCTCAACAGTGTTTACAAGTCCAGGAATTAGCATTTTTACAAACACAAAGCTCTTCCAAATCTGTCTGAATTGAAAAGCAAAAAACCATTGTGATGCACAATTCCAGCTGCAGCGCACTGAGATTCACTTCCTTATCCCCACACCCATGCACAGCCTTGCAGGGATTTTTACCAACCACTTCAAATCGTTCTACCACACAGCTCCACAACCTCACTGCGATGAGCTGGGCTATGGCCATAACAGAAGGTGAAATCACCTAGGACTCATTCACCTGGCCGTGGGAGGACAGGTAGCACAATGCTTGTGACAGGATGGGGCGAACCCCGTTGATCCGGAGAGCCCATGGGCTGAGGAGAAGAGTGCTGGGATGGGTCACTTGACAGGAAAAAAAATCATCCCCAGAGCACCCACCCCTTGTTTATCCAGTCAGAAGCAAAAAGTTCCTACCAAGGTTATGAGCTTGGTGAGGTGTCAAGTGAGGGGCTGCATTCGATCAGCTGCACGTAAGCATCTTACTCAGCTGAGCTAAGAAGCCGTGGAAGACCAGTGAACAGTGATGCTGGTTTTTTGAGCTAAGCATGAAAATAAAAGGAAAATAGAAGCAATGTGAAGGACACAACACATGAAAACAAGCAGGAAGTGTGTCAGCACTGGTGAGGCCGCACCTCGAGTGCTGGGTTCAGTTTTGAGTCCCTCACTACAAGAAGGACATTGAGGGGCTGGAGCACGTCCAGAGAAGGGCAATGAGGCTGGTGAGGGGCCTGGAGAATAAGCCCTACGACGAGAGACTGAGGGAACTGGGGTTTTTTAGCCTGGAGAAAAGGAGGCTGAGGGGAGACCTCATCACTGTCTACAGCCGCCTGAAAGGAGGTTGTGACGGGGTGGGTGTTGGGCTCTTCTCACAAGTGACAGCGATGGGATGAGAGGAAATGGCCGCAAGTTGCACCAGGGGAGGTTTAGACTAGACATTAGGAAGAATTTCTTCACTGAAAGGGTGGTCGGACACTGGCAGAGGCTGCCCAGGGAGGTGGTGGCATCTCCATCCCTGGAGGTATTTAAAAGACAGGTAGATGAGTTTCTTAGGGACATGGTTTAGTAAGGGGACAGGTACAGTTCGACTCGATCTTAGAGGTCTTTTCCAACCTTATGACTCTATGATTCTGTCCACATCCCTCCTTCTTCTGCAGCCAGGCAGATAAATGGGATCATACAGTAGAGTCACAGAATCACAGCATGGTTTGGATCGGGATAGACCTTATAAGATAATCCAGTTCCAACCCTTCTGTCACTGGTAGGGACACCTCCCACTGGATCAGGGTGCTCAAAGCCTCATCCAGCCTGGCCGTGAACACCTCCAATGCTGGGACATCCATGACTTCTCTGGGCAACCTGTGCCAGTGCCTCACCACCATGACAGTAAAAAATTTCTTCCTAATATCTAATCTAAATCTCCCCTAATATGCCCCTTTATACTATAATATCCTCTTTTATATATAATACAATACATAGAACTTATTTTTAATATCTTGTAATACTTTATAATAATATATTTTATTTATAATAATTCTAATTATTTCTAATCATAGTATTATAACAATAAATAATATTATATGGTTACATATCGTATATAACTTATGTTATATATAAATACATAATATAATATTATATATAAATACATAACATAATCATACAATAAGGATATGTAATATTATTATACTGTTATTATATTAATATATAAGGATAGGTAATATTATATATTAATGTAATAATAGCATAATAAGGATATGTAATATTTATTACAATTATTTGTAAGTATTTACAGTTTATAATTTGTTTATAACAATTTACAATATTTTATTTATATTTTATTAGTGTTATATTTTATATTATTTTATATAATAATTTTCCTTTTCATATAATTTTTCTTTTATATATAATACATAATATGTATATATAATCTGTAATATGTAATACATAATATAGGATATGTAATGTATAGTGTATAATGTATAGTATATACTATATAATAATCTATAATACCTATAAACCTCTATAATAATAGATACATAATCTGTTATATTATAGTATATATAGCCCCCGATACCCAATCTAGATCTCCTCGTGCTCCCAGCGCTGCAATAAAGGACGCTGCCTTCTGGACCCCAAGGCGAGTCTCTCGGAGCTCCCCCGCCGGCGCTGTCCGTGTCCGCCGGAGCCTCAGCGGGGCCGGGCCGGCACCTCCGGGCTGTGGCACCGCCCGGGCGTGGGGCGAGGCGGGACGGGGCGCGCGGCTGCCGGGGCGGCACCTGCAGCGGGGACAAAGCGGGGCCGGGCCGAGCGGGGTCCCTCCCAGGCCCCGGCCCCGCCCGCCGCTCCGCCCGCCAGCAGCGAGGCAGCGGCTCGGCTCGGCTCGGCCCGGCTCGGACCATGTCGCCATGTCGGAAGTGAGGAAGTTCACCAAGCGGCTCAGCAAGCCGGGCACGGCCGCCGAGCTGCGGCAGAGCGTGTCGGAGGCGGTGCGGAGCTCCTTCGTCCTGGTGAGCGCCGCACCTCCGGCAGCCGCGGCACCGCGCGGGAACGGGCAGAGCTGGGCAGGGGATGCGCTGAGCGCGGGGAGAGGAGAGGGCTGGGCGGAGGGGAAGAGAAGGGGACGGAGAAAGGAAAGAGAAGGGGACGGAGAAAGGAAAGAGAAGGGGACGGAGAAAAGGGACGGAGAAGGGGACGGAGAAGGGGCAGAGAAGAGAATGAAGAAGGGGCAGAGAAAGGGATGGATGAGGAGAGAGCTGGGCGGAGGATGGATGAGGGACAGAGAAAGGGAAGGAGAAGGGGATGCTTAGGGTCGGGCAGGGGCTGGGAAGTGCCGGGCAAAGGATGGTCAGGGTGCGGCTGAGCAAGGCAGAGGATGGGCAAGAAAAAGGGAAGGACAGAGGCAGAATTCCCTCTTTTAGTTCCCCTCCGTATGTGTTGTGTCACACCATCCCGCCTTCCACCCCACTTGCCACCTGCTGTCACCGTGCCTGGCTGAGCACAGTTCAGAGATGCAAGGATTGCAGGGAACTGGCACTTTTAGCACCTGGGGTTGGTTCGTGCTTGTGTGGTGGGAGTGGGAACTGATGACAATCTGTGCAGAACATTGAGCAAACAGGTAATGGAGCTCACCCTTTTTGGGGTGCAGACAACCTATAACTGGCAAACAAGTAAGGCAGGACTGAAAGGCACAGCCTGTCAAGGTGAGAGAAAGACACAGGCATTGGCATCAGCCAGGAGCCCAGTGTGTCCCAGAATTCATGCTCGGATGTCTGGGATGAAAATCACGTGCTTTATCAGATGCATTTCATCCCTGTGGTGTGGGATGCTGCAGCAGGTTGTCTTTGTTGTGCTCACAGTGGTGCAGACATTGGCTGCTGTGCCCTGGGTGGATGCTGGGGTCAGTTCAGAGCTGCCCTGGGATTTGTTGGATGTGTTTCTCTGTTGCTCATTGAATTACTCTAGCGTGTAATCAACTTTGACCTTGACTTTGATGGAAGGTTAGTCAATGGGCTATGCAGAAAGTGCAGTGCAAGTTCATTTAATAATTCCTGTTGGTTCTCTACTGTCAGTATGTGCTGTTAAATAAATGGAGGCTTTTAAACAATTCTTTTAAAAACAGTCTTCTTGTAAATGTACTCATTTCTAAAACTGAAAAAAAGCCATGTCTGATTTTCTACCATGGCTATTGCTTCCTATGTGCAGTTGATCAGGGATCCCTATGGGGTCCCATGTGATTTGCTTTCCCTCTTTCATCAACAATACATAGGGACAAATGCTTTATAAAAGCTGATGAAACCTCTCATTAAAAATGAAATTGTTTATATAGAACCTGAAGAGCTTTGATAACCTACAGGCAAATGGTTACTCAGTGCTTGTGCCAGGTGCCTTCTTTCAGAGAGGGAAGCAAGGGGTGTGACTGCAGATGAAAATGAATAAAACCCTGACAGCAACCCAAAGGAGCCAGCAGAGTCCAGCATCTATCAGCAGCTGCTCTCTTCCTGATCCTCTCTGGGGTTTCATTGCCCACACTGTCCCTGCCAACTCGCTCTCTCTTCCCTTCCAACAGGCAAATCCCCCGGAGCTGCTGTACTGCTTAGTGTGTTTGCAGTCACATGCTGGAGGAGGGTGAGGGTACTGTCTCTGACTCCTAGGTCTTGGCAGAGTTTCCTACTTCGACAGTTCAGCAGCAAGGGATAAATCCCATCACTTCTCTGCATCACTAGAAGAGCCGTGGACACTGCAGTGTTCAGGGAGTGGGAAGGAGGTGGTATGAGCTTACAGGGCTGTCTCAGACATCACTGTAGCCTCCCTCGGTGATTAGGGATGAGGTTCATGCTTTCCAGGTCGCTCTGAGAAAAAGGTGTTTCCTCTTCATCCACCAGATCATTGTCCTTGCAAGGAAGAGATGTCTGTGTGCTGGCTGTTGGGAGGGTGGGTAGCAGGGAAGACTGAAAAGCCGTGCTTTCTGATCTGCTCCCAAGGCGAGGCTCAGCCTTGGCTCTGATGATCCTGGCAGCTGCAGAGCATGGGGTGAGCACATCCCCTACCTGTCTGCCCTCTCCTTGCGTGGGGGAAATGGAAGGCCCCAGCATCAGGTGTGAACCAGCAGGCTGCAGTCCCAACTCACCCGCACCCTTGGGCAGTGCCGAGCTCACTGGTGCCCCGGGGAGGCAGAGGGTGCTTGGTGGGGATGTGGGGAGCAGAGGCTGGTGCTTAGTAAATGGATGGAGCAGGCTGGTAGCGTACATTGTTGTGTGTCTCAGGGTGTGAGGAGCTGGGGCTTTCTGACAGTCTGAAGCAGAATGGAGTCACACCAGGAACCCTGCTTGGCAGGTCCCACCCCCTTCCTGAAGCCTGGACACAGCAGGCAATGTTAAGTCAGTAAGAGCATGTGAGTAGTTTAATACTCCCTGGGACCCTGGGGACACCCTGCCCGTCCCTCAGTGGTCCTGTCCGGTACCTTTATGTCTGCTTGCCTTGGGGCAATTGTAGGTGAGACCGTGAGGTTCTGTGGTGGTGAGCATGGATGAGATGAAGGAGCGGGGAGCAAAGCTCATGCTGCTTGTACCAGAGCACATGATTTCAGCAGCAAGAGGAGTGGGCACTGTAAGGCTCCTCCAACGTGTAGATTGAGCTCCGTGTTTTAGGCATTCAAGGCCCTCCCGTGAGACAAGAAACTGTCTGGAGTAAGAAGCCATTTGTAGTCAGTGAAAGAAATACTTGTGAATGAAAATGTCTCAGTGAGGAAAGCTTTTAACGTCATGGAAGCGGTCAGCTTGTACAGAGCCATAATTTGTGCATTAAAGGAGACAAAATTCCAGCCAGGAGCTCTGTGCTCCTGCACAGCCAGCCAGAGCAAGTGTGATGTCTGATACAATGCAGCTCTGAAACTGCTGTACCGCAGGTGCAGTGAAGCTCCTGGCGTGTTGTTTCTTTTCCTGGGTTTCCGTGCTTATCCAGTGCCAGTAGAATATTTGTGCTTCTCGTTGGTGCTCAAAGCTGAAGGTGGTGGGAGTTCGGTCAGTGACTTCTGGCAGGGCTTCACTCTTTCATACCTGTGAAAGGGGAATCTTGGATATGGTGGTGGTCAGACATCAACAGAAAAGGGAGATTGTCTCTTCCCAAGGTGTCCTGGGGTACCTGTGTCCCACCCATTGCCCTTTACATTACTGCTAGGATGCGGTAAATGCGTTCCTGTCATGGCATAACTGGAGCTGCAGCAGCAAAAGTAGGCGTAGGCTGTGGTGGGATACTCAGAGGCACTTTAGTCCCTGTGGATGGGGAAGGATGAAGTGCAGCTTTCACTTTGGGCTCTTTTGTTTCCTCTTACTGCAGTGGTGTTCCCAGTGTCCTGGCTGTTGTTCTGGCCTTGCATCACGTTTCATAGACAGGCTGCGTAAGGGAGGTCTTGGCCAAGAAGAAGAGTTCAGCAGGAATCCCTTGAAAGCATGCACAGCCCTGTGGAGTGGAGTTGGGAGTACTAGGGGTGCTGTAGGCAGCCAGGGTGTGTGGGAACTTTGTTCTCTCTGTGCATTTTTCTTTGCAAAGCTGTAGGGCAGATTGTATCAATTTCAGCTTTGAGTGGTCCCTGATGTGTGCTACTGATTGTAACTCATGGATGGAGTTTTGGCAGTATAACTGGCAAACGAGATCACTGTGTAAATAAACAGACAAATTTAGCAAAAGCATTGACTGGTGAGATAAATGACATGCTAAATGATGAAAGAAAATTTTAAGATTAGGTTAAAGAGAGGAATTGTCAAAGCCTAAGTGTGATAGGTTAAACCATTCTTAACCAAGAGATTACCTGCAGATTAAACCTTGGGGCATCAAAAGTGAAATATTGTGTTAGAAGTGCAACTTCAGAGCCAGAGTACCAAGTGTTGATGATACCTGGGAGAGACATCTAGGCTAGACCTCAAGGAGAGCAGCCAGGGACCTTTGGCAGTGGATGGACACGGATGAGACCTTCAGGGCAATCTCCACCCTCCCACCCTCTCCACGCTCAGGATGTTGCTGAGTGTTAATGGGAAAGTCATGCAGAAAGGCACAGGAAACCAGCACAGGTGCTGGCAAACACAGGACCTGGGCATCATTGCAATGCAGAACTCAGCCCCTACCAGGAGGATGCACACGTGTGCTCTGGTGTGTGGTCCCCTGGTCTGGCAGAGGTGCCTGTGCACCTCTCCTTCACCCTATCTTTGCTTTCCCCCCCAAAAAGTGCTGTGAGGCATTGTAGAGCTGAGCAGTTTCAGAGCACACATGTGAATGAGATCTGTAACCTTGGGTCTGATGGCACTGCCATGAAAATAGCAAAGGCTTTACCTTCTGCCTCACAACCTGAATCAGCTGCACATGGTCACTTGTTTCCCTGCGTGCATGAGCACGCCAGAGCCTCTCCGTGCCTCCCCTTTCTCTCTGGGAACGGTGTGCCCAGCGGTGGCTGGGCCCCCACAAGGAGGGCTGTGTCTCAAGCCCGTTTCAAGTTTTCCAAAGGTGTCGTTCACTCTGTTGTGACAGAGAAATGAAATGTGTGAGACATGAGATCAGAGGAGCAAGCACTTGACAAAACCCAGACAATCCGTTGTACCACAGTGCTGCCAAAACTTGTCATCTGGTGGAAATTTTAAGTCTCTCACAATTACTGTGATTTTTCTTTGGATCATTTCTATACAGATTAACTGAAGATACTTCACCATGGAGATTTACAAAGGGTGCAGAAGGAGCAGCTGCACAGGCTTTGCCCACATTGAGCGTTGACCAAGAGAGTGGTGCATCCATGGGCACCCCAAGGTACAGCTTGGTGGCACCCAAGCACACTATCAGCTCTCAGCCACTCATCTGCCAGCACGTGGGCTCCCATCAATTGCCATGTGGGACAACCTTCACTTGCACACAACCACATTGATACTCACCATAGGGAGCTATTTGATCCCTAATGCCTGCTCTCCTGTGTTACATGGTGCTGTGGGATGTGCTCCCTGAAATCTCACTGTAACACCATGGGCAGTGTGCCAGGAGAAGATGGAGTTTGTTTGATCCTGGCTGGGCTGGGCTGGGCTGTGCTTGTATGTGTGGCTCAGTTTCAGGCAGACACAAAATAGGAGATAAAAAGCTCCTTAATGGTGATATTAAGAAGGTTTTGATAGGATGCAAAAAGGCATTTTGTTCTTTGTGTGGTTTTTTTCAGCTTAAACTATATTATTAAATGTCTGAATTTATACTCATGCAGAGGAGATCAGCTTTCTGCTTAGAATCCTCTTTTAATAAGCTAAATTCACTTTGATCAATGCGAGAACTGTTTATATGCAGCATTTGTAGTGATCTTGGTGCTCAAGAGAGACACAAAATATATGCATGTTCCCCTTTGGGTGTAGTCAATATGCTGTGTGTGCATAATTTACGTGGAAAGAGAGACGTATATGAGACAGGGGAGGAAATTCTGCCCCTGCCTAATTGAGTGGGAGTTTTGTTGCTAGGTCAGCCAGGGCGGGTTTTGGCCACTGTGACAGGGTGCCTCCGGAGTCAGCCACCACAGCTCGCTCGGATGACTTCTGTGGAAGTGCTTACAGAGATATTATTGCTTACAGATATTAAAAAAAACAGTTAAACACATTCTTAAAATTAATCACATGCTTTCCTGAATTGGGGCTTGTGTGCTGTAAGGGGCTGAATTTAGCTCAGCGCTGGCTGAGTGCCGTGGCATCGGTCCTGGGCAGCCCATGCCATGCAATTGGTCTGGTTTGCTCCTGCCTAAGCACACAATGTTTATGAAGTGTGTGAAGGGCACCGTTTTACGGAGAGGAGCAAGGCCCTGAGTACACTGTGCAGCTATTTAGGGCCACTTTAGCAAATCATAGCATGTCTCTTGCCAATACCTAGTTCAGAAGTGATGAAGCAATACCTTGCTTTCCCACACACACCTGTGTGCTTGGATACTACAGGATGAGCTGTAGTCAATACATCCATTTCTCGAGGTTTTTGGAGGCTACAAGCCTTTGATGGGTGCTACATCTTCTACTTCCTAAGACATGATTTACATGTATGTGTCCTCCTGCCGTTCATAGGAAAGCTCTAGAAGGAGAGAAAAGCATCTAGTCCTTACACACATGCGCCTATACCTCTTCTCGCTTATTCTTTTTAGCTATGTGGCTTTGCTGGGCAAGGTTGAGAGTGATTTGTTCTGTGCCAGGGACAGTGTCTTGAAGATGCAGGTGTCCTTGCATTGACAGCATCTGCCCCAACCTGCCACCGTCAATGCAGTAAAACGCCTGGAACAGATGGTTGATGGTGGTGCCTGCAGCTAATGCCAGCAATGCGGTTGGAGATTTTGTGCACTCAAAATCCAGTGAGGGGATGGCTCTTGGGCTTGGTTAACGCCTTTTCTGGTGTCTGCAGAAATTTGCAGAGGCTTTCCCCAGGACCAGAAGCGTTTGAACCTGGGCTACCTACAGTAGTGCATATTGTAGCATCCTTTTTATGTGCAGCTTAGTGGCTCTTACAACTTTTCATTTAGCCCTTTGCACATTGATTTATTATCCCTAATGATGCAAAATTACACAAAGCTTTTGACTTTTCGGTGGCCTGAAAATGCAAGTCGCAGTCACACACAGCAGCTGAACAGCAGCCAGGCTTGAGATACATGTGTGCTTTAGCTCCCCTGGTTAATTGGCCTCCTCACTGCTGTTCTGTCCAGGGAAGAAAAGGGTAGTTTCATTATGTCTTTGTGGGCATTGCTGTCATCTCAGAAATGCTGGAGTATGTTTCCCTGCCACTGTCTTCCACCATCTCTTTGATTCCCTTAAAAAGTACAAATCAAAGCTGTCTCCTGCTGGCTTCTCTTTCCTTCAGCACAGCCCTGACTTATCTTTACAGCTTTTCCCTGCCTCCTGCTGCTTCTCTAATGGGGTCAGGTCTGCTTGTTCCTGACCCCTTTTTCACCCCTCTCTCCTTCCTTGCTGAAATGCAATTTTTTCTCTCCCCTATTAATATCTCCTGCCATAGGGCTGTTCCTGGCAAGCCGCTGTGGCTAGAAGGAGACTCTGCCTGTTTCTGTCTTGAGTGCTCCCTGCCTTGTCACTGCTCCTGGCTCCATTCTGGGTGACATCCCCACTGCAGCCCATTCCCTTCAACCCCAAAGCAGGGACACTGCATGGGTGCAGCCAGAAAGATAACATCTCTTCTGTGCAGTTTTAGGGCCTGGTCATGTCAAAGTGCTGCACGTTGCTGTCTGTAGCAGCCATACATATAATTGTATTTTTGCAGTGGTCAGGAGCCTGGGATGTGGGTTAGAGCTGCACTGCAGTGGCTGTGTGGTACAGGGCACATCTCCTGGCAGGTCTGGAGGAAGCCACAGCTCAGGATGGCAGCTGGCCCCATGCCTGCCAGGGCTCTGCCAGCCTGCCAAGCCTGTGGCTCTGTGGCTCAGCCCTTGGGGACACAGGGTTAGCTGGAGCAGGGACTCGAGGGAAGCATTGTGCCAGCTGGAAAGGGGTGTAGGAGCACAAGGAAATGAGAAGTTTGGCAGGGGCTGGGTTTACTACAGGAGAGGAATGGTCAGGAGAGAAGAAAGGAGCCTCCATCCACCTCTTGGAGGGAGGTGATGGTGCTGGTTGGGGTGGACTAAATGCCCACAAAGCTGGTTTCCAAGGTGGCAAATCCAGCTGCCAACAGACAAAGAGCCTCTTTCCATGGCAGTTTGGAGGTCCAGGAAAGTCGTGTTTGACTCAGACAGGTTTCCCTCGCAGTTCAGCCTTTTCATCTGGGGAGCAGTAAGTACTCCCTTGTCCCCTTGCGTAATACCAGAGCTTGTATGGACGTCTTCATCTGGGGGTGGGTTGAAGCATTGCAGAGCATGTCTGTCGTGGGGCCCATCCACAGGCCCTCCTGCACTTGCTGGGAAGAAAAGACTTAAGCTTTGCAGTTGCTGCAGCCGTCTGCACCTGCGTCCAATGCCTGAAGACGGAGCATAGATGGGGGCTGAGACAAACAACTTCCTGAGCTGGTTAAACCACCACTGACATCTCTGGGGTTTGACTTTGCTGCTGGGGGTGTTTGCTGTATTGCTAAGGCAACCCAAAACCGTCTTGTGACTTCCTGCTCTGTTTTTTTCCCCGGTGTTGCTGTATGGGCTTGGGCAAGTTGCTTCGCCGTTGCCTGGCTTAGTTCATGCCCTGGCGAAGCCGAGGAGTGTTTCGCCTGCTCGCCTTTGGGGAGTGGCTGCACAGTTGCCTTGGCCCTGCACGCAAGTGGTTTCTTGAGTGAAAAACAAGAGGTTTTAAGAGCAGGCAGGAAAGGGAGGGGTTCTACTTATGTGCAATTAATTGCTTTAAGATGTTCTGAAGCTGGCTATTGTGGAACTGGATGCTAAATATAAAACTGATACTACATAAATAAATGATGAAATACCAGTGACATCTGGAAAGCACTTGGGATGCTCCAGTTAAGAACTTTTATAAATAACATGTATTATTATCACTGTAATTACTATTTTCCTTTTTTAGCATTCCTGTGCTTACAGAATGTTTTGAGAAGTCATATCTGGCAGAAATTCAGCTGTCCCATAGAAACCAGTACCCTTTTGCCAATTTCTATTAATGCTGTTATTTTCAGAGGAGAAAATCAAAGCTGTGTCATGTGTTTGTATCTCTCATGCTCTGTGGCGGATGCTCAGCTGGATGCAGGTGTAACTTTGCTGATATAGAGCTGCGCTGATCCCTCCTTCTGTACCTCAGGCAGAAGGGCTGGACTTGAGCCAGGATGTACCTGAGCAGGCAGGGATATGCGGGACTTCAGGTGTTGTGTCTGGATACTGGAGATGGTGAGGCAGTCTGTACAGAGCTGTCGCTGGTGTCTCTCACACAGGAGCACTTTGTGGTGCTGAGTAACATCAGGGGCACAGGGGACAAGGGTACTGAAAGCAATCTCAGATGCTTGCTCTAATTAACTGTCCTGTGCAGGAGAGGATCACCTCGACTGTGTGCTTATGCCAGAGACAGGCCATGCCCCCAGCTACCGCTCGCCTCCGACAGTGCTTCTCCTATTGACTCTGCACTTGTTCAGGGCATCTTGTTCAGAGGTGACATGTGAAGGGGAAGTGCACGTGGGCTGGAGTGGCAGCACTGCTTTGCAGCCTGTGCTGCTCACATGTTGGCTGTGAAGTCGCACTACTTCATTGCAACACAGCTTCTTTCTAACGACTGTTTCCTTTGCTTAAGTGATTATGCAAGAATCTCAAGCATTCAGGAAAAAACAGAATTACTGGCCCTCATTTAAAAACGTGATCTGCTAAAGGCTCTGAAGTATGGAGTCCACTTCTCCTAAACAAGTGGAGGGGAAATTAAGAGCCGTATGCTGATTATCCTCACTTCCTGCAGTTTTTAAGCCAGTTTAAAAATGTTTCAAGGCCCAACTTAGTTTTATTTGCCTGAGCTGTAATGACAGGTAAATATTTTAACTTCTACACTAACATCAGCTCTTTGACTTTCTTCAAGCCTTCTCCAAGGTGGTGTCTTGCGCTGATGCTACGCCACTCTCAAGGATAATAGTGATAACTGGAAACATTTGTTTTGTCACTGACAATTGGATATTACATTGAAAAAAGAGGTGTTTTTGCACAGGACTTGAGTAGAGTGGAAGGAAGCGCAGCAGAGGAGGCAGACTTTTGCTCCGTGCTTTTGGATAGAAAGCGTGAGTCATTTCCACTGCAAGTATTTTCGTCCAGGGTGCCAGGACTGCGTACTCATCGTCCCCTTCCCCACCACATGGCTTTTTATTTCAGTGAGAGCTCCTGTCAGCTGCAGCCATCCCCATCTAACACAGAGCAGGGGGAGAGAGTGATACAGCAGCCTTGTGCTCTCTGGACTGTATTTCACAGCTGGAGCGTGAAACTGGCGCATAACTCCTGTATAGAGATAGGAGTGTGGGGACTGTCACCCAGACCCCCATCTAACGAGAACCCTGGAAATAATGCACTTGCAGCTGTGTCTCCTGCTGTCCAACCGCTGGGCTCCCTTTGTCCCATGTACCCACTTCTGGGTATAAAAGAGAAAAATCAAGTCCTGCAACTTGTTGTAGAGGTTCTGGGAAACAGAGAATGGAGAACTTGCTTACCTGGACTGCAGCTGGGGAAACATTTCATTCCAGAGCACAACATGAGCACTGCAGGGAAAGAAGGATGCGCTGGGGTGGCCTGCTGAAGGCATCACCCAACTACTCCTTGAGAAGCCCATGCTGCCTGAGGGAGGATTATTGGCTGCTGGAAGAGGAAAGCCCTCAGAAGACTGATGTGCTGTAGATCTGCTCCTGTGGGTTGGTCTGGCCTGTGCAAGTCTGTGTCCTTTCCTCTTTCTGCTTTGGGCTGCAGAGCATCCACACGCATCTGTGTGCTGTGAGCATCCATGCAAAGCAGTGCTGCTGGCTTTGCTCTGGGATGCAGGATTTGGGTGAGCAGGGAGTGGGATGCAGGATGGGCTGTCCTGCAGAAGGCAGTGCCCACTACCCAGGCACATTGGAGCGGTCAGGAGTGATGCTGTTTCAGAGGTTGCTCACTACCCACAGGAGGGCTGTGCAGAGCATTGCTCAGAGCCATCTTGGCACTGTATCTCTCCCTGTCAGGCCCCTTTTCATCACCTCATCCTTTGTCCCTTCATGGGTGCTCATGGGGCTCCTCTCCTGTATGCAGCACACACCAACTTTGTCATCACTTCTCAGCCTTCCTGTCCCCATCTCCCACTTGTTGCAGCTACACAGTCCCAGCCTTTCCACAAACCCCGCTTCCCATTATGTCGCTTCTGCACTCGCCTGCCTCCAGCATGACCTATCCCCAGGTGAGCAAAACCCACATACCCATCCCATCCGCCCCTACACCATCTTGGACCAGCTCCTGACACCTTTCCCTCTGCTTTCCCTGTTTCTCCTCCTCAGGAGATTTTCCTCCCTTGACTTCACAAAATGCTCAGTGGGTTTATGTGTCCATCCCACAGCCCAGGTGCAGCCATTTCCCCTATGGTATCAAGCTCAGCATTTTTTGTGCCTTCAGCACAGCCAGGATTCCTGACTGGGCATTCCTCTTGTGTTTTTAAACTTCCTCCTCTCTGGCCACTGTAAAAATAATTCTGGCCTGCTCATACCCAGCTTTATTGGCTGATTTTCATCCTTGTGGTTTTACTGTAGCCCATCTCTTCATCTCGGCCATGCTGTTACATCCAGCTGAGTGCTAGGTTTGCAGCAGGCTGATGGGCACAAGCTCTCTGTCACCTGGTGGGAGCTGCTTCATTGCCTCTCCTGATTTACTCCCAAAATGTGGCTTTGCTGAGAAATCCACAAACCTCTTGGCAGCGGCAAGGCTGCGTCGTGCTGTGACTGATGCCATGTGTGCTGACTCACAGTGTCTCCCTGCTTGCCCTTCCCCCTTCATTTCTGTTTCCATCTCTACCCTCTCTCCTTTACCTTTGAATGCTAAGTCGCTGGGGTAGAGACTTAATTCTGGCTTTGCATAGGGTTATGGTGGTTCCAGGTGCTGGATAGCCAGGTTCATGGTTTCCCACTTTTCATTGTTCTTTCTTATGCCCAGGTTAATGGTGAATAGTGAATTATGCGTGAATCTCAGCATTTTAAAATGAAGCTCTGTGGCCTTCCTGCAAGCATCAGTTAGAGCATGTAAATGGGATCAGATGGCAGTGCAGGAACTGGGAAAAGAAAAAGTGAAGTGACATACATATGTTATTTTACAAAATCAAAGCAAAGAACAATTTGACAGAGCCCTGACCTGAGATCTTTGAATCCCTGGCTTTGGAAAAGCTTTTCTGTGGTTAGAAATTCCTGAGTCCTATGTGCCCATAAGATTTGCCAAGTGAATTTTCTGAGTTCCCATTTAAATTCTCCCATGTGCCGTCAGGTTTCATGAACAAAATAAAAAATAGGTAGTTCTTTTTGCTGTTTGTGAGGTTTCTTTGTATTTCCAGATTGCACGTTGCAGTGGAAAGTGATCTCTCCCCGCCTTCGGCTGTTGGCAGTCTTAGAGTGACGTGATCGTGACTAGTATGTCCAAAGAGTAGTTGCACACTTCTCCCCCCACCCTCTCCCCCCTTAGCTTTTATCAATCCTGCAGATTCAGTTTCCCTCTGATTTTCAGTGTGTTTCACCTACTTGGTCCTTTGGGATTTGTTTTAAAACTTGGGTTTTGCCAGGCTTTCCACATAAATTCATTACAGGGTTGCAACAGATGAGGCAGTAAATAGCAAGACAGTAAAATGCTGTCTACATTTTGGGGACAGTTAGTTGTTCAGTCCGAGGCAGCACATCTAGATGTTCGTTTTGTCCCTGCTATTTCCTCGTCTTTCTTTAGGTACTCTAAAGAACCATTGCTTTTAATATTCAGCTCACTTGTGTCTCTGCTTTGAGAGTGTGAATGCATACACTAAGTTGAGCTTCGTTTCTGAGGAAGTGAGAAAACACCACATCCCGGGCACTGCCGAACCCGCGAGTTTTTCAGTGGAAGGCACGGAGGAAGCGTTGGAGGGTCGGCTGCAGCCGGCAGAGATGGAGCAGTGCGTGTCAGGGCTGTGCTGTCCGTTAATGCCATGAGAAGCGAAAGTTGAGTGTGGTGTGGCTCTGGGCTGGGGGTTACTCTGGGCTTGGCTTCCACCGTGCAACAGGAAATGCTCATGCAAAGGGCCAAGTAAATTAGTTAAACCAGCCAGGTTTGCCCTCAAATTGTTTTCTTTTCTGAATTTTTTGTTTTAAGGGAGAGCCAGCATGGAGGAACTGAAAATATAAAAGCTTTTTTTTTGTTTCCCTGTTGGCTGCTGTTTTAAAGAAATCCTCAGATGAAATGTTTTTCCTTCACTTTTTCTGTGTTTACATCACTTGGATTATACCTATTGTAATTCTGTGAGACAAGAGTTTTGGGAAAACATCACTAATATAATAAAAACGTCAGCACATTTCTATGGTATACACATGCAGGGTATTAGAAGACAGGTGGCTCTGTTTTTCAGACAATGAAAGTTTAAAATAGAAAGGGCCTTTCCTGTACTTCTCCACGAGTGTCTCCAGCTGTCATTGTTAACTCTTGTTTATAAAGCAAATACAAGGAATTTTTTAAACTTTGCAAATGGATACAGAAAGGAGATGGCTTAATCTGACTTTTAAAGATCCCCTCCTCTTGGTTATTGTTTAAATCCCTTGCGAAAACATTTCATTCAAACTCTCTCTGGTGATTTCTGTCCAGTGTGGGTTTGTGCTCAGGCTGGCAGAGGGCAGCAGGACAAGCAGTGCACTGAGGATGAGGACCTTTACTTGGGGTGTTTCGTGTGCTGGATTGGGTGTTTTGTGCTTGTGCTTGGCCGAAGTCAGAGCCTTGCGTTGGTGTTTGTGGGCATGTTTCTGTTGAAGTAATTTCATTGGATTTCCTGTTAAAATGCCAGCCAACTTGCTCGCTGGTGGAGAGATAATACGCCAATAGAAAGGCTGTTGTTTTGCCTTTGCCATTGTCCAAGCGGAGCCTTGTGACCCAGCCTGATGGGGGCTTGAGCACGGCTGACAACCCTCTTCCTTGTGCTCCGTGTGGCCCCGTGCACAGGCAGAAGCAGGGGGACAGAGGGTGCAACGTGTTTTGGGGAACAGGCTGGTGTGCGAGGCTTGAACCAGTATTTTTTTAAGAAATGTGAGTGGGCTCAGCCAGGAGAGTACACTGCTCTCCTGTTGTCTTTTGATTTAAACGGTGTTTCTTTATGTTTTTCCACTATGAGGCCTTGATTTTCATCCCCGTGCAGTGAGCTGTGGTGCTTTGGGCTGGGAGCTGCTGCCAGGTGTGCTCAGGGTGCTGCAACCACAGAGGCCACTGGAGAAGGCAGCTCACCACAATCTGTCCTCTCACTTCTTGAGCAACAAGAAGTCAGAGGAACCCAAGGAGTGTTACCATGTACCCATCCACAAGCCCTGGGCAAATAGCTGATGCATATGTGCCAGAGAACAGGCTAGCTTTGGCAGCACTGCGTGGTTTGTCCTGCAGCAAGAGGTTGATTTTGTTGCCGGACTGGCAGCATTTCTTTGTACTTGGGTATTGGCTTTCCATGTGGAGGAATTTGTGGTTTCTAAGACTCTAATTGCTTTATTGTAATAGTTTTCCCTCTGCTTTCCTAATGACTTTGCTGGGTGCCATCTGCTGTTGTGACAGCACTGGGCAGTGCGGGGCTGAGCCCTGGATGCTGGGAGGTGTGTGCTCTAACCAAGCTCATGAGAAAAACTAAGACTTTGAAATCTGATTTTCAGGGCTTAAAGCTTTATCTCCAGCTCGTTGAGACACTTGGCAGGAGGGTGGGCCAAAGAGTGAAAAATCTTTGTGACGGCTTCCTCCTTACTTCACAGCTCTGTTTGCAGGGACATGGGCGTGCCTGACCCTGCTGGGCAGTCAGCACAGTTTGGAATGGATGGATCGATGGAGGAGTCTACATTTGCTCGATGGCAGGCAGGGGACGGACCACATCTTTTTCTGAGCAGCTGTTTAGCTTGACCTACATCTTTTGGCTTCGCTGTAGGGACATTGCTGTGATTCCTGTCGTGGCCCGTGACAGCCTGGCTGGATTGTGCTGGGCGTGAGCACAGCCAGCGTAACGCCGTGCTGCAGGTGACGTACGGCTGCTGTCTGCTGAAACAGGGAAATCACACAGCTTGAGTAAGGAGCGCTCTTGGGACTGCATTTGTAACCGCTGCAGAGGAGGAATGCCTGACTGCAGGAGCTGCAAAGCCCACCTGGGTGACCACTCTCTGCCGACAAGCACGCATCCCTCACCTCCTAGAGCATCCTGGGTCATTGACCTCATGTCCCGGGGATCAGTACAGGCTCCTGAGATACAGACCGCAGCATCAGCCTACACAGCACATCTTGTCCAATGTCACTAAATTTACAAGAGTGGAAGGGCTGTAGTGAGTTATTTTAAGGAGCTTTTTCATGTCTATGATGGGCAGTGCTGTATGGGTTTTGAAGCCTCTTATGTGAGGATGTGGGATCCTTTCAGTCCTTTACCCTTTAATTGTCTTCAAATCCTACAAGGATAACTGCCAGGACTTTGTCTTGCTCATCATCGAAGATGTCAAAGCTAGAAAAGGAATGTTATAACCCCCTCGACTTTTAGAAAAAGAACAGCTTTAGAAACAGAATCCTAGTTTCAGGACCATGTTGCAAAGTAAAACCAGACTAAAAATACTGTGTAGTTAGTTTTAAGGCCTGAGTACCACATACCCGAAGACACTATTTAATGCCATAGTGATGTGAAAGGTTCTTAAAAGGAATCTAATTTACCATTACAGCTTCTGCCAGGTGAGGTGAGACAGGGAGCTGGTGTAAGCAAGCGCTTGGGCTCAGGGCACTGCTTTAACCAGCTTATGCTGCTGAGTTTTGCTGGGATCGCTGCAGTGATTAGCAGAGAGGAGAGTAAATCGGACAGGTCAGCAGAGCACCATGTGTCTGGTCTGTAAGTTCCTGCCTGGTCTTATGGGGTGACCAAAATTTGGGGTTGCCTGGCCCCAGGCCTGCAAATGGGAGAGGAGCTCGTCAGTGTCCTGTTAGTTCACATTCATTTTGGCAAGACTTGGCAAATTTTCAGAAACTCATACTGTTATTCTGAAATAAGACCGATGTTTCAGATGATTGACCAAATTCAATTAAGCATTTAAAGAGCATGAGACTAACTGAGAGAAAATGGATTTTCTCCATCTCTTTCGGGTTTTGGGACTCCTGTTTTTCAGATGATCTCTTTCTCTTTTGTGAGAGTCCCATGCAGCTCAGGTCCTGGATGCAGGAGCAAGAGGCACTCCACATGCACCAGGGCTGGCAGCATTCACCACCCTATGCCCCAGTTCCTTGTGGCCAGGAGAGCTGGGCAGCTCTGCCCGGCCCCTCTGGCACCCAGTGTGGGCTCTGCTGGGCCACCTTGTCTTTCCCACTGATAATGTGGTGATCTTGTCCCACAGTGGCTGCACTGCTTCTGCTTGTGCTAATATGGCACCAAGGCTTGTAAGGTTTCTTCCAGGACCGTGCAAGCAGTGAAGCAAAGTTTCCGGGGAGTGATTAGGAGGGAATGGTTTCAGATACCTGAGCTAACCCTGGATTTCTGCAGCATGGAAAGGAGACTTTTGGGGGCAGGAGGTGTATCTTACCCAGCCAAGAGTAAGAGCTTCTTTGTGGACACCACAGCAGAGCAGGTGCTCAGGAAAAGGCTGTGCGGAAATCACTCTGCCCAAAGGCTCGTAGGGGACCCAGGCATCGCTTATGTTAGTGAAACGGGCCTTAACTGCACGTAGGCTCTGTGCCATCCTCCATCACAGAGATGCCTGGATGTCATTCTGCTGCTGGGATGCAGCCCTGGGAAACACGATGTGAAAGGCACCTGCCTTCCATTTCTGAAGTGCTGTGGGGAAAAGCTTTCATCTCAGTTTTGCTTTCAGGAAGTACTAAAAGCTCACCAGTCATGCACCTGGGACAGAGGAATGGCCTCTGCTTGGTGGGGCTGGTTCTTTGAGTGAGAGAAGCCACAAGCAGCCTAAGAGAGATGGCTGCCTTCACTGCTCCAGCTCGATGGACTATCCAACTCTGCTACAGACCCTAATTTTTATTTTCTTTTTAACATGTACCAGAGTATGGCAAAAAAAAAAAGGAAATAAATATTTTTTTCTACAATTCTTTGATTTTTTTTTTTTTTTTTTTTGAAGTTGCTGGTGTATGAGAAGAAATCACCATAGAAAGATTTTTCTGAAGTGTTGCAGACAAAAATTAAAACAAGGTTAAAACATGACTGTCACCAAGTTGCTCCTGCCTGGGGCCATTACTGCCTTGCGTGAGAACTGTCTCCTCGAAGTCCCAGCACCAACTTCGCTTCACTGCCAGAGATCCTCAGTTGTCATGAAAGCAAAACCCTGGCTCACATTTACTGCAAATGACTTGAAGTCATTACCTAGTGCATCCCAGAGACTCAGGAGCCAAAGGTGCAGGACAGAAACCCTTTGGCTATGATTATTTTTGGAAGAGCAATGTTGATTTCTTGGATAACATCGCCTATCGCAGGCAATATTGAGCTGTTTGGACACTTGGTGGTGTGGCTGTTTACCCAGCTTCTGTGGTGCCGATCTTTTGATCCTCATTTTGGACTTCTTTTCTCAGGTTGCAGGTTTTGCTGTCTTCTGCAAGAGACCTTGCACAGGGCTCATTTTTAATTCAGAGAACAGGCTACATGAGTAGTTCATCCCAGCAAAAGCATTTGGCCGGGGAGTGCAGTTTGCTGCTGGTGAGGAAGTATCTAAGGTTCTTCTTCCAAGGGTGGAGAGCCTAAACACCGGCATCCTGCCAGGCTGTCATCCCCAGAGGAGCCATCCTGGTATCACATGGCTACTGAAAGGGTTTCATAAACACTGTCTGTGCCACAGCCAGATATCATCAGCCTTTTGCTCAAGATTCAAAACATGGCAAATTTGATGTATCTGAATGTGCTTCCCCTGTTTTTATGGCCGTTCATGTATAGTCATGGGTTTGCTTTTGGGGTAATATTTAATTTTCACAACTGCAATGCTAAGTGTCTGACTCTTGTTTATGAAATCTGATGTCTAGGGCTGGGCAGCTGAGGGGACGTGTTCCTGCTTCAGAAGTTTGTGTTATTCTAGCATTTTTTTAAGTTCTGTTTTCTGGACTTGTAACACAGACAAAAGTACTGCAATAGCCAAGTTAATGATGTTCTCCTAATAGCTCTTGCTCGTGACTCCAGGGATTTCAGAAGAGTTCAGCTTACTTCCCAGAAATGTAAACCAGAGTAAAACCAGGCTCCAGATTTTTCCAACCTTCAGTGTGATTTATGGAGAGGCTTTCCTGCCTCACACGGGGAGAGTCCCGCTCTATAGGACGTAGCAGCAGGCTTGCTCTCATTTCACCAGCAGCATGTTTCCAGACAGAGCATCAGCTCCTCTAGCAAAACCAGCTTTGAGCTGAGTGGAACCAATGTGGAAGGCCATATTTCTTCTCAGCTCTACGGATGAGCTGCTCATACATAAAGACATCGAAGCTTGCAGCTGTTAAAGCTGTGGCCTGTCCAGGAGGATTTCTTGCTCCATTAAGAAATTAGAGACTGTGCTTGGACCAGAGCGGCGCAGTGCTTTGTTTCTACCTGTAGCTTATTACCAGGCAAAATGACTTAACTCCTTGTTTCCCCCTCTGTGAAACGTGTACATCAGTGATTACCTGCTTCACATGAGTATTAGATTGCTGAATTAACAAGTAATCTGTTGGTAACACAGTTTGAAATTGTCAGGCTAAATCAAGCACAAGATGTAAGTTACTGGTTATTTTTATGTATTACAGATACGTAATTTTTTTTTGTCTTCTGTTTTTCCTGCAGGAAAAGACCAAAGTGGTTGAACCCTTGGACTATGAGAATGTGATCCTTCAACGCAAAGTCCAGATCTACAGTGACCCCCTCCGGGATCTGCTGCTGTTTCCAATCGAAGATGTATCTGTGAGTTTGTGCGGTCTGTTTCTCGTGTTTGCAACTCACTTGTCTCCAGTCTTGCTTACCTTTGAAAATTTCCACTGTTAATTTTATGTGTTAATTTTGGCTACATTACTGACACATAGAACTGAAATGACTCACTGGTGATTTGGACCCGCCACATTTATTTAACGCAAGTATCAAGCCCTGAAGACCCAGTTTGCACTGAAACCATGCTCTCATTTTCCCTGCAGATCTCAGTCATCAGTCGACAGAGAAGGACTATCCAGTCTACTGTGCCAGAAGATGCTCTGAAGAAAGCTCAGAGTCTCTTCGTCAAAGAGGTAGGGCAAAAGTCCACCCAACACCTGCCTTCAGCGCTTTCTCCCTTAGGCGGGATGCTCTGCTGTAGCTCCTGGTCTCTGAGGTTGCAGATCACTTAGTTCTTTCCAGGTGGGAAGCACTGGTCACTGGCAGGCCGACTGCCTGAGAGAGTTCTTGCGTGTGCCTCTTTGGGGTGCTTCTTCCCAGTAGGATTTGTATGCAGCAGGCAAGGTGTGTGGCTTTGCAACATCTATCTGAGCTGCAGGGTGCGGGCATGCAGCAGGGCAAGGGGTGGTCTGCACAGCCTACCTCGAACATCCCGAGAGCCACATGTTTGTTCTGTAAAGTGATACTGTCTAG
This sequence comes from Neomorphus geoffroyi, assembly GCA_033558235.1. Classification (NCBI taxonomy): domain Eukaryota; kingdom Metazoa; phylum Chordata; class Aves; order Cuculiformes; family Neomorphidae; genus Neomorphus; species Neomorphus geoffroyi. The sequence continues at coordinate 14,250,893 of JAUMJM010000045.1, forward strand.
GACCTTTCTCTCCAAGTGCAGTGGAACTAAATGCCAAGCAATGGTCAATGTTGAATTAGAAGCACTACATTTCCAAAGGCAGAAAATTGGTACTTTCTGGAAAAGTTCCCAGCCAAATCACTACTCCTTTTTTATAGCCTTGGAGCAATGTCAATATAAAATCAGTAGCTGTGTGGCAAGCCAGATTTTTGTCTCTGAGCTGAAAAGGTTCCATATGAAATTCTGTACTGCCACACAAAACAAATGAAGCAGCTTGTTCAGAGACTTTCCACTTTTGCTTACCTCACACAGCAGTCTGTAACCTTTCAGACGTGTGCATGGTTTTACTTTGCTTGGTGTAGCTTTTAGAGAGATGTTTTGTTTTCCTTTCAGTGCATTAAAACCTACAGTTCAGACTGGCACGTGGTAAACTACAAGTATGAGGAGTACTCGGGAGACTTTCGGATGTTGCCATGGTAAGTGTCACACTCCATGGTCACAGAACTGGGGATTGATCAGGCTTAGGAAAAACAGTCTGCCCTTTTTCCTGATGTCTGTCCCACAGGCAGCCTCCCCTCCAGAGGTAAGTCACTCTGAAGGTACAAAGCTGGCAATTCAGTTGTCACTCAGCTGTGTCAGGGACATGCAGACAATATTGCCAGCATGGGTCATTACTTACCATCGCAGCCACCAGCGAGCAATCAGCCCCTTCCGTCTGAGATGAGGACGTACCACAGTCTGGGCATGTGGCAAAATATTGGCAGTGTCTGCTCATCCCAAATCAGGAGCCTTGTTGTCACCCTGGGCTGATGTTCTCTGTGTGCCAGACATGGTGTTCCTCTGCTGAGCAGATCCTCTTTGTAGCCCCTGTCACTGAGATGTTGTTTTATAACTTCATTCTGGTGGTGTACGATTGTGATGAATGCTGGCAATGCTGGAGAGTTACGTGCTCTGAAATGCCGGGCTGTGCCAGTGACTCCAGCCCCAAAGCTAATCAGGTTTTTCAGATAGGTGTATACGTCTCTGATTTCTGCTGGATTGTTATTTTCTCAGTGGTGGCGCCTCCTCTGCGCTTGGTCCCGATGTTCTGTGTGTGTCTGGACCACAGTCCAGGTTGCTTTTGTGCTGGCAGCTGGTTAAATGCTCTTGTTAATTGGCTGAAGTGGGATTGTTCTAAGGATCTCACAAGGGAGTGAAGCAGCAATGAGGCAACGCTGTCGATCAAATCGTATTAAGATTTGTGAATAATCTTGCAGTCTGATATTGCTTCTTTTTTAGCAAGATGAAAGATAAACTGGACTTTTGCATCTCTGTGTTGCATAAATGCAAGTCAGCAAAAGCTCTGCAAAATCAGACAGCTAATAAGGAGAAAACTAATTACATACTGTTCATGCTTAATTTCCATGAAATGCACTCAGAAGTTAGTTTTCCCCAGCTGTAAGGGGCTGTTGGTCTCTTGAAATCTGTCTTCTGCAGGAGGGCAGTTCCACTGTGCTTTCTAGTCTGCAGTTTGGCTGTTGGTTCTGAATCCAGCATCCCTTGTTTCCCAACCATTAAAAATTAAAATGTGTTGTGATTTCAGCAAATCCTTTAGGCCAGACAAGATTCCAAGCCATGTGTTTGAAATTGATGAAGACTTTGAAAAGGACGAGGTAAGAAGATTTATTTTTTTTTAACATATTCTGTTCTAAGATCTGTTAAAAAGCAGATCCCGTAAGGGAAAATCAGAATTTGGTTCCCAGGAATGATTTTCTGGTGAGATGCTTTGTACTGTGAAGACAAGACCAAAACTGAGAGTGATTTATTTCAAAGTATGACAAGATAATCTCTTGGAGCCAGGAGTATCCTAAATTATCTGGAAGATTAGCCATAATATTTCTCATAGCTTTTTCACTTGAAATGCTGCAGCAGCAGAAGAGGAAAAGAGAAAGCCAAACAATTACTAAGTAAAATTCTTATGTTGAGAATTAAAAGTGGGCGATTTGGTTTTCAGCTCACTGTGATATCAAGGTCTTCCTTTTAAGATGTTCTGTGCTTTACCACGTAACCTGCAGTTCGTCATCAGTCACTTCTGCCCGCAGTATGCACGGTGCATTAGTCCTGTTCAATACATACTTCAGAAATGTTCAGAGGCTCTGGCTTCGCCTGGGAGCTGGCATGTTTGTGCTCACCTGGTTGCAGAGAAGATTTGCAGCTCTGGAGCTTTTCCACGGGGCTGAGCTGGGGGCTCTGACAGTTGGAGTACCTCAAACGTAGTGGTCATTTTGGACAATGCAGATGTTGTATTTCCCTGTGCATAATGTGTTTGCTACGAAAGGGAAGAGTGGCATTTTTCTGTCTCAAGTACCAGGAAGCTTAATTCACACATGTGACATTGAGAAGTTTTAGTTTACGGTGGGAAGAGTTTAGCCCAGCTGTTTAAAGTCCACGTGACACCAAGATACTGCTGAGGGATTTACAGAGGAAAAGGAAGTTGCTTTCTTGTAGAGGTGAAGATATGAAGGGGCTCTTGCATGCACTTTTCTCACAGTTACTGTGCATGTCCCAGCACTCCTCAGGTCTGAACTTGGGATAGCTTTCTCCTAAATGGAAATATATTTTCAAGTTTGGCTTTAATTTTTTTGGCTGTGTTATTGGTTTGCATTACGTAGTTAACTTGGGCTGTTACCTCTTTAATAATATCTAATTTAGGCTGGAGACACCTGTGCCTCTGAAAAAAGCAAAGCAGCAAAAACATGCTACCAAAATTCTATGGAGACTTTTTCTCTTCTGGTCAGTCTCTCAAATACTCAAACAAGTAAAGTCACTGATATTGGTTGTGGAAGAGCATTACTAGTGCTCTGACAGATATTTTGGGATTTCTCTCTTTTGGCATGGCCATAACTAAAGGATTCTGTTTTGTTTCCTGATGGAGCATTTATATTAGAATTATGTAATGGAAATTCAAGTAAAAGAAATCTCCTGATGAAAAAAAGATAAACCATTATAGAGGAGAAATCATGGGTTGTTCTACCCAAGGAAACAAAGCATTAGACAATTTACTTTGTCATTGGAAGCTTGACAAGAAAAGAGTGAAAACCTGCCATTTGGGATACAGAAGATGATATAAACCAGTTCTTTCATAGCTTGTTGGCAGACAGTCCAAGTCCACCTCTGCTGCTGAGTCACTGGAAGTCCCAGGGTGAGTTTTTTTCACCATTCTGGGATCATAGTTCCCTTCCTCTGCAGTGGAGGTCACAGTTAGGTATAGATGGAGAGCCATTCTCCCTTTCTGGGATCATTTCTGGGCCGTTGTCCCTTTCATGGGACAGGAGCAAAGATGGAAATCCCAGCTAGTGCGTCACTTGAAACTTTGTTGTGAAACCAGTCAGTTAAGTTTCAGCTATTGGGGTTTGGTGGATTTTGCCTAAATTTTAAATGGAGAGTAGATTTATACAAAAGGAAATGACAAAGTAAGTCTGGAATTCTTTATTTCGAAATGGACTGTTTTGAAAATGTCCTTCTTCACCAGGTTTTTGAAATACTGCCTAGGAACCAACATGCATTTCCTCATTGCCAAATTGCTGTGCAGCTCTTGTCAGCATGGATGTAATCTTTGCTATTTAAAGGTGACACAAACTAGCCTGTTTAGCCTTTTTTTGAAGAAGAAGATAATTCTGAAATTTTTTGTGCTAACACTGTATGTGCAGCTGTACGCGTTACATATACATTCTACATGTTACTTTCCAGGGTGGAAATATCCCTTTTGTTCAAGGGGAATTTGGCGTGGGAGGCAGTTCACCTGACCTCCTCTTTTTGTGATCTTTCACACTCTTTCAGGATTCCTCATCCCTGTGCTCCCAGAAGGGTGGTGTGATAAAGCAAGGCTGGCTGCACAAAGCAAATGTAAATAGCACAATCACTGTTACCATGAAGGTGAGTTTGATCCAGCGTTGTATTAATTATGAACGAGGCACGAAGTTCAATTCAGACCACACCTCTGAAGCCAGCGGGAGTACAACTGGATGGATTTGGGTTTGGGTGGGTTTGGGTTTGCATAAGTATCTGTCCCTCTTGTAGAGTATCCTAAGTTGGTCTGGAAAACCCAGTCTTGTAACAGCTTTTGAGCCAGAATATAAGACCAATTTACCTCAAATCACTACAGGTAAGCTGAATGAAAAGGAGAAGCATGTTCTAATAAGCCAAGATTGCCTTCTGAATGAGCATCTGAGGTCCAGAAGAGGAAGGCGATTTAAATAACTGAAACAGCTGCCCTGCAAAGGACTTTCTGAATTGATAGTTTCCTTGCTGTTAGGAAATATGTACAGAGGCCAGCTTTAAATTGAAATGACAAGTATTAGCTTCAAAAGTAGGGGTGGTATCACTGAGGAGATGGAGCATTACTGACCTAGAAGCAACAGCTGCATTGTCTCCTGTTCTCCACTGTACCTAATGCAGCGTGACATTACTTTGCTTTTGCAAGGGTGTTTTTTAAGAGTTCCACCACAGGTTTTTTCTGTAGCAATGAGCTCTTCCGTTGTTCCATCACACAGCTGCCTTGTTACAGCCTAGAGACAATATTAGGGAGTTAAGCTGGACTGTGCAGCTGAAGGATGGCTGCAGTGAGACTCGGTGCAGCTCAGTTGTTCTAGTCTGGATTCAATGATTTATGCATTCTCGAGAAGTGGAACAGGACAGTTCATAGGGCTAATTTTAATTTTAATTTCAAAATGACTTTTCATGAACTTGAAGGTGATAGGCAGAACAGGGTTTTCTGATCCTCTGCTTTTCCAAGCAGCAAGATTGAAGCTGTTTCTGCTCCTGTAACTTCTGGAGGGGAGGTATCATACATGCTCAAAGCAGTTAACTGGCTCCATTCTTGACAGAGCCTCTTGTGGTATTGCTGGCCTCAGTGCCCAGCACCTCAGACCCAGCTTTCAGAGATGTTTTCTGAACTATGCGAGTTCAATTAATAAGATCCACGGCGCCTCTCGCAACTCAGAAATCAAAGTACTGAAAATCAGTAACGATTTTCTGAGCTGATCCTGGTCACTTCTGTGTCTTACAAAACACCTCCTAAGGCACATACAAGAAATCTGAGGACTTTGAACATCTTGAGCCTTATCACCACTTTGAGAGGCTGCTGTGCTATCACAGAAACACACATCCATCTTTTGAGTGGTGGTTCTTTCTTTCCTGTGACATCCTGAGCCGTTGGTACTTCACACTGTAACTAAACATGCAGAGTGTATTGATGGAGAGCCAAACTGTAATCAGTCTACAGCTGCGAATCTTTATTTTAGAGTAACCTTTCCATTGCAGAGAACTTCCCTAGTCTGGCCCAGCTCTCTTGCTGTCTGTTTTGCAGTGTATTGGTGTGCTGCATAACAGCCATGGTGTCAGGATTTTCTCTCTTTCTTTCAACTCTGCCCAAATAGACTTCCCCACTTCCCTAGCTGTCCCTCTGCAATCGCAGTGCTCACCAAAACTGTGTGTAGCCTGATCAGAGGGAATGTTCAGTCTGCTCCTAGGTTTATAGGATTAATTTCAAGTGATTATAGTCTTCTGACAGTTATTTCTGACAGCGTGCTTACAAGGGGGGAAGATCATAGGAACAGTGTTTGCTGCTCGCTTCTGCATTTCCTTTTGAACGGTATGCAAATGGTTTAGCATGAAATCCCATATCCATGAGGGATATGAACCCTGTATTATCTAGAGAGAGATCTGTCATGGGTTTCTGTAGCATCTGCTGCCAGAGTTTCTAAGATTGATTCGGCGAAGCGCTAAATCAGTGTTTAAGCTGGCTTAACACTTAGCGTACTTAGCTTTCCATGTATTTTTATACTTTGTGGAACTAGAGGTTTAGTTAAATCTTATAAAATCTAAATCTCAACAACCCTTGCAGCATTTCTACAGCTAAGTAGTCATCTGTGTGATACCAGAGGTCACCTTTCAGAGGGCTTAGGTTACCGTTCGAACTGCAATGCTCCCTTCCAGTTCTGTACAAGCAAGTGATTTGATTGAACATTTGCTAATGTCAGTAATCATGAGAGCAGGAAATTACTTCTAGTCTCCCATCTGGGATGAAAAATGCAGTGTTTATTCATAGATCTTCCAGATATGCAGAAAAGTGGAAATACAGTACTGCTTGCCCCAGCTTCCTCTGTGATTTTCCCAACACAGATATCCAGCAACTGTGAAATGCACCCTGCTTCTTACAGACCTGACAGCATATGGTGCCACCATAATTGCTGCCAAAATGCTCTCCTGAAGTGTAGTCCAGTGCCTTTTGGCTAACAAGAATGAAGGAAGGTGTTCTGAGATACTGGAGGGCTTTTCATAAAAATCAGTAGCTCAAGCTCAACACTTCTCCCAAACCTAGTGCTTTTTGAGGTGAGAATTGAACACTAAGCCAAAGCCAGCTCATGTAATAGGTTTGTATTGAAAAAACAACAACAAAAATCCCACAGAGACCCGAAGCAATTGAATGGATTACAGTGTCCCTTGGCTTAGATTTAAGTGCTAGGAATTTCCACATCTGTTCCAAAGTCTTCCAGAGAGTTCCTTTGTAGTTCTAACTGAGATCTTTATCAAAAAACGGTCTGGAAATACCTGCTCTAGGGTGGAAGGAATCTTCAAGCGATGTGCTGATCTGAATTTACCACACAGCATTACTTTGTAAAAAAAAGTAAGGCTGGAGCCAGCTGAAATACAACTGGGAGCCCTGGGGCTTTGCTTTAGATAGTTGAACTTATAGTAACAACAAGGACATTAAAATTAAAGAAGATGATGAAATCTCTCTTTACAAAAACAAGCCATACTCAAAAGGGTGATTCTTCAGTGCTCTAGGGTCATCAGTGTTTCTGGTTACGTTATTTTCTCAACAGCAGGAGGGCAGATATTGAAACTGGGGCTGTGGTTTGTGATGCACTTGCATGAGCAAGACTTTGTATTTTTGCAGGTATTCAAGAGGAGGTATTTTTACTTGTCACAACTCACAGATGGCTCCTATATTCTTAATTCCTACAAAGATGAGAAAATTTCAAAAGAATCCAAAGGCTGTATTTTCTTGGATGCTTGCAATGACGTTGTTCAGGTAAGGGTGCTTTCTGCATGGCCGTGCACGGGCTTACGCATTGCTAGCTCCGAGATAGAAAAACACTCTCAAGGTCTGTGCCCTCTAGGGGTGAAGGTACCGATTTTCAAACTAACTTGAAGCTGGTTTGCTCTGTCAGCCCATCTGAGTAAAAGGCAGGCAAGGAGTTACATAAGGGTGCCATGCTTTTGGCCAGGAAGACAGCAAGTGGAAGAACTGTTGTCAGAGTAAAATGGAACAGTTTTGTCACTGCCCCACCTGCTGTCTCCCTGCTCTGGCTGTCTCTGTCTGGTTATTTTAGGTCAGGTGCCTTCCAAGACACCCTGAGAGGTGAAGCAAGTAACTGGTGTGACTTAGTCTTGGACACCTCCCTCCTCTGTTTGCTGCTGAAAACGTGTGACCCTTTGGGACTTATGACCTGCAAAGGGCTTGTAAGGTTGTAGGAGCAGGTATTTGTGCAGGGCTTAAACCTGGATTTGCTTTTTATACTGAGAGTGATGTGCAACAGTGGATTGCTGCTGTGCTTTCTGCCATTACTGTTTCTGAGGAAACTTCAAGCACAGCGTGTGGTGGCGATGGTACAGGGCAGCTTAAATTACTCCAGCAGTTTATTTCAACATGAGTGAGTCAGAGCTGTGCATTTCCGTTTATCTTCCTGAACACAGTAAAAGCAGTTGTGCACGCCTCGCAGTGATGTACAGGATGTACGTCTCAAGTTGCACCAGATTCACCATGGCTTCTGGTTGGAGATGCTGTTTAAAGGCCAGCAGAGCTCAGAAAAATTGCATTGAACTATTTACTTTTAAGATAGATGCCTGTGAGTGTTCTGGAGTGAAACATTACTTTCTGTGTCAGACAAATCCAGTTCCTGGCTTCTGTGGGTAAATATTAAAGGTCTAACAACATAAGAAGGAGCTGGCTCCTCGGTGCAGTGTCTGTGGTTCAGTCTGGCTTTCTTCCAATGGCACCCATGGAGCTTGGTCGCTGCTTGGTCGCAGCTGAGAAGCCTGATGTGATTATTGCAGGAAAGACGCTGTCAAGGAGGGTGCTTGCATTGTATTTCACAGTCTTTCAGTTCAGGATGCTTTCACAGAGAGGAGCCTTATGGCAGATACCGTGCTGAGTCATTGGGGCAAATGCAATACAAATCTTTCTCTTTCTTGTTTAAGTGTCCTAAGATGCGCCGGTACGCATTTGAACTCAAGACGATAGACAAGTACAGCCACTATCTCGCAGCAGAAACTGAGCAGGAGATGGAAGAATGGCTGGTAACGCTGAGAAAGATCATTCAGAGCAATACTGAGAGTTTGTTGCAAGAGAAGAAAGATAGTGTGGAGTCTGTGCAAGGTCAGTTTATAAATAAACGCCTACCTTCACGTTCTCCAGCAGGATGCCTGGAGAAGTGAATACTTTTTCTTTCTGGATTAATAGCAAGAATTGTGGCTGACACATGAAATCATGCAAAAGAGCTTAGTATAGTGTAGACAACAGTCTGAGGAATAAAAGAGGAGGGAAACATGACCCTTCCTCTGGATGGGAAATACATGGCAAAGTTTCAAGGCTCCTGAAAAACTGGCTGTGTGCTGAAGCTCTGCTTTGGAAAGACCTAGCAGGCTGTGAATAGTATGCTCTGGTACTGCTAATGGATGGAAAAATCTTACTCCTGTGGAATGGAAAAGTCTCTGTAAACTTTTTCTGTGCTATTGTGAGCAAATATTGCAAGCTGCTTTCTGGCAGAGCAGTGCTCCTGCCGTTGTTTTGAACATCTCTTTTTTGTGTCCTTGTAGATGATGAATCAAGCACGCAAGGAAAATCAGAGAACATCCTGGAGAGCCTGGAGAGAAGCATGCATCCAGAGCTGATGAAGGTATTTTGTTGGCAGAGGTGGCTCTCCCAGCCCATAGCTAGTTCTCTCCACCGTGTGTTTTAAAGGGGTTTTCCACTCTTTGTCTTCAGCTCTGTGGGAGCTGGGCAGGCACCAAGTGCCGGTGGGGTCTCTATTGTCTCATCTGCCTCATGGATGGAGCTCCGTGGTTTGAGGCTGCATGCTCCTCACCTCCAGATGTGGGGTCCTTAAGGAAGAACCAGGCTTAGAAGGAATGAAGGACTGTTGTGGTCAATATTGCTCATTTGTGCTCAGCTGGGGTGACCATCCTGGCCATGAGAGCGGAGGGGCAGTTAGGTAGCAGACGCCTCCTGGTACGATCTGGAGTGTGGTTACCTTCTTCTGTCTGCTTTCTCATTTGGCAAAGCCACATCACTTTACTTTTATTGCAGCATGTTTGTGGCTACAGCTGAGAAACCTTGCATTGTCTCACATATCACAAAGAGAACCTGAAAAATATTTGTTTTGCTTCCTTTCTTTCCGAACGATGAATGTTTGCCTCTGTATGGCCAGGCAGTAATATCAATGCTTTCCTTTGTCCTAGTATGGAAGAGAAACAGATCAGCTGAACAAACTAAGCAGAAATGATGGAAGACAAAACCTCTTTTCTTTTGACCCAGAAGTCCAGGTAAACATCCCCATGTTTGCAAATGTGAGGTTCTGCTCTCTGAAAGAGCTCCCTTGGTGTAGTGCCTCCCATGTTCCCTTGCATGGCCACAGCATTTGCCTACAGAGGCAGTGTTGTTTTCCATGGATTAGAGAATAAAAGTGCAGCCCATGTCTCCATCAGTGAGAGATGAACAAGCTGTCAATGCCCAGGTGATAACTCAGATAAAAGGATAACTCGCAGCAGTCCCACACAAGGCCTCCCTCCAGCTTTGCTGACTTCTCTGCTATGCATCTTGATGTTGCTGGATTGCAAACCCATCATCTGGGCCTCTGGGAGGTTCTCATGGTTGCAGAAGCAGTAGAAGTGGTATTGCAAGGACACTTGCCATGCTGCATGGGCTTAGCACATCTGAAATAGATGGTGTTAAATAGATGATGAAATAGATGCTGTTAAAGATCATGATAGGGGTTTACAGGGAGAACCTCAGTCTTCAGGGAGTTTTCAAACGCGGGGGCGTACAAACAGAAAAAACACACCATGCTGTTCTAATGCATCTGAGTAGAGGTTCATTAACTATCGGCTTGTTTCCTTCTCAGCTTTGGTGTCTTTGCTGAGCTGTCTGCCAAGGTCCAGGTGTGGGATTCCAGTGGTATAAACTGCAATTTTTAAGAGTTTTAGAGAATTGTTCCAAGCTATTTCGTAGTTTCTGGTTCTCCTTCTGACATGTGTTAGCTTGCTAACACCTGTAAAAAGAACATTCTGGTTTGACAATGTAATTAGTCTTTAAAAGGTTTAGTTTTACAAAATAAGCTTTTCTTTTGGCACTTCTTCAAAGTCTTTTAACAGGAAGAAGATAAGCATGCAAGAGACTTTGGTTTGGTTTGGTTTGGTTTTTTTGAGAGAAGCTTTGAGAACTTTCCTGTATTCTAGTCAGATGATAAAAATGGAAATATTCTTCAGTGCAGAGCATCTGATATATTTTTTTTACCTAACCAAATGGTTCTGCTGAATTCACTGCCATCCCTATGTTTCCAGAGCTTTTCATTTTTATATGTGTTAGTTAGAACTGCTGTAACACCAGACATTAAAAATCACTGTCCTAGTCAGGAGTGGTGTGTATGTGCACACCTGTATACCTGGTGCTAAAGAAACTGGGAGCAGGAACGTATACCTGCAACATACTTCCCTCATTGAAAGGAAATAGGTGAAACAATGGGAAGAGTTTCCCAGGGTTGGATTAACAATTGCAGCCTAGTTGCTGAAATTACTTCATTGTGAGATATTGACGCCCTGAGTTTGGCACGCAAGTTTGTGCAGGGTCTGAGGGGGAAAACTGAATGGGACTGTGCCAGATTGTCTCTGACAGGGTGTTTGGTAGCTCTGTGTCCCCAGTGCCCAGTCTGATGGGTGTGGTGAAGGCTGAGGGTCTTTATCTAGTTGATGATACTTCTAGTTGTGTATGTGTCTGCTCTCCAAGAAGAGCAGATCTCGCAACACAGACCAGGCATGAGTGTTCCGAGTTTGGAAGGAGATGATTATAATCAAGGCTGTTTGGATTTCCCAGATGACTCTGCAGACAGTCTTTTTTGTTTCTAACTGCACCAGTTATTGCAGTGCGTCTAGAAATGCCTTCCACTTCAAGATGATGCCAATGGCATGTGCCTTCTCTCTGTTTCAGGCACAAGGAGCATCTCTTAAACTAGTCAAAGCTTCAAAGTGGAAGATACTTTTCTGAGTGTAACGACGGCTTATGTTCCACTTCCTTCCCCAAGCTCTAAACGGTATTTGGGAAGATCCCTAGGGTTACAGCAAAGCAGGAAGGAACTGAAATCATTCTGAGGTTTAGTTTTATGTGCTTTACAGACCAGATTGCTAAAAAATTGATACATCCCCATGAATTCGTATCTTGAATACATTTATGTAACATTGCCAAAAGGCACTCGTTTGTGAACGTCTTGTACATTTTTTACCACTTAAAAAAAATTCATTAAGATAGCATTGGCTGTAATGTGATCCCTTAACATTATTCAGGGGTTTGCTTTCTTTTTAATAAGACCAGATTTGTTTGTTTGCTGTCTAGAGGCTGGACTTCTCGGGGATCGAGCCAGATGTGAAGCCGTTTGAGGAAAAGTGCAGCAGGCGCTTTGTGGTGTGCTGCCAGGACTTCTCCCTCAACCTCCTCGCTCAGCTCAATGACAGATCTGAAGGAGGACCCACCAACGTAAGGGGATCTCTGACATGTCCTGCTTTTCCTTTTTCATCAGCAGGAAGAAAAACCTTTAACATATTAATCTGGGTGGATAAAACCATCCCATTTTGCCACGAGCTCTGATGGGACATGGGCAGGCAGTGGCTACTGGCCCCAGGTCACTGCTGAATTTGTCTGCCTTGGCATTTTGGTGTTCCAAAAATGTATTTGGGAGGGGGATCTGTCCCTGACGTGCCTCAGCCTGCCAGGAACTGGGACTGCTGCGAAACCAGCATTTCAGAGGCATAGGGAATGGGGACCGTGTTTCTGCCGTGTTCTGGTACCCTGTGAAAGTCCTGTTGGTAAATGATTAAGCCCTTGCCCAAACCACTCACTGCTGTGTTTTATTTCATTTCCCCTAATGGCAAGGAATTTCCCTGTTCTGAAACCTTCTTCTCACTCCCAGCCTAACTATATTCACCACCACTTTTATTACATGCATTTGTTATTGTGCTGAAGTTGTGCCTTAGCTGAAAAGCTCTTCCTTGTATTTTCTGAGCCCCTGTTGTCTGTAAGACAGCTATTACATCTCTCCTCAGCCTTTTTTCTGCCAGGCTGAACAGACTACGCTCCTCCAGTCTTCCCTCCCAAAACATAGTCCCTGTTACCATGTGTGGCGCTTGCTCTTGGCTGGAGTCAAGCCTTTATGCAAGGGTGCCAGAGTAGCAGGGAGCATCCTAGGGGAGACAGCGGCACTGGCCTGATGCATGTTAGAATTGCAAAGGCTTTTTTGTGATGGTTTTGTGTTGGCAGCGCACAGCTAGTACACCAAGGCTTGCTCTTCTCACTAAATCCCAGCAGATGAATGCGTCGCTGATAGCAGAGATTCTTATTATTCATCCTGAATCAGGCCCAGAGTCAGACCTAATCAACACATTCTTACTATTGATGTAATGCCTCCAAGTTACACTGTAATGTCTTGGAAACACTGCAGTCTTATCTTCAGACCTTATTTTTTATCTTTACAGAGAGATATGTCTGCTAGGGTCTCTGAATTAAAAATACATAGAATTGTTGCCACTTGGCTTGCGCTGTCAAAGTCAATAGCTACAAACAAGTTGGAAAATTTTGCACATGCAGTTCCTCAGCAGCATTAGCCTTGTATAGGAACTCTTTTGGCTGGGAGAGGTAACTTTGCTCCTGTGCCACCCAGCATATAGCAGCTGAGGAATATTTTGAGCATCTTGCAGTTGGACCATCCAGAGCTAATTGACTTTGGACAACAGGTAGTATTTAGCATGAGAACATAAACACTCTTCATTTCTTTCTCATTGCAAAGGATTAACAGCTCTGATGTACTGGAGTCATCTTTTCTTCCTAACATCGTAGTTCATCACTTATATTAAAAACTCTATGAATTTCAATTCTTTGTATTTCAGTGATGGTTTAGAAGTAGTTTTGTTGGAATTGACTAGATCAAAATGCAAGATGATGGAGGAAAGAATATGAGTTTATGTATCTATAAAGCAAGTAATCGTGGAATGTCTGTAAGGGTCTTGTAAAATGCTGAGGTACAAGACTAAAGGAAAAGTCAGATGCAGCAGGCAAACCTAGCAGGGAAGGCAATCCATGTTGATAATCTCAAGCCTGTATCATGAATTTTTTTGACACACATATTCAATTCAATTTCCAGGTTGAGCCCTTTTTCCTAAGCTTGGCATTATTTGACCTGAAAAATAATTGCAAGATTTCGGCTGATTTCCACGTGGACTTGAACCCTCCATCTGTCCGTGACATGCTGCTGGATAACTCTGCATCCGGAGCAGACGGCACCAAGGGACGTTCATCAGGCGAGAACCTTGTGCATGGAGTCCCTGAGTCTCGCCTGCGCTACATAAAGCGGGTAAAAAAGTGACTTTCTCCTCATTGTGTCCCTTTTGAAGCTGCAGCTGTTTGGTAGCTCATTTGCAGCGGCACCCAGGGCTGGGCATGTGTGGGCTGTGGGAGGGGACAGCATGATGATTGGGGCCAAACCCAGAGGTGCAGCTAGGGAGTCCTGCTCTCTGACAGCCTACTATCTATCTATTGCAGGGCGTTTTCTCTGTGACTGACCCACACATGGAGATTTTCCTGGTGGCTCGTGTGGAGAAGGTGCTGCAGGGCAGCATTACGCACTGTGCCGAGCCATACATCAAAAACTCGGACCCGGGGAAGGTATTGAATGGGGTCATGAAAGTATTTTCTTAGTGATGCTGTCTGCAGGGAGTAGTGTGGTCTGAAGCATGGGTTGTTCCTGCTGCTCTTGAGCTGCTTGCTGCCAAATACTGGTCTTCATCCATTCTGCTACTTGCGTTATTCCCAGGTTGGCTTCAGCTGGGCTGTCCTGGAAGAACTGATTCCTTCCACAGGAATGAGAGAGGATTTTTTCAGAAGGATGAAAGCAGTTGGGAAAGTGGGACCTTTCCCCATTACTCTCCAGCAAGGCAAAGCCTGGGCTGGCAGAAAAAAAGTAGGAGACTTAATCCTCATAGAAAGGGGCTGCAGTACTACACAGTGGTGCGCAGCGTCTTGGACTTGTCCCAGCTCACACCAGCTGGGTACAGTGATGTTTTAGTAGTGGCAGAACACAGGCTTCACCCTTTATTCTGCTTGCCTTGCCTCTCTCTTGCTCCATGCAGAGTGCCATGATCACGTGGGCGATCCTACATGAAGAATGGTCATTGGTCCTGGTCCTGCTGGCATCAGTCTCTACATGCCACGTGCAGCTGATGCTGCCTTGCTTGCAGCCAGTCAAAATTAGTTCATGGAAAATCAGTGGATAGAAAACCTGGTGTGTGGTGTCATTCCCTCAGCACCCTGTGAGTCTGTACAGGACACACCAATTAGGGGCAGTTTGGGAAAATAGCTACTAATACCCTTTGGAAAACAAAACGCTAATACCCCGACAGTTTAATGCAGAATCAAGAGGAGTTTTAATATGCCTGTGCTTGCAGCGTTGTTTGCTGTTGCTTTGCAAAATAATCAATGTGCACAGTGTGAAATGCCAGGGATCTCTGTCGACTGCTTTGGCGGCTGTTGTGCCGTGTGCCTGGGGAGCTGCGCGTTGTCGAGTACTGAGAATTTCTTCTCCCTAGAGAATGCAGCACTCTTTAATCCTTTTCCAGGGCAGTATGGAAGCCATGGCACTCACTAATGTCTCTTGTGTTTCGCAGACTGCCCAGAAGGTCCATAAGGTGGCCAAGCAGGTGTGCAGCCGTCTGGGACAGTACAGGATGCCCTTCGGCTGGGCTGCCAGGTTAGTGACCTCAGGCTGTGCTTTGACCGTGGTGGGAGCTGCTGCCGGAAGTAATCAGGATGCGATCCGGCTGAGAGGGCAAAGGGCCAAATGACTGAAGTCAGTGAAGTTGCAGCCGAGGGCAGAGTCCGGCTCCAATTCTCTAGACAGAATGGGGATTGGCCCGAAATGCTCTATCTAGAATTAGAAACAAAATATTAAGAAGTAAACAGTGCTGGGAAGGCAGTAGCCTTTCTGCTGACCTGTAGCTACTGCTCTCAGGGCAGAACATTCCTGGGGACGAATTACCCCATCTTGTGCTACCACGGGAATCAGTGCAGAAATTCCCTCCTGGCACCAGCCATTGCCAGGGACAGGAAGAGAGTGGAGGACTTCCTGGCCTGGTAGTGGCAGTCAGCTGGATTTGTCTCCCATCTTAGTGCTGCTTTAATTAATGTTTTTGGGAATGACTGAAGATGGTGACCCCGTTCCCTCGCTATTCTTTTACTGAGACTGATAAAGTAAATCAGTGCTATCTCCCTTGAATCTCACGTCAGAGGAAGGCCTAAAGGCAAGTTCACCCCTCTGCCCCTGCCTCCTATTGCTACGTTGCTGTTTGATGCTGACAGAAGGGACAGTAATGACATGGGAACACCAGATGACTGTCACGGTGGGCTGGAATTTGGTGGCATACAGCTTAGAATGTGTATTTTGAGAACAGAATAAGGACAGAGCAGAGCTGGCTTTTCCTGTCACACTGACTGCTCAGCTTCACAATGGTATTTCTGAGGTGCAGCTTGCTGCAGGGAGCCAGCACACAGCCTGTGCAGCGCCTCAGCCCTCTTTCGAGTGGTGACTCAGCCTAACAGTGGGCTCTGTGTGGACATTGACTTTAACAACCTTCAGATTTCTTCCTTCTGGGTAGAGACCTGCACTTGGAGACTAACAGCCTGGTGCAGGGAGCTGTGTTGCTCTGCATCCTTGAAACCGTTTTCCCTGTGAGTTTCAGAGGAAGCTCTGCACAGAAAGGGAGTATGGATGCTTTAATGTTTCTGCTGTACACAAGCACTCACAGCCTTTATATTCAGGGGCAAAGACACCAGTATTCATCAGGGGCCGAGTCCAGTCTCCTGCTCTGAGTTCAAGAGGAAGCTGATATATGTCCTGAGATTGGTCTTCATTGTGTACTCCTTTCCTAGGAGGATTTCCTTGCTCTGACACCATGTGCAGCTAGGGAAAAGACTTTACTAGTTGGTGTTAGTGGGAGGAGATTGAAGGGTGTTTGTGACTGTGGACCAGGCTTGGAACAGGGCAGGATGTGTACATCTCATCTGGCTGGAGAGAAGGGAAATGGGTGATGTCCCATCCAATTTTATGTGACTCGGTGGATTGTAGTCTCTATGTGGTCTAAGCACCACCTGAGCATGGGAAGGTGATTGGGAGTTCTGGCGGTGTTCATTGCAGTCACAGGCCACTGAACCTCTCACCTGATAAACTTCAACCTGACATGTCACAGACATCAGTGTCTGCATATTTACCAACATTTATAAGAAGTCTGTTATTTTCTGCAGACCGGTGTTCAAAGACTCCCAGGGCACTCTTGATGCTGAAGGAAAATTCTCGCCTCTGTACAAGCAAGACAGCAGCAAAATCTCAAATGAAGACATGCTGAAGCTTTTAGCAGAGTATAAGAAGTAAGTGCAAGAGACTGGTGCAGAGGCTGAACAGGCATTTTAATATACATTTTTAAACAGTTAAACGTAAGCATGAATTGACAATTTCTAAAATACTCAGAGGGTAACAAAAAGCCCTGCTGATGTATTCAGCACTTGAGTTTTCAAGGTTCACATTCTTGTTCTTTTCTCCCTAATGCAGGCCAGAGAAGACAAAACTACAGGTCATTCCAGCCCAGTTAAATATCATCATCAAAGACATCCCACTAGACTTCACAAGTAAGGATCCTGGATCTGAAAATAAATGCTGATGGCTCTAGCCTCAGGTGTTAACACTTCTATGGGGAATTTTGCTTTCATTAACAAGAGTATCTTGGGGCTGCAATGAGTAATTTGGCACAACCCCTGACTTGTAAGTCTTTCTGATGGATTCTGTGGAGGGATGTGGTTCAAGTGCAGAGATTTACCTGACGGATGCATTTGCTTTGCAGTTTGACCATCACATCCTAAGTCTAGAGGAAGCCACCAATCTCATATAACACCAATCTCATATAACATTTTTGATCCATAACACCAGAGGGCATCATGAACATGGTCACTGTTACTTTTCACTTGGCATTTAAAGAAACTGAGGCAAAGAAAGGACTTGCGATGTGTTCAGTGTCACTCCATAGTCAAATTGGCAGATCCTGTCACAGGTTCTGTAGTCTGGTCCCCTGTCCAAAAGTCTTTTTTAGTGGACTTAATTTTTTCTGTTCTTTGAAAGGCCATCACTTGAGATGAGCTCTCCCTCAGGGTAGCTGTGAGTCTCAGTGAATTAGGCAGGGCTTGTGCACTGGTATTTGGAGAAAATACAACCATCAAATATCTTTCTGATGGAGAAAGTGGGAAAGAACTGACGCATTTTGAGTTGTCAGTGTCGAGTCATTGTCTCAGTACCCTGTCGGCTTCAATCAGGTGGTGTCTGCTTTATTTGTAAAATAGTAGTTTAATGGCTCAATTTCCTGGAAGTCTGAAGGTTAAGGCCCTGGGCAGAGGAGCCATCTCTGCCAAGGCATGGATAATGCATAAGACCTTTTGACTTTGCCCAGAGCTATAGGACAAGGCCATTTCTGCAGCCCCCACTGGCAAGGAGAACAGAGTCCTGTGCTGCCTGTGCACCTGTCTTTTCTCATTGTTGTTAATCCAGCTGGGTTCCACAGGTGTTGCATAATCAAAGGGAGAATTTGAAAGAGGCCAAAGTTCTGCTGCCTCATCAATGCACACAACCCTCTGAAGTGAACTGAATGCTTGAGAGCAATGGCCGAGTTTCAGACCCACGCATTCCTTTCACTTGGGCTGTACTTCCCATGTTTGTGAGGTGTGCACTTATCCAAGTCTTCCGTCTCTTCTAGATTGTGTCACAGCTTCTTATATTCCTATAAAGCCTTTTGAGAAGAGCTGTGAGGACGTTGCAGTTGAAGTGGAGGAGCTCGTCCCCGAAGTTGCAAAATACTGTTACCCATTCACTGTCTACAAAAACCACCTCTACGTCTACCCCTTGCATTTGAAATATGAGAACCAGAAGGTGTTTGCAAAGGTGAGCGACTTGGAGAGGAGGCTGCAGCCAGACTCTGCATGGTCTTGGGTGATGCTGCTGACCTGTAGCAATGGCTTATCCTCCTGTTCTCCCCCATTTCAGGCAAGGAATATTGCTGTCTGTGTTGAGTTCAGGGATTCAGATGAAGCTGATGCCAGGCCATTAAAGGTGGGTACCTGTTGATGGGGTTGCCATTTGCTCGCTGCTGTGTACAGTGCGCCAACCAGGCTGAGCAGCACTGAGCTTCCATGCTTGCTGTTTTAATTTGTTCAGCTAATTTAGGGTGGCAGCAACCCTGAATTCAGCTCCTCATTTGTGTTTCCAGTGTATATATGGCAAACCTGGAGGCCATCTCCTGACCACAAATGCATATGCTGCTGTGCTGCATCACAACCAGAGTCCAGAGTTTTATGATGAGGTAAGGATGAAATGGTGGAAAATAACAGGTTTTCCTGGATGCTACAAAGCCAAGGGGCCTTTCAGGATAACTCTTTTTCCAGGGCTGAGTGAAATACGAATAAAAATAATCACCCAAGCCTTTGGCTCAGTGGAAGTGCTCAGCAAAGCCGAAGACTGTGTCAATTTTTAATGGCAGTTTGTTTTCTGTTGTCTTTACTGTCACGCTTTGTGCACTCCAATCACACACCCTCATTAATAAGAAATGTGCAAATGTGATGAAAATATTAGCCCAGAGTTATTTAAGGTGGATAGGAATGTGTCTTGTGTAACTGCATACAACATAGCATTTGTGAAATAGAACTTAAAATACTACTCCACAATTAAAAATACAGTCTTATCTATCATGGTATCATTTTAGATTAAAATTGAGCTTCCAATTCACCTCCATCAAAAGCATCATTTGCTTTTCACCTTCTATCATGTCAGCTGTGAAATTAATACAAAGGCAACGTCGAAAAAACAGGACACCGTTGAAACTCAAGGTATGTTCACTGCTTAAATTACTTCTGTTGGAGTGTAAGAATCCAAGATAGAATAAATGGAGGGACATGAAAAAAAATCTGATTAAAATATTATCCTATCTGAAATTTATTTTTTGAAAGCAACATAATTCAAATCATAGATCTAAACTGAAATAAAACACAGTCATAGAATGGTTTGGGTTGGAAGGGACCTTAAAGATCCCTGCCATGGGCAGAGACAGCTCCTATGGGATTAGGTTGCTCAAAGTCTCATCCAGCCTGGCCTTGAACACCTCCAGGAATGGGGCATCCACAGCTTCTCTGGGCAACCTGTGCCACTGCTTCACCACTCTCACAGTAAAAAATTTCTTCCTAATATCTAATCTGAATCTCCCGTCTTTCAGTTTAAAACCGTTACCCCTCATGCTATCACTGCACTCCCTGATAAACAGCCCCTCCCCATGCAGTGTATACTAAAGCTCATTTTTTTCTGCAATCTGACAGCTATTTCTACGTGTTCTTGACTTGGCGTGCGTGAATGAGCTGTTGCCAGTCAAGTCACCACCAAAAACTTGACGCAAGATCCAGGATCTCAGGGGCCAATCCTGCCATCATTAGGCATGTGTAAGAGCACACCCGGGTCCCACTGGTTGGGAAGCCTCTCCATTCAGCCAGTCCTCGTGTGACCCTTGTCATGATGCTCATGACTCGCACACCTTTTCTGCCCCTCCAAGCCACTCCTTATCTTGGTTAAGCTGTGCCTGGATTTCCATTACCAAGTCACTGGGTAAAAAATGCTGTAACAAGGCTGACGTAATCAATGTGAACCTTGTTGAAGCTGCTCACGTAACTGCAAGTTGGATTTTCTGAGGTGAAACAACAGGTCCCCAAGCTTGGAGCTTGAGCTAAACATGTGTTGCTGTGTGTCTGCTAACTCAGGTCACTGGTTGCCTCCACAGTGGGATTCGCCTGGGTCTCGTTGCTGAAGGATGGACGGATTGTCACTCTGGAGCGGCATTTACCAGTTTCATCCAACCTTCCACCGGGCTACCTGGGTCTCGGGGACACAGAATCACGAAAGGTAGGAAGGCCCACTAAAATGGACTTCAACATAAAGTGAAGAGGAAAGCTGAGCTTTAAGTTCTGAGCTTCTCTTGGCGCTCTGCTCAGATGGAAAGATCCCTAATGCAAGGCAGCCCTCAAAGCCGAAGGCTCTTAGGAGTGGGAGGTAGGAAACTTTTAATTCCACTTTCCATGATTATAAAGGTTGCAGGGAATGTTTTTGTGGCAGGCTGGCCTGGGCTGTTTCACATGGTGCAGAGCAGGAGAATGGACATGTGCTGTGTGCTCATTCTCGCAGGGATGCCTCTGCCCTGCCATGGCTGTAGTCACCTCACTGGGGTGTGCATTCAGGGGGACGCTGTTCTTCCACCCCAACCTGTACCTTCTGACCAGGTGCCTGTCTGCACAGAGCCACCTTCTCAGCACAGTCTGAAACCAAGTTATCTGTTCACAGCAGCCCAGCGTGGATGCAAAGTGGGTGGATGGAGCAAAGCCACTGTTTAAAATCAGAATGCATTTGGACTCGACCGTTTACACCCAGGTAAGTCAAGCACTTCATTCTTGAAGACTTTCAACACAAATGCAGAGGAAGCGATTGTTGTGTATCCATGACTGCTACACTGTAGGTGCTGTGGGGAAGAGGTGCCTGCGTTTGCAGAGCTGCACTGAGATACTTCAGTAATTAAATTTAACCTTGGAGGAGGAGGACAGAGAGGAAGGAGAGTCTGTCTCAGGTGAACGGTAGGAGGTCGGTGCAGATGGTGAGACGGTCTAGAAGAGATGTAGGTGGGAGAGGAGAGCTTTTGCTTCTCCAGGCCAGTGTTGGATTGGGATTGGGGATCAGGGTAGTGCAGGAGAGTTTTAACACTGCTGGCAGTTTTTTGTTTAATCGTGAGATTAGTTGGGAGCTAGGACATGGGTGGTGGCTGGGTACACTGGAAAATGCAAGGAGCAGTACTGTAGTCCTGGGAGATGGCAGCTGGGAACCAGCAGTGCCACCGGTAGTGACATGGGGCTTGCTGGTGACATGGCCCACTGCTGCAGGTATGTCAGCAGATTTTCAGGTGTACACTGCAGAGTAGAGGTTGACAAATATTGAGGCTGCTGCACTGAGCTTGTTTTTCTTCTCTTTCAGGACATGCACTTGCACAAATTCTTCCAGTACTGCCAGCTGGTTCAGGCAGGAGCTAAGGAAGTCCCAGGGGAGCTTATTAAATACCTAAAGGTAAAACAGTGCCTGTCGGAGGGCTTCATTTGTTTCTGTGGATCATTAGTAAATACCCAGACCCCTGCCCTGTAGGAACACATACTGCCACGCTGGGACTGGTGTGCTGTGTGATATCCTTACCTTTGCTTAATGACACCACTGTCTGCTGTCTGCACACTGCTTCCCACTGCCTTTCACGGCAGATACAACAAGTAGTCAGCATCGCTCTGCAGTGCTCATGGCAAACCATCCTCCTGGTGGGCGCTTGCACTCCTCCCCTGCTGCCCTAGATCTGGATCAAACCTTTTAAACTTTAGCACAATTCCTTGTTTTCAGGAATCTATCCGTTCGAAACAGGAAATTTTTTTTTAAGCTACAAAAAGATCTATGAGATTATCGATTAGTTAAATTTGACCACAGATGACCTGTGACCCAGACTCAGTTTTTCAGCAACCGCTGCGGCATAAGTAAGGGCTTCAAAGCAGGTTCAGCAAAGGCTTCTGCAGGGTATTTATTGGCTATTTACTGACTATGTTTCCTTCCATAACTGCCTGGTTTTGAGGTGCTGCCATAGCAAGATTTTCACTTCCAATGGTTTGTATTTATTGTCACAAAGTTACTGGGTGTGTTTCAGATAACATATAAATATTTTAAGAAACAGAAGCAATGGCAGCTTTTGAGGTCACTAAAAGAGTGGTTGCTTTGTTGTGAGCACTTTGTCAAGGGGGCTGAGTAGGTCCCAGTCCTTCCCAGCCATAGCAACTTTGCTGTAGCCTCCAGGTAGAGAGACATTTACATGCTAACTACAAGTGAGGGCTTCTTACCACCAATACCTCTATAACTTCAGTAATTTAAAAACCTAGATACAGATTTAAGAACCTTTTGTTAGATTTGTAGGTTTGAAAACTGAAAATGAAACACGCTGCCTTTCCTAGACTTGTATCATAAGATTCAGGCAAAAGAGGTCTTTGAGATGGGTGGAAGGTATATGCACTGGATGGTCTTGACCTTCACCAGGTCACTTAAATCCCATTAGCAACGTGACCTAGTGGAAGGTGTTCCTGTCCATGGCAGGGGGGTTGGAATGAGATGGTCGTTAAGGTCCCTTCCCAACCATTCTATGATTCTGATTTCCAATAGCAAGCTACGCCCTTTGGAGAAGAGTCTCACTGTAAGTCATTGAGCATCAGGTTTCCACACTCTGAAAGCATTAGTGAAAATAGGACTTAATCACTTCAAAAAAACTGTCACAAGTGACAAGAAAAATTGGGAACAAATCTCCTGTATTAATTTCTGGGTTGTTTGGGTCAAATCGCAGCATGTGACTGCCAATTAAGGCATAGCTGCCTAAGCACATCTGAGAGGAGGATTAACACCTGCCATGAGTGATTCATGTAATTCCCTGAAGGCATGCAGCTGGGATATGTCAGCTGGAAGGCAGGCAGTAACCACTGCTACGGGTCCAAGTTCTTCTGTCCACTAACAGGCTGAAGCCCGCACCCTGAAGCATTTGTTAATGCCTGTCCTGTTGCCACAGAAATGTCTCTGGACTATAAATATTTAACATCTGCAAAATGTTGAACTAAAAGTGTCTGTGTTTTGAACATTTATTTTAGTGTTTGCACGCCATGGAGATCCAAGTAATGATTCAGTTTCTACCTGTAATTCTTATGCAACTATTTAGAGTCCTTACAAATGCGACCCAGGAAGATGAAGTAGCTGTCAACTGCACCATGTGAGTGTCTGGTAAACCATCCAGTTTTCTTCAGTTACATATGCAGAGCCACAAACTACAGTGCAAAGCAGGGGGTGCTTTCCCAGAACAAGTTGCTAAGTGACAGCATTGCCTGTCCACTCTGCTTGCTCCCTTGCTGTGAAATACCAGCTGCTGTCTTCACCTGGCACATCTGGGTGGCATGGGGCAGTGTAGGGCCCTTGTCCGGGGAGCTGCCTGGGGAAAAATGCGGTTCTTTAAAGACACTCCTGGATTGTTTTTCAAAATTAAAAAGGATTTCTTGGCAGGGGTGACTCTGGAAGCCAAGTTACTGAGGTGTCGAAAGGCTCCAGAGCCCCTGACGACATCCCAGCTGCAGGCACTTTCCCGGCAGGAGTAATACCCCGGTCTCATCCCTTCACAGCAGTCCCCTGTGTCAGAGGTATTGCTAAAAATGCCCCGGCGCTGGGTGTGTTACGCTGTCGAAGTAGCTCCTACATCAGAATACACAGCCAGAAGCTGGCAGTGGTTTCTTTAGCAATGCTCTGCTGTGCCTGCAGCCACAAGAGGGCAGCACCGACCAGGGTCTGGTCCCTGCAGAAAGCTCCTCCTGTGCGCAGGCTTGTGCAGTCTGAAGGGAGCAAAAGGTGCAAAAGCACATTTCCTGCCTGGCTCTGGCCACGACGTCTCTAAACTGATGGATGCATTAGAACATCCATCATCCTCCTGTGGTTCTGCCTCTGTGAAGTGCAGTGCAAAGGGGGATGCTGGATGCCAGTGAGTGGAGATCTTCCTCTGACTTCATCTGTGTACCAAAAGCATCTCACTGCCTTGAAACCAGAGGTCAAGGCTGAGCTGATCCCCTGGAGATGTGGTGCCTGAGACTTGGTTGCCCAGAGATGCAGGGCCCATTGCAAACACAGTCCTGCGCCACGTGGTGCAGGCAGTGGGGACTTGTGTGCGGAGCACTGTAATCCCCTCTGCTTAAATCAGCAGAGGGAAAGGACACACCACCCCAGCTTTCTGCTGGGTTACCAGCTCCCACCTTCCCTTCCAGAGATTTTTTCCAAAGCTTGGCCTTGATGCTTTCCAGTTTGTCAGAAGCTTTCTGTTTAATGACAGTTGTTTTCTTATCCAGACCTTTGGAGTTGAATTTGAAACCCACTTTATCTGATAAATGGCTTGTAACCTCCTCCCTGTGGTTTGGCTTGTGGGATCTGTGACAATGTGCAATAGTTTATTGTTCCCTCTGGTGGGGGCTGGAATGTAAATCCCCAATGTTGGCTGGGGAAACCAGGAGCTTGCTGCCTTTATCAGCCGCCTGGAGTGCTTACAGAGGTCTGACATGTTCTCCAGGGTCTGCCCATCCCGAGTGAACTGCAAGGCAACAGCCCAAAAATAATGCAGTGCATGTAACAAGGAGCAAGGGAGGATACATATGATGTAAATTCAGTAAAAAAGAGCCTCTCAGAATTAATAAATTCAGGGAATGCGGGAAGGTATTAGTAAAACAACCATGAAGAACTTTTTCCCTGCTTCTCAGCAGAGATTCTGAGGGGAGGTTGTGTTCATTTTGCAGACTTGAAGTAGTGGTATGATTGTTAGTTATCACTTGTATTATCATTAGGAAAGGGCTCTCGGTGAGTATAAACTCTGGACATGATAAACTGTAGGGTGTGGTTGAATCTGTAGTGTGTGCAGGAGGGGCAAGTGGGCTTGCTCTCCGTGTAGCAGGTCTGTAGATACAGCCAAAGAGAAGTGAGTGCAGAGCAGGTTAACTTATTTTTTTTGATTTCAGCTAACATTGCTCAGGTGCCTAATGCTCACTGCTATGTGAATTTAAGTAGCAGCAGGCTTTAATCCTGGCTTGTACGGCGGCCAAAGAATAGGATATGTCCCCCCCAGAGAAATGCTGCGCCTCACCTCCTCATGCAGGGAGCCTTGAGCATTGAAGGCAGCTGGTCTTGGTGACACCTGATCCAGCACCAAAGTGGAGAAGAGGTGTTGGCCATCTCAGCCCTGAGTGCGCTGATGAGGGGCTGTGCTGTGGCAAGGATGGTGCAGCTGCAGGAGCCAGGAGGGGTGCTAGTCTGCAAGAACTGACTTTCTGCAAATCAGGCTGTGCCAGCAGTGAGGCTTATGGGGTTAAGAAAGATAGAGCACAGATAATGTCTGGTTTTGTGAGCTGGAGGAAGAAGCCCTTGCATTGCGTGCTGAACACAAACCACGTTTCTCCCCAGGGTCCTTCTGCACATTGTGTCCAAGTGCCATGAAGAAGGACTAGACCACTACTTACGCTCCTTTATAAAGGTCAGTCATGACACACTGCTCTGCAAAACTCCCTGCTGGGAGCAGGCACACTGCTGACGCTGTTCCTCTTGCCTCAGTACGTCTTTCGAGCTGAGAAACCCAGTGCCACACAGGCGAAGATGACCCATGAAACCTTAGTCCTTTCCATGGCCACAATCCTGAAGCAGTCGGCAGATTTTCTAGCCATCAATAAGCTGCTCAAGGTGAAGTATTGGCAGTACTTGGCTGCTGAGGGTGGAAGGGAGGAAAGGGGAGGTGGTCTCATATAAAGCCCATCCAAACACTTTCACCCATCCAAATCTACCAAAAAGATGAAGCTACCAGGGCAGCTTCTCGCATCCTTGTCCTTGAGGTTCTCCCCTCAACACAGGAATTCTTGCAGGGAACCTGAATGTGTAAAGGCTCATGGCAGGACACAGCAAAGGGCATTTTATTTTGCAAGTTTTATCTATTTTATTCAAGCCACAGGAGACAGACTGAGTCCCTGCCATGCTGGCCCTTTGCAGGGCTTGCACCCCAAACTCTGATGGTTCCTTGCAGGGTGCATTGGGGTGCAGCGGGGATGAAGCTATCCCAGCCCCAGGATTGGCAGGACTCCTCCAGGTAGCAAAGACACTCTTGCCAATGTAGCTGCGCAAGTACAGCCAAGCTTACAAAATGCCATTTGAATGTGAGCTCTCCCTCCCACACTGCTGCTTCCTACACAGTCAAACATGTTCAATCCTGCTAAGAAAAATAATAGTATTCTTTGTTCGTTCTAGTACTCATGGTTTTTCTTTGAAGCACTGGCGAAGTCAATGGCAATATACTTACTGGAAGAAAACAAAATCAAGGTAAAAATGAACTTTTTTGATGCTGTATTACAGAGCCATCACAAACAAACTCTCCACTAAAAGTTTTTCAAAAAAGCTATGTAACTCTGTATTTAAAAAAAGTGACAAGCTGAACAGCTGGCCAGATCTTTCCTCTTTTTATCTACTTTACTTTTTCCTTCTTCCCCTTTTCACTCTCAATTGTAATTTAAAAATTCCAGACCTCCTTATGGTTCACGCAGCCCCTTTTCTGTTACCAGCTGATGCAGTTTCAGCCAGTGCTTTCTTTGTGCCAATGTTTTGTTAGGAAACAACATAAACTAATGCTAAAGGGAATTTGTGCCTGCACTCGGTTGTCCCCAGCTGCTCGCTGGCAGCGCTGAGTGTAAGATGTATTTTTGGTTTCAGCTACCCAGAGGTCATCGGTTCCCTGAATCCTACCAGCATGCTCTGCATTCGTTGCTGCTCGCAATCATTCCTCACGTGACCATTCGCTATAACGAAATCCCTGAAGAGTCCAGGAACGTCAACTTTAGCTTGGCCAACTTCCTGAAGGTCAGCAGTTTCTTTCCTCCTCCCAGGCTTTTACCAGAAAAATAAACCACAACCCAATTAGAAATAAGCAGCAAGCAAATGTGTTTGTACCTTATTGTCTCTTTGGCTTCTTCAATAATGAAAATTCTGGAGGGGATAAGCTTTCCCAGGAAAGAAACTTTCTCTTTTCAAGAGAGGCACTATGATTTGGCATATGTTGTGGAGGGTTTTCAGTCATGCCTAGCAGCTGTTGAAAACCTGAGAGGAAATATATGTGCTCTCACTTTAAATATATTTGTTGTCCACTGGAGACTTAAGTGAGGTCATCCAAATAATTCCAGAGAAACAAGATCAAGTACGTTTTGGAAGTCAGCAGCAGCCTGGAAGATCAAATCTGACTGTTGGCAGGACAGTAATATGGAGATTGTTTAGGATAATTGCCTTTATTTTTAATGACTGATCATATATTGCTATTTTTTCTCTAGCGTTGTCTGACC
Source organism: Neomorphus geoffroyi (assembly GCA_033558235.1). NCBI lineage: Eukaryota > Metazoa > Chordata > Aves > Cuculiformes > Neomorphidae > Neomorphus > Neomorphus geoffroyi. Next base: position 14,278,212 of record JAUMJM010000045.1, read on the forward strand.
TTTATGGACAGAGGATTTGTTTTTAACTTGATAAATGATTACATTTCTGGATTCAGCCCAAAAGACCCTAAGGTAAGCAGTTTTGTTTCTTGAAAAGTGGTTTACAGTTGTACATCTCTGTCAGTCAAATCTCTGTAGTGATTATTTTCTATAACTGTTGGAGCCTTTTAGACACCATTCCTGCGCAGTGTTCAGGAGGCAGAGCCTCTCTGTCTGGGCCGAGAGCCTGTACGCAGCTAAGCTTTAAAACAATGTAAAGAGTCAGAACTCAAGAGATTGATTGATGGTCTGTATGAAAAAGGTAAAGAAGTCCCAAGTGACAACCACATGCATAAACACTTAGAAGGAAAAATACAAAAAATTGCCAGTTATTACTAAGCTTCACCAAATGCTATTTAGATTCCCCAGTCCTTGTGCAGCAAATCATTGACCTTGAAGCAAATGAGTCAAACTGAAAACATAGATTGTGTTTGTCTTTTTTTTTCTCAGTTACTGATTGAATACAAGTTTGAATTTCTTCAAACCATTTGCAATCATGAGCACTACATTCCTCTGAACTTACCAATGACCTTTTCCAAACCCAAACTGCAAAGAGTTCAAGGTATGTCCTTTCTCAAGAGACCAGATAGAGGACTATAATTTATTAGTCTTGATGGCATCTGACCAGATGGAATTGGACTTGGTGACTAGGAAATTTATGTTCTGTTTAGCCTGATTCATATTAACCTCAGAAAAAGATGCTGTTCTGGTGGGTTTACATCATTTTGCTCCAGAATGGTGTGCAATCAGTCTTTCCAGTGTTCCCTATATTTAAGTTTGCATGAGAGGAACAATATCTGGAATAAACTGCCCCTATTTCAGTAAAAAACAAATCGTGCAAGTGTGATCTGTTGTTCCCATGAGGGTCAGCATCCTCAGAAGTGGGGTGTCTCATCCATCAGTGCTGTAGAGAATGGAGATACAGGAGAACAGATTGAATTCGGTGCTCCACTGCCAGCTGTCATTGTTACCACAAGGACATTTAGTTTACCTTCTTCTTTCATTTTGAACAAGAGCATTGTGTTGCACGGTGCATTCGAACTTGTACTCAGACCTGGGCTGAAGGCAGCCAGCAGAGAATTTGAGCCCATGCCAGCCCTTAGTGCATACCAGGGGCATAGGGACTGTGGCACCATCACATATCCAGGCTGCTTTTGCTGTCACGCTGTGTCCGCTTTGGTCCTGATGCTGCTCACCACAGGACAGGTGGGGGTTGCCAGGGACCGGCTGAGCTGAGGCACTGTGCAAATGTGGATGGCTGGCTGCAGCTCTGCAGAGCTCAGCACAGTGCTGAGCCCAACGGTGTGCCTCACTGCCCTCCTAACGTTGCTATAGACATTGCCTCATTCTTTCTAGGTCTTAATTTTTCATCTCAAGAGATGAATACAGTAAAGATATATACAGTAAAGATTGCCAGGTTCGGGTGCTAGTAGCCTGGCAAGATAAGTACTGTAGAAGAGAGAGAGACGTTTGGGATTCCCCATGTGAAAGCTCAGTGGATTTATTCTCATGCAGGCAGGGGATTTTCAGTTGTGCCTCAGGGTGCAGCCATACAAATCCCAAAGTGGTTCTCTTTACACCCAGATAGCAGATGCAGCAAAACCTGTGAAGTTTCCCTTATTTTTGATATGTTTCTGACCACTCAGACCTTTCTGGACCAGCTGCTGATCTTAAGCTTGCATCAGTTTGGCTGCTTGCCTGGCATAGTTTAACAAAGCACATTGCTAGAAATGGCTGAGAAAGAGAAACACACACAACAGTGCCTCCTTGTTGCTTACTACTGGCACGATAACATAAGGATGCTCTTTCTTGGTTACCATTCACCTTCGCATTTGCAGTGGTTAAACGGAAAAGCTGTATGGGCAGCTCAGCTTTCCCCTGCTCTTTTACTGGGACTAAGTCCTATCAGCTGAGGTTTTATTTTTAAGATACATGTTTTGAAATAGTAGTACCAATTGTCATTCATGCACATCTCTTGACAGTAGAGCAGCCTGTCCTCAGGTAGCCAAAGTGCCTTTGCTGTGGTGCTTGTGCTCTGCCTGCCATGGTAGAGGCACGTAGTGGTGCCTTTCCATTGCAAACTTGTCTGGTTTCATGGACTGACCTGTGATTACAGGGGAAAGCAGACTCAGAGATGGGGAGATATGATGTGCACTTTACCAAGAAGATATCCCCCTGGCATGCCTCAGCTCTTTATCAGCTTGAAGGAAGAGAAGGGATGTGCCCAACCCTCTAATACTCTGCTTGCGGGAAAAGAAGGAATAGCCCCCAGGAAGATGGATAAAGAGCAGAAGCTGGTGCAGCCAGGCCTGCAGGCAGAGCACATCCCTCTGACCACATCCTGTTGAGTTGGAGTGTTACATCTTAGAGCAGTTTCTCTGAAACATCTCAACTATTAAGCCTGGTTGCTGGTAAGCATTCCAGCTGCTTCGCCTGGGGGACATGTGTGTTTCATCAGCCAGAGCAAACCCCCAGGCCTGTGCTCACAACCAGCATTACAGAATTGGTTTTGCGATGTGGTGATAGCAAAGAACTCAAGAGATTTACAAAAGCTGGGAGTTAAGCAATAGCCTTACAAATAATATTGAAACACGACATAGTGTTCTATTTCTCCCTGATTTAGAACTTTACTTATTCCTGTTTATTTTTGCTGTCATTTTATTTGTCCCTTTTCTTTTTACACATGAATTAGATTTTTTTTCATTTGCTGTGGAACGGTTCACTTCAGTAGGTACGTCCAACTGGGATCACCGAATCTTTTAATGTCAAATTAAATACACAGCTTCCAATCAATTAGCTTGCATCCAACTAATGAAATAATCATAATGCGTGACACTTAGGCATTTGCTAATATGACTAACAATGAAAGCTAGATAATGCTCCAGATTGCTTTCTCTTTCCTCTGAATCAGACTTTCACAAACCAGTAAATGCTACTTATGAATCAACGAACTTAAAAATATCTTTTGCAGCCACAATGCTGTCAGAACCTTTTGGCTGGGATTTTCAAAGCTGTATGTATGCACCCTGCCTTACCACAGAAAAACTTTAGCACTTGTGGGATTTAAAAAAAAATACATCTGAGCTTATCACACAGCATTTGTACCCTTTGGGGGAAGAATGCACAGCTCTGGGGTTATCCCTCTGGGAGGCTTAGTGCCAAAATGCGATAGTCAAATATTGCCTGTTGTGGCTCTGATTAGGCATATGGTTTTCCTGACAGAGATAAAGGTGTCAGGGCAAGGTCATTCATAGCAGCCCGAGCGCACACGCACCCTGCACTGAAATCTGTGTCTCTGTCACTTCCCTGCTGTGTTATCCAGGCAAGTCAGTGAAAATGATGCCTTACCATTTTAGCAGCCGCTCATTTGATCACAGTACAAAGCCTGAATCTATGTGAGATGCAGGGTACAAGTTAATTTCACAAAGGTGATTACTGAGCTGCCTTTCTGCTGGCAGTCAGTGCGGGTTTTAAGGAGCTGTGTTCCATATCTGCTGGTGGGAAGCTAAGGGAGTCTCAGTTTTTGGCCTGGAACCTTGCCCTGGTTTCCTGGTCTTTGAAGTGGGGCTGGAAAACTCAGCTGTGCAAACTGCTGGATGCAGTAGTGGTCAGTTGGCACCGTTCCTTGTTTGCACCCCTCATCCTCGCCAGGTGTATTTGCCTTTTCTCTGCTTTCTAACCTGACGAGAAGGAATGCAGATTTCACAAAGGATGCGGAACAAGCTGCAGAGATGATATTGCATGGGCTGGGAGACTGTGATAAACGCATCTTCTTCACTGCCAATTACCACTCTCACAGCTGCTTGGTGGAGGTTGGCACCTCTGCTGCCTGGGTGGTTTGGGGATTTGCAAGGATAGCCCCCAGACAGTAAGTCATGCTGTCTTTCCCTCTTTCATTCCTCTCTGACTTTTACAAATTACTCTTTGGAGCACTAAGCTTTTTAAAGCATCACATTGCAGAAACAGGGAGAGCTGAAATGAATGATTAGCCTGAACTGGAAGATGCCAAGTTCTTTGGTACGACTTAACTCAGTGGTGGAGAAAACTGTAGTCAGTTCAGGCTTTATTGGAAGATCAGTGCATAGACAGTGATGAACTGTGTTCGCAGACTGTTGTGGCTCACATGACCGTTATGTCTTGCTCCGAACAGATCCTTTAACCACTGCCTTGCTCTTTCTTTCAGATGTAAATCTTGAATACAGTTTAACTGATGAGTATTGCAGGCATCATTTCCTGGTGGGGATGCTTCTCAGAGAAGCCTCTGTTGCCCTGCAGGACAACTACGATATCAGATGTACAGCCATCTCAGTCTTAAAAAATCTCTTGATAAAGCATGCCTTCGACAACAGATATCAGCACAAGGTCAGGCATATTTTGTTGGGTTTTAAATGTAATATTCTTGACTTTTATGAAAAAAATCACACATCAGAGTTTTAGATCTTGCATGGTGCACCAAGGGTGTTCTCATTTACTTTTTAGAGAACTGTTGTAACTGATAATTATGGCATAACAGTAGTAGGTCAGATAAATTATCTAAAACCACAAGCAGTGCAGTCAGATAACTGCAGCACTCTTATTCATGCTGAGTATTTAGATAATAAAGCCCTAAGCCATTAAGGAATTTGAGAATGTCCGTAACCAAAAGGCTGTTCAACAAAATTAAGCAACATAAATGTCATTTCTTGGGCTTATGAGTATCCTGCATTAATATACTGTAATTAAGAAACAGGACTGATCTCTGTTGGAAGTCAGCTGCATGTTTTACTAATTAGTGCATCAGAGAGGATCTGTGGATTCTCATGAGATGCTGGATTTCCGCTGGGTAGCTCTCAGCTTTATTTGGTCAGAGACTCAGCGTGTGCTATTGCTGAAAGAGACTGGAAATGGGCTTGATTCTACTCCCTGCTGACCCGTATGTCCTTGAAAGTGCCCAGCTACCTGTGCAGGCACTACCTGTCCTTGCTGTAGGCTGAAAACATGGCACTGTGTAGAGTTCAGCTCCTCAAATTCCTCCTAGTATGCTGCATTCTTGAGTTTTATCTGGGACTGTGGATAGCCTCCTGGGCATGAACGGTAGGAGCAGAGAATCGGATGTGCCTGGGGGTCCTGGGGTCTGCATGGACCCAGAGCCAGCTCCTCTCCCTTCTCTGCTTGTTTGGGAGGGCTGAGCAGGAGATGGACTTGCATTTCTCTGCAGTGAGGATCTGTGGTGACTTGCACAGCCTGAAAACAAAACTGCAGCCCATGATAGTTGGCAAGACTTGATATTTCAGGAGACACTTGCCAGCTCTCAACCAAGACTGGGTCAGAGGCAGCCTGTTTCTGCTCTGGATGCCTGAAACCCCTCACAGTAATTCAGGACCTGTTTACCCCCTTGACGTGCAGCACTCTTCGTGCCTCCTGGAAAACACTACCTCTTAATATTGTCACACCGGGTTTTTGAACGCGTTGTTCTTCAGACTTTGTGACCAAGAAACAGCCTGGAGGCAGGGCAGGATGCCCAGCTGGTGTCCCAAGACACCAAAGCAGGTCTGTTGCAGTCTCACTCCATCCAAGGAAACTGCAGCTCCATCAGTGGCTGAGAGAGAGTTTTCTCAATATTTGGCCATTTTCAAGATTTCTTTTGTCACACTGAATCAGAAGAAAAATTTGGATTCTTGTATCAGTCAAAGTGTGCCATTTACTTCCCAGTGACTGGGAATGGTATTCAGCCCCCAGTATCCCTGAGTGTCCTAAGCTTGCTGCTAGAAGGGTAATACCTGGCAGCTCTGGAAGTGGAGATGAGAAGCCAAAACAACTCATGTCCTCAGATGACATATACAGTGTGTAAATATATATATATGTATGTATATGTATTTTGGCTCAAGAGTTTCTCTTTTTCTCTTCATTAAAAACTTGGGGGTCTTAATGTTATTTTTCTCCTTGTCTTTTTTTCAGAACCAGCAGGCAAAAATAGCCCAGCTCTACCTGCCACTGTTTGGGCTGCTCCTGGAAAACCTCCAGCGAGTGGCCAGTCGCGAGGCGCTCTACTCCTGCGCAGCTGCCTCCAGCCCTGTGAGTAAAGCCCAGCAGTGCCTCTTTACCCTCCTCCTTGGTCCTTCTCTCCCCACACACTCCCTGTTCAACTTCCACTGCCTGCAGCCAGGCTCAGCTTCAGAAATAAGTGTGTTTTTCTTCTCCCTGCAAACCCATAATGTGCTTGTTTCTTTTAATTTGGCTTTTCCTATGGCTTTGTTCTGTCTGTAGCGCTGGGTACCACGTCTCTGCCCTTTAGCTTGCTGTTGTTTATCGTATTTCTTTATGGTATGCGTAGTGCCACAGGTGAGATAAGTCCCTCCAAGAGCAATGAGTTGCGAAAGGACTTGGCCTCAGACTCCAGCAGCTGTTGTGGGCTTAGCCTTACAGAGTAGATTCCTCTTTGTTCGGGGCAAAACAACAACAAAAAGAGACATTTGAGAAAATTCAAAATTTCAACTCAAATCCTGAAAAACAAAAGGGAAAAACCTGCTATGACTTCCTTTAATATGTTCTGCTGTAGTTTGTACTCCTTGTTAAGGAAGTAAAGAAATAGATTTTTTTTTTTTGAGGCTACTCTAATCTGCCTTTTTTGTTTTATTACTCTTTTCTATAAGAAAATAGGTTTATCTTCCATTGGTCACAAAAACCTTATATTGCTTTACAGTCATCCAGGGATGAATTCATGTGTAGTTTTGCAGCCTCCTCAAATACTTCCAGCCTGATTGCAGACAAAGATCCAGGTAAATTAATTTTTCTAAACTGTAAATTCCCCATTTATTTTGAGTGTAACTATTGCCAGCCCCCAAAACCTGAAATAGTCATCTGCCAAAAGACCTCTTAGAGTCTGCACTCCCTGGACATGATGTTAGCCCAAATGTCCTTTCTAGATTAATCACCTTTTGACATGGGGCTTTGGGAAGCCCCATCTGTGCTTCCTGAATCACATTTTCTACTCCCTCTCCCTGATTGTTGAGGAGTGCTGGTCCAAAGGGGTTAATTGTGGCATTTGGGGTTTTTTTCAGCCTGCGGAGCTGCACTTCCAAATGGCCACGCAATGAAGCGAGAGGATTCTAAAGGATCTCTGAACTCAGAGGGGGCAACGAGTTCTCCAGATCAGAGTGAAAATGTAACGTATCTGGGGTTAGAAAGAACGGTGCTCACTGCACTGATCTGTGGGCTGTGTTAAATAAAGGCAAGGGAAAAGGAGTTCCCCATGGTAACGTTCTCAAACGCCAGTTTATAAATACCTCTGTTTGGAAGCAAAGAAATTCATGTTTAACAGAGGAGGTCACTCAGGGGTCTGGTGTACTTTCCCCCTTCAAACATCTCTGAGGCAAATGTGTAACTGTTGACAGATTACTTATCAAAGATGAAAAGCAAAATCCATGGGGAAATTCTCTGCTTCTGTGGTGCATTTATCCATACTCAGGCATGATCCCTGTGCATGGACGGGTGTCAGCCTGGCCAGTGTCCAGTGCATGGTGCTGGGAACTGTTTTCCCCACGTGACTGGAAGGCAAAGCACTGTGATGTGAGATGGCCAGAGACTGCTGACTTAAAAGAAGATGGCATTTTTGTAGGATAATCAGCACAGGCTAATAACCACAGCCCCAAGCTTGGCAGAAGGTGACCATGGTCACACCACAAAGAGCTCTGACCTCACTATTCAGACGTGGTGTACTCTCCTCATTGGCAGATTGCACACATGAAAATCAGGTAGGTGTGAAAACCAGCCCCTGTTTTTTCTTAAGGTGCTTTCCAGATGTCTGTGGTTAACATAAATCATTGATCCATCTTTAAAGACTTTGGCTCTTACAACAAGCAAGGCAAAGATTATCTGGGCTCCTGCTTGCTGTGTCCTGACATGCTTAGGAGAGGTGGGACCTTTGAAGCTCTCTCACATGAATCACGAAGCTACAAGACCAAGTATAGCCAAACACTTGACTATCAAACTGTTCATATGCAGCAAAGCTCTGAGCATATGTTTCAACCCTGCTGGTGGGGTTTGCGGAAAGCGTTATTGCTTGCAGCTCAGCTCTTCTGCACAGGTAGACATCCTCTTCTGTGTACATTTTTCAGAGTCTTTTCTGTCAGGGAATGCAATATCCACAAAGCCATTTAAAAGCAATGCCACATGGAGGAGCACGGCTTTAATGCTGTTCTACAGAAGAAGACACGTTGCTTATCGCCTGTTCCCCTGCAGTGAGTTGAGCGATGACTTGATAGTTTGGCATGGTCAACAGCAAAGTTCTGGATATAGCACTGTATCTCCAATTCTGAACTGAATGTTTAATTCTGTTTTATTATGACTCACCTACACAGCTTGTTCTAGAATAAACAAAACTAAGATCTGTGGATCACTCTCCAAACATGTGAGGCACAGCTTTAAGAGAAGCGTCTTGCTTAGAGCTGAATCATAGCCATTTGTCAGAGGAGACAGCTACAGTGAGCACAGAGAATGCAAAAGTATTGGTAAAGCTTTAGAAGTCATGTTCCCCACCACACAGGGCTGAAGCCTTTGCCACACAGATTGACTCACCAGCAGGATTTCACTTGTCTTTGCCTAAGTCACTGAGTAGGAGGAAAACCAAGAGACATTTCCAAAAATCAGAGGGGAAAAAAAAGTTATTTTCTTAAGCTTAAATTTCCTGGGTTTTAGATAACTGACTTTTTGTTTTGAAGTATGGATCTTTAACAGAAAGTTAAGATTCTTGCTTTAAACTGTGACAGCTAATGAACTGTTTTGTTTGACAAGAAGTAACTTCAAAAATATCTGAGAGCTTAGATGCTGCAGAAAGGAGGGAAAGTGAAAGCAGGACTGCCCTGTGTTTTGCTGGATACGCCATCATTCCCTGCCCAGGCTATTTTTTCCAGGCAGAGGCGCATTTAGCTATGTGTCTAGGATTGCCAGACTGCTCATCACTGGATGGGCATCGACTCCAAAGGATGAGATGTCTCCAAAGCATAGTGCTGCGAGGGTGCACATGTAGGGGTAGAAATGCTGGCACATCTGGTATATGCTGAGTTTGCTGTGCCCACACTGCACAGTCCCTGACCCCATGCTCCACTCGGGCGTAGCCCAGGAACCCAGGGCCACTGGCCTCTGCGTCACATCTGTGTCCCATTAGATCCGCAGAAGCTCCACGAGGAGCAGCGTGTCACACTGCAGCCGGCTGGACCAGTTTGAGATCCGGACGCTCCTGATGTGCTACCTCTACATTGTGAAGATGATCTCTGAAGGTTGGTGGCTCTTGCTCACTGTGGGGGCCAGCTAGGAAGACAAGAGGCCATCACAATAATTTTTGGTCTTTTAGGGCCTCCTTTGATTTTTTTTAAATCTAAGTGCATTGGTTTTTTTCTTTCTTTCAGATACTCTTTTAGCTTACTGGAACAAATTCTCCCCCCAAGAGCTGATCAATGTCCTTGTGCTTCTGGAGTGAGTATCATGAGGCTGCAATTCAAACACTGCACCTTTGTGCAGGCAGCACTGGCAAAGCAGATGACGTGAGTGTGATGTGCATCGTCGGGTGCACACGGTCCTGGGCAGCATTAGAGATGTCTGGCCAGGGTGTAATGAAATGCTCTTTCCCCCTCTGATAAGAAACAAGTGTGTATTGAGGGAGCAAGGTGAAATGGCAGTGCCCTGTGCTTCGTCCAGGCTGTGCAGAGGTTGTCCCAACACTCACAGGTGACCAGAGCTCAGGCGCAGCTTCGGCCACAACTGGCACAACCTCTGCTTTGCAGCAGGTTTGGTGGAATAGATGGGTGAGGAGACGAAGATGTGCCTTAAGGGTTGGAAAACAAGGGTATGAGGCCAAGTAACTTGTAAATACAAACCCTAAACCCTCATGCACAGCAGAGTGTGTCAGCAGACAAGGACAGAGTAAATTTTAAATGTTCTGAATCTTTCCTGATCTGTAATAGATATCTTTTTTTTTTTTTTCTTCTAGGGTGTGTTTATTTCACTTCAGATATATGGGAAAGAGAAATATTGCCAGGTACTGTGCTCTTCTGCCCAGGGCTGGGGTGAGAGGGCCATCCCTGTGCTCCCAGCTGCAGCCGAGGCACGAAGGGAATGTGCACGGCCACGCTGGGCAAACCCAAGCAGGCAGTACGCCTGCAGGGCTAGGACTCTGCTCAGTGCTGTGCTGCAAGCAGAGTCCCCTCATCTTAGCACCCTGCCCCTTCCCTCCCCTCCAGCTCCTGCATGAGAACCCCAGCCCCAGGCACTCCTGGCTGCCCGAGCAGGTTGGCAGTGTCCCCCACAGCCGGCTGCAGGTGAGACACCAGTTGCATCTCTGCTCCCTGAGCAGCAGCACTGCTTTTTCATTAGCTCTAGGGCAGGCAAGACCAGGGTAGCTTGGTCAGTCTTGCTGGAATTGTTTGGGATAAACCAGATTAATGACTTTAAGGGAGGCCAGATCTCCATCCTGGTGCCTTTAGTAATCCTGTAGTGGTGTGACTGCTGCTGCTGCTTGTCCAAACCCACAGTTTTCACTTCCCCTTGCAGGGTGCACGATGCCTGGTTATCCAAGCACACGGGACCCGATAGGAAATCCCAGACAATGCCAGCACTCCGCAGCAGAGCTGGGGGGATACAGGTGCGGCTCCAGCATCTGGGCAGCTTGGAGACCTCCTTCACGCTCAACCACAGTATGTACAGCAGAGTGAGATTGAGTTTAGCCTGTTGATTACTGCACAGAGCCATTTTCCACCTGCTTCTTGTTGCTTCAGGATATTCAAACTCTGCAGAATTACAGCAATTGCCACTCTGCTTCGGTGGGGTGACATTTAAGCCAGCCTCTTAAAAATCACCTTTGGGACTTAGGACTTGCATGGCTTTTTTTTCTCATCTGTCTTGGTTCAGCTCCTTGGCTGAGTGTATGTGCAAGTGATGCCCTGGGTTGGCTAGTGAGCAGGACAGACAGGAGAGCAGCCCCAGGGGTGCATTTCAGCCCTTTGCAGAGACCTGGTCCAGGATCTGCTTTAAGCCTCTCAGTGTGAAGGAGTTTTGCCCCACTGAAGCATCTTGCTGTCTCCCCTCTGCAGATACAGCTTGGACACATCCTTCTCTCTCTGGCTTTAAAGACAGTGAGATTAAGGGGAAACACTGACATTGATTTTCTCAGTTGGCATCAGGCTGAGACAGCTTCTCTGAATGGAGCTGGCAAATTCAACATATTGCTGTTCTTACCTCATCTCCCAGACCCAGTGAAGTACAAGAGGAAAACCTTGTCTATATCAGCATTTAGTGGGAACTGGAGTCTTGAACACTGTTTCCTCCTGATTTGTTTTCTGTCTACAGATGCGGGCACCTCAGAAGCAGATATTGTGCACCAGGCATTACTGGAGGGCAATATTGCCACCGAAGTGTGCCTGACAGTCCTGGACACCATCTCTTTTTTCACTCAGAGTTTCAAGGTCAGCATTGAAATCAAAAGTATTGTAGAAAAGTGTACTGTATTTTTGTATTCATGTTGATTTTGGCGATCCATTCTCATAGAGTGGCAGATTATGGAAGGCTTTACAAAAACAAATTGTTTGCAGCTTGTTTATTTTCCAAAATGCTTAGTGTTTCACAGAGTCTCGGAGTAATTATGCACTTATGCAATCCTGCAATTTCTTCAAAACTGCAAGACCAGAGAAAATTATATGAACATTATACCGTGAGTGCAGGCATTACAAAAATAGAATAAGGGGAAATGTACATCATATAGAAACAAAGGGCTAGAGGAAAGGGAAATAAAGGTCTAGCATTCTTAGAACTGTCACTGTTTTCTACCATAAATTGCCTAGAAGCGAGGCCCGGATTTCTTTGACTTGCTGTACATGACTGTCTCTGGAGCTTAGGCATTCCAGCTGTGGTTACCAGTCCACATAAGACCACTAGCACTGATAGAAGCAGTCTTCTCCCTGTGGTGATTCACACTGCTGGTACTCATTGCCATCTGTAAGAATCAAAGCCTCTGTGCTGAAGAGAATCCTAGGCTAGCAGCAAAATACTGAAATACTCTTCCCCGAAGTGTGGTTGGAGGAATCCTGCTCATAGCCATGTGTCTTGCATAATGTCACAACTGTGGATTTCAGAGTCAGCATAGTGGAGATTTCCTTTTTAGATGAATTGAACAGTTTGACGCGGAAGTTCATCGTATTCTATGCTTCATATCCATTGCTCTTTTTTGTTACAGAGCTAAAAAGCCTTCATGATATGTATGTTAATAGTCTGGCAGCAACAGAAGGATATAGATGCAAGAATTAAATCTTGCTTGATTTTTTTGCCTCTTTTTGAATATGGCTGAACCACAAAACAATGTGATTTTCAAACCACAGGATAGACTGGATTCCCTTCCGCTTTAATGGACTTCTGCTTTGCTTTTATGGTCATACGGTGTTACCGCACAGAAGTGTGCTCTGTACTGCAGTAAAAGTGCTGATGCTGTTCTTACTGACAGAGTAAATTAATTTGGTTAAAAAGGATGGATCCTAAACTTACTCTGCTACAAGATGGGTATAGGATGCCAAAAACCAAATCTGAACCCGCCTAAGGATTGCTTGGGCTGGCAATGAGATAAGGATTGTTGATTTTCTACCAATATGGGATATCCACATCCTTGCCTGGTGGCCATGATGCACCAGGCTTCCTGCACAGTGGCTGCAAGGATGATGGCCTGCACAGGCAAGGTAACTCTGCCACCTAATTCTCCAGTTAATTCCATTTTACCATATCTCCAGAAGGTGCAAACTGTCAAAACTTTGCAGGAGACAAGGGAAGTGTACTGACTTACTACAGCTACAGATCTGTCTTTTTTTTTTCTCTTTCTTACTTTTTTGGGCAGCGAACGAAACACTTGAGACAAATAACTATCACTGTTTTTTCCATTTCTTTTTATGTTGGAAACAGCTTGTTTTATTTAAAATAACTCTAGGCAACTGATGAAAGTTGTACAGGTTGTTAAGTTAGGTTTTGGGATTAGTGATGCAGAAGTGATAAAATATTTTTGGTTTATTCTCTGTTATAAAAATAGTCCCTGACCAATTAGTGTAAGTTTGTACTGGTTGTCACATTTATTTGTTATATTTTTACTGAAGACCCCGTTCCGTATGTGGCTTAAGAGCTGATGTGATTAATTATGCAAAATTATCTCTGTTATTTCCTGCTTCAAACACAACATTTCTGCAAAACAAATTCTGTCTTGCTTTCCAGACCCAGCTTCTAAGCAACGATGGCCACAATCCACTCATGAAGAAGGTTTTTGATATTCATCTGGCTTTTCTCAAAAATGGACAGTCAGAAGCAGCTCTTAAGCACGTATTTGCCTCTCTGAGAGCTTTTATTAGCAAGGTATGTAATGCATGACTCCAAAGGTGCAGGAGAATTCATACAGGTATGACAGAAGAGACCAGTACACTTAAAATCCCCTTAAACTGATATTTCATGTTGTTTAGAAAACGATTTCTTCACTGATTTAAAAACAAGCCCAGGTTAAGCTGTTTCAACAATTATTTATTATTTATTGAATATCGGGAAACAAAAGGAGAAATTGTGAGGAATTCCCTCACTTGTCTTGGTCACAACATTGCTGTTCAAGATTAGTAGCTGTTCAACCAAAACTTGGTGCTTCTTGAATCTCTGCCCCTAACTGTCAATACTGCTGGCAATGCTATTGCTTAAATAATAATTGTACTGACAAGCTCCTCCTCTCCCACTGTGTTTGAAAGAGGGTAGTATTTATTGAACCACTCTCTAGACTTTTCTGAGCCCTGGTAGGCAGTGGGGCTATTTAATCCCTTGAGCTTAAGCAGTGTCAAAGCTGCAGCTAACCACGTTAAGACCAGCGATTGATTCTATTGCTGACTTTCCCCTTTGTGCTTGTCAAACCCTGCCGCTTCTCATAAGTATATTTTTGAGACCAGATATGCATGCAAACTCCATTCCTTCCAAGCTGCAAAGTTATCAGGAATTCAAAAATAATTAAAATCTCTCAAGTCACTTGAAGGCAACCTGTGATTAATAAGGTAGATCCATGTGGGATGAGATTGCAGCCAGGCAGAGTGTGAATGTGAATGTGTGCAGTATGTGAATGTTACGCAACAAAACGTTACTTCCAAAGGAGGTCTTGCGCTTGTTGTCGAGCACAGGTTGATTAGAGAGACTGCTAACCTGTTTTTCAAAGGTGGAAAAAGTCTGTCTAGGACTGAGTTTTGGGTTGTCCTAAACAAACACAGGAGAAGCAGAAAATGCAGAAGTCTTCCTAGCTACCTATGTGGCTCCAGACAGGACGGTCTCCTACGGATGTTTTTCCATGAGGCTTCTGAAAGTCTGCCAGATTGGCAACCAGCACTCACAGAAATCATTCCGTTTTCCTACAGGGGCCAATACATGTTTATTGCTCTGCCTTTCTTTTGAGTTTTCTGCTTGGCTGTGATGTTCTCAGCCTTGAGATCCATCCTGCTGCAGATCTGCACACCCCCGCTCAGACGCTCTCTCTGTACATCTCTTCCCCTTGCTAGTTGAAAGTTTGCTTAGCCTGAAATAGATGTTTTGTGCCTATAGCAAATAAGAGACTTTCCTTGCCTCCCTGGCAAATTGTCTGTGATTGCTTAAATGCAAAGCCAAGCCTGCACACCTGCTCAATTTGATCTCACCATCAGCCTTCAAAACCTGGAGCCCTTCAGGGCTTCTACACTTGCTTTCCAAAATGCTGATTAGATCAACACAGGTTGTGGGTTTGGCTGCTGCAAGGATGAGCAGTGGGGTAATTTTCTTGGATTTATGCCTGCCTGAATCCACGCCAAATTTGGCATCGTGGGTCTTCAAAGATATGAAAGGTTGATTTCAGTTAATTTCTCACGTTTCCCCTATGACAGGACACAGTGTTGCTTCTGTAAAAGCAAGATATGAGCCCAGCAGATGGTATCTATAAGGAAGTGTTTTCTTTGCCAACCATTAGTCCCGAACTTCCTTTTAAGTCCCCCAAAGGGCTTTTCTAAGGCCTAACATGACAATAAAATAGCTGGAGGGGTATGCGTCTCTCCATTTCATGGCAAGTGCAAGGATGGCACGGTTTCCTTCAAGTTTGTTTTGAATTATGAAAGATGCACTGCGTTGTTTTGGGGTTGTGTATCACTGCTAGCTATAAAATAATGTTAACCTGAAGAAAACCAAAAGTGAGTTATATCTTTGATGCAGCTAGAAGGGACAATTTGTCATTTTTATGGCCTTCTGCAGCTAATAATTACAAGAAAAAGAATCCCCCTCTTATCTAGGATAACAGCAAATGGTTGCTGGGTGGGAAAAACTCCTGAGATTTATTCTGCACCTCAAAATATCTTGCTTTCTGCATTAAATCTGGCTACTTGATAGGCAAAAGCCTTAAAAAAAAAAGAAACATCACAAGAAGGCGAAGAACAAACAAGGCCTGTAGTTGTGTGCATCTTTAGTTTTGATTTTGGAATGAATCTTGCTTGCATGCATGTGTGCTGGGAATTCAGGAAGGAAGCTGTGTCTGTGTTACAGGCTAGGAAGAAGCAGCAAAGCTAGATTGCTCTTGTATGCTAGGTTTTGTTAGTATCTAAACCCTTCTTTTCAGACCATCACTTACAGATAATTACATGCTTGAGAATGGTCTTGAAATTAAGGGTTACAAAGGAAAACATGCACAGAGGAGGGGGCTCAGATAATTTGCCCTGCATTAAAGAGCAGCTCAGACACATAGATGTGAGACTGATGGAAATGTGTTGTAGCTGCCTGCTCCGTGTCTTCCTCTTCCTCAGTGCCTTGGCACTAACAGGGCATGGTAGAGGCATCGCCAATCCCAGACCCTGAAGGGCCAGAGCAGCAGATCCTTATTCCTTTCTTGTAACGGCTGACTTGGGAAGCTTTTCCCTGTCCTGTTAGCAATTTCCTGTGCTTTTCCTCCCCATTAGTGCTCTCAGGATGCAGCACCGTTACAGCCGTGTCCTACCCGCCACCGCGGCTGCCCTGCCCTCACATCCCTTCTGTTCCAAGGCCCCTCTGGAAGCTACTCACTATGTTGACTCCTGCTCTGGCCAATTAGAGCTGGAACAGCAATGTGCTCCTCCAGTGCACACAGAGTTATCGCTGCACACACTGTTCTGCAGCTCTTCCCAGCTGGTGTTCTGCCAGCTGGAGAGCTGCAGGCAGTACCTGGCCAGATTTCCAGCAGGCATACCCCCTTGTGTCCACTGCCCCGAACATGGTGCCAGGAATATTTGCATCTGCTTGGGCTTGGTCTGCTGAAGGCAGCTGCCTGGGGTCACAGCTTCCCTATGAGCAGGACACGTTTTCATCCCAGAGCTGGTGCAACGTGGAGGGAAGTGCATAGGGAGGGATCTTGGGCTTCTGCTGTGGCAGATTCCTAGGTGAAGTTTTTCTCTCTAGCATCGTATTGGAAATGTCTGAAAAGCCTTCGCAGGCAAGCAGTGTTCCCTGCTGACAGCAAGTACCAGCCGTATCTTGGGTGCCCGTGTACTGCCTGTGCATGCCCACTCGCACATCCCTGTGGTGAACTGCGTGCTAATCTGAGTCTGAGCATGACCCCATCTCGCTTTGGGAGAAGGATTGCATTACGGGCAGCAATTACTTAATAACTCATTTCCTGAGTGCACACATGATCCTCTGATGTTTATTTGCTTCTTTCTACCATATTTTTTTCTGAAAATATTTTTGGCCGGAGTCAGTGAACATCAAGTATTTGGTCAGTGTCTTCATCCTGCCTTGTAACCAGCGTGGCTTAGCGTAATCCTGGTGGTGTAGTCTTACTAGCCACAGCTCCTAGATTCCTGTTTTGAGACCCTTTCACCAGCATGCCATGGTGGTGGCTACAGCAGTACCTGCAAGCTTTTCTGAATCATATATACATATACAAGGAGTAGAAGGCCGTGGTTACAGCTCTAGCCTCAGACTTGGAGGAGGCAAGTGAATATTCTTGTGATATTTAGTACAGCCTCCCATGGGGAGAAGGTAGTGGAGTAGATAGGAGTGGCCACCATGGACCGTCCCCATGAGGACTGTTGGGTCTTGAATGGACTAAGTACATCTCTCCTCTGAATAGACAGAAAGCATAGTTGCCTCTGTTGTCTTTTTGTGCCAGGAAATTCCCTGGGGCTGATCCCCAGCTGCAGCAGAGGGAGGAGAGTGCCACTGTGCAATGCTTGAACAGCCTCTGCTCCCTCCAGGACGTGTTGGCATCACCCCTCTCCAGCCAGGTCTCTGTGGTGGCTGCGGAGGTGGCTGCCAGCACAAAACCCTTCCTTCTTCTGCTTCCCTGTACTCAGCCCACTGTGGCCGGGGTGGAAGGAAGCCGTGTGCAAGACCCCTTCCCTACCAGCCACCAGTCGTGACCACGGCCAGACATGTGTGCTGGTGGTCCCCAGCTCCAACAAGCCCTGCATGGAGGCAGCTGCCCGCTGGAGCAGGGCACCACTGCCGCCGTTTGCATTTCAGGTACAGCTGAGCTTGCCACCGCAGACGTGCTCAGACGTAGGTGTTTGGTAAGGGGATGGACATCCTGTGGCAGTACAAAGCGCTGGTCTTCCCCTTCTGCTTTTCTTCACCATGCTGTAAATCTCTTGAGTCCTGTTGCCAACCGAGGTAGCTCACGCTGTGGTTTGGCTTGATTCTGCTGCTCCCTGGGGCAGACTCCTTATGGGGAGCCAGGACAGGTCACTGTGTATTTTTAGGCCCTCTGGGACAAACAAGCCTCTTGTTTGTGTTCCTGAGGTCAAACATAGTTTTAGACTTTACTGGAGGGATATGTAGAAGTAGCTGTGTGAGCATCACAGGTCGTGTTTCCCAGAGAGGTCAGACTTCTGGCTGGGCTCCAGCAGATTTCCTAATGTGCCAGATGGCAGCCTTTGGTGGGAATGTCTGTGGGACCTCCCTCTCTGCCCTGCTGCTGGTGTTCGTGGCTTTTGCAAGAACATAGAACTTCTGTCTGTCCAGTATGGTGGACAATGAACCCAAAAGCTGTTGGGGAGTTGATAGACAGACATACACCAGCACATCCCCAAAAAGTGTGACAGCAAAGTTCACCTTTCTCTAGGAAACATCATTAAAAATAGGCCTGGAATTCATTCCCACAAATGCTTTCAGGCTCAAAACTCAGGCAAAAGCTGTATTTAGGCTGCCCAGGCTGGAGCCCAGTGTTTTGTCCCATGTTCTTGCCCATCTGAGCCATGTGGGTGTCATTTACTGGTGCATTTCCTAATATTTGATGCCTCTTGTGAAGTTTCCCTCAGCATTTTTCAAGGGAAGAGTGAACATGTGCGCTGCCCTCTGCTACGAGATCCTGAAGTGCTGCACTTCCAAGGTGTCCTCCACAAGGAATGAAGCCTCTGCTCTTCTGTATCTCCTGATGAGAAATAACTTTGAGTTCACCAAAAGAAGAACGTTTCTGAGGACACATCTTCAGGTTAGTGACTGGGGAAAAGCTGGAGAGCAGGATGCCTCAGATTTAATGAACAGATGTATCGATATAACTATGTCAACTCCTATCTGCAGAGGATTTTGCTGTTGTTATATGGATAAAAAATCCTCCAGGCTTTGCCTAGATCCTTTTTCCAGCAATTGTCCCAGAGCCCTTTGGGTAAAATACACTGCCATCAATTACTCCAAAGTTGTTGAGTTTTTGAAATCCTAGACACAAGACATATCTCTGCCCGGCAGGCTGGCCAGGATGGGGTGGAAGAGACAGCAAGAAGAGCTGCCATTGAGGCAGGAGGAGGGCTTTTTCTGGAGGTGCTTTTGCAGCATTATGGTTTTTTGACCAAAATTAGATACCTAGCAGGACAGGTGAATACCAGCTGGGTTGGAATGAGTCACGGAGGAAGGTAAATAATCAACAAACAAGGATTTGTATTACAATTATTATATTGTTGATTCTGTGAACTCGCTGTTCAGCAAAGCAGTTTGGTCCTCTGAGGAGTGTTTATCCTTGGGAGATTCGACAGTAAATGCTACAGTAACAATTGTCGCTTACATTGTGGGAAAGACATGATATTTTTCTATGCGTGTTTTATGTAACTATGACAATAAAACTCCTCTATTAGGGCTCATTTAAGTAAAATCTCTACCCTGTTCCAACAGATAATAATAGCAGTGAGCCAATTAATAGCAGATGTGGCACTCAGCGGTGGGACAAGGTTTCAGGACTCCTTGCTCATCATTAACAATTTTGCAAATAGTGACAGGCCTATGAAGGTAAGTTGGAGAAATTAAATCCCGTTGTGTGCTATCAGTCATTAATGCAAGACTAGGGATGCACTCAAGGAAATCTTGTTTAAGGGTAAGGCTAATGATTGGAACTATGATATATAAGCTTGTACTGGGCTGTGTTTGCTCAGTAAACAAGTATTGTGCCAACAGCAATAGCACCAGATGGGTCATGCTCCATCCGTGAGGCCTCACACCAAGAGGAGGGAGCTCTGCAATTCATGTTACGCTTTGCAAAGTGTGCTGCTTGCAAGGGTGTCCAAGGAGCTTTCAAAGAACTTGCAGCTTTTGAGAGGAATAAAAAGGGAGGGTTTGGAACTTCTGTTGCCAAAAGGTAGTAATCCTACCTTTTAGCAATTAGCAGGAATTAATTAATTTAGTGTCGGTAATATTAAGAAAGCTGTATTTCATGGAGATTAATGGTTGTATTTCTTTGGAAAATAATTGTCTGTCTGTGTTAGAATTAACAGCTTCTGCCCAACCCATTGAACAATATATCATCGCTGCTGCTTGTTCCATTGCACACAGTGTAGCTGCCAAAGTAGAATAGAAGGAAGAGTTTTTACAGTTCTGTGATTGACCTAAGGGTGGAATGGGAACCTCAATTAGGTGTTGAATGATGATGTAACAAAATTATAGTTAGGATACACCTGGCAAAACCCTCAGATCTTTTCTGCACGCAGATGTTTATGAGGGTTTCACTGAGAGAGCTTAAGAGCAAGAGTTCGAGAGAGGTTTCATTACACTGGAGAGAATTCTGTGCCACTGAAATAGCTAGGGAGCAGGAGCCTGAGGAGGGGGAATGTGAGCCAGGCTCATCATGGAGAAGAGGAAGCTAAAGGGGGGGGACCTAAGTGCTTTCCACTACTGAAAAGGGAGGCTGCAGAGATGAGGAGGTCAGGCTCTTCACACAGGTGTGGACTGGCAGGACAAGAGGCAATGGGCACAAATTGCTACAAGGGAAATCCCAACTTTACTTGAAGAAAAATTATTTCACAAGAATATGGGGTAGCCCTGGGACAGGGCTCATAGAGGAGGTGGGATTTCTGTCCTTGGAGATTATAAAACTTAGCTGGACAAGCTTTGCTCTAACTCAGCGTTGACCCTGCTCTGAGCAGGGGGTCAAAATGGAGCCTGTGTTTCCTTCTGTATTTATTACATTCCTGTGGTGAGAAGCTCTACAAATGCCTTCGGTGCTTTAGGAATTAAAGAGTGACCACATCAGAGACTAACAAGCCAGATGTTGAATCACATGGAAAATACTTCAGGCATGGTTTATGGTCCCATCCTGGGACATTTGCATGCATGGAGAACTTACGTCTTACTCTCATAGCAGCTCCTCAGGACACCAAAGCACCAGCTTCACTGTGGAACAGCCAACTTGGCATCCTGCACATGGCAAGGAGAGGCTGACCCTAAGCACACACAGGTTGAAATGCCTCTAATTGCATATGAAATACTGTATACTGTATGCAGTGTGAGTTCAAGCAGTAAAAGCTAGTCAGTCGTATCTCCCGCGCTCTCAGCATTTTCATATTACCAGTAAGTGGAGTGCTGAGTGAAGGGGTAGCAATGTTTTTTCTTTGGCAAAGCCCGGAACAGCATTTATTTCTGTATTTGCTTCTAATTAGATTTGTTTTGTGTCAGGCAACTGGTTTTCCTTCCGAAGTCAAAGATTTGACAAAGAGAATCCGTACAGTGCTTATGGCTACAGCTCAAATGAAAGAACATGAAAAGGACCCAGAAATGCTGATAGATCTGCAATACAGTTTAGCCAAATCTTACGCAAGCACCCCAGAGCTGCGGAAAACATGGTTGGACAGTATGGCAAAGATACATGTGAAAAACGGAGACTTTTCAGAGGTAATTCATGTAATTAAAAACATGGTGCACAACAAGACAGCTCTACAGATGACACGTTAATTTTCTCTTTGTACTTTGCAGGCAGCCATGTGTTACGTTCATGTAGCAGCCCTCGTTGCAGAGTTTCTGCACAGGAAAAGTGAGTGTATACTGTTTGGGAGGCAGAAGGATGATGATGCAGTGATGGGTTTGGGGGAGGTCAGAATATATTTACAGAGAAGTTTCTCTCAGTTTGGTAAATGATTATTTTAGAAACAAGCTAAAAAGAAAAAAGTAAACACAGTGGATAAAGCTAGAAGATGATGAGTATTTTTTAAGAAAGGAATCCAAGAGTTCAAACACAGGCATTTACTACCCGGGCCAGGACTGCTTAGACAGTCATGCTGGCACTCTGCTGAGTATAATAAGAACTGACACATCATTTCTTGGTTTAAGTCTTCAGTTTTATTTTACATTAGGAAATGTACGTACAGGGGAAGCCCATGTTAAAAACTGGCTGTCAATGCATTCATCAGAAGTATCACTATAGGTTATATGGAAAACTATAGATTACAGCAGTCAAAATTCAGTCCGAAAATGAGAGTATAGCTCTAACTATACAAATGTGTAAGGAACAGTCAGAGTGTTGTGGTTTAATGCAAAACAGGAAGGAAGAACAGACCTTTATGTTCTCTAATAACACCACTTTGCAAGTTTTCTTCTAAATATCTGTTCCACAGTTGATATATTGACCCCATTATTAATTTCTGTGTAAGGGAGTATTGTTGAAATGGACACATTTCAGAAAGTTAAGGCTGCATAAAATATGATTGCATGCACTTCCTTGGCTGGAAGGGTCATAAGTGCCTTATTCAGGGGTCTTGGATTCCCTCCAAATTCTGTAGTTTGTATTGCCTAAGTGGGAATAGTCAGGACTTGTTTTTCTGGTACAGACAACACATTTCACATGGCTGTGGAGGGGAGAGTATTAGAAGTTGACAGCTCTTTATTTACACCCTGAAGGTTATTTACCACAACCAGTGCTAAAGGAGAACTAAAAAAGAAGAGAAACAAATTCAAAGGAATATCAACTGAATACACTGTTATCTTTGTCACTGGCATTCTGTACACGTACCTAGATTGGAAAGGATTCAGTAAAGGCTGAACTACTCAAAGGCTTGAAGTACATAAAGAGCTGTGCTTTCTGCTAAGAGTGAACAATCCTATTCACTTACTCCCTAGCTCTCCAGTATCCAGCAACAGCCTTTTCCTTGCATCTTCTGTGCAACAATATATCCTTCATCCTTCTCCCCTGACTTTCAGTTGGTTGCAGCCCATTAGGTTGGTCAAAGATGACTTCCAGATAGCACACTGGAAAAGCTGTTGTGCTTGGTGTTAGTTGCATACGAGGGATGACTCCCACGGGAAATGGCTGGGGAGGTTCTGGTGTGTTCAGTCTTATACAGCAAATCAGTAGCAAAAATGGAAGTCAGGTCCCCTGCTACCTGTAGGACTTCACTGTTAGGTAGACTTCCTCCCTGGCCATTGAAGCATGACACATTTGAGATATGTTATTCCACAAATCCATTTGCTTTTGTCTGCTACAGAACTCTTCCCCAGTGGGTGCACTGCCTTCAGGAAAATCACTCCCAACATTGATGAGGAAGGTGCAATGAAAGAAGATGGTGGGATGATGGATGTACATTACAGTGAGGTGAGGTCCTGTCGTAGAGAGTACAGGATATCTGATAGCTGGTTGGGATTTAGTTTTAGGCTTTGTTTGTGTGAGCTCTAACAAATCATAGTTGTGCACTTGCATCTGTAAGGAAGACTGTTTCACAGCAATTTCCCAGGAGAAATATGCATTGAAGGATTTTCTGTGTAGAACTTTGATAGGTAAATCTAGTGTAAGTCCTCGGTTCCTTTGAAAGGCTTTTCTAGCAGGGAGACTGAAAAATCTACACCATATCTTTTCCTGCCACGTTATGCAAATGCTAGTTCTGCCAGCACAGGGCAGCGCAGCACGGTATTTCTAAGGAGGGACAGAACGCAAGTCAAGCTCTGCTGAGCATGAGGTCAGCTTAGGTTCCCCTTGATTTAGGGCTGTGCTACAGGACACCATGTTAGCAGAACAATCCAGAAACCACAGCAGGGCACTGGGGAAGTGGGCAGATCCTCGCATGAGTCATGAAGTCTCACAATTCTGCACCATCCCTGTACAACTGCGTTGGGTGGGCCACGTGGCTGAGTGAGGTAGCCCTGTAGCCCGGCTGCCCAATTGGCAATCAATCAAGACCAGGTTTGGGGATCCTTAGCATCACATTCCACTGCCATTGCACACATTTTCCTTGAATGTGTTTCTTAGACGTGTACCTCTGACTTCCAGTTCTGTCCTCTCCATACCCCCTAGAGTTTTGGCATTCTCTTAGAGAGGTAGCTATATGATAATATACTTGCTAGGTATTGTGCTAGTGATTTATTAAGAGTTAAAGTACTTTTTAAAAGTAATTTGTCTTTTTTTTTTCCCCTGAATTTGGAACACCTTTAAAAAGGCTGGGAACACACAGCGTTTAAATTTATATAACTGCGGTTCTTTATTTTGGGTCCTGCTAAAGTACCTGAAGATAAAATGGTTTTCTCTGCTAACTTTGACTGTTACAAACAACACCCATTTGGTGGCTCTCGTAGGAAGTCCTGGTGGAGCTGCTGGAGCAATGTATAGATGGCCTGTGGAAAGCAGAGCGTTATGAAACAATTTCTGAAGTTTCCAAACTGATCATCCCTATTTATGAAAAGCGGCGTGAATTTGAGGTAGGCATTTTCAACTGGTTTGCATCTGTCGGATCAATTTCCAGATCACTAAGCAAACAACAGGAGGCTTTTTTAATTTTGATGTAATTTTGATTGGTGTTGGAAGAGCACACACTGTGATTTGTTGCTGGTCATTAAACAAATTAGTGAAAGCAGTGGTCTGGAGGGTATTTATTAAAGCTAAAGACATGGAAGACTTGTATAAGTGAATAATTCCCACTGTCCTTCCCCTAAATAAAGCTGTCACTATCACGTAAGCTCATAAAAGCCGCTGATTCCTTTCGAGACTTGAGCATTTTAAGGGTTAAAGACAGAGTGACAACTGTTCAAAGAAAGGACTAGATCTACAGGTAACTCAGTGGCAAGTGGAGAGGAAGGAAGGAAGCTGTTATCAGCCCTCCGCCTTACTCC
The DNA here is from genome assembly GCA_033558235.1 of Neomorphus geoffroyi. Lineage (NCBI taxonomy): Eukaryota > Metazoa > Chordata > Aves > Cuculiformes > Neomorphidae > Neomorphus > Neomorphus geoffroyi. The sequence continues at coordinate 14,302,566 of JAUMJM010000045.1, forward strand.
TTCCCGACACCTGCTGTGACTGTGCTTTGGTGAGGCTGTTGCTTGACTGCTGAATAGCACTGCTTTTTCTTTCCCTGTCCCATGACACCCTCCACATCAGGACAGGATCCAACTATGTAACTGAAACTAGGGAAAGCCTTGATCTATTTTTTCATCATAAAGCTGGTTTTAATCAAAAAAGAATTTCTGGGTAAAGTACTGCAAGCTGCTCTACCCGTAAAGGCTCAGTCAGGGAACGTGCTGAGACAGTAGGCTCAGCCTTCCCTCTAAGGATGGTGCTCTTATTGCAGCCTGCAGTACCTTTCAGACCTGAAGCGTGTGCTTAGGACTGATGTTTTTCAAAGAAAACTGCATGAGTTCAACTTATTTAGAAATTCAAGTTTGAATTCTCCAAAGGATTGTGTTCACATATCTCAGTAGCTTCCAATGTTAGCTAGAATTTCCTGCTTGCAAGATTCTGCTTTAATTATGTCAAGATTTGATTTGCAGAAACTTACTCAGCTGTACAGAACACTTCATGGAGCATATGCTAAGATATTGGAAGTAATGCACACAAGGAAGAGGCTTCTTGGAACCTTCTTCAGAGTGGCCTTTTATGGACAGGTAAGTATATACACTGTCTTACCAGCAACCCCTCACCAGGCACCCTGGCCCCTAACACTGCTGCTCTGTCAGCCCTCCAGCTGAAAAGCCCGCTAGCTCCTCTAGTGCAGCCACTGGCAGTGTCTACGTGAGCGTTTTGGTATTGCACCCTTGAGCTGAGGGCTTGTGTCCCTCCAGCACCTCTTCGTTTATTCTAAAGTTTATGATTCTGCTGCTTTGATTTTCATAAAACAACTCAGCAGTTCAGAAACAGCTTAGCGGGTTCAGAAAACACCAGGAGGGTGTTGTAATTATAGTTATTGTAAGTTACACAAACACAATTTAGTGTGTATAGTATATAACCAGTAACGATATATAACAATAGTATATAAACAGTAGTAGTAATAGACATTTTCTTCTACAGACAATTGCTGCTCCCCTCTAGATATTAGTAGAGTAGAAGGTTACTGGAGAAAATGGAGTCAAAATACGTATCAGTGTGGATTACAAACTCGTAGAAATAGTTTGTGGGTTTTTTTAATAACTGAGGTAGTTGGAAAAATGGACAAAATATGGTGCTCACAGTCCCAAGAAGGAGCATGATCTTATCATATCTGATGAAATCTGCTGAGCCTGAAAGCAGTTAAATATTTTTCTAATAAAGTGTGTTAGCACTCATTTTCCTTGTGTTTCTCATCTATCTCCTTCTGCCTTTGGACCCATAACCACGGGGGAGATGCAGGACCTCTCTTTAGAAAATGCTACGTTAATTATATTAGCCCTGCCCTTCCTGGTTCCTTTTTCTAGAGGTTATAATGAATACTCCTGAAACCATCCTTGGTTTGTAACTTTGAACATCACAGTTATTACACACACAACGTATCTGAACATTAACTTTTGCTGCACCAAACACACATTTTATTTCTGTCCTCATCTTCAGCTTTGGGTATGTAAAAAGTTAAATAAGGCTAGCAATACATGAAAGGAAACGACTGCTAGCTTGGTTTTCTAGAAGCTGTAGAAATAACTGCATCAGTTCCTAAATTAAGCTATGTAACCCTAAAAACTAACCCCTGATACAGTTCTGCACTTGAAAGCTTTGCTGGCTTTATATGCCAGCTACACAGAGACAGTTTTAATACTGTTGCAACTTCTGACTGGAAGAGCTTACCAAACATGAAGTTTTCATGTTGTTTCCCTTACAGAGAGGGACTGGTGATGCAGGCACAACCTTTAGTGCAATTCCATCTCTACAGCAAATATACTGAGTTCCAATTCCCTAAATACCAGAGGAATCAAAGCAGAGGAAATATATTTATTTATTTATTGCTTGAAATCCCTTTCAGCTTACAAAAAGTCCTTCTCTTTTAGACTGTTCACGTCTATCAGGGCTCTTTCAGTATGTGTGCCTTTGGTTTTGTGCTTTTCTTCCTGCTCGCCTCTTTCCAGCCTTCCTAAAATTCAAACATTGGCCAAACCCCTCTTCCACATATTTAAATTTCTTACTGGTCATACTCAAGCCTTTGTGCTCACGTTTGTGTTTGTTGAGGAAATTTGTGGAGTTTTTTACACAATTTTTGAAGGAAGCTATTAAACAGGCCAAGTTCAGTGAGTCTTTATGCAAACCATAGCATTGTAAACCTTTTTGTCTTTCTGAAATGTTCATAGAAATTTGCTTTCAAAGTAGCTAATCTAAAATTAAGCTTTTTTTCCAAGCAAAGAATCCCATCTATTCCTCACTACTTGTTTGTCATTAATGCTAGACGTTCTTTGAAGAAGAAGATGGGAAGGAATACATCTATAAGGAACCCAAGCTGACAGGCCTCTCGGAGATCTCCTTCAGACTTGTTAAACTTTACGGAGAAAAATTTGGGTCGGAGACTGTAAAAATTATCCAGGATTCTAACAAGGTAGAGTTAAACTGCTTGAACAAGCTAATGAAATGCTATTAGCCACGAATATCGAGGCCACATTACAAGAGAGTGCACTGACAAGCGTGACAAAAATATCAATTGTGTTCTAATACTGTTCAGAGCCTGGGACTGCACTGCTCTAAGCACTGTGCAAATGGAGCACAAAAGGATGAATTTTGCTCTGTGGAGCTGAAGATGGGACAAAACAGAGCATCTCTCCCTTCTAGCAGTAGGAAAAGAGGAGCGAGCCCTGTCTTTCACCCTCTTACAAGCACCTTGCTTCCAATTGCCCTTTGCATCTTCATGCAAAGGGACGTGTTGCACAGCTTGACAAGTTTTGGTGTTGATCTGGCTCCCAGGTAGAAATAAATGAATTGGGAATTACAAATGAGAAGTTGCAATCCGCATCTTACCGTGCCCTGTTGCTGGGAGGCACCAGGAGCCAGCACAGAGGAGCGGATGATTGGAAGTGGAATTACTTATTGCTTTGACACTGCAAGTCTACAAAAAAACCTTTTGTGCCCTTGCAGCCATAGCTCCTTCTTTTTCTATGGAATATCCATTAATGCTCCCTGCAAGGGCTGTTCACACCCTTAGGCTGCAACCATAGATATGTCTGGCTTACTATAGGTGATACTCGTGATCCCAAAGTTTGCTTTATTCACGCCTGCAGATTTGCGTGCCACGGCAGAGAACCATATGAGGCTCATGGCCTGGAAGCAATATGGTCATGTTAGAAGGACTAAGTAGTTCAGGCATGTACTGTTTTGTTGGATGAGGTGATGTGGCTACATGTTCCAGATACAGCTTGTTTGGCACCAGATGAGGTACGCCTTGTGCCACACCTCCTTGTGTGTCTGCTAGCAGATGGTCTGGACATCACAGCTGAAGTCAAAGGGAGTGTTTTGTGAGTTGTTTGCCTGCATGCGATGGGGCTGGGTCAGCAGGGAATCATTTTCAATCAGATCCTAGTAGATAAATTTACTAGTTATAAGTTATTGCCCTTTGTTCTTCTCGTGAGTAACCTTCTTATTTCACAGGTCAATGTTAAAGACCTTGATCCTAAGTATGCCCATATTCAAGTGACTTACGTGAAGCCCTATTTTGAAGACAAAGAAATCTCTGAAAGAAAGACTGAATTTGAAAGAAATCATAACATCAATAGATTTGTATTTGAGACTCCTTACACTTTATCTGGAAAAAAGCATGGCAGTGTGGAAGAACAATGTAAAAAAAGGACCATTCTAACAAGTAAGTAAAAGCATCTGAAAATGAGACTTTGTATTAGCAACTATTTTTAGACTATTTTAGCTCATGAAAATATCCCCAAAAAGTAAGAAATTCTCTCAGCTTCTTAATCAGAATTGTGATGCAATATTCTGGTCGAGAGGGGGAATTTACCTTATACTTGTATGTGCAAATTTTTACAAATTAATAAATAGTGCTGGTAAATTATAGCCTTGTTCAGGATTTCACACCCAGAGAGTAAAACCCTGGGGACAAGGATCTGCTTGGGTATGTTCTATGAAGAGTACTCCTATGTGCTGCATGAGTTTTCAATCTGTAAACTTCCTTTGCTCTTTCTGCTAGCTTCGAACTCTTTTCCATACGTAAAGAAGAGAATTCCAGTCAATTATGAACATCAGGTGAATTTAAAACCAATTGATGTTGCTACTGACGAAATAAAAGACAAGACAGCAGAGCTGCAGAAACTCTGCTCTGCTGGCGATGTTGACATGATCCAGCTGCAACTCAAATTGCAAGGCTGTGTTTCGGTGCAGGTAAGGCTTCGTGTATTTATATACACATCTCCAAGTGAGTCATCTTTTCACAATGCAATGCATTTACTTTCCAGAAATCATTAACTACCTCGTTTGCAGCACTGCAGCCATCAGCCTGCCAACACAACTTGCCCTGCCACATACAGTGGTATGTTTGCAGGTGGCTCATGGTAATTAGTATTTTATCAAGTAATGTTCACAGTGTCAAGTTCAAGTGTTGCACATTAGTTGGCCGTGGCTGAATGCTGAAATATACTTAGTTCTTGAAGAGTGTACTTTAAATATCAAGCACAAATAGCCTTTTTGTGAACTTGACTTTTCTCAAGCTGGATAAACGACCTTAAGACTCAGACTACATTGTTTTTCTAAACAGAAATAAGAGGGAAGTATGAGAAAACAAAGTGCATCTCTCTCTTTATCTCCATTTATCTTTTGGCCTTAAAAAACCTAGATAGTGTAACTAATACTCAAGTTTTGAAACTTCAGATGCCTCCAGTGACATTAGTAATGCAGAGTTGATGGCATTCAAATAAGATGCTAATGTTTGTAAAAGAACAGAAGTGTTATTTCCTTCACAACTGCCTTTAAGTAACTCAACAGAAGTTCTAGCATAAATGATTTCTTACTTCTTTGGTTCTAGGTTAATGCTGGTCCCTTGGCCTATGCCAGAGCTTTCCTAAGTGACAGCCAGTCCAGCAAATATCCTACTAAGAAGGTGAATGAGTTAAAAGAAATGTTCAGGTAGGATTTCTAATGTGATAAAAATTAGCCAGCAGGCTAACAGCACGTTATCTGTTTTTTCATGATATTTTTGTCTCTCTCCAAAATCAGCAGATGCTGAATGCTCAGATGTGCCTTAGAAAGATCCAGGTCACACAGGGTTGTGGGTGCTTAGACATGTGAAAAAAGCAGTGTAACTATATACATCAAGAGCTCCCAAGCTCAGGGCTGTGATCTCTATAGGGTGATTTGCTTGAATGCCTGCTTCAATGGTTTGTGTGGGTATTTGAGGATACAGTGTGAAGAAAAAGTAATAGGTTTGAAAACCAGAGATCCGACAGTCTTGTGTTCAGGGATCTTCCATACTGTACGTTGTTTCCCAGTCTTTCCAAAGGGATTTTTCACTTAATAATGGTGAACTTGAAATATTTTAAAGCAAATCCCTTTCCAGTTTATGTGTGACCAACTCTGGTGTTTCTGTTGCTAATTTTTGAAACTATATGACTTTCATGGGCATTTTTATAACTAATGTCCTTCAGGGTAGGTTTTACCTCCAAACTTGAAAGTGTCCACCAAGATATAATCAGACAGTCCTACCACATTCCTTTTTGGACCACTTGGGCAAAACCAGTTGCCCACCAGCTGCTGCATTCATTACTGTGTGCTAGTGGCTCCCATTTTGCCCATCAGTCACTGTATGGAAAGAGCAGCACTGGGGCCGATCCTGTTTTCCTTCAGTGTATTGAGTAACCTAGCAAACCATGAAAACCTGGCACACGTGGATGCAGAACAGAGAGATGGTGGCTTTACTTTCCAGCTTTGCAGTGCAACCAGAAGGACAAACACAATCTCTATTTCATGAAAAAAAAATCCAAGAAAATCCCAGTTGTGCTTGAAATGAGGCTCAGGAAATGAGTAACAGTAACCAAGAAAATATTGCAGCTTGCCAGGATCTGAATTTCTTTCTGGGGGGTGTGTCTGCTGTTAGCAACTTGACCTCTCAAACACACTTTTACATCACATACATCCAGATCTGTCAAGCCCTGTTCAATTGATTTCCTTCTGTACCTGACCATGGTTTCCCTCCGTTTTGTGACCCTGTGTGCAGCTGGTTGGGCTTGCCTGGGATCTGCAAGTTATGTGTGGTGCTACAGGTTGGGGAGAAGGTGTGAGACCAGTATGTTGTACCACATGTGCATGTGTCTCGTGTCCTGAGGATACAGGCTTGAAGGAGCTCCAGCAGAAAACCCAATCTTGTGTTGCAGTCCCTCCTCATTCCCTGATCCTCTGTGCCAGTGGATCCTCTTAGAAAGGGACTTGTCCCAAACATTGGAGAAAAAGGGGAGGAGGGGGGTGTGGGGAAAAGATTTGCTTATCTATCTGGTTGTTTGCCTTAGTAGAAGACTGGACTATGCCCAGAGTTCATTTCTTTACTCCCCAGGAAGTTTATACAAGCCTGTGGAATTGCCCTGGAGCTCAACGAGCGACTCATTAAGGAGGATCAAGTGGAGTACCATGAAGGGTTAAAATCAAACTTCCGGGATATGGTGAAAGAGCTTTCTGACATCATCCACGAACAGGCACGTACTCTGTGAGGAGCCCACAGAGGTGGTTCTCTGTGCTTGAAAACTAGCTGGTGCTGAAACCTCACTGAAAACTAATTGAAAACTTGATCACTCTTCATGTTATTTAGCTAAATATAAAAAGAGGAGTCACTGAATGTGAAAAGTAAATGATAGTGGATTCCCGAAACTGATTTCTGTTGACTGAAAAATCCCTGCCTGGGGTTGGTATAGAGTGTGTATCAGGGTGGAGTCTTTGGTGACGCATACCATTAGTTTCCTGGCTGCTGGGGTCATCAGAAATTCTGTGTCATGTTTTGCCTCATGTCTTCTACATTGTAAGAATCCTGTGGTAAGTCACAGGTCAAAATTCTCTGGCAAAATTTCTGTTTCCTCAGTTATATTCAGCTTAAGTTCCTTTTTAAATTATTTTTTAATTAAAGGATGTTTTCGTTTTGGCCTAATGTCAACATACTCTATATAGACACTGATAAAATATTTTTGCTAATTTATATGACCTGTGTTTTAAGCTTTCCTTGGATCTTTCTAGGAAAATCCTTTTCAATAGTAGCCCCAGAGAGGTGAGAGATTCAAAGAATGGTTGCACTCCTAGCTAGCATCATGCTGTGAAATTAGATGAAATCTGGCTTCCTGAACCTCTGGCTCTTGAATTTTGCTGTCATTATGACAAAAGAAAGCTCATGCTACATTTATAGTATCAAGCACATAAAATGAATGGTACAGGCTGCATTGTGATTCGCAGCACCTGAAATTTAGAAGAATATTGTCAGGATCTCCCAGTTACTCAACACACAGTCCATGTGTGACTATTAATTAAAAATGCAACATTTTAAGTCACTAAAAATACACGGGCAAATTCCACAGTAAGTTGAGCAGTTGTTCAAACGAATGCAAAAATGTATAAGTGGCACAATAATGCAACTGCATCGGGCTGCCATGTGTAAGTTAATTTATGATAAAATAATCCTTATTTTTACAAATTCTTACAAAACAAGAACTTTTTAAGAGAAACAGTATGTGCAGTCTAACTATGGGGCTCAATTTTGTTGCAGGAGCATAAGGGAGGATCTATTTGAGATTAAGTGACTGCTGCATTTCCCGTACTTTTGTTAGATTTCCCTGCTATTCTGCTCATGACGAGCCATTCTCTTAGTGTGCAAACTACTAATTTTACACATTTGGCATACTCATTTTTTTCATGTACATTACCTAGCATGTATACTCCACTACTGAATTTTACTCAGTGATGTTCATTTATAGGAGTTGCCACCTGGTTACTCTAAGCTTGTTTGCAAAGTAAACCTTTCCAAGGCATTTAATTTGCATGCAGCTGTTGGAACTTTTGTGGTTTCAGAATTCTGCAATATTCAAATCCAAACCAAATCAGTCAGTTCTGCCCCATCGCAGTACAATACTTAAGATTATCTTAAAACAAAGAGACATTGTTAAAGCACACTCCCTATTGGTAGATTTACAAATTCACGGTCATGTTGCCTTCGGTTAATGGACAAAACATTACAGCAACTGAAATGTCAAAGTGAAGGTCTCACTGCAAAGGATATACTTTTGACTTTCTTGTATTATATCAAACGGCAGCTTAAAAGATAATGTTTACGAGCACTGTTCTTTATGGTTGTACAACATTACATAGATAACTGCTGACCTGAACTTTGTATTGCCATCAAATGACCTAAGTATCTAACAAATTAAACTTAATGGAACATGTTTTCCTCTTCTGCACAATTACTCAGTTAAACATATTAATTTAGGGTTCTCATTGCAAATAACATATGCTTTTCTAAATATTGTCAGTGCCCCAAAGCAACACAGACAATGCACTTAGTTTGAGATGGCAGGGCAGATGGGTAACTCAGTGGGTCAGCCTGTGACCTATTTACAGATCTTTTAAGAGTAATGTAAACACACACACAAAGATGAAATGTGGCTGAAAAGGTACAGGAAGCCTCGAAGAGGGGCAGAAAACTCTATGTCCAGAAACTGTTCATGAAGGCCAGTGATCTCAGTTTCACTAATGTAAGTTCAGGCTAACTAACTTGTTGACTGGTGAGCCACGGAGTGAAACCTGAATACACAGTTGGCTCTTGAGCACCTATATCAGTCCAGTTAGATCCTGTGCTGTAAGAACATCCTTCAGGTTATAAAGTACAAAATCTTGCACGTGGCATGATGCGATAAGTTTTTGCTGTATCCAGCTGCAGGTACTCCCCATACTTGCCAAAAAGACTATTAGAATTCTGTCACTGCTAAGCTATAATTTAAAAAATGCTATACAGAGAATTGTTTCTTGCCTATACTGGATAGTTGTAACTAAAAATGATCCTGTAATCCACAGAACAGTGTTTGTATGAATGCTACAGAAATTGCTAAATTACTCTTCTTTCTCATTTCTTTGTTATGCTGCCTTTGTGAAACAGCTTTGAAGACAAGGTTGGATATCTCTTTTGCATACCTTTTTAAACAGCTTGATTCTTACAATGAACTGGTACTTTTAATGAATTTGTGACTATTTTGTTTTGTCTAGATCTACCATGAAGACACAATGCATTCGCCATGGATGCACAACTCCTTACATGTCTTCTGTGCAATCAGCGGAACATCTGGTGACCGAAGTTACTGTTCACTCAGATCCACTGCTGAGATATAAACATATCAGTCATATTTTACAGAGCTTTCTCAGGAATACTTGGAACTGTACAAAGGATGTTTTTTCATAAAAATCCATGATGAGCAAATATTCAATTTTTTTTCCCCAAAAAAGTTGCCATGCTTTCAAACAGGGTGCTTGCTTATTTTGCTGAGCAACATTGAAAGTGCCTGGACATTGCACCACTGTGCTTGTTTTCTACTATTTTTGTTTTTAAGCTAAATGTATTACAGGACATGGAAAGGCAGTTATCTAAGTATGTATTGAATTGCTGAACTATGAATGGAAATGATAATGGTACTATGTAAAGTTGTACAATGGAATATAATAAAATGTAAAACTACTTTGTAAATAGAAGGAGCATAGATTATATAGAAATTAGCATTTTATCATATTTGCTGCTGAAAGCTTCGTTGGACAGGGAACGTGAAGGAGAAATTGTAGTCACTAGTTAAGAGACCTTGCTCTTCTAAAAGTGACTTGGAATCCAGATGCCCCTATTGCACTCACACCAAACGAGTAAACTTGCAGTAGTCTGGAATAACTAAAACCTAATGCAGAAATGGTAATTTTGATACATCCTCTGAGCAGATAATTCTAAAGTAACCTCGATGAAAGCTGAGCTTACTATAGCTGATTTCAATGTTGGATAACCTTTCACAGCTACAGGAGGGTGGATTGTGCTCACTGAGGACAACCTAAGGGATGGGTCATTTGATGCGAGGTTTTTGCTTTGCTACTCATGTTCTCACACAAATATAAACTCTGAGGACCCCTTACAGTGAGTTGGGAATTATAAAGTGCTTTAACACCTTTAACTGAAAACTCTGCAAGATGTGCTTTAAAAAAACATTGCAGCGCATCAAAGTAACTCACACAAAAAACGAGAAGTTTTTTAAAATCATATGACATGCATGTTCCCTCTTGTTAAACAGATCTGTTTTCTGAAAGCCCGCTATTTTTGTCTGACAGGTGGTTGGAGAAAATGTATTTTCCAGAATTCTTTTATTCTTTCTTCCACTCCCCAAAGCTTTAATACATTATCTCTCTATCTTTTTAATAAGACACTTTCAGATGCAGGAAGGAAAAAAAAAAAAGGTCAATAATTCTTTTACCCAGCAACATTTTTAACATCTGTGTTTTTCAAAATCCTATCAATTGTAAATATGGTTCCAGTAGTTTATATGGGAAGGTTGGGTCTTTTTAAGGATATGTAACAAAATGCCATAGTAAAAGGACTCTTGCTGGGTATTTGGTTTGAGTATAGTGTTTATAAAATGTTAAGCTTGTAATTTCTGTAACAAAAAATATCTTCAAATAGTAACTGGACTACATTTCAAAATGTTTATTATGCATGATTCTAAATACCTAAAATTAACTGTCTTCTGAGAAAACAATGTTGTGATCTGTAAATTCACCCATTAGCTGCTGCAAGCAAAATACAGATGTGCCCATGTAACAAATAGACCGCATTTCTGCTTGTATGTGCTTTTATGCCAGGCGGCCTCTAAATTTAGCATAACAGAAAGAGGAAGAAAGACTAGTAGGTTTAAACATGGTTGCTACCTTATTGATTTTCGTCTTTCAACAAATAATATTTAAAGGCAGGTAGTGAGAGTTTTCCAAATTGCTTTACTAAAATGTGATGAAGCTGTTCAATACTGGATACGTTACAAGATTTTTTTGGAGCTAATTAAACTCTACGAAACGCATATTTTTCATACAATCAGACATGATAAGATGTGGACATCCAACAGCTTTTGCACTATAGCTCTTTTAAATACTACAGCTAACTTAATCGTTTTCCTGGAATTCCAGTGAAATGTGTTTTCCTGTCTTTAATGTTCTGAAATAACAATTGTGGTTGAATTTTCTATTGCTGTTCCTTATTTTTACTGGAATTCCAGTGAAATTCTAACATATTTTTGGATATCTTTAATGGTCCGAGATGAATTTTTGTCTGAACTTCTCAATTTATTGTTGGTATTGGAGTTGTCCTGTTTAATTCCAGTTTAATGTAACAGAAAGCTGTCTCAGTAATTCAGCCAAAGGAAGTATTAAATACCAGTCCAATTAGAATATATATAGTCAGTATGTCAGAATCCATGCATTATTCTGATGAATAATGCAAACTACCATATCCTAAGGATTTGCCTTCTGTCCTGCAGGTAAATAATTTGACTGGATTTTTTACAGGAAAATCTCACAGGGAAAATTTGTGCTTTTTAGATGGGTTGCAACAAGACTGGCAGCTTGTTTTTTCTTTACATTTTCACCAATCTAGAAATGATAGGGAGTGGTCATCAATTATTTTACAGCTGTATCTGGACAACAATGCCAAGAAAGTGTTCACACCTTCTTTTCCTATTCTTTTCCTATATAATTGTCGCAATTTAAAGAAATTTATTATTTCTGGTTTACATAGCTTAAATGACAAATGTATCTGGGGAGCATAGTATATGTGTGTGTCTTTTATGTAGCTGATATTCACATTGGGTACTTCCTATTTGCCATCTTTTTTGGAAGAATACAAATGTTTAGTGTTAATGAACACTTTAGTTTTTCTTATATTGCCTAAGAAATGGCAGGTTTTTGGTCTGTAAAAATCAGTAGACATATTTCAAATTACAACCTGGCATGAACTGTTTCTATATATCAATATAGCTACACGTGCATATTTTATATATATGCCTCAATTACTTTTGCTGTAGAACTGCTGCATAACGTGTTAAGTCTCCAGAATGGATGCACTCGTAATTTTGCAGTCACTGACTTATTTGCATAAAAGGAGAAGAACAAGCATTTGTCAGTGAGGATTAAGAGTACCTGGCTACTCTCAGTATCAGAACTGGTTTGGATAATGTTATGTGCTAGAGCCAGATGGTTTGCAAGTAGGACATATGAAGTAACACAGGATCTGCCAGCACTTTATGTATGAGAACATGCTTGTAGAGATTTACACACCTAGACAGAGTAAGCAAAGTGTAAACACTTACTCTCTTCTTTGACTTACAGCTTTTTTGTCTGCAGAGCTTAGTTTTTTAAGACAAATCACTTCAGAGTTGCATTTCTTTCCCCAAAAAATCTGCAATCCAGAATTTACTGCAGTTAAGTATCTATTTCTACATACTACTTGATGTTCTACATTTCTTCTGAAATCAGAAGTTTTCATAAGATAGACCGAGAAATGGAAAATCAGGGATGTGAGAATGTCTGCAGTGTATAACGTGTTTATTTTGTTTCAGAAGCCTTTTGAACATATACCACGTGGTATTTTGATATAGAAAAAGAGTTTACATAAGCATAATGCCTTGTATCTCAGAGGAGATCAGATATATTTTTTTTTCCTTCTTGTAAAGACAGAGTCCCATGGACTTCACAGCAGCCTTCAAAATACCCTTAAATTTGACGTAACACAGCCCAAAAGAACTGGTGGGAAACATAAGTGGAAATCACGGGCTCAAAAGCCTCATCTACAAATGAAACCACATCTTAATTTATGCTCCTGAGGAGAGTAGCATGTGTTCATTTTGATGTTCACCGAGCTGAGTTCTTCTAATTAAACAAGGTGTTCTTACTGGATTTATGAATACTGTATTCAGCTAATTATTATGCAACCACGGACTGTCGTATTTAACTTATCAATAGTATATTTGTGTCAAGCAACGGTGAACCAATTACGGTATACACATAAAACTTCAGCTATTCGGGATATAAGATACTCTCTTTTCATGTAAATTTTACACCTGCTACTACATATTTATAACAGAAGTGCTTTTATCATGCATGTTGTATATATGTGTGTTGTATAAGCCCTGTTGAACCTTCTGTGTGTGACGACAGAATGGAACATTCCATTTGCCTAGGTTGTTGACTGATGTACCTCTAACACCAAGTAATACGACCTTACATTGCTCTTATTCTTGTTTTATTTTTCTTGAAGAATCACTAAGTTTGACAAGAAGCCAGGGCAAAATCACATTTCAGTTGATCCAAATAAAAAAGTTTATTCCAGGTCAAAATAAAACAATACACAACTAGGAAAACACAAGTGTTGCAGTAAGTGCTTTTGCTTAGGAGTTTTTTTTCCTTTGCAGAACAGGATGAGTGATCTGAAGCTAATACTGGTGTAACAGTCATGGGACTAAAACCTAGTCAAATGAGCTACGGCACTTGCTGCCTCTGTAATAAATCTTCAAATACACAAGTACACCAAATGAAATTGTTAACACTCAATTATGCAGCAGCAAATAGAAGAAATCCTGAAGAAGCACAAATGCCACACATTCAGCTCGGACGATCCTGAAAACATGATTCATCAGCAAACTTGAGACAGACATACAAATCCATACAAATGTATAAACAGAAAAAAGTTCTGAATCGCTAGTAAGGAAATGTCCCAGCAGATCGTGCTGCTTTCCTAGAGAATATTCAGTAAGTTTGTGATCACATTTTTGCTATGTTTTGTATTTTCAGTTTTCAAACCGAGACTAATACTCTTTGGGAATGTATTGTCACTCTAACTCAACTTAAATGGGCAATATATATATATGCCAAGCTCAGGCAGTTTTACTCACTGTTGCGTTAGGCACAACAACTATTGTTGCATGAGGTACAATTACTGTTATTTCCCTCACACCACTGGAAAAAAGACAAACTGCTTTTTCTACGGCTGCCTTCTACCACTGAGGATTCCCCTACGAGTCTCTTACAAGCCTTGGCCAAACAGCTGTAGAACCAGGTTCCTTCTCTGCTTCCCTCGATGGGCAGTAAAAGGCAAAGGAGTTACTCCATTAATAAATAGATGGATTAAATAGACATTGCTATTTAGGAAACTGTGTACAGAAAACTGATGCATGGACTTAAAGGAGCGACTTATGGGAGAAGAATAATGTTTTTGCACAAGCACACATGGTTCCACACCTACCCGAAAGTGCTCTTCAACGGATGTAGTTTTTATTCCGCATGATTTGTGATTTCTGGTGATGCTTGGGCAGCAGCTCGGAGAGAACTTGCAGAGTTCATGTCCATTTTGAACATGCATATCACAACACTCTAGATGTTACCTAGAAATACTGAGGTCAAAAAGGGAGAGGTCCTGTGAGTCAGACCAGATTTTCAGCTCACTATTTTGGACTTTTGTGTCTCAGATCCAGCTGTATTCTAATTGAACCCTTTCTGGTACTGACCGCAGCCATCTTCTGAAGACCCTGTAATTATGTCAGTTGAGACCTAAAGTATTGACAGAAGCTGCTGCAAAATCAGAAGTTAAAAAGGAGGAATCTCACCATGAGTGTGGGGCAGCTGAGGACTCTTCCACTCCCAAAAGGGACAATTCCCCACAGCCCTATGCTGCTAATTACTGCTGCCTCTTGTTGGACCTAGTAATCATGCAGTCACACCATGCATCAGCATCATTTGTTAATCTGAGTTAGGGAATATGTACAGAAATAAAATGTTGGGGTTTCTTTAAAGCATTGGCAAACTTGCTGCATGGCCCCACGATCATGTTGCATGGGTGGAAACAGCAGGAACACACAGCCAAGGGCACATCAGCAGCATGATCATAAATCATTTACACCAAGCATGAAGCCATACCCCAAGTACTTTAACAGATCATCTTAAAGATACCTCAGCTGTGTCTGTCTGAGTTGCAGTCACTACAGCGCAGGCGTATTGTCTTACAAGAACATGAGCAAGCATGAGATTTGCAACAGAAAGATGCAGGACAGAACAAGATTGAGAAATGGGAAGTCTCGGGTAGGTGGCAGGGATGAAAGGCTTTGGCAGGAGTACTGATTGCCATGTACCACGATGGGAATGTGATGACAAGCCAAGCCTTCTGGGAGGAGAGAAGAAGCTGGGGAAATACATTTCAGCTGCCTCTGATGACAGGCAGGCAGCCAAAAGCATGCGAACCACTCAATATGTGTTTGGCTTTGGCTCTCCCAAGAGAAAGAGCAGATAAAACAGAAAGAAGGAAAGAAAGCAAATATCAGCAAGGAAACTGAGAGCAAGAGAGAGGTCACAGTACCTTGGATCAGCTTTACTCACTGGCAGGCATAGTCCATGCTGGCTGTAGGTAGTCACACAGTCTGATCACAGTGATATAGCTTAAAGTTCCCAAGTCACACAATTTAAAGGTTCCACGTCCTGAAACTTCAAGCCACAGTTTTTATTTTATTATAATTGCAAGTCCTTGGGCACTCTCTAACAGCAAATAGGAAATTTGCTAAATCCTCTTTGTTTCCCAAGAATATAAAACCAAACAGGCAGAAAAGCAGAAAAAAGCCAATGTTAACTCAGGATATTCCCCACCCTATCATAAAAAGATCTGCTTCCCTTTTTCTAAAATGAGTGTTTGAAAAGCAGATGAACTCTTGCAAAACTCTTTGAAGCGCTGAGTAAATTCTGAAACGTTTTGTTGGTTTAGGAATAAGTAGTTCTCACTAATGAATTCTGGTTTGCCTTGAAACTGAGCCAAAGTTTCCTCTCTGATGGATCTGCACTAATTTTATAATACATGTATTTGGGTGACAATAGGGAGCAAGCATGCTACCTACCACAAAAATCTAGTTCAGAAGAGAAAGCCTTATCCCAAACGTATTCTTACCCTGAAATGGATGAAAATATCACTTGTGTGATATTCCCATTTATGTAAAAATTTAGAAAAACTACTTGCCATGTCACACGTGTAAAAGCAAAATCACAATTGGAAGTGTCGGTATTGCATTTGGAAAGGGCTGAAGCAGAGAGCATTTGGGGAAGTTTGTAGAAAGAAGACTGTCACACCTGCTCGGAAAAAGAACAATATGTATTTATGGTACAGATAAGAACTATAGAAATTACCTGAATTTGCAAGAGGAATTTTGAAAAGAGGATTTCTGCCAGGGGGATTGAGTAACTAAATTTAATACCAAGAGAATTAGTAGGGGATGTGCTAACATAGTTGATTTCCTGATGCAAGGACATGAGTGTCTTAGACACATTTCAGTAATAGTAGGAGCTGAGTGTGGATCTGGTTGTAAATGGAAAATGGCTTTGACTCTCAAAACAAGATCTCTCCGAGTCTATGTTCGTGCTGAAGCGTAATGTGAGTGCAGGTGGGCGCGCTGGGGCAGCGGGCAGGAGCAGGAGAGCGTGCGGTGCGTGGGTTTGCAGCAGAGCCATGGCAGGGCTTGTGGAGGGACCCTGAGAGGCACAAAAGGCTCTGGGGGAAAATAAAAATGTCACAGAATTACAGAATGACCTGAATTGGAAGGGACTCACAAGGTTCATCAAGTCCAACTCCTGTCCCTGCATAGGACAACCCCAACGTTCACACTATGTGTCTGAGGGCATTGTCCAAATGCTTCTTGAATATTGTCAGATTTGGTGCTGTGACTGCTTCCTTGGGGAGCTGTTCCAGTGCTCCACCACCCTCTGAGACGATACTGAAAAAGTCAGCAGATAAACTCTCTAAGACTCATTTTGGAGTTTTAGAAACAAGCATCCTTTATTTCAGCACTGGATGCATGAGGGAATGATTTCCATCAATCATGCATAACGAGACAAAAGCTGGGAAGAGAATATATTTCCCACTTACACGATGTACAAATTTTCCCAGAAATCTTATGCATATTCTTTTACTTTCCAACAACTAATTTTAATTTTATTATGAACTTCACAAGAACCTAATTGGAGCTTTGGAGCCAGTTCTCTTTTAGATTGGGAAAGGCATCCTTTGAACAGTATTGTCTGAGAAAAGCACTATTTGTAAAAAACATGCTATCAAGAAAACATGCTATCAGAGGAACGGTATGTGTCTGTCTAACTTTTAAAAAAACCAGTTACTTAGATGAAACTTTACTTTAGCTTAAATCAAAATATTGCAATTTTTGTGATAATAACTACTTCTTGTATCACACCCTCTGAGTGAATATTTTCCTAATATCCAGCCTAACCCTGGCCTGGCACATCTTCCTGACTTTCCCTTGGATCCTACTGTTGGTCACCAAAAAGAAGAGATCATGACTGCTACCCTGGGGAGCCGTTCCAGTGCTCCACCATCCTCTGGGTGAAGAACCTTTTCCTAATGTCCAACCTAAACCCCTCCTGGCACATCTTCCTGCCATTCCCTCGGGTCCTATTGTTGGTCACCATTGAGAAGAGACAGAATCACAGAATCAGGGAATGGTTTGGGTTGGAAGGGACATTAAAGCCCATCCAGTTCCAACCCTTTGCCACGGGCAGGGACACCTCCCGCTGGATCAGGCTGCTCTGTGGGTCAACCTTTTCCTAACATCCAATCCAAACGCCTCCTGGCATATCTTCCTGCCATTCCGTGCCCACGGCAGGGGCGTTGAAACTGGATGGTCTTTAAGGTCCCTTCCACCCCAAACCATTCTGGCTTCCCTCGGGCCCTGTCACTGGCCACCAGAGCGAGGCGCCCAGCGCCTCCGTGGCGCGGGAGGCAGTGGGTGCCAGCAGGGAGGCAGGGGGTGCCACAGGGGGTGACCCCGGGGGCGTCCGCGGGGCGAGGGCAGCGGGGGCGGCGCTGCCGGGACTGGCGGTGCCGCAGGTAGCTGGGGACAGCGTGGGGGCCCCGCCCGGGACGCGTTACCTGGGCGGGACGCGGCGCGGCTCTTCCCGTCTGGCCCGGCCCCCGCGACGGGAAGTGGGAGCGAGGGGGCCGCGCTGGGAGCGGGCGGCGCGGCGGAGCCATGGAGCGCCCCGGCCGAGCCACGCAGCGCCCCGCACTGCTCCTCGCCGTCTGCTGCGTGGTGGCCGCGGCAGGTAAGGGCGGGAAGGGAGTGAGGGAGAGGGACCCCCGGGCGCTCTTCCCGCAGCCGGGACCGGCCCGTGGCTGCGGGCTCCGTGCGTGCAGCTCCGCCTGTCCGAGGAAAACGCTACCCTGTTGTGCCTTCGGAATGGGCGCTGGGCGAGAGAAGCCCGGGCAGAGCCGCGGCGGGGCTTAAAAACCTCCCGGGAGAGTTTGGCAGGGTGGCCAGGAATCTTTTCGGCTCTGGTTTTCGGTTCCCGGCGCTGCCTCTGCCGTAAAATCCCGAGACGGAGCCCAGCGCCTTTCTCTCCCTGCGTGTCTTGCGGTGGATTCCGGGAAGGGTGGCGTTGGTGGCCGCAGGTACCGGGATGCGGGCTCTGCTTCCCCCTGGGATGCGGGAGCTGCTCCTCGCGGGAACGTATGTGCTGCTGCCCGCGGGATGCGGGCTCTGCTCTCCCCCCGGGGATGCGAGTTCTGCTCTCCCCTCCGGGGATGCGGGCTCTGTTTCCCCCTCGGGGATGCGGGCTCTGCTCTCCCCCCCGGGGATGCGGGCTCTGCTCCCCGCGGGATGCGGGCGCGGCTTCTCTCGGGAACGCGTGTGTGCTCTGTGGGTTGCGGGAGCCCTGGGCATTAACAACTTGCCTCTCTGTCTGCTTTGGCCATTACGTTCGCCGTTACTTTTAGCTTCCCTTCTTTCTGGAAGTACGAAACCGTAGTTGCAGGAAAGACGTCTGTGTGGCTGAGGGGGTTCCATAAGAAACGGGGATGGAGCCTTATTAGTTCTGTCTTTGCTAACGCTATGCAAAAATAGATTAGAAAATTGTAATTTTTAAACTGTCTAAAATTCTGTTTATAACTATGGAATCAACCTTATGGAAGTACTGGAGGACAAAATACAAATGTGTGGTATTTTATGATACTTTACAACACTTTTGCAATACTCAATGCAGAGTTGGTGCTTTCACATTACGGCTTTCCTTATGCAGGATTGCCTCCGCTCATTGCTGCTTACTGCTACACTCTATTTTCTTTGCGACATCACTGTGGTTTTGGTTTTTAAGAGTGAAATAATATCTTGTCTGTGTTTCATAGTTGGTCTTTGAGTTGTTCTGCTAAATTGTTGTAGTGATGAGATTTTAATAACAAAAATATTGGTCTGTATATTTTATACAGCAAAAGTGTGGGACTCGCCAAGCCAGTCAAGGAAAGCAACGTAAAAACATGAGCTTCAGAATTTTATAAATTAATCTAAAATGTACTATATTTAAACTTTTTATGCCAATACAGTTTATTAATTTATTTCTAAATCTTTACTATTCCCAGTTCTTACTTTGTGCAGTTAGAAATCTGCAAGCTTAATCACAATTACTTCTAATCAAACCCATTAAAAGGAAATGCATAGAACCTCAGAATGACCATCAGGGATGGCACCTTTTTTTAAATGGTTTGTTACTTTCGTAGGTAATAAAAAGCGTGATCATGAAAAGACAGAATGCTTGGAGCTGTGTAGTCTTGTTAAATAAAATATATTTGGGTTTTTTACGTGATCAGAAGGACCCAGTGTTTGCAAATATAAGTCTCTGATGCTGTTCCTAACACCTGTCATATGTTTTTGTTAGATGAACAGGTAAGAGGCCAAGATATTCTGGTTAGGTTCTGTTTTCTCAGAGGAGACTATTTTCGTAAGAACAAAAATGTCTCTTCTCTGCTCCCAAGGGCAGCTGTAAAACTGAACCAAAACCCAAACAAAAATCCCAAAAGATTTAAGTATTTAAATAAGCAAAGCGTATTCAGAGTAAAACAGGAAATCTCATTTTCTATGCGAGCATACATTATCTGCACAAACAGATGAACACACAGATAATAATGCCTAGTCTCCACCATTGCCTGTCCTTTAACCGTGCAAAGGTCTGAGAATCCTTCAGGAGCCTGATGGATTTTCTCCAAGTTCTTACAGTTGTGGGTCTTGAGAAATGTAAGATGATGGTGTCAATGAAGCTTTGATCAGAATTCTTGCCGAGAGAAGCTGTTTTGCCTTTCCATCTGCTCTCTTCCTTGTGCTAGTAGAAAGAAATGGGGCTGCATCGTGACCTGGATGGGAGAACCAGTCTCAGGAGAATTACCCTACACTTCCCCTACGCGCTCCCCCAAATACTGGAGCAGGTTGAGCCTGGTGTCATGGGACAAGCAGGTTTCCTGGGATGAACAAGACCTGTAGCACTACTTGATATCAGTTTTGAAGTGTTAGTGAAACTCCTGCATAACAAGGGTACATTCTTTCCCCAATGATGATGCCTGTAGATACCCTTGAGTAGCAGTCTTTTATTTAGTATCTCCTAATAGTACTCATTAGAGCAGCCCTTTAAAAAACCAAAATTCACTTTCATTTTCTTGGGGAATTACCAGATGGTTTATTTTTTCTAGAACTGGAGTCTGACACATCCTTTGATTTTTTTTCCTGGCAGTTGTGTATTTTCTGCCATATTTCCCTTTGTTTCTGATATGACCTTCGAGCTGTGTGACTCAGTGCACAAGAGTACCGAATGCACAAATGGATTTATCCCAGCAACTATCTCTGAGTTAAGGCTTTTCCTTTGCTTCAGTCTTGCTGTTGGGGAGCTGGAAAAATGTACTGCTCAAGTGCGGCAGCAATAAGTTGTTATTTGTCCCTCACTGGCTTTGCTCACTGAGTGAGAGCAAAGCATTGAACTTTTAATACGTGAGTAATTGAAAAAGCATTGTGGTTTCTTTGTTGTTTTTTAACATTCCTGATCCTGCTCGGATTGGGCTAAATTGTGGTTCTAACATACAGCTGTCACTTGCAAGTTTGTCTTTTTAAAATTTTCTCTCAAACTGCATTGGTGGATAATTTTTGGGTAAAGTATTAATTGCACCACAAAGTGTAAACGCTATTTTTAGTAAAGATTCGACATGCGTGATGCAAAGTTACAGCAGAAAGGACCTGGAAAATGAGACTCCACAAGCATAAGTTTCATTACCATAAACACTACATTGTTGCATTTCTGCAATTTCTCAAAAATTGCTTTTCAATGATTTTTGTGTGTGTGCATTTCTTACAATTATTTAAATTATTAATGAACGGAGATAACAGCAAAAAGAGAAACAATTTCATGGGCAGTAGCTTATCTGGTAACAAATATGAGCGGATGAAGCTGAGAAGCCTTTTGTGTTCTCGTTTGTGGGAGAGTTTAAAATCTAATGGTTTAAAATTTACGAATGGTAAAATGTGGACCAACAGGATTGTTAGGTGGATAATGTCTACTTTCTTTTAGGAGCAAAAGTTCTTCCACCTCCAACCAATTTGGACTACTCATTTATCCAAATCTGCACCCTGAACTGGACATGGAGCCCTCCAGAGAACGTCAGCAGTAGCTGTGACTTGGAGTATTCCAGCGACATTGTGATTGATGAGGTCCCTCAGAACAAAAGAGTAAGTTCATCGCTTCTTTAAGCTCTATTATGCTCTGGTAAATGTCTTATTGTGATAAACCTGTGGGTATGTAAGCATATACGCACATATATAAGTACAATTTTAATATAGCCTTTAATTTTTGTCATGGGATCAAAACCTCAAAAATTAGTCATACTACCGTGTGGGATCTTCAGATCAAAAAAATCTGTCTGCTGCTCTCTGATAACTGAGTTGCTACTGATAACACAGAAGTACCGTAATAATAACGTGAAAAGGCTTGTTTCAGTCTTTGCTTATGCGGCTTTCTAGAAAAAATAAAATTACACAGGGCAGTCTACATCCGTAAGACTTAAATGTAAATTTGCAAAGGGTGATCTCTTTCACTGTGAACTCAGTTTAAGAAAGAGACTTGCACATTAACTGTGGTTGTGGTTTGATTTGACAGTACAGTGTCTTCTGGAGGTAGTGTCAAATGTTAATGTATTCCCGTGTTTGCCCTGTCCCACACGCCAACAATTATCCTTGGGAGTTGTGTTATGAAAACAACATGGAACACATTTGTTCCCTGCAACAGAAATTGTAAAAATTCTTTGTTTGGGGATTTTGTTTTTATTTGTGTGTGAGATGGTTTGCAGCCCAGATAACTCACACCAAGGATCGTAACAACTGTGTGGTCAGGACTGAGAACAATATCACCATGGTACTGAAGGACAAATATTTTTACAATTTATTGCCAGCGAGATAATATGCTATCATTCCAAAATTCCACACCATCAGAATTTGAAGCCTTGAATGTGCATTGACTGAGAGGTCAGTGGCACTGCTGTTTCACATACGGTTACCATCAATACGATGCCTCTTGAAGCAGTCTTTTGTTGAGCCCTGTCACAGTTTTATGGCCCGATGTTTACAATGACCTCTTCACAGTGACTTCTTTACTCTTTCTCACAGCTCCAGGATATCCTGGACTTGAAGTAAGGCTGTGGTTTTACAAAGATCTGATCTGATTTAATGACTTAACGCTGCTAAACGGGCGATATTTAATTTTTGACACCGCTTTCTCTAATGATCTTCATCGAACTTGTAAATGGGTCATGTGAACTTGCTAAGTCAGCAGAAACCTGTTTACCTGTTCATTAACAAATTAACAAGTTGGAAGTCTGTGTGGTTAATGAGCTGAATGAATTTGTGGAAGGGTCTAACAGAAGTTACCATTAGAAGCACTGATAGAGCTGTGGGACAGTGGTTTTACATGACACAATGAAGCAGCATATCATCTTGCTGCACCTTTTTGCATTCCAGCTAGCAGAACCCAGTCTGTTCATTACTGTTTGATTTTCTTGCCCTCTCATTAGTACCAATGTTTGTCTTTTTTTACAGATGAGTGGTTACACCGTTCTTTTATCACCAAAGTTTTTTTTTATCCTGTTTCCAGTTAGTAAAAGGCATCCTCTAGCCCAATAAAAGAAGCTTAAGAAAGCATGAGAAAAGCCTAAGTATTTTTCTCACATAGGTTAGATCAGTAAGCTTCTGTTTGTATAGTTGTAGTACAAACATGCTTATTTTGCATTATCCATGCAGACTTACTGTAGGACTATTTTCTCCTATGTTATACTTGTTCTTTGATCTCTGTGTGGCCATTGCTTATGTCTACAGGGCTCTGGAGTAGGAGAAGCTTTCCCTTTGGCAAGTTCTGAGTATGCTTGGTGACGAAAAAGAAAAACTAAGTGATACTGAGGCTTCATGTGTTGTCAGACACTCATTTCATTTGGCTTTGAGTTGCAGTCTCTCTGAGGGGCTGTAATGTGTTCTTACGTTAATAGTAATTCCCGTCTGTCTGATACAGTATACCAAATGTTCTGGTTTTCTCCCCCTCAATCAAAACCCAGGAGTGGAGTAAAAGTCGCTTCCGTGTGACAGATACGTTCTTGAATGAGGAAATGCGTTTCAAAGTGAGAAGTGAATGCAAGTACGATAATGCCAGTGAGCCCAGCCGGTGGGTGGAGATCTCTCTTCTGCCAAAAGGTAACAACTGCAGTGGCCAGACCTGAGACAGACCCACCTGTTTTGGCCTAAGGAGACACAGCCTTGTTGTCGCTGCTATTTTAACAAAATGTTGTAGAAATATAACAAATACAGATATACCAGACACAAGAGCTCTGTTTTAAGCTAAAGCTTGAACAGAATGATTATACTGCATTTAAACACAACTGGAGTCTTCTGATGCTTAAAACCTTCTGGGCAAACTTGTAAAATTTAAATGCTCTTTCAAGACAACAATGTGATTCCTGTCATGCCGCTTGTCCCTGCCTTGCTGTGGTTGTGAGATAAGAGATAACTTAGGCTGTTCTGAGCCTGCTGACTTCGTGACTGTTGTCTATGTCAGTTTATTTTGTATTATTTTTCTGTGCAAACAGAAGTCCCTAAAATAACCTCTTTGCCTTGTAAATGTTAGAGGGATGAATCTAGCAAATATAAAAAATTGTTGAATAAATAAGTGACTTAATTGAATAATTATGGTAGTGTTCTCTTTTTTGAAAAAGAGATGACTGGGGTTTGCAAACTGTGCATTGCTAAATGAATAGAGAAAAAAATACCTTTTGTTTCTTGACATCCAGAAATTAGAGGTATGTAGCAAAATTGCTGGGAAGCAGATTTTAAGAAATAAGGTATTCTGCTGGACGCTAGGTGGTACAGTAAGGAAATTGAGCCTCTTGCCTTGAGTAGTAAAAGTCTGTCTAACCCAGGAGCATGACTTGATGTGGATAAGAACTGCATGTGGACGGGAGAATCTGAGACCTTTACAGGCCTGTCTGTCAAAAGGGTATTCTGGAAAATCAGGGCATTGGATCATTAGGACTGCATTTACTAAACAGGTTTGAGCTTTTAAAATTCTGCTTGCAGATAAAATGTTTTTAAATACTTCTTGGAATAGGAAAACCAGTTTCATTTTCATATGCTCTTAGTCACTACTTTAGGGAGAATGCTAGCTCAGAAGTAGATGGTAGTTTGGGGTTTGCTATCAATAAAAATCTAGACTTGATAAAATTAGCATACTTTTTATTTCTTGGAGACGTTGCAACTTGTTAAAAGGAAAAAATATCTAATATGCTTTAATATGATAATCAGTATAAAGAACTTGAAAGTCTATATTCTGTAATTATTCTGCCTGGCAGATACATTGATGTCTCTATTCACAATCGCTATGTACTCATTTGTATTTATCTTCTGTAATTTGGGTTTTCAATATGTTGAAGAAGTATGTCTAGGGGTATATGGCTATCAATTAAAAATTCAACTTATCCCAGTGTTGCTTTTGTCCATATTTAAGATCTACAGGTATTTCTGTATTCAGAATACTGAGAAACTATATTGTATCTGGAGAAGATACTGTAATTGAATGCTGCCTGTTTTTAGTGTGGATGGCTGTAATAACTACAAGAAAGCTAAGTGCTATCCCTGTAACTGCCTTTAACTCCTTTTTAAAGTAGCCATACTTTATTAGAACAATATATTTTTCTGACTCAACACCTTGTCCTTAGCATTCGGTAACTTTAAGTAGTAATTCAGACGTGGTGGAAACTGAGATTCCCTGTTATGATTAGCTTGCATTTAGAACTTGGCCTGCTGAGATTTCAACTATTGCAAGCAATGAACAACTGGAATTCATCACTGGCTGTGCTGAGACAGGCAGTGCAGGCTGAGAGGTAACTGATCTTTGGCTTCCAGGCAGTTTAAGATATGCAAAAAGGAATGTTTTGCTTCGCAAAATTGGAGAGAAGACATTACTAGCAAAATAAATCTTAAGAGACCTTTCCAACTTGCCTTGCAGGTATTCCAGGTACTGCTGCTGTTGACTTGAGCTGTATTTGGAACAATTTGGAGTACATGGTTTGTACGTGGCGTCCTGGGGAGAATGCAAGCAGTGATACCAATTACACGTTGTTTTACTGGTTGGTATGACCTTTTCATTCCCAACTCCAAAGTGCTTTAGTGCTAATCTTTAGTTTTACATTACTCATTTTACTTATCTGCTTCGCATTGCTTTGAAAGATCCCAGGGTATTGCATACAAGTTAGTGTTGGGTCCTGTCCAACAGAAAACTTTGCTGCTGAAGGGTCAAGAGGTTGCTGTTGTTGAGTCTTTTGGGGAAGTGAGTGTAACTATTACATGAATCATTGGCTGCTTCTGTAGCCTGTTTTAAAATAACTGCTCTTGCTTTCTAATTTTTTCTAATCGTGTATTCAAAGAGGGGAGAATTAAGAACCAGGCTAGACCAAATATTAATTGCTTTCCTTGCAGCCCAACAAACATGGACCGTTTCAGTTAGAGTCACTCACTAAAGTATGTGTCAGCTCTTAAACCATTGGAAAATATTATGAAATCATTAAGAACATTTAGCAGAAGTTTTGTTTGTATCTTCTATGCCATAAATAACTGATTCACCTTGAAAGCTATGGAGAACATCTTTTTATCATTATCATCCATACTTGCCAGCTGACTACCATAAATAGACTCTTGTTCCAAAGGAACAGAACTGTGGTGCTGAGCAAAAACTTGGCAGCAAGATCAGCACACACTAATCTATGCATACTTGTGCATGTTGATGGGGCTTGCAGAATGCCAGATCACATTAGCTTCTGTAGAAATATTGAAGTTTTCTTTCTGAAAGCCCCTTGCTGTAGTTTTAAATCAGCTTTCTGTCTTATTTGAACTAGCTAAATAAACCTTTTCCTTCCAGTGGCAGCCTCACAAGGCTAGCTGTTCGATTCAATGCATTTGGACAGCAAACAGCAGAAAACTCACTGCTTTAGTTAAATGCAGGGAGGACTGTTCTTCCTCTCAAATGCTACTCAAAGAAATTTTTTTCTTTAGTACAAGAACAGTACCAATGAGGCACTGAAGATCTGAATTTCAGGGTATATGGATACTTACTGGAATAAAGCTTTAGATTAGACCTATGTATTTTAACTTACACCTTAATTTTAATGAAATATGTAGCTGCAGTGGCATCAAAGTGGTATAATTCATGCTGCCTCGAAAGAAAAATACTTTATTTTAAAACTGAAAACTAAGGAAACACTTGGGGTTTTTTGGACTGAAAGGTACATTTGCCATAGTGCAGGCAAGGTGGGGGTTTTGTTTGGTTTTGGTTTTGGTTTTCAGAAATGACTAAACAATTGCCTGAAAAAATATCGTTTAGTTCCATTTTTTCTCCTTTGATATTTTTCTCCAAAATCCTGTCTTTTCATCCAAAGCAATATAACATTAGCTTTGAACAAATGCATGTACACTTGCTGAAACAAAGGCTTATGAGAGCAGGTCGATGCATCCGCACGGTGCTGTCTGCTCTGAGTGCCTTCCATCTTCGTCAACCCCAGGGAAGGAAGGTGAGAATGGTGGATAAAAAAGGGGTCTGTCCTGTAAACAGGGCAGACAGTTTTGACTTCCTCAGTTGAGATGTGAAGTTAGGGAATGGCACTGCTATTGTGCTCCTAAATGAAACTCTGATTTACTCTATATCACTTTAAAATAAATAAATCAATCTGTTTTCTCAGGAGAAAAAGCATATTTTCACTGGGACTTGGGGAACAAAGAGAAGCAAGGAAGAAGATTGTACAGCTTCTCTGTTGTTGGAAGTGAATACTGACATTTTGAAATCAAATGCAGGCAAAAGGTGAAACTCGGCCATCTCAATCAAGAGTTGTGATTACCTGAGGTGTTGCTGAAGGCAATTGACCTGCTATTCCAAAATTGAGATTCTGTTGACAGGAAGTGATCCAAATTAGTCTGCTTTCTAAATATTGTTTTTTTGCTTAAAATAGTTTTCCCATGTGAAAAATGTGAATGAAAGTTGAAAGTAGCTGTTATAGTTGGTGCTTGGGTATAAAGCAAACCCACCTCTCATTCTGCTATTTGACACTCTTTAAAAAAAAAATATTCTTTCTAAAACCTGAGATAAGTGAGAAGCTTCTTACTTATCTTCATTTTTGTATGTGTTATAGCAGAGCTTTAATGCATGATCAGTCTTTAGAATTCACACAGGTTTATAAGGAGCTAGCCCCTTTTTTTTTTTTTAAGTTTAAAAAAATGTTTTTATTCCTATAGGTTTGATGGTTTGAAAAACCCTAAGAAGTGCAACCACTATTCTATGCATCAAGGATTCTTTGGATGCCGTTTCAATTTTAGCTTCCCAAAAGTCACCAATACATATCCAGCTATAAGTATTTTGATTAAAGATGATTCTGAAGAAATTAGACCTCTGTGTGCAAGTAAAAATCCTACCACCCTCGGTAAGTTTTACACCACATTATAAAAAATAATTAAAAAAATAAGTTCACTGTGTTTGAGAAGCTTACACCTCGTAAGCTGTGGATGAGACAGTATGATTAGATGCTCCCTCCTATTGATCTTTGATTTGGGAATTATATAGACAGGATTTGTTGGGGGGGATGGGTGTTTGGGGGTCATTTTCCACTAATTTTTACTCTTATTCTTCAGTTGTTTTTATTCTTTCTTGACTTCTTGGTGCCAATTTTCTTTGTTCCTAAATGGGTATAATTGTAAGATTATGCATTACAGGACTCAAACCAATTTTCTTTCTAAGCAGTGAAATGTACTTTTCAACTAAATACTCTGTTTTGCATTTCAGTAAAACCTGCTACACCAAGACGAGTTACACTGTCAAAGTTTAATGATGAAATATATGTAGAATGGAATGGATCAGTCACCTTTCCAGAAAATTGTTTATTTTATGAAGTTCTGTATCACAGTGGCAATAAGGACACCGCTCAGATAATTAAAGTATTTTTTCTTTACTTACAGTTAACTGATTTTTTTCATATGTATCTTTTATAATTTGTATTGCTGTTCACGTAACTCAAATATTTCCTGTTTAAAAATGAAAAATTACGTATGCTGCATGTGAATGGGTCTGGTGCGCTAGCTGGAAGCGTCATATGCACATAAGATTTTTCTGATAGTGACATCTATACAACAGAATTTGTATTTTGAATCTTTGCCATCATTTGTTATGGCAAAGCTGTAATTTGTAACAACAGTCCGATGAAGAAGCATATACTAAATTAAACAATGCTTCTGAAGAAATACACAGCGCTATACATACCTGTTTGCTTCTCAGTGACTTTGGTCTGTTGGTGTTGGCTTTTCCTGTCATTGGTCTGCGGATGATCGGATGACTGTCTTGTTCTTGAGTAATGTGACTTGATTATCATAAAGCAAAATTAATTGCTGGTGCACACAAAAACACAGAATGTTATACAGAAAACCAAGAGGATATTAAGACTTATGGGGGAGGAGAAAAAAGTGTGTACTCTTAGATACACTGATTTTAACATATATATATAAAAAGCATTAGATTTGAGCGTCATGCCTGTATCTGCGTAGCCAAACTGACGATACTGTTTGATCAGAATGGTAAACAGCATGATAAATTTAAAAGTACAGTGCCAGTCTTCTCCTGAGGGACATATTTAGTTGTTTGTCTTAATTCAAATTTAGCAAACTTGAATAGTATCAAGTTTCCTCAGTAAACTGGCATTTTGGAACAAAAATAAGTGAAGTTTAATCCCAACTAGTATACGCATTCCTCTGTAGAGGCATTACAGAAGACTTTGGTGTGGTCAGAGCTGGATCAGTATTGGTGTCCTGACAGGGGAAGGCAGTGTAAATCACAGCTGTTTCTCAAAAAAAAAAAAAAAAAAAAAAAAAAGGCACTGTTCCAGATGCTGAGTCTTAGTTTAATCGTTGATGCCAAATGCTGTGTGATAAATGTAGCAGTGAATAAGATTAAATCTTAGTTTTGGAATCTCTCTTTAGGCAGTCTATGCTGGTTAAATGCTACTACATCCCTTTTTATAAAGTTTGGTATTCACAAAGCGTTCCTCTGTCAAAACATTCAGAATACATTAACTGCACAGTGAAAATGGGCTTGTAAATGACTGAGAATACATCGGTAATTGAACAAAGCAAATAACCTTTTCTTTTTACCTTAGGTTGAAAATAATTATACGTCAATCCCTAACGTTGATCCTAATAGCAAGTACGTCTTCAAAGTTAGAGCAAGACCGAAGCCCGAGTGTTACAGCAGCAAGCTGTATAGTGACTGGAGTGAAGAAGAGAATATTGGTGAGAACAATTGGTCCTGCAATTTGTTGCACCTTATTCTTCATTTGTAAAGGGTCTAATGCCTTTTGTCTGCTAAGTAAATGAGAGTCAAACGTGGTCTTCTTTGCATACCTGGTTAATTTTAGGTGAAAAGAGGGTAGGTGATCTCTAGAACTTCAGCAGTGCCATCGACTGCTGCCTGCACTGCTTTCTGTGTTGGAGTTGCCCTCCATGTAGCCATGCAATGACGCCTTTCCAGTGCTGTCAGTTTTTCAGCCCTGAGGCTTTCTGGGTTTCAATTTCTTGACAAATGTATCTATGTTATAATACAGTGCTTTGAAAAATGAGTCCTTGCCTATGAAAGTGCTAGTGTATTTGAAAAATGTTGTTTGTGAATTAATTAATTATCTAATTAATAATAATAATTAATAATAATTAATTATCTATTTTGTTGTCATTATTCCTAAAAAGTCTTCCAAACCATCCCTAAATATCTACAATTTTTGTTTTCTAGGTGAGAAGATGGACTCTACATTCTATTTTGTTTTAATAATCACCATTCCATTAATAGTAGCAATATCTACAATAATTCTACTAGTTTATCTAAAAAGGTAAATAACTGTCTCCCTTTATTTACAATCCTCTAATTCTGTTTGGTCTTTGACTTGCATTACAATTCATCTCTCTTTCGGGTAAGTATCCATGATGTGGGATGTTTCAATAGCATCTGTTTTACCCATAACATGCATTGCGTAACGAAAATGTCAGCACCGTTGTGCCTCAGTCATTAGAAATGGGCTTATAGACCAAATGCCTGTACTGGTTGCACTTGTGCATCATTGCTTATGTGTGCCTACAGTCAGATTCCTGTTGCACAGCTATTGCATCCCCTCTATTTAAGCAATGAAGTCCAAATTCAAAATTAAGCTTATATGTCAAGTATATTTCCCCCGATTTTTAAAGACGTCTACTTTTGCTGCTGTCTTTGTCAACAGTGAAAGTTTTTTAGAATCTGTGTGTGTGAAATCGCCATTTCATTTTGGTTGGGGGGGTAAAAGTGAGAGTTGGGCTACAGTTGCAGAGAATGAAAACTGGCCGGTGATGTCAAACCAGACTCCACAAACTTTCTTGATGGCACCCAACTATAATACTGAAATGGTGATTTTTAAATTACTACATCTTTCATCTAAAGCTTTTTATTTTAATTTTTCAAAGGCTGAAGATATTAATTCTTCCACCAATTCCAGACCCTAGAGAAATTCTTAAGCGCATGTTTGGAGAGCAGAATGAAGATTCCCAGGTTAGTAAGAAGCTGGTGGACTAACTAATCAACTGAACTGGAATCTGTGGGCTTCCAATTTTCTTTTTTCTAATACTTACATGTATCTTAAAACCAACTGTATGTAGCAGGCTAAATATTTACACTGGTAGCAGCTGTTCAGAAACAGCTGCCCAAATCTGAGAGGGATTTTTTTCCTTCAAATTGCATATACTTTTCTAGATACATTAACTGAATGTACTGAATAAAGCCATTCATATTTGACTTGCAGAAACTTGTAATTTTAGCACTTTTTACATTTACTGCCGTCAGTTAGTTAAGAAGTAAATCAGGACAATTTAGCCTCTCACTGGCAAAAGGGCAAAACTAACTATAGCGGCTTCAGGCTTTGATTGATGAAAGACTTGCTATAAATAAACATGATACTGATTATGGAAACTTTTATTTCTAAACAAATCTAACTTGGTAGCCCTTTAGAAAAATCCTAAGAGAAGTGCACTGGCGAGCCCTAAGTCAGACCTGAATGTGAGGCAATGTGTGTTACATCCTCACTTCTTCATCCTCGTGCCTGAGCTTTACCCATTAGCAGTGATTGGAAGCACTCTTAAGATGGGGACCAACGTTTGGTTCTTCCTTGATTCCAGAGAGGACAACTCTTTTTGTCAGCCAGGCCTAAGCCATGTCCCTAATGAGCACATTTCTTTCCCAACTACTTTGGGCATTTTTCACCTTGATACAAGCTATATGTTGTGAAATGGGTAGGTCTGACGCTTACTGGGCGGAAAAAACAATGCTTACCGTGAAAAAACACTGTTAAAAATGTTATCAATCTCTTTCAGAGCTGCACAAAGGATGATTCTGTGAATGTTTACGACAGATTAAATAAGGAAGAAGAAATCTATTCCTTAGTTATAACAGAAACTCCAGAGTGCACCGCTGCTGAAAAACAAAACCGATAAATTCAGCTCTACCGGTGAAAGATGAGGACATACTTTCATTCTTGCTCCTGTATCTCAGGTGACAATGTAGATGTGAAGAGGCCTGCCAGACATTTGCCAGCCTTCTCCTTACTGAGTCCTTTCTGAGCCGTGCTTTTTTATGCTCAGAAGATACATCATTAACAGTGGCCATTCCTCTGTCTCTGCTAGAAATACTCATCTTGGATCATTCAAGATGAGTGTGTACATAAATTTCATCTGACTGCATTGCAGCATCTATCATTCTGTCTCCAGGCAGCTCTGCCCTATGACTTTTCATTTGCACTTGTGTTTGTGCCTCATGTTCGACTGTAAACGGTTTGGGATTTTTTTTTGGAGCAAGTGCTGTAACTTCTGTGAAGTATTTGGCTCTGTTTTGCAGCAGATGAGATGAGGCTCGTTTACACTAGATGACTCATTAGTGCTACTACCTGGACTTGCTGCCAGGTAGGATGCCAGAGCATGGACTGTTTGTGGATGGCCTGTTCCCAGTGCTCCAGAGCAGAGTGCTCTCCAGAGGGCATTTATGGACTGACCTTCTTAAGCTTTTGGTTGATGTGTGTCACCTGTGGCCTGGTCAAACACCGTAAAAGGGGGTTGTTTTTTCTTGAAAATGTGTATGAAAAGCCTCTCCACTTTCCAGCTGGTATTCAGACTATTCATAGAAAAGGCTTAGATTTTTATCCTTTCAAGTGCCTGTCCTCAGATGCCTTGCCATCGTGGGCTTCTTGGGTTGATTATAGTTTGTTTAAAATGATAAATATAATTTTTTACTTTTGTTGTGCAGTGGCAGATAACTGTATTGAGTCTCACCAGACTGTGATTCTACTTAGACCATATTGGCCTGAAAACACCTGATTTTTGGAAGCAAAGTCATCCTGAGTCTGTCAGCCAAATTACTAGGATAGATGCATGAGTCTAAAGAGCTGTGGTCTAATTGTTTAGCAAGTGCTAAACCACTGAAACTGAATTATTCAAAGACTTCAAGACCTGTCCTTACTGCTGAGCTGATGGATTTAGTGAAAGAGAGAATGGCAACCTTGGCTTGCTTTCTAAGAGATAAGCTTTATTCTTTCTATAGTGATGAGGCTCTTTTGAGTTTTCCCTCTAGGAATTTAGCAATTTAAAACAAGGTGCTGATTTGAATTTTTTTTAAAAAAAATAAATTAGTATAGTCACTGCAGCAGCTTGATGACTTGGATTTGCTCACTTTTTGATGGTTTTGTCTTGAGGTTGCTTTACCCAGCAGAGCTCAACAGATGTTTTCTCTCACAGCTGTGACATTTTGACATTCCTCCACTCTGAATTCTGAGCTTTAGTTTCTGCCCGGTGCTGCAAGGATATGAACAGCTGTGCCTTGGTTGTGCTGGAGGCAGAAAGTAATGTCACGGGGAGAAAGGGATCCATGCAAGCTGTTGATGATTGATTAGTGTTCAGGAATTTCTTGCTCCTCCCTGATAAATGCAGATGTGTCAGTCATTGGTACAGTCAGTCTTAGGAAACTGGGAAGAAACCTCCTCAGAAGTTTGCTAGGAACAAACTATTTAGCCACTAAGGTTATAAAGTTCAGCCTTGTCCTCAAAACTCCATTCAGGCAAAAATCTTAAATGAAACGCTACATTTTTAGAACATACTGTACTGCAAGAAGAAAAACTAGTGGAGCTTGCCTTTTAGCCACAAATTTCCATCCTTTGCCCTGTGTCCCCTCCCTTTCAATAACTACAGTTCTTCCCCCAGGCCCTACTGAGCCTCTCAAATATAGAGTTTCCTCCGCATCTGTTATCTGTCTCTTGTTACCAGTGGCAGAAAGGGCAGGAGAAATTGTAGAATTAGCAGACCCCATATTAGGTTAAATCTTTTACTTACAATTAGGCTGGGGAAAAAAAAAAGTCATTATAAAAATTGGTTAATGAGACAAATAAGTATAAAGCCTCAGGGATTTCAGTGAGATAAAACAAAACTCAGGTTATACAGTGCTAGCTTGGAGTACTATCTGATATTCCAGAGGTAAAGCAGTAGCATGGGAGAAAGGGTAATAAATTCCTGTGCCAACTTAATTCCTGCAACAATTATATCATTATAGTGAGATAAGTATTTCTCAAATCTACCTCATCTAGAATGTTGCTCATTATAGACCACTTGACAAACAGAAACGTATGATTTCAAGATAAGCAAGTGTAATATAAAGTTTTGTGGCTTTCAGTATAGCAATCTAGGAAGATGATCCTCAGTACTTTACTCTAAATTCTTTTGACTTTTGGTGTTTATGATAAAAGAAAAGCTTATTTGTTTGAAAAACAAAATCATAAAGCCAAAGGAGTGGAAAAAACCGACCAAAGGTGTTAGACCAAAAGGAGGACTTAAATGCAGAGGGTGGTTTAGGTCACTATATAGAAATGTTTGGGTAATTCTTTGTTTCGTGAATAATAGTAATTGACATGCTTCCTAATGGAGGGCTTTCTTGAGCCTGTGTTTTGCCATGTAAATAAATAAATTTCTGAGTATATTTTAATCTTAAAAGCATCTTTTTTATGGTTAGGGGTTTTTAGGTTGAAATTTTCCAAGTTTTGCTGTTTGTTTGTTCTTCATTGCAGTTACTTGATCTGTAAGTACGTTTAAAGAATGAATAAATGTATTGAAAGTTTTTCAATATAATTGGATGGCATTTTGTTCTTGGGTTGAGAAGATAAACTGAGACAGAAGCATGGCAATGGTTTAATGACAAACATTGTTTGAGGCATGCAGAAGCTAGAGAGGTAAAACCAAGTGTTGTTTTGCCCTCTTTCCTTTCAAAAGTGGACTCCATGCAATTAGTGGGGAATGACACAGCTGCCCCCTTTTTGGCCGGGGTAATGAGATGGAGATGGAACTGTGCTCAAGACATGCTCTCGGTTTCTGTGTGCTCGATGCCACACTACTTTCTTACATTGGCATGGTTTTTTATAACACTGTAGAGAACAAATTCTCTGGCTGGAATTGGACTGAGGTTGCTGTAACCTTACCAAACATAGCTCCAGTATTTTTTGTCATTGTTAGCTGCTGAAGTCATTAAAAATGCCAGATTGCTTAGCTGATGAAAGCCATTACCTCGTTGCTGAGAGCCAAATGTGTTCAAGTACTAAATAAACACATTAGCAATGGCTTCTGTGAAAGATTTAGAGAAGGCATACTTTTTTCTCTTCAGGTCAGTGAGCAAATCATTCAAAATTAAGGAACAAACTGGAGCTGAAAAGCAAGTCCATTTGGATTTTTCTTTTCCAAAGTACAGTTTTTGTGGCAATAGTGATTTTGATCACTCCCCACAAGTGACCTTTTCCTATTTTAATATGTTGTGTTGAATAATTTAAATTTTGTGTATTTCATATGCTAGAAGAATTAAACACTTATTTTTTCTGTGAATTTTAATTTACTTCAATTATGGTGTGCCGTGACATCGTTGGATAGTTTTAAATGAGTCAATAGATGAAAACTCTGAATTGTAAAACATGGTGTTTCAATGCTTGCTAGGTAGAACTATTCACCAGTTGGGTATTTCCGTTCATTGGAAAATATTCAATAAACTTAGTTCTGAATTGGAACTTCAAATATTCAGAATTTCCCCTAGAAGGGAAACGTTGATTGATATTTCATTTAAATAGAAGAGACTTTCAGTTCTGGAGGGTTTTCCCCTCACCCAAAAAGAGCAGAGGTAAGTGAGTGGAAGCCCAGGTATGGTCAGGGTGCTGCGGAAACCTCCCTCCTTTCTTCTCACCCCAGCTCTGTGGTCGGGCAGCAGGTGAGCTCTTCAGGTCCAGGAATGGGCACAGTAGAGCTGGGAGGGGCAGATCTACCAGGGTTATTGAAGGTTCATCAAAATGATTCTCAAATACTTCAGTTTTACTCAGTATTTGCAAAAAATGTTTTATGAGAGCAACACCCCCCAGTTGCATTGCCAGCTGTAGAAGTGTGGCTTTGAGATAATACTTAAAATCCAAATGCAAAATTAGATTAAATTATCTCTATTTGTGTGAGCTTTCTGCTAGCAGTGTTGAATCATGGTGAAAGTAGGAGATTTCAGATCACTTTGATGTAACTAAATCCACGCTGTCACCACAGCAAAGTACTGTGGGTTTGAGTGGGAGGCACAGGAGAGAGACAAACTTTCTTTCAGGTCCGGAAATTCTGCCTCAGGTTTGTAGCACATAAGAGCCTGAAAGCTTGTTGATGACTTTTGGGGGTTTTTTTTCTCTCTCCAACTATGTTGGTTAGGTTAACAAAATCTTTTCTCTTTGCTTGTAAACCTTGTGTTGTTTATCACTCAGGTATCCTTTCTACAGCTGTACTCTGATTATTGCCAAGTAGTCTTCTGAAGGTAATAACTCAACTCAGCAGGAAGAACGATTGCTGGTGTCACCACAGAGCTGTAAAACAGCCAGTGTATTCTAGTAGTAATCTCTGCTCCTTGTTTTGCTTTTGCCAAAGCACTGCAATTATTTTGATGACTCTTGCACAAAGCATCTACAACGAGATGCTTTCCAGTTAACCAGTACTTCCAGTAATCATACTTATTACACTGAAGTTTTCCTCTATTTAATTTGGCTCACACTGCTAAAATGGGCTTGGCTAAGAGCGCGAGATTGAAAACTTAGTGAGAAAGGGGTTTTGTTAAGTGCAGCCACTATCACTTTTTGGAACCTGAGCAAATTTTACTAAGCTAGATCAAAAGTTAGGAGTAGCTTGAAACTGGAGATAAACTAATGCTTTCCTTTAAAAGTAGAGCTGGCCGTACATCTTTTGTGCTAAAAACCCAAAACAAAAAATCCAAACCAACTGACTGTGTGCTTTATGCTACGAACAAATCGGTGTGTGCAGTGGGCCCCCTTTCCTATTGATCTATTGAAAGATTAGTTAGATCCCATGCTGTCAGCAGTTGCTGTCTCAGAGCTCGGTGCGCGTGTGCAGTGTAATTCTGTAAAGTCTGAAATACAAGAAATGAGACATTTTTAAGGTGCTTAGCTATGTCATTGCCACTTCTTCTTAACCTGTTTTAATGTAGCAAGTTAAAACAAAATCTTTGGATTTTCTTTTGACAATGGCAGTGAGAACACCAAAACTACCTTGAGTCTTATCTGGTTTGTCTGTTGGAGCCTTTTTCCCTCTTGCACTTCAAAGCCTCTTAGCCTCACTAGTTTCCTTCCTTCACACAAAATGTCAGTGTAGAAACTTCAGAAATGCCAGCTAGGTACTCTTAAAAGGCATGAAATTGCTCAGTTCTTCAAATGTCAAAGTCTGTTACAGAAAAAGTTATTCTGGATAGGACTATTTAGTTTTAACTTCACATCCCATCGTTGATCTAGGAGAATATTCAGCTGTGGATAACCTTGACTAGATCGGCAGGTCCTCAGGCAGGGCCATTAGCTGACATTTTTCCACAGCTGATTTTCATAGAGTTTTTATTGCCTACAAGACTGTCTCTGATTTTCCTAGGGGCAATAAAAGGTAGAAAAGCAGTAACGCACCAGTCAGAAAGATGAGCATCTGCGTTTCTGTCTGTGGGGCTTAGAGGGTTTTGTTTGCGCTTGGCTTGGAGCAAAACTCCTGCAGCCTTGGAAACAACGGGCCATTTTTATTAGGTGTGTAACATTATTATTTTTTTGGTTGTTCCTGGCATGTATGTAAAATGATATTGATCACCTGTTCATCAAAGCTTAGGTAGGGCTGGAAGAGTTGTCAGGGTACTACCTGCCCTGAGCAGTGTCGGGACAGAGAGTTCTTGGTGGAGGTTTGTCGGCTTTGTAAAACAAAACGTCTCCAGTGAAAGAGTCTTCCAAATGTTCTGTCCCACTGCTGTGTTCTCCTTACTTAGAAAACTCCCTCAGTAACTGACCTAAACTGATTTTTCTATAAATGAAGTTGCCTTCTCCTCCTTCCTCCCGTTGCCAGGGCCATGGTTGTTCAGCGGCTGGTTTGTGCTCTGGTCACGCTGCCTTGAGTTCTGTCTCTGCTCTTTTCTGCTCTTAAAAAAAAAAAAAAAAAAAAAAAAAAGCCCTAATCTTTCAACTTCACCTCTTAAGTTATGTTTTCTAAATCATTCATCTTTCTTGTTTGTTTTCTCCAGAGTTGAGCGCATTGGTATAAGCTGGACTGCATCAGCCCCAAACCAGCAGAACAATTACCTTATTTGTCTCTCAGTCCTCTTTCCCCAAGTTCATCCAGAACCAGTAGCTTCTCTTTCTTTCTGTGGCGACGGATTGTTGTATAACTGCTCTTCAGTTTGTGGCTTCCTGTGATTTCTGAGCTTTTTAGCAACGCTACTGCCCTGTCACTCACTCCTTACTGCAAAATTGATTTTTCCTGCCCAAGAGGAATGCTTGTAACAATTTTATTGAATTGCATTTTTGTTGCTTGCGTTGCAGTGCTATTTGGAAAACAATTGCAATTTTTCTTTTTTACTCTAATTGTGTCCCTGGACATCTTTCTAACCTTTCTTCCTTTGATATAATCATGGATGTCCTATTTCACATGATCAGATTGTTTAAAACCCTGAATAAAGTTGCTAAACTGACAGATTCCTGCAAAATAGCATCATTTGCAGCCCTGCTGGGCGGTCAAGTGCTCTTTAAGAGGATGGTTTTTTTCAGCTAGCTGCACATCCATCTCTGTGATTAACTCTTGTATTTCCTCAAACTAATTAGAAAGATGTTGCCTCATACATTAGGAGTATCAAAAAGGAGAACTGGATCAGTTTAGCACAAACTGTTCTTGATGGCCAGTAAACAATGTAAAGAAGGGATAAAAAAATCATTTACTTTGTTCCAGAATTGCATTATAGATGTTTGTCCTTCAGTTTTTAAAGGCTTCTGTTTGCTACAGTCCTCAAGGAAAACTGTCTGTGTTTCGGGTCGCATCACTGTTTAGATCATTATGTGTTGCAGGATTAATATGATGTCCACTGTTTCTGAATGTTCTCCAGATTGTTTGTCTGGATGTATGTTTGTTTGAATGGATGGATGTTTATTTGCTTGTTAATTTGTATCTGGTCATAGATAATGCTTTTGGTAAAGGCTAAAACAAAAGAAAAATTGACTGCACCAAGCTTCACTGCAGCTCATTCTGATCTTTCCCATCAGGTCATGAGCCTGCACTTCATCTTCCTTTAGCTTGTAGAGTATCCAAAGGCTCTTTTCTTGTCCTTTTTGTCCCCTGTTAATCAGGACATATTTTAGCCTGTTGCTTTCATGCTTTCAGTTATGCTGGAAGCTGTGGTTCAAGAGCCCCATCCCTGGTGGAGTGAGAGCTGGAGAGCAGAGGAAGGGCATGCCCAGAGCAAATGAGAGGCATCAGTGCTCACTGAGTTGGTGACCACAAATTACAGCACATACAAAACAGGCTTTATTGTGTCTGCCTGCCAAAGTCAGGCTTTTCCTTCTGGTCTTCTGTCCTCATTACTCTACCAAATAAGGTACAAGTGCCTGGTGGGAACACTGAGAGGCAGAGCCCTGCCAGCGTGCACGTCAACCTGTTCCGACGTGCAGCTTTCCCCTGCTAAGAATGCTCTCAAAGGTGGTTTGATGTCACTTCTAAGTAGTTTGCAGGCTTGGTTTTGTTACACGCCCTGTAATTTTGCACACTCATCAACAGTAAAATTTAAAATGCTTTAAAAAGATATTTGAAAGTGCATATAATGCAATTCTTTTTTGCTCTGTTGTTATGCTCTTGAGCTGGAACAAAAATGGGAAGTGTACTCCAAAAAACAACAGCCAGGGAGTTCAAGGCTGTGTTCTCATAGAAGATGCACTATAAGAGATTTTCAACTTGCTAGGCGACTTCATGATACTGGTCTTTAAATGGTCTTATTTAACCATGCAACTTTGTATTTTATCTGTAAGTGGGGAAGCTGTATAGCAACTTCTTAATGCACATGGGTTTTGTAGTGTTCGTTTTATTTACACAAAGACTTACAGTGCTACAAATTTACTGTAAAAATGGGATGGTCCATGTGGATGTGTGGATGTTTGTAGCACTAGAATTAGAGTGAATGTCTCTCCCTGGGTGACAGTGGTGTAGTTTACACAACCCAGAGCTGATTCAGCTGTTGTACAGCTTTGCTTCCTCTTGAGGAAATGTAACACCCTGCCTGGGATTGGGAAATGTAATTTTTTTTTTTTTTTAAGCAAATAGGAAGTGGAAGCAGCCAAGAGCTTTAATGCTAGCACAGAGCAGACCTTCCTCAAGATATTTTCCTTCCCACAGGTACAGGTAGGCAGCCCAGAAAAGGATGCTATGCTGGCTGGTTTAGAGCAGAAGTAGCTGTACTGTTCCTAGCCCCACCAGATGAGAAGCAGCTGAGGAGTGGGCTCGCATCGCGCTCTGCTCAGCCTGCCGTGTGGGCCAGCCAGGGCAGGAGCTGGAGGCAGCTGGGCTCTACTTGCTGTAGCCCTGCAATTCCTCTCTGGGCATTCCCAGGGTGCTTTCCCTCAGGCACCGCTGTTCTCAGGCTTTCAGCTTTTCATCCCATCTGTACTGCCCCAGCTCTTGAACACCACTGTGCAAGAGAGAAATTTCCCACTTGCAATGGGATTAAAGCGTCTTTCTTGAATGACCTGGAATATGACCATGATTCTTCTTATTTAAATAATAGACGTAACAGAGTGAAGGCGTTTTCTGAATGATTTTATAAATATGCTTCTGCTTATATTGTCCTTCTACTACATTTACCTCCTGACTTGTCAGTTGTGTTTCCACTTTTATTCCTTGCTAGGTCAGATAAATGAAATAAGCTTGCAGAAGAAGCGTTTTCTTCAGCATGCGTAACTCATGATACAAGGGCGGAGTTGTTGGCAGATCCTCCTACCAAGGCCCCTGCCGCTAGTATAAATGAGTTGTGTGCGGCCTCTACAGGAATTGCTGCACACTTAATGCTGTTAATATATTGCTTAGCTGTTACGAGATGCCTCTGAATGAGTAATAGAGAGGCAATTAAGGAAACTCACTGTTGTGTGTAAGCTAAACCAATACATCTTGTTTTGTAGTCCTGTTTTGAGTCTTGAGTAGCAAGAGTAAAAGCTTCTACTTTGCCAAGGAAAAAAAGTTTTTTAAAAAACAGCTTCTATTTTCAAAGCTAAATCCAGATAAAATTGAAAGCTTTACCACGTTTATCTCCAAGAAGCACAGAATCCAAACTGACTGATCAGAAATGATAGAACACAGGTACAGATGGTTACATCATACAGGTATTTTTTTTCCTGGCTTCTTTGCCTTTTAGGTGCAATCACATCAGTTCCTGGCTCTCCCTTAATAATAACAAACTTAAAAGTTTTGCTTTCTAGGTGAAGCTGTAGCCATTTGTTTCCCAGACATGGAGCTGTTGGAAAATGTCAAACACTGCAAGATCCATGGCAGGCCCTGGCGTGTCTTGCACCTCGTTTATAGGTACTCTGAGGCAATGCTGTTGTTAGCTGCAACTTGGACATGTCTGTCTGTAGTTATTAATGCTGGAGGATAACTAGGTCCTCGGGAGAGCCTGGGCTCTTGTTACATTTTATTTTCATAGCTCAGAGAGTGGACAGGGAGAATGGTGTCATACTTTCCATGCCACAGAAAAAGGCTGAGAGCACCGAAACAAATGAAGCCTTGATTCACACAGGTTTGTGCTTTGCACTCCCCGACAGCCTCTTGGCAGCTAGGAGATGTGCTCTAGTCCCTTGCCTGGGATGTGTTCACCAGGTTCATCCCTCTCCCATCTTCACAAGCTGAAAGCAGCTGACCCACAAAGGAAGCCGTTCAGCTCTTTAACACAGTCAGCTGGAAGTGGCTGGAATGTTCAAACGTTACTCTGGACAGCAAGGGAAGCACTCAGTGTCCCACCTGCACCTCCAGAAAGTCAAGTTTGCAGAAGGAATCATAGAATCACCTGGTTGGAAAAGACCTCTGAGATCACCAAGTCCAGCCGTAGCTGTCCACTACCAAACCATGTCCCTGAAGGAGCAGCAACATAAAATTTTGGTGTAAACTGGCTTGTCGTTACGAGGTGACAAATGACCAGAGAGCGGCTGGACAGGCCTGGGGCTGCCACCATCACCAGTCCAGGGACCAGCAGGGTCGACCGGACTCAACCTCACCTATAGTGAGTTCTTGTCGTGCACGTGTTTGGGCTGCTTTTATAGCTGGTTTGCGTTTTGCCATTGTCGTTGTGGGGTGGGGTTTTCAGTTGGATTTTGATTTGGGTTTTGGGGTGGGGATTTTTGGTTTGGTGGTTTTTGGTGGTGGTGGTGGTGGTGGTGGTTTTTTGGTTGAGTGGGTGGAGGTTTTTGTTAAACTGCTGTTTACCAAGTGCATCTGGCTGCCAGCCCCGGCCGCTGCGATGCTGCCAGCCCAGCAACCGACACTGGGGGGCAGAGCTGCCCCACAGACCCGTCCTGCCCGGGGCACCTCGGCCTCCCAGCCTGGCCCCTCGGAACTGGGCACCCCCCAGGGAGACGGGGCTGGGGAAGAAGCCTTATGAGAGGCGG
The DNA here is from genome assembly GCA_033558235.1 of Neomorphus geoffroyi. Taxonomy (NCBI): domain Eukaryota; kingdom Metazoa; phylum Chordata; class Aves; order Cuculiformes; family Neomorphidae; genus Neomorphus; species Neomorphus geoffroyi. The sequence goes on from JAUMJM010000045.1 coordinate 14,344,877, forward strand.
CTGAGGGAGCTGGATGGAACCTTTGTGGTGTGCACCTTCCAGGAGCCACCTACAGACCCATCTCCTGAGATCTAACTTATTTTAAGCAAACGCAGTGGGTGAGAGTTGCCCATGGCTGTGTTATTCAAGAGTTAACCAGTAGCAGGTCTCACGTTCCCTTTTACAGAAAGGGCTTTGGCAGCCACCTTCGACCCCTACTTCCAGACAATAGTCAGTCTCTGATACTTCAACAAAATCTATTTTTCTTGTTTTAACTGAATCTGTGTCTTCTAACAAGCAGGACCGAGCAGCTTGTGACATCCGGCAGCCGTTCTGAGGTCTGACAATGTGCTATATCCCGCTGTAGAGCTCCCAGTACCAGAAGATGGGACCTGTGGTTGTGCAAGTACATGACACCAGTAAAGCTTCCTCTGCCAGTACACACCTCTCCGCAGTCAGCAGGTTATCTCTGAACCGAATGCTCCCCTTGGGATTGCGGGCATCCAGCACTGGTACCCAGAGGATCATCCATCAACGCGGCACAAACATGATGTTTGTACTGCCAGATCAAGAGAAATTGGTGCAATGGGACAAATAAATAGGAAAGGACCTGGGGCTGCTCTGCCAGGACAGTCCGAGTTAGTAACTGTAAAGAACACTTGGGAAGTCCCTCGGGGGCAGAGCAGGGTGCTCAGGTCCTGTGTGAAAGCCGGAGATGAGAGGGAAGGGTGACATTTTGTTAATAACCCACTAATGACCATCCCTTTGGCATTTCCTGAAAACTTTGTACGTTTGCTTTGCCTTGGCTGTTGGGGAGCACTCTGATGTCAGCAGCCAGAAATCCTGCTGAACCGGCCTGACTTGCAAATGAATGAAAGTCAGCTAATCTGCTGTCTTATCTCAACCCCACCCCCAAATCGCCATCCACTTCAGGCATCAGAGGGAAATTAATTGACTACTGAGCTTCCTTTTCGTGCCCAGACACCTGGGGTGACTTCGTTGTTTTCTCTCATTTTTGTTTACGAAACAAATTGCCTTCAAAGGCAGCGCTGGTGCAGGTGTTACGTGATAAATATCTACCAAATAACTGGGGGAGAGGCCTTGCTTCACCAGGTGCTCACTGCCTCTTTGAGAGATGTGGTTGCAGTTATGCTGGTTTGTAGTTTTGCTGCCTCTCCCAGATAACCAGGGCAAGAGCTAATGCTGGAGAAGGACATCAGTTGCTGCTCTGATTCCCTCTTTTCTTTTATCCCCCCCTAGCAGAGTAAAGTGTGGAAAGGGCTGGTGTGGAATAGCTTTCCAGGGAATAGGACCTTTGCAGGGACATAGCACTGTTCTTCAGAGTGACCTTTGTAATGAAAAAGGACAGATACTCATGGGAATGGTCTCCTGGTTGGAGTGTGGCTCAGAGAGGGAGACCAGAGGTCTGACTCTGACTCTCCCCTTGTTCTCTTTGATCCTGCAGAGTGCTGGACTGGGCTTGCTGCCAGGTTGTTTTCCTTTCCCAGGCTGGAGACACAGTAGAAACTTGGAGGGAGGTGGGAGATGTTGAGCATCAACTGCAGCAAACTACTCCCTCAATCCATGCCATCTTGCTCGAGTGAGAACGCAGGAGCAGGTTGCAAGAGCTTCTCAGAAGAGATGCTGCTCCTTAATGCCTGGGGAGCTGCAGGGAGCCCTGCAGGGAAGGAAGTCCTAGCTTTCCCTGTTGGCATGCACCAACTACATGGGGACTTCCCATGCCATGGACTGCTCTTCAGGTCCCTCCCTGGGGAAATAACTGGGACAAAACCGAAAGGCTGAAGAAGCTGTGCTGTAGGATGCATCAGGGTGTTTTTTGCAGTGATGGAAAATGGGAGCTGCAGGCCATGCATACAAGTGTGTGCATAATTGTGTATGCAAATGTCTCTAAATGCTGCAAGAGTACCAGAGTGGGCACATTGTAAATGGAAAAATGGGAGGTGCTAGAGCTGAGAGCGGAAGGATGGTAATCAAAGTGGGTTAAATGGGATCCACCTATACAGGCAACTCTGGAGCACAGCAAAGCACCTACAGAAACCACCATGCAGAGTGCTGGGGAAATCCAGGGGAAGCACTACAGCCACAGCTGAGGTTTAGCACAGTCCCTGCCGCAGCGTGGCAGCGCTGGATAGTCAAGGTTGTGCAGAGCCATGGTGGGGACAGGGAGGTGGGTGGAAACCTGCCAGGCCCTTACCTGCCCACCAAAACATGCCACACCAGATGGGGAAGCCGTAGGAGAGGCTTCCATCTACCCCAGCTATAATTAACTGGGAGCTGAATGCAACCATACAGCAAGGCTGCAGCAGTGCTGTGTCTGTCTAGCCATAACGTGACAAGTTCCTGGTGACACTGCCTGCGCCAGGAGCAGGAGAGTTGGAAAGGATACGTGCACAGGAGCCACTAGGACTTGCCATGAGGAATCCCAGCATTCTGGTGAGTGCAAACCCACAGTTCCTGCAGAACTGCATCATGGTGTGCATCCATGCTAGGGGTGATCCACTGCTGCAGGGCACATCCCTGCTCCCTCCACAGCCCTACACCAGAGCAAAGGTGGTTTCCACCCCCTTTGCCTACCACATCAGGGGGAAGTGAAAGAAAGCACTACAGATCAAAACATAGCCACAGCTGTTCTCCATCCCTGTGGTAGTATGACCTTGCCAACAGCAGGCAGTTCAAAATCTGCTCAATAGGTTGGGGCAAGCCAGCCAGCATCCAGCAATGCATCCATCGGAGCAGCTGTAAACCACCAAACTGCAGCTTGGGAAGACACGCCAGAGAAGACATCTAGGATAATAAACTTGCCAGGAGGGACCTGCCTAATCCATGGGGCATCAGACCCAATACCTGATGGCTGGGCCTGTTTCTCAGGGCTTGATGCTGCTTCCAAGCAGCTCACAGCTGCAAAAAAGATTGTGAGAAGCAGCTGGACTTCCATGGACCATCACCATGTTGGGCCAGTCTGGGTATGTTACTTGTTCTCTGATCTTACACTTGCAGATCAGTGACCCACCTTCCCCCAGGAGCTGGTAGGGGAAGGAGAGAACTCTGTAGGGTTTCCACTCCTTGGCAGTGGGATGTGGGGCAGGGAGGACATTCGAAGGAATCTGCTCAACTTGCCCAGCAGCACCCACACCACTCCCTTGTCTCCACGTCAGTGGTACAGGTGCAGGCAGTGTGGACAGACAGCAGTGACAGAGCTAAGATAGCACCTGCACCCTGTTCCGCTTGCTGGGCTCCAATGCCCAGACTGTTACCTCCTTCCACCATCAACGTTTTTCCTGATATTTAGCCTGCTTCTGAAAATCATTCCATTTATTTGTTTGTTTTTCCTACGCATGCTGATGTGGCCTAGGCCAAACTAGCCATCCTTTTGGCTTTGTGCAAACCCTTTCATGAGGCTGGCTTGTTCCTCCTATCTGTAAGTTGATGTTTAACCCAGTCAAGCGTTATTTTGTTATAATCTTTTTGCATTGGCATTGTTGCCCCTGAGTCTTCCCTCTTGTTCTTTTTTCAGTCTGTCAGCATCTTCCTTGTCTTGCCCTGCCATGAGCACAGGCTTCTCAAGGTGATGTTGTGCTTCATGTCTGTCCTGTTTGGCTTGCACAGACCTCTAGATCATCTCTGGTCTTATGTCTACATTGTGGTATGGATGGAAAGCTGAAAGTTCTGCTAGAGTAAGCTCCTGTGCAATCCTATACATGTTTAATGTGATCCACAAATTGCAATTGAAACTGCAGAACGGTATAGTCTTGCTTTCCTTTGAGTTCGAAGAAGAGAAGATAGGTGCAGGAGAGGGAGAACGGAAATAGAAGAGATACCCTGTCATGTTGCACAGTAGCAATCAGACCAGCACAGGGCAAAACTACAGCATGTCAAATTTTCTTTCTTTAAATTGGAGAAAGAACAGTTCTTTTTTGCAAGATCACACAGCTCTGCTTAGGTTCGTTTCCTCCCCAGTGTTACAAAATCTGCTCCCAGGCCCTCACACAATACTCTGAGTTGCAAAGGCAAAATGTTGCTCTGGTGGGATACTCTCATGGCAGGAGAGGTTTCAGGGAGTTTGCTATAACCTTACAAATGAAGGGTGAGCCCACCTTTTCACAGTGTTGTTGTGCATTTTGTCCTGCATACAATTTTGGTCCATAAAATTGGTGTATGAAATAAGGTCAGTCACAGGACTTCCTGGCAAAGCAGCTCATAAACAAGCTTTCCTCACTTCCCTCTTATGAAAGTTCAGCTCTCTCCTGCAGTGCTGACTTCTTTGTTTCTCTCTTCTCCCACTTTTCCCCTGACTCCCATTAGTATCTGAGTCAGTCTAGTAAACATTTCGCCCTGTGGCAGCCTCTCCAAACATTGCAGGAGTATCAGGCTCTGGAGTGCACTCTTGACACATCTCCCCAAGTTCCTTTCTCACCTCTGGAAGGTTATTTTGCTGTCGTTGCTCATTCACACGTTGAGAAAGAGGGAACCAATGGCCCATGTATTCAGCAGCTCATTAGCAGTGAATGGTAATAGGGTCTGCATTGCTTCCTCTTCCCTTTCTCACTCATACCCTCCTTGTACTTTAACCTTGCAGTGGTAGTTTCTTGGGCTGACTGTGTTGTTCAGCCTCTGCTGGTAGAAGGTGGTATTTAACTAAGTCTCACTATTATTTATGTTTTGCTTAAAAATACATCCACTTTCCTGGATACAAAGGTCATCAAGCACTGGCGCACATGAAGGACACACCAGCTGCTGCGTGTTTTGTAGATGCAGCCTTCTAGCACACAGGTTACACCGTCACCATCAGAGCATTTACAGTTTCATCAGTAGCCTTGCTGGCCTTTATCTGCATATTTATGTCTGACTTCCTCATCAGCACAAGGAATAAGTGTATGTAGCAGTTGGACCAGATAGAGGAGAGCTCCCAAAGCAGCCAGGAGAGATGTGTATTTATGAGTCATCTGCTCTTTGGTTGCTCCTAGTTGGCAGCAAATTGACTCTATACACACAGGGCTGTACTGGAAATTTCTCTTCCTTGCTGCAGCCTCTGTCATTGAACCCACTTAGATCCCTGCAGCTCACCACGCGGGTGCCTTTGGCCTCACATACTCACCCAGAGAGACCCTAGCTCTCCCAGAGTTATGCTTTACAAGGCTCTGCCTGTACCAGTTTGATTGCAGGACTGGGACTGAGAATTTTCAGCCCTGTCATCACCCCATTTCCCCCCAGCTAGTCTCAGCATGCTGGCAGCTGGCTTGGTTTGCAGTGTTGCTTGAGGGTTCATTTCCTGGAAACAAGAATTATGAAGGCAGGAAAGTTTCCAGATCACCCTATTTTCATATTCAAATGGAGATGAAAATCTAGCAGGATTTTCTGGTAGCCCTGTGTTTCCTTTTCATTTCTGTTATCCTTTTATACCGTCTTGCTGTAAAACTAGCAAAACTCTAAACCCTCCTCACCTCAGCCTCTCAGTGCCCTCTCCTTCCCTCTTACTGTCCTTTTTGAAGTCTCGAGCATCTGATTTTCTCTACACAGGAGCCACCATCTGTGATGTCAAGCACTGCACACGAAGTCAGATACTTGCTGTTCTTGTCGAGTGACAGCCCAACTGGGACACAGATGTTGAGCCTCATTTCCCACAATCCAGTAGTTTTTGGACATGTTTCCAAGAGATTTGTTCTATTTTCTCCTCTTGCTCAAGTTCCTTTTTAACAACTGACTCAAGGTAGCAAGTCCTTTATGCAAACAGCAATTTCCTTTTAAAGCCGTGTTTGTCACTTAGTGCTCTGGGAGGAATTTGGGTAAACTGAACCACAGACAAAAATCTCTCTGTTCCCTCTTGCAGCAAGGTATCAGATTCCTGCATTTCATGTGCATTTCTGCTCTGAGAAGGAACTCAGTAACAGTGTTATTGTCAGGCTGTCCCTTCATGTTGATACCCAGCTCAACCACATCCAATTAACTCATTAGAAAGACTCACTGCCGTTGTTACTAAGTTCCAGCTGAAGGCTCAGGTGAGTCTCTACAAGCCAAGCTATGCTGCTCCCCCTACTAAGGCATCATTCTTAATAGCAAAGGATATACATGACAAATGCAGTGCTTGGGTTCACTGGCTGTGACAGCAATACTGTACCAATGGTTAGACCTCACTGTCCCATTTGGACTTGGCTTGCTGTTGAGTCGCAGTGCTGCCTCTGCAAGGATATGGGAATGTAAAGCTAGAAACAGAGTGGAGGGGTTTGCATTTAACATCCCGTTTTGACCTTGCAGAAGCTGCAGGCAGAGGCCGTTGGCTGCTCCTTGGAAAACTCCATATTAACTGAGAACTACCAAGCAGACGTCTTTCTTGGCATGGGCTCCAGGGACAAGTGTTTTTCCCAAAGCCACATCCTACTGCTTTCTTCCTCTTGCCTCATATGGGGCAACTGAGAAGAAACCATCTGTGGGCTGGGGTGATGAGCACACACCCTGGCCGCGTGGAAGGAGTTGCAGTGCTGCCATCTCTTCCTATCTGCCAGCATCACTGCAGGGGATTTCTAAGCTGTATTCCTCCAAGAGAACTATGAAATTGTTTCTAACTTTGACCAAAGTTTTCTCTTCTGAGTGTCCCAGTCGGTGCTCCCCACCGTGCCATGACCGCTCCACCAGCCTGTTTTCAGCAGGTACTGATAGCTGTGATGTGCCAGGAGCCCTTGGAGGTCTGCCCTGCATTTTGTGAGCCCTGTTGCCACGATACTGAATGCAGAGCAGATGTTTATTTCAACAGAGATGGCTTTGATTCCTTTTCAACTTTTCTCTCGAGCTGCCATAGTGTGTGAATACTTCTTCCCGGGAGCCAAGGGCTGTCAGGGCCCAACAGGCAGGCGTTGTTGCTGCAGCCAGCATGGAGCGGAATGGGGTTGAGAGGCATGTGGCAGAGCACACAAAGCAAGCTGGTGGCCCTGGCCTCTCAGGAGGGATGGTGGAGGCCCTGGTGGGACTGACTGAACATGGGAGTGCATCTGTATGCATGTCTCTGCGCACATGTTCATGTAAGTGTGCACATACATGTGTTTGTGTGGCTTCGTTTTGTTGCTGAAAGCCTGGCAAGGCTGAGAAAAAGCAGTCTCCTGCTCTCAGGTAGCGCTTCCAGCACTTCATTTTGCTTTGTTTTCTCCCAGTCGCCTTTATCAAATCATTGCTGCCTTGCTGCAGATCTGGACCAGCATGGATGGTGGCTGAGCTGATGAGTCCACTTCTTCTTGAGAGCAGTAGAAGACACCGAAAAAGATTGAAGATGTGGCACAAAAGATAAGGAGATCCTTTTCTTTAGGACAGTAATTCCAGGTGAGAACTACTGAGAAGAGATACAACTTTTCCCTTTCCTTTAATTCCTCCCTAGTTTTCCTGTTGCAATTGTTTAAAAAGTATCTGTCTTTTTTCTCTCTATCCTTTAACCCATCTTGCTTCTTTCTCCCCACCCCTGTTTTGTTGCTGGTAGAAGCATGTGCCAGAAGCAGCCTGCCCCCACAAGCACCCTGCCTGGAGCCCTGCCTGGGGCTATCAGCCTCGCACCCCTTTGGAGCTACTGCTTTGTTAGTGTAGGAATTCCACCAGAACCAGCTTCTTGTTGATGTTCCCTTATATAGAAATGTTTTTAATTCTATAAATACTGTATGTATTTTACTAAAAAAAAAAATTAAAAATGGTTGTACTGGCTATGCAAAGATGCTGTGCTGGTGGGGCTGGCGTTTCATTTGCTCAGTGGCAGGGCCTCTCACTCACTTCCTTCACCCCTTCCACTGTTGTGGCCAAACTATTTTTGGTATTCCAAGAGCGCAAGCTTTGCTGAAGTTTTGATTTCCTGCAAAGGGGGAAATTACAGCTCTTATTTACTCTTATTTGGAGGAGTAAAATGTATTTCCAACAGAGAGAATATATAAGACATTAATTCGAGGTGATCAATGTTCTGTGATCTTAAACTACTATAAATATGTGTGTGTGTGTATGGTTTATGTTAGAGATGGAAATGGAAGTAAAGGTATTAGTAATAAAGAGATCAGAAACACAACATTAACCCACCTCACACTGCTATATTGGATGCACAAGATCATCCTACAGAAGACTGACTTTTTTAAGCCAAATACTATATTGAAATAAAAAGTTCACCAGTACAAGGATATTTTTATGACATAGGTGGAAAGTTTGCCCTTGAACTTGTGAAAAGTCCATTCAATTTATCATAATCCTTAGTCACGTAGTGACTCACCACTCACCGCACCGGTAAAAAACACATTCACTATTAGCTTAGTACCTGCGTAAAGACAACTTACTGGGGTTTTTTTCCTGCTACAGGAAATTAAAGCTTATATCAATGACGAACTCCCAGGAAGGACACAAAATTGTGCTACGGGCTTATCTAGTACCATGGGCAACAAGACTACCCGTCCTGCTAGCAAGTAGCTGTGCCTACCATTGTAGGACAGCTGCTCTTGTCTCAGCTGGGTACTGTTTGGCCAAATGTTAACCCTCCAGGTTGAAACTTCAACATGGGAACAGGCCTACCATACGAGAACAGGGGCTTAGAGAAGCACATGAGAATAGAGTGAGCAAGGGGCAATGCTTGCACCTGCCTGAAGAGATTTGCAGCTCATGTACTTCCTCAACCAGAGGTGCTAGTTTTAGAAACAGTATTTCCCAATGTTGGGTTTTTTCTGCCATTAAATTGTCCAGTCACTTTTGGCCTGTAGCAAGGCCTTTGCCAGCTTAACTATATCCTGTGTGAAGAAGTGCCTACTTTTGTTTGGTTTGAACTTGGCACCTGCTTGTTTGATTTAATGCTCTTGCATTGAAGATGGTGAACCAGCATCCCTCACCCACCTTTCCCATCCTAGGCATTTACCTCAGCCTGATTATTTTCCTTAGAAGTACAGGAAGTGTCAATTAAAAAATAGTTCAGCCATTTCTAAGAAAATTGCAGGAAGATGTATCATTTTGCCCTGCTAAGAAATACCATTTTGGTCCCTCGCTTTTGAGGAAAGACATGGAATGTGGAAAAGCCTTCATATTTGTGTGAAGGATGTGCCTCCATTGTTTCCTGAAAAAAAATGCACAAATTGGTTCTATTATGTGAAAAATCTCCATTTATGAACACTTAATTGACACTGGCAACTCAATTATCTAAATAATCCACCTGTGCTGAAGGAACTCCACACCCTCACCATCCTGCAGAATGACTGCACTGGCTCCTCTGGGGGAAGGCTCTTGCCTGCCAGTTGTTGTTGGCATGGTGTTGCTGTCACCTTGCCTGGACAAGGGGAACCTCTGCATTATGTCCTGGCACTCACCTGCATGCACCCAGGCTGCAGGAAGCTGGAAACAGCCATGCCAGAGCGCAGAGGCAACAGGGAAGGTCAGTTGAACGCCGCAGGAGCTGGAGAATGAGGGGAGGCAAAGAGGATGGATATGGCGCAGAAAGGAAAATGGTCAGCACAAGTGGGTGTATGATGGCACAGTTTCTTGTCTAGCTGCAAGGCTTTATCATTTTAAATGATTAACTGGATACAGAAGTATAAAAGTTGTGATATGGGATAGACAAGAGCTACATCGATCTCCCACGTTAGTGAGTATCAGTAGCTTCTAGAGGCAGTGATGGAAATTTTGCTGCTGCTGAATAAGTTGTGTCTAAGACAAAGTGATGTTCCTGATGCCCATGGATCAGAGACTGATTTATGTTAGGGAATGGGGAAATTATATCCTTGCAATAAACATTTTCATTCTTCCTTTTACATCTCTGGTGTTCTTATAAATAAAATAAATACACAGCCCTTTTTTTCCCCCATCCCAGTCACCTTTTAACCTTTACAACATCTTTGGCAGAGTGTTTTGAATGTAAAAACACGAAAAACCTTGTTTTTTAGCAGTTTGGGATGCTGTTGGGATTCTACTTTTATGTGATAACCCATTAGCTGTCCTGCTTGTATTGTGAGAAAGGCTTAAGGAGGAGAATTGTGGAGTCGCTTCTGAATGTATCATGTGGGATTGTCACCATGAGCCTGAGTTAGCGCTGCACCAGCCAGCTGAACTTTGCAAAGGCACTAGAGGGTTTAAAATACTCAGATCCCCCCTGATAAATAGAAATTGGGCATCACATTTCCTAGGCAGATGCATGAATCTGATGGGGTCTTTGCTAATGATGAATACACATCAGCTTTGCTGGAACTAGATCAGACATCTGCTCCCTCCCTTACCTCATCAAATCACTCAGAGGAATCTTTGGAGTCCACAGCTATAAGATGCAGTATTTTTTTCTGTTTAGCAGTGCAAGTAATTACATTCTATTGATTTATACTTGGAAGTTTGAGAGAAATTTCTACTACTTTTTGTGGTAGATCTAAACTAGCTAACCTGGTGCAGGCACTGTCAAAGAACCCAGTGTTTTTACTAGCTCCCTGCATTCTTCTGATATAAAAATTATTATATTTTCACACCAGCAACACAAAAATCATACTTATACATACGAAACAGTAGAAGGTCTGACTTGGGTCACATCGCTACTGCAAGGCCCTGTAAGCTGTCCTAAGTGAATTATAGACACATTTTAAGTCTTAGAAAACCGCAGCAACTGGTATTTACAAGGCGGGCTGGGAGGAGGTAGGGAAGATCTTTCATACAGCAATATCAGCAACTGGCCATCTGACTTAATGCATGAATTAGAACTTGCTAATTACAGGGTGGCATACAATATTACAACCCTTTTCTTAGATGTTATGTTGCCAGCCTACCTCACTTCACAGCCTGGCTTGATGATTCAGTCATTATGTGACCAGTTGATTATTTAAGATTCCCTGACAGATTTTCCTCCCTGGCTCCACTCGCTGTATCATCCCAGGGCTTTCTGAGCGAGGATGGCACAAACAAGTGTTGCCTTTTCACATAACATTTTGCTTTGTGTTGTCACTGCAGTTCTCCTTGCCAATCTGCCATGGGTGGGAGATAACTATAGGTTATACTGCGGAGAACACCTTGTCACATGCACGGCAATTGTCTTGCTCTTACTATATTAAATAAATTTGTTACAGTCCCTTTCGTGTTATGTTAAGCTGCATGCAAGTCAGAAGAGCATAAAAGGCTAAAATTCTCAGTGTATGGCCCCAAAACAGGAAGCATGGATTGGCAATTGGTACTGTCTCTGATATAAAGTAAAGAGGTACCTTCAAGAGGAAATACATGAGAGTATAAAATACAGACAAGGCTGAGATAACCAGTTAGAGGGATTCTGGGGAGAGAAATCAAGGTAACAAATGGATAGAAAAAGAAAAGCAGAGCCTCAGAGCTGGAACAGGAACAGAGGCATGGTAATGCATTAGCAGTGTGAAACAAAAAATCCTCATGTTTCATTTGTCAGGATCTTTTCAGGGGGTCGTGTCCTAAAGATCACTAAAAGGTAAAAGAAGTGGTTCAAGTATGTTTGAGCAGAATGAACCGGGCAGAATTCAAAAGTTCAGTGAGTGATGTTCATTCATTTATTTACTGAGCGACTGTACATAATTAAGAATGATTTTTCTTAGTAGAAATCCTCCTTTCTTCCCAAAGGTTTATTAATCAAAAACATTTTTGAATTTAAGTATACAATAAGCTTTCAGAAAACACTTACCTTAAATATTCCACCCATTAAAATGACTCCTTATAGGCTCCTGGGTAGCTTAGACGTGTAACTATCACATAGAAGCCTTTTAAAGTCATGTTATTTTTTAAAAGGTGCAGAAGAAAGTAAATATTTTAATAACAGTAAAGACTTAATAAACTGGCAAGTTGGAAAACAAAATATTCCACCATGAGCCTGTCCTTAACTAACATCACTGTGAGTTTGTTTTTTCAGTTCAAACCACAGTGAGTTAAGGACGGAAAGACTGCCTAACTTTGACATTCTTGGCTTAAGCGTGTTTTAACACAACCTTACCTCAAACAGAGGTGTTTTGTGTCCCTTGCCACAGTGCAATATTTCTTCACTCATAAGGGAGGGAGACCGCCTTCCATTACATCCTTTCTGAAGAGATCCACCTTCTGAATGGGGTAGCTCTGGTATGGCTAGCTATCCAACAACTCCAGCTTACCTTACATTTTCTTGGCTTTTAGACCTATAAACCTGTGAATTTGAGGGAAGTCCTGGCGAGGATATTTATGATGGGCCCATGTGATTTCTATATTCTTGCTCAGAGGGTTGAAGGGAAAACCAGCATCATAAAAGATGCTCATTTTTAGCTTTGCTTGAGTAACTGGCAAAACTTTCGTGTGTAGGAATGTGAATCACACACTTGAATAGGTGACTCGTGTATGAACGGGGAAAATGTCGCTGGAAAATGCTTTTATTTTTTTTCTCCCCAGGCCCTGGCAGAACATGGGGGGCATGTTCTGGGGAAGAACATGGCAGTGAAGGACAGGAGTGTGCCTTGGGTATAGTCCTGCAGCAGATGGTGGAAAGCTGGCCTGGATAGAAATCCTCCCAGAGAGACAAGAAAGCCAGCTACCACAAACTGGGAGCTGCATCCAGCTTGCCCACACTAACTTTGCCAAGGAGCTGCCAGGAGCACCCCTGAGTGAAGAAGACACTACCTCTTTGTGTTGCAAAAGCAAATACAACCCATAAAATATCCATTCAATTATTTGCAGCTACATGTCTTTGTGGTCAGAAACAGCCACCTCTCCACAGCACAACTCTGCAAGGCCAACTCTGCACAGACAAGTCTAAAGTCTATGCAGGGAGGATTATGGTTATGGTTATGGTTTGTGGCTCCATACCTAGAGTTGTCCCTGTGGACAGTTGGCTGTGGACAGTTGGCTGCAGAGAGTTGCCCTAGATCTCTCCAGGATTCAGGAGCCTGGAGTGCAGGAGCTCAGGGTGTGGTGGTCACTGTGTTTGGGGGTACAAAGAGATGAGGCCATGTGTCACAGAAGCGTAGAATCGTTTGGTTGGAAATGACCTTTGAGATCATCTATTCCCATCATACCTGTCCACTGGCAAGCTACATCCCTGAGCACCTCATCCACCCGTCTTTTAAACACCTCCAGGGATGGTGTCTGAGGGTACAGTGTGTGTGTGAGGACAGGACCCTGTGAGAGCCTCGGTAGGTGAGGACAGAACCCTGTGAGAGCGTGGGGTTACAGAATCCTGTGACAATGCGTTCAGGGATACCTGTGACAGCCTGGGGGCGAAGACGGGACCCTGTCACAGCCCAGGGGGTACAGGACCCTGCTGGATGCGGTCTTGAGCAGCCCAGTCTAGCGGGAGGTGTCCCTGCCCATGGCAGGGGTTTGGAACTGGATGGGCTTTAAGGTCCCTTCCAACCCAAAACACTCCATGACCCTCTGACACGACGCTCACGCCTCCGCGCCGCTGTGGCTCTTCCCCGGGGGCTGAAGCCGCCGCCCCTCCCTCCGCGCCCGGAGGAGGCGGGGGCAGCTGCCGGCGGGGCCCGTGCGACGGCTCCGCCCCGCGAGGCCGGAGCCGAGACGGAAGCAGGCGCCGCCGCAGCCCGACATGGCGCTCTGAGCCCTGCGCCCACGGCTGCCACCCGCGCCTCTCCGGGGAGCCCCGAGCGGCCGCCCCCGCGCCGGCACCGGGAGCGGGGAGCGGGTCATGGGCAGCGCCGCCGCGGGGAGCCCCGCGGGCGTGGGAGAGCGGCACTAGGGCCCCCCCTCTCCCGCCGCGCAGCTCGGCCGCAGCCGCGAGGTGAGCGGGCGGGGCGCGGGCGGGAGGGAAGGGGGGAGCGCGGCCCGCGCTGAAGCCGCCTCCCTGCCGCTTTGTGTCCTTCCAGGCCCCGCCGCCGCCCAGCAGAGGCCGAGAGAGCGGAGCAGCCATGGCCCACTCGCCCGTGGCGGTGCAAGTGCCCGGCATGCAGGTGAGCCGCCGACAACATGGAGGCCCCGGCCCCGGAAGCGGCGGCCGCGGCCCCGCCGGGCGCGCAGGCGGCGGCAGCGCGGGGAGCGCAGCGAGGCCGCCGGGGAGGCCTCGCGAGGGCGGGCGGGGGCCAGTGGGGTAAAAAGGCCCTGGGGGCGCCCTCGGGGAGGTCGTACTTGCAGCCACCCCCGCGGGGAGAGGGACTTCCCCTGCCTCCCTCCCCCCCTCTCTCTGCCCCGGCCTCCCTTGCCTCCCTCCCCCCCTCTCTCTGCCCCGGCCTCCCTTGCCTCCCTCCCCCCCTCTCTGCCCCGGCCTGCCTTCTCCCTTTGTTCAGGGTCAGCCAGCCCGCACCCAGGAGCACGTAGTAGCTTCTGAAACTGATTAAAGGCAAAAAGGAGTTAATCGCAGGGTATATGGGTGCGCTGCAGATGCCACACCAGGCTCACTGGCATCCCCTCCACCTGCAGAGCTTTCCCACCACCTTGCCATTAATAGGGAGGTGGTAAACACCAGGTCTGGTGGGGATATGGCACAGCGGGCAGCCTGCTGTTATCTGTCAGAAACTTACACCTCTCGTTGACTGTAGATGAGACCTGGTGTTATTTCTGTGTGTTTGTCCTATCTATGTAAAAAACAAGCAAGCTATGTATTACTGATTTTCACAGGAAGGGTGGAATACCTCTGATGTCTCATTCTTACTCCTCTAGACAGTCTAATACAAGTTTGGTCAGATATCTTTATCAGACGTAACGGAGCTGAGGACCAAACTCATTTCAGTATTGGTTTTTGCTTTTCAGACACTGGCAGCCCAGTCAGTGTTCTAAGCTTTCTCTTAACTTCCTGGATTGTCATAATTTATAATATTGGAGGGTTTTTTCAGTTCAAATGACATAGAATTCTTTACAGTACATCTCTGTGTATGCAAGATGTACAGTGAAAAGTTCAGGAGCTTTCAGAACAGAAACTTCTAATTTCTCTTGGTCAGGTATCTTCATCACTTCTAGAAAGTGTAGAATTTATGCGTAAACAGTATTTATATATTGATTTTGGCCAGTTATAATACCAAGGTTTGGTTTACCTTTGTGATTTCTAGTAGTTTGTAGACTTTCTGAAATCAGTTAACTTTTGGTCATCCACTGACTTTCTGTTGATAGAAGAAGATAGAAGACACATCTTATCAGCTTCCTTGTTCCATTAATATGTGAGGTTTACTGTTACATCGGTACATTCTAAGGAAATTTTGTGATAGAAGATTTAGAGGTTTTAGCCTGAGCTTCTTTATGTGCTTTGTTTTTTTAGTGTATTTGGAAAACTTCTGTTTCAAAATCCAAGTTTGTCAGTTTCTTAGTTTTATGTCTGCTTAATGTATTGCTGTCCTGTTTTCCATAGCTGCCCTGTCATCACAAAAGGACCTTGAAATTAAGATCCTGGTTTTCCTTTTTATTCCAATAAGCTTTATGTAATAGCATACTTGGTTCCACTAGTATTGTTAGTTTAACCCAGACCCCTTAACATATGCCAGTATGTTTAAAGCATTTTTTTAACTGTTAGATATGTACAGCTGCATAGAATTAAAATACATTTTTCCCTTGGTGCTTTTTTTTGTGAGGACTATTACAGAAGTTCTGAAAGTCTTAGAATGTGAAGAAATAGAATTTGGTGCAAAATTATCCTGCTCACTCTTCTTGTAGAAGAGTCATAATACAGGGTATTTTAATTTAAAAAAATCCCCAATCAAAGCTGTTCTAGAAGAGAGTTAGTCTCGTATAAGGGTTACTTCTTTTGGTTTTGTTTGTTTGTTTGGGGTTTTTTTACCTATTTGAACTATTCAGCCAGGAGCATCAAAGTGATGATTAAAGCATCCCTGCTTCTGCTTAGTGTTAAAGTTAATGCATGGTCATCGATTGAAGAGGGAATAAGCAGGCTCTTTGGTAATGGAAAAGGATAGTTATGTGAAAGCTATCACTGTGTTGAAGTGCCTGTAATGTCAAACCCCTTGTTTTGTAGTCTGTGTTGAGGGAAGCGTTTTATTGACTAAAACAGTTAGAAAATGACTTTGTCAGAAAATGTGTTACAGGTTTGAAGTTCTCGGGTTTATTGTAATATTATACTTTCCCTTCCCCATTCAATTATACTAAAAAAAGAAATTATTAAAAAAATCCAGAAATAACATATTAAGTAATTCCCATGCTCCAGAATGAGGACTTTGACAATATATCACCAAAGTATAATAGAACCTATTTTGCCTGTTTTAAAATCTTCCATCTTACAAAGAGTCAGGTTGCCTTTAAAAATAAAACAAACATGGAAAATTACAGAAAGTCACACAGAGTTATTTTGGTGAACTCGGAGTCTGCCTTTCCAGTACCCTGGTAACAATGGAAGACCCAGAGGTAGTATTATCTGTTGCCCTTATGAGTACTTACAGAACAATTTGTTTATGTAGTGGTTGCATTCTGCTCTACCTGTCTTGTGTCCCTAACAAAACCAAGTTTTATACCTAACAATTCTTGACTGTGGAAACAACTTCCTTAATGCATTCATTTTCCTCACACCTTTAGAAAGGCTCCACTTGATCCAGTTATGTGCTGTTAACTTGCCTAGCTGCCAGA
Organism: Neomorphus geoffroyi; assembly: GCA_033558235.1. Lineage (NCBI taxonomy): Eukaryota > Metazoa > Chordata > Aves > Cuculiformes > Neomorphidae > Neomorphus > Neomorphus geoffroyi. Next base: position 14,361,350 of record JAUMJM010000045.1, read on the forward strand.
CTTCTAAGGCCGTTCAATAAAATCAAAGTACTTGGCGAATGTATAAAATGAGGGCTCTGAAGCTGAGCGTGATACCCCAAGTTATGGCATTTTGCACAGAATCCAAGATGAGAAGGAAAAATGAAAGGTGTGAACTGTGTGAGCACAGTTAAAGCGTCCTGATTACATGAAACACTGTTTACAATGAGTTTATATGTGAGGTTGGAGTTTTTATTCAGTAATGTCACTGTAACTTTGTTCCTTGGGATAAAAATATTCAGAATACTTCTTAGTCTGGAATGCTTTGAGATCTCACAGTGAGAAATTTGTCCACTGGCACTATCTTCGAGGAATCCAGCTGAACTCATACGGAGCATTTCTGGATGTGGCTTGCAAGAGAGATGTTAGAGCCTACTTGTGTCTTTTAGTAATCAAGGGCTTATATTGAAAACAGAGCTGGAGTGAAGGTCTTGGTAGTCCTACACTATTTTTCCCTGGCCTAGCAGGCAGGGTGCATAGTTTAGGGCCTTATGTTTCTTTCAAGTGAGTGGAAAGTTTGAAGTCTGTCAGTCATTTCAGATGGATGCCTTTCTGATAAACTTATGTTATTGGCAGCATCTCATGCAGTACTCCAGAACCTCTTTACACATAAAGGAGGCTGGAAACTGTTAACTCACAAGTGAGTAATAATTAACCTTTCTCAGGTGGGCAGTGAGGAATTTTTTTCTGTCAGCATCCTAAAATTCCAGACTAGTCTGTAAACATCAGCGATGGAACATCACTCAAGTAATAAATGCCTTTTTTACCCAGTAGAGTTTTTATATAAGACTTTCTCTTTTCCTATTCTAATTTGTTGTGCAAAATCTTAAGCCTGTGAAATATTAATTTGTTAACTGATGGAAATATTAATTCTTCTCATTTGCATTTCTTCTAAGTATGTGTGTCTTTGGGACCTAGTTTGGGGCTTTATTTCTCTTCATCTCTGCTGTCCTACTCATCTAAACACTTTTTGTTTCCTTTCTCATGGCTTTGTTGATATCTCCTGATCCTGCATGGCAGTAGTCTTTAGTGCAGCCAGAAAGGTTGTTTAGACCTGGTCTCCATCTGTTTTTATTGGCATTGAGACTATCTCACAATAAAAAGCCTAACTTCCTCTAAAAGCAGAGCAGCCACAAGCATGTGACCTGTCAGCCAGTGCACTCTGATTCAGAATTGAAGGAGTGCTTGATTAAATACAAACTTCCATGTAAAGGTGAGCTTTGCTCTCTGTGCATCCAGTTAATGGCCTGGCTGTAGGACGCTGCTCACTGAACAACCCGAGCCTGGGAGCGGGAGAGTCTCTCCCTACAGGATGCTCAGTGGGACATTGGTTAGAATCTAGTTATTGGATGGGTATAGAAAGGTTAAAGGAAAGGTAGCATTTAATTTTGGAAGGGATCTTTTTCATTGCCGAAAAATAAAAAAGTTTTCTCTTAAATGAGTAGAAATGGACTCTTTATGTGTAGTGCCAAAAGCTAGTCTGGAAGTGTGTCAAGTTTCAAGTAAACCTTTTGCACTGTAGTTGCAAGAATATGACTTCTGTTAAGAGCAAGCAATCTGTTACTGTTCAATGCTGCACTGTTTAGAAGGTGGGCATTAGAGAAACTTAAACCTCTGAAGAAAGATGCATTCAAGGATCTGTTAACTCATTCCTCTTCTGGGGACTGAGCTGCATCCAGGTACAGTGAGTTTGAAAAGGCTTTAAACTTTTCTTATTCAGAGACATGACTTAAAGGACACTGGGATATCTAACACTTGCAGGATGCTGGGAGACTTCTATGGTGCCTAGAAAACAGGGATTTCTTATTGATTAAACTAGGATGGACTTCAGAGTTTTGGTTCCTTGGTTTGTACTTTGAGCCACAGTGCAGGAAGACCTGTACGGAACATGCTTCTTGGCTACTTGAAACAGATACGGAATAAAATATTTCTGGAATTCAACAGTTGTTCTTTTCCTGGTGGTGCTTGATGTGCAAGTTGTGTCATATGTAATAGTAGTCTGCTAACTCAGCTCAGACTTTATTAGCTGAACTTGGTTCTTCCACGTTATGCATTGTGGTAAGTTATTCTGATGACAAAGAAAAGTAGGGCTCAGTCATACTTACACTGTCTTAGTGTTGTCAAAGGAGGAGGATAGAGCAAGCTCTGGAAAATGTTTGATACATGGGAGCTGTGTAGGTATAATCAGCTGGAATTCAACACTTTTATCGGGCTTAGAAAAAATCCACAGGAGTCTTCTTACAAGTATTTTTTGTGCAGATTTTACAGTTCTATACAGGTGTTAAGTGCACTGACCTGGGATTCAGAGGCAAATCTGCTGAAGCTGCAGAGAGCACATGAAACAAACTCAGCTCTTCTCACCTTAATCTCTGCTGTTCCGTATCATCATATATTCTCGGTTTTGGGCAGAGGATTATTTCTCCCAAGTGGTAAAAACATTACATCTGAAAACAGGCTTTTAAAAATATATAATGGTTACTTTATTCTGTAGTGGATTTTTGTCTGTTGAATTAAACATTGAAAAGGTTCTCACTGGCTGTTTTTTTAAGTCCAGTGTCTCATTGCCATGCTTTTTACAAGTGTTGATGAAAGGGTTTTTGCTTTTTTTTTTCTTTTCTCTTTTCCCTCAAAAAGGAAAGTATATAGTAGCTCAGTAATATATTGCAGTTTTTTTTTAAAAAAATGAAACTAAATTCTTCATATATGTATTTTGAGGAGAGGACAGTTGTTTCTTTATATATGGTAAATTTGTGGCACACTGTGAGGGCGGAATGGGCCTCTGCAGGAGTATTTGTTTTATGAGACCTTTGACATACCTTAGTGGAGTTAAGTAGGCGTGTTAGCCTCAGTTTTCATTGTTTTCAGCATCCTGAAAATATGGTTTTCAGTCATCTCCAAAAGTGAAGGGATGCATTTTAAACCTGTTTGTAAAAGAACCACTTGTTTGCTCTTTGGATTACCTTCAGGTTTAAGAAACAGTCACAAACTCTGAGAACTGATAAGAGACTATTGTTTTGTCTTTCATTTACAGTTAGGAATTGAATTTAATAATTGACAGACAGAGGAGTTCAGGGATGGGTTTTAGGGGAAGGGGTGGGTTTGGAGATGAACACCAGAAAATTTGTTTTCAAATTTTTCTGTAACAAATAATTCCCTGGTGTGCTGTGATTAGTGGCTACATGTGTGTTGTCTTTGAAGAAATGGAGTTTGTGGGGTATCTATCACGTCAGCAGCTGCTGTTCTGAATCCTGCTGTTTCATTCTGACTTGCAATAATTGAAAATCAGATTCCTTACTCATACCACCTCACCAGCTTTTACTCTGTTTAAAGAACTGTCATTTGTTCTTTAAATTTAAACTTGTTCTAGAACGTCTGGTCTGGCAATTAGATGAGGCTTGCTGAGCACACTGCTTAGCTCTGAAGTAGAGACTTAGATCTCATGGGAAGGGTGTCCATCTAGAGAGATTCACTGAAATCCGTTCTGCCAGAGGGATTGCTAGCCAGATAAATTTCAAATCCAGAAAGAACTGAATCAGAAACAATTAATGAATGGACTGACAAGGTAGCAATGGCTCACCGTCTTGTTCTTCCTCATATCTTATGTATATGGTTTTTCAGAGATAGGCTATATTGATTTAGGTTTATAGCCTGGCAAAGAGCATGGCTTCAGCTTAGGTCTTTCTTTATGAAGAATGCTTTTAAGAACTGCATTAAAAGCATAAAGCCAAATTTATCTTGCCAAAATCTATATTTGAATTGTCTTGATTGAGGCAGCATATCTGGAAAAGCTTTGTGGCATGATCTGTCTTGATGAGCATGGATTCTATATGCACTGATGAAGGAGAAAAAGAAATGAGGGAATGTTAGTTATCTCTAGGTTTTGCACTTGAGTTGTGGAAGGGAGAGCCTAAGAGCCCAGGGTGACTTTGCTGCTTTCATGAACCAGAAGTCAAGAACCATCTGTTCAGTCCTGAAGAATGTATTTTGGTTTTTTTTTTTTTCTGTTCCCCCCTGCTCCCCCAGCCTTCCTTTCAACTGGGTACTGTGATATATTCTGAATATTTGAATAATGTTGACTAGGGGAGTTCAGAGGGTGTCTGTGCTTTACTAGATGTCAGGTTGTGCTTCAGTGTGGGCTTCTGTGTTGGGAGCTGAGTGCAGAATAATAAAAACACTGTGCAACTTGAAATGACCACGGGTGTTGTAAAGTGCCTAAGTGTAAAACACTGAATGAAAAAGATTGAATTTCTACTGATGTAAGTCAGTTAAATACATACAGAGAATTACAAGGGGAGCAAGATGATCTTGCTATTGATCTCTCACCTAGGAAGGTGTCATCTGGCAGCTGGCCATAGCAAGAACATTTTTACATTCCTGCACAGCTTTATTCCAGCCTAGTTGGCAAGAAGAATCTGTATTTTTTTCAGGGTGTTTCTCTTCCTCCCTTCCCCCTTCCCTTTGCTGTTTATGTAATGAGATGCTTTGCCATGGTATGAATGAACTGCAAAGTAATTGTAAAAGGAGTTTCCTGCAATGGGCAGGTTGGTTCTGGCAAGGTAGGTTTCTTGCTTCCTTTGTAGCTCATTTTGGAGTTGTATTTCTGGTTTTTCATTGTGTGCTTCTTGTAGCTTCAGGTCCAGTATGACTGATAGGATCAGGGGCCGGTATTCAAGAGGCGAGTACAGCTTTCAAGCTTGTGGGTGTCTGGCCTTGGGGAGAGGGCAGAAATCTAGGATTCTAGTAGATTGGTCGGTTTGCCTTCCTTTTTCAAAATGTTCTCTTCCAAAGCTAAAGGAATAGTGTGACCCTCTAACTGTGGATCCCCACTGGGGGTTCATTGCAGGCAGTGATTATGCCTGGAGAGTATCTATGGTGAATAAATTTGTGGCCTGCTCTTTAACCCACATTGTGTTTTGGAGTCATCCTTTTTCAACTAGCGTTTTTCTGTCTTGCTTGAGTTTTGATTAGCCTGAAAAGTGATGACTACTTCAGTAGGGAGATTTAACAAAGATACTTAGGTCTGTGTTAAACTTGAGGTCTTGTTTTTGCTTTCTAGTTTATGAACTTTTCTGCTTTCTGGTTTAAGAGCTGAATTTTGTTGTTATTTTTATTTTGTTTGGATTTTAGTATGAGTTTAATCTTACAGAAGAAAAAAATCTGTGTATCATGTTCTGACTTGCACAGAAAAAATGCTAAAATGGCTTCTCAGAACAGTGAGGAGGCCTGTAAAATTTCTGTAGCTGTTTGCATTTAGCTGTAGATACCGAACCTCTGAATATTAGGAGAATGGTCTAAATGCTGTACTGATACAGATTATTGCTGGCAGAGTTTTGGTGCCGTTATTCCTTTAAATGGGTGTGGCAAAAATTTAAAAAAAAAAAAAAAAATTGTTTGTGTACCGATAAGCAGGCTGCTTGCTGAAAGGGAAGGCGTGCTGCTAAAAGTAGGCTGCAGCCCATAAATGGTTATTTTTTCCACATTCCTATTAGATGTGGCTTTTGTAGTCTCTCTGCAGACTAGGTTTTTCAAAGCAGTTCATAAAATAGACAGAACAAATGTTCTACAGCAATGAGAGTTGCAGTAGTCTTCTGTCTTCAGTGTACCAGAGGTACTTCATTGGGGTGGGCTGATTACCCATTCACCAGTCACTTTTACTTCACTGTTCAACAAAGGAGATTAAGTTTGTTTTGAAAGATCAGCTTGTTGAACTCCAATAAATGCAGAGTGGAGTTTGGATACTTTGGGATACCAGATACTGTTGGTTTCTTGACCTGACTTCTGTCTCCATCTAAGGATGTCCATCCTTCTAGCTATCGAGCATTCAGCCACTTATGCCATCTTCAAATCATAGTGAAGACTGACACACAGTATCTGTGTCCCCCTGCCTCCTTAATTCCTCTGACTCTTTTGATAGGAAAAGTGAGCAGACTGCAGGATATGCAACTGCATGCAGTGGCTTGATGTTTTTTTTTTCCTTGATTTTTTTTTTTTTTTTTTAAGTTAAAAGGCATTTATACCTAGAATGGAAGCTAAGTGGGACTCCATTTGAAATGTAAGAGTGTTCAGTTATAGAGAAGCTGACTAGCATGGGATATTTCTCTTTGTGTTTCTTTTCCTCAATGCAGAATACTTCATAAATAATTGGTGTAAATTTTTGTAATTCCCTGTGTCAAAAAGCTAACCTTTGAGAGATGTGCTGTTATTCTTTCTTTTTGCTTGTTTATACTGTTTCCTAAACTGCTTCATGTTGCGTTACCAAAGTGAAAGAATGGCTGAGAATAGAGGAAGTGAGTTCTGTGGTTTCCATTTCAGTACAGCATACAACTGACAGCTTGCATCTGCCATAGGTCAGAGGTGGTTTGAAGATGAAGATGTTTCTTTCCTTAAAAATCTGGAAATGGGTGAATTTGAATGCTGATTTTAAAGCCATAAGAGTCTTAGGAATTTTCAGGCAGTTCACCTTATGGCTGATTTGATGAAAACAAAGTCACATGGGTGTTTTTGCTTGCTTATTTTTGCTTTTGTTTTATATTGAAGATCTCCAGGTTCTCACTGAAAAAGGCAGAGTCTTGGCCTTACTACGTAAGGGAGATGTTTCATAAAGGGTGTAACAGAGGTCATGTCCCATTTAAGGACTGCAAAGCTGAGATCTGTTTTTTGCTACCTATTATGTAGAAAAACTTGATAATGTACAAGTTCGATACTTCATAAAATCAGATTTTGTTGATAAAATAATTTTCTTCTTCGATATCCAACAGTTCCAGTAAATATGGTGGAGTATCTGGTGTCCTGCTGCTTGAGTCTTGAAGAGGACTGTAGGGTGGCATCAGTTTAGTTACATGCGAAAATCGCTGTGAATCAAGAGTGTGTGTACGAGGTGGAGAAAAAAAGATGTCTGCAGGTTCCACCCTTGATTTGAATGTTTGCGGGTTCATTTTTTTCTGATTCCTTATAAGTAATTATGGATCTGCACCTGTGCCTTCATTACCTTCAGACTATTTACATTTTTATGTATATACGCACACGCGCCTGTGGCACTGTTCGCTTGAGTAACTTTAATTATAATAGGATTTTAAAATAAAATTGGTGGGATGGGTAGGGAAGGAGCTCCAGGAATTAAAATCTATCACTACATGTGTTGGCTTTATTGTAAAGAAGTAAAATGTTCCTTATGTAGGTGAAATATGGAAATATATACAATGCATGTGAATATTATATTGTTATATAATGCAATATGCATAGTGCATAAGTGATGTGTATATATAAAATATATGAAACTACAAGTAGATAGTGTATGGAAAGTTGATTAAGACATTACTCTCAAGTCCTGTAGCCTGTCTTACACCCTCTTAATTTCAGGTTTTTGAGGCGTCTGAACAGAAGAAAAACTTAGAGGTAGTTCATCTGAGAGCATATAAATGTCTATGAATGAGCTAATTACCATTACCTGTGATTTCAATATGTTCAACTCAGATGCAGTATAAACCCAGTCAGATAAATGCTGAGAGTAGATGAAATGTCTTAACATTTATTGTTTTTCTTTTGATTTTCAAGTGTCTTTTTTACTCATTGTATTTCAGGTATTCATTCCTAACACAATAAAAGGTATCTTGAAGATCTTACAGACAATAAACGAGGCCTCATAATTGGTATTTAATTTTATTGTTAGCCGTAATTCAGACAGTGCAGGGAGCAGGACTGAAGAGAAGTAGTGCAGTGCGTGCTGACTTCAGCAGCAAAGCTGGCATACATTTCTGATCTGGCATTTTAATGCTAATGTATCTGTGAGGCTGCACAACAAATTACTTACTGGGATGTTTTTTTGGTGGTGGGTTATGTTTGGCTTGGTTTTATTTTAAATGTTTTGCCATAACATGACCTCCTTTTCCTCAACCTTTCTGCCAGAAAGCTCTTTTCATTCTAGTTTATCTTTGACCTGTCCCTGGCTATGAACATCAAGCTTTATTTTGGTGAACAATTTCTTGAAATTTTTGAACACACAGGTAGTTCTGATGACTTTTACAGATAACCACTGCAAGTTAGGATGCTGTGGTAGTGGATACTTGAAAAACATATAAGTAGCTACTCTAGTCTTCTCTTTCCAAACTTGTATAGAATTTTTGAGCTAACTGTTGCATCCTTATCTAATGCCTATTGGAGTAATGTCTCCCAGTGCAAATGAGCTATTGTATAGTACTGTTACAGTTTTAAAGGAACTTCTGTTCAAAATAATGCCTGGGAGATGCTTGAAAATCCAGATAGTGTAACAGCATGTCTTGTCAGCTTTTAGAAATTTAAGGCAACAGGATAGATGTTCTAACATTGGCAGGCTACCTAGAAGAAATCTCACAAAACTGTTAAATTATTTGGGAGACCTAGAGGATCCTGGGTTTGATTTTGTTAGATACAAGTCTCTGTACAAGATTCTTTGAAGCTTTGGGTTTTCATACAGTTGTATGCAGTACTTTTTAATGAAATTAATTAATGAACCACAGGAGACCTGTTTCTTGTGAAAGAGCTGTCCTGCACTGACAGATCCTGGAAGTTAGATACACTGTGTACTTTGTTTGTTTCAAAAGAAGAATACAGAATTTGGAGTACAAGTACGTGAAAGGATCAGATGTGGCAAGGTCAGTCAGCCAGCTTGTCTTGTAGCAGAATGCAGCCAGGGCTTTGTTACGTAGCTGTGTTTATTGGAATAAAAAGAAAATGCTTATATAAGCTGTATTGACTGGATACTTCATGCAACTACTGCCAGTATTCTTCAAAAATCATGTTGTGGTGCTTTTTATCTGAGGATTCTGAGCAGGCAGTTGGACTAGATGACCTTCTGAGGTGCCTTCCAAGCTATATTATGCTGTGATCTTGTGACTCTTGTATGTGTACGTATTACATACATATATCAAGACTTACAATAATGGAATATGGTCGGCTAAAAGGAGGAGAGATTTTGCTGAACGCTAGTACAGGCTGCATGTTTGTGCTGGATTGGTGAAATGGTGGACTTCCTAAGCTATGCAGAAGGCTTGTATTGTCATGCTCATGCTGGTACTGTTACTCATGCTGGCAGATTGAAGTTGGCATGCAAATGTGCCTGTGCTTGTCATACTTGTTGCTGCTTTTGTCTGAGGAAATGGGTTAGGGAGGGGAAGAGCAATAGATTCCCTTCCTGATTTTTCTGCTTATAGGTGTTATCTTCAGAGAGGTGATGATGGAGTCCATACAGTGTCTATTGTACTGTTACCATCTGCTGCCCAACAGACATGACTCCCCATAGAAACTAGTCTTTACTTTAAACAAAAACCCTGCAATCATTCAACCCCGCAACTTTCAAAGCTTCTAAACCTTTTTCCCATTTGATGAAAGATCTGTGAAAGAACAAGGAATAACATTTGGTTGTTTTGCTCAGGAGTCTTAATAGTGTTAGAAATGTGAATTTCTACTATATTAGAAGCTTAGCTGGTAGCTGTGCTGCAAAAAATTATACACACTCCAAATACATAGCAATATACACACTTTGACTTATGTAAAATATATATCCATCTTTCTCTGTACCAGGAGGAGGAGAATAGGCATTACTACATTGTAGAAATTTACCTTTGTTTAAGAAGTAGTCTTTTTAAGGTTTTGGGGTTGTTTGCGGGGTTTTCTTCAGTTGTAGAGAAATAATTCCTGTAGAACAATAGTCTGAAAGATAAGGGAATTAAGAAAGGTAAAAGCATATCTGTTTCAAACTGCAATCTTCTTCTAAGTCCATTATTTAAGTTATGTAGTGTTCGAAGTTTGAAGCCTTTCCAAAGGACATTATCTCAATATCAGCTATAGTTGGTCAGGAATATTTGTCCTTATCCTGGAGTAGCCTGCAGTTCCTTGGCAGCCTTGGTGAATAACAGAAGCTGTAAAGCTGACTTTGCTTGCTGTGAGAGGATTTTCTCAGAATAGAAAGATGTGACTTTTGCCTCTAATAGTCCTGCAGTTTGTTCTCCTCCGGTGCCCCTGTGTTCCACCTCTCACTCCCAGGGATGTCCATGGAGTTCTGCATCCAGCCGTGCTCAATCTCATCCTGTGCTCCAGCACTCCCACGTGATAGCATTAGGAGTTGTTGGAAGTTAAAATAGCCTTTAAAGCTCTGATTCACCTGAAGTAGCTCCGGGCAGAGAGTTTGGAAGCCTGACTTGTTTTGTTGATGACATGAAGTGAGTGTATAGGATTGAGGGATGTGTGTTTCCGCTGAGGAACCCAGAGGAATTTTCTGCTTAAGTTTTCTCCTCAAGCAAAACCCAAATGTTACCCTTTGAATTCATCCAACTTTTGTGAAGGGTTGAATTAGCTGATTGTGTCTGTGATTAAACTGCTTTTCTTTTATCTTTCTGGAAGTGTTTAACAGGTTTAATCTCAAATCAACAATAGCTATTATTTAGCCTGAATGATTCCTGGAATCCAAGGCTCCAAGCGTGTCTCAAAATGAAGCTAGTTTTTCTGAAGATGAGTATTTTAAAGTTGGTGCAAAGTTTAGCCAAGCCTTTCTCAACTCTGATGTGATAGTGAATGGCAATGTAGCTGTCTTTGGACAGTTTGAAGATTTAGTCCCTTTTTTTTGTCTGACTTAAAGGTTTATGAACTCCTGAGACCTACAATAATTTTATTTCCTGGTATAGTCATATTAGTTGTCCTTGATTTCAGATGAAAATAGTAGTCATCCTGCCTTCTTTAGTTTGCCTTGGTTATGTATTTGCTTAGTTTTTAAGTCTTTCATGGGATCTATCAACAGAAGAAAATACAAAATTTTTTGCTTAACTCTTTCTCTGAAGTTGGTGTGCGTTTTTGTGACTTTTGGAGTTTTTTAATGGAGCAGAGTGGCAGTGAGCTCATTGTAGACAAAGGGGAATTTCCTCTTTACTTGCTTTAACATGCTGCTCAGGAGCAGCAGTGTGTTGTATATTTGCAAAATCTAAAAATCTTAACTCTGCAGATCAGCATGAATCTGTCATACTGCTTCACATTCCCCCCTTTTGTGATAGCACAAATGACAGCTTGGTACATATGAGCAGTGAACTGATTTGGCTGAAAATGAAACTGACAAACCGTACGGTTAACTCTTAGCTAAATTGCTTTTTCTGATTCATATAGTCATATTGTGGAATAAATTCTTGTGGAAGGGAAGAAGTGACAATAAGGGCCCAATAAAGAAATGAGATTGTCCATTTTGCACTAGATTAGAGTAGTAATGTATTTTTTTTCTCAGTAAATATTTTTGTATCCATCTGCAAGAATACTGGCATAAAGATGTTTCTGGAGTTCCCTGTTGATACTGGAGTATTTTGTTGTGTGGTGTGGTCTGTGATTTGGGTTGAATGTCTGCTTTTGCCAAAACGGTCTCTTTGTTTGCTAGTTCTGAGTTTTGGAGTGCAGGAAAGGTGTAAAGTAAAGCAAAGCATCTTTTCATATTTTCAAATGTTGCTGTTGAATGAGAGGGATTTTTTTAGCCAAGTGTTTCGAGATCAGAGATCAATTTGTGCCATGGGTTGCCTAGTTCTGACAGCAGTGATGTGTTTAATTCTGTTGCTCTGCAAAGCATAAGCAAGTCTGTCTTGCCTCTTAAAAACACTTTTCTGTAAGCTCTTACTGTGGTCTGGAGTTTTGTGTTCTTAAACCATGGAGTAAGTAATCTGTATCTTTCAGAAGTCGCTGCTGTGGTTTTTGGATACACAAGATTCTCTAAGCAGCCATGTAGCATGCTTTATCTTGAAGAGAAAATGTGAAGTTGCTTCCTTGTTGTTTCCCTCATGACTACTTGAATAGAGCTGAGAAATATAAAATATTTATATAATAATCAGTCTGCTGATCTTAAGAGTAGTTAATTGACAGAGACTCCAAGCCAGGGTCTGTGCTGCCTGGTGTCCTGCTCCCCCTTTTATAGCACAGTTCTGGTCACTACCCCAATTTCAGTACTCTGCTCCAGCCTTCTTATTCCTCCTTTGAACATCTCTCAGTCCCTTTTGCTCTGCCTTCTGTTAGCACTTTTAGCTGCCCTGAAGATGCCTGACTTCTGTCATATCTCAGAATCTGCCGGTCAACACCGGATAGCGCAGTTCTCTCACTACTAGCTCCGTGCTGTGTTACTTGATAGGATGGGCTGTCAGCCCAAGGCTGTTGGCCAGGTAGAAAGCACAGCCTTTTCTATCTGGGTGATGAAGCTGGTGCTTCTTTGTCAATGATTACATTCCCAAGTCTTCTGAGTTACTGCACAGATAGGATTAATATTAAACAGCTCTATTCTTTCATTTTAAAGGGTTGTTATGTGGGGAGGTGAAATGAGGTTTGTACATGACTCCCTCCCTGGTGAGGCTCGTTTACTTTTGATATAATTGTGTAATGTATGTTCTGTAACTAACAGCTGAATTAGAAATCAGTGTGCAGGAAATAAATTTATTGGATGCGAGCCTTCTAGTAATGATAAACCGGGATGATATGCTTCTTGAAGTAATGAGGTTAATAACTTAGAAGTAAATTAAATAACTTGTATATCTTTTTTTCACTTCCTTTTTTTTCCTAGAACCATAGAGCAGACCCAGAAGAGCTGTTCACAAAACTGGAACGCATTGGGAAAGGCTCCTTTGGTGAAGTCTTTAAAGGAATTGATAATCGGACACAGCAAGTGGTTGCTATAAAAATCATAGACCTTGAGGAAGCAGAAGATGAAATAGAAGATATACAGCAAGAGATAACAGTTTTAAGTCAGTGTGATAGTCCTTATGTAACAAAATACTACGGATCATATTTAAAGGTAATGTATAGTATTGCACTAAGATTTGCCAGCACCCCGTTGTTTGGAATGCTGCTAGGAAGAGGAAAAGTTATCATGCCAACTTAACCTTTTTTAACAAGTTTTTTATTTTCTTTGAACGGAGCTTTTCACCTTGTTTTGCTGCTTTTGCTGTTTTCTCTTTGGAGCTGGAATTTGCATAAAATGACTAGAGAATGAACAGAGCTGATAGAGGATTCCTTGTGTCGTTGCTGTTGCTTTTAGACATTCGTTTTCTCACCTCCCACCACAATCCCTAACACAAATTTTTGGGCTTTCTGGGGAAGAAAAACACACTTGCATAGCTGTAGAAACAAAAACCTTTCTGTGATATGGATAGATGCCCTGCACCTGTAGAGATGTGTTGGTAATGATGCAGCATAGTAGGCCTGAGACAAAGTAAAACTGACATCTGCAGTTATGTAAGCACTGCGTGAAATCTTACCAAAGGCATCATTTATAAACACACAAACAACATTGAAAATCTTCAGAAATCCAAAATATTGAGCAGGTCTTTTCAGCTTGCTAAACTGTCCAGGTATAATCACCTTTAATATGCGCTGCAGATCATTTAAGCAATACGTGATTTTTGAAAACAACTGAAACCTGTTAATGAAAACTGAAGTGTTAACCATAGTTAGAACTGTCTTAAATGTTGGGAGGGGGTTGTTTGTTTGCATTTGGTTTTTTGTTTGGTTGGTTTTGGATTGTTTGCTTAGATTTGGTTTTTTGTTGGTATTGAAGGGTTTTCTCTGTGTGATGGGGTTTTTTTCCCCTCTCCCCAGGCATTTCTGGCTCGTTAAGATATAGTGAGTTTCTGACATTATTCTAAAGACAGATCTCAGATATTCCTGTGTCACACTTGTGGCGTATTTCTCAGTGATACTGTAAAAGTATTTGCAAAATTAAATATTATTCTTTGTAGATTTGGCTTTTTTCCTCTTTAAATTGCCGAACTGTTCCGTTTTAAATATTTTATTGCTAAGTGGGTACTTGTACTCCGAATACTAAATTCTCATTTTGACCAAGGTAAGACAGCTGTGGTGGCTTTGCTGTTTATTTAGTATTCTGTGGGTTCTCCATGCTGAAGTAAACATTCAATTTGTCACTCATGTCCCATCTTTCCTTCTCTTTACTGGGCTCAATTCATGGGATTTCTGTTTTCTTTGCTATTAAGTGATAGAGCTCTGAGATGCAGTAGAACTTACTTTCCCGCATCACAGTGAATTCAAAGTTATCTTAAGAAGTATCTTGTTCTAAAACAGTCAGCGATGTTCCCCTGAGCAGTGCACAAATGGTTCTGCAGATCCAGACGGGATCAGTCTTTTTTTAGTCTTTTATTTGTCTGTGGTGATCTCAGTCCTAAATATTATCCTCCTAGGTGTCCGTCTTTTTAACTTTGTGTTGTAAAAGCCCAGTTATTTGCCCTGAAGTGCAAACAAGTCAAGGGGAATCTTGGGAAGTGTTTTTGCTTGGAAGTGTTTTTCCGTGGAAAAGTGTTCTGTTAAACTTCAGAATTAAATAGTGATTTCAGCAGCTGTAAATGGCGAAACGGAACCTTGATTCAGTGGGGATTTGTTGTGCTTATTTTTTTGTTTGTGTTTTTTTGAGGGGTAGTGGGTGGAAAAAGCTTTATAAGTCAAATTGAACAGGGAAAGAAAACAGTGTTTTTCATTATTACAGCAACATAGGTACTGAAAGCAAAAAAGGGCATCACAAATCTGCCTAAGCACCTGTGCATCACAACAGTTTGTGGCCTTATTATACAAGCCATTCACTTTTTACCCCTTTTCTTAGGGATGTAGGTATAGTTATTGTATCAGTGCTATAAAACTATCAGCTTCTGGTTAGTTTCTTACTTTTTAAAAATTCCTGGCAAATACAAGATCGTGTTAAAGCTGCAGTACTTCCCTCGCTACTCTTTGCGTTCTTTCCATATATTCTGAAAGATTAATGCTGGTCTCCTATTTACTTTTCATACTTCTAATATTTTTAAGGAAGGAAAATTTCTGTGTGTGGAACCGGGGGGAGGTGTTTATGGAATTCCCCATTCCTTTAAGAAATTCTTCTTTAAAAAAAAAAAAAAATAAAAAAAAACCACAACAAAACGCACCAAAACGCACCAAAACAAACAAAAAACCCCCTAAGCTACACAGGAGTGTTTTCATCCCAGAGTGTATGCTGTTCCCCAAGTAAATAAATGTAAATATTCACAAATAAATGATTGCTTTTAGTTCTGTAATTAAAAATAAATAAATAAAATTGCTGTTGTAAGTAGTATCTTGGCTGTAAATTTTTCTTAAGCTAGATTTATCCTTGGTTACCAATACTAGATCTTTCAGCTTGAAATCCCTCAGAGGAAGTAGTGTATTATCTTTGTTAAACTTGTAAAGAATCTGCCTTTTCATTTTAGTAACAGCAGGTATTTTGAGAGTTGTATCTGTCTGCATTTTTTTTACTTAATTGCTATACCTGGATAGCTGTTAGCCCAAGTTTTTTGTGGTGTAGTAATTCATTCAGGATTTAATTTCTCTCTATACTGTAGACAACTGTTGGAAACAGTGAAATAGGTATGGTTGTGTACCAAATGACTTTATAATTAAAAGCCAAAGAATACTGTGGATAAATTCTGAAAATTGAGACATCTTTCTTACAAAGCAAACTCCTAGGCTGTGGAGATTAATATAGTTTGCTATCGATATGACTGGTATGAAAATCACATTAAAAGTGGTCCTGTAAGCTTGGTGGTGAATTCTTAGTTTATTCATAAAGAATACTGAAAATATTTCTATAAATACCTTTTGAGGTAGTGGATAAAAAGCACATAAGCATGCAGTAAATAGAAGTTATCTCAAAATTTGAATTTTTTTCCCTTTGTGTCTTGATATACAGGAAACGAAAACAATTGAGTCAGTCTGCTTTCTTTCAAATCATACTGATGGAATAAAAATAGCTTACTAGACGTAGCTTTCTCTGAAGCTCTAGGGATGACATTAGAAATGTTTTTGAGTTTTACACTCAAATCAGAGACTTAATATGTCCTGACTATACCAAAGCAAACCGTCAGGACAAAGGCATTCAGGTTGCCTGCAACACTTACACTTACACTCGGCACTGGTCAGGCCGCACCTTGAGTACTGTGTCCAGTTCTGGGCCCCTCAGTTTAAGAAGGGTGTTGAGATGCTGGAGTGTGTCCAGAGGAGAGCAACGAGGATGGTGAAGGGGCTGGGGCACAGGCCCTATGAGGAGTGACTGAGGGAGCTGGGGTTGTTTAGCCTGGAGAAGAGGAGGCTCAGGGGAGACCTTATTGCTCTCTACAACTGCCTAAAGGGAGGTTGTGGTGAGGCAGGAGTTGGACTCTTCTCTCAGGCGACCAGTGACAGAACGAGAGGACACGGTCTCTAGCTTCGCCAGGGGAGGTTTAGGATTGACATTAAGAAGAAATTCTTCACTGAGAGGGTAATTGTTCATTAGAATGCGCTGCCTAAGGAGGTGGTCATCCCTGGAGGTGTTCAAAGAGAATTTGGATGAGGCACTTAGTGACATGGTGTAGTTGACAGGTAGGAGTAGGTGTAGGTGTTGGGTCATAGGTTGGACTCGATGATCTCAAAGGTCTTTTCCAACCTTACGATACTGTGATACTTTATTGATATATTTGAGTTGAGTAATCTAGACCTGGTTTAAATCTCTAAATGCTACAAAATTAGATAGTGTTCACATTGAAGAAACTGCAGCTGTGACCATATGTTGGCTTCAGGTTTTTCTTGTGTGCCTCAGCTCATCCATTTCAACTGTAATGGAACATCTCCTGTTGTAACTTACTGTTGTTTTTTTTAGCCAGTTCTAAGTAAGCTTTGAATAAGCAGGTTGTTCTCTTCATCAGTTCATAGACCGTTTCATTTTTTAATCTGGTAAGACAGTATATTTGATAATTAGTAGTTGTTCATGACTAAAATGTGAAATAATAGATGTAAACCATGAGGGTTTTCTAATTGCAAGCATTTCAAATAAGAGATTTTATGTGTTCTACCTATTGTGCAGCTTTACAGCTTCCTTGCACTTCAGGATGCAGAGCCAGCCCTGTGGCTGACTGAATGGAGTGGCCCAGTCTCCAGGAGACTGAGGTTTACCAGCTACACGCAGGCTCTTCCAGGCATTCCTGCTGCTGAAAGGAATTTGAAACATAGTCAGCTCAGCTGATGTTGTATAAGATACTCTTTTATGCTCTTCAGCCTAGCTGCTCATTAGCTACAGCTTGTACAGCTGACTTGTAAATGTGATATTAAAAATGTGGATTGTCCCTTAATATTTTTACCGAACAGTGCAATGTTATTTGTCTGTTATCAGATATTTTACTCTTAAAAAACATTATTGTTGGTACAAGATGGCAGTGTCTGCCTCCTTGAGGTTCTTGGGATAAAGCTGATGCCAGTTTTTAGTTTATTGTAACATAAAGGTGGAAACCCCCATATCTTTGTAATTTGGGGTACCTGTATATCTTGAATTTTGGAGTTTGAATGGGAGTTTGCCATTAAAGTAATCTTAGAGGTTAAGTATTGGTAAATTTTCCTAAATTTTCATTGGGTGTCTGGCAAGACCAGTAGTATTTTCTAAACATTTCGGTAGGTGATGTACAAGCATCTGTAGTCACAGAATGTAGTATGATAAACACATTTAGGTATGCTAGTAAAATGTTTTTCTTTTCATATCAAGTCTTTCACAAATGTGAATAGAATTGAACAAGCTTACAGCTGTATTAATGCAACTTTTGTAGCTGAATGATAACTTAAATCCTGATGTAGAGTCTGTAGATGTTCATATTTGTGGTAGGTCAGGATCTAGATTTCTCTCTTCATCATCCCTTATTGCACTTTGATTGCAATTAACAGCGCATCTCAGTAAAGAGAACATTGGTTAAGGAAGGTACCCTTGAAAGTGAATTACATTATGTAGCTAAAATAAGTGTTTTCGTCAAGCCTAATGACTTGTAAAAATGCATAACTAAGTTGTCAGTTCAGGCAAGAAAAAGATTAAAGGTATTAAAAGTTACCCTAGTTCTAGTATGTTTTGGTTACGCAAATTTATGAAGCTTAATAGAATACTTGAACTGTACATTCCATCTGATCCCATAGTGAGAGGCCTTCCTGATGACTGAAATTTCATGATTGTTTTCCTTGTTTGTACCATCTAGCCACGGGGTTTAAATAGTCTGGCCTTGTAAATATTTGAGCCACCTGGCCTTTCTCTTGCCTTTGGCTGGTGAAGCAAGCCTGAAGGTTATTCTCAGTTTTTCAGCTTTGAATATGGAGAACTCCTATAGTAGCATCCAGAGATTTCCATCAAAATTGTACAGCACTTTGTGCAGCAAAGCTTTGAGACAATCTTAAGATACTGTTTGTTCTGTACTGACTATTTATACTTGGCTGCCCTAAAATAGCTAGGAAAAAGGTTGTTCATGCCTGGCTAGAAAATATCCACACCCGGTTACAGTGGATAGCAGCAATTTCTTTGAGACATTATTTCAGAAACACAGTACTTATTCATTTTCACCCTATACTGTTTTCAAGTAACAGTCAAATCCTCCAAGCATGTCTGGTAACCACAATGTTTGCCTTAAACTGGAGTTGCTTGCAGGTCTTCTTAGCTGACAAAGTTGGGCTTTATAGAAAGTGCTAAAATTAGCCAGCCCTTCCCTGCTGATCTCATAATATTGGAATAGACTGTCATAAATGGTGTGGGTTTTAAATTCCATATAAAATCTAATAGAGCACGCTTTGTTGAGATAATTGGATGTGATACTTCGAGAAACTGCACCTTTATTAGCTTGTTGAGTTTTCTTTAGATTCCTGTCACTAGTCAGGCAATAGGGTAAGCACAGCATGTGATGCTTTAAGAAGTACTCCTGCCTTATATTTATGCTCTGTTACAAGGAACTAGCACTAATAAGTATTTGCTGGTGACTTAAACAGTGTGTGTGGTACTTCACCCTGTCTGGTTTAGTTGAGTATTTTTAATAACTTTTTTATTTTTAATTAAATGTTTTTATTCACAGGATTTCATAGCCCGTAGATTAATATTTCGGTTTCTTCTTCTTCTGAGGTTTTAGCAAGCAAAGAGCAGAAGATCCCAGTTTTGATACATACAGTCTGTAGATTGAATACCAAATTTTTCTGGTTTTGTTTTTATGAACCAGCCACCGTTTGCAGCTACACATCAAGGGCAAAGTCAGTGTCTAGAAATCAGTGTTAACAAGAATTTGTCAGTTCGAATGTTCTACTTGAGACATCTCCACAAAGAAAGTGCAGAAACTCATGATCTCACGGGGGTTGAGATTCAGATTGCTTATTGTGAAGGAATGCATCCACTTTGCAATATTACAAATCCTAAGATAAGTCATACTCTTAATGGAATTACAATGTGCCTATCTTTGACCTTTTAATGGCTAATTTTGAACCTCTGATCTGAAAACTTCAGAAACATGATGTTTTTGTAAGGTTCCAGGCATGGCAGTACGGTTTCTCCTGGCTGGTCGCTGTGGTGCCACTTAGTAGCTCAGAACGGGAGCTGCTCCTGTGGTAGCAGGCTTGTTTTTTGTGGTAGGATGTGGGGCCTTAGGTGCACGTATATTGAAGGGCTGCCAGTTCTCACTTTTTGCTGAACCTGACAGCTTAATTTGGAGCTTGTGGACATGTTGGGTACACACTTGCGCAGTTACCATGGAGGTAAGAGGCAGCTATCTCCATTGGATTTTAAATTTCCGTTGCCTTTGAAGTGTGTTCGTGTTCATGTTCACTCTCCCACTGAAAAGTAGTTCTAAGTTCTGAGTGTTTTCTTCAGATGAGGGATGTGGTGATATGGCAAGGATATTTCCTATTAAAATTGTGAAGCTTCTGTATCACAAATGGCTGCAATTAATAATTGTAATGCAAAGGTAATCTTTTGTATAAACTGCAATCTTATATTAAAACACTCTGTTTAAACTTAAACCACAGCCAAATCACCTTTTTTTTTTTTTTTTTCCCCTAAGTTCTATTCCTTGGGTGGAGTTGTTTTAGTTAGCAGAAGATGATTAGTTGGGGGTGGGGGGGTGGTGGTTGTGAGGTTGCTACATTTTCATGTACAGAAGTCAGGCTTTAATTAATATTTAGACATCTTGCGCAGGAGCTCTGTCATCATTCTACAAGAAATAACTACATGTAACTTGGTGATTAGTGGAACTCTTCATTTGCATTCTCCTAACTGTATGCTAGTAGTCTACTGAAATATAGGTATTTATTTTTTTTATGGCAGCCTTGGACTTCTAACAACTCATGCCTTCCTTTACAGGGCACAAAACTATGGATAATAATGGAATACTTGGGTGGAGGGTCAGCTTTAGATCTTGTAAGTATATGACTTTTTTGCATTATAAGCTCTAGTGGACCTTATTTTGTTGTGCTTTCCAATCTCTTCATAAAATCTGCTCCCCGGAGGCAGCTTATTTTATATCACTGCTACGTTGTAATGCTTCAAAGAGTGTCAATTTGAATGGCAGTTCTCTTATATTGAATTGATGTTGATTTTGTTGTTATTGTTGGTTTTTACTGTTTCTCTAAGCATTAGGAAGCATCCAGTCAATTTTTTTTATCTTTTTTTTTTTTTTTTTTTTTTTTGGTATGAGAAGTACTATTCTTGCCATATGTGGTAGCTTTTGGGGGTTTGGGTTGTCTGTCTGTCCCCTGGCCCCTCCCTCCAGTGAAGTATTCATTACACTTCAATTAAAAAAAAAAAGAAAGTTACCTTTGGGATTAGGTCTCAGGAATGAGTGAAGTGTGTGCCCACTGGTTAAAATGTGTTGGGTTTTCCAGTTTCAGGTATTTTCAGTTAATCATGAAAGTGCCTTTTACTTAAGACTGTAGCATTCATGAAAGATGTAGCTTACGGAGTACAGGAGCACAGACAGTCCTCTCTGTGTGGATGTGGTTTCCCCAGACTTTCAGTACAGCTCTGCCTCAGCTATAAAGCTTAGAGACCCACCCTTTCCTGTAAGATAATATAACTCAGTCCTTGTTTGTGTCATTCTAAGTGAAAAACATCATGTCTTCAGTACTACAGAATAGTTATAATTAAATATTTGCTAACAGTGGTCCTGTCTGAAGGAGTTGAAGTATGTGCTTAACTTCAAATCTATTTAAACTTCTTTAGGAGATTGTATCATGTCAGCTCAGCTACGGGAAGGCAAAAGCACAGTAATTGTGGGTAGCATGTAGTATAATAGCTTGTAGCTCTGAACTTAGTCCTTTCTCAAAAGGGGCTGAGAGATAGTTACTCTTTAACACTTTGGAGTAATTGATAGTCTTCTGTGGATTGTCAGAAATAGTGAAATAGCTTTTACAAGGTAGTTGAAACCATTGAACCTTTAGAAGAAAATTACACTTAAGTTTTGCCTTACTTTGCCATACCATAATTTCAGTGTTCTCTGTTTCAGCGCTATGTTGCTGGCGTGTTTTTTTTAATAGCAGAATCACTCACCTTCATTGCTCGTTTTATTTACATAGCTTTCTAATGTGCGAAGCATACACTTATTCCTTACTAGCAGCTTAATAGTAGCATGTTATGCTCCTCATGCAAAAGCAAGCATGGAATAAAAATGCTGGAACCAGGAAAAAAAAGCATCATTAAATGTAAAAACCACAGTCAATAGTCTAATTTATTTTGAAATTAACTGAATTTCTTTAATTCACTTACTCTAAAATGCAAAATTCATCTGCTGCGTTTGCTGTTTATAGCAAACTACAATTTTGTGGAAAGTGAATTCCAGCTTTTCATGTGCATTAAATACTGAGAGGAGTGCATACTGTGTATGTTAGAAAAGTTAAAGCATTTTCATTTTATTACCACTAGAGGAGATTTGAAGGTGATCATTACAATGGCACCTATTCCTGATAGAATGCTGACGTACTTCATTGATTATAGAATCATAAGGTTGGAAGAGACCTGAGGTCCAACCGTACCTGTCTCCCCTCTAAACCATGTCCCTAAGGAACTCATCTACCCTTCTTTTAAATACCTCCAGGGATGGCAACTCCGCCACCTCCCTGGGCAGCTGTTCCAAGCCCCGACCACCCTTTCGGTGAAGAAATTCTTCCTAATGTCTGGTCTAAACCTCCCCTGACACAAGTTGCGGCCATTTTCTCTTGTCCCATCGCTGTCGCTTGTGAGAAGAGCCCAGCACCCACCTCATCACAACCTCCTTTCAGACAGTTGTAGACAGTGATGAGTTCTCCCCTCAGCCTCCTTTTCTCCAGGCGAAACAACCCCAGTTCCCTTAGTCGCTCCTCGTAGGGCTTATTCTCCAACCCCCTCACCAGCCTCATTGACCTTCTCTGCACACGCTCCAGCCCCTCAATGTCCTTCTTGGAGTGAGGGACCCAAAACTGAACCCAGCACTCGAGATGTGGCCTCACCAGCGCCAAGTACAGGGGCACAATCACCTCCCTGCTCCTGCTGGCCACGCTGTGTCTGATACAGGATGCCCTTGGCCCTCTTGGCCACCTGGGCCACTGCTGGCTCATGTTCAGCCGGCTGTCAGTCAACACCCCCAGGTCCTTTTCTGCCAGGCAGCTCTCCAGCCACTCTTCCCCAAGCCTGTAGTCCTGCACGGGGTTGTTGTGTCCCAAATGGAGGACTCTGCGCTTGGCCTTGTTGAACCTCATCCCACTGGTTTCAGCCCATCGATCCAGCCTGTCCAGATCCCTCTGCAGAGCCTCCCTGCCTTCAAGCAGATCCACACTTCCACCCAGCTTGGTGTCATCCACAAACGTGCTGAAGGTGCACTCGGTCCCTTCATCCAGATCATTAATAAAGATGTTGAACAGGACTGGACCCAGCACTGAACCCTGGGGAACACCGCTTGTGACTGGTTTCCAACTGGATTTTAATTCCATTTACTGCAGTTCTTTGGGCCCGGCCAGCCAGCCAGTTTTTAACCCAGCAGAGGGTGTGCCTGTCCACCCCGATGGCAGCCAGTTTCTCCAGTAGAATGCTGTGAGAAATGGTATCAAAGGTTTTACTGAAGTCCAGGTATACCACATCCAGTCCAGGTACACCACATCCAGTGATGTACTATTCTGTAAATTCTGTTAGTTCTTGACTGTTTGAAAATCTTTCAAGTTTAAGATTTAATTGAATCAATAACAAGGTAAAAATTAGACTCAAGACTAGAATTATTTCAATGTATCTTTTCTCTAAAGCTGCGTGCTGGCCCATTTGATGAGTTCCAGATTGCTACCATGCTAAAGGAAATCTTGAAAGGTCTTGACTACCTACACTCAGAGAAGAAAATTCACAGGGATATAAAAGGTGTGTAACATTTTAAATGTTACTTTGTTAAAGCCTTTAAAAATCATAACAGCAATATTCTAATTGAGGTATTATGTTATTTTTCCCTTGGCAGCTGCCAATGTCTTGTTATCAGAACAAGGTGATGTTAAGCTTGCTGATTTTGGAGTCGCTGGGCAGCTGACAGACACGCAGATTAAGAGGAATACCTTTGTTGGAACTCCGTTTTGGATGGCCCCTGAAGTTATTCAGCAGTCAGCATATGACTCAAAAGTAAGTATGAGAGCTGAATTTCTTTGTATCTGCAGGTCTAACTGAAATTACTTCAGTTTTTGTGGTGTTAGCTCTTATCAGTATGGGGGGAAAAAGTAGATTTCAAATTACAGGGTTTCAAATAACGAAATTACAACTCCAGTTAAATTGTTTTTATGCAGTAGTTATGTGTTGCCAAGCTCACATGCAAGATCTTTGTAAACTCACCAAGTAAATTGATGCTTTCATGTTAACATTCTTTCAGAGAACCTCCCTGGATCCTTTCAGTGTTTGGTTCATTTGTTTTTAATTTGAGTTCAGCATTTCACGCTTAATTCAAACAGTAATAAAGCTCACAAATGAAAGTGCCTCCAGAACTTATTAGCTTCTTTAAGGACAAGACAGCAGCTGAAATTTTACTCGCTTCTCAGATATTTATGAACATTTCTGGACATAATTTCTTCAGTGGTGTTTCTGAGGACCTGTGTAATGCTGAAAGCTTTAGCACAGGTGACTGGTCTTGAGAAGGAAAAAAGTAACTTGAACTGCAGGATGGGTAGCCATGGCAGCGTTATGGTACCTTATGCATTTCTTTTTCGCGGGAGCTATTTATGGATGACTAATTGCAAAGGAGAGTTCCCCTATGTTAACTAGCAGTAGAAAAGCAGACCTCCTCCTTGTTTTTCTGAGGATTGGTAACTGCTGCTAGAAATGACAGTAAGGAGGGAACAGTCCTCTCTTCTCCCACGTGTATTCCCACGAGATGACCTAGAGCGTGTGGTTAGTGAAATGGCAGTGCTTTGGTACTGACATCGGACTTTGTACAATCTGTGGATGCAACCTTAAATAGCAGCAAGAAATCTAAAAGCCTTGGTATGTGCAATGTAATACTTTCACACTGTGTTTTCTGAAATAGTAAACACTTAACTGTACTTGTGCTACGCACATAGTGAAGAGACTGTTGAATACGTGAGATGTCCTGAAAATACTCACACTGCAGGAGACTTTCCCAGGATCATTCAGACTGGAAAGAATTTGTGTACATATCACAGGGGTTCTTGCTGATAAGGAGGAGCATGTGCCGGGGTTTCAGTAGCACAACTGTAATGTGCTCCCTAGGGCATTTTGGAAAAGCAATTTGCCCCACTTTAAAAATGCATGTTCTTTTCTGCTTGCCCTGTGTATAAATTAGCTGTACCATCCCTTCATTGACATTTTGCCAGCAACCTAATCTTTTACATTCCATTTTTTCTCAATGTGTTGCAAGAGCAGTAGTCTCTCCCTTTTCTTTCTATGCCAAAAATCTGGTGGGAATGCACAGAAGACACAGGCCTTTGGGTAGGACAGATGAAGGGGTTTGGACAGGACACACTTCGATTTCTAGACTAATACTGATGAATATTTTGGCGTCAGGACTGAATTTTGACCTTTCTTCTTCTGTCCCTACTTCAGAATAACACAAACTAAAATACAGATTAAGACATTTTTGTAGTGGCAGAGATTTACAAGCCCCATTTCTTCTTTCAAAACATTTTGCGCCAATGTGCAATTGCTAGTTACGGTATTTCGGTAATAAACAATGAGGTTGTTTAATTCTTCCAATATTAAATACAGATATTTTAGGCCTTGTGAATAGAAAAGGAATATTGGAGGGATGTAAACTGTAACCCTTGTTTACTCTATGGGCAGCTTTGGTTTATGACTTCTGTGCCAAGTGTAGTCAACCATTGTCAGCCACTTTTTAATGAGAAACAACTGTAGTGACCTTAACAGCTATTGTAGCTCATCTAAAAAGACGCAAGTAATGTTTTTTCACTTGGGGAAAAATATCTAAATTGGAAAAGAATCTTATAGTTCGTACAGTATTTTGATAAGAGGGCAGAATTTGTTTATAACGCTTACCCTCAGCTAAAATAAATCTGCTTCATTATTCTTCAGAAACTTATGCTGTGAACTTGGTGTTTCAGGTCTAGCTAGTTGTCGATAATTTTCTTTTAGGAAAGAAGTTAAGTAATCACTACCTGGATTTGATTCAGCTCTCTGCCTTGTTCCTTTAGAATGAGATGTCAAACAAGGCTGGATGCCCACGTGTATCTAGACTTTGAAAAGTAACATCAGCTTTCAGTGTTGCTACCTAAAAAAACTGAATTACACACAGGAAATTTGTGATGGTTTGTAGACAAAAAGTCAAAGGAAGATTAATGTTTCTGAAGCTTTTTTTTTCCAAAAGCATATGTGTTTAGGTGCATGTTTAACTTGCTGACAGTGTTACAGGAGCGTGCAACAAAAGCGATGTTGTAGATGTCTGTCATTAAAGACCGATTAAGTCAACCAGGCCTTTGGGAATTACAGCCTTCAAATATTAGAAAGGAATCTTTTGGATTATCTACTTAGACTAAAATAAATTTTATTATATAGATACAGTATATGTGTAGATTTTAGTCATGATAGCCCTTAATTTTGTACTTAAAGTAACTTCTCCCTTTTTCAGGCTGACATCTGGTCATTGGGAATCACTGCTATTGAACTAGCCAAAGGGGAGCCTCCCAACTCAGATATGCACCCAATGAGAGTTCTCTTTCTCATTCCGAAAAACAATCCTCCAACTTTATTAGGAGAATTCAGTAAACCTTTTAAAGAATTCATTGATGCGTGTCTGAATAAGGATCCAACATTTGTGAGTAGATTTGTGTGTGTGTGCATAGATGTTCTCGTTTTGTTTTCTGCTCTCTCATGCTTATTTTGCTGGTGTAAATAATTGGTTGAAATAATTTTAGAGACTATACATTCCACTGTAAATGGTAGTGGTGCTTTTTAACAGCTGTGTCTCCATTCTAGTCTATTTTGTTTAAAGTACTGAAAGGAGGTGGGAGAATGCTGGAAGAAATGGTGGTGGCAGAGGCAGCTTCCTAAAATGCATTTGAACCTAGGATAATGTCAGAAGAGACAAGACTCCTAAAGCTTTTTCTCTAGCAGAACTTTTGCTCTCTGTCTGAATTCTGCTTACAAGGAAATGTTGCACTGGAGAATTTTGATTAGTCATTTTCCTGGGTGTGTACCTTCTAGTGCAGAAGGATAAGCAATATAGTCTGTGTGTGACTTGATCATATTTTTAGAGTGCTTGTAAATGTGCACTATGGGCTTTTCTTGACTTCCTGTTTCACTAATTTCCTGGTACTATATGAGTTAGCTCTAGAAGTTGGTTGTCTTACTAAATCTCCCCTATTAACATTTAAAATCATGAAATGTTAGCATAACATTAAATATTTAAGTGTTTCTTACAGCGCCCTACTGCAAAAGAACTTCTGAAGCACAAATTCATTATGAAAAATGCCAAGAAGACTTCCTATCTGACAGAACTGATTGATAGGTTTAAGAGATGGAAAGCAGAGGGACATAGTAGTGATGAAAGTGATTCCGATGGTTCAGATTCGTAAGTTTATTTTCAGTTTAGTCTCTTTGGGGCTTTTCTTTTTTTAATCTTACTAAAAAGTAGGTTTGTTGCAGTTTCTCTGTGTAATTAACTTGTCTTCTGTAGACCTGTCTTTGTTCCATATGTTTTTCATTGGCTTCTTTTAAGAAAACCGCTTGTTTGAACTTAGACTAATGCATAAGTCAAGCTATGAGCTTATTATCTTTTTAAACTTTCTCTCTCTGAACTCAGTTTCAGTTCTGTTTAAGCACTGTGTATTTCCTAGTCTAGGGCTAGAGGTTATACCAGAAATAATTAGAAATATTACAGAGCAAGGTTGAGGTGTATGAAGGAAGTTTGCACAGTGCCTATGGAACAACATACATTCTGTAAGTCTCTTGCTTTTCTGGATATCAGATAACTGTTTTAAATGGGGTGCCGTGGAGAAGGTAAGCTTTATGGGTAGATAACATCTTCTGTTTGCTTTGATCAAATTTCAGTTTATTCAGCCTCTGAAGTTGTTTTTTTAAAGTTCAGTTAATGTTTCAATACACATTTTTCTTATTTTAAGGACTGTGGAACTACTCCATCTAGATTTGTCATGTACTTGGGTTTCCTATGCTTGCTTAGTGTTACATTGTGGCTAATATTATATCCATTGCATCCTTTTTCTTCAGGGAGTCCAGTAACAAAGAAAATAACTCTCATCCTGAATGGAGCTTTACTACAGTTCGAAAGAAGCCAGATGCAAAGAAGCTGCAGAATGGGACGGTATGTACAGTCCAAAGAATTACCCTTCCTAAGCGCTGGTTTTGAAGCCAGTGTAAGGAAGATAGTGATAAAGCTTTGTGTTTACTCACTTTTTGTAAGAACTGGCTTTTGGTTTGTAGTTTAAGAGGTGGTGCTCCTTAGTGATATTTCCTCTACCCATGTCAGCCTTAAATGCAAAAGATACTGGATACTAACAGATCAGTATCTGTTCACAGAGATCTGAATTTTAAAGAGTAGTACAATATTAGAGAGGAAAAACTGAACTGGTTTTCTGAAGGTGTGATGTGGTTTCGGATGTGTCATCAGGCATTTGTTTCCACATTATGTAAAATTGTTTGATATACTGTGCCTTCATTGGTTCTGTGATGCATTTCAAGCACTTTGTTGAATTTAACTGAACTTTCAAAATCACTTGTCAGTGTAAACTGTAGCTTATAGCTTGTATAGGAATATGCTAATGTGATCCTTATCTGTTAACTTTTAGGATCAGGATCTTGTTAAAACCCTGAGTTGTTTAACTATGATAATCACGCCTGTGTTTGCTGAGGTAAGTCTTGGCTTAAAACTTTGAAAGTGTTACACAAGGGTCTGATACAAGTTTTATAAGATTTGTCTGTTTTGGTTTGCTGCTCAGCTGAAACAGCAAGACACAAATAATGCTAGCAGAAAGAAAGCAATTGAGGAACTTGAGAAAAGCATCAATATGGCGGAAGCAACGTGTCCAGGGATCACAGATAAGATGGTGAAGAAACTTATGGAGAAATTTCAGAAGTAAGTTAAGGAATTTTTTGTATGCATTGGGGGGGGGGGGAATAAAAGTTTCATTTTAAAAGAAAAATTTTAAATTAAGTATTTATGCATGGGAAAGGTTAGTAGTCACTGAACTTCATATGTTAGGTAAATTTGATTAGTTATAAGTGGAAGATCTGCTATCTCCTGTGCTTTAAACTTTTAGCTGTACTGGTTTTACATAACACTTTTGAGACTAAAACTAATAGTAACAATTACTGTGTTTGTCTAGTCTTCTAGTGCTGCAGTTTTACTGTAGTTGTCATACCTTGGTTCCTTTAATGTAGCCTGCAGTCTTGTCATAAGCATATTTATATCAAGTAAGGTAGTCGGAGAATGTTTATCTTACCTTTTTTAGGGAATATTTTCTTTATAATGTTACTTCTGGTGGGTTTTTTTCCTATGAGCTGTTGAGGTGAAGGCATGTACTATTTTTGTGATGCAAAAAGTGTTAGCTGGTGTTTGCTAAGCTGAAACAGTATGATTAACAAAATTCTTACTTGTGTTTTTTTATCCATAGGTTTTCTGTTAATGACTCATCCTAAGAAACTTCACATAATTGACTGCTGTTTCGTATGGACCCAGTGAAACCCACCAAAACTACTTCAAGCTTGGCAGTGCTTAGCTCATGAGCTCCTTGTGCCTTTTGGATCTTTGCAACATATTGATGGTGATTGAGGATTTGGAAGAACCTACTCAACTATTTTGTGGCAGTACACATGGTTTTATATTTTCAGGAAATTATTTTGTAAAGAACAACTTTTAATATTGTAGTTTCACCTGTTTAATCTGATAAATGTCAAGGTGCAGTTTTGCTTTTAGAAATAACCATTACTTTAGTTAATAGAAAGTGCAAGTACAGTATGTTTTGATGCTGTTTTGTTCCTGTACATGGGGATGTACAGGTCTTTTGTATTCATGAGTTAAACTTTTTTAAATCACTAACAAGCTTCAGAGAAAATAGCTTTTTCACAAGCGCATTCAAAACGTGTAATGTAGTGGCAAGGGTATTGCTGTAGCACCCGCTTCAACCAGCATATAGATATCGTGTCCTGAAAAATAAACCTGCAGCAGGATCTATTACAATTCTAAATTGGTACAGCATTTTAGGCAGCTCTATGATTAAATATATTTGAGAGCAATATGTCATTAGCTTGCAGGTGATATGTAGCAACAGGTATATCCTGATGTACAGTGTATGTATTACCTTTTAGAACAGGTTTTGAAGTAGTAATTCAATCTTATATCATCATGGTAGGAAAATTTAAAGCAATACAGTTGAGGGGGTGGGGCTTTTGGCAATAATGGACAAAACCTGAAGTCCAATTTAACTTAATTTAATTTTTTTTCCTCTGAGTATACATGCCTGGGTGGAAGGGAGCCAGAGAAGCCGAGCGTCGCATGATACATACCTCACAAGCAGGTATAAGTGTAACACCAGCGTTCTGTGTGGTGGTGTTGTTTCTCCTGTAAGATATTTATACACTATTTTGTTCTTAAATACATTAAATACAGTACATCAGCATTTGTTTATAATTTTCTGAAAGTGTATTTTAAATATGTATTTACCAGTTAATATGCAAATAACTGAGTTATAGATATTCTTTCACAAAAAGGTAGTACTGTGTAGTACGGAGTGATTTTTTTTTTTCCATAAAAAGTAGGTAAGACTATAAAGTTGCTTTCAGTTATATATTTATGGTACTGCTAGATGGGTAATATCTTCTCTTCTGTTTGTTTTTTTTTTTTTCCCTTTTTCAACCCAGTATGTATATTATGCTGAAGTTTTGAACTGGGATTGTTTTTCAGTACTTAGCTGTGGAACTGTTGGTGTAAATTTATTTTTGATAAAGGCTGGGTGTGTTTATTTTATGGTTCAGACCTGCACATTTTGTTTTTGCACAAAAGTAATTTTAAAGAATCTGAAATATATCTGCCAAATATTGAAAAAGTAATGGTGTGCAAGTAAATACTGCATTTTTAGTCAAATGTTGCCATTACATCGTTTTTATATAAAGGACCTTGTGAGAGATGGTGGTTAGATATGCCAAGGACAATTATTTTCAATGGTGCCTACACTGTAAAAAATTACTTTTAACTCCTTGTTTTAATTTTAAAAAAATGTTTCTGTTTAAAACTTTCATCTGCTATATAATTGAAATTCGATTAGAATTTATATCTGAGAAAAAAGTCTGGAAATAGTTTTTGAAAACAATGTTATGGATTAAATAAATATTTTTATAAATGTAAAAGCAGCAAAAATTGTAAATACAGTTGATCTGAAGCTTTACAAAATAACTGCATCACAGAAACAAATTGTAGTGCTCCTCTAGCTTCTGTAGTTGTTAGTCTTGTAAATCTGTTTATAGATGAAGCTTATTTCAATGTTTTGGGGGGT
Source organism: Neomorphus geoffroyi (assembly GCA_033558235.1). Lineage (NCBI taxonomy): Eukaryota > Metazoa > Chordata > Aves > Cuculiformes > Neomorphidae > Neomorphus > Neomorphus geoffroyi. Next base: position 14,392,115 of record JAUMJM010000045.1, read on the forward strand.
TTTAAATGGTTTAAAAATAAATATTTAAGTTCTGTAAAATTTCATGAGCTTCTTCTGTTGTGAGTTTCATTCTGGACTTTAGTAGTGTGCAGGGGTGAGGATATACCTCTTACAGACTGGTGTTCTAGTGCAAGAAAGGTTGCAGAGTTGGATGGTTGATTTGGAAAGGTTTGGGTCCCCCCTCTGCCATTCTTGTCCAGCGGACACCTGCCAGCTGCTTCGCCACAGGGAATGCTGTAGACAGATGGAGCAGCCCCAGGATTCAGTTCCTAAAGAAGAGTCTTCAGGATCTGTGTGCTGAGATGAACATACACGGCCTGTGACAACGTGGTAGAGATGTCAAAACACTCTGACTTTGTTGTGAACTCAGCATTGTGGAGTGGAGTGAAGGTACAAAAAAAGGCCTGTGGCACAGTTACCTCACCTTTCACTTCAGCAGTCTCCACGTAAATCTCATTTTAAAGAGCTCCACACAGTTCTCACCATTAAAAACATGGTTTTGCTTCCACATCACTTCCCTTGAGGTGTTCTTTTTAGGTGGGAGATTGAGGGGAGAGGTGATGGAATTCCTCCCAAATTTTGTAACTGGTGACTCTGTTGACACAGGATCTTTAATCTATGCAACTCTATAAACCATTCTGAGTAGGGAGGGTTAGTGAATTGAGGGGGAAACTGGAACCTGTCATGTTTGTGGAATGACTGTAACAAACTGTTGAACTATGGTGCCTCTTCTTTTCCTGTGAAATGGGTGGGATATAGCTATACCTACCTCATAGGACAGTGTGGGGAAAAACTAATCCACATGCGTATTAGTACAGCCTCATTCTCCTCAAATCGATTCAAGTTTTTTTTCATTGTACTGCATTTGGCATTTCTGCACCTAAAGTCTCTGTGCATCATCAGACTATGATCTAACTCTAAAGAATGGATGTCTGTTCCTGGTTTCCAGAGAACAGTTGTCTTTTTCCCCCACTGTGTGTTAGTTATTGATGAACTCTGTAACTCAATCAGCAGTATTCTGTTGCTGGCAGATAGCTAATGGAAAGGTATATCAAAATATTCATGCAGGAACCACCTTCTTGCCAGTTTGGTTTGCTAGGCGTCCCACTGTAGATTGAGAAGAAGTGGTATTGAAGTAGTCTTATCAAAATAGTTTGAATAGCTGAATAGAGAAATGTATTTGTTCTTGGGGTAGACGAGTCCTTTATCAATGTAACCATTCTTGAACCCCTTGGTCTCTTATTCTTTATTATGCTTCTGTACAGTAAGCACGTAGCATCATGAACAGCTGTTCTTGCATTGGACTGAATGTCTGTAGCTGGATAGGAAAGTACTTATTAGGTTCTTAATGTGTTTGCACAAAGTTTAGCAATTGTTAAAGGTCTGATTTTTATCACACTGTTTTATGACTTAACACTGGAATAAAATTATTTTCCTCTTTGCAGAGTTCTAGTGGTATCTATGTTGGCTTGCCGTATATCATGTTTTCCAATAAATGAAGTAACACTTAATACAGATGTGAGGTAAATAACACTCAAACCTGTCTTGGTGCCTGAAGTTGTTTGTATGCTCTGTACATTTTGCTTCTGTTTATATCCTAACACACCTGTGCCTAAAACATTGCTGAACATCGTGCAGCTGAACTTCGAGATTATCTTAATCTAGAAATGATAGATTTTGTATGAATCCTGGTTACTTTGATTCATATATATTGAGTAGCTTAATGTTGTGACGCTGTTGTGCTGCTATATAATAATATCCTTGCTTGTATAAGGGCTGTGGAAGTTTACACTTACCAGGTGCCTGTCTGTCTGTCACTCTTGGCAGACCAGATTGTTCTATGTCCTCTATCCTCATTTCTTCCCTAGTGAAACAATCGCTTAAATACATGTTCTTGCCTCTTCTGGGTGAATAGGGCTGAGCAGGGACCATGGGGATGGAGTTACTCAGGGATTATTTCAATGGTTCCTGGACACGTGAACCACTGCTTACTGGGATTGTTCCCTTTAGTCAGTCCCAAGAAGGATAGTTTATGCAATGGATTTAGTTTGAAGATGTTTTAGCTATTTACTCACAAAATGCCTTGTTCCTCTGCTATTGTTGACCACCATTTAGGAGATGCTAAGGCGCAGTGCTGCACGCTGTGCCCCAGTGCTCTCCAGTCAATGGAAAAATCCCACAATAGTTCCCAAATCGTTGTTTCTCCCTCTCAATGGTGTCCTGAATGCCAGAGCTGGCAGCTCCTGGAAGTTGGGGTAGTGTGGCTGTGCATTAATTGCTCTTGGGGGGACTGTGTCTGTTCTGGGATATGTTGGTACCACTGACCTGGGCCAGCCTTCACCAGCGTCTCCATGCTTTGAGGAGCTAACGGTGACTGCAGCGCTGCCTGTGTGCTCAGGGTATAATTCTTAAGGGGCATTCTCTGAGGACAGTGTGTACAGTCTGCATTTGGAACACTGCTGCTCTTTTTTTTTTTTACCGCTACCAAATCGTGTGTATAGACTTCAGTGCTGTATCAAGTGCCGGTTCTTGCTCTTTCCAAGGTGCAAAATTTTGGGGAAGGAAAGAAACAACTCTCTATCCAGAGAGCTTATCCCCTTTTTTGTTTGGTTGGGTTTTTTGATGTGCCAGAGCAGCACGTGGAGTCCCTGTAGTTCACAGCTTTGCAGCATCCCAGGATCTCAGCAAGTCTCCCTGGTCACTGTGCCAGTGAAGGCACAAAGGGAGCCAGCAAGCAGCTGTGAGAGAGGGAAACCAGCCTGGCAGCTCCATGGAGCAATGAGGGCTGCCTGTGAGCTGGGGGTGCAGATTTGACAAGGGAGAAAAGAACGCAAAGTGCTGCTGTGAACAACTGCTTTTTATTGTCCAGCTTCTAAAACAAAGACCACCAGGGTGAGCAGTACCCAAAAGCCCAGTTTATGTTTTTAGCCTATTTTCTATTTTTTCCCAGCTTCCTTGATTCTTAAATCCATTTTAGCAGGTTGCAATAGTTCCTCAACTACAGATTTTCTAGGCTGTCCCGCTCCAGAGTCTTACAGTGTTCTTGAAGAGAAACTAACACAATTCTCCCCTAAAATCTTACACAGGTGTCATCATTCTGCAGTTTTGTGAGTAGATTTCATGTAGGTTTAGGGTAATAAGAAGGTTTTGTAATGAAAGTACTTCCAAGAACTATCTTTAAACCTTTTCCCTTCAAGGGAAAAATGGAAAAATAGGGAATCCCCATGGTTGGTGAGCAGTCTCATCTCCTGTAGTAAACAGGGAAGATGGCAAGCACTTCCTAATGCCAAGGATGAGCAGCTGCCTGTTTCTTTCCTACTGCCTCCTGAGGGTTAGCAGCTGCTGCTTAACTAAGGCCTGACTTAGTGGATCAAAGACTCCCTTACATGCCTCACTCCCCTAGATCTGAGCAGGACCCTGAGGTGCTGGAGCAATGGAGGTGCTGCCAGAAAAATGACAGCTAATGAACCTAAGAAAAGCAGAGTTAGATATCATTCATTAACCCACTTTACAGAACAGTTTCATGGGGAAGGATAGTGCTGTAAACTGGTGGGGAAAGACAGCTGTTTGCTTCCTCCATTGCTCCAAGCTCACAAGGAGCGCACAACCTTTTCCTTAAGGGCCAGGCAGTCCCTGCAGCACTGGAAGGAGGAGAGGCAGGATGGAGGAGACGGGCTCTGCTAGCGCTTTGGCTGTATCCACAGGGGTTCATCTACTGGAGCATGATGTCCCCTGAACACCCTGCTCTGCTTCAAATGGGCCTCAAACACCCTTCCCACCATGTGCTTCCCTGCAGCTGTGAAAAACAGAAGTTTAAACTCTTCCATGAGATGATTCTCTTCTTTTTCTCCTTTCCTTCCTCCCTCCCTCCCTCAATGAATACTCCAGCAGCTGAGCACCAAGCATGGCCAGCAGCCACCTTGAGCAGGACCCAAGGTCTTTGCAGGGCTTTAGGAGAGCCCCGGGTCCTCTTGCTGGAACAGGACCCCTCAAGTGTGGTGGCAGAGGTGCACCAGCTTCCATGTGGTGCAGGGGTTGAGGACTTCTGCTTAACGCTCCCCTGTTGTCCATTAACACATCCTCTATACCTAAGAGCACTCACACAACACAAGCCCATCAATGTTTTGCAAGCAGGGAGCAGCCCTGCAAGTGGAAGTGTCACCGTCCTGCAGCCCTGGGTCAATGTCAGCCACCTCTGCTCCCTCGGGCTGGTGTCAGGCACCTAGGTGAAATACCTGGAAGCCCCCCTGGGAGTCCTCTCTTCAGCAGTGCCCATGGCAAAAGATACCTCCTCATCCTCTTCATCCAGCTGGAGGCTGCCAGAGGACAGCCTCACCCGGGCCATGGGTGACCGCAGCACCCGGCCATACAGGGAGTGGTAGTCAGCAGCCAGGAGGTCGGAGTCGGAGTCGCTGGACTCGGTGCTGCTGCCCACGTAGCGCTCGGCGGAGCAGCGCAGCCCCGGCGCCAGCCCTTGCTGGGCTGGCATGTGCCAAAAAACGCCCGCTCTCCGGCTGCTCAATGTGGGGCACGGCCCCAGGGGCCTGAACTCGGAGCCATAGGGGAAGCGGATGGTTTTCATGTCCGACTGGCTCCAAGACCGCTTAGGAGGCTGCTCCTGAAGGCCATAATCGAAGGAGCGAGCCAGTGACCTGTTCTCCCCTGCTGGGGCTATCCTTGCACCCCCTGCCATGCACACAGCCTTGTGAGGATGCTCTCCAGCCTGGTTCCCACTCGGGCTCTGCCTGGGGGCTTTTGCTGCCACAGGACTGGATCCACCAGCTGGTCCCACTGCATCCTCGCTGGGTGCTGGTACATGGCATGGGGGCTGGGGGGCCCTGTCCAGGTAGAAGAGGACCTGCGGGGCTGGGGCACCCAAGGACGAGGGGTACGGCACATCCGTATACACCAGCTGCCGGGCACTCACCTCCCGCATGTTGCCCACTGAGGTGCTTTTACTGTTCCCGGCGAACTGATGATGGGGCCGAAAGGAGGTCAATGGGTTCCTGGCACCAAAGAGGTCAGCAGGCTCCCATGCCCGCTCCAGCTCCAGCTCCGAGTAAAGCAGGGGGAAGGCAGATGAGCTTTTGGAGTGGGACAGAAAGGCAGGGGATGCTTCGGGCTTGGAGCGCTCCAGCTCGGCAGCAAATGTCACTTCCACAGCAGAACTCCGACGCTGGCTGTCCAGTGTGGGCTCAGAGGTGTGCACCCCGTTGGCATGGTAGGAGCCATAGGCCAGGCGCAGCTCCTCCACCTGAGCAAGGACAGAGGGTGGGTGGGTGCCCATACCCCGAGCTGGGCAGAGGAGCAAGCAGGGCAAGCAGTGAGCCTGCAGAGCTGAGGGTCTGGCTTGGCCTCCAGCTGAGCTCCACCAGCTGAGCCCATGATTTCAAGACCCCTCCTCCAACCCCAGCACTGCCTCTCCCTGGTGCCAAGGGGAAATACCTGCTTGGAGACATCTGTCAAGAGGTCTGGGGAGGAGCGGCACTGCCTCTCATCGTAGCGGGATGTGTAGTGCTTCCTGCAAGGCCAAGAGCATGGGTGGGTTCATGGCCAGTAGGATCTCCCCCCCAGCCTGGGCACAGCCCTCCTCCATGCCCCCTGGTACCTCTCAAAGGGCAAGCTCTTCATCTTCACCTTCCTCCCATGCTCCAGCAGCTGCCTCTGTGTCCTCCCACTGCAATGAAGGAGGGGGAAAAGCATGAGCAGCACCACCAGCCCCAGCCCTGAGTATCCCTATGTCCCGAGGAAAGCAAGGGGATGTAGCAGAACCAAGGTCTCTCCAGGAAAAGCAGCTGTTGGGCATCATCATCTTGCATCCAGCCAGGCTGGACAAAAAAGCGAGGCTCCATGCCATCCCCACACCCTTCCTGGCCTCATGCATTCGGTTTTCCCCCGGGGCTTTACCTGTAGCGGAAACTGGAGCCCTTGCTGCACAGAAGTGCTTTGGGCTTTGACTTGGGCTCTTCAGACAGCCTGAAGAAGGCATGGTACTCCACACATGTCTTCCAGAAAGCCTTGCAGGCATCGCGGCTGGCCATGGTGAACTCCAGCGTGTCCTTGCACAGTGCCTGTGTGGCCAGAGACAAGCAAGCCAGCATCAGGAGCACGGGGCCAGGTTCTGCCTTCTGCCCTCCTGACCCCCCAAAGGATCACACTGGGCTGCCAGCGGCTCTGAACAGCGCAACGTCACCCCACTGGGGACATGTGGGTGGCACACGCCATGCTCAAGAGGGGAAGGAGAATCACCCATGAGCAGCAGAAATGGATTTAATTCAAAATCAGGGACTTCATGTGGCTGATCCTCGGTGCACAGCTGCTGCCTCCTGATCCTGGCAGCTGCCTGCAGCGCAGTACTTACAGAGATGTTTGCATGCAGCTTGATGAGAAAATGCTTCCTCTTGAAACTCAGTTTGCGAATTTTGGACCAGTTAAATGTGTTGATCTTTGTATTGCCCTGCAATGACAGACACAGCAGTTAAAGCAGGATGGGGCAAGTCAGAATTGCCAAAGTATGATGGGCCGAGTCCTGAGCTTGCAGGACACTGCACAAGACTCCAACACAGCTCTCACCGCTGCTGGGGTCTGAGGAAGGGGTGCCAGGATTTGGTGGCTGAATCATAGAATCACAGAATGACCGAAGTTGTAAGGGACCCACAAGGTTCATCGAGTCCAACTCCTGTCCCTGCCCAGGACAACCCCAACATTCACACTGTGTGTCTGAGGGCCTTGGCCAAATGCTTCTGGAATATTGCCAAGATTGGCGCTGCGACTGCTTCCCTGGGGAGCTGTTCCGGTGCTCCACCACCCTCTGAGTGAAGAATCTTTTCCTAACGCCCAAGCTAACCCTCCCCAGCAGATCTTCCTGCCATTCCTTCAGGTCCTCTCACTGGTCACCAGAGAGGAGATCAGTGCCTACTCCTCCCCTTGTGAGGAAGCAGTAAATGGCTATGAGGTGCCCCCCTCAATCTCCTCTTCTCCAGGCTGAACAGACCAACTGACATCAGCCACTCCTCATACAATTTCCCCTCTAGACCCTTCACCAGCTTTGTGGCCCTGTGGCTGACCCTCCTCCCCACTATCTGGTCCCCAAAACAGGAACTGAGACTCAGCACTTAACTCTGCCTATTGAAGCTGTTTGTAAAACCCCAGGATCCCAAGACAAACCTCACAGAAGTGAAGGCAGAGCATCCCATCCATCCCAGCTCATGAGTCAGATAAGTTAATACATCAGCCTCCTCAAAATAAATAAATAAGACCCTCCCCTCCTCTGCTGGGAAGCACAGCAGAGCTCAGCTCCCCTCCCGAGCCTTTAGGCGCAGCTTAAGCAGCCTGCAAGCGTAGCTTACCCCTCATTACCATTACGCATCAGTTTGGACACAGCCACACAACATCAGTGTCACAGCAGGACCAGGTGAATTTGCATTACTGCTCTGTGCTGTGGCACCAGGACCCTCTCAGATTTCAGGGAGAGCCCAGATTTTAATGGGCTCACTGATGCTTTAATCAGGCATGAGGGGTGTTTACGGCTCTGAATAAATGACCAGGTCTGGCAGCACTAATTATGAACAGCAGACCCACGGTTTGGGGTTTTGTTTTCTGCTCTGGCAAGATGTTTTCAGGTTGAAATTAGCTGGTGTGGGAGGCAAGCACTGCTTCACGCCGGCTGCAAGGCAGTCTGTATTTATTCTGCAACTACACCGTGATTACAGTGTTATGTAATTGCACAGACGTGAGGTGGCTATTTTCGCTAGAAGATTATACAGTGAACACATGTGACGCAGCCGTGCAACCTGTGGTGCTCACACAGCCGCGCTCGCCCTGCCAGGGGCCAACGGAGCCAGGGCAGCCACAGTGCCAAGCAACCGGCACTGAGGGAGGTTGTGAGGCCGAGTCCCGCAGCGATGCCCTGCAGCATCACCTCTGTGCCCAAGGTCTTCCCCGGGTGTGCTGTCTCTTGTGGGATTTGGCAGGGTTTGGAGCACACAAGGAGGAGAAGGGTGTCCCCCTCCCAGCCCAAGGGAATGTCTCTGGGGAGAGGCCGCCCTGCCAGGGTGCTGGCAGCCCACCCCAAGCCCCAGGCTCACCCGCAGGACCAGCACCCCCATGTGTGTCACGGCCAGGTTGATCTGCAGCCCCTCGCCATCGCTGGCAGGGTGAGGGCGAATCCCATACATCTCCAGCTTCCTGGCCACATCCAGCAGTTGAACATCTGACTCGGCTGGTGTCTTCCCGCTAGAGACACAAATGCATCGGGAAGCAACAAGAGAAGGCAGCCCCTGAAATGGGCTGAAAAAATGCCATTTTGGATGTGCACAAGCTGTCATCACACCCACCTCGCTGCCAACCCCGCCTGCTGACAGGAACAGCCCCATGGGCAAGCCCCGCTCAGGTGCTTTGGGTGGGCAGCCATGGTGAGGAGCAGCCCTTACCTGTGTCTCCGATGGTAGTGCATGATCTTGTTGTCCAGGTACTCCTGGTTAGGCAGATACCTGTGAGTTGCCAGGTGCTGCTGGTCTGTCTCCTCATGAAAGTCACCCAGCTCAGCTGTGGGGAACATGGGAAAAGGAGGGTTAGGCTGTGAGGGTGTCACTGCAGAGGGAACCTCTGGCTGCACAGCCAAAGGAAAGCCCCGTTGAGCCCCTCACTGAGGAAGGGGCACAGGTCCCACGGGCACTTGCTTGCTCTTACACTGTAGCAGATGAGAGACGAGCAACGCCGCGCTCTTGTCGCTGCAGGGCAGCTGCCCCAGCGCCAGGTCCTTCTTGATCTGGAGGGTGAAGAGGTACCTGTGGAGGGGTACAGGAGCATGCCCTGGGGGCGAGCCAGGCTCAGCAGAGAGCTGGGCACTGGGCTGAGCTGTGAGGGCTCTGCTGCGTGTGCGCGGAGGTGGGTGTCTGCCCCCACTCCTCTCCCTGTGCTTGCCCCTGTTTCAACCCAAAGGACGCAGGTCTGTGGGCTCGTGGGAGGAGCGCGCAGCCCCCACAAAAGGCTGCAGTGGGGCACCACCATGACCAGTGTGCCCGTTAGTAGGTTTCAGAGTTAACATTCCTTTATGCTTTGGAGGCCATTTGCATCTCTCCAGGCTCACGTTCTGCAGAAGCACTGTCTTAGTTTTATTCTTAGTTCTTTCTCTAAAACGCGTAAGAGCTAACAATGTCCCTTTTAAAAATAAAATCGAAGTTCTGCTTTCAGAACACAGCTTGAGGCAGGAGCTAGACTGAGCACACTCAGTGCCCAACTGCTACAGCCTTTGGCAGCTAACAAATTGCAGCCTCTTAAGACGGCTGATCCTTCAAGTGGATTTTGTTTAAAAGCAGCAGATCAAGAAAAGATATTCTGCCGGGTTTGTTTTTTTAAGTACGGTGCTCTTTCAATACTTAGAACAACTGCTGCTAACAGATAAGTTCAAGTGAATGAAGGTAAGGAATTAACCGCGTGCTTCACAATTGCAAAATATTGGACTGTGCACTAAGAATTAAAAGAACAAGTACCGTACCTGGTCAGCTCTTCTCTCAGATGGCCGGGGTCCACTGGGAAAAATTTCACCATAAATTTGAAAAGAACCTCCTTAGGATCTTAAAACACAACATCTTCATAAGTTTTCTTTTACGTGTCTATTGAGAACATTTACAACTCTCTTCACACATGCTGTCTGCTTACAGATTCAATTACTTTGGGCCCTCATAAATCACAGCTGGATGCCCTGAGCATCCAGCCTGTCCCCAGAAACCGGCCAGTCCAGAGCCCCAGTGTTGCCAATGGAAGTGAAGAGGGAGTTAGGTATCTAAATAATACTAAAGAGAAAATGCCCCAGCAATTCTTTAAATTGCAAAAAATCCTACCAAAAGGGGGAATTCATGGAGCAGTGCCAGGGCTTGTTGTCTGGAGCGTGGCCAGAGCCCCGGTGTAATCGCCATCAGTGGATTTGTACATTATACCCATCCCTTCAAGCACTTGGGATGCGACCTCAGAGGAGACTCTGGGCCATTCTTTTTTGTGGGATGAAGGAGAACAAGCAACGAAGCCCAGGGCAAAGAGCATGGAGAGAGGCAGGCAATTTTGTAGGCACTGACTGTCCCCAGGACACCATGGCAAGAGCAGGCCGGAAGGGACATGGGAAAAGAAATTGATGCCTGAAATGACCCCACTTCTAGTGAACCCAGAAAGGGAAGGCTCTTCATCGGGCTTTCCCCTTACAGGAAAATTGATGCAAACATTGTACTACAGCCACCTTGTGGCAAATACTGGGGTTGTAGCCTCCTACTCTCAACCTGTTCTTAGTCATCATGTATTTGGGGAAAATACCATTTGTAGGGCTGGAAACAGACATAGGCTGAAAGGGGCACTGTGTTCATCTTGGTTATGGCCACGGCAGGGGATGTGGAGCCTGAATTGAGGTCAAGCTCCGCAGCATCATTGTGCAGCAGCACAGGGGGGGCTGGAGAGGAGCAGCAGAGCCTGTGAGGCACAGCTAAACCTGCTTCAGGCAGGGCTCGCACTACGCAGGCATCAGGGCTGCTACAAACCACCAAGGGGAAAGAAGGACCTGCAGAGAGCAATGCCTGCTGCTCTGCCAGCACAGCAATGCCCACAAACACGCGCACCTCCTCTGCCAAGCTGTCAAGTTAGTAACAGCTCAAGCCTAAAACGGTGTGGGTACCAGATTGCAAAGGCAGCAATATTTCTGCAGGATTTCAGATGGACGGTGGTGTCTTTGCAAACAACGCTGCCCAGCCTCATGCTATAAAATGAGCTCAGGTAAATGCTGGAAACCAGAACTCCCATACCCAACTAACAATGCTGCATGAATATGTCTGCTCTAGTCTGCCACTAGCAGAGATTTAGAAGAATCTTATTCTTGTAATACTTACTTTTGACTTGCTTTGTTATGGGTTTTAGTGGTTCCAACCAGACCTGAAATAAAGCAGTGAAGAACTGGGTGAATAAACAGCGTAAGAGACAGGGGGCACAAAAGCAGCAGCAGCACACTAGAATGCAACACAAAAATGTTGGCCAGCTCAGCTGCTGCGGCAAACCGTCCCACTGGGCAGCCCTGCGTGGATGGCTATGGATAAAATCCATGGGCTGTGGCTCTCACTGGGGTTTTGCCAACCAGCTGCTGGCTGCCCTCAGAACTCCCATTTTAAAGGCAATTCTGGCATCACAGCAAACCTTTCTGTTGATTTTTTACACCTGGTAATTCAGGGAGGTGCTAGCAAGCCCCCAGCCACGCGGGTAGGTGCTGCGGGGGTATGGCACGGTGTGCAACACTCACGTGGTTCCCAGCCTGGCTGCGAAACTCCAGCCCAAAGTACTCCTTCTCCACAAGGTTGAGGTGGCTGCAGGTGAGGTTGAAGAGCCCCTTTCCACAGGATTTTTGCTGGCAAACAAACACACCATGGAGACAGCTGGTTAGGCAGCGCCGACAGCAGGGGTGATGGGGTTTCAGTAAGATGAGGGAGAAGTTTTCGCTCCCTATCTTCACCTTGAGAGGAGCCATGGGATTTTTTCTCATCGTGCCACAGTAAAACCTTAATAAATGCTGCTGGTTTGGGCATGTGGAACAGGACAACTGCACACTGCATGCCACTTACCTTGGCTCTTGGAAATCAGATTCCTTCTCATCACTTCTCTCCTTTATTAAGGAACTTAATAAACCAGAAAGGAAAAAAAGAGGAAAGAAATCTTGCTTTTGGCTCATCTTTCACAAAGATCACTGTGTGGGCAGCTCTGTCCCTGGCAAACTGGCAAGCTCTCCCCAGGATGAGCATCTGCCTGAACCAGGGATGGCTGTGGCAAACGTGCTCGATTAAGAGTAAACGGGAGAACACCTCAAACCTGTGCAGCGAGCCTGTTTGCCCCGACAGCTGGTGAGCAGCAAGCTGAGGATGAGATGCTATTACGGACAGTGGTAATTAACCCTGTGGAGATCCTGTGCCTTGGGCCCTGGGTCATTCATGCACTTCAGCAACATTAATTAAGTGGCACTACTTGCTGATAACTACATCAGGCTGCAGTAATTCCCAGTAAACAGAAACACTTGGACGATGTTTTTCTTGACTTGTTGCTGTGCTCTGTGACACCGCTGGGGACCAACATGGGAGGCCCTCGACTTTGGCAAATGCTACAAGAAAGCATTGGGGATGAACCTGGCAGTGACCCACAGCAGCAAAACATTTTTCTGCTCTTTTATCAGCTCATGAAAAGCAGATCAAAATGAGCATGGATTAGTGCAAAAGCAAACCACAGGAGAGAGGCCAGGTTAGACAGCTGCTAAATTATGGCATTTTGAGTGGTGGAGGTGAAGGCAGGCGGCAGCTCCCTGTGCCAGCGACTGCTCCCAGCAGGGACAGGAGGGACCCTGGCTGCTGGCAGTGATGCACACTAATAACCACCTTTTGCGGCTTCTCCTGCAATGAAATTGCTGGCTCTATGCTGAAAGGCTGCTGAAAAGTGATAGGGTAATAACAGCATTTGCTCTGCAGCACTCCCGGTCCTCCTCAAAATTACTAGATCACAAGTGTAATTAAAACAATTATAAATGTTTATTTCCAAGCTAGAATTTTCTAGCATGAAAGGCTTTGGCCTTTGTCAGGCAGTCAGGAAAGGCAGGCATTTCCTACCTGGTTATTACCCACCACAAGTCTTCTGGGAGCAACTCACTCTCCTCTAAGCCCAGCACTGCTCAGAGCAGGCACCGCAGGAGAACAGCTGCCCTGTCCCCAGGAAAACCTGCTCTTTTGATGCAGGGGCCGATTTAAAAGCAGAGCCTTTTGTCTCACAGACTACTGCTTGCAGATGTCCCATCTTGGGTTTGCGGTGTACTAAGGTGCCAACTCGTGCTGCTGCAAGTGCTGGGGTAGAGTTGTGTTCGGGCAGCATCAGCCCTGCGTGGCATCAGGTGAGAGCAGCAGGCGCTGTGCTGGAGGAGCACAGTGTGACACAAGAGCTGGATGTGTAAGGGTGGTTGCCCCACACCTGACACCTTTGACAACATTGCAGGGTCAGGTTAGCACTCACAGGGCAGAAACTCCCTGTGTAGAAGACGGTGGAAAGGAGAGGCCGTGCTTGCCTCTGCTCACTGAATGCAGCTGGGACTGCAAGCTGGGTAAGAAAGCACGAGGCACATCCAGAGGCAGACAGCAATGAGTGCAGCACGGACGTGCACACCCATCCCCAAAGAGCACTCTGGCAGCACTCGTGGTCCAATGGCAAAGCCACGTTTCTGCAGCATTCCCCGTAGTATGGGCCGCTGCACCAAGGTCTGTGATTTTAGGGGGGGTGACAGCCTATGAGATTTGATGCAATCCTTCCCCACCACCTTGAGACGTGCCTCCCACGCCAGGCATAGCTGTGTCTTCTGCGTGGCTGCAGCTGGCATGCAATGCCATGCACTAAAAGCCACCAGCCCAAATGATCCCCGCGCCCTTGCTGGAACAGCTCACGTGCAGCCAGCTCTGCACACCTCCTGTCAATGAACTCCTCCTACCTTTATTCATTACAGGAGACTACATCCTTCACTCAGCCCCAGCAATTAGGTCTTCCAGGCTCTTTTCCTTTGCCTTTTCTTTCTTTTTTTTCCTTCCCACTGAATCTTGCCCTGTAGCAAATTCCACCAGCAGAGATGCCCAGGCTTTGTCTGCCCAGACTGCAGAATGGTTCTCCCTCTCCGTGCTACTCTGGGAGGGCTCCCGAGGCTGCCCAGGCTCAGGGCTGCATTGTTTACACCCTTTTCAGAGAGAAGAGGAGTGATTTCGTGAGAAAAAGTAAACGCCAGGTCACAGATCCAGGTATCCGGTGGGGAAGGAAGGAGGAAGGCAGCTTTGCAATATCTCCTCTCAGTGCAAGACAGACATAACAGGTTGATCTGTGACTGTCCCTGTGGTTGGGCACTGGGGCAGGGGATGCTGGCGTCCTCCCAGTCCAAGGCACAGGGCTCACTGGTGCAGCCAGCAGCATCCCACAGAGACTCCATACACACCATGGCTCGGCTCTGGGGTGCTCAGCAGGGAGGGTGCAATGGGGGACATAAGTACCCTGCCTTCCCCCTGATCTGGGGCTCAGACCTGGCTTGTCAGTGCTATCCCAGGAACTGCTTCCAGCACCCAGTCAAAGGAAACTCCATGAGCTCAGCAGCTGCAGGGGGGGAGCTGGGTGCTGACTTCCAGAGAAGGTGCAGATGGACACAGAAGCTTTCCCAGGCCAGCACCCAGTACTGAGAGAGGAACTCAATCCTGTGCAAAGCCAGGCTGGAAATGAGTCCACACTGCACGCATTGGCAGCTGTGATACCTGTGTGAGGCAGGTATCGATGTATATGCTGAGCACAAGGCAGAGGGCGAATCAGGGCCGCTTTGTTTTCTCTCTTTTGTCATTTTCCCTTCTATTATACTGAAGCATCACACATTCAAAAGAGCTTTCCAAAGTCAGGAATGGTTAAGGAAGAGTTGCTTGAAATATCCGCTCAAAACTTAGCCCAAAGCAGTCTTTTTATAATGGAGAAGCCACTAATTCAACTACTCATTTATTGTACCCATACAGCATCAAATGCATGAAATGCCTACAAGGGGTTTCCAATACCGTTCTGTGCTAAAAAAAGGAAATGACCAGGAGTTCCTCTAATGGAAGCTCTTTGCTGCAATAATATGTCGTGCAGAGCTATAGTGCTGGAAGTGTTTTGGGCAAATAAGAAAGCAGAGATGAAAAAAAATGCAGCAATATTGTACCAGCAGCATCTTTCCAATTGTCTTTTACTATGCCCTGATCTAATCAATATGGAAAAAAAAGCATTTTTAAACTACTAGTCTGACTCCAGGTCTAGCATACGTTAGTTCAACTAAATCAAACAGCTTCCCTACTGTGCCAAGTGATGGAATTGCTTTACAACACTCTTTAGTGCAAAATTGCTATCTCGAAGAAACTGAGCAGGGCACCCAAGACTGAACGGTTCTCTGGCTGTGCTATAAAACCAGAGGACAGCGCTGTCTAAGAAAGGTAAAAGAACTTCAAAAAAACCCATTTTACATAAACCACTCCAGACTCATAGGAGATTCAGGCAAGTGCTAGAACAGATCTATATGAATTAGCTATTTCAGTTAACTTACACGATCATCAACTCCCAACCCACAGCAAATGGTCAAACACACTTGTAAAAAGATGTTGCTAACACATAGTCAAGTGATATCTAGTTTCAGTTATCTCTCTCTATATAAATCTAGCATCATAATTATTAATACTTAACATTTAAAACCTATTTCAGCAGTCAATATTCAGAGCCAGCATTTATTAAGTGTGAGTTCTTAATGACAACGTGTTATGGGACACTGTCATGCAGAAAAGAAGATACAGTAAGATTTTTTCCTCAATTGTTCTCAAACCCACACATTTTTGGTTTTGCACTGAATGCTCAGGAAGAGATGCATGCAGATGTTTCTCACCCGCGGTAGTCTGGTTAAATATCCTATTTTTATTCTGTTCTCTTCCTGTTGAATGCTTATATTTGCAGCCAGACAAATGAGAGAACAACCCAAAACTTGTCAAGAACATCACTTCTTATTAGCCAATTATCAAAAGATGACACCAGCTAACTAAAAGCCATTGCTCCTCCTTTATAAATAATGCAAATAAGAAGGGAGTGTTGAAAGACACAGCATTTAGTGCTATAACATCTCGTTTTGAATTTGAGGTTTTTCTGCTTTGGTTTGGGGGGCTTTGGGGGTTTATTTTGTTTTGTTTCGGTTTTTTTTAGAGCTGAAACCCAGGAGCTATCAGGGACCATGCAATCCTTTAGAGCAACAATAACTTCAATAATTGCCATCAAAAAAACCCCAATAAAAATATGACATACACTTACATCAACTACAAAGATCTTCTGGGAGTCATCCAGAAACTGGACTTTCAGATGCAGCATCCTCAAGCATGTGGCAGGTGCAGGAGTCCTAGCGATGTGAGCCGTGTGCCGGGAAGGGAGCCCTGACTCCTCTTGCACACATAATTTCCCTCACAGCTGGATGGAGAAGGCTGCAATCATAGATGTGAAGTGGAGGCTGGAGCAAAAGAACTGAATGCCTAAAAACAAGTTATAAAAAAAAATAAATAAATTACCGATACATCCCCTGGTTTAAATCGCCACTGCATTAAAGGATGTTTTCCCCCTGCAAATTATGGGTCTATTAACAGGGGGAAAGGCTGTGCAGCAGCTCTACAAGAGTGGCAATAATAGAGCTCAGACAAACACAGAGCTTTTACAGCTGGTAAACAGCAATATGAGGGCAAAGCAAGTCTATGCTTTGTATCATAGGGTCAGGGAAGAAGAGCTGTACGTCTCTCCTGCCGAAGCCACCGAGAAGCGAGCATCACCTTTTCTCTGGTCTGACCAAGGTGTACTAAAAGACCAGCTGGCTGGCACTGTGCTTACTCCATGAGATGGGCAGATAAAGTCCTGTCTGCTGAGCAGATGGGTATGGACTGGGCAGATTGGCTGATGTGCTTCGCCTGAGAGGGGGAAATGTTTCCCTCTGAAATTGAAATCAGGCGGGAGTCCTTCCCTGGGAGGCAGAGAAAGACCTGCTGGTCATTCCCAGCTGGCACCCTGGTTTGGCAGCTTAGTGAGTCCTCACAAGCCTTTCAGACAGCCTGGTTCCCGTTTCAGTCCTGAAAAGCCCATGTCCCCACACACTGGTTCATCTTCCAAGTGCCAGAGCCAGCTGCCCACCCTCAAAACTCCCAGCTTAGTTTTCTACTAACTAGGACAAAAAGAGGCATTAAAGTTAAAGCAAATCTGGTTTTCCATGTGAATCTGCCCCACAAAGCAGCTGAGCTCATCTTGTGCCAGTGACTGGGAGGGGCTGGCTGTACCAGTTATATCCTGAGTTACATACCTGGAATTTGTTGCACCTTGGTAGGACCAAAGTGTGAGAAGGGTCTTTTGAGAAAGAATAGAAGGACAAGCAGGGAGCAGGGGAAGAGAGGCTACCTGGGAGGGAAAGCTGTTAACAAAACTCAGAATCAACAGCTATAGGGAGATATGGGTCTGATCCACTGGCCTGGAGGGACCTGGAGTACACCTGCATTTCTTTGCCTAGATGTAATCAAGGCTTAGTCAGCCAGAGGTATTTGTCTTGACCCAAGGGGGAAACCACATCTGTCCTGGAAATAAGCAACATCGCTCCTTAGAACTCCATCCCTTCCACTAGGATTCAGTCTCTTCACCCAGCATTGCAGACGCAATTTGGCAGCTTCCTCAGATGCAGCCTTTGACCACAGCATCCTTCCTGATGATGCTCAGCAAAGGTCTTTGCCGTCCTGGCCTTTAATTCCCTTCCGGAGAGCTGCTGCTCCTTGTAGTCTGGCAACTCTCTATTGCCAGAGGTGCGTGAGCAGATGCCTCCCAGCCACCACTCAGCTTTCTGTCATGTGTAGATGGGGTCTATGTCTTTTTACTGGGGGCATAACCTAGGAAGGATCTGCACGTGGTTCAAGTAGAGCACTGGGGCAGGGGTTGATGTGTTTGACTTCCTGACAGCACTTGTGTGGACAGAGAACATGGGCACCCAGAGAGCTTATGAGGGCTCATCGCAGGACTGCTGGACTACAGGTAAGCTTACAATCCTTTAATCTTGTTGGCGTGGGGATGTGCAAGTGGACCAGGAACAGTTCATGCTTGAAACAAGGTAAGGACAGCATCTGCAAGTCCTGTGCTTTGTACATAGATGTAGTGAGATGCATTTCCCTAACTGGAAATGACTGAGTCAGCGCTCCTTTGGCTTGATACAGTCACAAGGCTTTCTTTTCCTGTATAAATTGCTTTATGGTGTCTTCAGAGTGATCTGTTTGAATGAAACAACACTGAGTGCTTTTTACACAGCTGTGCCAACAGCAGAATGCAACCTGTCTATCAAAAATGACCTAATGTTGTCTTCTGGATAAATATCACAGCCAGGCTATTATGGAGTTTCTTGCGAAGCTCGTGCTCCCATTTGCATTTGCTTACAGCAAACTGCCATCTTCAGGGCCTGGTGATAGTTTTTACCTAGCATAGAAAATCTGAAACAGAAGAGAAGTCAACAATGTCCATCGATGCACACCGGCATGTGCAACTGCTGGAGTGAATTGCTCACCCAAGCAAGCTAAAGCGTGCTCTGTATTGGCCGTTGGGCACAAGCACCACGAGAGGGAGCTTGGAAGCGACTGTCTGGTTTGTCCTGGCAACGGTCTTTGGAGTGAGGCTGTGCTCTGGCCCTGGAAACGGAACACGGTTCTGCACAGGTTGAAAAAATAAGAGAAATGGGAATAGATGTCTATTTCAGGACTTTAGTAGCACGGTGTGAGTATATCCTAACAGGGCTTCAAAGAACGTTTTGCACTCAAGAGTTAATTTGTCTATCAGGTGCCTGGAATTGCAATTGTATTTGAAGCCTTTTGTGATTAATCAAGATTATTGATGATTTCCCACACTGTTGTTACAGGTAGGAGGTCAAAAGAGCCATTCACCTCAGCTGCAGAAGCTGAAATAAAAATATACTCACAAGAACAAGATTTGAATATTCTGCTGCCTTGAACATCAGAAACTGCTACTGAAAAAAACCCAAAAAGCAGGGCAAGACAGATGACTGAATTTTAACTTGGCTCAGTGCTTAAACTCAGCAAAATCTATTTCTTTAGTAGTAGTAGATTATATATGTTACATATTGTTATTTTTATATTATTAAATAATAATATTATTGCAACCAGGTCCACCAGTGTAAGGGATGGGGGCTTTGCACCCTCAGGCAGGCTGGAATATGCAGAAACAATGCAGCACAAGGTCAGAAAATAGGGCTTTATTACCTCACCGTCTGCCCGGGACTCCCCAACAACGACTGAGGTGGAGGTTCACAGCAAGTGAGAGATCTTCATGGCGTCACTGAGCTTTGACCCATGGCAAGGAGCACAGTGTCTGGCACATCTTAGCTTTTCTGTGTTAGATGGGTGCATGATCAGCAGGTGCAAACCATGGATTGGCCTGACTGCTATTTGTGTATTCACATGATAGGTGAACAGGGAAGCCAGGTGCATGGTATTATTTACATTCTAAGTTGCTGTTTAGAGCAAAAATAAAGTTATTTTATGCAGCATGTTTTGGTACAAGAGTGTGGGAAGCCTGAACAATGTTCATCACCTGGTCTCCTCCTAATTCTTTTGCACTGGCCCATAGAGCCAGCTGAAACAGCACCCGGCTTCTCACCATGTCAGGACTGCTCCCACCCACGTGCTCCAAGCCCTGCTGAACTCGGGTCTGCTGGGCTTGCTGGGATGCCTGCCTGCAGGAGAGCCGCCTGCGCAGTGACCAAACCGCTCCCCAAACCCCTGTTATCTTACCAGCTCTTAGCCCTTCCCTGCTGAACACCAATGCAAGTCACTCGTGTAACTCGCGTGTCGTCGTGTCATCCCCTGCACTGGAACCAGCCAGTGGGAGAGTGTCAGAAGGCACAGCTCTTTAAACTTGCCTTAATTTCCCACCTAACACCAGGGGCGTTCACCTGATGCAGACCAGGGTGTTTGTAGAGCTGCTTTCAGTGAAGAATATTTGTGATGTTGCATTGGCATAAGGACAGCTCTTGGTGGGAATGTCAGCGAGATGAGGAGACACCACAGTAGGATGTTCTTGGATAGGCTTAGGGAAAAGTGGAGAGGAAAATGCTGCTGCACAGTGTCCCTTTCTGATATCCAAACAAACGGCTGGTCAGAGAATCCTGCTCCTGCAGTTGGAGGCAAATGGGCAAAACCCACCTAAACATAAAACCAAAATCACAATAATGTCCATTTTCCCAGCAATTACTTAGGACTAATAAAGTGTCACCACAGTGACACCAGACTATGTAGCTGGTGTTTGCCAAGCAAAATTTGATGGAAATACAAATGTATCATTGTTACACCCAATAAATAGAATGGTTCTGGGACAGAATTGTTACGAAGATCAGGACTTGGCTAGTCAGCTCTCAAGACAGGCTCAAAACATAATGTGACTTATGCGGCCAGTGAAAAATGATAGTAAAAGGTAGGACAAAGTGTGTCTGGACCATCCCTAACAGCGCTCTGGTGCTGTGCCTGGATTTGTTAATCAGCTGGTGATATTCCTCTCATGTGCTTCTCCTCCTCAGCAACAAGCTGGGGGCAGATTATGCAGACACCTTTTGGACCCCGGTGTTTAAAATCCCCAGGCAGATCTCTATTCCCTGACTTTGTCTGCTTTTCCTTTCCTCTGAACCGAATTGGAAGAAAAATGCAACTAAACACACGGTACAGCAGAGCCTTGGGCTCCAACACAGGGCAGAGCGACAGCTAGGCAGGCAGCGAAGACAGTGACAGGGCCGACTGGGGTCCTCGAATTGCACCCCATGGCAACCGTTCCATTTCACAGTTGCCACGCCAAGAACTCGACCGTAGCAACAGGGCACGCGCACCGCACAGCAACGGACAGAGAGGGCGCTCACAACCGCACGTGACGGGGCAGAGCAGTGCTCACTCCAGCTGGAGCAGAGGGAACGGGTGTTTCTCTGACCGCTGGCCCAGCAGCTCCTACTACGAGGAGAGATCGCAGAATATGGCAGGTAAAGGTGGTTCAGAGGTAGAGCGTGGATGTTTCTCTAGAGGGACAGAGAAGAGTGGGGCAACTTGTACCAACCTGAGCACGAAGGAGATGGAGAAGCTGAGGCCTGATCCATGCCAGCCTCAGCGCAACAAACAGCCGTTTTACCTGTCAGGTAGTTTGGAAGTGCTGATCTATCCCAGCACCAGATGGGCTTTTCCAAACCAGATGGTAGGCAAGGCAAAGGTGGCCTTAAGCAGTCTGGCTTCAGAGACTTCTCCAGCCTGGACAGTACTCACACGATGGGGGATCTGGGTGGTTTGGGCTGGGACTTCCCTAGCTGGGGAAGGCCAGGAGCAACTACCAGCAACCAGACGACAGCATCAGAGTCTACTTGGGCTGTTTACCAGTCAGGCTCGGGAGCGTACGGCAGCTCCCAGAGTTCCTGGGAAAGCAATGGCTAGTGGGATGAGGGGCTTGCTAACACACCTTCTGCACTTAATTATGAACGAATTCAAGGGTAATAGTGGATTCTCTCACAGATGATCACTGGATTGCTGATCACGAGGATTTTGATGAGAAGGACCATTGGGACGATGACTGCCAGGTTCATTTTCCCAGCTTCTCCAGTAAATGCCAGGTGCCTGGGCAGAAAGCAAAAGGCTCGGTGCAGGCAGACAAGATCAGCAGCTATTCAAGCAAGGAGCCGGTGCCTGGCACGAAGAAGGAGGTGGTGAAGGTTTTGGAAAAAAAAATGCAAAAGAACGACGTCCAACAAAACGAAAACACCTGGAGTTGGAGAGAGACTCCAAGACTGAGGTGTACTCGAGCAAGAAGGTGAAACTGGAGGGGGAGCAAGCGGAGTCGATTTGGCAGGACTCCTCAATGGTCAGTCAGTTGTGTACCATGGATGGCTTCAGAGCCCCCCAGTGCTGGATGGAGTTTGCCAAGCAAGGAAAGATGCCCAGAGTTGGACTTTTCACCACCAAACCAGTCCCCTCGGCCTCAAAGCTGATGTTGGATTCCAAGTTCCAGCAATACGGCAAAGAGGGTCAAGAATTCTTCTGCAGCTCAGCCAACTGCAAGGGTTACCTGGGAGAAGAGATGGTCACCATCCCAGCTGATGGAAGAAAAATGAAAACGGTGTCCTCCAGTAAGAAGCGCTCGGTGGACAGAGAGCTGAAAGCACTGCAAGAGGAGGGAGAGACTGACTCCAGTAAGAAACGAGGTATCAGATTAGCCCGGTTGATGCATCAAATTAAAACTCCAGAGCAGAAGCTTACATGCCTCAAAATCATACAAAATATGCACTCGCAGTCCTGCCTGAAATACCTTCTCAAGTATGATGGCTTATCTCTTTTCTGAACTTGGATGGTGAAGCTGAGTCATGGACAACGAAGCGCTGCTAGAAAACTGAAGCTGAAGCTTGAGATTTTGAAAACACTAGAGCTCCTGCCTATCCATAGCATGGAGAAGCTTAAAGACAGAAAAGTGCTTCTGGTTCTTGAGCGCTGGGCTCAGACCAAGGAAAGCCAAAAAGAAATGGACAAAACTCTGGATGTGACCAACTTAGCTACCAGGCTGCTCAACCGCTGGAAGGCGCTCAAGGAGCTGTATTGGATCCCAAAGAAGATGCAAGCAGTAAAGAACAGCACCCATCATGGCAGAGACCATCAGCCACAGCAGAGTCCTGCTCCCAAGAACCCTATCCTGAGCAGGCAGCAGGACACAGAGAGGCAGAGCTGCAGAAAGAGACGGAGAGACCCATCACCACTGCCCTCAGAGTACGAGCGAGCAGCAAAGAGGCCAGTGGACAGGTCCCAACTCACCAGCACGTTGGAAGAAGAAAGTCCGGGTTGCCATCGCAACAGGCTGTCCTTAAAGGAGAACAGGAAGCTGTCTGAGCAGGAGTTCACCCAGCGAGAGGGCCAGAAACAGCAAAAGAAACTGCAAAACCAGGAGAAGATGCACACCCTGCCCTATGACTCCATGGGCTACAGCATGCCTCAAAACAGCTTTATCGGCTACCCACCTGGCTACTCCACCCAAGCCTACAGAGACCCCAGCAACCCCAACGCTGGCAAGGTGCTGCTGCCCACACCCACTATGGATTCCATGTGCCTGCTGGCAGTATCCAAGCACTCGCAGACTTCAGTGGAGAGACAGACCTATGGGGTGTGGGGTGTCAGCCAGCAGATTGTAGCCGTACAACAGCAATACATGCCAGCCCAGTCCCAACCAGCCCTGCATTACCAATCACGGTGTTACTCGCCCCTACTTGCAGATGACCCCACCAATTGTAGAGTTACATCCAGCCAGGCCTCCAGGACATCCAGGGCCAACACATTTACAGGGATCATCCACAGGGCAGCCACCAGCAGGACTGTGTCCAAAGAAGGGCTTGTGGTGGAATGTCTGGAGCATAAGCCTTTTGAGGAGAAGCAGAGGCAACTGGGGTTATTTAATCTAGAGAAAAGGCAGAAGACAAAGCTAATGTGGCTTTAGCTGAAGGACGGCTGGTAAGCATCACATGGTTTTGCTTATGGACACAACACTGAGGACTGAAGATACTAAAGAAGTCAGTTTTTCTACAGTTTAGATCACATTTTACATCAACACACTGCTTTAGTTACAAATGCAGTAGTAAAGGTCAGCACCAAGACAGCAAATTCCAGGGAAGATGCCCTGTTTGTTACAAGGCCTGGACAATTACTGACTTTGCAAACTCAAGGCTTTTACTGAGTATTTCAGAGAATTGTTACCAAGTTGCTCTGGGCCCTCTCAGCTGGAAGGTTTGAGAAAACTCTTCTGCTTCTCTTGAGGCAGAGCTCCAAGAGCACTTACTTGGCTAGTGTGGTGGAAAGGTGCCAGTTCTGGATTACTATGGTGGAGAGCAACTACAGAGACACTGTAAGATGACGTCACGACTCACATATCAGCCATCTTCACACACACAAAAGCCTATGTGAAAAACAAGAACATTAGGGACTTGGAGAAGACAAACACTGACACTTTTGAACAAAGCTGCATAATATTGGCCTGTAAAGAGAAGCACCTTGCTGCCTTGAACGGGCTTCTCCAGCTCAGAGGAGTCCATGTCTTGCCCAGGAAGACACACACAACCCTCACTCCCCCTCCTGTCTACACAGAGCACCTGAGATAGCGAGTTTTACACCCAGTCTTGGCACAGTTGCACACGCTATTCCTCAAGTCCCAAGCAGTCATTCAGGACAATTCAAACGTGGCTACTGTGTTCAGAATAACCACTACCTCAAGCAAAAGAAAAGAAAAGGAGGAAAAAGAAAAAAAAAAAAAAAAAGACAGCTGGTTGGTGCAGCCCACGTCAGAAGGAGGAATTGAACACAGTGTAATCAACCACAGTTTGGTAATACACGTTATCTATTTTATTAAAAAAGTTACAAACAGGTGGACTGTAGAGTTGTCTTACAAAATGACAGGAATGAATTCTACTGGAAAAAACTTTGTACAAAGCCTTGTAGGTAACTGTTCTGTTTTTGCACTTGTTATTCCAGATTTCACCTATCACTGATAAAGATACAGTACATTAGATACACGGTGTTAGGGTACATTTTCACTTGTAGAGCCCTACTGCAGTGATTTGAACAACTCCTAAACAGATGTCATAGTAAAGACAATACATATTGCATTTATTATTAGCCTCTTACTCTAATAAGCAACTTCACATGCAATCTATTGAGGAAGCCTAAAATAACTTTTGGTCCCTTTTTCCCCCCAAAGTGTGCTGAAGAAACCATCTCTCGTTTTCCCAGTCCTGTCACTCTAAGCTAGGTCAAGTTTTTAAAGGTTTTTTTTCTTTCTTTCTTTTTTTTTTTTTTTCTTTTTGTGCTGAGGTCAATGAAAATGAACTCTGCTTTGATAACTACCCATAGGAACGAACCACTGATTGATATTAACCAACTCTTTCCCCCTTAGACAAAGGAAAACTAAGATGTTTTTCAATTACTTTTATTTCCTATTACTTCCTTACGACCGACAAAAATGATCAACAATCACCACTTTCAAAAAAAATCTACTTTGAACACAAGGTTTGGTTTAATTCTGATATTAAAGTGCAAACCTAAGTATTAGCCTCAGCCTGTTTTTAAAGTTTGTACGAACAGGAGAAAAAAAAAAAATATTCAAGTAACCCCCCAGGAAAAAATCAGGTCTTTCAAAACCCAAGCAGAAAACCTGGCGTCCTCTTCTTCGCAGGATTCAAATTCAACACTGACCGTAGACTCGGAATCTTTAGGTCTGCTAACACTGTAAAGCCAGCCTGCAGCGTTACCAGTAAAACACATTAATGTTGAGATACGGTACCGATGATCTTTTATTGTTTTAAATGCCATCATCCACAATACAATGCGTCAGTTTTAAACTGCTTAACCTCATACACCCATCACTGCTTTTACTGGAGCTTTTCTCAAAGTTATTTAGCTATGACAGGGAAAAGAAACATACATTTCTAGAAGCATGTTCAAATGACTAAAGCTGGGCTCCTAAAAACCTAGAACTTTGGTGCAGTAGGTGAGCTGCAGTTGTTAAATAGCTGCAAAAAAAATTACACATTTTAAACCACTGCGAGAAAAAGCTCTCACGTGTGCAACAGGTTAATCAAACTGAACAAAAAGATTTCACCTGCTCTTTGTACATTTCCATTCCGCTCTTTATACCTGTGTCATTGTTAAAATTTTCAAGTATCAAGAGAAAATGTTGATCAGGTAAACAATAAGGAAGGCAATGGCTGTTTAAAGCACACCTGCAGTTTGTATCACTGACACCTGGTGCTTTTCCCCTTGTTACACCATCTTGTCTCTAACATTAAACTTGTTTACTGGGGAAATAAAAAAAAACAATGAAAAAGCAATTTGTGACAGTGCAAGAAAAACGTTAACAAATATTGCTTTAAAATATTATTCAGAAAGACAACTATTAGGAACTATAAAATGTAAAGTGATCTCATTTGCATTAGATTTACACGTGTGCAGAGGTCTACTAGGTGTCTCTCAATGTGCCAGGCAAAGCTGAGCTGACTGACCAGGCATACAGCTCGCTTGGAAGGATGCATTATCCCTTTTCAAAGGCATAGAGAAGCTATTTGTAAACACGCAAGTTCAAAAACTCAGCAGAAGGAAAGGGTGCTGCCTTTTTTCAATGCTGCAATCGTCGTTTTTTTATTAAAGGAGTTTAAGAAACCCACGACTGCGAGAAAAGAAACGTCAGCTGGAGACTTCACCTCCCATGCCAAGTAACCCCTGTTGTCAAACCAGACCAGTCACAAACACAATATCACATCTGCATTTGCCAAGAAAAGGGATCCCACATCCAGGCAACAGAGGTGCCTTCGGGATCTTTTCCTGACACTGTCACACACCAACAAGCAGTCCCAAAGAATGACCAGCTACATTGTCGGAGAAAACTTTGCAAATAGAAATAAGCACTGACGCGAGGTAATATACAGAAGTAACCGTTTGTTTAAGGCTCAATTGATTCTCCATTAAAACTCTCTTCTTTTTAAAAGGCATTGAGTAGGTAACACTGAGTTTAGGTATTTAATAAATACAATTTCAGAAACTGATTAAAGAAATCAATTAAAATAGTAAAAATGAACTCTTGCATATTAGCCATTACATGAACCTAGAAAGCTAGAAAAGGACCGACAGAGAAAGAACAGATCTTTAAACTTATGGTAAACGTGCTAAGCATTCCAATTAAGGTGTGTGGATCCTGGAGGCCACCAACCTTACGCACTTAGATGTATGGCGATGTGCTGTAATAGAGACAGGTTTACCAAGGCTCAGCTCTGCAACCTGGGCTGAAAGTTCTCCAAAGCAGCATCTGTGCAAGTTTCCTCTGAGATTTATCTGCAATTGAAACAGATTAACTAATGAAAGCCACATTCCACACACATTCCAAGGGAACTCAGCTTCTCCCACACTGCACATCAGCTAGTTTTCCATACTGAGCTCCAAAGCACGGCTTTACACAGCAGTATTCTTGAGGTTCTCCTCCTCCTTGTCTGGCAATACCAGAGGCAAGCAGGTAAAAGCTCACTGCTACGAACTTGGTAACAGCTGCCCCTGCACAGTACTAAACTGACTCCAATGATCTGAAACAGCTTGGATATCTATGTTGTTCTGTACAGAGACATATACACTAGGCCTTGCATTGGTGAGGAGGAGGCACTACATCACCCAGTAACTTACAAATGTAAGTAGCATTACCAATAGGACCAATACATCTTGGTATTTCTGATAAGGTGCTTGCACTTTATAAGACTTAGCTGCAGAGATATCCTAAAAGCCTCAGTTGAAGCTCAAAGTCTGTAGAAACCCATCCTTCACATGCACAGGCGCGCATTTGCATGAAGCCCGATGCTTAGCTTCTCAGGGATTTTGACAAACCTTCTCAATTCTTGAAGTCATTTCTTCATAAGAGTCATGACATTATGTTTCCTACTGTACTGATTCCTTTCAGCAGCTGCTTTGCTCTCAATTAACAGTCCTGACAGAATGCTCCGACATGGTCAGGGTTGCTCTTCTGGCCAAAAAGCTGGTCACCCTCAACATTCAGGAGCAGTACTTCCTTACCAACACGCGCCAACAGCAGTTTCACTTCCTTGCTTGCTTGCTTATTTTCCAACCAGTAGCAATTTTCACCTAATCTGGTGAGCACATGTGTATCCCACACACTGCCACTGGCCCACCAGTTTTTGGATGGGGAGCATCCCCATACTGTACAAAGGGCAATCAAACACTTAGCTTTTCATGGGGATAGATTACACCAGCTTAATAGGCATTCTGTCTTTGCTTAGAGCATGTAAGAGGCAAACCATTTACAGTGCAGCTCCTCATCCTCCAAGAGTCAGACATATCCCAAACTTCATCTAAATCCAGCAGTTGGTGCTGTGGGCAGCAAGGAATTGCTGGGGATAGTAACAACAGAGAAAAAGTAATGGTGTTTTCCTCCGTATGCTCTTTCAGCATCCCTGTATTTGCAAGTCAGAGATCTAATTGAAATTTGTCATCTTTCCATTTACCTTGTGCTTAGTCACTATAATTAGCACCGTTAGCTACCAGTCAGTACCTTCTTTGGCTTCGCTTGCCCATGCAATTTCTATGGCACTCTCCATTCCCTTCTGGGAGCAGGCAGGAGAGAGGGGGATGTTAGACAACCTAGTAGGATCAATTTGTGGCATAGCCACACAGACCAGAAGACAGTATACTTTCAGTTTTTATCCCCACAGCAGAGTATTCTCCCTTCAGCACTTGCTAGTATCAGTTACTCATTAATGGAGGGGACAGAAATCACTAGCCAGTCTTTCACTCCGATATGAAGACTTTGCAAATCTGATAAGCATCTCTACAGAAAACCTTTAATGCACCAGCACTGTAACAGGTGCCATATTTTAAAGCAGATTTAAAATACAAAATGCTGTCATACTGAAAATTCAAGAGAAATACTAGCGCAAGGAACAGAGAGCAGCTACTGGAAATCTCACATCTCTAAATGCAATAATTGAAATGACCAAAGTCCACTGCCGAAGCAGGAAAGGGGGGAGTGAAACAGGATGCAAGAACACCGCACATATTTAAAAGGAACTACAGGTTATCCTGATTATGCAGTTATGTTCCATCCTTCATTTCACCCAAGCCAGCTGACTGCAACAGTAATTTAAGCAAGCGCTACTCAAATATCATGAAAGAACCCACATACCATACTTGACAGACAGGTTGAGGTATGGGTACCAAAAAGAGAGAAGAGACACCTGCCAGTTAAAACTGACTGAAACAGCCTTAGATACAAAGAGTACTCCACACCCTGCCCCTCCCACCCGCTTCTCCATCAGAACGGTAGAGACATAAGACTGTTCCTACATGCTTCATTCTGAACTAACCAATCCAGAACTAAGACTCTCCCTGGACACAGACAGGTCACAAAGATCAGAGACAGAACTGTAGTTCAAGCCCACCTCCTACATACGGGGTTTCAGACAGCTGACTCAGCTTTCTCAGTTTCACTTCACCTGGCAGGCGTCACTACTAAAGCAGATGCTTGAAAAGCAGCAGCTGTTCCCTGGATCACAGATAAGCGAGAGAACTACCAAGCTGATTACAGCTATCACAAGACACCATCAGCAGCTCTCCTATACTGGAGCACATCAAAAAAAATATCAGGCAGCAAAGGCCCATCATAAAGTTAACGAGATCCTACACCTACTCAAAGAACAAGCACAGAGTGGAAGCCAGGAAGAAGAAAATATCAAAAAAGTGTCAGGCTGAAATAAAAGATATGGAGCATGAAACCCATGAAGAACCAAGATGAGTAATAAGACAAGAGGTTCCAGGCCTGGTGAAATCTGGACTGAACATGAAGCTGCTTAGGAAGGAAGGACTTACTTGTTTGGCACGATCACTAGACTACATTGGGCAGAAGCAGCATCTCCTAGAAGTAAAAACAGTACTTTGCAGCTAGAAGCTTGGACTGGACACTATGAGCTAGGCAGAACGAAAGAGAGGAAATTTGTATTACAAAAGCTGAAAACTCTCCATCTCAAGAATACAGATGTTTCTTTCAAACCAAGAGCATGGTTAGGGAACTCATCAGATCTAGGTATAAGTTATGATTCAAAGGAATAACACATGGCCCTGCCCCTCACCTCAGTTTCACCTTTAAGATTAAACCAGATATTTAATCCTAAATCCCAAAGCAGCCAGGTTACAAAGAAGCCTCCCTTAGCAATAACCAAATCTGGAAGTATAAATTTCATGGATTAGGGCCTGACTTTGTCAGAGTTGAAGACAGCAAACTGCACAAGATGAACCACTATGAACCCAGGGGACTGCCGTAACCTTTGGCATGATACTCCAAGCCCATACTCTGATTTCTGAAGCTGCCTTTGAAATAACTGAAACATTGCATTAATATATGTGATTCAAGAGATTATCCCTGCAGCACTCCATTAAAAAAAGCAGTAATTCCTTTGATTGACTCCTTCTTATAACTCTGTCTCTCGATGTCCTAGGGATTAGTGTAACAGGAAAGACTCCATTTGTATTTTTCTCTGCTCCAATATAAGCAGATCGCCCACCTTTCAGCAGGCAAATCTTGAACACACACCTCTAACATGGTGACAGCGGCCCTTCCTTATTTCACAGCACTGGAGATAAAAACAGTGTGTATTATCTTTAGTATGACAGTGCTGGGGTCATGACTATCTGAAATTTTACATTCACAAAGCACTTGATAACAATCTCAAAGACAAGCTTTGAGACATCACTCTCTGACCTTGCACTCAAGATTAAAGAGGATACATAGTCCAAAGCTTCCAGTAATAACCCTTTTTCCCTCGTCACTCAGACAGGAAAAGCTCCTTTGACTCAAGCAAGAGTTACTAACATGGCAGTCAGAGCCTAAGCCTCAATCAGTGCAGCTGTCAAGAGGAACAGTTCTTCCCCCTGAATTTCCACGTTCCCCCTCATCCATCACTTTGAGTTGTCTGCCAAGACAGGTCCAACAAACAACTGAAGGTGTGGCAGACCAGCTGGCCGCAGACAGAGCCTACCAGTGATGTAGAAGAGCCCTTCCTTTTCAGTAACACAGGTTCAAGACAGTGGTGAAACGTGACCTGAAATGGCTACAAGGAAAAACAAAAGCAAGGGGAGTTTCAGAACCACCTTGCTCAGGAACGGCAGTGCTGCTGCTTGCAGGGGAGGAACAGAGCCATTAACACTATCAGCTGGACAAGGTACTGAAAAAGACCACGATGTGTGCGAAGGGCCGAGAGCTGCTACCCTTGCAGAAAAAAACCCACTGAAAGTCAAAGCAATACCCGAGACAGGGGAAGCTTTACAGAGGCCCCTCTGATCACTGCACTCTTGCCACACCTGTTATGAGTCACTGGGAAAGGACACAGTCATGCATTGGGAAACAATTTTACAGCTTGTTCTCCACTCTGGAAATTTTAGATGAAGAGTTCTTTGCACGCTTCCTAGACCAGTGCATGTGGGCTTCAAGTCACTCCCCACAGCTCAGGGCAGTTCTCTCATTCCTCCAATAAGGCAGAAATGTATCTGAAGTACATCCAGTTTCTGTACCAAATAATTCTTCCTTTTTTTTTTTAAACAAGCTCAAAATCTTCTCAGCAAAACTATTGGGAAATTGGATCACAATAATCCCATTGAACCCCAAGGTAATTCCCATGACTTACAAATAATTCAGATACCAGCTACAACCAATGAAGAAACTCACCACAACATCACGAAACGTCATTAAGCATAATGCAACGTTGAATACAGCATTGACAGTCAGAACAGGTGGAGATGAGATCATACACTTTGTGTCACTGCAAAATTACTGCAAATAAATGCAATGTTCCCTGACTAACCCTACTGAAGTAATGCATAAAGTCCATTTGACTCAAGTAATCACGTGCACCTGAACACACCAGCTTCCATCTCTTTTGGAGAAAAGCTACCTCCACATAAGACTACTTAATTTCAGACTCCCTGTCACGCTTAGTTAAACAGCATGACTATGCACCTCAAGTAGTTATGATTGTCGCACCAACCTGCTCTGTATGGCCATGATTGAGGTTTTTCTTAATTTCTCTCACTGGACGACGCAAGTTGTACAACACTGATCTTGTTTTTCAGGTAGGGAGGCATAGTTCATTTGCCTGACGATCTCAGCGAACAGTTCATCCACCATCGTTTTGCTCTTGGCTGATGTCTCCATGAAGGGACAGCCCCACTCCTGAGCCAGGGCTCTGCCTTCTGCAGATAAGACCTCCCTCTCCGACTCCAGATCCACTTTATTCCCCACTAGGATCAGAGGAACTTTCTCGTATCTCTTCACCCGGACAATCTGGTCCCTCATTGGCTTGATGTCCTGATCAAACAATCCAGCTGGTTAGTACATGGAAGTAATTATATGAAATTGATACATAACCACTACAGAAACATGTTTTAATAACCCTCATGTACAACTGAACATGCAAAATACAACAGAAGCCTTCTTAAATTCATGCCAATCTTGAAATTGGAGGAAGTTCACTACTCATCTTTAATAAAAAGGGTTTTTTTCCTCGATTTTACATAAATGGATAAACATTTTATAAAATGTAAGCATGTGTCTACAAACAGAGCACTGAAGAGAGGTGTTTGGTTCAGCCAGAGGAAGATACAGTATAGCTGCTCTGAAAGTTGATTTCAGTTTTCTGACAAAAACCCTAACTCAAGTCTCAGCAGCAGCGTGCCATGACGCAATCCTTTAGGAAGCTTATGCTCACAGATTGAGAAAACTAGTAATTTAAATAGTCTTCTCACTTCTGGAACACTTAGAATAATTCATTGTGAACACATTTAATCACATGTAAGTATCCAAATTAAATGCTGTAAAGAGATTTTATTACCTAGAGATGCATTTATTCAAGTCTAAGCTAACACTGGGAGTTTACACTTGAAAGTCTGAGTCAGCCCCCTCAGCGTTTTAAGTTACTATCATTACAACTGAGTTCTACAAATTCTGGCATAGTTCTGAAACAAAGCAATTGAAGTGTTTGAAGTCACCACTGTGTGAAAGAACTACAGAGTGGTTTACACCTACAGCCTTCAGAGTAAATGTGCTACAGGCAGACAAGAATAATAATACATTATCAGGGTGGTTTAATAACTGTATGTCCATTCCTTGAATAATACAGACTCACTGGTCCCCAAAAAAAGCGAAAACAAGGGGAGAAGCAATCCAATGTCATTGCTGTTGTTTTCCAATGAAACAATGCCTTCAGCTTGTACTCTCGAGGCCTCTGCTGAGATAAAGCTTAGCCTTCAGCAGAAGCAAACACACTGCTTCAGTGGGGGTGTGCAAGGTTTTGCCAAGCAGCTGGAATACACCCAACTCAGCAACTGATGCCAGCGCAGCAGTTGCAAATCCCTGTGCTGATAAATCCACTTATTCCCCACAAATAAAGCCTCATTTCTAGAGGCAGCTTAGACACCAGTGGAGATATTTCCAATTTTTTGCGAGTTTTAATAGTAGAAATGAAGTCCAGACGCACAAATTATCACATATGGCTTGCTTCTCCTCTCCAGTACTCCAGCTACACTGTGAAAGCCTCGAGTTCATGCTGGACAGGAATATATTTTGGGGGGAGGGGGTGAAAAATAGCCGTGTGCTTAACAGGTCACAACTGTAGGACAATCAGACTCTCTTCTAGACCAACGGCCTTTTTAAGAAGGAGGACAGAAAAAAAAATAGGAAGTCTCAAATTTATTATTGAGCGATTTCTTCACAAAAGGGAATTGCCAAAAGATTTCTGTCGGGGAAGTGGGCGCGGGTCATTGTTCTCCAGCGCTGCCTGGGATTTAACAATGGTGGCACCCTGATAAGTACCTACAAAGCAAGCACTTTTCCATCGGGAAGCAGGGCTGCTCAATGCGCTTCCAAGCGGGGCATTTTGGCTTTTGCCCCCTGGCAGAGAGAGGGCTCACGGGCACACACAGGGCTGACCCCGACCTCCTCCTGCGGCAGAGAGGCCGCGGGGGCCCGGGTGAGCTTACCTGGAAGGACTGCTGGTTGACCAAGCTGTAGACTAGGATGAAGCCCTGGCCGTTTTTGATGTAGAGATCGCGCATGGAGGCGAATTGCTCGGTGCCCGCCGTGTCCAAGATCTCCAGCACCGAGGGGGACGAGTCCACCTCGATCTCCTTGCGGTAGAAGTCCTCGATGGTGGGGTCGTACTTCTCGATGAAGGTCCCGGTGACGAACTGCACCGTCAGGGCGGACTTCCCCACCCCCCCGCTGCCCAGCACCACCACCTTGTACTCCCGCATCGGGCCCCGCCGCCGCCGCCGCGGCCCGGGCCTAGGGCAGGCGGCAGCGCGGCCCTCGCATAGCCCCGGCCCGCCCGCCGAGAAGGGCGAGGCCCCGCTGCTCCCGCGCCGGCCTGAGGGGGAAGAGACAGCTGTTACAGCCCCGCCCGGCCCAGTCCCGGTCCCAATTCCCCAGCCCCGCCGCCCTCGCTTCTTACCGAGCGCCTCACTCCATCGCGCCGCGCCTCCGCCCGGCAGCCGCCCGGAAGGGTTTCGGTGCGGCACCGCGAGCGCCCCTTGCCGCTCCCTTCCGGCGGCGCGCAGGGCACGCCCCGAGACGTAGTGCGCGGCCGGACAGTCAATGCGGGAACACCCCGCCGGGGGGACGGGTTTGCGTGAGGCACCGAGGCAGCCCTAACACCTCCTGTGATGGGGGGACGGGTTTCCGTGTGACACCGAAGGTCCCTGTTCACCTGCGGGGGGGGCCGTTGTGCGTCTGACACCGAGGCTCCCCGTTCAACTCCGGGGAGGGGGGACGGGTTTGAGTGTGACACCGAGGGTCCCTGTTCCCTCCTGGGATGGGGGGACGGGTTTCCGTGTGACACCGAAGGTCCCTGTTCACCTGCGGGGGGGGCCGTTGTGCGTCTGACACCGAGGCTCCCCGTTCAACTCCGGGGATGGGGGACGGGTTTGAGTGTGACACCGAGGGTCCCTGTTCCCTCCTGGGATGGGGGGACGGGTTTCCGTGTGACACCGAGGGTCCCTGTTCGGCCCCAGCGGAAATGATGGAATCGTAGGGTGGGCTGGGTTAGAAGGGCTTGAAAGCCCATCCAGTTCCAACTGAACTTACTCAGAAAACTGGTTCTGTAGAAAACTATTTCTACTTTCGCTCTAACCAAAATAGTCCACTTTTTGTAATAGCAACTACTTCTTGTATCACACTGATACCGAAAATGCCAACCAATAAACTCTCTGAAGCTCTTTGACAGTGCTTTTGCAAGCAGA
This sequence comes from Neomorphus geoffroyi, assembly GCA_033558235.1. Lineage (NCBI taxonomy): Eukaryota > Metazoa > Chordata > Aves > Cuculiformes > Neomorphidae > Neomorphus > Neomorphus geoffroyi. Next base: position 14,426,524 of record JAUMJM010000045.1, read on the forward strand.
GGTGATGAGAGAGGAATGAGCTGCCGTGAACCGTTCTGAATCACGGCACAAAGTCCTATAAAAGGCAGTTTCCTTGAGGAGCACGGTCGCCACCAGCTCCGGGCCCTCTTGCCTGAGAGGGCAAAGCAGGGCAGGCGGCTGGGAGAGAGGCACCGACCGGCCCGTGGCACTGACAGCACCGGGCAGGGGGATGCAGGAGGCCCTCGGTACGGTTTTCTGTGCCTGATAGCATGCTGTAGGGAAAGTGGGCTTAAAAAAACGCGTTATCTCTACCTACCAGACTGCCCTGGCACTTCCCCAGCTGCAGCCAAAAAAATGCCACGTCTAGCGTGTACTTCTGCAGAGGTTTTGGTTTTTCTGCCTGTTGTCTTTCCCTCGGGGCCCTTTGCACGAGGAGCCTCTCAGAACCAGCACTGACTCTTCCTGAACAATAATAGCCTGGAAAAGAGGGTGCTGAGGGGAGATCTCATCTCTATCTACAACTGACTGAAAGGAGGGTGAAGTGAGGTGGGTGCTGGTCTGTTCTCTCAAGTGACAGGTGAGAGGATGAGAGGAAACGGCCTCGAGTTGTGCCAGGGGAGGTTCAGATTAGACATCAGGAAAAATTTGTTCACTGAAAGGGTTCTCAGGCACTGGCACAGCTGCCCAGGGAGGTGGGAGAGTCACTTTCCCTGCAGGTGTTTAAAAGACAGGTAGATGAGGTGCTCAGGGATGTGGTTTAGTGGTGAACAGGCACGGTTGGACTCGATGATCTCGGAAGTCTTTTCCTCCCAGGCGATTCTGTGATTCTCTGCCTGGGTGTGTGGTGCTCGGGGATGCCGGGTCGCTTGGCCGGCTGCCTCCCTCCCGCCGGCCGCCAGCAGGGGTCAGCAAGGCACCGCGAACGCAGCTCCTCCTGGCAGCCCACCCGGGTGCATCCCCGGGCGCCTTCGGGATTGGCATTTCCCCATCAATGAATTTCCCCCATTGTTAAGAGGAAGTAACTGAAAAGAATGAACAGCTGTTTTCTTTCTAAAATGAGATCCTTCTGACACTTCAGATGTGACTCAATCATTTGCACGAAGCATTTCAGAGAATCATGGAATTGCCTTGTTGGAAAAGACCTTTGAGATCATCGAGTCCAACTGTATCTGTCCACTACTAAAGATCCCTGAGAAACTCATCTACCTGTCATTTAAACACCTCCAGGGATGGTGACTCAACCACCTCCCTGGGCAGCCTCTGCCAGAGCCTGAGAACCCTTTCAGTGAAGAAATTTCTCCTGATACCTTATCTGAACCTCCCCTGGTGCAACCTGAGGCCATTTCCTCTCATCCTGTCACCTGTCACTTGGGAGAAGAGACCAACATTCACCTTGCCGCAGCTTCCTTTCAGGCAATTACAGACAGTGATGTGGCCTCCCCTCAACCTCCTCTTCTCCAGGCTAAACAACCCCAGCTCCCTCAGCTGCTCCTCATAAACACTTGTTCTCCAGCCCTTTCAACAGCCTCGTTGTCCTCCTCTTCACTGGCTCCAACACCTTAATGTCTTTCTTGTAGTAAGGGGCCCAAAACTGAACACAGTATTCGATGTGTGGCCTTATCAATGCCGAGTACAGCTTTTCTACCCTCTAACAGAGCACATTTGTTTCTGGATACTTGGCTGCTTGCTTCCCACGGTCTGCAGAATTTCAGCAGACTCGTGTGAGATGCAGGATTCATCCCTTTCGTCTGTGCATCACCTGTTTGATTGCAAGCCTGAGGCAGACACCGCTCGCTGTCCGTGGTGTGGTCATCCTGCACTTCCAAGCAGTGGCTGCTCAAGGCTAAGCATCATGCAAAGATGTAGATAAGGAATTGTGATGTGGCTCTGCTTGTCACTGGTTTTGCAAATAACATGTTTATTCACTTTCTTTCATAAAGAGAATATCTTCATTGTAGGGAAAGCTCAGTGAAGATGTCTAGTCGTCCAGAACAAATCTTATGTAAGTTAAACCAAATTTGAGTACCTGTAAGTAATAACCCATCTTTTTCCCTTGCCATTGCCTCTAAAATTGTTTTGCCAAGGGAATTATGGTTGTGAGGTACATGTGCTTGGATGGAAGATATTCACGTGGCTGGTGAATCAGCTGAAAATGTAAAAAGGTGAGTATTAAAACAGGCTGCCTCCTACTTCAGCCCTATTATAAACCATGAGTAGCTGCAAAGTACCTAATGCACTCAGGGTGCTCAGGATAAAGGCAAAGTGCAGTCACTTGCAGAGGAGCTTCTCATCTAATTTTAACCATGACACAATCAGTGACAGTGACAAATGGGGGGGAGGGAGAAAAGGGGCAAAGGAGGATGAGGGTGGCAATAATAAGATTATACGGTCACTTAGGTTCATTATGTGCATGTCTTTGTGGCACTGCTGGTCCATTATGTTTGCAATGGATGGAGGAATGACTAAGGGAGAGGAACTGGGGCAAAGAGCACAGCAATGGGACAAGTGGAAGGAAATACAAATACATTTTGGAGCAATTTGACTTATGCAGTGATGCCTCACTCCTGGGCTGAGTGGACAGCCTGAGCTTGTCGATATGGGATTGGAAACTTGGGCTGGTTTTGGTTTTCTCTGGGTCCTTGGAGTATAATCAGTATCAGTTTGATTTCCCAGAGATTTATTTCCCAACTCACAGCACTTTGTGCCTGGCCTAACATGTCTGCAGTGGAAGAAAACAAAGCTGTTCTCAAAGTGCACCTGTTTGTTATCTTCAAGGCAAATTGTTCCCTCATTAAACAGTTTGTGCAGCTGTTTCATCTATGTACCATGTATTTGGAGCCACAAAAATAGCTGGGGATGTAAAAGGTTTTGAAAGTCCAGAATAGCTGCTTCTGCTATAAATGCCCAACTGCTGAGCCAGCTACACAGGGCATCTACTGCCGATTACAGCCACTCCCTTGCTATCACCACCTCCGTCCGGTGAGGTGCGGCCAATCCTGGGTCAAAGACCTGGTTTAATTGCTGCTGCCGTGTTCTCCCTGGCTCCTGCCAAGGAGAGAGGCACAAGGCTCAACCCTCTGCACTGCCCCAGGAGGGTTTGTCCTTTCTGAGCAAAATAAACCTCCCAAATGGGCATCTGGGCAAGATCTGATTGCTGCCAGAGCAGCTCTGTGCTGTTGATGGCCTCAGCTGCTCTATGCCATGCCTGCAGCCAGCAACAATAAAGCAGGGTCTTATTAAATTAACCTGGTAAGACACAGATCCTGCAGGGATGTTCAGGGAACAGACAGATGGCACAGGCAAGAGCCAGGAATAATTGCAATCCCCATCTCACCAACGTGAGAGACAGATCCTGCCCAGTGCTGTGTCCAGCAGGGAGGCAGGAAGCGCCTCATCCTGCAAAGCCAGTCCCAAGAGGTGGCAGAGAAGCATCCTCAAGCTCTGGAGCAAGAGCGATGTCTAGAGCATCTCCTACAAATGCCAGTCTGGGACTGCACCACCCCCCCACCCCAGAATGTTGCCCAGCTCCTGCTACTGCCCCTTATGGGCTGTCCACACCGTGATTATCAACCAGCTCCCTGCCATGGCGCATGGTGTCTGCCTGAGCGATAAACCATGCTCTTCTCTGCCAAGAAGCCTCTCACACGGCTGAGCAAAGGCAGCTGAGTAGATACACCGCAAGGATAGCCTGGATTTCACCTAAGTTACCATTTAGCCGGGCACATAATTTGCGTAAATACATGCAAAACCAGCTTAAAACCTAGAGTTGTTTCTCCTCTGCTTTTCAGCAGTTTTGCTAATCTGCTTATTGTGCCGTACGGTGTTCAGCATGTGAGCTGCAGGGACTGCCTCCTCTGGGCTCGTATGGCTGCCGGAGCACTGGGGGCTGCTCTCACCTGCAGCTCTTTCAAGGAAGTCCTGTCATACCTATTGCGTAGCTGTAATGACAGCTTTCGATTTCAGCTCTGGCAGATTACAGGGAAATATGTCTTACGTTTTGGATGTGTCATCTGACCCAGACTCCTAATTCTGGGGCTGTTTCAGGCAGTACAACCTGCAGAGATACTTTTCTTCTTCACCAGCTTTTCCTGTCAACATGAAGATGACGCAGAGGCAAATTCTGAGGCTCTTTCTCAAAAATGTGTTTCTGTGATCCGTCAGATTTTAGCCATTAATTTAGTAGCACCGAAAGGCATGCTTGGCACTTAAAAAAAAGGTAAAGAACATTTTCCGAAGTAATTGCTGATTCTGGGGCAGGAGTGGGGCTACATTGTACTGTAATTGATACAACAAGGAGGATATTTCGATTTCTGGAAGAGAAACATCTCTGGTCCCCAGACATGCTACCATATCACAAAGTGTTTAGAAAAGGTTGATCCAGGAGTTGCTGAGCATCACCACAGGAGAAAATGCTGTTGCTGCACCCAGCCACACTCCTTGAGCAAAGCTTGTGGCTGCAATCATAGCTTTCTCAAGTCAAGGGGTTGGGGAGAGAAGCTCAGCTGGCCCAGCTGCTCCCGGGCTCTGCTAGCTGCAGCCCCTCACCTCCACACCAGCCCTCTCTCCCAGCAATCCTCTGATGCTGCATCTCCTGCCTGCAAGATCAGCATCTCATGCCTTGGCTGGCAAGCAAGTCTCTGGGCAGTGACAAGTCACGGCTCTGTGCAAGGACACTGGTCATGCAGCAAGAAAGCTGGTTTCACGGGTCGCTTCTCTTCCTGGTTTCTCCAGACATGGAGCTATCTCCTTATTGCCCTTCATGGTCCAAGCTAATATAATCCGTACAGCGGTGCCTGGGAAGTGTCTCCAGCTATCGCTCGCTGTGTGCATGGTGGGCTCGTGCTGAGCTGCAGCTCCATGCTTTTAAATCGTGGCCCATCCTCCACATGCACAACATGATGCCAGCATGGCACAGCCATGGGCACCAGCTTCTGCAGGCTTCTGCAAAGCTGAGGGGTCAGGGTTGTCCTCAGAGCTGACCTTGTCAAACCACCAACACATGTGACAGCCTCTGCCTATAAATACCTATACACACATATTTTAAAGTTTCTAGCGAACATTATAGTGGAGTAAAACTGAAAATACAGCTCCTTAAGGCTCAAAAGCCAGAAGGCAACAATGAACACACAGAGCAAATCTGTTGCTTAAACCCCAGGTGAAAAGAAAGGAGGAGGGAAGGTCAAGATGAATTGTTAATATTTGGGAAAATAAAGCAATTTTAAACTGACTTCTAACAGAAGAGTTTCCATTCAGTTTTGAAATTCAGTGGGTTTTTTATTATATTCCTGCAGTATTTGCAATTCAAATGCTACAGAAATGGGCAAACTTGTGCATGAAATGCGCTAACAAAATGAAGCAGCTAACAATTAATTAGAGTGAAAGCCTCTGCTTATTGCCTTTGCAGAGAGAGAGATAAAATGTAAAATTCAGCCCAAATGGGGTATTGAGGAAATACTTTATTATGATGTTGATCTTAATAAGCAAAAACATTTCTTTCTTCTTTTTAATAAATTACTTTTCACTCGACTATTTCCTTGTAGCAAAGTGACAGGTATTATCCTGACTCGTTAATTCCTCCATGCAGACTCCAGTGCTGAGCTCATTAAAGCATGCTGGATCCCCATGCAGGAGCTGCCAGGTTGTGCTCTTGTCCAGTGCGGGATGACCTGAGACCATTGCAGCCGCTGTGTGGCCTCATCTCCAGCCCTGGAATGGGCAGTATCACTGAGCCAGCCGAGTGCCTCGCCTTGCCAGCGGGGCCTGGGTGCCTTGGTTGAGTGCTGTGGGGATGTGTTTTCTAAAAAACTGATGCCTCTTTCCTGGGGCAACCCGGAACGTTTCTCCTGGCTGGGGCAGGATGCACACACACAGGAACACCGGGTGCTGGCAGCACTCATCGTGCATCAGAGCTATGTTTCCCCAGTGGCAATGCCACTGTCACCAGCTGCTGTGGGGTGGCACATCTGCATGGCATGGCCTCACTCACCCACTCATGGTACTCGCTTCACACCCATTGCTTTTCTCCAGCCACAGCTGAGGGTGCATCCACAACAAAGCCACCACGGAGTCCCTGTGCCAAGCACACGTCCCCATGTGGCACTTCTTGAGGGTGGAGGCAGGTCAGGGGCCAAGCTGCTTCTGAAGGGGATCAATGAGAGGCTGGAGGAAAAGGCTTCCCAGACAAGTTCATTGGCAGAGCTGTGAGCAAGGGCCAGCCAGCCTTCTCCCCAGACTGCATTTGCAAAAAGCCAACGAAACTGTCTGCGAAGCAAGAACACGGTGAGCTTATTACAAGACACTTTATCAGCCTTCCTGGCAAGGGAGGCCAACGGTTCAAAGCTGCATGTCCTCTGTGCCAGAACCTGTCAGCTCCCCTAGCAATGGCACCTGGCCACTTGGAACCAATCCAGGTACCAGCAAGGGTCTTTGCAACACTCCAGGTAACTTCAGCTTGTCCAAGGGAGCCGAACCTGCTGACCTCAGAGGCTGTCTGCTCCGGCAGCCCAGCACGGGAGCCGAGGAGTTAAAGTGCTTGGCTGGGGAAGGTCCTTGGAGGAGAAAAGCACTAAAACTGCTTAATTAGAGTATTCAAATTGAATGGGGTTGCAAAGCAGTTAATTTCTCAACTTGAAACAAACAGAATTAATATTTGCCAGCCAGGATCAGAAACAGCGGGGGCCGCTGACAGCCTCGCTGGGGCTCCGGGAGCCGGGGAGGACTCCAGAGGTCTCTGCTGTAATTGCCCGCGGTCTTTAGCATTTTGTTCTACAGTTTATGAACTTGCTCGAGTTCATTTTGTGGATAAAAGCCAGCGATCCAAACCCCAACTGAGTCTCTGCCTTCAGCAGTGAGGGGCTGCTGGATGGTTTGGTGTTGCAGAGCAGCACTTCAGCATTGCAAAGGATTTCCTAATTTGTGCAGTCTGGAGAGGATCAAACCCGTGGCTCGTGAAAACGAACGTGGCTCTGATGGGGCTGGGGCTCCCTCTTGGCCTCCGAGGTAGCCAGCTGCCTCACCATTCCTGCAGAGATGGACAAACAGACAGAGCCCGGCACAAATGGAGCCGTGGTCTGCTGCCTTGTTCATTCGCAGCCATGCTCATCATCACCACCCGGGTAAGCTCAGCTATCCTGGTGCCAGAGAAAGGATGCTCTCACCTCTGCCTTGTGCCACAGCAGACCCAGAGGCAGCTCCAGTGTGGGGATGTGGACTTGGGATGCTGGGGGAAGAGTACTAAGGCTCATCCCTGGACTAGTCCTTGTCCATGGGGTGGCAGCTCTCCTGGTCCATCTGCCTCACCCTTCAGGCTTTTCTCATCTCCTACATTTTGCTTTTCTAATCTTTTCCACAATATTTAATCCCATGCCAAATTCTTCCCCATCCTCTTAGAATTCTGCAAGTCTCTTAATTTGGGAGGGTATTTTTATCTTGGCTACATGACTGCAAAGCATTTCAAATCCCTCTGTGGTTAGTCTTCATATCTTGTGCCACCATTATGTTCTGGTCACTTAAACATGAGGTCTTTTTGTATTTTGCCTGCTCAACACAAATTCTTGCATGTTCCTTGGAAAGAAAATCATTCTCCATTAGCCAGTGCTTTGAGGTGAATGAGAAGGGATGTCACAGCAGGAGCACAGGCAGCAGCTAAGGGTCCCCACCCTGTGCTGTGCCTCAAAGTGATGCTGATGACTGGAGCTGAGCTGGCCTTTCTCTCCTGGCAGTATCTGGTTGCTCTTCAACGGCGGTGAGGCTTTGGCACCCTCCATCAGCACTGCAGCAGGGGAGGGCTGGCGCATGGCTCTGCAGGGTCCTCCGTTGCCCTCTCTCCAGCAAGGCAGCTGCCTCCACCCCTGGCAGCACCCACCAAGTCTCAGCACAAGGGGGAGGGGAAGGGGGAGTAAAAAGCCACTTCCTATTGCACAAAGAAGTTGTGTTGAGAGCAGAGAAAATTGATCTCTGGCTGCTGAGCCTTTCTAGTGCTGCATGTTGCTAAAAGAAATAATCAAGCCCTGCCCTAGAGAACGCGAAGATGGAAAGTAAATAAAAGCCTTCCCCATCAGGCTGGTTTCTGGCTGGGGTTGGAGCCTTCCCAGGGGACCCCAGCAGCGGTCTCGGGAGAGGATGCGTTTGGGCAGCTCTTGCTCCTGGGGCTGGTTCATCAGCAGCTGCCGTGAGCGCTGGATCTGGATCATTTTTGCTTTCCTGGCTCATTCCTGTGGATCTGGAGGGAAGGGGAAGGGGCGGGGGGGGGCAGCTGCTGGGGCTCCCAGCCAAGCCCCTGGCCATGAGGCTGTGTGCACTCATACCAGGCTCACCCAGGAGACATCGCTGCAACCACAGCTTGTCCCGTCCTGCTTGGAAAAGACACATCTGGTGCAAGAGCCTGACTTTCCCCACCTAGAGCCCTCGCGTGGCAGCCTGGGTCTGGTTAGGAGGCAAGGAGTAAAGTGCTGAAGTGCTGCCCATGGGGCACAGCAGGGGGGAACATGCTTGAGGGCTCTTCACCCACCCACTGACACAAGCCAAGAGTTGAGCTTTGCCCTCCACAGCTGCATTGGGACATTTGCCACAGACACCACCAGCAGCAGCTCGAACCTGGGTCTGACACTGCATTGCCTCAATGATTCCCAGATTAAAGGAGAAATCCAGATCGAAAACGAGAGCCTGGAAGCTCCTCCTGCTCCCAGCAGCACACCGTGAGCTGGCCCAGCCCCAGCTTCAGTTACAGGCAGTCTGAGGGACAGGTTTCAGCAGGCAGTCCCCAGCCCTATCCTTGCCAAGCTGTACGACCACAGTGGGAAGAGCTGTGGCAGTGCCAGGCACCTACGAGCAGCGATATGGGGGGATGCGGGGAGCAGAGCTGTCACCCCAGCCCCATCTAACACAGCTGGAGGGATGCTGCGTTGTTGGCATCTTGTGGAAGACGTGTGTTGATGAGACTGGAGGTGGGGAGAGGCAGAGGAGGAGTGAGGCAGCTCGGGCTGGAGCAGCTCTTCTCTCCCCACTCCTGCCCGCACGCTGCAGCCCCTGTGCCAGGACCGGCCGGGCTGGCAGTGGGTGTTCGTGACTCATTATCCCTGATCACCATCCGATGACACATTTACTGCCAGCAGGCCGGGCTCCTTGCCAGCACGGCAGCTCCAAAGCCTTGCGGGAGGGCGGCTGTGCTCTGCCAGTGGCTGTGCTGAGACAGCCCTGGGTGCACAACCCCATGTTTGCCCTGGTTGGGTAGGAAATTGGGGCAGACCAGGTCCCTCTGTCCTGGCAGGTGCCCCACTACTCGGGGTGTGAGCGCAGGACTGGTTGTGGGAGCTGCGTGGGCAGCGCTTTGCAGGGCACGGGGGGGCGAGGGCTGAGCGCACCAGAGTCACAGAATCATAGAATGACCTGAAATGGAAGGGACCCACACGGATAATTGAGTCCAGCGCCTGTCCCTGCACAGGACAAGCCCAACATTTACACCATGTGTCTGTGTGCACTGGAATATTGTCGTGGAACCAGCCCAGTGTCTCACCTCCCACAACACCCCCTCACTCACCCCAGCCTCATGACCCCAGGGCCCCTGATGACAAATGCCTCTAAAACACTCTTTATTAAGTGAGAAATCTGACTCCACTCCCCAAGCTAAGCCCTAATACAGTGCAGACCTAAATACAGCACTAATACGAAAGCTTAAAGGATTTCCCATAATTGACCAAAGCTGGCAGAGGGGTGAGAGCCTGGCGGGGGGAACTGCAGCCCACCTCCCCCCCTGGCATGGGTCATGCTCTGCCCAACCCTGTTGGTCCACATCTGGCGACAGCCCCTCCCTTGCCCTGTGCGATGTGAGGAATTAAAAAACTTCCAAAGCTTCATCTTGCACAGTCCAGAGCCCCAAGTAGCCCTCATTACCCTTTCCAAAATCCCCTTGCTTTTTGCAATAGCACAAGCAGCATCCCCATGTGTTAATTCCCATCTCCCTGTGTCACCCCCCATCCTCCTGCTGCAGGTGCTGCTGGGGCCCTGCCTGCTCCAAGTGCCTGCTGTGGGGCATCTCAGGGCTGGGGAGCAGGACCAGGCACACCCAGCTCCCAAAGCCCAAAGGATGCTCGGAGCAGGGGATCTGCTCCTCTGACATGCCCTTGATGTCACAGGGGTGGGGTGGCTGCCAGCACCCTGCACCCCAGCATATTCACAGATTTAGCTTTGCATTACTTCCCCTCTGGCACTGCCACACGCCAGCTCCAAAACCAGCGATGGTTTAATGGGCAGCATCCTGCATCCCCTTACCAGTGCGGCAGAGCGTGACTGCATCCTTCGGGCAGGCTCATCCCGCAGGGTGAGATGGCCAATGGCTTTGTTTCAGGCTTGTGTTTCTGCAGGGGAAATCAAAGAGTATTTTCTTCAGCAGCAGATTTGCAAAAGCTTTGCAAAAGTACTCATGAACACTTCTGCTTTGGCACAGACACGTGCACCCCAAAACACCACCCAGCACCCCTTGGCACCCCTGTGTGATCATCAGGAGCAGCTTGCCAACGGGAGCCCTTGCAGGCATTCAGCCGTTACTGCACTGCAGGCAGAGAGGTGAAAGGGAGGGCTGGCAGGGCTTCGGGGAAAGCAGGGTCACCAGCGGGAACACAGCTGCAGAGCCCTCGGTGCGTGCAGGACCTACAGGAGCTGCAGCAGAAACCCAGCTGAATTACAGTGGTGTAAAGCATTAAAGCAGAACCCCATCGATGATAAACACGGGCTTCAAGCATGCGATGGCTGCAGAGGGGAAGAAGGCAGCCACTCCCTTGGGAAGGCACAGATAACATTTACAAGCAAATAATTTGCATGCATCATGGAGCAAAGCAGAAATACCTCTGCGCAGCCCAGCTGCAGCTGTGAGGAGATAAACAGCGTGGCAGCATCGTACCACGGCCTGCTGCCCGGCTGCGGTGATCCTCGCTGCGGCAGCCGGTGCGGGTGTCGCAGCGCCATCACCTCAGGGCTGGATTTACACCTTCGGATCCAGGGCGAGGGCAGTGGGAATGGCTGGGGAGAGGCTGGAGCACAAGGCTGTTTTAAGCAGACTGGCAGAGCCACCCTGGAAAAGGCAAAACGAGGAGGAAAGGGCAAAGGCATTTGCAGCAAATATTTTCCAGCTGAGCCGAGCCTGGCTGGGACGCCATCAGAGCCGGCTTGCTGTCACCTGCTTCTCCAAGCCCATCCCCGTGGCCTTCAGGCTGCGGCTATTTCTGTCTCTGCACAGGTCCCCCTGCCCACAGACATCTGAGAGGCCTCCCAGGTCATTCACAAGGATCATTTTCTGGGCTGTGCTGTTGTGTTGGAGAGGTACTGGAGGCAGGGTTCCCCCTGGGCTGGAAAGGGCATATTGGTCCATCATCTGCAGTAACAGATCAGAGCACAAGCAGGAGGTTACAGGCTACTCCTCATGCTGCCCTGTGCTCTGACATGACCCCTCCTGGGAAGGGTTAATTGGAAGCTTGTATTGGAGAGGACATTTAGATCCACAACTCATGGGGATTAGCCAAACATTTCTCCATTCTCCTTTTTCTCATAATAAATAGAACAAAGTGATGTATTTACCCAGCACTCAGTCCAGATTGAATAAAAACTGGCATTGGACCACAGAGGCCCATCTGAATATGGAGCAAGCCTTGAAAAAATAGAATTCCCCCCCTCCTTCATGCTTCCCACTGAAGCTTCAACAGCCAAAGAGCTAAATGGAGATTTTTTATTAAACTTGGCTTTCCTGCACAAATGTGCCCCAGCAGACGGGAAGATGGATAGGCCAGGTGCTGTAGTATTTCCAAATGACATACGCTGTAAATACAGTATCATGTATAGTTTGCTCAGATCCTTTAATCCAATTTCATCTACAAAGCAGTTTGCAGCAGCTCCTCCTGTGACTTCTGCAAATGGGCCCCAGGTAAAATCCCAGGTCCCTGGCCTAAGGATGCTGTTTGACATTGAAATAAAATTAATGGTCTACCCTTCAATTTCGGTGCTAGTGTAGGGCTTCCATCTCAATCCTCCCTGCAGGGAATGCTTCTCCCAAGTGGAGCTGGTGTCTCCAAGTAGCTAAGGCTCAGCTCTGTGGAAAACATCCCTTGCAAGCCCTCATCCCCTTCCTGCAGAGAAAGTGAACCAGAAGTAAACTGGCGATTAAAACTCATGAGTAACCATTCAGGCAGGATCCCATCCTTCCACAACATCCACCGCTTAGAAAAGTTTCAGTTCCCCTGTTTCTTTTTTTGGTTTAGAAGCAATTCAGACATTTAATTGTGCCATCAGACAAGGCAGGAGTCATTTATAGAAAAAGCTGTAAGTGGCCTTGACACACGAATGGAGTCAATTAACCTGCAAGGAGAAGTCAGGGAAACAGGCTGATGAAACAGTTACATAATTTGTCCTGGGCTCCGTCTGTCTTTTCTCAAAGTCAACAGCTTGTCCTAGTAAGAGTGATGGGAGGAGCAGTGCCTCCTCATCGTGCTGCTCCTGCCCCTGAGCAGCTCTAGCTGACCTGCATCCCCTGAAAAGACTTTTTTTTGAAACTCCTGTTTCCCTCCTGGACTCAGGTTCTTGAACCCCTTTGGGAAAATGGCCAACGACCCCTCCTGTTGGCATCAGACTCCTTGTTTCACGATCTGGGCTCGCCCATCACCTTGGTGCCCCCTGTGTCACAGGAGTCCGGGTGCCAAGGCCACACCACTCTGATGTTAGCGGTTAAGTTACTGACAGCGTCAGGGGCTGCTCATTGTCATCTTCTGCTGCCCAACAGGTGAGCGATGCTGCCGCCTGGCACAGCCGCACTGCCAGGCCCGGTGCCTCCAGCTGGACCCAATGTGCGTTGTGACCGGCTGGTAAAATCTAAACTTTTAGGGAGTGGTGATTTCCAATCAGTTCAAGGGTAAAACCTGCCTTTTACAGCAATGCTGCTGGCACGCAGGCGGCAGGCAATGCAGGTAGCAACGTTGCTGAGCTGTTTTCTTACCTCTAGATCTATCCAACATTAAAGAAAGCACAAAGTTTGCAAGAAGCAATTTTCTCTTGCAGAAGTCTAGACCAAGCTCAGCTGTGGCTGCTCTGGGCCGCGGCGCGAGGCACTCCCGGACTGTGGGAGCCGGGCCATGCAGCCCAGGAATGAGCTGGGCGCCTGGAGGAGAGCTGGGGAATCCAGGCCGCTGTCAAAGGGAGCTTTTACTGCTGTGTTACTGCACTGGGACATTCAAAACGATATCTGAGACAAATGCTGAAAGAGAAAAATTAAACACACATCACCGTGCTACAAAAGCTGCAGGCCTTTGAATGATATTCAATTTATTCTTCACGGTTATCTTCAAATGCACAGCTCTGATCTCCTCTCTAATCACATCACAGATAGGGTCAGAAAGGAAGCATGGAAAAATACAAACCAAGCACAGCACATCACATGTGTCTCAGAAGGTCTAAGGCACAAGAGAAACCAAAAGGCAGCATCTGGAAAGTTTTACTTTTTATTTTTCTAAAATACAAATGTCTGTCTTGTGTTAGTAACCTTAATAGGACAGGCCGAGTGCATCCGATAAAAAGGAGGCACTGGCTACAGAATTCAAAATACTGAAGGTATTTTCTGGAAAGAAATTTATTCTGTTGTTCTACACTTTAGATATAACATTGAATCAAATTCATTAGTTATTATTTTTTTACATCAGAGCCTTTAAAGATCGGGACTAATAAACTGGAATTTGAAAAGTTTGGAAAGTAAACTCCTATTAATGTGTAGATATGGATCCATAAAAAACATAACCAAGAATTTTATACACTTTATTAAAAGATCAAAAAATAAACAATAACAATATAGAAGTAACATACTAAAATGAGTAGCATTATGCACATTTCTAAAGCACGAACAAGCACTACAGCGATATAACGTGGCAAAAAGAAAAATAAATTCAAAGCGTACACCGTTGATAGCAGTTGAGGGAATGAACTACTGTGCTATGGAACTGAAATACTGCATTAGCCTACGCCTGTCTGGATCCGATTATATTTTAATTTCGTACAATTCCACAGGGCTAACTGTAATCGTTTGTATATATTTTCTAAACTATACCATTAAATTGATATCTAATGTTTCCCTTACCTTGTTTTACCAGAAATGCCTATGAAAAGAATGTGCTTCAAGGATCTACTTTACACAGTACAGTATAAATGTTTTTATATATTGAAATTAAAAATCGACAATTTAGGAGAACAGTCTCTCTTTGATTTTCACGATTGCCTAAAATACAATTCTCTATTTATAAAAAAAAATAGCCATCTGTTGTCAGGTGATATAATAAAGAGTGTGGGGAGTCTTTGTCTTCGTGATGGAAAATAAAAATATAATTAAAAACAAAGCTAATTGGAAAGAAAAAAAAATCTGATAATCCAATCAAAGAATGGTCTTATCATCCCCTCATCTGCTAGGATACAAAAGCCATGGCAACAAAATCATTTGGCTTCCACCACTATCAAATAGCATCTGTGTACAGTAATAAAGAACTGGAACCTTGTAATTCGGTGTCAGGTAAATTCTCTCTGTTGTGTGTTTGGAAAAATAACTTAAATTTTATTTAATAGTTGAGTTATTTTTGCATGTTTAAGTATCTCGTTTGAGAGGCATATCGAGTTATTTTTGACAATAAGAGGATGTCAGTAAAGATCACTAGCAAAGATTTTAGCAGTGTTGTCATGCTTATATACCAACGAAAGGAAGTCCGACCAGCTACAACTCATTTCACATAGTGCAAAATATTTTCCTCCCATAATCCTATAGATCAGAAAGAGCTTGATTACAAAAATTGATTATGGCAAAGGGAAGCCTTAATAGCACGGTGGCTAGAATTAGCTGGTTATTTCATATTAAAATCTAGGTTATTGTAACATCCATGAAGAGGGAACACGTGATTTATCCCCATTTTAAAGACACTGGGACTGCACGATGCGATGGCTCTGATTCAGCAAACCACCTGCTTAAACAAACCCCACGGTGCCACCCAGGCTGGCAGGGCACTTGCTGGCATTGCCAGGAGTTGGGAACCTCCGAGACTCCAGCAGTGGTGGCTGAAGAGCACGTCTTGCGCTGGGTAGTGACACTTCAGCCCACAACCCTGAAATGGGCAGGAAAGTGAGACTGGTGACAGCAGGTGCCACCATCCACTGGTTCTGCTCTGGGTGCTCAACTCATTGCTTGAGTTGGGAACCAGCCTGGCAGTAAAATGAATGACCCTTCTGAAACAAAACTGGTGGCTTGGATTTTGCCAAAAAAAAGACTTGTTCTGATCAAAAATAAATGGATCAACACAGGCCCTTCAGCTTCTCCAAAATCCCCCCAGTAGTGCAGAGTCCTGGCAGCATCACCAGTGCCGGGGGAAGGGAACCAAGAGGCTGCTCAGCAGGTTGGAGGGCCACGGCTGCGCTCTCCTGTGGTGGCAACCCAATGGGGCTTGTCAACCCCAGCCAGAAGCACCAAGCTGGCTACCTTGCTACCATCACCTCCACCTCCCTGCCCCAACATCCACCTGGCAGCACTGCCATGTGCTTCTTTCAAATGAAATCTATGGCTGTTGTACAGGAGAGGAAACCAGCCCAAGACAATCCAAACCCACCACTACTCGTGCACCGCTCATCAGTCCCTTCCATGTTGTTACCTTGCCCCTAAAAGGTGAAAAAAACCCCAAACCCAATAAAAATCAGTAAGTTGTGACATTTCAAATTCCATCTGGGATTTAAAACACTCGCTGCAATGAGAGTCACCTCTACCAGATAAATGCTTCCAGCTAGAAATAGGATTAGGTGCTAGGAAAAATGTATGTATGCCACCACGGACCTCTCAGTCCTAATGGGATTCACTGAGAACACAACCTATCAGAAACACGACCTTGGGTGTGTTTGAAAATGTAGGCCGATTAAAAAAGAAAAAAAGTAATTCAAATCTTTGCTAGTGACCTTACTAATTAATCAAGCACTGTTTCCCATTTCTCTGTGCTGCAGGTTGGAGCTGACCTGGTATCAGTCTGCTGTATAATAAGCTATGGCAAACTACAAAGCTTTTACAACAGCAAAGCAACATCATGCTTTCAGATAAGTTTTATAGCAAAAAACTCCTCCTTTTCAAAGCCTTAGTAATACCTATCTCTTTTACAAACTTTTCCTGTATTATTACAGACTTTTTATATTCAAAATAAGTTCCAAGGATTTCTTTCGTGGACTATGTACATAAGTGCAAAAAAGGTGTGTCTCACACATTCGTACACGAACTGAATCAGTTTAACTGCAGCATATTTGTATCTTCAACACTGTTACGGGGTCATTCCACAATATTTTTTTTTCTTATGTACAGTTTTTGCTAGTATAAATTAGTATTAAAATAGTTACAAGCTTAATTATTTAGCCCTGATTGTAACATAATTGCGTGAGTGCTCAATTTCTGGAGAAAAAGAGAATTGCAGGCAGAGCTACAGTACTGAAACAGATTAATTTGAATTCCCACCGTGTGAATGAACGTGAAATGAAAGCAAGACCGGTCACTACATCGTAAATACAGGCTGTCGTGTTTTCGAAGTGAAAATACTGTGGAATAACCCTTGCCACACAACAATTTCTACAAGCTATAAAACCTGACTCTAAATCCATGTGTTGTAAACTTCTTGACTGAAAAAGTGACATTAAAGACACAAATTCAGCGTTCACATGGGACTTTGGGATTTTAAAAATATTCAATCATATCTTTATCTGACAGTATCGAACTGTACCTTTAACAAGCTCATACTGTTACACATCACTTTTAATTTACATGTGAAAATTTCACAAATAATGTATACAAAGGTAGCCATGTTGTAGTTTTGTTGCCATAGCAACAACAACTTAATATAATTAGTTAACAATGAATCTATCATTGTAGGAGTTACATACAAAGTTAATTTTGTTCTTAAACTGTAAACTATACAAACTAGTTATGGACTGTATTCTATACCTTACCATGCTTCAGTGTTGGTTTAGAATATAACTAAATGGGTTGAATACATGTATTAAAAATTTTTAACTTTCTCTAACTCTCCTTCAAAATTAAAGTCATTAGTTACTAAAGATATCAAAAAAAAGCAATAATGAAAACCTTAAAAACTAATGGTAGAGAAATGAAAATATATGACATGAATTAATGCGTTGTAGCCTAGTAATGTGTTGTAGCTATATTTACATTTGGATTAGGCTATCAACTATTTTTTTGTTTTTAAAGTTATTACAGTCTTTAACATACAGTATATACTCTAAGGCCTTCAACAGGCACATGGTAAAATCAGGTCAATATCA
Organism: Neomorphus geoffroyi; assembly: GCA_033558235.1. Taxonomy (NCBI): domain Eukaryota; kingdom Metazoa; phylum Chordata; class Aves; order Cuculiformes; family Neomorphidae; genus Neomorphus; species Neomorphus geoffroyi. The sequence continues at coordinate 14,443,807 of JAUMJM010000045.1, forward strand.
AACTAAATCCATTCAACAGGAATGGGAAATTAGATTTTCCTCATAAATTTCACCATTTTCAATTTTCTTGTCTGTGAAATGTACAAGGGATAAACAAAACGAGGACTCCAGTTTCTCAATCATTGTGTACGCGCATGTCCTAGAGCTGCTCTACCGCACCAGCCAGCAGCCCACCAGCTGGAGAAGACTTTTTGCCCGGCACGCACATCTCCTCCTCTGGCCAGCTGCACCCACAAGACACATACCCATCTCCATCGCCGCCTCGATGGTGGTGGCCCAGCTCCGGCAGCACGTTGGGAGGACCGCGCCATGGGAACCCGGAGCGCTGGTGCCAGTGTGGCTGTGGCTGGTGGCCAGCTCGGCAGTGCCGCCGTTCGGGAACATGCTGAGCACGGCGTGAGATGGCAGGGATGGCAGAGAGGAAAAGCACTTTGGGGTGTTCGGGAAGGGGGCTGGCGCGAGCTGGCCAGGGAGGTAAGGGTTTCTAGAACATTGCGATGTAAAAATACACAGTCAAAAATCATCAGCTAGAAATTTCCAACTAAAAAACACGACTGATTGTGAAATCATGTTCCAAATTACTAAAAACCATTGTATTTAACAAAAATAATCTTAAGTTTTATGAATCCATTTTATTTTAAATCCCTCTTTTATTGTCTGCTTATGTTACATTTTAGTAGTAGTACTTTTCATTGAAACTACTAACAACCTTTTTTTGTGAAAATGCTCAATCTCAGCTTTCATTTTCCCTCTGCATGACCCGTTTTATCCAAGTTTCAGCATTTCTTGCATATTGTTTGCATAAGGCTGAGAGAAATGGACAAAGAGAAATAACTTTGGATAAATAAAAAATATAGGTTCATGGAAAGTGGGAAGCTTATAAAAATGTCACTAAAATTATATTGATTTAAACAAACTTACATACATCTCTTGTCAAATAAAGGATGATATTCATGCTTTTATGACATTTGTTTAGAGTCACTAACTAGCTCGGTGACTTTGTAATAGTCTATTTAGGAAATTTATAGTCTGGCGACTGTTTTTTTTCTTTTCTTTCTTGAACAAAGAAAATTAGAGCAAGTCATTGCACAACTAGTTTAAATAGTGCTACCTCAAAATGGCATTTTTGCCGAGATTGTTTTGAATTTGGTGAAGTTTAGTGCTTCAAGCTTTTCTTTCCTTAAACTCATTTACAAATTAACTCTAAATTTGCCAGCAATATAAAAACTGTTGTGGCACCTAATATAACTACCCTGAACATCCCTCATTGGACCTCTTTAATAAAAAATAATCCTTAAATGCCTTTTTTTCAGTGCTTTAAATGTGACATGAAAACAGCTGTATTCTAGGTTTACATTCTATGCACATCTATGCCAGATGTTTAAGTCGATAAATAAAATAGGAGGTTACATCAAAGCGTCAAGATATACAAAAATCCATTTAGCACTGAAAAAATCCCAACCTCCTTGAACTCATAAAGCCATACAAGCTTGAATGCATCCTTTCTGGCTTAAGAAGATCAGCTCTGTTCTTTGTTGAGGCACTGGCACAGGTTGTGCAAAACCCATTTTTGATACACAAATAATTTCAAACAGGAAGTACTCAAATCCACTTTTTCCACTAACAACGTTATGGTTTTGGGAAACAGAAACTCAGTGGTGAAAAGAACAGGTATGCGGTCGCCAATATAAATGAGAATCACTGATTTTAGGTAACACTGCTGCTTGTGAACACTGATGGCTGCGAAACATTTACAGATGCAAGCGACTGTTACAACATGGGGTTCATAAAGGAGGGTCGGGGACGAGGGGGATGATTCTTCCCCTCTCTCAGGGTTTGGCTAAGATTTTAGCCTGCTGAAATGAATGGAGAGTTTCCTTCTGGCTCAAGGTCTTTTTGAGCTGGACTCTTTAAAGGTTCTTGCTTGGAATGAGTCTCCATGGGCAGATGGTCAGAGCCTGCTTTGGGACACACGGGTTGTGCCCTAGATGCCCCCCCATCACTTGTGGTCCGTGGAGATACACATTTAGCAAACCCTCTGTGCTCAAACTAGAGGAGAGGAGGTTAAGGAAAGTCTCTAACCAAGATCAAGGAACTTGGAAAAGAAAATACAACCTGGTTGTCAACATTTGGCACCCTACAGGATCAATGTGAGCTTGGGGTGGCCAGCCTTCCAGACACTGGGAGTTGGCCTCTTGCTTGGTTTCAATAACAATTCTCTTTTTTCTAGTACAGAGTTTCTGGATTTACTGGAGCAAATCCACCTCCTCCATAATGCCAATGATACTATAGAGCTATGACAGGGATCAATTTGGCTGTATCCTCAACCAAATGCATTCTGCAGCCAGATTGTTCAGCAATGCAGCGTAATGACAGGCTGGGCTGTCCAGGGTGCACGGGCTGGAAATTGTTTTATTCATGCATACGAAAAGGAGGTATTGAGAAGTAGCCCTTGTTTTGCGGCAAACATTGCTCTTGATCAAGTAGAAGGTGCCAAAATACATCCACTGACCTACAGAAGCTCCATTAAGATGAATGTTTATCTATAGGAGAAAGCTTATGCTGAGCTTTTCCCTGCTTTGTTACTGCTATGTTTGCTTTAAAGAGCCAGAGATCACGGGGAAAAACATCACCCATTTACGGGCAATGGTGATTAAATAATCGGTGCACACTGACAAAATTTCAAAAAGAGCCACATAAGATTTCAGGCCAAAATGTTTCAGCTTAGTGGAGACAAGCCCCTGAGCACGGTATTACCCAGCTCGATCTAAGTCATGGCTATGGGCCCACTCCAGCTAACAGCCGGCATTTCCTCCTCTCCAGCGCAGTGAGTCTTTGCCCAACTGAAGCTGTCTCACTTCACTAACTTTTTTTATTTGAATGCACCATAAGAACAGCAAGAGAGATTGTGCGCCATTTGCAGCTGAGAATGCACTTCAACGGACAACAGAACTGCAGAAATCCCTCGATGCTTCCGACCTGAGCCAATCGTTCCTGTCCCCTTACTAAGCATGGGCTTTTGTGTTTTTTTTTTTTTCCAAAAGTTTCCAGAATCAGCTCACTGTATTGAAAGAAATACCCTGAACTGGACTAAAATGACAGCTGTCCTTTCATATTACTTGTATTAAAAATTTGGAGACTCTATCTGAAGGCAAATTTTTACATGATAAAAGGAGCATTTAACACAAGCAACTTTAGCTGACTTGAACAGCAAAATCCAGCAAAGGGCAGAACATTCCTGTGTCGTGTTTTTCAAGCACATAATTCCTGTTTCCCACGATAACATTTTTAGTAAAAAACAAACAAAACCCCATAAAACCTACAGTATATGAAAACTTAAGACATAACAATAATGAAAAAATGGTATTGAGTATACTTGATAATGATGTACACTTTAAAACAAATCAATAGACTATGATGTAAACAAAACAGTAAGATAACACTTTAAAAACAAGACAAACATTTATCCATCGATAGTATACAGTAAACCAACAGTCCACTGTGCAGATGCACTTATCAGGATGGTAGTCATAAAATGATTAAGTGTGTTAATGTGTTATAAAAGTCTATTATAATTTTCTACTTGTATATCTCATATAACAGAGCGCTGTTTGTTAATTGTTTCTATAGTGCCTTTTTTTTTTGACATTCCCATTGATCAGTTTTTGGTTAACATGTAGGCTGCAACAGGCTTACTGTAGAGGTGGTAGAGAATGATAGAGGGAAGAGGGGATATATACAGAAAGGCCATGCGCAGCTTCCCACCAAGAAGTCCTGGTGCTCCATAATTTTACTTTTCAGAATTTCAACATGGTCTGCTGCAGGGGAAAGAAAAAAAAACAACAGAATGAGAAGTCAGAGAGAGAAATATCTGTATTTTAATAGTAGTAATTCTAATAAGATACACCTGCATCCTCACTGTGTTGCCCAAAAGGTTGCCATTAGTATGTTGGAGAGAGAATTTATTCCCTTAATTTTCTGACATACAGTGAAATTGCTAATAACACACTTGGCATCCTCTTTAATCTGCACTTAGGGCTTTCCATTTCCAGTGCACTTCACGCCCGCTGACAAGACAATCAGTGAAAGAGGGAGGTGGGCAAATAATAGTCTTATTTTTGAGACAGGATAGTAGGTAGAGAGTGACTAAGGAGAGGACAAAAGAACTCCCTAACCAGGGTTAGCTCCAGTTTCCTTTGGAGAGAGCCACTGATAGTCACATTAAAACCTGATCTTAAGAAGCCATGAGCCAAAGGCAAATTGTGCCTGGAGACAAAACGCAGACAAAAAACCCCTGGGCTCAGATGACCCTCTTCTGGAAGCAAACTGACTCTCTTGGGACATACTCGTGAAAATCCTACCCTGAAGGACCCAAGGATTTTGTCTACTGCAGAATTAGGCAAGCCAGCCTGGCTACCAGGACCTTGTCAATCATGGAGGAAAAGCAAATCACCTGCCAGAGCAGCAAGAGTTTCAATTACCCACCTCCTACTCTGGGCAGCTTTGGGAATTGTCCCTCAGCACTGCACAGTGCAAATCAAGGACCTTGTCTGGCAAAACACCTGAGCACAAGCACAATTTTGCAGGCTCAACTGGTAGCATGAAACCATATATCCTTGAGAGACTTGCTGGCCTATGAACATGGGGTGTAACTACCTCGGAACAGAATCAAAATACGTATGCTGCTGCATGAAATGGTCGCTGGTTGATCTGTGAGCACTGGGGCTGCTGGGAAACAATGCCCTTTTCTACCAGATTCTGAAGGTGGTTTCTGTCCTGCAGCTGCGAGGTGTAAAGAGGACACGTGGCACAGCAGTGGCTCACACACGTGCTAATCCTGCCCTCATGAAGAACAGGCTCCGTGTTGGACCCAGACCCTGTCCATGCTCAGTAGTCTGATACGCAGGAAATCCCATCAAATCCAATATGTTGACACTACTTCTTTCAAACAAAGGTTTTTCACGGTCCTTAACAGCACAGCTGATGCTTTATTCGGACAGACTGCTACATGCTACAAAAATATATCCCATGGGAAGTTCCTTGCCTAGTCTGAAACTATCGACAGTGTGAGTTTAAGTACACACACATAAAAGTGAAAAGAACTCAGAAAAAAAGAAGTTCTTGAAATAAATGCTAAAAGCAATCTCAAAGAGTTCCAGAATGAAGCTCTTCCCATGCAAATAATCTCCTTATTGAGTGGAACAGACTGTTTTGCATGTGTTATGGAAATGGGTTAACATGTCAGGTGTCACGTCTGTTTGTTGTTTGGGAACCGTATGCTGTGTAACACACAACATTTTCACTAACAGGGATAGCTCAGTGTTCATGCAGAGACTAACAGAGGTCCAAGGCCAGTTAACAGGTCACATACATACAGCAGTATATTTAGGTCAGCAGAGATTAAGGGTCACCACCAATATGAATAACTTCTGTTGACTGCTAAAGTTACAATTAGGGAATTGCTTGCCAAATTCATTTCCATCATTTAAGTACTTGCCTGTTATGGGTGACCTAAGGAAGAAATGGGTTGCATATCTCTGTATGCTAAATGGTTTGCATTGGGAAAATCTAGTTACCTCTTGTTGAATTGGCTGAACTGCTCTTTTCTCTCTTGAGGTAAAAAAATACAGGGGTGAACTGAAACCCTCAAGGGATTGTCTCTTGTGAACATCAGATAACACTCAGAAATAAAAGCTATGGAAAAACGACACTGCTGCTACGGCTGTGAAATAATACTCCCTAAGTCAAAGAAAAGGACGAGCTCCTACATCGTTCCCAATCAGGGAAACCCAGCAGCCTAGGGAAGCCCAGGATCTGCAGGTAGGGTGAAGGATATGTTGCTTGTGGCATTCGTCATGGTCTTGAGCACATACAAGGGCCTCTGAAGAAACCCACCATGTGCCAGGCCCCTGCTGCAGCTGAACAGCAGACCTCCACTCAGACCAAGCCAGCCTTGCAGGTGCACAGCAGCTGATGATGACCCAATCCTGCTTATGCCCAGAAAGGAAATATGCCACTAACAGCAAAAGAGAAGTTACACCTTTTCAGCTGACGCATTACCAGAGCAGCCTTTGCCATCAATAGTGCAAATCCCTGAGGCACCTGCAGGCAGCTGGGAGCCGTGCAGAGCAAAAGTAACCTGTAAAGACAGCTCAGACTCAGGGGGATGCAAGAAGGGAGGCTATGAACACCATAAACCACATTTTTTAGACACTGGTAAATATTGCTTGTTGTAAGCCAAAGGCTGGTCTGTATCTGTGCTGCAGCTGCTGAATTGCTGTTCAGTTTGCAGAGTGTGAAGCCACTGGGGTCCCGCAGGCTTGGTCCCTCTGCCTAAGGCAGCCCCCCTTTTGGGGGATGCAGTGCCCTTGTACAAAGCAATCACTGTAAAGAGAAATACCAAAAAAGAACTTACTGTTCTATCAGGAACTTCTACATCTGCGAAACAAACATGCTGCTACTCAGTTCATCTACTGATAACTGGGATATCTACAGCAAAAAAAGACAAAGAATACAGCACATTAAAACATGGTCTTGAGATCAATCTGTTCATTCTGTCTTCAGTATCAGATTAGTAAGTACATCAGTGTCTTATAAACCAGGATCCATTCCCAAGATGTCTTTATTTTGTCATACATTAAGTACAACACAGCTGCATCACTACTCCTCATGGAGTATGTAGTGATTGTACTGAGATTTTAACTCCATAGACTACAAGTAAGACAGAAATGCCCTGAAACTGTCTGGCTGAAACAGGACTCATACAGTCACAGAGCAATGCTGCACAGGAATTTCTGCTTTCTTCTCATATCAATACAAGTAAGACCTGCTCTACCTGAAAATAACAACAAAGCACAGAAAGAGACTAACAATCCCTACTGTGAGCAGTAAAACGCTGCCTAGAACTTATGCAGGCAAAGCTTCTACTGAAAGTCTCATAATCTCACACTAGCAAAAGACTAGAGGATGCCCCCTGAGGTACTACTGACACTTGGCATGGCTAACAGCCTCCAACAGAACAAAGTAACACCCCATTTTCTTTGCAATAGCTCTAAACCTGAGAGCATGACAAATAAAAATGCTAAAATTAGTACTGGTGGAAAAATGAAAAAAAAAGTGTTTGAAATGTCTCTAGTCTAACTGGGAAAAGTTGTGGCACACCAAATTATCAGGAAGCATCACTAGGACAGGTTGTGCAAATACAGTTCAGGACTGGTGCGGAAGCAGCCATCACAACTACTGTTTTCAGAGGAAAGTTTTGGAGAGAATTATGGCTCGGCAGACATGCATGAAATCCTGTACACTATGGCAGTGCTGCAACAGCACGTACTGCACATCCAGAGTAATTTCTGTAGGGATGGGTGACACACTACTGATGTAAATAAGCTTCAGACTTCATAGCCTCGCCCCTGATTTTTTGGGTTTTAGTTCATTTTGGGGTTTTTTTTTGTTGTTTTTAGAGTCCCATCTTGCGATGGGGAGAAGTCACTTTGTGTTTTCACTTCCACTTTCCAGCCAGGAGAGGACATGCCAAAATACCACGGGCAAGGATGCTCAGAGTGGTATTTCTGCTTGAGACTGAAAGCAGAAGCGCTGCAGGTCTTGCACAACAGTGTGGTTGGGACTTTTACAGCCTGGTTTTCAAGGTCCTGGGGAGGAGGGGGGGGCTGTTTTTGGAGAAGTGCCTGCACCCTGCCAATCGCCCATCCCTACGCTCCGGCTGGGCTCACCGCCCATCCCGCACACAGCAGGACCGGCCCGTGCCCCCTCACTGATCCCCGGACACACACACACACACACACACACACACACACGCTGCCTCTGCACGCCTGAGCCTGCACCGAGCCAAGCAGGTTGGGAAGGCGCTTGGCCCTGCACAGGATCCGGCCCTCGCCCGGTCCTCGAGATCTGAACACGTGAAAGAAAGCCATTGAAAGGGCCAAACCTGATTGGCGGTAGCTGTTGCAGCGAAGGGGACGCTGGTGGCAGGAGTTGTTGCTGCAGACACAGTGGTGGGCGTAGCACCGTGCATCATGGGCACTTTCGGAAGGGAACCATGGAAGCGACATACGGGAGGGTGGAGCGTATATTTTTTTTGTTTTGTGTTTTTTTTTTTTTTTTTTTAAAATGTAACCATGGCAACATGTGGTGGATTTGGGGGCGTGGCAGGAATCACAGCAACAAGCCATGTGACATCGTCATGAAGGACACATCGGGGCGCAGCATGCAATCACAGTGCAAAGCAAGACAGCGTTGGGAAAAAAAATAAACAAGAGAGAAGGGGAAAAGCCAATTACAATTATAATTAAGGAAAAAACCAAAACATTCTCAACACTTAGTACATTTATAAGCAGAACAATGATGTATTAGACTCCAAGGGCCAAATTTCCAAAGGGGGGAGAGGGTGGGTGTGCTAGCAAAAGCCCACGTCAGCTCACACCCATGGGGAGTTAGACACAGCCAGTGCACGTTCCTTTGGGTGGGGACATTTTGGCAAGCGCACCCTCCCGCCCACCTGGAAAAGCTTGTCCCCTTCCCTCCCCACCCTGTCCCCGCCAGCAACCAGAGGTACGTGATGCACTTTGTGGTGGCCGCTGTGGCCCTTTCACTGGGTTTCTCACCTCTCTCTAGTGGGGATGATGTTTCGGCACGGGACAGAGCTGGAGGCACTGCAAACGAGCGTCTGGCAGCCCAAGCTCTCCCTGTACAAATTCAGCATGCTTCCTTTCCACCCTAATTCTAGAGGATTTGGCAAAACTCCCCTCTTGCGGGGTGGGGAGGATGGAGAGGGAAGGGGGCCGAGAGGCAAAAATACACGAATGCATCTGAACGGCTACAATTTGCAGAAAGAGCAACCGAAAGGACAACACGGCAGCAGGGAGCTTGGCAGCCTCCTGAAGCTGCGTGTCCCCAGAGCACAGTGCTGGAGGGGATGCTCTGGGGCACACACAGGCATCCCTCAAATGCAGCGGGGGTTTGCAGGGCCAGAGAGTCCACAGTAAGACCTGGCCGTCCCTGCAAACATGCAGCAGGGAAGCAGACTTGCTTTCCCCTCCACAGACACGGCCGGCCCCAGCAGGTAATGTGTGTGCCTGCGGGCTGGGTACACTCCAGCCATGGGATGCTGGAGTGTGCAGATTGGGGTTTCCTACAGGCAAACGTGTTTGAAGGGCTCAGCTCCCCGTTGTGCAAGCGGTGTGTCCTCCCTGCGCTATAGGGATGGAGAAGTTCGAGAGCAGAGTGCTTAGCCATTCCTGCCAAAGCTTTCAAACCTGCTTCCCAGAAGCCCTGCACTCTTCTTAGGGCTCCTGCTCCTGTCTCTCTCCTATGGATGAAGTAGGCACACACTTGGATGCGGATAGTCTTGTATGACCTTGGTTATACCAACCTCAGCCCCGTCACCTCACTGTATCCCAGGCACCAGCAGTGGTATCTCCCTACAGTTCCTTGCACCTGCACAGCTGACACTCCACTAGAGAGACACATCTTCAGTTGGTCCACAGTTTAAGCTCCGCTTCTCTCGCTGTACAAGCAGAACCCTGCTCTGGCAGAAGGGCTGACCCCAGATGTGTCCCTCCTTAGTGCCTTTATTAAACCAGTCTCCTAAAATGTTGTCAGAAGGAAAACCGAAAATCCAAAATCTAATCCACTTGACGCCTGATATAAAAAAAATATAAACCAACAGGATCCTCCCATTGCTATTTTCTTCTGTTGGATGACTTAAATGGATTGTAAAGACATTAAAGTGACAATTTTTTGTCCCTGCAGCAGAATTAAATAGAGGTGGGAACACATCACCTTGGGTTCACTTATTAGTCACACAAAACACTGCATTGCACAGAAATTAAAAGGGATACAATCATTTAAGCCTCAAAGAAGACAGTGGATAGACAGTCACACCACTCAGCCACCCAGGTTCTCACTGATGCATACTAACTTGCTGTCTCTTTTAGATTAGGAAAAGTTGAGAAGTTTGTGTAGAAAAACCTACCAACGCTTGCAGTGGGTGTCATGCACAGAACTGACCCTGCACACCATGCATTGAAGCGTGGAAAGATGAACAAAAGGGATATTTCATTAGTGAAGCTTCAGTGTTAGAAATCACTTTAACTAAAAAAGCAGGTATTCTCTTTGCAGCATTCAGTATTTAAGCACATGCAAACAGATTCTGCATATTGCTACGTAAATAGTTTAAATTCGGTTTTAAGAGATCATAGCAAACCAAATTAATTCTTAAATTCTTGGGTAGTAGAGAACGTATTTCTTCTCCCACCCTGGTATTACATTATATGATATATCCTAGAAATCAGGGTTGTTTGGGGTTGGGGTTTTTTTATATTGAATATGTTGATTTCTTTCTCATCGTTTTAGCAGAAAAAATTGTCCTTAGAGGAATGTTGCACTCATGTTAAAATCGACTTTCCAAAAGCAATTTACTCCTGCAAGCAGGGACCAGGATTCAAAGTCTCTAGTTTAAGTTGAAAGAGGCAGCTGTTTTCTGGACTTGAAACTATTGTAGTGATGAGGCTGTTTTCAAAAGACACCCTGATTTTCCCCCCATGGCAACCCACAATGCTGATCTCTCAATAACTGAACAGGACAAACTAAGAAAAGCAACAGCTTGCTTCTCATCCCCATGGTGCGAGCTGCTACGTGCCACTTCTCTGCTTCGTCTCCCAGAGCGCTGCAAAGGCCGAGACCAGATCTGCAGTCTGATGCATATGGGAAAACAGGGATGCGTAAAATAAATTCATCAGAGATCTGTCCTCTGACTGGAAATTTGCTGCTCTGCCCAGCATTAATGTCATCAGACGAGTGCAGGTGCCAACAAATAGACCTGTTATGCATCAGACCTGCATGTAATTTCATTGCCATGAGATAGGGCACAAAAGCACAGTGAGAGTGCTGGGTAAAAGCTAATTTATAGCGTTGACATCAGAAATGTGCGTCCTTATGTCAACTTTGGCAACTGTGACCTCGAGAAAGAGGAGTGCGTAGCCATCTCAGGGACCTGGCATTCTCAAAGGCATCCGTGTTTCCTGAAGAAGTATTTTGCTTGGCACCTAACAGAGTGCAGTGAGGTCAGCTCAGCCCATTCCCTCCAAAAGCACTTTATAGAGCATACGGTGGGGGGAGGTCCTCCAGACCTCTGTCTCTCCATACAAGACTCCACTTCCCTGGAAGAACATCTTGGCAGTTGCTCTGTTCTGAGTGTCTTCAAGTGCTCGCAGAACAGGAAAGTCACGTGAGCACAGGGTTTAGGTCTCATTTCTCTGGACCTGCACTCACACCTGAGACACAGTTTTGTCTCAGTATAGGACTGTCTCTAAAGCTTTTCCTCTGACTCCCATGAATGGCAAGGCCAAGGTGCAGGTCCACTGCATGTTCACCTTGAGGGGCCAGCTCAGAGAAATGCTTTGTCTATTTTTGTAAATATCATCTGGGAAGTCAATACAGCATTAAACATTAAAAGCATTAAGCATTTGTGTTCTTATGATGCTCTGCAATGATAATAATGATACTAAAAACCGAGCTATCAACTCTGGAATATTCCCAATTCAGCCACTTATAATACTTCCTACTCTAAGCAGATTTTGTTTTTCATTTGGCTGCAGCAAACAGAGTTTAATTGGCTAGTCAGCAGCCACATCTGCCATGTCACTATTTCGAGCCCTATATGAACTACAGAACTGCATCTTTCATTTTTACTCTGAGACCTTAAAGGTACAACAAAAGCTGGGAGTTAAATTGCTTTTAAAAAGCTTAGGCTATAGTACTGGTCAAAAGACAAGCAAGAGGGAAATATATGCCTTTAAAGAGGATTATGTAATTTGTATTTACTAAAGACAAACTGTTCCCTCTATAAACATCATGGCTGCTGGAATAAGTAGGTCACTGAGACAGAAGCTCAGAAAGATACCTGCAGCTTCAAGCGAGCAGGCACGTAAGTCCACAAGACATTTTAACATGAGTCTGTAAGAGTGCTACGCAAGAGTCAAAGAATTAATTTGGGATTAACCAGTTGAACCATAAGGAGGAGGAGAGAAAGTATGAATTCAAGAAACATGCAGACAATTTTTCTTAGTTTGACTGCTTAAAAAAACCCCAAACCAAACAGAAGAGGCTAAGAAGGGATCTTTACAAGTGAAAAGCTCTGAACTGTAGCAGTGAAGGAAAATAAAGTCAAACAACAAACATTACTTTCATACATTTTTAACGTGAAACCATACACTGATACTCTTTTGCTAAGGATTCTTACAAATCTGCTCATTAGCTCAATGCCTACATCAGAAGAAACATAACTATGATGCTGGGGAAAGTAAGGAGACACTTACCTGTAGGGATGAATGTAGGCTGTTGCAACTGCATGTTGGCTAGAGCCTGTTGGTAGTGGAAAACGCTTGGGTTAAAGACTGTGGTGGCACCATTGCTTTTTTCAAGTGCTGGCCTCTTTGGTAAAGGTTGAAGTGCACCAGGCGGCAGGGCCTATGGATAAGGGAGTCATTAAAGACAAGTGGAATAAATAAAGGGGCCCAGATGTAGATCAAGCATGCAATAAATAATCGGGGTGGGGGGTGGGGTGGGGGGATGTCTTGGCCGCAAATCTCCTGCAACTGTGTCAACTTAGCAAGACAGGAAAGAGAAGAGCAGCTAAATCACGGTAGAAGTAGTAGGTGAAACCACAGCTTCACTAGGTAAGCAGTTAGTAAATGCACCAGGAGAAGTGGCAGAGGTGAGAAGGAGGAGGGATTCTAAGGAAATTTTTCAGCAGGACTGACTTGGGCACACAGGAAAAAAACCATGAGGAGGAGGAAGGGGAGGGGTGATCACCTGGACAGGATACTATGAAGAGCAGCTGCAGGCCACAAGCATTTAAAGAAAATATCAGCTAAGAGAAATACAGTAGATGACTATTTAAAACCAAGAAGATTAGCATAAGAACAAATGCTGTGGAAATAAAAAGGGATGCTTGCTTCTGCCTGTTTCAGCACCTGCCTGCATGTATGTGCGGAAGCATTGAAGCTTGCAGCTGACCCGTGTGTTCGGGTAGCAAAGCAGTGGCTGTTGCCAACTACATACGTAACATTATGCTCAGAGTAAAATGCATGTCTACTTGTTAGTAGAGAGGGTGAGCAACGTGGCCAAGAAGAGGCCTGATTCTCCACCACCCGCACCAGCGGCACAGCTCACCACCAGCAGATTTGGACCTGCTCCCAATTTCTAGAAGGCCTCCAGCAGTTAAATATTGCTTGCTCATTATTAGCAGTGGAAAAAGCCATTGACAAATCTGGTGTTAAAAGGAGATTTGGGTGGGCCCTGCTATCAGGCAAATCCTGTCTTTTTGTTCTATCACACCACCGAGATTCTTCCAGCCCGTCAAACCTGTTTCGTGATCAGACTTGGTAAAACCATTAACCCAACTCAGGAACTTTTCTCAGTGAGTTACTCATCATTCACCCAAGCATGTCTCAACAGCAAAGTAGTGTGTCAGGTTCTTAGGAGACAGGAATGCTTCTAATAATTTACAGCTTTTCATTGTACTCAAGTAGAAACCACTTTTTTTTTTCCACACTGTGATAGAAAAGGGTCCTTTTTAATTATGCCCTGCAGTCTTTTTGCACGTAACACTCCTATTGACGTCAATGAGATCTGCGCACGTGGAATTCATGCAGAATCAGGTCATTTCTGCCTAGTTGTGTTAGTCTATGTCATTTAGCAAAGTAATGGCTGCAAAATAGGGTTATCATTCCTATTTTTTTTAATAGGTGACAGTGAAGGATAGGTAATAGCGGAGATTCAGCTAATGATGGGTTAAGGCTATAAACACAGTACTTGGAAGAAAGGACATAAGTAAAGAGATTTTAAGGTGTTATGAAGATCAACATTCAACAGAAAATAAGTGGAAGCTTGCAACAGTTCATCATCATCTAGAAACAGGTTTCACTTTAGATTTAATTTGCTATAGGAGACTGCTCATCTGAGAAATGTTAAGCAAGATACTTCCAGGCAAAACATTACTCCAGCCTATCTGTATTCACATGGTGGCTTTTAGGTTGTTTTAATATTAAAAAAAGAAAATTAGAAGAAGAAATTGCATTTGCAAAACTGCCCTCAGACATGCACACATCCTCTGCTAATACAAGCAGGCATTCAGTACCAGCGTTAGGACCTAATCTTCCCAGATTTCTTCTGGCTAGTACCAAAAGACAGCAGTCAAACATGGGACAACATTCTCAGACACAGGTATCAAAATCTTTTGCTTAAAATCTGTATTTTAGGATGAGATCTTTCAGGTAAAGATCTAAGAGCTTCCATTTCTAGGAGAGTCCTCATGTTAAAACTAACTGTATCTGCATCTCATCTATTTAACGATGGCTACATGAATGTTCCACCAGGCACCAGACACATCTGCAGCTTGTAGAGACTGCAGTAGTTCCACTTACATCAGAGGCGTTTTACAGATTTACAGTGACTGAAGAACTTGCTGCTTAAGTTCACACTCTTACTGCGCCTGATTGCAAAACATACTTTTTCAGATGCTCCAAAATCTGTCTCAGAAACAAAATTAGTAATTACAGCAAAGCAACTGTGCCAGACACATAATGGACTTTTGACTCCTTGCTTCTTGGCCAAAGGTTGTCACCACCCCAAAAAGCCCATCATCCACAATGGCAGTGCCAAAAGCAGAACAGAAGACAGCTTCAAGGCCTTGTTGTGCTTTTCTGGCTACCAACACGTGGAACAATTCCTGAGCTCAGCCTTGCAGTCAGGGCGAGCATACAAACACCAACAGCCCACAGAGGTGCCAAGGTACAACAGACCACCCCATCGACTAACATTGCCCTTCCTCCTTACTCTGCTACAGCCCCTTGGGAGCAAGGGAGAGAAAGGAGCTACAACAGCCCCACTTCTGCTCTCTGAACAGCACCTTTGGGAAATGCCTGAACAGCAGCTGGGTAGAGAAGCCCAAATAAATGCAACATTTTCAGAGCTTTCTAAAGAAACAAGCACACTGCAGCAGTTGCTGTGCAGCCTGAAAGCCACCTCTGCCATATGAGCTCTGTGGACACAGGAGCCAGGAGCCCATCTTGGTCTGCTTCTGGTCTGACACAGCCTTCTGGGTCACCTCTCCCATCCCAGGGGCTGGGGAAGCACCTGTACAGCAGCCTGCCCTGAAAAAGCACTCCTCCTGTTGCAGACCTCTCTTATTTTAGATATTAAGTTGCAGGAGGGCGCAGGGGTCAGAATGATCTGGCTTCCCCACTTCTCCAGCCCTTGTGTTGAGGTAAGAGCCCAAAGCCAGGAGCGCATGTACTGGAAGGTCTACCTGCCTGAGGAAGGTGTCTAAAATTGCCTATGATAAAGCCAATACAGCTCCTGTACAGGAACCTGGCAAGGACACAAGAGCAAACAAGTGCGTCACATTTGAAATGGGCCACAATTTTTGTATCAGTTTCAGGACCTGCAGGAATTATAACAATTCGTGGGGATACAACATTTTTGCCTTGCACCATGTCCTGTTTCTGAAGGAATTCCCTAGGCGTGTGGTGCACCACTTAGAAAAGGCAACGGGAGAGCCCTCACCACATTTTGACCATACCCAACTCTGTAGCAAGCACCTCTCCACTGCAGAACAGAAGCTAGACTAAATTCCTGTAGCACGCACCTTACTTGGTGAGTTTATTTCATCCTGCTGCTTGTGATTTCCCTCTGGACAAGCTCTGACCATCACAGGTGTAGAAGCAGCCTTTGACAGTAACTTTCCTTGACTTTCTTTTCTGCCTGTGTGTTTATGTGCACACATGGGTATGCAACGTATGCAACATGATCAGACTGTCTGTGCCGGTGAAAGGGTTAATTCAGTTCAGTATCCATGTGCTAGCACACACTGATCCCAATGAACAATTCCCACTTCAAAAATGTCACATTTCCCATTCCAGAAATGCCAAATTCCCATTTTTGGGCTGGGAAAGCCACATTCTTGCTGAGACATGAGCTTCTGAACAAAGAGGTCTGTGCCACTTCTCTGCATGGCACGGAAAGCAGTCTTTCAGTATGACTGACAGATAAAAATACACTGCATGCCAAAGTCAAAATTTCCCATGTGCTGGTTAACAGCTCTCTCGGGGTTTTTTTTGCGGACAAGAACTGGATTAAATCTTTACAATAAACACTTTAATCGCACCTCAAAGTTCCCCTCCAATCGCCATCTCCCGGTAGCAGATCACATTTCCACCCCTTTGCGCTTAGCAAAGAGAGGCTGGGTCTACGCCTGGCTTGCTGCTTCCATCGACAAATACAAAATGATCTGAGAGAGGGCAGAGGTGGTGTCCAGCTCCTGGCAAGCAGCAGAAGCAATCTGAGCAGTTCCCTCTGAAGATTATACGTGCTCTTATCACTACCATGAATCCTTCTCTAGTGCAGCCTTCCCAAAGGGTTCAGAGGAGGTGACATATTCCAACAACATATTTGCAAACCTTCAGATGTTTCAAAGCAGGAAGACTATGAAAAGTAACTTATCTGATGGGGTTTTGTTCAGTGGGGAAGGTCAGGAGGGTAGGGGAGTTTAAAGGCTTTCCCGTTCTCTGCTAGACCACATGTCCTCGGAAAGGTATCTCTTGGAGAGACAACGTGCAGGTCACTGCCTTCACTGGCTTTAGGGCTGCATCTGTGCCAGCTATGAGCAGCGGGGAGCGAGAGGGTGTTATGTCATTTACAGAGTAATTCCAGGACTGCTGATGGAAGCTGGTCCCTATCAAGGTTTCCTACTGCTGATGCCAAAACTCTGATAAGAAAGTCTCTTGACTACTAAAAAAAGCCCAAACTTGAGTCTCCAGAGGGGAAGGGAGTGGCAGTCATCTCCCCAGTCGCCAAAAACACAACCAAAGTCCTGCACTGCATCTGCTTCAGTTCCCAGAACAGACCTATGAGAGTGCTGCTTAGCTCTCTCCCTCCTAAATGTGAGTTTTGTTGCAGAGAATACCCTTCTGCAGGGACTGCCAGCCTGACACTGCCAGGTAAGGCTGAGCTGATGGGCATCCCCCAGAAAGGTGCTGGATCAGTCCTGCACTGCCCAGTCCTCTGGCACATCCAGCACACTGCAGGCCTAATGAGTTAAATTCTCACTGAAACATCACGTCTTGTGACTCCAAAGCTTCTGCTGTTTGGAAAAACACTTCAAAACCCAGAGCTGCCTCCCCTCAAGTTTATTCACTGCCTCCAAAACACATCCAGGCTTAAGGAGGCAAAGTTCAGAGGGTTAATGGATGGTGTGTGGGGCACAGGACTGGCATGTCTGAACGCACATCGCAACATTTCTGGCTGGGATGGGCAGTCTCCCCAGGCACTAACACAACAAACCAAGCGTGGAAGGCTTTCATGCAGACTAAATGGTTACGTGCAAAGCAAGAAGGTGAAAGGTCCAAGTACCAGGTCAAAGGTTGCCTCGAGCGGTCGCTTCAGTGATCTGACAGCTGGCTGAGTCTTAATTAGCAGGCAGCGAGCACATGGTGGCAATGGGCCAGGGAAGGGGGTCAAGCACAGTAACAAAAACAGCAAGCAGAGGTGTGTCAAGAGAAAGCGACATTTTGGGGATGCGAAGAGAGGAAAAAAAAAAAAGAATGCATTATACAACATAATAAAAAAACGAGGCATGCACAATGTGTGGTGGCTGAGTAATTACTTGGCCTAGCAGCTAGGCAGCTATTTTGCCTCGATAAGTTTTAAAACTACTGTCATCATAAGACACATCCTTTAGAGCATCTTCACAGTGGCTGGCACAGTGGCTCAGAGGCACTCAGGGATTAGCACTTGCAAGTGCACTTGCACCAGGCTTCAAGCCCTCATTCTGCAGCTACAAGCCATGCAGAGGTCAGCAGGAGCACTGGTGGCAAGAGAAGGGCCACTGGTAAAGACAGGAGGTTCAAGCACATGCTGAAGTGACATCCTGAACTGGGGACTAAGCCTGACCCAGTCCATCTGACTGTGTTGAACTGCCTTCTGCCAAGCAGGAGGAAAGCTACTACTTGTGCATGTGAAGTGACTGCAGGGTTGGGTCCTTCAGAAATGCCTTCAGAATTCAGATTTGAAGTCATTCCAAACCTATTTTAGAAGGTACACTCATTTGCCTGGCATATGTTTTTTGATCCAATAAAACTGGGCACCATTCTTCCCTTTATTAGCCTTATTCTTCAACAGGTACAGTAAATGCATTAAACCTTGAAAAGCCAATGAATAATGTAAGCTGTTTTGGTAGCAGAGGTGATGCAACAAGCCATCAATAAATATTTTAAAGATCCCAGTTAACAGCATACAAATAAGGTTAATTACATTTTTAAGAGAAGCCAGCAGCATGAATAAAACATGCACTGGCTTTGGTTAAGCAGCAGTGTCCTAGATAATTAGTGAAAAAGTAAAGATTCAATTTTAAAAAATGCAAGAATTTCATTTCAGAAGGTTCTTTTTCAATAGACCTGGGCTGTTGCTTCAATGGTAACAAAAAATAGTGAAAAATCTAATAAACAAATTTTGCAGGACAAATAAATACTGCAGTATAAATCGATTCTTCAAATTACATTCCAGGTAATTTTACAAGGATAATTCTACAAGGAGGGCAGTTGTTTGATTTCTAGAATCTTCCCAGTTTTGTATTATGTTTCACAATGAATGAAAAGCAACTTCTTCCATGGCCTTTTAAAAAATGGTATTTAGAAAAATTTCAGGAGCCTTACTTATAAATCAAAAAGGAGGCAAAGACCTTTTTGGTATTAGCTATAAAATAAAAAATTCATGGAGTGGATGAGGTTGGAAAGTACCTCTGGAGATGATCTAGTCCAACACCCTGCTCAAAGCAGGGTAGCTAGAGCAGCTCGCTCGGGACTGCATCCAGGAAAATTTTGAGCATCTCCAACAATGGAGATACTTTAGCCTCATGGTATATAGGTTTTTACTTATGTTTACATGGAATTTCCTATATTTCATTTTGTGCCCATTGCCTCTTGTCCTTTCACTGAGCACCACAGGGAAGAGTGCATCCACCTTCTTTATTTCCCCCATCACAAATTTGCATACATGGGTAAGATCCCCCTAAGCATCCTCTTTCCTCCCCAGGCTGAACATCCCAGCTGTCTCACCTCTGGAATAAACAGTTGACATTAAACTGAGTTCAACTTAATGGCAAACATTTACTCCAGTGAAAAAATTTGAGCTGATAAGCCTTCCTTGACTAATTTTTAAAACTGCAGGTATCAGAATCACAATTCAGATTAAAATGCAGGCAGGACCATCTCTACCAGGTTCAAAGTAACAAACAGGTCAGGAAGTTATCCTTGGTTTGAGACTTGTCCTTTCACTAAGCCTTGACAAAGGCGCCAGGCACATGTTTGCTAAGCCTGAACTACTGATATCTTGTCTGCTTTTAAGTCAGTGGAAATTTTGCTACTGACTCTAACAGGCCAAGATCTCCCTGCAAAAGATGTATTAAGGGATGGGCAGTCTTTGCTTTCATTGTACACTGAGGAAGCTAAACACCTATGACTTAGCATGGGAAGGTGTTGGTTTCAGGTGCTGCTGTACTTGTGTTCATGTTACCTCATGATGTCACGCCAGAAAATCACTGGTGAGATCTACTGTGCCACTCAGGGCTTCATGCTATGTTGAGCACACAGAAAGGATGAAGAGATGTGATTCAGACTGCACATGCTCTTAGCATTCTAGTCAGCCATTTACAAAGCACTCTATACTTTTCCACAAATGACACGTATGACACAAATGAAATCTCTGAGCAATGGAAATACAGCTCGATAAGAGCTCTACTTACCATCGCAGCTGCGGCTGTCTGGTTCACCTGGTGTTGAGCTGCCTTGATTTTGGCTTGCAGGTGTGCAGGGGGATGAAAGTACTTGCATTTCTCCCTAGAGCATCGACCTTTGATGTAATCCATGCAAACTGTAACAGTATTTTCATTTGTGTCTATCATTGCAATATCTATAGGGTGAGCATAGCGGCAATCATTCTCACCACGTGTGCAATTTCCACGCTGAAACTCTCGACAAACCTTAAAAGAAAGTCACAGTGTTGAGCAGAACATGAAGTTACTCTTCATTCAGTATTTTCAACACACATTATCAGTTCAGTTGGCAACATTAAACTACATGTATGCTCTAAATCCATGCTCATCTTGGGTAGTACATATACCAACAGTTGCAGGGGCAGCTAGTGCTACACCCAGCTGGTTCAGGGCATGAAAAAACCCGCAAAGTTACCAGGGCCAATAACCAAATGCAAGTGAAGTTACAGAATGTCTGCAGAACCGAAAGTGACCCAAGGAAGTTAATACCATTTTGCCAAAACTATCGGGGTTCAGGATTCCTCCCCTGTTTCTAAAGCTTACGTATTAACAACTCTGCCATTTGTGCCTCATCTGGATTATGTATTTGTTACAGAGCATCCTGTCGGGCAGGGCGTTTAATTCTAAATGTTGCATTCTGCAATAAATACCTGTTCTTAAATAGAAGGTGCCTCTTTCACATAAGTAGTCTCACTGTCCTCCACAACAAAACACTGAACTTGGGGTTACATGACAAGTGTGTTTAGTTACACTGCAAGTGTTCGTAAGGTGTTACCAAAATTTCTTAGCTTTACAAAGATCCCGTGGATCCTCTTAAGTTATGAGCATTGAAACATCAAAGGCAAAGAAAAATGCTTCAAAAAATGGAACTGCAAGGTTTCCTCGTCTAAGGAACTAAGAGAAATCATTGAGGACTATAAGTGGTGGTGCAGATCACGTACTAGTGCACTATCGGACTGAGTGTGGGTAAAGGTGAGACGTCATGTGAGAACGGAAGCAATCAGCAAAGCAATATAAAGAACATAACACAAAACAATGTGTTTTGAAATTACACCTTTCACTACCTTTCTGCGTTATAATTTACACCTGCAGGAGCCCCTGAATTCAAGTCTTCAGCCATTATCTCCTGCAGAGCCTCTCTCTGCTTAGACTTTTGAAAGACAAACCCCTCGAATGCTATGCTAAGACCCAGCACACCCCAGCAGGGGGCGAGGAGACGTCTTTCCAATATCCCGTACCCAGTATTCCCAATAGTGTAAAGCTTAAAGCTTTCTGTTAAAGCTCAATAAGACCCTCTGAAGACAACGGAAGTGTCTGTTACTTCCAAAAGATATCCCACTCAACTCAATCAAATGGCAGATCTTCCACTTGCATTTTTTAAGTGTGGCAGATCACACACAGGAAACAACAATCCCAGCCCTGCTCTAACGCCCACTGAAATCGGCAGAGTAAGCACTACTAAATTTCCAGTGCCTTCCAAGGATTCGGGATCAGGCCCTGCAGGAGGGTCTGCTCAAGCAGAGAGCAGTAGCCCTATCTTAAGAAAGCTGCAAGTTAAACTCCGCACTGCGCTGTATCAGGTCATCCTAGCAGAAAGCAGTTGTTGAGCCCATATGCCCTGTTCATTCCAATCAGCAATATCATATCAGATGTCCAAATACCTCCAGTTTATCCGTACGCATTAGTTTCTGCCCAGCAGAGCCTCCTGGTACTGTAACAGCAGGATTTCCGGAAACCAGAACAGGAGTATTTGGTAAAAGCTCTGCAGGAACCAAGCCCATCCCAGGAGAAACATGACTCAGGTAGGGACTAAAAGCCATTGTGGGGCTTGTTGCAAGCGATGGAGTCACAGGAAACGTTGTCTGTGTATAGAAAGAGGAAAAACAAAACATGAGTTAAAAAGCTCTGTCTTGGAGTACCCCGCAAGGCCTTGCAGTGCTTCAATCTTTTCAGACAATTTGATCAAAATCAAAATGCTGTGCTCTCCAATCCATTCATTTATCGCCATTTTCTTGCGATCCATTTGTTTCTCCTGATTCATAGATTTGTGACTCACGCCGAACACAAAGCATCTTTATTTACTAGATCAAAGCATACTGATGATCTTTATAGGCTAATGACACAATTAAGGATTTCATGCCAGCAATTATGGCAGGCCCAAATTAAACAGACTTCTCATTCCCAAATAAATATCTCTGCTTCTGTACGCATACACCGCAACGCTACACAGAGATCTCAAGGTAAGCTGCAGCTTCAGGACCTGGAAACACCTAACTCCATTAGTTACACAGCTTAATCATTACCAACCTGCACTGAGCTCCATGGTATCACAGCTAGCGTGGCTCATGCAGGCAAACAGGATCATTCAGAGTTAGGCGAGGCACCTCAGCTACAGTTTGCTTGAAGGTTTAGCATTCTGCACATCTGGGATTTGTTTCAGACTGTCAACAGCCTCCAGCTCAAAGCAATTTTTCAAGAACATCCAGAGCCTTACGCTCCGTGTGAATGGCAGCAAGAGGACACCAAATTCACCAGCGTTACAGTGTGCCAGACCTCATGGCTTTGAAGTAAGAGCAGGTGGGCTGTGGCCTCTAAAGAGCCATGGACAGAGCGTACCAGGTGAGATGGACCAGGTGGGCAAGCACAAGGTCCAGGACTCTAGTACGCTGTGAGGAGCCATGTCCCCATGAGAAGACAGAACAATGAGTCATTAAGGTCTTGATTGCTCCTGATCCCTAAATCGCATTCAGCAGGCCCTGCAAGCACCACAGAGCTTCACTGGCAGTGGCCAGAGCAACTCCCTGGCCTGAACTGCTCTTGCAGAGCTGGTTTGGAAAAGGAGCTGCTGTTCTGCCAGGCAGGTGAGATCACACAAAGTTCCTAAGTAGGTGCTCAGTTTGAAGTTTGTAAATAGCCCCTATAGCCAGGAAGCTTGTGAGACTTTAAAGCACCAGATTTAAGGTGCATTTGAGAATTAAGCCAATTCCAGCTGATGAAAACCTCCCTGCCTACCCTGATGACCAGAACCCGTAAGGCAGCACACAGTTCTCCTGTAGCAGGAGCTTGAGCAGGCCCCAGGGAAAGGAGCCTGTCACTTGCAACTATTTATTTTCCCTCTGTCACTTGTTTCACTGTGAACTTTGGGTTACAGTCAAAGCTGCTCCTATTTGCAGGTGTACGTGATGCCGCCCTCAGTAGCCGGAGCCTCTGCTCAGCAGTAAATGGCAGGCGTGCTTACAAAATCACCTGGGGCATTTTTTTGGCCATACACATCATACTCTCCTTGCTTTTATTTTT
The DNA here is from genome assembly GCA_033558235.1 of Neomorphus geoffroyi. Taxonomy (NCBI): domain Eukaryota; kingdom Metazoa; phylum Chordata; class Aves; order Cuculiformes; family Neomorphidae; genus Neomorphus; species Neomorphus geoffroyi. The sequence continues at coordinate 14,466,953 of JAUMJM010000045.1, forward strand.
GCACCTCCAGTCCTGTGGGTTTCTAAAAGGAATCACACATGGACAGTGTGTTTCTCGATGCATTTTCATCCCAGTACTTTCATAAGCCAAGGAATACTTTGCCTGTTGCGATCTGGAAGATGCTAGCCCACTATAACACCAGCCAAGCTGCCCTAATCTATATTTAGCTTAATGATGCCCCCTTCCTAAGGTCAGCAAGCAGCTCCTGAGCTGATGTGAAAGGGGACAACAGGTCACTGCCAGCGTATGTCCCGCTTTCTCCTCCACAACAAAGGGACAAGGCCTCCTGAATCACTACCGCTGGGTTCTTAAAGGGTAGCAGAACCAAATAATCCTCTCTGGAAGGGATCTTCAGTTTTCCTTCTTTTGTGTCTAAGTCAAGCCCCGGTTCAGCTGATGGGAGACTTGAACTATTAAATCCAGAGATCGCACACTCTACAGCCTTTTATTAAATAAATTTCTTCCCTCTTTCAGTTCTCTGTGGCTCCCAGACATTTTACAACTTTTGCTGCTAGAAAAGCTCTTGAAGGATCTTTAAATGCTGTGACTCCCTGAACAGTCTAGTGAGAAGGGAGTATCATTAGACTGTTTTATTTTGTGCAAGCACCAGTAATTACACTCACATCTGCTGAACTACTGCCACCATTCAAACTGTGAATGCTGTTTTAAGGAGTTTTTCCAGCCTGGCCAGTCTGCACAGGGTTATGCTGAAACCCAACATGTACTGTCAGCACTTAATTTTGTGTAGCTGTAGTAGCCCAAATCTTACACCTGCACAAAGCTTGCACAATGCACTCAATACAGGCAGAAGTCCTGGGTACCACGGCAGACATTGCTCCAAAATTTCAGGAGCTCCTTTACAGCAGGCTTCCCCTGCCTGGGCTTGAACACAAGCAAGAGGCAGTCCAGGGACCTAGCTGGTTTATGAGATGGAAGAGAGATGTTCCTCACGCTGCTCAAGTGGAGGATTGCCAAGGCATCAAGCAAGGAAGGCTGGGGGCTTGCAACACCACACCAAGTGGATTCACCAGAAACTAGTGCAAAGGGGTGTGAAACATTTGTGAAGAGATGATACACCAGTCCCTCCACCAAAGCCATGGCAAACTGGGAGGCGAGTCCTGCTCCCTGAAACAGTCCCCATCTCCAAAGTTGTTTCCTTAAAAGCAGCCCCTCTCTCACTGGGAATGACTAGCAAGGTCAAGGGATCTGAATCCAAGCTGAAGAAAGCAGAGGAAGGATGCCCATGAAGAGCAACTGATTATCTACCTGTGATTCTGGAGATCTGCAGAGTGGTGCATGAAGGAGCAGGATGGATTTTTATTGCTGCTGCTGGTAGTTCACCCATTTCCATAAGCTGGCATCTGCTGCTGCCTTCTCAAGGTTTCACAACTGCTTTTCTGCCTGCCTGAATCGTGTGCCTGGTGCCGCTGACTGAAAGCGACAGCTCTGCTCCACACCCTGCCCGTGGGCAGGGAACTGACACCAGGCAGCCACGAAGGCATCTGCAGCAGATGCAGAGCCGGAGAACGAGGTTTCACTCAAAACCTAGAAGGACTGGGGTGTTTTAGTCTAAGTGTGCTAAGCACACTGAAAACGCTTTGTAAGCTGGCATCAGGGAGCTCTGTGTTTATTGTGGCTGATGAGGGGAAAAGATGGGCTGTGCTCATTGCCAGTCCCGGCTGCCTGTCTTGGATTGGGAAATCCAGTCTGGCTCAGGCATCAGTACTAGTAATAAAGATGCTGCCAGCCAAATCTCTCCTCCCTTTATGTCTGTGCAGGTCCCCCGCACCAGGCCTGTCCTGAGGGAATTTGCGCGAGTTTCTTCCTTGTAGCAGAACGCAACTGTAATTTTCACTCCAAAGAGCAATGCTCTCCTCAACACACCTCCCACCCACCTCTTGTGATTGCATCCAGCCAGGAGACCCAACAGATAAATATTATGACTGCTGTGTTCTAGGCCAAAACAGCAGGATTGAAAGTATCACTTACCCTTGCTGCCCCCCTTACAGTTCTTGCAAATTCAGGAAATACAGAGACAGGTTTCCTTGCAAACTACTTTTTATTAACCATAGTACAAGCAGACACTACCAGTAACTCCTGAACAGAAGGAAACAGGTTATAGTGCAGCAGCAGAGGGGTCTCAGATCAGTAACAGCTCACAAGACCATTTTACTGAGTATTAAAATGCTTGCAATAATGAAATAAAGAAAGAAGCTGAAATGGTTGTTGTGAGAACACATCTCAGGGGGAGAAGAGGGCTGCCCAGGGCTCCTATAGCTCTGAGTGCCTCACAGACCCTGAACACAGGAGCCACTGAAGGTGTGAGCAAAGAGAAGGGACTGTCCCAGGGAGGGGCATTTGTCAATCAGCAGTCGTGACAGAACCTGGAACAGCTGATTTTGTTAACAAACTAGAAGTTCCATTCAATTTGCCTAGAGAAATGATGCTAAAACTAGAGAAGAAACACAGAACGGGTGTGAAGAGAAAGGCAGAGGAGCGACTGGTGTTTTGTCAAACACAAGCACTGTCTCAGCCAGGAAGTGTTGATTCTGAGCTACCTCAGACCCTAAAAAGGGAAAGCCTGAACATGAGAGACCCAGTATAAATACAGAGGTGTTGATGGCCTGAAGGAGAAGAGACAGGTCGCTGCTAATCAGCGACACATGGAAAGCACACACAAAAAAGCAGCAGTTCTTATTACAGTCTGGTGATAGAAACGTGTAAGATAAAGATCTTGAACCGACAAGGCTGAAGACCCTTGATATTGGAAACGCAATTGATGCTGTTCAGAAAAAGCAAAAACCTCTCTTCCTCTCCAATGCAACTGCATAAGGCTGGCTGTAAAACCACTCCTCTAGCATGAAGACTGAGCACGCACTGGACTGAACCCAGCTGACACAGGCATCCAGCTACCTGCCACCACAGATGCTTGTTCCCCCAATCTGACCACAGAGACAGACTTCTAGCTCAAAGGACACCTCACCTGTAGGTTGCTGTGGAGTAAAAATCAGGTGTTAACACTCCACAGCACTGTCTCTTGGCAGACACCAGCTCCTGGGTATGCCAGGGTATGTGTGTTTATTCATTCCTAGTGCGCCTTTGACAAGAGGCTGAGATATAGATCAGGTTTTTATTGTATAGAGCAAACTCAAGCCCAAAACACCTGTTGAAATCTGCTCTGCATTTGTTCCAAGTTCACTGGCCAAGCAAATTGGTCACCCTGGGCTTTAACCCCTTCCTCAGCACCAAGGGATGGCAGCAGGGTCCCACTTGCCTCAGAAGGGGACACAGGGCTGGGTTGTCTTCAGGGGCATGGGTAAGTCAGAGCTGTCAAGCTAGTCCTGACTACAAAGACCATGTCAGGAAAAAAAGATGAAAAGCTTGAAAACAAAGAGAGAAGAAACAATTTCCCAGGGCAGGAGAAGAGTCAAGTATGTCAATGCTGCCATGCTCTAACTGCCTGTTCTGACACATCTAATAGGGCAGCACCATCCATGCCACTGCTCTGCTCAACCAGGTGAACGTGGAGCCGATGCTAAAGCATTTCATGGCCAGCTCCAGAAGTCTGTCTCACACTGCTGCAAAGGGATAAAGCAGAATGGAGAGGGTAGGGATCAGGCCCAGGATGCTGCAGCACTGTTTCAGTGGTCTTGTTTTGATACACACAGAGCTCAAAGTGACCGTATCTGAGAAACCAGACACAGAATTGACCAACACAGCTCTTCATATCAGTGCCAGAATCCAGTTCCATCCCTCTTCAACCTGGCTTTTACACAGGCTAACAGAGACAGAGGCAAAAAACCCCAAACAGCTCAGGGGGCTTCCAGCACAGCTCAACCAAAGCCAGCTGTCAAGGTGAATTTAGACTTTCAGAAGTCAAAACTTTACTAGGATCTTCCTGGTTGGCACCTACGTGGTCTCACCAAGGTCTCTCCCAAACAAATACACCAGGCTGAGCAAATACTTACTCTGTGTCCTTGCCTGACTCACTTTAAAGTGCTGTACCAAGCAGTCTGTTTAAAACTGCATCACAGGCACCAACATTCATGTGATTCTCAGCTTTGCACGGACCATTAGTAGCCACATCTGAGAGCACCCAGAGACTTCATGAAAATAAGCTCACACGAGCAACTGTCAATTCACACTCGGTAATCTTCTGTGAGCAGCGTGCAGCAGGCAGCCCTCTTGGGACTCTGTTCTTCTCCAGGCAGCACCTTCATTAAACAGCCATCATCAGGGTCCTGGCTCTTGGTTAAACAAGAAGATTAGCTCTTTGCTGGATATCAGTGGTGGTGCAAGATCTGGCAGTGAATGTTTATATGCAAGCTCATAGACAGACATATTCAATGCCATTTCAGGAAGCGTGGTGAGAAGTGGCTACGTCAAGTGGTGGGTTGTGTTCTTGATTTGGTTTGCGGGTTTTTTGTTCTTTTTTTTTTACATGGTAGCTTTTCTGGGAAAATGCACTTTAAAATCTCTGAGCTATTGTTTGGAGTTATTAAGCACGCTGTTCCAAATCTCGTCTCTGGCAAGCATCCCAATTAAGCAGGCATCCCGTTGATCAGCTTTCTGATCACATGGGATTTGTTCTGCTGCCGCATCTGATATAATACTTTCTGCTTTGAAGAATTTCATGTGTAGCCAGAAGGAGGACCCACCCTTCTCATTTAGAGAGAAAAGAATTCTCAAAGCCTGCTTCCACTGGCAGCATCTTCAGGAAATCAAAGGCAGGTGAAAGAGCAATCTCTTGTTTGTCCTGAAATTGGTGTGGAGCAAGTCAGGCAGCAGGAATTAGAATTTGCTCGTTTACTCTGAGCAGAGTGTGGGAAAGCAGGAAGGGAGCAGTCATTGCAGAACAAATTTTTATTTTTCTTCTTTGCCCATGTCTCCCTCATGGAGAACCAAGGACCTTTCTCATCAGATAAGGTTACCTTGGAAAAGAGAGCACTAATCAGACACACCGACAGATCCAGTCTCAAAGGCAATTTAAAAGGCAGGAGTCAAACTGCAGGAGTGAACTGGACCTGCAAGACTGCAAAATGGGAAGACAGGAACTTTCCAAAGAGGAAATCCCAAAGACATTTTGAATAGTCAGCCAAAAAGCATCCACTGTGAATTCCCCACAGAGGAAAACCCCAAACAGGAAAGGTTTGCTTTTGGTACAGGGCTAGGAAACCAGTGCTACCATTTTATGGGAATTCAGGATTTCCTTCTGATGTGCACAAACTTTAGAACTCTAGAAAAAGAGGTACAAAGATTATTGTAGTTTAGAGCTTAAAGCTCAAAGCAACTAAATTTTTCTGTGTCCTGTTTTCTATTCTGCCTTACTTTTCCATCTTCAAATGGGAAGAATAAACAGCATTTTCCTTGCTTGCATGGCAGGGTGAAGACAGAATCACAGAATCATAGAATCACTAGGTTGGAAGAGACCTCTGAGATCACCGAGTCCAACCATGCCTGTCTCCTTACTAAACCATGTCCTTAAGAAACTCATCCACTCGTTTTTTAAACACCTAATACAGCTAATACACACAGGATGACCAGAGTGAGGGAGAACACGGGAAGTCTTCACAAGACAGGAGGAACACACCACACTGGGGAAATACGAAGGAACGCTGGCCAGCTTTGCCTGCTGAAACACAGCTCCATCACAAGCTCTTCCACCAAAGAGCACAACAGTCTCCAAGAAGGAAGAATGTTTCACTGGTCTCTTGTGAGGACAAACCAGAGACACCTGAGCTTTTCAAAGCTGGGGCAACAGATGCTGAATCTGAAGCCTCAGTTGGGCAGAGAAGCCAGGCGTTGTAGGTAAGACGCCAGGCGGACAAGTGCAGGCTGGTTCACAACCTGCATATCTTCAGGCTAGAAGAGTCTGTCTGAGAGATCCAGCCAGATTTCCCACATGGCACAGCACAGGGAACCTCACCCAACAACTGTACATCAAGTGCCTGTTGCCCAGGAAAGATATTCAGCCCCAACTTTAAAGGAAGGATTCCTAATTAGGCGTTCAGTTAAAAATGTGCAGCTTGCTTATGTCAGCACCAAAGAGCTGCTTCAAGACCTCTAACATTTCATAAAATATATACAGAGACAGATTCGAACTCAGCTGACAAATGTCACCCCCTCCCAGACACACCAACTGGAGAGACAAGCCTTCCTCTCTCTGGTCTAACAGGGTTGGCCAGCCTGAAAACCTTTTTAACTGACAGGTTACAGCAGGGACAGGCAGTGAAGGCTTCTCTGAACTACCTGCTCTGCAAACACCCATCTCCCACAGCCCTCCCTCCCTACCTGAAGAGAAGCAAATCTTTCCTGCTGTAAGCATAAAACAGCACTACTTTGAAAAACAAGTGACAGGGCAGCGACATTAGCACAACTCTCTGCTGGGACAATGGCAATGAAATGAGTCTTCACTCCCAGACACAGAAGTCTTACAAGCTGGATAAAATTCATCTTCCCCAGTTTTAGCCCACCAATGCCAATGAGTGTAGTCTAAAGGAGTCAGCTGCCTCTTGTCACAGCATGTAAGATTTCCAGCATTCTCACCCCACTGTAAAATAGCTATCCAAGATAGCATCTGCTGGAATCAAGCTGCTCAAGACTTCTGGGATGCGCATGAATCACCAGGTCAAAAATCCACCTGATGCTACAACCCTTCCACTTCACGCCCTGCTTGCAGTTCCTTAGTTACCACCAGAAAGGGAAACACCGGAAAGCTTGCATCTCACATCAGTCTGGAAGTGCCACCCAGCTCTGTGCAGCATCAACAAGCACCTGAGCAAAACTGGAGCGCTAGGGCCTCCATAAGCAAACAGGAAAGAAATATGGAGCAATGTGATCCCGAACCGTTGCTGTAACTTACAATGGGCTGTAGCTGCGCACCCGGGAGCATGAACTGCATCTGCTGAGCAAACATGGCTGCGGCTGTCTTCTGCTGGATCAGGTTGTTGCGTCCATTTATTTCAAGTTGTGTTTTTAAGTGTGGGGGAGGGTGGAGATATTTGCAGTTCTCTCGGGTACACCGGCCCTAAAAAACAGAATGAAACAGCAGTTCAGTGAATGTAACACTCAGGGCAGCCAGGAAAATTTAATTAAGGATTGTTTGGGTTACTGTAACAACACAATCATGGAGGAGGAGGCAGTTTGCTAGCTACTTTGCTGCTTCTATGATTTTTTTACAGCAGTGCAATGCCTAGGTGAAAAGAAGAGCAACATGACTTCTCCTGCAGTAACACTAACCAAATACTATCAAGCTAAACCCAAAAGTTAAGCTGCCTGATGCTAAAATGATGTAAAAAAAAAGGAAAAGTAACACAAACAGCAGTATTTTTGGATACTACAGTAACAAAAGTTCCAGAACAAGTTCCAAAACAAAAAATTCCCATTTTCTTGGGAACACCCAACACCAGACCACTTAATTGGCCCTGACAACCAGACAGCAAGAAACAAAACTGTCTTTCTCACTTCTCCAGCTGCACTGAGTAAAACATTAAAAGAAAGCTCAGTACAGCAGCACCTCTGGTCCTCACCACACACGTGCTGAGATGTTGAGAAAGAAGAATTGAAATGAGTTCATCCTTGTGCTTCCATTTGTTAAAACCCACATTTTTTTGCATCACTGAGTACTTCTCCCTCCCTGGAAACGTAAGCACTAGGGAAGCCAGTGGCTCCTAAAAAGAAAAGGACCACTGATGTTACAGATCACCTCAACTCAAAGGAGAACATCACTTTTATAGCACATCTCTAAACTGTGCCTTGCTTTAATAGCGTTTGCAAGTAGACATAGTCAAGAAAATACCAAGAAAATACCAACAGTCCACTGAACACAGAAAACTAATAACAAATTTAATCATTAAAAGTTCCTGAAAAACAGAGGTTTTTCCCCTCTTTCTCTGTATATTCCCTCCTCAAATAAACAGAGGCAGACAGAATAGAAGAAATATTTTACGCAATTTTGTGTAAATTCTATAAATAACTTTTGGTGAATCCTTCTGTAGCTGTTCAGAGCCTAACAAAAAAAGGCCAGGCCTGGGGACCACAGAGCTGTTGCATACAGATAACCAAGAACTGTTCCTGCAGTCAGTGAAGGAGCAAGACCTTCCATTACCCAGCCTGTCCCTGGCACTCTTGTCAATGGCCGCACACCAAGTTCTCAGTCTCAATATAATTAGGTTTTCTTTCAAAAAGGGGGCACACTGGCTGATCCCACATACCTGCTGCTGTCAGCAGGACTGCATGCAGCAGAGCTGTAACTCCATAACCAGGGCCACACAGGTACATCAGTGACACAGCACTGCACCCCAGGGTACAGGGCGGTGGAAAGCCCCTAGGATGAGCCCCTGCCTGCACCCACGATGCTCCCCTGGGGATTTTGAATACCTGTCACTACCTGCACAAATGTACAGGTGGAGTCACTAGACAGTCTGGGCACCACTGCACAAAGCCATTGCTGTGACCCACTGTAGGGGCTGCTTTTAAAACCCCAGCCAGGCTCCTTGGCATGAAGAGAGGAGCAGGTCCCTGGAGAGCAGCTGAAAATCTGCAAGCTTTTTGTGTGCTTTCCTCTGCCTCCTTTGCTGGTGGGGATAACGGCTTCACCAGGAAAAAGGCTGCGGAGCTCAGCTGCAGCATGAAAAGGGGCTGAATGATGGAATGCCAGGAGAAACAGGCTTCTCTCTTATTTGCTCCAAGGAGATTAGAATTATAGAAAACTCCTGCCTCCCTGTTGTTATTTGGAGGCAAATAATTAAATGCAAGAAGTGAAGGGTTAAACCCACTGGGACAGGAAACAACACTCCCAAATTTCAGCGGCCTGCCTTTGAGGAGTGAAACTCTGCCCTGCTCCTAGAAGAGCCTAGTGGCTCCCAACAACCCAACTCAAAAAGGCTTTTTAATGCTACTGTTTTGACTTCCCAGTGATCCAACAGCACCAGATGCGCAGTAGTGGGTTTGTTGCTCACACACCCTGCAGACATGAATCTTCATCACCAGACATGTTCTTACATCTGTGTGACGTGAGGGTAAAATGGCACCAGGCACCTGCTGGTGCTCAGAGGACCGAGCACCACTACCAGGTAAATAACTGCATTAATCTGGAAGGAGAAGACTCATCAACAGTAGATAGGTTTGGGCCATCCCTCTCGTAGTGGCATCTTCCCACCTGCATGGGCCCAGCTCCCTCCACAGTCCTTCCCATCACCTGGTATCCAAAAAGAGTTTGGCGCTCAGGCTCAGGGCATATCTGCAGCTTCCCACATCCACAGCTTCTGGGGGGCTGCTGCAGGCCAGAAGGAGACCCTGCAGAACAGGGGGTTGTTGATGTCCAAGCAGGTGCTCTATTCTAAGCTGCAGACTTCCAGGGCTTACACATCAGGCTTAGAAATTCCTCCTGGTTGAAACTTGGCCCAAGTGCTTTGCGTTGGGAAAACACTATTTGCTACCAAATTTGGAGTAAATCTGTGTAGATGTTTCTACACTGCAGGAATGGAGAAGATGAAAAAAAGAGCTACTGTTTTTGTAAACAATACTTACATGGCCTTCTTCAACTTGAAAAGGACTTTGCTATTTGAAGTGAAATTTTGCATGTCATTGATACCAGCCACCCCAGTTCCGTGTGAAGCTTTGTTCTACTTTTTTCTCAAAACACAGTTTGTTTAATTCCAACAGGGTGTTCTACAAACAGAATGTTTTTATTACCAACAAAAAAAAAGTACACAAAAAGCAAAAGGCCTTGCTCCTGCAGAGCCATGAGCAGAAACCAGTGCCCACAGAGCGCTGCTGGTACCAATGAGGGCACTCATTTGCAAGGAGCTGAGAGTTGCGTAGATGCTGCTGCAGAGCGAAGGCTGTAAAGGGCTGCCCGGCTGTCACTCAGGCCTTCTAGGGCTCCAGGAAAACTATATGAATCACCGCTGCACTCGGATTCAGCCTAGCTCCTCCTTGCCACCATTTCGATCCTGAGCATCATCAGCCACTGCATGGGCTGAGAAGCCACAGCTGAGCTGGACTGTCCTCTCCGACACCAGCATAGGTTCTTCATCTTTCAGAGAATGCATTTTAGGAACCGATGATGTGACTGTCAGCAACACAAAACATTCCCAGTTCAGACATCCAGCTACAAACACATTTTCAAGGTGTCTTGCTCTAAAGCAATGGGCATCTCTAGTATCCTTTGAACTCTAACCCTGGCAGGGCTGAGCCCTTCTGCTACACTTCTATCACAACACCCACAATTCTCAGTATTTCTCAGCAACACATGCACCTTCTTAAAGCCCAATTCCGGCTCTATGAAAGCCGCCAGAAGGACAAAGGAATTGCCATTATTCACTTCTGAGTACCAGATGCAACACAGCAGGGAAAACCAACAGGGAACTGGTAGCAAATCTGCTGTGTGGATACTGGGCTGGGGACAAATAAGGACAATTCCATTTCATACCTGGTTGGCCTAGGCACACAGTATGAGGAAATCCAACAAGGAGAGGCCTCAGTATCAGGTCCCTAAATTTCAGATGAGCATCTTTATGCTAAAGGGCACGTTTTTTCTGCAGTGACTAGCTGTGGCTCTGGCACACTGAATGCTCAGCACAGGGCACAGGACAGTCCCAGTGCCCTGCACTGAGACACTCTCCAAGGTGAAGCACCACACCAAAAAGCACCATCCTAGCACCTGGAGTGTGTAGTGGGATGTGCCAGGAAGGGGCACGGTGCTCAGGACTGACTTGTGTCAGCAAGCAGCATGCTGAGCACGCTGGGACCAGTGCAGCCATCCTGGTGTAACTGGAGGAGTTTGTTGTTGTTGACTCAGCCTGAATATTGACTCCGGGGAAGAAGCATTCCCAACCCATCCCGGGTGGCACATGAGCTTGCAGCCAGGGAATCACCACCCAGCAACAGACTCTGCTGCTGGCCTTGGTAACATGCTAAATATAACTGTATTTTCTGGCTCCTCACAAAGTGGAAGCAGTCTGAAGGACCATATTTGTCAGTTTTTTGCCAACTACAGCCAGGAGGTAAAAGCATATGGACCGCACTTCCCAAGGCTTGAAAAATGGATATCAAAAATAAATCATTAAAAGATTTTGTAAGAGTATCTTCTTCCCCTTTCTTCCCACATACTCCCCCATCCTTACAGTAGGCTGCTGGCATGTGATTGACTCTTGTGTTGCCAACTTAAGTCATGCTGTGATGGCGCATACTGTAAATGGCTGGCATCTGACACTAGCTAATGTGACAGCAGCTTGCAGTGCAACAAAGGCAGCTGTTTCGAGTGCAGCACTGATGGCAGCACACTTAAATCCAGTATAAAAACCTGCATTACACCTGGCTGTTTGGAGTCTGCTGGGCTGCACCTTGTCATCTGCATCCTAGCTTGGAGGGATGCACATGAGAGCATGCTGGGTACTGTACCAGGCTGGATGAACCTACCCTAAGCATGCTGCACAAATTCTCTGCTCGCTGGCTGCTGGAGCAAGCTGAACTGTGCTGCAGAAACAAGGCTTCCAGGACAAACCCAAGGCTTGCTCACATTTACACCAGTAATGCAGTTTGTTATGGTCTCTTTAATCCTGGACGCAAGCAAAGGGCTCCGTAGCAGACCCACATTTCCGGTTTTAATGACCACACTGTATGTCCTGTCAATCATCAGCAGTTCTCATGTGAAAATCTCTAAGCTAATGTTGCTTTTCACACATTAGAGTCTGCAGTGGGCTTGTGCCCCGACTGTGCTGTCTTTTTCACAGACACTGATGATATGTGCAATGACTGACAGCAAGAAGAATGAAAAGAGACCAGGCAGGAAAGGATTTCCATGTTTTGCACAAAACCAGGCACCAAAGCACAGCTTGTCTACATAACTTTTCCCTGCATGAAGCAGCAGATTTCCACCCCCCCAAGAACAACTCAGTGGGGAGGCACATTCAGAGACGTGCTGGCCCTGCTTACTCAGTGCCTGTCGCTCCAGCGCTGAGGCATGAAACACTCTCTGCTTTCCATCCCACTCAGCACATGCACACAGAGGCCTTATCCTGGCTGGGGATACTCACTCCTGCCAGAGCCTTGCATGGCTCTCGTATACACAATACAACCTCAGCCACCATGTTGTCTGCCCCTGCATCCAGAGGGCAGGCAGAGACCAGGCTGCACAACTGCCCACAAAGTGTCAATTTTCATGCAACAGAGGGAGGCACAAAGAGGGGAGCTCTGGGCTTCATCCTTGTGTCCATGCAGCACAGTTAAAATATATACTGAGTAGCACATGCTGCTCAGGGTCTACCCCTACTGCCATCTGCTCTTTATGAAAAGAGAGATACTGAGAAGCAGACTTGATATCTGGTAGTACCCAAGTTCAAGTCCTTCACCCACCCTATAGGGACTTGCAGCTTCAAAGTTACCTTTCCAGGAAAGCAAACCACCAGGGTGCTGGGAACATAGTCTATCCACCACCCCAGCTCAAGTGCTTGGTGCTCACTTTGATTTGTCCCCAAGCAATCTGCTCTTGTGCTGAGCAAGTGGCAAACTAGCTGGACTGCGTGGCCCATCCTGCCATCCCCAATGCTGCATCACGCTCCTCTTGCTGCACAGGCAGAGAGCTGTGCTGCAGGGGAGAAGAGAGATGGCTGTCCACCTTGCTGCTGGAGCAAACACCTTCTGCTTGGGCAAACAACATCAAAAAGCATGGAAATAGCATGTTTTCAACTGGGAAACAAAGGAGGCTGGAGTCGACAAGTCAGACGGATCATTAGTGAGTGTTACGTCTCACAGATAGGTGTTCACACAGCCAAGCTGTCACTCGCTATAGTTCAAAGCCTCACTCTGTACATACCTTATCTACAATTCCTTTCTACAGGCTAATGAAATGTTAAAAGTTATGCTGCCAACCGAGTCAGTGAGAAGTACAACCTTGCAACCTCCCTTGAACATTGACCCTGGCACAGTACATCAGATAACTTCTGCTTAATAGCAATGCTTTTCTCCTCACGGTGTTGGAGCAGCTCACTGTTACATAGAGGTTTTAGAGTGTAATTATGTACAAAGCACTCCTCGACTGTGTTCTTATGGAAAGCTCTCAGCCCACCTACAAGGATCCTAAAAAGCAGGTCTAGAAGGATAGAAAAGTGACACCTCACCCCTAGGCCTACACAGATCAACTTCGCCTATTTTCTTTGTACCTGTTACTTGCATATTTCCCAGACAAGGGACTCCAACACATCACTCTCTCTGCAGCTGTAAAGCCCTTCTTGATTCTCGACTGCAGTTTTGATCCTCCTGCAACCAAAAACCTAAAACTTGTCTTACCCCAGATGGCCAAAACAGGAATTATTCCCTTCCTCTTTGAGGAAGGGCCCACACTTAAAAGGCTGCAGTCGCATCTACCTCCCTTCCTCAAACCTGTCTGCTCTAGACTATGCAAATCACTTTCAACTTGGTGAGCAGGGTCTCCAAGCGTGCGTGCGTGTGTGTGTGTGCCCAAGCCATTGCGCTCCAGCTAACCACCTCACCGGTGCTGTGCTGCAAGGAAGACTTTTTCCACATGTCCTGTAGATGACACTGTTGCTTATACACCCCTGCATGACATTTTCTTTCCTTCTAACAGTGTAACATTTTTCATTAACTCTCAAAAAGCCTTTCCAGAACTACTGCCTACCCAGACAGGTTGCAACCTGTATCATCCGGCCAGCCAATTCACTTTAATGCAATATTTCTGACGGCTTTTATGGAATTCACATCCTTTTTCATGGACTGTTTTTCCAGCTTGTCAAGATTACCTGCAACTCCACATCTGGTTCTCTGAAGTGTCTGTTGTTTCTCCCATCTCAGAGCACCCTACAAATTTAACCAGTATACTCTCTCTATTCCATCATTTAAGTCATCAGAACAAACCAAACCAAAACTGAACAGTCTTCTCAAGCACATCCTTCCAGACTGCCACTAAACTCAGTTTTCCAAGTTGTTATGGGCTGTCACATTAAAGTTTCCCCTGTGCTTTGTTCCCTGTCTTGTTGGGAAACTGATTTGTACCACACTAATGCTACCACTCCACCATCCCTATCACTCCAAAACAATCCATCTCAAAGGCTTTCCAGTTCTACTGCTTTTTCTGCTTCTCTCTGGACACCTGTAGCGATGCTGGAGAGCTGATGCTCTGCACCCCTCCTGTGCCAGCACTCCTACTCACCATCAAGCATGCATTTGTACACAGGGTTGGCTACAAAGAAGCTGGTGATCTGAAGTTACAGCAATAAACGTGCAGCACAGGCAGTTGCTGACATTTTTCAAATGCAGCTGTAACATCCATTTACAGAGAGTTGAAAGACTGCTGTTATGGTGTGGATCCAGCTGTGAACAGATCATAGCTGAAAAGAAAACACAAAATGTATCTTCTAGTTAGCATTACCAGATGGCAATCAGCCTCAAAGGGAAGGGAAGCAATGTAGACTTCCCATCACACAGAAGTTTCAATTTCAGTGTGTGTGGATAAAAATGCTAGAGTTAAGGTTAATCTGGTAGTTTCCAGACAGCGATGATACAGACTCTGTGAAATGAATGTTCTAGCTAGGAATGAGTATGGTTCATGAATTGATAATTTGCTGAAAATAGGATTCAAACAGCCCATAAAAACACAAACTACAGTTTTGCAATGTCTCTAGGATGAGTTTGCCTAACTTCTTTGCACTTCCCATTTCTGGGTCCAAAGAGCCGCCTCCCTGAGCCTGTGCAGACAAATGAGAAGAAAACTGCCAAAACGATGCCAGGTGTTATTTTGGCCCAACTCAGCTTCCTTGCAGTCACTTGAGAAACTTCTTGGGATATGATGCTGTTCTGAATGATGATCCAAGCTGTGGTGGTTGCGTGTCAGCTCCGACCCTGGGCTGCTCAGGCAAACAAGGACATGTCTTTTGATTGGGTACAGAGGACAAGAATCAGACCTGCCTTTACACAGAGCTTCAGTGGAAAAAACTGAATATCTATTACAAGCTCCAAGGGCTACCAATGCTCCCAGCACTCTCACAGCAGCCCCAGCTTGTTGCTGAAACAGCAACTGAATTTCACGGCTTCAATGAATGTCAGGTCAAGCCCTTTCTGAACAACCCCAGACTTGATTTTGACTGAAATGCGTGAATCTTCATGTTTTGCATGATTTCAAATGAAAGCAAGTGACATACAGCAGCTACAACAAGAGTTTTGGGTCCTTTTGAACCGGGCTCAAAGCAAAGCTCAGTGGCATATGCAAGTGCAAGGCAGCTAGAAAGCCCTTGGAGCAAACCAAGCAGTTGTCCTGCGTTCACCCCGTTGATGAGAGGCTCATGCATTTTGCACAGTCCCAGTCTGCCCAGTTCTCCTCTCCCTACAGCTGTGGGGCAGAGCCAATCAGTAGGTAACAAGTAACTGTAGGTGTCTGGGCTTAAAAAAAAGTTATATTCCTCTGCAACTTTAAAAAAGCAGGTCAGACAAACACAGCCACTACAGTCCAGGTAGGGTCTAACTTGCTTCACATCTAGTGAGTGAGGAAAAATGCAGAAGGAAGTGGGAAGCAGAGACAGAAATCCCTAGCTCTAGGACATTGGCACTGCTCTTCAGCCTCCTCCTTTCATCCGTGTGACTGCTCTGCTGGGATATTTTTGCTTTGCAGGGAGATGGAAGAAAGGACAGGAGGAGGAAACACATCAGCATCATTTTTGCAAATGTATTCAGGTCCAGACAAAAGCTGCCAACAGCCAGCAAGAGGACTGCTGAACAAACACCGCCAGAGACCTGCAACACCTCCGCCTCTTTGTCATTCTGGCCTTTGTATATCAAAGCCATCATCTATCCCAGGCACAAACCAGAGCTGAAGAGTCTGTGCTCCTGTGTGCCACTGGCTTGGGGGAATATGCTGTGCTGGAGCCCTCTCCTCCACCACAGGACTGGGAAGGAAGCTGCCCCTTGCCACTATGCGCACAGCCACTGCAGCACGCGGCCAAGCTGACGGGGCTTTGGCCATCTATCTATGATACTGTTGGACAGGTCTCCGTACATAGGTATGATGTGAGGAACAGCAGCACTTTGCCCAAGCAGGCAACACGCTTCCCATCACGTGGCACAAACAGTGTGAGCAGCTGAACAGTTTCACCAGTATGTCAGAAAAACAGAAGTACATTGAGCACATCGCACTGCACTGCTTACATCAGGGTTAAGAGACAGTCATCAGATACAAAATGCTGGGAACAAATAGATGCACAGCATGGACAAATCCTTCTGCAGATGTCAATCCTTTCAAATAGTGTGTATAAAACGGCAAAGCACTTGGACATGGGGTTTCTCGAGATCAGATGCTCTCTGCTGGGATTCAAAGACGCTTATCTAGGACTCGCTTACGAAGACTGCAGCCTCAAAATGCTTGTCAAGCTTGTTTTTGTTACACAGCTCAAACCAGAGTAGGAGAGAAAAATAAAGCAGAGAGAGCAGCGTTTCTATGTCCTCATGTTCCTTTTTGGTATCACCTTAACCAGTGACAGTTACTCACAGCTGTTGCCAAGAACGTCAAACCACTGAACTGAGTAGGCAAAGGCAGCTCTGTAGAGAAAGGATGGCTCGTTAACATGGAGCTCAAGTATTTAAACAAGTACCATCACCCCACCATTTTCAAAAATTTTAATTAGAAACAGGGGGGGACATGAAACTACTGTATTCCAGCAGCCAGAGGCACCAGCCTGAACTCCCAAATCCTCATTCACCTGGCAATTAGGGAAGCCGAAAGCTGCTATGAGTGAAGTTTTACTTTTGCACGCTGCTGAATACAGCAGTGTTCTGCTGAATTTCCCCAGGACAGCACAAAGAGATCGTGGCTGTCCTGCTTTCACGCAGGATTTTCATTCCAAGCTGTTTGTTATACTTGAAGGTCCTTACAAACTCAGAGCAGTTATTTTGTTGGGGCAAAGCCCTGTAGCTCCTTCATTACATTTTTACATCTTGACAACTCTTTCCAGCTCTGTTCTCCTGCCAAGCTCTCTTCATTCAGGCCAATGGTATGCTCTGTTATGCTCAATGAAAAACGTGTATTGATTTTAACATTTTTGGTTTGTGGGACATTTTTGCTTGCTCCAAGCAATGGACAATGTTTACTAAGTCCAAAAAATATATATTAAAAAAGTACAGTACTGTCGCAGTATATTTATGAGTCGCAGAGCTACAGAGCAGAAAAACATGTTCATCTGAGAGATTACTACTTGCAATGAACAGCAATCTCATTTCAAAAAAGAAAAGAATAAAGACTTCAAAGCTCTTTTCTTTTGTATCCATTGATATATTTTGATCAGACTATGTTCTGTGAGCCAAATCAGTCTGTTAAAACCACATATCTGAAATGAGGTTAAACTAGCATAGAAGCATCATCAATTTAGAGTTCTGAACTGACCATTTTTAATGTCTTCCAAGTTTACTCCACTACTCTCCCAGGTTCAGGAATGTTAAAAGTACAATAAAATAGGTTTCTGTAACATAGTATCAAATACAGGCTCTCTCCAAGTGAAATAAGCTTTTACAGACATCCCTGGCCACAGACCTACTCAAGCAACTGATCGATAACAATTACAAAGGCAGGCATTTAGTACCCTGTAAAGAGAGCACGCTTAGGAGCATGTTTAGCCCTGGGATCACTGCATGTATTTAAAGCAGGATGCAAAGCAGGCGACATCCTGCAATATTAATATTCCTGTGGGTGAATGTTTCATTGTGGGACTAATTGTAAGAAAAGAAATCAAATCTACCTGGAAGGTAGAAACACTGGTGTGTCATTGATTTTTCTTCAGTAATACACTGCAAAAAACCCCACACCAGTTTCTGGAACAATATTGCACAAGTATTGTATTAAAAAAAAAAAATAAAAAAAAATCACAAAACCCCACAGAAAAACCAAACAAAATAAAACTTCTAATATGTCTTCCACCTTTCATTTCCCTCAGTTCTGTGCCTTCCAATTGGTATTACAGCAGGCCAGCTTTTGAAAATACCAAGTGTAGCTTCTCTTGTCCCTTAAACCACTTTTTCATTGCAAATCCCATAATCCAATTCTACAACTTTCACTGGCTGATTGAATCTGTCAAGGTCATATGGAAAGTTGATGCTTCTGACCTTCCTCTACCTACAGTGTCTGTTGAATATTACAATTGCAGCAGGCAAATCACACGTAGACAGAACCAACCAAAGTACATTAAAGCCCAGGAGAATAAATGTTAAAGCACTGTGTTCATGAATACAAATCTCAGATGCATGACCACCTCTCGCAGCCTTGCTTCTTGAGTTTACACAAGGGAGAAAGCAAACAGGGAAGCACAGAGATTGATAACTAAGTGTCTGACCCAAACCCTCCCTCCTGTTCTGCAGAGGGCAAAGCCACAGTCAGAAAACCTCATTCTCACTGCATTTTGGAAACCAAAATGAAATTGCAAAGAAAGAGATTTGAGGGTGGCTGGGTTTGCTGTTTTTTTTTTAAAAAAATAAAAAATAAAAAAAAATTGGCAGGCTATAACAATTTACCAACTGAGCATTAGCCCAATTTTTGTTTGTGTTGTTGCTTTTCTCAGAAAGCAACAGCTTAACGGGCACAAACAGATTCCTGGTTTTCAAAAAAATAATGAAAAAAAACTTCTTGAAAAAATTAACTCCATCTGGACTAACAATTCCCAGGGAGAATCTTCAGCATGGAAAAAAACCTCTGCAAGATGTGCTTCGGCTTCAGCTCCTGAGGGGCTGCCCAGTGGAAATGCAGGAGCGCCCTGAGTGGGGAAGGATGCTGAGGACTCCTTCTGGGGCACACCATGGCACTGCTATCCTGGCTTTCCACCCTTCAGCTGGAAACACCAAGAGATGTCAGAACGGGGCACGATAGTCCCTCTGTGCATTAGCTGAAACCACTGAAGAAGTGACTGCAGGGGAGCGGTCAAATGCAGTCGAAGGTGATGCCCTCGGCTGCCACTGTAAGCCAAGATTTGCTCCCAGATATCTGCCAGAGCCCAGGGGCTTGATGTTCCAAGGCAGAGGACACCTCTCTGCTCTTGACTAGAGTTGACCAACAGGAGAAAGGCAGAGAGCAAGGCCAGCTCACCCTGCCCCTGCCCCTGATGGCTGCCCACTGATCTCCCCAGCTCGTCTCCTACTCTCACTCCTCTCTGCCCCATTTCTTGGCTCCCTTCACTGCTTTCCATTCACCTCTTCCCTGCTGCACATCAAAGCCCTCCCCTCCAGCTACTTTCTCCTACAGTGGTGCCTCTCTGGCTACAGTTAGGTCCACCAAAGACCAAGCAGTGGCTTCATGCTCCTGTTACAGCCAGACATGCTGGGCAGGTTTGTGCACAGCAGTCCACCTCCCCTTTGCTCCAGGTTAGCGGAGAAGCTACCAGACCACCAGGAGAAGGGCTGACCATGTGTCAACAACTCCACATGGACCCCAGCCCTGGCCAAGCCTCCAATTTCACGACCATGGGTATGATGAACTTGCTGCTGATCAAAGTATTAAAGGTTCAGACACAAAAGGCACCTTTAAGGAGGCTCTTGCAGCCTGCTAAGCACAGTAGGACAGGGACCACGCATAGCACACAGGCCCTGGCTTTCAAAGAGGGCACCCAGGCCAAGCAACATTGAATCACAGCCCTTCTTCATCTAGGAGGCAGCAAGGCTTGAAGTAAGAGGAAGGAAGAAAAACAAAGGAAAAAAAAAAAAATCAAACAAAAAGAAAAAGAAGGCCTGCCTTGCCCAAGGCAAATATTCTACCTCGGTTACCTTTTGCAGACTGATCTATTTTAGTATGTTGCTTATTACAGCCAGTAACACATGCACATTTAAGTCACAGAGGGGATTTTTCTTTTAAGAAAACACCTTCAGAACTGCTCTTCAAGAAGTGCCTGGCACTAGAAGACAGATATGTGACTGACCTTTGCTACCATCTCAAGTGAAAGGGAGGTTAAGGCAGGGCAAGTGTTTGCTAGGACTTCAGCCCACGGAGCAGCATAGTAAAGTCACACAGGCAACAAGACAGGCCTTTTTCCATGGAGGCAAATATGATGGGCTTGCAATGCCAAAGACAGTGCACTGTCACCTCTATGGGTAAAAGGAGAACTTTGCAATAGCAGAGTTCTGCACTAAAACTGCAGTGAGACATATTTGCAGTTCACACGTGCTCTTGTTCCTCACTGCGCACTCACAAGTAATAAACTCTTCCCAGGACAAAAGTCAACAAGCAGGCTGCAAGGTAGCCTGCTCAAAGAAGCACTCTGCTCACCCTGCACTCCGTGCTGACCTACAGACCCAGAATTCAGAGTCACTATGTGATGTAGAGCTCAAAGACCCCCAAAACCTAGGAACTGTTCTGCTTTCTCCACACAGTGCTAGGAATGAGGATTAACAGATAATGCTTTTTGTAGAAACCATGATTTCAGATGCTGAAAGGTTAATTCCATGTAGCTGCTGATTAGATCTGTTCCCTCTCCTGTAACAAGAGCTGTAGGAGAGGACACCAAAAAGGTTGCACAGCCGTACTGGGTACATATATCCGGTTTCTCCTGCAGGATGAAACTTTTGCCCTGCCAGAAATCCTGACCTAAATTCTCCTCTAAGTGGCACTGGTATAAGCGCCAGAAGAGTTAAGAAAGGAATGTGTCGTGTGTGTGTGTGTGTGTGTGTGTGTTTCCATTCGTCTATCTGTCCCAGCAGACCAACAGGAATGGAATTGATCGGGGCTTTCATTTAATTTGCTTAGGTTTTTGGAGTTTGTGTTTTTAATAACTGCATGATTCACTTATTTAGGTTTGAGAGCACAAGAGAAAAACTGGGGGAGGTAGAAGCAATTACAGCATATTCACGTGGACGCAGCTTGCTTATTCAGGCTTCACTCACAAAAAGCAAACTGATCTAAGTACTGTAGGGGTTTTCTGCCCTTTCTGTATTACTGCTGTGCTTTCTGAACTCCTGCCCTCAACTCCTACTCCGAGCTGCTTATCCTTGTCCCAGTCACTGGTGCAGTACAGACCACCTGATGCTCAGCCTTTGGTACGCAAGGAGGAATGCAAGGACTAACTTTTAAAGGCTGTTTTTTATTAGAAAGCAGTCTCAACACCATGATTTCTTTTAGGCAGGCAGGCAGGCAGACACTGACCTCATGGATTCTGCTTCTGCCACTGACGAGAACTTCAGAGATAGCACAATCCTAAAAGGGCAACAAGAACCAGACTCTTCACTACCCTGACCGCGTACAGCCGCGACAAGTCAGCTGCAGTGCAAATATTCATTTGCTTTTAGGTGATATGAGCCCATACTGGATCAGGATAGGAGAGGTTTCTTCTGCAAGGAAGAGTGACCTTTCCTAAGGACATCTGCAGTCTCTCTGCCATGTGAGAGGAGACTGCAAAGAAGCTCCAGTGTCATTAGTGAGTCTGGAATGCAGCACAACCAGTGCCGATGACGTCAGCAAACACCCATCAGTGAACACCCGAACACCCAGCTGGAAAAAATGCTTTTACTTGCTTAAACCGAGACACATGGAATTTTGACAGGGCCCCGGCAGAAAGCCCTGCACAAACTTTTGTGCAAGTACCTCTGGTACAAAAAAGAAGGAATATTAAGGAAAGTGCTAATGCTTTTCCTCTGTCTGGGCTAAGCTCAGAAAGGATGTTTAAAATCATTCTCTGAAAATTAGCACCATCAAAACAATGAAAAAACTTCAGTGGTGTTTCTGTCCTAGCGAACGCAAGCTCTATTCTGAGTAAAGACTTCTAAAGATTTTACATTACTGTATACTTAGAGACACACAACAACAATGAAAATCCTCTTAATTCAATCTGCGCTTCACCACACAAGGCCACAGCGGGGGATTTTTGGCTGTGGAAATACAAATACTCATCAATGCTGCAGCTCAGGGTCCTGCTCTGATTACTATCTAAACACAGAATGAGACAGTCCCAGCCTGAAGAGTTTTCAGTCTAAATACACCAGACTTGGTGGTAAAAAAAACCAGGTGCTAAAAGAAACCTCAGCAACATGGAGACTGCATGCCAGCCACTCTGTGCTGGACTGATGCAGCTGCAGAGCTGCGGCTGCGATGCCCTTGATGCCTTCTGAGTGCCTGC
This sequence comes from Neomorphus geoffroyi, assembly GCA_033558235.1. Lineage (NCBI taxonomy): Eukaryota > Metazoa > Chordata > Aves > Cuculiformes > Neomorphidae > Neomorphus > Neomorphus geoffroyi. Next base: position 14,489,050 of record JAUMJM010000045.1, read on the forward strand.
CTCCTGGCAGCAGGCAGCCTGCCCTTCCCATCTCTGCAGCACTAGCTAAAAGCGATCCTGCCCATTTGCCTCTCAGCCCCCAAGGGACATTTTTCCCCCTCAACTTTCCTAGCTGGGGCACAGGAGCATTTTGAGTGGGCTCTGGTGACAGAAGCATGACACACAGAGCTGGCAGGGAGGCTGCGCTGGTGCTGGGGGGTAATCTATACCCTTCTGCAAATGTTAATCAAGCCAGCAGTGATGGGTGGCACTGGTCCTTGCCACATTCCCAAGCTTCCCTGTCCTGCAGGAGAGTGCCCTGGGGAGCTGTTCTGCTCCTCCCCAGAATCACCCCCACCTCCTTCCCTCTCAGTCTGTCCCTCACAGCTTGGTGAAGGTTTTAGACATCCCTGTCCTGCTTTTATCAGCCCTGACGGCTCTCCTGCTCGGAGTGCATCTGAGTCACTCAGCCTGCTCGCCTTGCTCCACCTCCCACCCTGCAACACGCCACAGAGGCTTTACAGGCAACACAACTGACACAGCAGGGAGTCAAAGTCTGTGGGGAGGTAAGCACAATGATTCCTTCTTCATCTCCAAGTGCACCAGATGCAATGAGAAATAAAAATGACTGCTGAAGCAACAGCAGAGGAAGAGGGCAAGAGACTTCCTGGGCTGCCTTATTCAGTCCCTGCAGACACCACACCTAGGGACAGGAACGGAGAGGAGAGCTGCAGGAAGGCTCAGGGACAAATAAGCCCGGAGGGGAGGAGGAACCAGAGCAGAAAGGAGAAACAGGGCATGAGGCTGCAAGTCTTGCACCATGGGAGCAAGATTTGGGAGGGTTCCTACAAAAAGCACCAGGTACATCTTCAATGCCTTCCCCTACAGCATTTGGGAAAGAGTGACATCCCCTCCAAAACCAGCTCTCTGTCTTGGAAATCCAGTTTTACGAAACAAGATATCCCCATGGGTAGGAAAGCACTTTCCTTCCCATGGTTGACCATGAACACCACCACCTCTGCCATAGCTGTCTGACCTTCCAATCCCTCCTAGAAGGCTCATCTACGAGTCTGGCTTTCAGCTCTCCATGGCCCTGGTTAGTCTGGCTTTCAGCTCTCCATGGCCCTGGCTACTCAAGCATGGGCTCAGATGTCCAACCCTACAAGGCTCTCATTTCTTCCTGCCAAACTCAACCAGTGCTCGGTGTCTACAGCACTCGAGAGCAGAGTCTAACTACTACACACAGCACAGTGCTGTATGAACCAAACATGCGGGACCAAGCATCACTTAACAGTGAGAAAGCAAGCTCTACTCACTCTTCGATCCTTCAGGAGCAGACTGCAAGAGGAAGAAACAGCAGTCAGCTGGATCGGCCAGGGTGGCTGGGATTACACACTGAGGGGTTTGGTGTTTGTTTTGTTTCTTTTTTTTTAAACTTTGCTCAGTTGTGCCTGGCCTCTTTATGGATTTAATCTCCATGTGACTGTTAGTACCACCAGCTATGCCCCTGCAGATAGTAAGGACTTAGGGAAGCACTGTCTAATGACAGCTGTGCTCGAGGCTGGTTGCAGCTCTGCGGTGTCTGTGCTGCCTCTGGCCATCTCCTCCACCTTAGTTAGGTACTCCATGCTTTTCCAACTGCCTCTCTGTTTGACAGCTATTTTTTCTCAATAAGCACCCAGAGCTGCTCACTCAAAGCAAAAGTAAAGAGACAAATATCCTTAAAGCAGCATAGTTTGGGCTAATCTCTTAAATCCTCCTCTGAACCCAGTGTGGGTATTGCCATGCAGAGACATGGCATCACTAATGCAACTCAGCTGATCCCAATACTCCTGTCTGTAACGGTTGTTTGGGGGCCTTTTTTGATACCTGTGTAGGAGAGACAAGCTAAAAGTAACTGCTGTGTTAAGGCAGAGCATGTTCAGAGGCATGATAAAACTCAGCGCACACCATTAATCAGCCCTATGGCTTGGCAACACCCTGTGATACCACACCTGGTCTGTAGGATTCCATTCTCAGGATTCTAATTAGAGCAGAATTTGTATCCACTTTTTAATAGCGCTCTGCACATCTACCTCAGTGCAGGATGGGGGCCAGGAGCATCCCCAGCACCCCTGCAGTAGGTGCACTGGGCTGAGTGGTGGGTCCTTCTACTGTTCAGCATTAAACATTCACATTCCAGTACAGTAAGAGAAAACTTCTCCTTCAGAGCACAGGCTGCAACCTTTCAAACAAGGTCAGACACCGACCTCCTCCCCCACTGCCAATGACCTTATTAGCACTGATCATGGATCTAATAATATCTCACATTGTAAGCAGGCCATCTGCTGTAACATTTCACTACAAACTTGGGGAATTGCTTGGTTTGAGTACATTCACATCCCAGCAAGCCAATTGTTCCCCCTCAGGAACACGCACCTTCGGCACAGCTTTAAGCTAAATGTTGTAGAAAAGCACTGCCAGCTCCCAGCTTTCCAGCTTGGAGCTCAAGTACAGAGAGGACAGGATAGAGCCGTGGCCAGGTGCTGGCTTCAGACAGAGGAGGTAAAAAAGCAGATTTAGAGGTTAAAAATCCATCATTCCAGCAACAACAGCCTCCCACTGTTGACGGTAGTGACAGCAAGCAACCATGTCACTGAAACCCAAAACCAAGGCCAAACACTAACCAGATGTTCAGAGTCAGAAGTAAACCATCAAGGCTGCTGAGAGCTGAGATCAGTGTTACTTTTATCCCATGTTCTTTCTACTGCATGGACATCAGAAAGATTTTATTATCCTAAGACTTAGCTATGGTTACGTTGAGTATTTTCACTGCCATTACAGGAGAGGGAGCTTTAGTAACAGACAGGCAGACTTGCTGAAGAAGTAACCATGTGTGATAGCTATTCATTTACAAGGAGACGGGGACTAAGATGCTTACTCAGTTAGGACATCTGTCTAAAACATCCAGAGTCTCGTTACTACAGTAGCTCAGCTCCACTCAGTCTTCAAAGGCATTTTCTTAGTACTGCTCCTATGAGGTCAAAAAGCGCAATTAGGCTCAGAGCGTGATGCTACAAAACTTTAAAGCAGCCTGCATCATTACAATGGTTTGAAAACTGGCTTTTCAAATCCTTGGCCTTTTCTCTAACCAAAAGGCCATGATTCAGACATGGCACCGGAGGCTATGTGGGGCAACGAAGAGGGTCAAGTGTCTGGTTCTCCGCTGTTTTATGAACCCCAACAACACAACATTAATAAGCCATATGTAAAACTGTGCCTGTGTGGAGCAACATACACCCAAGTGCCTCAAAGCATTTATTTTAACACTAGCATAACAATATTTATAGGGGTAGATTTTCAAAGAGCTCAGCTCCTCACTTAGAAATCTAATCACTTATTTAAATGCTCTGTGGGAGATGTCAGATGATGGGCTCTCTAGAAAGCCTGGCACATCTTGTTTATATTTGTTTTAAAGCTTCCAAATAGCTCAATTACATAAATGCATGTTACTGCACCCTCCATCAGAGGGGTGAATCAAGTGGCAGAAAGCTATTGTCAGCAAAGGGATTACATCAAACTGCTGCTATGCTGCTGAAGAAATCCACCAGCTCCACAGGCTTGTTCAGAGTCCCTCTCCTTAAAGGCATCTTCCACTGCCTTTCCTTCAGCTGGCTTTGCTGGGCTAATACAATCATGAGCAGCAGAAGTAGCTAGGCAGTTTCACCGACACAACAGCAAGACAGGACATTATGGCAAAGTGTGGTTCCATGTTTGGAGGCGCAGGGACTCGCAGGTTTGGGGCACCTATTTGAATCCCACTGTTAGCTACTGCTATAGATCAGAGACGGAACCTATAAAGCTTGAACTTCCTTCTCCATAGGGATATGGCAGCGCCACGGCTTGCTGCATGGCACCCACTGAGGTATCAGAGCTTACTGTACAAACATACAAGTCTTCATACTCCCCTGGCCAACTTCTGACTCACAGCCATGCAAGAGCAGTTGCCACAGCACACTAGGTGGGCTTCAGCTTCCCATCACCCTTGCCCCCAGTGCCCCTGGGGCTTGCAGAGCACTGCACTGCATTTACACTGTGTCACAGGCACAGAGCTTGTGCTTGTAGACCCCAAGACTGCGAACTCCAAGTGCGTGCACTGAGAACATGCAAAGAAACTCCCCCAAACTGGAAAGTCAAAGGTGGCAAAGGAAACGACCACAAGCAGTTCTCCTCTTTGGAGACTGGCTGAGAAGACCATTTCCCTCTCTCAAAACCTGATGAAACAGCACATTTCAGCACAAGGAGTGCTTTGCTGCCCACAGGAATTCTACAGTGCTTAAAATCAGGCTTAAGCGTTTTGCAGAACTGGAACATCAATCTGGAGGGTTTTGCCCTTAAAAAAGGAAAGGAAGCCTCAGGAGCAGAAGATGGCATGCCATGGCCTGTGCAACCCTGCAATATGTCCATAAAAGGTTTCAAAATGTATCTGCTTAAGTGCACACAGCAGCTCAGAAGGGTTTAGAGTCACATCCCAAAAGAATTTCTCTCCTGCTTTTTTAGGCAAGTGTGAGCAGCAGTCAGCACTTTACCATCATCTTTCCAAACAGAAAACCAAGGTTACTCTTGGCTGACATTAATAATGTAAATGCTTCTGTCTTTATCCTTTGGGGATGGTGGTTGGCTCATGCCACAGGGAGAAGACTGGGGCAATGTGAGCTGCAGAGTGGAGTGGAGGCGCTCCACTGCCAGGGGTGGCAGGCAAATCCCACTGCTGACTTTGCTTGGCCTGTCTCCTTGAAGATGTCTCCAAAGTGTGGTCTCAAAACAGATTTGTGGCCACAGCTCTGCTTTCCAACATGTTCAAGGGAAAATGCACACAAGTTTGAGGCCCAAGGAAAAGCTGTAATGCATTCATTAGTTGCAGGAAGAAAGAAAAGAACAGTGGTTCTGTGCTTGCTCCCGGCACTGGGAGTGCCTACCAACGTGCCAGCCTCCTGCCTCACTTCTGCCACCCTCTTAAACCTGACCCAGGGACACTTCACATGACACTGGCACCCCCAAACACTGTGTGTTAACTACTGCTACTGCAAGCGCCACACCAATAGTGCTGGAGGGCACTTCCTCTTCAGACAGCTCCCTGCAAATTTCCTCACAGGCTCTTAACATCCACCTCTGTACTGATGGCAGCAACCTCTGTAATAATCGGCTGGCAGTTTGACATTGTGGCCCCTCCAGCCCGTATCTCCAGGAGTTCCCAAGAAGCCCTCTATGCTTGGATGAGATTCACTTCTCCAGGTTTCCATCAGAGCCACATAGTACTCCCAGGACACCCTCCACTCTTCGAGCAATGAGCTAAGAAGCGAGTACTCCTCCAGGGTGGCACCAAAATCAGACTGTGCACCAGGAAACCTATGGACATCCCATCTTTCTTGCCATGTTACCCCTGAACAACACCAGAAGGACTCAATGAAGACAAGGACTGGGTCAACCCCCTCTCACTCCACAGCATGCCTCAAGAATCACCTGCTGGCTTTAAAACACAGACAAGGAATTCCTGCCAAGGGCTCTACCTTACATTTTTGCAAATGGCTGCAACGAGTAAGACCTTCTGGTCCATTGCTATCCTCTCAGCAGAGTCACCAGGTAACACTAGTCTATTTCCACTTACACTCATTCATCACCCAGCACCTCCACACAGAGCCAGGGCCAAGGGGATTTCAGCTCAGACACTGGACTTCGTGTTCAGCATCTAAGGCACTGTCCTCTTGCCAACCCTGCTGTAGAGGCAGCAACCTGTGACAGAGAAGCAAAGCAACAGCTCAGGGCAGCAACCTTTTAAACCACAACAGCAAGATGCACTAGTGCTCATCTGTCAAGGTTCAGCTGTCAAAAAGGGACAGATGTATTTTGATCCAGAAAGCCGAACATGCGTAGGGAGGCTGCACACCATCTAAGTAATGAGCCTGGCCCCAGAGAGCATCTGCAGTCCAGATACCAGGGCAGGCCTGGGAGATGCTCAGCCACAGGCACCACCAGGTGATCTTCTCCATCACCAGTCTCCATTCCACAGCTGTGCCAGAAACCTTCTGCAGACATTGAAGAGTGTATACAGCACATGTGCCAACTAAATTAAGCTGTCAAAACACGGAGCTTGTTGTAACCTACAGACAAGAAAGGATCCGGCCTATTTTTTTTCCCATAAGCACTCCTATTCTCTTTGAAGGACCACTCTACTTTGAGAGAAATACAATAGCAATAGTTCTTCTAAATAAAACTGAGTCTAAACACATTTTTCCCCGCTTGCAGATGTTTGATTCAATAGTTCTAAAAAGCACCTATGATGTGCCGTAAGACATGCTATCCAGACAAGGCAGAATGCTGCTGCAAGTCTGCTTCTCATCATCAAATGCTGCCGGTACACAGGTTAAGTGCTAATGACCAACGGAAAAGTAAATGTTTCTCAAAAAGGTGACCTGGCTCAACATGGTACATCTGGTTTATCTGCATCTCCATTACACTGAGCTGAGACATGCAGTCAGAGTGTCTCCAAAAATATCTCTATCACTTTGTTTGCTTTTTTCTTCCTCTGTAACAGTGCAAACCATATGCTAAGTTTAGTGGGTATTTTTAGTTGTTTCCTACTCAGGATTTTATTTAAATTTTAAAAAAATAGATTTGATTGCAAACCAGTAGCAGTCAGAAACAGTTTCAGTTAAGTCAGCATAAAACAGGTACAAATTAACATTAAAACTCTAAGAAACAACCTCAGGTACACTGGTTTCAAGATCACATGGTATGTTTATTGCCCGAGCACTGTGAACGTTTTACATTGCTGTGGAACTTTGACTACTATTAACAAATAATAACAATTCTTTTAGAAAATAAGCAATTTAGACAAAACTGTATTTTTAACTACCGGGTTTATGCCTGTTCACAGACAACTTTCCTTTTTTTAATATAGAAGAGAACTGCTTTGAAACACACAACAGTTTAACCATGTTTTTTAAATTAAGACCTCCCAAAGTCAAAATTCACACCCCTGAAGTTTTCACCACTCTGTTTCTGTCCTTCAAAACGTTCCTCAAAACTTTGATTTGCATACAGAAGCATCTACATTCATGAAGCAAATTAAAAAAAAATACCACTACCACAACCCACAAAGTAGAGCTTGTAATTATTTCTAAACCATGAGTCTGTAGTGCAGATACCCAAACTGTGAGCAGTACAAATCCAAGCCTCTGAACAACTGGTGAGCATTACCTGTACTTTTTTACATAATGCATCCCTATCTCCTAATAGCCATCTCTCTGCTTAATTAGCGTTTCTAGTGACCAGACAAGGTGCTTTTTTCCCTTCCTGACATCTTTAGAAACCGAAGAACACAACTAATGATGTGCTGGCCAGGGAATTAAGAAGCAGACAGGCTCATACCACGCCCGCCTGATCCAGCCTGAATAGGAAGGTTAATAACTTGATGAGCGCTTGTAGACAGCCCACCCCGGTGTTCAACCAGCCTTTGTGCGAGCTGCCACGAGCCAGCAATCCACGTCCTGACCCTTGCAGGGGTGCAAGCCAAGCCCGGCAGAAAAGCCAATGAATGAACGCAAAGGCCATCTGGGTTTACAGCGATGACAGTCTGCTCCTCTCCTCTACCACAGGACCTGCCTAGTAGGTACCACAGAACATCACCCACTGCCCAGCAGCCCCTGTGGGCACTTGTGGCAGGGGAGGCACAGTGACCAACCACCACAGGCTTGCCCTTCCATTCAAACAAATTAATTCAGACATCACCACTCTTCCAGAATAACAAGAAGGGAAGCATGAGTACAGAGCTAGAGCTTTCTTGGCATGCGATTCAAATCTTTGAACAGCTTCTCACAAGGAACTATTTTTAAGTTTCGTATCAATCTGCTTGAGAAAGGTTCTTTCTGCTGCCTATAAATGCGCAAACTTGCCTCTCGAAGAATCATGGCTCAGGACAGTAAGATCCAGCCCTGCACTTGCAACCTAACCAAGACTCAGTATTTCATGGCCAAAGCACTGCACAACCATGCAAAGATCCTGCAGAGCATGCCCTGGTGAACCCCATCCAAGCATCAGCAAAGCCTCCCATTACCTTTAGGAGTCCTGTGTGTTCTTCACAAGCTTACAGGTAGCACATGTTCACCCATGAAACAACCCACACTGAGGCAGGCTGGAAGCATTACAGCTCTTACGGCTGCAACAGAGGCAGAGCTGCTATAGGAGATGGAGGAAAAAAAGGAGAAAAAAGGGAGATGCACTAAGCGTACAGATTATGCTGTGCGTGACCTGAGCAGCGAGGTGAAACCTTTGTATGCTGGGTTATCAGAAGTTCCTGTATGAAGGCATTGTTCAGGCTTAAGAGGTCTGTGAGAAAAAAACAAGCAACCGCACTACACAATGGATGCAGATAAGCAACCTCTGAACAAAGCCCTGGGTGACTGCAAAGACAACGGGAAAACTTATTAGCTGCTAGCATCCTATATCCTGTCTCTAATAAAGCAAAGCAGATGTTCTGCTAACGCATGGCGTGAAAAGATGAAAAGAAGTAAGCAGTTATGGAGCTCTCAGGAGAGAGGGTCAGTGTTCAACAGCTGTCAGAGGGAAGCACACAATGAAGTTCACAGGATGGGCATGAAAAGCCACATCTTAACACATCTCAGAATGTAACATCTCTCTTCACCAGTACCAGAGGCCACTGTTACGACCATAAGCCCATCGATAAGCCCCGATTGCAAACCGGGCTATGCAAACCCAGCTCCAGCCCAAGAACAAAAAGACGACTGTTTGAGAGTTTAGTCACCAGGGTGTTTATCTCCATTGGGAAACACACAGTCTACACACGCACACAGGTCTTGTGGCACTGGGGACTGCACCTCTCCATGGCACAGCAGAATCAGGGCTCTGCCCAGTGAGAGCTACCAGAGCTGTGGGGCTGGAGGAACAAAGTGATCCAAGACCACTTCTTGCTGGAGAAGTGGGGTGCAGAAGCAGCCCTATCATCAACCCTTGGCCAAGTGCTCTGCACCGACCAACCTCTCTCCTCCCAGTGTACTTCCCAAAGGCAGGGTTTGAACCCCAGCTGCCCATACACTTGGTCCTGCACATTTCTCAGCCCCAGTTGTGCAGAGAAGGGCCAGCACAGAGAGCCTGGGCATGCTGCAGATGCTGCACCCCAGTCAGCACATGTGGGGAAGCATCACCCACCAGCTGACAATGGACTACAGCGCAGCTCAGAGCCAGCCCAAGTTGGGTGGCTGCATAGGTGACACCTCCCCAGGATGCTGCAAACACCAGGCAAGGTCTGTAAGGGGCATAGTACTAACATGGCATGACATCACTCCTTTCAGTTCACAAATAAATGCAATAAAACATAAACATATTAATCTAATCTCTTCATTCAAATTATCTCCACTGCCACTGGCTACAATTCAAAAGTTTGAAGGGCATAAAGAACATGACTTTTTTTCCCCTCTGATAAAAATACTTTTGTCTCTCACTGTCAGCAAACCAGCAATGTAAATTAACATTTGAAAGTCACTAAGAGTCATGGCATATAATCATATTAAAAAAGAGCAAAATCGAATGCAAATAGGAAGCTTGAACTTCTTGGTAAAACGGAGCAGAAGTGAAAATAAGAAGCTGCAAACAGTAATAAAATGGGTACCCTACTGTTAGATCAGATCCAGCCCCAGTCTGAACCTGTGCACACATAATTCCACCAGTTCTGTTACTCATTATGTTCATAAAAATAAACCGAAATCTTCTCAAGCAACAGCTGAAGTTCAAGGGGAAACTTTAAAGCTTGTTAAATTTGCTAGATTCCTCCTAGAAACTCATCCAGGTTAATTACTCTGATCAAAATATTAAAAGTAATGTCAAGAGTTCTCAAAAGCAATCAGTTATCCACATTATCTCAGGGGTTTTACCATTCTATTTAAAACACCTCTGAGGAGCCACACTTTGCAAAAAAAAAAAAAAAAAAAGTGAATGTTCCTTTCCTGATAACTGTGGTGAAGCAACCTCAGAGATGTCCATCTCCCCTTCTGTGAGCCCACATCCCCATCCCGACTCAGATCTCAGGTATTCAGTAAATTTTGAAAGACTCAGAGCTCCAACAGTGCCAAGAAACCAAGAGCCATTCACTGCCTGCAAAATCGACTCTGCAAAGATAAGCACTAGCGAAAAGGCTCAGCTGTAACTCAGACAGGCCTAGCAGAGCTATCGTGTTTGCATGTGCCTTGCAGAAATCATTTTCCCAACACTGATTTTTCTGGGAGTGCTGCTCTCCAAATATTTTGGCTGCTCCTCATCTACAGGACAGCATTAGAGTGCATCTACAACTCTGTCTCCAGGAAATACGCATAAAGCTGATTCATTATCTTAAAATGCTGCTTTCATTTCTGCTCATTAAAAGCACATTTCAGATCCCTGCACTGAACGTGCAGCCAATGTGCTCTGGACACAAATTAAAACAGTGGGTTTCAGTTCTCTACTTTTCTCATTTCAGTTTCATTTGCTGTCCATGAAGCGTATTCTCCATTTTGAGGACAGCTATATCATACCATCGGAAAACACTCTGGATAATATCCTTTCTCTCTCTGTGATGCCTGGCACTCCAGGCAATTGCACTTGATGTCAGACCCAACCTAGATTTCAGGAGTTACATCCTGTGCCAGCAGCATCCTCCCTGCAGAAACAGAGCAATAAACAGTTGTTCTGCACATCCCACACCCCGGCATGCCGAGCCATTCAGAACAGAAGGAAAAGCAAGTGAGCTTAGGTAATGTATGCGTTAAGACAGTCCTCACCTTTAGGGAGTCAAAGCAGGCAATAACTCGACCATTTTCCACATGGCAACTCCGTGACGGATGGGCGAACTTGCACTCTGCATCAGACCGAGAACAAGTACCTCTCTGGAACTCTCGACACACTTCTAACGTCAGCCATTTTGTATCACGAACCAGGGAAACGTTTACAGCCATATTAAAAAACAAAAATTAAAATGCAAGCAATCGCACCCTTCTTCAGGGCAATATTTACTGCTGATCTTTTTTTTCTTCTCTTTTTTTTAAAAAAAGGGTAAAAAAGTGAATTCAAGTTAAACGTGAAGAAATAACTAACTTGTTGCTTTGGTAGAACTCCTATTCATCAGCACTTAGGTTTTCATTTAAGTCAAATCGTGTTTGTTTAAACAAGAATTAAACATAAAGCCAATCATAAAATAGAAATCTTATCAGAACAACTGAAAATCAAATTAGAGGCCAGCTCCTAAAAGTGCAATTGTAGAAGTTAAAATATAAGTGTTATATTTTGTGCCACTGCCGAGGTTACTTGCAAATAACTGGCAGACTTTCAAAAGAATTCTGTGCTCTCCAGTTAATGGTTTCAATTATTCTTGCAAAAAGCATATGCTGCTGGCAGCACTTCAGTTTGTGGAATGGTCTCAGTCCTTGGGGAGAAAACTTCTTTTTTTTTTTTTCCTTCTATTTCTTGCTTCTAAAAATTATGGTTCGTGAGCATCAAAACGAGCAAAAATATGTCGGGTGGTTTTTTTTCTTCCTTTCTTTCTTTCTTTTCCTTTAAATTTTTGCTACATACTCGGGGAAGGAAAAAGAAAAATAAAATGGCTGAGCAAACTGCGTGAAAAAGGGGAGAAAAACCAAAGCCGGGGCGAGGCTGGAGGAGCCGCCTGAGGGCACGGACCGCGAGCAGCGCCGGATTAGAGAGGGGCGAGGGGCAGAGAGGCAGCCCTAGACAGAAATCCAAGCAGCGGTGGCTTCAGGAAAGGCACTTTTCAGCAACCTGCGGGGGAGAAGAGAAACACAGTCAGGCGGGAGCCGAGGGCCGCCCCCGCTCAGGCGGGCACGGGGCTGCCCGGCCCCCAGCGCTGCAGCGCGGCCCCGGCAGCCATTGTGGAGACCAGGGGCACCGGCCGCGCTGCGCATGGGAGGCGGCGCCGGCCAATGGCGGCCACCGTTACAGCAGCAGAGCCGGGCAGCCGGCCAATGAGAGCGTGCGTTTCACAGCGCCAGGGACTGGCAGGAGCCCGGGTCTGTGCCTGCCGCACGGCAAAGCGGCTCCGCTGCCCCGGCCCCACTGTTCTACCCCGGCTCTGTCCCCCGGCCCCACAGGCTCTGCCTCACAGCTCTGCCCCTCTGGCTCCACAAGCTCTGCCCCACGATGCCCCCCTGGCCACCCCAGCCCCTGCCGCGCAGAGTGGGCTGCATCCACTCAGCAGCCTTCCCAGACTGAGGAGCTAGATTTCTGTTTTTCAGCCTTTTTCAGCTTTTTTTAATCCTCGTTTTTAACCTCTACTATGAGAACGGGTCGGGAGAGTGGCGTTTGTTCAGACTGGAGGAGAGAAGGCTCTGGGGAGGCCTCACAGCAGCTTCCCAGTACCTGAAAGGGCTACAGGAAAGCTGGGTAGGGGCTCTTTACAAAGGCCTGGAGCAACAGAAGGAGGGAGAACGGCTTTAAATTGGAAGGGGCAGGTGTAGATGAGACATTAGGAAGAAATTCTTCACAATAAGGGTGGTGAGGCACTGGCACAGGTTGCCCAGGTAAGGTATGGATGCCCCGTCCCTGGAGGTGTTCAAGGCCAGGCTGGGTGGGCCCTTGAGCAGCCTGGGCTGGTGGGAGGTGTCCCTGCCCATGGCCAGGGGCGTTGGAACTGGATGATCTTTAAGGTCCTCTTCCAACCCAAACCATTCTATGATTCTATGATTCATTAACAACCTCCCCTCCCTTTTCCTGTAGGAAATGTTCAGGCAGGAAGAGCAGCTGGTAGCTTTCTTGTACACAGAAATGGAGGTGCTGCCACAGCTCAGCCCCACGACTGCTTCACGTTTTCACGGTGTTTTATTAAGCTCAGCACCGGCTGCAGCTCAGGATGGCACATGAAGACAAATGATTGCTTCACAGCTACTACTCTATGGATTCAGAGCCTACAAACCTAAAAGCAAACCCACAAGGAAAACCTAAGCCATACACACGGAAAAAATTAACTCATTGCTCACAGCTGTAGTTTTCCACCAGGCTAAAGGCAACTCGAATTACTCTGACTCCAGCAACACATTATACAACAAAAAACTTTCGTTGCATTCCTATTCAAGGCTTCCTTGGCATCCACTAAAATGTTAAGCCATCCCTGGAGTTTCCCACTCTAATATTAACTGTACCAATACTGGCTGATAGGATTGTGCTGTTTCCAAGTGCCCAAAATCGAGCCCTTTATCTTTGTAAAGTACAGCTGCCCAGTTTTACAAACACTTGACAGGCGCGGGATGTTGCTCATGTGACTGCTATTAAGACTTCAAGCTTTCGCATGAGAAGAGCCTTCAACTACAAGAAAAGGAAGCTTAAATTCCTCTTCCATTATTAGTGTGTTATTGCAATTACACTGATCAGTAACTGAAGCCTACTGGAGCTGGAACAGTCAAACAATGCTACCAAGGAAGAAGTGTGGGAAGAGGCTGTCAGCAGCAGCAGGGGGTGGGGCTCAGAGGCTGCTTGATTCACAGATCAAATTATTTCACATTAAAAAAACTACCTTCATTAAACCTACATTGTAAGTATCTTCTAGGCTAATCAGAGTCAAGTTCTTAACAAAAGCTTGCCAGATCCTTGCAATCCAGCTTGCAGCATCAGCACAAAGGTTAGTAAGGCCCATGCTTCTGGAAGGACCTTTGAATTTCCGCACATCAGGTGGGGAACAGAGACTGCAAACATCAGGTTTACTAAGTATGTTTTAAACTTCAAAGGGAAGGGAAAAAGGCACATCTAGCCATGCTTGTGTCTTCTGGGTTTTGTAAGGAACTGAGAGGCTCTAAATCATTTCCAATTTTGCAAACAGGGCAAATTTATACAGGAATCCCATTCACTGACGTCTGGGCTTCTTGTCCACATGAGCTCAGCAAGCAGGAAAAGATGTATGGAAACCTTCTGCAGGGAGCTAGGGACTGGCTGGGTGCAGCTCTTAAAAACGAGCTAGAACAGGTCAGATATGGGTGGGGATTAGAAAGAATGCTCTCTCGGAAGCTGCTCTGAGCAGACTGAAGCACAACCATCTTGTGGATTAAATGGCTATTCCACAGCTTTAGACTCCCCAGGGAAGCAAAGGTCTGTTACTGTCTGAATATGGCAAGTCTGAACTTAAACCAGTCACACCAGTGTACACAGTAACCAACAGTGTAGTAACATCTGCCACTTCCCAGCCCTTCTACCCTGAGATATCTCACAGAACGTAACAAATCAAACCATCATCTTGCTCTCACCCATGTAGCTCAGCAGTACACACAAACTAACACACCTGCACTAAGTTGCTCAGTTCTCAAGATGAAGGGAATCACGTTAATGGAAGAAAAATCAAAGCAATACTACAAAACATTAAACTACAAATATCAAGACATTCAGATACATTTAACATAGTTGATATTTCTTCATTTACAGCTCTTAAAGGGGAAAAAACCAAGCAGAAATCTCTGAGGAAATACTTGCCAATATCCTGCTGATGGAAACTGAGACCACTGCCCCACATTCTGCAGAAGGGCACACTCATTTGTTTAACATGCAGAGCGAGACACAAAGAATATTCTGTGCTATGGAAACAACCAGCTTTCTTGCAGAAGGACAGACTAGAACCTCAGAACCTGGAACTGAGGCTCCTGTAATGGAGGAGTCAAATAAATGAACAGATTTTTTTATACAGGGGCCTCCATTCTGCAGCCTGTGTGCCAACTAGCAGAGCACAGCAGCACACACTGCCCCATCACTTGTTTGCTGTGCACTCAGGAAAGCACTTAAGCACATGCTTAACTGTGAGCATGCCGACAATCTAACTGAAAAGAAGAAAACCTGAAGTATGTACTTAAGTGCTTTGCTGAATCAGGGCCTAAATAAATGAATCTGCTTCACAGGTTTATCAGGGCTGGGAGGCCAGCAAGCATAGGCAACAGTCACAGCATTTTGGCTTACATGTCACAGCCCAGAGGAGCACAAATTTGGCTTTTCTGCAACTCAACAAATACAGTTCTGTCAATGTTTGGATTGCTGCAAATTCCCTGTCCATGTGGCCACAAGGAAAGTTGAAAACACGTGCACACAGGATTGACATCACACCAAGAACTGTACCACTGCTGCAGCAAGGCTCCCACGCACACTGCCCAGGATAACAGACATCAGACAGGAACCCGCCACTGGCACTATAAAGCTTCAGTTCTCCATGTTTCAGCTCCTGAAAGCAAACAACTATAACTGTTCTTACCACCATGCATCCTTACAATTCCCTTGTATTACCCTTTTGTGGGGGGGTGGAACTGACATTTTATTCACTTCGTTCTCTAACTTATTTCAAATGGGAAGAATAAAAAGCCTCCATGCCAAAACCAATAGACAAGGATAAAAAGTAGCTCCAGAAAACACAGGCTTTGTTAGCATGCAGGAAATACAACAAAGGGTAGGTGCTGCCTTTTGAACCCTTCTCAGCAAGCCAGATCCTTCTGGCAGAGCTCATCTCTGCTACCAGATGGGTCAATCTTGTTTCAATGGCAGAAGCATCAAAGCTGGAGAAAGCAGCAGAGCAGAGAAAAGCCTGTGGCCTTTTACCCCTGTAAAGAAACTATAATATCCTTGGAACCCCTGCTTCAGGGCCACTTGCCAGGCCAGGCTCTAATTGCCTGAGAGGCAGGAGGACAGAGCTTGCTCCAGATGTCAGAGCTAGCCTTACAGCTACCTAAGTGAATGGGAACAAGGGTAGTCTGAAGAGCAAAGGTCACACCAGGGCTCGCCTCTGGTGGGACTGAGACGCTCTTGTCACTTGAGGTAAAGCGAGGACGAGCATATTCACTTAACGCTTGAATTCCTCCTGCTTTCCATGAAACTGATCCCCTTCCACTGACATTCCCCCATGGATGTCAACTCGTGAGGACGCTTCCTGACAGCTGAGTTCAGAGATGGTAATTTATGTGACAGGGCAGTTTCAAGCAGCTCCCAAGTGTAAATGATGCTATTTAAAAGACTTTTCTTTTTTTTTTTTTTTTAATAAGAAAAAGATGATTCAGTAGAAGCAGCAAGGTGGGTTCCTTATTTATTGTTCCTCAAGCATTTCCAGGTCACAACTGCTCAGATGAGAAGCAAAAGTGTGGTTGCCCTAACTGACTGTCCTGGTGAGTGATAACAGCAGCTATTCCCCTTCACCTGAACAGGGACAGCGTGGGCAGTGAGGGGACACTATAGCTTTCCTAAAGTTGTGTTCCAGTCAAGTCATTACTGTAGCATATGGGATGCTGTCCATGCTCCTCCCCTGAACATCCTAGAGGCACAGCAATGGAGAAACTATGCTGTGAAGCTTGCAAAATTCAGCCCTCAAATCTTTCATAAATTCTACTACAACTTACATCCCACCCCTGAACTCTTTATGTTCTCCAAGTGTCTAGATATTGTCAAAGCCAGAAGAGACGTTTTTATTTTTATTTCCTTTTGTCAAAGCACTAAATTCAGCACAAATGATGCCCTTGCTCATCAGTCCTTGCACCTTTGAGGAACCTTGGCTATTCATTGCACCTTAATGGGTACCGAAAAGCTTGGTGCACCCACCACTGCCTCCTCAATAAGCCAGAACGGGACAATTCCTCATTCAAACAGCAGTGAGATGTTTCCACTATCAAAAAAATCTTCCAAATAAATGCTGTGCTCCTGGAAACATTGCATGGTGAAGAGAAATGGAAACAATGAAAAATAGCACATTGAACTATTTTGTTCTGAAAGAGAAACAAGTCTTTAGGAGAATACCACCACTCATCCAACAGCATTTTCACATTCCTATGGAAAACCAAGTCTGAGCAGCTTCCCCAGTCCTTTCTTTCCCCTCGACTTTCACAGCAGTAATAAAGAACACATGAAGCTGCATCCTTGCTCTTCAAAGGGACAAAGAAAGGCATAGTCAGAGGCGAAAATTTATTGGGGAGTGATATGCTGGCATATTTATTGGCAGCAAAGTATGAGAAAAGATAACCTACAATAGTGGGGACCTTTCAGTCAGTGAGGAGGGAAGAAAAAAAATCTGGGACCCACCCCGTCAGGAATATGATGACGTTAGTTCAATTGCCTACATTAGAGAAATTCTGGACTTTCTAAAAGCCCATGGCCAGTTAGGTGCTGCCATGATCGGATCACAGGGCAGCTCTGCTTCACGTGGGACTGGTTCAAAAATGGAACTAGCAAGACTGTGCAACAGCAAAATGAAGCATAAAAATAACACCTGTAAGGTCAAGGCATGGATCCTCCACTGCTGAAGTCCTGATTAGCAAGGCTCTTACTCTGTATCACATAAAACCCAGCAGCGCTCAAATTCCTATAGACTTCAATTCCTCTGCTGTTGCAATGCCAACAGTTTGCACGCAGCAGGGCTGCCTCTGATGTGGGCCAGCTCCCAACCCCCGTGCTCACACAGGCTGTGTACTTGGGACAGAAGCCATCTCTGCAAATGGCAGCTTCTCCATAGCTTCTCACTGTCTGTGCACTTAACGGGCTGCAGTAACAAGCTCAAAGAAGGTCAATTTATTTTCTGCTGCCTACAAGAAGTATTTTTCCTTCCAAATTAGAAAATAATATTCTGTTTCTCCACTCTGACCCTCATACTTTAAAGCAAACACTTTAGGGACATGGTAGACACTTTGAATATTTATTTCCTTTGTGAACATTCTGTACCTGGACACTTTCTCCCTCAGGGAACAGTTTACTTAATTTAAGGTAGACCTTTTCAGCTAAAAGAAAATAAACCTTCTTTTGTTCTTCTAACAGTTAGTCAGAAAAGGAGCAGGTTTCCTCTACAATGCGTGAAAAGCTTCTGTTCAAGGTCTAATCACAGATGTTAGGGCCATTAATCACCAGGGATCACACTGTGTACCAAAGAGTCAACTCGGCCCTGAGTGCCGTCTGTTCAGAAGAGGACGGCAGAACCGAGAAGCCACACAAACAAATAAACGCCGCCTCCCCCCCCATGCTGCTGCAGTGGAAAAGCCTTGCTGGCAGGACAAACCCACTACAGAAGGGGCTGCGTGCACAATGCAGATGTTTGGGCATGCAAATAACCACTTATCTCTGTACTGACAGAGCCGACTAATGCTTGCCCCTCTCCCCCCACACTCACTCATGCCACTACCTTAGAGAGACTTTACAGTGTTGGTTACTGTTGGTGACCTCTATGGAAAGAGCAGCACAAGAAAAATTCTCCTGGTCCTCAGAGGGGAAGGCTGCACGTACTGCATCTCACCCTCTTAGGATGCTCGGCGACCCCGCTAAAGCTCCTGGATTTATGGCACCCCAGAAGATGGCTGTGGTGCTTTGCAGGGACAGCAGTGCTGCTGTCCTCGGAAAAATGGATCATTCATCACTCGCCTCTGGGCACTCCTCACTGCTCTTAGCTGTCCTGGCATGACCTAGGCACCTCTCCTACCTGGAGAGATGGCAGCTGAGGAAATAAGGAGAAAGAAACAAAAGAGAAGGAAGATAAAATAAAGCACTGGGAGGGAAGTAAGCACTTTACTGCAGAGGAAAAAAAAAAGTAGAAATAACCTCAGGGAACTTTATCCTCCCTTGCATGAATGCAATTCTCCACATTTACATCCTGCAGCAAAAAATCACAGGAAAAATAAATGCCAAGTTTAAGGAAATATTTGGAAAAAGTCACTTTGTTTCTGAAATCTACTGTTCTTCAATGTGGACTGCACTCCTCCTATTCCCTCAGCCACCTAAAACCTTCACAATCCTGTTGGTTTGCTTCTTCACCAATCTCCACCACCTCCTGTCCACACAAAGTTCAAAGAACTCCTCTCTCCTTCACTCCTGCAGGATTAGCTCTTCTTCCAAATGCGTCTACAAATGACTGAGAGCTATATGGCACTATTGGCTAGGGATTTCTAAGCCACAACTGTATTACAAAAACACTGCAGTTTAAGGAGCTTTTTTGTTTGTTTGTTTGCCTTTGAACAAAGTCACAGAAGCTGCTGTGCTGGACCCACATGTGCCTTGGCAGAACAAATACCTTTCCATAGGATGTTCCAGGGCAGCATGTGCTGCGGTGCTTCAAAGGGAACTTCCCTGTTTCACTGAATAGACTTCTTGTTACACACACACGTTTTTGCTCTTTTGGGCTTTTGATTTCCTGCCACCAGCTTATTTGGGACTAGCTAGAGGACAAGACTCTTCTCTTATTCCTCTGCTAGAAGTGATAGAGACCCACTACAATCCCACAATATGGGTGTTCCTGTGGGATGCTCTGCTGATCAGGCAACCATGTAGGAGTTTTGCTTGAGTCAGGCTCCAGCACAGCACCCGTCGCTCCCCAACTACAGGTACAGGGAGAAGGACACTGTCTTCTATTGGGACATGCCTGGCAAATCCCTTCTAGCCTCCCACGGGAGTCAGCTTCCAAGTGCTGAGCACCAAAGAGCTGCATTAGAGCAGAGTGGCTACCCCAAAGAAGCATTCCCCCTGCGGCGCAAGAAGCAGCTACTGCACTGCTGTGAAGCAGTGCTAAAACCCCCTCCGCGCCAGCACCGCTTGGGAGGGGTCAGGACCGTAATTACACCAGCTGCAAACACAAAAGAGGAAAAAAAAAAAGTTGGCAGGAATCTCTGGAGGTCAGCTAATCCAAACCCCAGCTCAAAGCACAGCCAGCTTCAGAGGTGGATGCTTCCATCTCCAAGCACAGAGAGCTGCCTCACACAAAGAGAGCTCAATTGAGTCAAACATATTTACAGAGGAGACAGGAAAGGCCAAGGCTCATTAAGGCTTGTTCACCACCACGTACGTAAGAAATAGGATCAAGCAGATGTATCCCACAATGCATCTGATTATCCTACTCAGTCTTCAAGAAACCCCCAAGGTCCTTGCCAATCAGGTAAGTGTCCACGCGTATTTGGGCAGGCCGATGGGGACAGCTGAGGGGAAGGCATGCCTTTACTGCCCTTCGTAGGATTCTGCTGGCAAGAATGACCTATGGGCCTCTCCTAAGCTCCAAGCATGGCCTTGGCCCTTGAGCCAGGCAATGCACTGTGCTAAGCAGGTTACATAGTGAAATAGGAGCCCAGTTCAGCCGTACGCTGTGCTGCAGAGGAGGCCTCAGGCTTTTGAGAGGTATCAGACTTGCTGCATATGCAGAGGGGACCTGCCCCGGTGTGGAGATTCAGAGGTGCCTCTGCCCAGGTGCACATATTTGTGCCTGGAAACTTCCCACTCCAGACTTCCCAATCACAGAGCCTGCTGCTCAAGCAAACAGATCTTCTCCAGCAGGAAGGTTATTTTCCATTCAGGTCCCATATTGCATCTCCTTGTAGCACGTATGCATTCCTACACACAGGCTACAAGTTCACACACTGCTGTGTTAGCTGTCCTACCTGGTGACAACAGATCTGCACAAATCAAAGACAGCATTTGGAAAGTGGTTTCAATTCTTTCTCAGTTGGAAGAATTCACAGAAAACTATTTCTGTTTTTCTTTTAACATTCTTTGTACTGAGCGCTTGGATAAGCCATAAGTAACTTGGCAGCAGACCAGTTTGGTACAAATACAGAACACAATGCAGTCATCACAAGGCCACCGCTCTGGGCCAGACAGTAATTTTCCCCTTCACACAGGGCAGGCCTCCAAAGTCTTTATGCTACTACATTTGAGTCCATCTGAATTACACGATGTGTTAAAAATGAGGACTCGTGCACAATAATGAAAACACCTATTATTTTTGGGCTATGCAGAAGAGCACACCACGTACAAAGGTAATAAAGAACCATCTGTGAAACTATTTAGGACTCAAGAAAAGGGAAACCTTGACTTATTCCTCAACTCAGACCTTGAATAGCATCCTCAGGTTGCAAATCAAACACATGATGACAGAAGAAGACGGAAAGATTGGTAACAAAAACATCCAATATATTTAGGATAATTTCTTCAGAATGAAAAAAAAAAAAAAGAACATGCAGGAAGTCAAGAAAAGCAAACATAGCAACAACTGAGAATTTGTTTTCCACTTCCATAAGCCAGTGTAAGCCCAGACCAGCCTAGTCCCAAACCCCAAAGGCATTATCTTCACACAGGTAGTCACTGACAGTCACCACTTCGACAAGAAAGATGCTCTCATCCATACATGCCAAACTGGGACCCTGGAGACAGGGGCTCAGACCCTGCTGCAGCCATGGGGGTAAACTGCTTAACCCCTCTGCAAACAGGGCCCTTCCTTTCTTTCAGTGATGTTTGACAGATAAAACCCAGCAATGGCAATGCGGCATTAAGAAACTACTATGGTAAAGGCTGTACAAGCACCAGATGAATGGATCTGTCTCAGACCCCACAGTCATTACAGTATGAAACAGGATACAGAAGGGGGAGTAGAAAGCATGCGTGTGCACACATTCATCTGCTCCATTAATCCAGCAGGCTGCAACAGGATGAAAGGCACGTCGAACAGCTCCAGTCTTGCTTGGACTCTAGTCAGCAACAGGCACCCTCACATCATGGAAGGGAGGCAACTGCTGCAGGACGTGTGGGGGAAGAGCCAAGCCAAGAGGCACCTGGATGGTTTAAGTGCCAGTTTCGGACCGTACTTTGGCACTGCTCAGCTAGTGGCCAGGGGCTGGCTGCCTAGTGCTCTGGTAGGACACAGAGGTGATAGGGGTGCATGCAGAGAGGAACCAAGACAGTCCCCTGAAAAAGGCAAGGGGAAATCAAAGTCGCCCTCAAGGCACGTGCCAAGCCATTCAGTTAGGTGTGTTGGCCTCTCCAACCTTGACACACCCTACAATCGGTTATTCATTGCTCTTCATCTTGCTGCCAGGTGGATGAATCAGCTTTTCAGGGACTTAAAATCCTCCATTCTCCCTGAGATGCCCACACCAACCGAAGTCCTCAGATCTTCAGTTCTCTCCTTACCTTCCTGCATCTGCAACATGATGGTCTCCAACTTCTCTTCCCTATGGAAGTCTTTGTGACCCTGAATTACTTCCAACTTCCCACTTAACACCCACAGCACGCTTTTCTTCCAGAAAGAATCTGACTCAGCATGAAACTATCAAAACCAGGGGTGTGAGAAGGTGGGCTCTAGCAAGCCAGGGCAGATGCACAGCCACCCATGTGCCCCATTCTTCCTGCCACCACCCCACAGCCCCTAGCTACTCATGGCCAGCAACATGCAAACACATAAGCACCCACCCCTGCTTGGTTGGTTTGTCTGACCTGACTCTTAAAGCAGCAGGCAAAAACCAAATAAGTATATATTCCCCCAAATGTTGAGTGTGCACTCTGAACCATCATCAATGCACTTATTTGCCCTCCAAGGAAAGAAGCTTGAATGATGGCAGAGGGAAGAGAGTATACATGGCAGTGGAGTCTTTGTTTTAATTGGCTGCTGTTAAGAACATTAGAAGGATGTCTGAAGGAGAATCATTACAGGCAGAGTGCAGAGGAGGTAATCAAAGGTGTCCAACAAACTGAATTTATAATGTAGCTTAGCAATCCATCACCTGGCTATTATGTCTACATACATGTACATACCTAAGTCTCAAAATATATTTAACTTGGGGGACCTGGAAAAAAACAATTGTTCTTGCAACCCCAGCTAACAGCACTTTGCTCCTTATAACATTACAAAAGCAATTTATTTCAAATCAGGGAGAGAAATCAGTTCAGATATAAAGGATAAATTGTTTCAATTTTTTCTAAGTGTGAAGACAACTTTGTTTACTAAATGCATAGGAGGGAACATATGCATACAGCACAAACTCAGCTGTAGAAATTTGGCTCCCTACAATTCCCTGTGATATGGATGCATTTTTCTCCAGAGGAAGTCCAATGGCCTTGTTTGTTTTCACCACTAATAGAGGAGTTCAATGAAATTCTCTAATGGAAAGTCTAATGAGGTCAGACTACCAGAACAGAGTAACTAGGAAGGAATGTCCTTGCATTTTATTTTTAGGATAAAGGTGGGGCTTTGCAAGAGGCAGGAGATGGGCCTATTTTGGCACACAGGGCCAGGCCGGAACGCTTAGTTTGGTGAGCTTGAGAGGGTTTTGAGCTTACTTTTGCAATAGTGAATCCCTTGCCGAAATCAGCAAAAAGAGCAGAAGGGTCTGGCTGGGAGAAGAGCAAAACATCCTGGAGGCACAAGGGCAGCTGCAGCCCCGAGACCGACTGCAGCTGGGCTGCTCTTCCCATCCTTAAGCTGTTTTCCTTTCTTTGCTGGAAAGATGAGTGCCTGCATCAGCTCTGCTGAACGGGAGATCTCTCTACTTCTGCACATTAAAGGTGATCCCAAATTACAACAAGGTCAGTGTTGTGGAGGGAATCAAGAGCAAGGACAGCCCAACACAGCAGCATAAGGACACATGGTGCTGCAAAGGGAGCAGCCAGCAGTACGACAGGGAACAGAATTTACTCGGTTGCTAAGGCTGTATGTCAAAACTAAGCGAGACAGCCTCAGGCAGAGAAGAGATGGGCCAGAGTAAGGCTGTGAAAATGAAAAGGAAGGAACAAAGCTAAATAAAAAAAACCTAGGCAGGGGAAAGTGGATTGACTGGGATAAACAGGTAAGGAGGAAAAAGGGTGCATTCAAGAGCAAGCAGGCCATGGTCTGTTTCCTGGCACCAGCTAATCTGATTGGCATGGAGATACAAGAAACAGAGGCTTAAACAGCTCCTGGGAGCAGATCTTCAGCTGGGGAGAGCCATCATCACTCAGCAATTAACTCCCTTGCAAGCTCTGCTTCTAAACCCGAAGCACAGAGCTGACCCTGCCGAGCGCAGCCAACACAGAACAAAGGAGAACAAGATGAAGCATCTTTAAGGGTTAACAGGCAGCAGAGAACAAGCTGTTCCATGCATTGAAGTCACGAAAAACAGGACTGGGACTTGACACAGGCACGGTGCGTATGTTGCTCTACCAGGATCCCCAGAGCTCAAGTGGAGGAGCAGCCAACTCTGCTCACTAGGAATGAGACTGCAAGGAGTTTCACCTTAAAAACTGCAAGGACAGAGTTAAGCCAGGGTAGTATCTGGTGGGGATATAATTTAGGGAGCATCAAGGCATCCAAGAAGGCTAGCATGTCTGCTCTGCTCCTTCATATTCTCTCCAGGAAAGGAGTAAGGGAAGTTTAAACAGAGGGAAAGAATGCAGAACAGGGTGCAAAGCACCCTTTCACCCCTCCTGTGCTGCCCAGATCTGCAGGTTTCTTACTTGGTCTGAAGATGTAGGTGGAAACAATCCAGTAGACTGGAAACAGAACCACAGGAATGGCTCAGGGAGGACAAGAAAATACTCCTTGATAGGCAGTCACGGGAGGCTGGACTTGCCCTCCAGCATGCAAGTTCTAAAACATGATGTTTCAGAGTGGTAAGTTAAGTCCTTCTGATCCTGTCTGCAGGCAGATACGGGCAGAGAGCAAACCCCACCCTGCCGGCAGTACGAGAGTGGAGGGATGACCCTTCTTCCACCTGAAGCCCAGGTGGAGACAAAGAGCCAACAGCACCCACAGATGCCCAAGAGTAATAGGAAGGCAGATATGCATTATTTCCCACCCTGACGCTCTCCAGTCTCCCACTATTTCTAACTCTGAGGACTTCCCGAGCCTGCTGTGGTTTCCCCACTCACTATTCCCCAACCAATTCCTCACTTAGTACTTGCCCAATTTCCCCTTAGTACTCCCCAATTTCATGTGTTCACAACACCCTTCGGCAACAACCTCCAAAGCTCCACCATCCCTCAAGTCAGGGAGGAATATCTCCTTTGGAGTCTCTGGCCACAGCCACGACCTTATCTCCCTGCCTTCCCCCAGCTGGTTTTACAATAGGCTGCAGACTGAGCATCAGCCTCTTCCCAGAGACACATCCTTTACGGGGCTTCTGCTGTCAGCAATGAAATGAAATCTATGCATGACACTTTACAAAGCTTAGTTTCCTTTTTGACAAAGGGACACAGTAATCACAGGAAGAGATGCCACAATTTTCAACTCTTTCTTGCGGCTCAACACACCAAGTCTCATTTGCCACCCCAGACTTGGGAGAAAGTCTGCAATTAAAAAATTAACAGTGGTTTTGAATACAAGGCCTACAATTTAAATAGCTCGCATTCATGCTTTGTTAATAAAGAAGGTCTTCTGTAGGCTACAGCACAAAGGCACTTCTTCAAAGATCAGGTTACTTCTGCCCAGACACGCCATGTTGGAAATTTTAGAGACCTTTATATAAAAGCTCCCAGAAAGTGTTCCACTGTGGATGCCTCCCTGCCTGCACTTCACCCTCGATTCTGCAAGGAGCCAGGTAAGCTCAAGCCTGGCTCAATCCATGGGTAAGGCAGGGCTTGCAATTAAGCAATAATGATCATAATAGCAAGGCATTTTCAAGGGACTGATGACCAGCTGGGTGGGGTTACATTACAATCCATTAACCTAATCAGCATTTAAACCTCAGGAACACAGCAGAGGCTGCCACTGGGATTATAAAACAAAATGAGAACATACTCTTTAAAGCATGCGTCTTTCAAGGCTTTGGAGAGCCTTAAAGCTACGTCTTCACAGATAATCACATCACAGGTACAGGACAAGGTTAGCAAATCAATGCCCAGGGCTAATGAGCCAGGCTGTTTATCTTATCTAGCAAAGAAGTGTTTTTTACCATCATGCCATGGTAATGTTACCTTGACAGGTGCAGTGCCCACAGTAAATACTATGTCTGTTCCATATTCTGAATTGTTCGTTTAGCGATGAGAGCAAAGATACATATTGAGGGAATGGATGCTCCCTACAGCCTGCCACACAGCTTGCAGCACCAGAAAATAAAGCTGACTGGAAGAGCAAAGCCTGATGCTGCCCCTACGGCAGAACTTGTTTGGTATTATTACTCATAGGCCAGTTAAGCTGGAGAGTTGCTACTCTGGAGCCTTTTCTGCTTATTTCTTCACATATTATAGGACAAGGGAAAAACATGAACTTCAAAGAAATGTCCTGGAAATGCCACCTGCCCTAGGACAACTCATATCCCACTAGCAATAGTGCAGAGCCTAACTTTACCGCTTCTCCTTAACTGCTACTCCACCTCTTAACGAAACACCAACTGCATGCTGACTAGCTGGGATACCACTGAAACATGGTGGCAGCTGGTAAATAGTACTCTTAAATTTTGGAAAGTCTTTTGTATGGCTGTATTTGGTGCTGGGGTGGGTTTTAACATTGTGTCCTCACTCCTCTAGAAGGCTGAGTTGCTAACAAGAGGACCTCAGGTGTTGATGTCTGTGCAGATGGTTGGGCTGAGGTCCTAGAAGTGCTATCAGGCTACAGGAGCTATCAGGTCCAAACGGTCTCGTCTCCATTCAGGCAGATGTTCAGCACTGCAGCATAGATTTTTCCAGTTTTCCCACCATCCTTCTCTTTTTATGGTTTTAGTCACTAGTTTAGTATACCCCAAGCTCCACACCAGTTCTGCTCAGCCAAGGGCTCTGTCTGCAGACAGGAGGGCTTTTTTTCTGTCTGGATCTTGGTTCTTTCAACATCATCTAAATATCACTCCTTTAACACCTGATTTAATATTTCAACCTCTGTAATTACACACAGTGGAGATTTTATTGGAAATCTGATTATTGTTTGAAAGTCTGAGCACTTCTTTCCAGCCTCAGAATTGATCTATTGACTGCTTTTAAATCTCCCATTTTAATTTAACATTTAACACTTCATACCCGCATTAATTACATTTCCCATGATCAATATTAACAAACACCATCTCTGGCCCTCTCCTGATAGAGATGCATTGGAGACCCTTCTCTGCCAAAACTCTCAATATAGCTGTGCTCTTGAATATGGGCATTTACAGGTCTGATCTCTCCAGTGAGAGAGAAAAAGGAAGAAAAACCCATAAAAACCAGCAATACTAATAAGTAGCAAGGTTTAGTAAGCAACAGCACCAGAGAGATACGCAGGCGTGGGCCTGGCCCCGGTGGTGGCACAGGGACTGGACTGGCCTCAGGAGACCGGGAGCAGAGACTCACCATCCATCTGTCCCACCTCCATCTCGGCTGGAGGGTGACTGGGCTCTGATGCGGGGAGCCACAGCGTATAGGCTCCATCAAAACTCCTGCCCACGCTGAGCAGCAGGTGAGCTGGGTTTGGCCTATCCAAGAGCCACACACAAGCACTGGAGCACAGGAAATGCTGATGAGCCTATTGGGGAAAGCAAAGCTTTACTGGCTCAGTATCTCCCAGCATTTAACCAGCATGCAGGTCTAGGTCCCTCTGCTTGCCTCTCCACAGCAGAACATGGAAAGCAAAGCACTTCTCTGATCCCTGAGTTTAGTAGATCTCTTAGTAGCAGACACAAAGTGCACAGACTAATTAAGGAAGACACCCATCACACTGCCTTTACATCTAGTCATTACCAGCTATCAAAGGCAGCTGCAATAAGGCACTGGAAGGGTCCAGCTTCACCAAGAGGACAGTACTAAAATTCCTTCTCCAGGCCATGGGAAGCAAGACTGGAAATGCTTGAGGGGGGTCAGGTGCTCCTCTTACCCTGTCTGCAATGCATTCATGTTTGTGTTGCAAGTGGAGATGGAAGACAGCAGCGCTGCAGAAAACAAGAATATTTGTCCCTGAATAATTTCTCTAGTATATTAAGCACAAGTCATTCTTATGCAAAGGCTGCCCTGTACAGCTGCCAAGGTCAGTAAGACCTTGCTTTATTTGCTGCATAAGGGCTGGCTGCGCAAGTTTTAC
The DNA here is from genome assembly GCA_033558235.1 of Neomorphus geoffroyi. Taxonomy (NCBI): domain Eukaryota; kingdom Metazoa; phylum Chordata; class Aves; order Cuculiformes; family Neomorphidae; genus Neomorphus; species Neomorphus geoffroyi. Next base: position 14,516,780 of record JAUMJM010000045.1, read on the forward strand.
CTTGTACATATTTTTTCCATGCGTTCTCTTGTCTTAGATTTCCCTGCTGCCAGTGCCTATGCATCTTGCTGTCTGTTCAGTAGGTCATGCTACCTTCTGGCTGTTGATAACGACTACCCAATATCCAATCCTCCAGCAGCAGTCTAAATTCCAGCAAACCGACTCTTACTGTATGTTTAATTCAAAAGACACCAAGGACAATATTGAATAACAATTTTCAAGGAAAACATGCTCCACAGCTTTTGCTTACAACATCAATATGTTTCTATTTTCAAGGGGTCTTGACCCGCTATCCACTCACACAGCCATCACTGTTCACAGTGTAGTATCTACATACAGATGATTTTTTGTGCAAGCATTGCATTCAACCAAACAGCACTGCCCGCTCACACAAGCTCTGGATTACAATACCAGCAAGTGTAGATTTCAGGAAGCAGCCAAGTATCGAACAGCCTGGATCTAAATAGATGCTAGGGTATGAAAATAAGGCCCTATGCTTTTTAAACAGCAGACACATTCTCACAGATTACAGCCAATGGTTATACCTAGGCTAAAGACTGTGCCCCTCCTTAGCTTACAAAATCCTGTGACACAGCAGCAGCAACAAATTTCAATATTTGCACGAGGAAGAAAAATACTATTTTGGAACTGTATAACATTATGATACTGCAAAGGACTCAACTGAATGTCAACAAACTTTAATCCAAGCACTCTGTTTGCAGAAGAATGAAGTAAGTGCCCTACCTGAGGGCAGTAGCTGCGTAGGAAAAATTCACAGCAGCATGCCCTGCTCAGGAAGCATGCTGCCCTGCCCCAGCCTCCAAACTTAAATCAATGGCAATACGGCAAGGAAAAATGTCCAACACCTGCCCTGATCTTTCAGGCGCAGTGCAGAATACCTCAGTGACAGCAATTGCTCTTTCTTGCTGGTTTATTTCAAGCTACACCTTACTATACCTGATCTACCACAGCAGCATTCAGTGGAGCTCTTGCTTATGACTGTCTGATGCAAACAAGCTGCCAGGCAGTGAGCAGATCTCATCCACTGAGAACAGCAAGCCAGGACTCCAGACGAAGGCTCACATATCCTTCTTTCAGCACAGAAACCAAGGTGTTTTGGTCACCTGATGGTTGCTTGAACCCTGTTCACAAGTTACAGTTAATGAAACAGTCACATTGCCTATATTTGCCCTGAAGGCTACAAGCTCCTGGGGTAAAAATCTTATCCCCTTTATTCTGCAGCAGACTCTGACCTTGGTAGGATCCCACAGTCATTGGTCTTACACAAACCATCATTCAAGCTTAAAACACATAGTGGTGCCAGAATTCTCTCAACTGGAGACTGGCAGCATTACAATGGGGCTCTGCAGAGGGGTTAAGAAGCACTGCCGAAAAGGGATGCAAACAAGGACTTCAGGCTCTGAGCAAGCACGCTCTGCCATACACAGAGCTCAAAAGGTTAGCACCACTTGTGAGCAAGAACTGTCTGGCTGAACACGCTGCTTTTGTTAACTGAGAATGGCTACATGATGGAGTAGGCCAATTAATTGCATTTTACTTTTGGGGACCCAGGCTCAAATCCTAGCTCTTGTCACAGCTGAAAATGAATTTAAGGACTATAATGATAGCTGAGATAATTTATTTTCTAGAAAATCATCCAATAATTGCCAGTCTCCTGACAGAGGCCCAGAACTCTATGCAAGGGCACTAGTGCTTATGCTGTTATTTCACTGAGTATAAAAGTTATTAATGGATTGATATGAGCAGCCATCAGCACTATCAGTGCTGCTTAGCTGGACTGAGCACCTAAATGTGCAAAATGGTATGTGCTTGATCATGCGGTGCTGTGCAGATTGTGGGTCCAACAGGGAGGGAAGTCACACCTGGCAGGATTTAAAAATAAAATATCACATATTCCTCCAATTTAGAGGACCAAAGCACAGCCCTGGTATAACTAGTCACTTCACTGGAAAACCACCAGGGCTGGCTGTGGTCCAAGGAAGCAGAGGGTAATTTCTCCACTTCCTCATGGCTGAAGGCTGCCCATCAGAGTCAGTAAGGAAGTGAGTACTTTCCCGATAAAGTAATTTTCTATTTTTATCTTGCTAAGAACATTTTTCATTTAGAAACTAAAACTACTGCATCAGGGAATAGCCAAACACCCTTTTCGTTTCAGATGTTTACCACAGAAGTTTTCATCTAATCAAATAAGCCATTTTTCCACTGAGAAGAATCGTGGCTGAAAAATCAAAGGAGCCGACCAGTCCCTGAAAGTCTGCAGGCAAGTACTGATGAATTGCATTCCTGACTCCAGCGGCAGCATGCTCCTTCACACTGCTGTTGGTAGCGTCACCTCACCCCTCTGTGCTTCAGGTCACCCATCCCAAATGATGGGGACCCTTGGTGTCAAAGCACCTCTGAGAGTAACACATTTAATCTGGAAGTTAAGCAGCAGCTAGCGATCATGAACTACAGTTTTGGACACAATATGCTGCTAAAGCACAGGGGTTATTGCTTCTGAAATGCCATTATCCTCCTCTTAACTCCCTCTCAGCAAAGAGACAGTTCCCAGCATCCTCAGCCACCAGCACAACCGAAGGTGGGGGCAAGAAGACACAACAGAGTTCAAAAGGAGCACAGAAACATTTTCTGAAGCAGCCTCTGGTACACGACGCTCAGCAACACAGGACAGCTCAGCAATACAGCACCTTTCATCTGCACCAAGCAAGAGACCTGGACACTTAGCCCTGCAACAGATGAAAGGGAGGGGTGAGTGCTGTCTTCACAGCAAAAGCTTGTGTGGAAGGCTCCCCCTGAACAGCAGAAGAGGAAAGCTTAACTTAGACTTCTATCCAAAAAGTCAGAATTGAGGGGAAGGGATCGATGAAGACATTCATGTACTGGGGAAGAAGGGAGCAGCAGCCGCAGCACCCTCATTGCTCTCAGGCAGGGTAAGATTCCCAAGGCCAAACCAAATTCTGCAAATAAGGGCCACTCATCTCCCCTGCCGTTATCTATAAATCATCTTTACCCCATGGAGCTGTTCTCCAACCTCCTTCCCTTTTAATCAGACCTGACCTACAGATGTCAGCCTCATTTCGGCTAAGTCAACACAACTGCCACATCTAGGATGTTGTTACAGGAAAAACCTTACTTACACTCTTGGCTGGACTCCAGAGTCTACTTCTCAGTCTAGATTTGACCTCGTTCCTCTTCTGCAAGTTTAATCCCTTACCTTAAGGGCACAACAAACACATGGGGGCTCCAATGTGGGTCTGTCTACACTGAGTCTCCCCTCCACCCTGCAGAGCCAGGAGGCGCTTTTGATCATGCTGCACAAACACTAACCATTATTGATGGGAAGCTCCTTCAGAACTGCATGTTCTTTAAAAATGCACATACGTTCAAGAGCTAAAAAGCCAATGTGAAACACATGGTTTATGTTCTACAAGGTTAACCCCTACCCTAGAGCCCACCCAACAGGACACAAACCTTCAATCAACAGTCCCTAAAGCCTCCTCGCATGCAGCCCTGGCCTCGCACCAAAACCATGGCCACATGGATACATCCAACCGAACACAACAGTTTGTAAAGATCCTCTAGTTCCATCCCCCTGTCACAGGCAGAGATACTTTCAACTTGCTCAAAGCTCTATCCAACCTGGCCTTGCGCACTTATTCATCCTTCACCAGAAACACAAGACATTAAAACAGGGAACTAACTGAAGAAAAAGGACTTCAACCAGCTATGACGTCACCTACCAACAGAGCCCTATCTGTCACAGCATATCTACTTGCTGCAACTGTACAAAGTAAGAGCTATTTTACAGCTCTTCCACGATGTCACACTTGGCTCATTTCTGGCTGTCCCCAACCCACATGGCCAACATGCGGGACTCACAGGCTGGAGGTGGATGGACAACAGCTTGTCCTGTCTTTCCCAAAATACATCACATAAACAGGCTATCAAGGCCAAGCAAGATCTGGCTCATGTAGTCCACCTTGTGACTCAAAAACCTCGACCCCAGTCACATATCAACAGCAGCAATGGAAATATCAATCCACAAATTAAATATTAGCAACTAATCTGTTATCAGCTTATTTCAAGAAAGCCTATACCTGTGGATTCAATCTTCAGGCAACAACATAGGAGTTTCTTTGCTCTCAAAGACTGGACATTCGCACTGGATTTTCTTTAAGTGTTTGGGGGGGATGTTCAAACACCCAATTATCTGTATCTGACATGATGCTGAACCAATACTCTCCAGGTTCACAGGAGCTGTAAAAACAAAGTCCCACTGAGCCTAGAAGCCTACAGATCAAATTCTCCAAGCTTCAAAAGAGTCCTTGAATGTGTGCTGCAAGAAATCCTCCATACAGACACACCTTTCATATCACAAGAGGAAAAGGGGAGGGAGAGGAAAGAAGATTAAAACCGAGATAAAAGCTAGATCCTCAGGTAACAGAAAAATCAGAGAGCTCCCCCTCAGTTTACATTACCACAGATTTGGGCTAAAGGTGCTTTTAAAGCCCTTTTACGAAATATTTTAATCACCCTTTATATTTGCTATAAGCACAAGCTAGGCAATGCTTTTCAGAGAAATTATTTATTCAGTTTTACAGTGACTAATCTGAATTTCCAGACTGCTTCTTCAAAAGAAAAACTGAAGCATTTCTCTACAAAAGGTAAGGAGTAGTAGGTTTCTTTCCCTTATTGTTTCTCCTTTTCTCTTTTCCTCCATGCCTCATCTGAAACATCTATCTTATCTAATAAATAAAGAAACGATGCATCTTTCCAACAAAAAAAAAGTTCTTCCCTTCATATCCAAGCCACAAATGCACTGACAATTTCTTCAGGGTTTTTTTTGCTGAAGCCACCCAAAGTGCAATAAATTTCTTTTCTTTTTTTTTAAAAAAAATGATTTTTCAGTTCAGCCATCTACCTGTAAAAACAGGTAGCTTTACATCACTGGCTGCAGTCTCGCAACCTGGAATAAACTTGACACGAAGCTGAAAGCGTGGCATTGCCAGCAGCTTGGTGCTCATGGGACACCCTACAAAAAATATCCATGATCAAAAGCAAATTACAGGGTCAGTGAAAGTAGGCACACTGTTGCATGAACTGCCTCAATGTTACTTCCCACATTAAAGAACAGAAAGTAGCAGCACAAAGCTTAAATTAAATACAACTAAGGCTCTAATCCAAGTCCATCAATTAAAGACAGGTTCCAGAAGGCACGGACTCACCATGACGCACCTCTGGCACCCAGAGGAGGTGTCCTGGGGACGGGAAGCTCCCGTAGCACACACCTATCTGCACCGAGGCAACTACTACGTGTCTGCCGCAGGGGAAGCAATGTCACACCCAGCCAGTCCGGTTTAAGGAGAGGTTTAAGGCCCTTACAACTACATTTCATCACGAGTAAGCTCTAATTCTTGGAGGCAGAGGGCAGATGTACATTTTCTTGTGTAGAGATGCCCTCTACTCAACCCAGTAAGACCTTCACTTACACGAGGCTGTGATTAGGGGATTCGGGTCATGAGCAAGCAGATCTCACGCTTTAATTCTTTCTCTCATTTCAGTTGCCTGAATCTCCAGGATGAGCAACATCGCATTCTTTCAGAAACGTAAGCAAACTTGTGTGGACCAGCTCTCTCCCTCAGAATAGGAAGATGCACGAAGTCAGTCACGATAAACTCCCACCTGAAGGTGCTGGATGCTGGTGCTGTGCCTTGCTGCTCTTTCCCCACATTAAAAGCTCAAACAACAATTCTAAGGCAAGTCTCACCTCCTTGTCTTCACAATCCAGCTAACATTACTGCATCAAATATATCAATACAATTGCATTTGTATCTCCCCTCCTGTACATCCCCCGGAAACACATACATCCAAAAATACAGCAGCCTGCACCCTCTCTCACTCTCCCAGCTAGCAGGCTTCCTCCCTATATCACCCTGTTGAAAGCACTTTGGCAATGCACAGGTTTAAGGCCATCCTAAAAACACTCACATGCCTGATATCAGACTGCAGTCCTAGTTCCATCCTCCTGTAAGCAGCATGCAGGATCAGACCCTTCATAAGCGATCTGGGGCTGCAGCAGCACATTTCTAGTGCTGCTATTTATTTGTGGCAGCTTTCAGTACCTGCAGATGCTGTGCAAAAGTGCAGAAGAAAAATCTGTGCTCTTGGGAGCTCAGTCTTACAGCCAGAGGTCAGAAGAAACACTCAGTTCTTATTAATGCAGTTATATGGAGAGGAAAAAAAACTCCAAGCTTGTATGCTTCTCAGAAGCAGATTATGGCTAATAATACAAAAGATTACTGACATTAAATGAATTTAAATTCATTCTTCTATCATTCAGAATATTAAGGTTTTTACCTTTCTCCTAGTATTGCTCCCTTCTGTAGTCAGCTTGACTTTCCGCCTATCAAAAGATGTCACATTTGGACTATAATCACCATAATGGACTTCTCCCCCCTGGCAGTTTTGTTGTACTAGCATTTGTAGTGTTAAATTAACAAGCATCCTACCATCCCTCTTTTTTTTTTTTTTTTTTTTTAAGTTAATTACAGCATAACTCTGCAAACAAGTTCTGCAGCCCTAATGGCTTTTTTTGCCTATCAACAGGCAAGAGGAAAGTCTCACCAGCACAGCAGCGCAGAAGGAGTGAGTATTGTTCAGCTCAGAGCTCTGCTGGGGAGAGGCAGCTGACAGTGCTACCTCTCCAGCCTGGCCACACAACAGCATCACTGCATGTCACAGGCAAAAAAACAGAAAAAAGTGTACGTTACTGGAGAACAAAACTCAATTTTTAAATTCAGATTGCTCCTCATGAATGCTCAGACTCAGACTGAAGACAGTGCTCTGTGCTACCCCTCTAGTATTAAATGTTTTTAAAGTTAGCACCAGTAAACTGAAGATGAAGACAATTAACAGGAGCAAAGTCAGCCACAAATTTATTCTCAGGGGAAAAACTGCTTTTGAAACTTAAAAGTTCCAGTTCAGCTGTAGGATCCCTCTCCCCAAACATCCTATTGGCAAACAAGGATCTAAGAATGCTTGAAAGAAAGCCTTCAGTCAAGCAAATCACCAGCCACGTGTTTGCTGCTGAACACCATGAATGTTCCCGCTAAGTGCTCACACATGTTTGCATCTACATTTTACTGCAAGAAAGAGAACTCAACAGCAAACAAACCACCAATGTCAGCCCCAAGTCTGGAGTGCTTGGCTGAGCTGTGCAGGCAGTCCCAGGCTCCAGCTCTCCTTCCCCATTTGCTCTCCTGCTCTGCACATCACAAAGGCAAGCCAACACATCCCCAAGCCTACAGGGGAGGAATCCATGGGCAGCTGTCCAAAATGTAGATTGCAGCGAATTCCCCTTGCACAGGATCAGTCCAGCTCAACTGTCCAGTCCTTTTGTTTCAAAAAGGGAGTTACTGCAGGTGAAAGGCACCTGTCTTAGCTCATGGCCTTATGCAATGGCTGGATTAAGGATAACTCTTATTAATCAGTACATAACTATAATAGTTAGCGGTTTATTGAATTAAAAAAACAAACAGCACTCTGCAAAACGCTGTTAGTGGCCAGCTCAGCCCCACCTGTGCAGACACTCTCCTGTAGGCCTGGGCACCCTCCAGCTCCAATTCCACCACTGTTTCCAGATGACCCAAGCACAGGTTGCATCAGCTAGGACAGCTCTCTACCCTCCCCTTGGGCCTGGGCCTTGTTCCTGCCTCTCCCTTGGCCACAACAAGCATTCATGAGACTGACCGCAAGGCAGAGAAAGCAGCAGGAAGGAATAAGAATGCACCTTTCAGTGGCCAAAACCCATTTGAAGGGCATGAAACAGCAAATTCAGCTCCTCATGGCACCTACAGAGCCCAAGAGTGCTTGGCACATCTTGGGATCTCGAGCAGCCCATGGCTCTGCAATGCCCCTCTCTCAAGAGGCTTCCACAGTCCTCTCAAATACATGTTCCCCACAAATTTGCTTCTCTTTGTGAGCAGTGCAAGTTGTATACATTAGAAACACATGGGAGGAACTGAGTGCAGACCTCGTAAGAGAGATGAATTCCACTGCACTGTGCAACTAAACTCTCTTCCCATCCAGAAGTCACCAGGTACTGCATCCCCCAGGTTGGCTGAGCAGGTTGAGATGCTCCAAAGACCTGTGAAAGAAACTATTTCTCATGTAAGCTGGCATGCTAAATGGTGTAATTGCCTAACTAAGAGCATCCAGGACACACTCTACAGATGAATGGAATTTACAAATCCTGCTGTCTCTAGAGGAACAAGATGGTGACACTGTACAGAAAATAAATAAATCTTGTTAGACACATCAGAAACTTCCCTATATCTCCTGAATGGATCTTAGGGTCTTGTCAGAAGGATAACCTTCCACCTAACATAGGAGACAGCATGAATTTGCCTTTCAGCAGCAGCATCCTCATTCCAACCTTGGTATCTGAGCATTCGCTACTGAATGAGTCATACTACAGCACAGTCACCAGAGCTGGGAAGTCCCCAACACTGCAGATCTCTCCCTTCGGGAGGCTGATATAACCTCATGCAGAATCCACCCCACATGTTCTATTCACCTCCTCAGCCCCAGAGATCACAGCTACTCAACTGACTGCTCTGAAGACACTGAAAATCATAGTGAAAGCAGCCAGTCCTGGGTGAGAGCCACCCAGGCCAACTGCCCTGGACAAACTGGCCCAAGGGGGTACACAGAGCAGGCGGGGAATGAGTGAGGACAACCTGACTGCAGTTTCGAGCAAGGTGGAGGAGGCCAGTTGCACCCAGAGGCAGCAGGGGAGGCACTACCACACTGAAAATACGCAGGAGGGAAGGAGCTTGCTGTCCTCTTTGCATGAGAGCAGCCAGCTCTGGTCAGCCTCATTTTTATGACCTGTAGCGTAGCTTCCGCAAGCACCACATGAAAGGTCCTGCTGCATTAGCTAGACCACGCCTGGGCACCCGGGGCACAGCCAACATTAGCTCATTACAAAGGCTATGCTCAACAACAGGCAGCATGGTTGCCACAGCAAGTGTTTCTCTGAGTGGACTTGGTGAAAGGAATAAGTTGAGGATCTAGGATGAAGGGTTTTGATTGTGGATCCAGAGTCAGGTGCAAAAGCAAGGTGGAGATGCCAGTGCCAAAGCCCGAGCAGTCCGTCCAAGGGTATGAAAGCACTTTAAAAGACAGCTATGCGTTTCTGCTTCCTGAGTCAGATACAACACCAGCATCTGGAGGCTTTTGAGGAAGAACAGACCACATGTAATCCTACTGATGGCTCCATGCTGTTTCATTTTGTACCTCAAAAATAGTTTACTGAAATGCATCCGAATATGCAATACAAGTTTCCTGGGCCAGCACTGCTCATTACCATTTACTTTAAAACATTCAGACTGTATTTGAAAGGATCCCATGGATATCTGCTATGGCTACTAAAAGATCTATCCATCCTGATTCGCTCTCTATAGACAGGGTAGGACATCTTACAACCGAGCAACAGGATTAAGAAGACTGAACAGCACTAATGAAGAGTTTTGACCAGATTTTGGGGAGAGAAACCCAATGCCCTTTTGCTGCCGAGCCCATCTAGGGAAGAGCCTAATCCTCTCTTCTCTTATCATTTTTATATCTCATGGCCTGCGGTAACACTTTGCATTTTGTGGACTAACCCCAAGCTCTGTAAAAAAAACTCCCAGCAGCCAACCACAACACAGAGCAGGTGACGCTCTTTTGCAGGAGCCAGTTTTTCTTTACAGGGCAGGTTTCCCCATCAGTGAGCCAGGGACATTAGGCAGTTCGTCATTCCAGCCTTTAGGACCACTTTGATGACTGGTCCATCAACCCACACGCATCCCTCCTGACATCACAGCCCTGCACAGCACAACCACTCCCCTCCCCAGTCCCAAGACCTTCCAACAAAAGAACAGAAAAATGCTTCGCAAGCACTAATGAATTTAGTCCCAGCATCCCAATTAACTTCAGCAGCCTTATCCCCTTGTGGTCACGGAGTACAGAAACACACTGAGGTGTTCCTGTCTCCCCGTGAGCCTGCAGAGGAGCCAGCCATGGCAGACCTGCTGGCTCCCTCCCTCTTCTCAGCTACAGACCTGCAAGCTATTTCAAAGGCTCTTTCCAAAACAGAAAGAAAGAACATAATAAAAAGCTTTCTTGTTCTCCTTGAAAAGCAGGCCTATGCAACAAAACCAGCACTAATAAAGGTTTCACCATCCGAATTAGAAGTCAAAGGTAGCAATAAAAAGTCTGAAATATAAGAAGCACATTGTGCGCGGTGTGAAATTTATTGCTGCCTTGTAGAATGAAGCCAAACATCTTAATATGGAAAAACACTGCTTTGTTTGACCCAAACAGATTTGGAACAGGAAGTAAAACCAAATTACCCAGTCATGGCCTCTCTGTGTTATGAGCAGCAGCAGCAGCAAAATCAGCATTTCCTGTCTACACTCACCCTGTCCGTGGCCGCCCAGGTCCGTCTGCCCAGGGGCCAATGCCACCTAAATCAGTCAGTTTGTTATTAAAGCTCTTGTAGACAAGATCAGGCCTTTGTCGAAGGGGAATCAGCAGGGGAGAGCCAAGAATCACCCCAAATGCTGCACCCATTTGCAAATCGCCGGGGATCAGTCTGCTCAGTGAGGGGAGTCCCCTTCTTCCAGTGGCTCCCTCAATTTTCACCAGTCAAATTACTGACTCAGGACAGGCATATTTAAGGAGTTGATTTTGGTTTTACTCCATCATCACCAGCAAATTCTGAGAAATTAAGTCAAGCCTCAGTTGGCTCAAAACATGATTGCATTTCTTTTAAATAATAGCTTTGTGTTACTTTGGTTTTTGTTGGGTTTGGGTTTGGTTTTTTTTAGCTCTTGCATATTACATCCTAATTACATTTTCAAGCTTTCATTTGCAACTACAGGAATAACCCACAAAGACATACAGATGAGCTAATTTTCAAATCATCGCTTCAGTAAGAAGCTAGAGAATTTTTTTAAAAAAAATGACAGCTAGAGATAGACCAAGGGACCTACAAGGAAAAAAAAATCACGCAAAACTGACAGTCCAGCATCTCTTTTGTTAAAACTGGTAACTTGATGCCAGAGTGAATGGCTTAAAGACCTTAGCAGAGAAACCACTGAATATCATACATTAATAGAATTGAAAATGCCATTTACACAACTGTTATACACCAAACACCAGCTCAGAACCAGATATTCTGGTTCTAACTCTGCTTTCAGAAAATCTTATAAGCATAATTTTTCCTACCTTAAGTAGATTTTTTCCTACAAGATTTTAAAACATTAAATACTAGGTGCAGAATACTTCATAAAAGCAGAATAAGACTTTTTACTTGCATGATTTTTTTTTTTTTTAATAATAGCAACTGGCAAACTACAGCCATTAGTACAAGATTGCCAGCATTGCCTAAAGCAAAATTTCACCCAACAACACTTCTAGGTAATACACATATCTGCAGAACTGTAGGGAAGGAAGCACATAAATACACATAACCACACATTTTGTACATCATCATTGAAGACTTTTACAAGGATGGGTGTTCCATGCCGCTGTTTTGCAAGAAAGTATCCTGAACGCGCTCATGAATACATTCTCCTGCATGCAGTGACCTCAAGTCCTACCTCATAATCTTTTAAATCCATCACCTTCACACTCCTAAATGCTGCTTTTGTGGAGGGGTTGCACTGTGAGGAAGGAAGCCCCCCTCGCTCAGCAATTACCCTGCTGCGTCAAACCCTCCCTCTGCCCCAGCAACCCCCCTACAAAAACATCCAAGTTTATCAGGCCAAGAAAAGAACAATAAGCGGGAGTCCAAAGAGGCAGTCAGAAGTGCCGCCCAAAAAATGAGAGCTCTTTCTCAAAAAAAAGGCCCTCCCTTAGGAAGCCTGCCAGTCATACCCGATCACGAGGCTGTTTTCCGAGGGTGAATAGAGTTCTTATTGACACAGCTTATGTCTGCAGCACGCAGCCCTCCGCAAGGCTTTCAAGAGCAGATCGGATTACACAGACACATTCTCTCTGATTTTATGCATTCAGAAGCCCTCAGACATAAAATACCCAGCTCCAAAGGCCACCAGTTTTTCAGCTCGCTAGCATCCTACATGCTTTCACATGAAAGAAAAAAAAAAAAAAAAAAAAAAAAACAACCACCAAAAAACATCAAAAAACACCAAGCAGGCAAAGAGATCCTGGCACCTTTACATGGGCTCCAGAGGAGCTCACCCTCGCTGAGCAGGGACATATAATTTGGAGGCCAAGCCACAGATTTGCTCCATGTGAGTAATAGGAGAGGACTCGTTCCCTGGAGGATACTTAGCATTGGGACCACAGGAAAAAATAAATATCTGCTGACACCATTTAAAATGGGGGAAGATAACATCGCTCTGGGTAGACAATCCTTCCTGGAAGATGGCATGGAAAAAGGGGAGGATACACACCTTTTAAAAGAACAACACACACTGCCAAGGTTTAGCAGATGAGAGGTGCCTAACTGCAAAGACATTGTAAGCACAAATTCAGGCAAATCAGCTATCCAGGAGCAGCAATTTGTGCACGCACAGGAACCTACAGAAAATAAACTAAAAGGATCCATTTATATTGTTTCTACATTTAGGGAGCACAAGGAGGAACTCTATTTCAGAAGCAGACACGTGTACAAAGTCTAGGGTATCTGTGATGCTACATTAAAGGTGAACACAGAATTACAAAATGTTTTGTTATTATAAATGCTCCAGCTTAAAGACTGCTTCAGCAAGAGAAATATGTCTGTGCTTAAACCATATGACAAATTAGGACTAGGACACTGCCCTAGAGAAGGATACATGTAATGTCCAGAGGCCTGGAATACACTGATTAAAAAGAAACTCACTAAACAGCCTAACAAGGAAACCAGAGCATTACACATGAGCAACTGGTTCCCTGGCACCTACAAGAGAACAACTCCTGCATCAACTCATCCACACTGAATTGAAACTTCTCACTGAAATATTACATATGGCACACACAGCAAACCAAGCAAGCTTGAGCTTCAGAGCTTTTAAGGGATTTTATGAGCAAACACACACTGTTCAATAAAGACATCCTCCCTCCCTCCCCCACTTCCAAGCGGCAATCTCTCCCCAACTAAGTGTTCCTATCATGCTGAAAGACGTTTCTCGCATTTTTCCTGCTGAGTGCTCGCAGACTGGACCTAGGTAGCCCAAATACGAGGTGCCACGTCTGTCTGCGGTGGCAGTTGTTCTTTGGCTGGACATTTGCACCCTGCTTTCAGAGTGCAGCAAGAGAGCCACAGCTCCTATGACTACCTTTGGAAACCAAGATGTAAGCAAACACCGCTTTTCAGCACACTGCCTCCCTCTCTGTGAGCAGCCTTGTTTCTAGTATGCATTTTAGTTTCCACACGTGACTTCTAGTATGTTCATGGTCAGAAAAGCCTGCTGCTATGAAGGTTGCCCACTCTTTCACAACACGCCTGAGTCACACAATGGTTTGCTCTACTGCCAAAGCCAAGCTCTCACCACCAGCACAGCAGGGATGTCTTGCTGCAGGGATCAGTCACCAAACCCTGTCAGCAGATTCATCATCATCACCTGTGCCTGCATTAGCCACAAAGAAAATCTTCATTGGCTTTCAGGCTCCTGACTAAGCTGCAGGCACCGATGACTAGAAAAGCCGCGGTTTGACTTCTGCAGGGAGAAAGAGCTATTTGCAAGACGTTAGCAATGCAGTTCTGCTGTCAGTTTAACTCGCATAAGACAGTGCTGCTAATAAAAGCAGCAGCCTAACCTCACCCTGTCCGGCGTGCACACCCCAGGTCTTTGTGCCAACAAAACTGTTTCTGTGGCCACATGGGGAAGCAAACCAAGGAAGCAGTGATGGCTAAAATGAGCATCCATAAGGACAGTGGAGAGACTGGAGGAAAAGGGTCCTGGAAGCAGGACCACTTCTTCCACCACAGCACCAGCTTCAAAATTGATTTGCAATCTATACTGCAGAAGGTAAGAAAGTCAACCTCCCCTTCTTCGCAGTCACAAGATATTAAGTATAATTCTGAGATTCTTTCAAACGTGCAGAATAGCTTCTCAAAACCTCAATTCTGGTGCCAGCAAAAGTGCAAAACTCTAAGATCCATGTATTCATCTTGCTAAGATGGGGCAATCCCAGGAGAATAATTCTAGGTCTGCGAAAATCTAAGAAAAACATTTAAGCCTCATGCCAGCCATTCCTCAACAGAGGAGGCAGCAGAGCAGGCCACCACTGCTTGCAAAGTGGAACCTGGCATGAAAACCACTAGAAAATCCTCTATGCGGATGCAACACCCCAACACTGCAGATGCACAACTGCCAAGCACCCCAACAAGTCATTAACCTTCCCACAGCACATGGGCCAGCACTAGGAGGGAGGAATGGCAGTCCCAAATCTGCTGCCTCTTTCTCCATGGGAATTCCTCACTGCTTCATGGGGGAAAGATGTGGCATCCTGACTCCTCCTGTACTGGCCAGATGCTGCAGGAGGCCGAGCAGCCCAGAGGTTACAGCACTGAAGGGCTAATTCCCCTACTGACCCCAAGGTCTGCCTTGGTACCGTCAGTATATCCCAAACCACCTAGAAGACAGCAGCAGACTCACAACAAACATACAGCTGTATACTGGCTGAACCAGCTACACGTGTAAAACTCAGCCCCTTCTGGGTAGGTCGACTGCGCCTGAAAGCAGACTGCACCTTCTCCTGCTGTAAGTGCATCCCATAATACCCAGAACCTTCTGTAAAGTCCATTGTCTTTCAAAGCGAAACACTCAAGACACCAAAATAGCTCTCAAACTTTTCTGGGCCATCACCACATTAAAATGACTACATTTAAATATGTACCATGTCTATAAATATACACACGCACACACCAAGGGAAATCAGCATCCGTGCAAAGGGCTGGTGCCCACACACAGCAAGTCGCACAGCCTCCCAGGTTTGCCCGTACCACCACGGCTCTGCACCAATACAACCCTACAGCAACCCTGTACCACTCGAGAGCCCTGTGAAGACATTGCCCCACTGGCAGGAGTGCTGGAAAGACCACAGCCTGGGGGCCCTCCGCTAGACAGACCTCTTGCTAACACACAGTTTTTAGAGGGTATAGAGACCGGTGGGGGCAGGGAAGCTTTAAGACCAAATTACAGAGTCCTTTAAATCCTCAGTTCAGCACAAGACTGAGCCCCTAAGTCCTTCCCTCAGGAGTTTCTCTCCAGGGTCAAGATGTACAATTCGGACTTTTATCTGTAAATAAAGCTCCAAGGTGCAGGACTGTGCCACAGAAGGCTTTTCTCCAACCTGGAGAGGAGCACCATTGCAGCCTCCACATATCACCTTAAAAGCAAAGTATCCATAAAGAGGACCCACAGGGGGAAAAGATCTCTGCAACCCCATGGAAGCTGCTGTATGGAGACTTTAACTGCATTACTTCTGCTTCTGCATAATCCCAACAGACCTAGCTTAATTCAGGCTGCTCCAACTCAGACACTGGATAGTTTCAACATGTTATAGACTATTACCTCGCTCTAATTACAGTATCATGTTACGTGTCCAACAACTGCTGCAATTTACTCTTGCCTGATACACCCCTGCTCAAAATTTCTCACTCCCATACTTTCTGGCATCCTTTGAATAAAGGCAGGGACATTTTGCAACCCTTCAGCATCTGACAAAGCCCCCCCAAAGGTAAAGTAATTATTTCCTTGCAGTAACAAAGGCAATGACACTCACCAGCACAGAACAACTAGTTTTAGGCAAACAGCACAGATACAACCCTACCAGTCACGCTTGTCTGTGCAAACGCGTTACAGGATTACTGCTAATAACCACAGCTGCACAATACCATGAATTCGCACGTCGCTCTCCAAGCCAGGTGTTAATCTCGCACAGAGCCTATCCATGCAAGAAAGGAGTTTTCAGAGAAGCAGAAGCTGCAGGATGAGACCCTCAGAGTTTCACTACCTTAAAGGCAGGGGATGTTCCTTACAGCAGCGCACGTCTTGCCTGTGAGCTCAAACCGCATCCGCAGCTCCCACTGCCATGAAAGGCAAAGGTTTTTCTCCCTGCAACCGTCTGCCTGAACCGAATGCTAACAGGTCTCTTACTTGCGTCTCGCCTCGCCTCATGCTCTACAGGGGAATATTTTGTTCCCCGAGCAGACGCGCTGTCCGGCCATAGCTCCACGATGATTCAGCAAGGGGGTGGCTCCCCGTTGGAAGGCACACCTCCCGCCAACTGTCACACCATGGGGCTGGGTGAACATGGGAGAAGTTGCCCTATCATGGCTGCACTTTTCTGAAATGCGTAGACCTGGCCTGGTAGGGTCGAGGGGGGACAAGGTGGAAGGAGGGGGGCCACAAGATGGAAGGAGTGAGGGGGGACAGGGTAGAAAGAGGGGGGGGCGGGGGGAGAAAGCAGAAGGGGGGGGACAGAAGTTGGAAGAAAGGAGTGGGAAAAAGATGGAAGGAGGGAGGGAGCGGGGGAGAAGGTGGAAGGAGGGGGGGAGAAGGTGCAAGAGGGAGGGAGAAGGCAGAAGGGGGGGAGAAGGCAGAAGGAGGGGGGGGGAGAAGCTGGAAAGAGAGAGCGAGGGGGGAGAAGCTGGAAGGGGGGAGGCGGGAGGGTTTCAGCACACACATGGTAAAAATTGAAGGAAATATCTTGAGGCTTTTACAAGTAAATGAGGAAAAAAAGGCAGACGCTTTCAGAGCCAGCATCAACTTCGCCAGGCTATGGTCTTTGTTTCTAGGCAGACTCCAGTGCGGTGGCAAGAATGAACAAATGCGCATGCCTTCATAAGAGTCAAAAAAAAAAAAAAGGGGGGGGGGGGGGGGAATGAAAAAAAAGGAATGCCCCCCTCCCCTGCGCTCGGGCCTCTCTCCCGGCCATGAGAGGGAGCCGGGAGCCTCCGGAGAGCCCGAGCTGCGTTTTTGGCAGCCCAAACCCCCCTGCAGTCTGCTCTGGGCAGACACCTCGCGTTCGCGGCTCAGGCAGCGGCCGCGGCACTTGGGGCTCCAAACATTAAGTTTTGCTGTGGGTTTTTGCTGTTATTTTGTAAAGGAAACGAGGCCGTCCAGGCGGTGCTGCGGGGCGCGCACAAAGGGGCGCCCCCGGGACAGCGGCCACGGGTCCCCAGGAGCCGCCCCGCCGCCCCCAGCCCCGCCGCGCCACGGAGCCGCGGCAGAGGGGCCCCGCGGCCCGGCCTTACCTCAGCGGCGGAGCGGGCGGGCGGCGGCCGCACCGTGCCAGGCGCGGCGGCTCGGGGCGCGCCACGGGGGCCGGGTTAGCGCGGGGGCCGCCCGCGCGCCGCCATTTTAACACCTCCCCCCCCCCCGCCCTCTCGGGGTAGCCACGCGCGGCGCCCCCCCCCCAACAACCACCACCACTATCATCCCCTCCCCCGCCACCGCTGCCGCCCCTCCGCCCCGGTTACATTGACGCAGCGGCTCCTGGTCGCCAAGCCCGCCGTGGCGGAGCAAGCAGGGCAGCAGCAGCAGCCGCCGCCGTCGTCGTGGCCCCGCGCCGCCCGACCGCCCCCCCCCCTTCTCCCCCCCCGCCGCCGGGCGCACATGGTACGCGCCGGGGCCGCGCGCGCCGCCTGGCTGCTGCCATGGCAACCGGCCGGCAGACCCCGCCGCCCCGAGCGGGCCCGGGCCACCCCGGAGGGCCTCGCGGCGCGGGCTGCGGGCCCGGGCTGTCCCGCGGGGGCCCGCGGCTGCCTACGCCGGAGGGACACCGGCACCCCACAGCCTGTGCCGCATCTCCGCACCGTGCCCACCCTGTCCCCAGAGCCACCACCGCAGCCGCCTGCTGGGGGGGTGCATCCCCACTGGCCCCACAGCCCCCATCACACTTCCTCGCTGTGTCCACCACTGGCCCCAAAGCCACCATCACACATCCCTGCCATGTCCTCTCAGTCCCAAAGCCACTATTTCACCTCTTTGCCGTGTCCCCTCTGTCCCCAAAGCCACCATTACACCTTCACTCTGTCCCCAAAGTCATCATCAAATCTTCCCACTTTGTCCCAGCGGTTCCCAAAGCTGCCATCACATCCCTTCACTGTGTCCACCGTGTCCCCAAAGCCACCCTCACACTTTCCCACTGTGTCCCCACTGTTCCTAAAGCCACCATCACATCCCCCCGCTGAGTCTCTTCCATCGCCAAAGCTGTTGTTATTCCTCCCCACAGAGGGACCGTGTTCCTTCCAGGCTTGGTCACCTTTACCTGGGTAGTGGCACAGCTCCTCCACACTGCAGTGCTCATTTTCACTCCTCTTTTGCAACGAAAAATTGTGTACGCCAGGACAGTTGCGAGGGAAAATAGGCACAACGTGAAGCAGATGAGAGAGTAAATCATAAAGCCATCGTACATGTTCTGCATACTGCAAACGAGGAACTAATTTCCTGGTAGCCGTCTTCAGGATGCTTCAAGTCAGTCTTTGCCAATGTGGCCCTTAAAAACCTCACAGCATTCAGCTGCAAGCAACCCCACTCATCTCTGATTATAACATTTAATTCCCACAAATATAGATATTTTAATTACACATTTTGTTAGGGTGGGCTGAAAACAATCAGATTACTGAAGAAAACAAAGCAAATAATTGCATCTTTCTTTTAAAAATCAGCTTTCTACAGGGTTTCGCGACATTTGCTAGATTTTGTTAAGCGTGAACTCAATCAGAAGCAGAAAGAAGCAAGTGAAGGTTGTTCATTGCACACAGAATGGCTCTCCCTGCCAGGAACACTGATGGAAATGACTGTAATAAAACCGCTAGGGTTCATGGTCTGAGCAGCAAAGCAGGAGCTCCAATATCTGCACCCTGTTCTGACAACCAATTCCTCAGTGACCAGGAGCAGATCACTTCACCTCTCTTCCTAGTTACCACCACCGATTCATAGTTGAGATCAATTAGCTAATGTTTGCAAAGCCAGTTGAAGATGAAAAAGCATTACATACTGCTAATAAAACAATAATGGTCCCACTGTTAAACATTAAATGCACAATGATGTGTAAAAAAGATGCCACATTTGTGGAAAATTCCTCTTGCTGCAAGGACAAAGGATTAGCTCCTAAAAAAAGGAAGGACGAGCTCAAGTGTGCATCACAGAACTGTGCCTCAGGGTTCTGGCTTCTCTTCAGGTATCTGGTAATGATTATCTGTGTGGCTATGGGCATATCACTTGGGCCAGCAGTTGCTGAAGCAACTGGCAGGCTGACCCACCTGAAAGTAGCAAGTTATTCCAGAGCTAGCCAACAATTATGAGACAATTTTGGAAAATGCTGGTCCCAATCACTTTGCACCTCCGCTTCCCCATCTGCTAAATGGGATGAAGACTGCAGCTGCTTTTGCAGGCAAGATAACACAGCAGCAAGGAAACCCTGGTAACATGGTCCTTAAAAGCCAGGAGAGCTGTGCTACTCGTGAGGCACTCACATCACACCACAGTGTGAGAAGTAAAAGTGGGCATGTGGGACTTTCTAGGAGATTTTTCTTGGCAATGAGTCTCACTTTAGACGTAAAACTGGTAGCTGTGGCATTGGTAGGGCCCCAGATGCCCGTATAGAGAGCAATGCATGTCTGATGCTCTGACCTGCAGGCAAGTCAGAGGAGAAGAACCAGGAAAACCACGTTTGTCTGTACCTTTGGGCCTGTACAGGGCTACATTCATGGTGATGAAGCACCAGTGTTTCTGGCAGGGCAGAAGCCATGGGTAGGGAGCTTCAGGCAGTTTAGGATTTGCCACAGTGATCTCAGAGAGAACTCCTCTGCAAAAAGAGCAGCCCTTTGACAAGGTAACCCTCATTTCCTCAACCAAACTGCCCTTTGCAAGGAGCATCCCTTGAGCTGCAATAGCCTATTGCATGCTTCTCCTGAAATCTGATGCTACCCTGCTTTGATGGTGATCAGTTGTTGACTGCAGAAAAGCTGAATCATGAAACAGAGGTTATAAACAAGGTTATTTTTAATGAAGGAAACAAATCCCACATCATGCAGAAATTGGAGCAAGGGACTGTCAGCTAGGGCTTGCAGGTCTCACTCCTGCCCTGATGCTCTCCATGTCCTGAAGCAAATTACAGTGTCTCTAAACTTTAATTTACCTGCGTGCAACATGGACAAAACAGCAGGCTCCAGTTGTGCTTTCTTTGTACTCCCAGTGTGACTATAAAGTGGTGCTGGGAGCTGCGCAGTGCCAGAGGCTGGCTTTCACTGTCACCCAGCACCTCACAGAGCTATTTTCAGCCATGCAAAATGATCACACACAGTATTTCAACAATGTTCATAGACATTTTGAATGCAGAGAGAGACTACCCAGTCTGATCCCCCTCTCCCATATTTCACGGTCTTACATTTCAATTCCCACATGCTGGAATTCCCATATGCCCAGGAAATTCTGCTTCATTTTGCTCACTCAAAACTCAAAATAGACAAGTTTTGTAGCCCACAGTCTCATTACATCCCTCAAGCACTGGAGTGCTGCAGGGTGTGTGTGGTAGATACCCAGCCCAGGGAGAGGGAATACAAGTCTGGTACACATATGGCTAGTAGGGAAATTTCCCGATTATGCCACTTCTTAGCACTCTCTCATACTTAAATTCTTCACAGAAGAGCGTATTTAATTTTCCCTAGGAAAGACGGCTCAACTGAGGGAAGCAGAGGACTGAGTCTGGGACTGGCCAGGCTTCCACATAGTGCTTGAGGAATATGAACTGCTCCATATACAGATCCCTGTGAACCTGTCTTCTACAATTCATGCCCAAGTTGGCAAGTACTATGGGTTTTTCTCCAGCTTTACATAGATAACTACTAAGGGTAAAGAACTGTAGCGTTTTTTGAAAATATTTTATATATACATATGCACATTATTTATGTGTACACACATACAGAACTTCAGAAGACTGGAAACTTTCATGCCGTACTTTATTTACAACCCTGCTAGGGCTCTTTGCTGCTGTAGGGCTTTACCTTTCTTGCTCAAGTTTTCTTCGAGCTAAATAGTGATTTCCACATAGAAAATATCAAATAAAACCAAAGGCATTGATGTATTGGATCCAGATTGGGTTCTGCTCCCGCTATCCATTCACTGGTGCAAAGCCCTGGCCCATCTTCACCTGCCTGCTGTGGAAGCACCCAACCAAACTGCGTATGTCTGGGACACACACTAGCACCTTGGCACAGGTGCCCAGGCACTTCATCACAGCTGTGTGAAGTGGAACAGGACCAACCTTGCAAGCCAGTTCCCTCTTGCAGGTGCCTGCAAGGACACGTGGCCGCATGCCAGTGGATGGAATAACCATCACCCCATACTAGTTATGGGGCAGGGATGCTGCAAGGCTGCATTAATTAGTGCTTGAGACGCCTCTGTGATCTGTAGATGAAAGGTGATTTACAGCTGCAAATTACTGCTCTTCTTCATGGGAAGTCTATTATTTTCTGATATCCCTCATTTTGACTCATGACACGTCCCATATTTGGTGCAGGGCAGGCTAAGAGGCAGTCTCCTCTCTGTGGGTGGATGTATAGGTGCTTTACATCTCCAGCTGGCTGCGCACTTTTGAAGTGTGTGATCTGCGCACATCATCCATTCGAGGCAGCATGGCCATGCCCATGCTTGGGAAACTTGGGCTGGGACTTGCACAAAACTGCAGCACTTCAGCCGGTTGCTTACCTGGTGGTTTTAGAGGGCCTGTATCAGAAGCCAGTTAGCTTGTGCACGCAATGCTGTGAACAGGCAGAAGACCAGCCGGGTGAACCTTAAATCCTGCCACAGAGAGGAGAAACAGGAATAATTATTGTTTGGGGCTGCCTCAGGGAAGGGGAGGAAGCCAGAGACGACCAGACTGGGGCCCCTCAGTCTCCAGCTTCTCACTGGTGTCCCCAAACCTCCTGGGCAGGAATTACAAAGCAGGGAGAGGTTCATGTCTTTGGGAAGCATCTGGAGGGAAGAGATATTATTGCGTCTTTGAGGACAGCCCATGGAGAGCAGAAGGAGCAGGTAGATTCAATGTCCTTCCTGCATTATGCACCATGGCATGCTCAGCCCAGTCAGGCTACAGAGAGCAAGTGACCTTTTGCTCTTTACTGCTAAACAGAACAGCAGAAAGTATCACATGGTGTAAGGCAGTTGTAACAGTCGACAAAGAAATATCCCTGGTACTCGGTGCTGCCCAGGGCTGCCAAACACACACGTGCGGGAGGACAGGACTGGTGGCACTGGGCAGGCATGGCTGTCTGAGCATCAGAGAAATTAGCATCTGCAGACACTCTGACCCAGAGCAATTCCAGCACCGAGTGGGATTTCCTTCCACGACACTCACCATGCAGCTCTCCAGCTGGGAAGTGATCACTCACACAAGCCAGCACAAGGCAGTCAGGGATTTCTGCAGCTGTTGCCTAGCCCACAACAGTTTCCTTCTTCTCCCTCAAGGTCCATGAGATTTTAAACGCCTTCAAATGGTGGATTCCCAGGTAGCCTCATGTATCAGGGAATGGGGAGGACTAGACAGAGCCTCCAGTCCCAATGCAGCCCTCTCTCCATCACTTTCTTCCCCTGGCTCCACCAAACTCCCCTGGCAGCTGTTTGCCTACACAGTGAGACGGTCTGGGGCTGCTGTTACCCTCCCCATGGACATGACAGTCACGCTCTAATTCCAGCTTTGGCTTGCTTCCAACAAACCCATTTGGGTCCCATTTTCGTAAGCAATGGCTGCAGCACAGAACGGCATCCGCTGCATCACCCACACTGGAAGCTGGGCTCCTGTGCTCACCAAAATGCAGCCTGCCACTGACTCCTGCCTGTTCCTGCCATCCCCTGGACAGGGATCAGCCATAGCTGTGGTCCTGCTTGCTAGCCTTTCCTGGCCTTGCAAAGCCCAGCTAACGTGAATTGTGGGCTGCCTGCAGATGCAAAACATGAACAAATCCACATGCAGATCAGAAACAAGGCTGCAGAGCTGTGCCCCAGTGACAACATGTACAGCGAATCACAGAACCATTGAGGCTGGAAAAGACCCTTAACACCACTGAGTCCAACCATTAACCTAACACTGCCATCTCTACCACGTATATAGACAGAGATTGTATTTCAGAATCATTTGGGTCGAGAGGGCTAATGAAGGCTGCAGTCATTCTCTGGACCAGTGACACCTTTGCACCCACTTGCAGATTCCCTTGCAGGGCTGTGAGACCCAGTGCTCCTCTGTAATCTATGCTGGAGAGACATGGTGCTTCAGGATGATGTTTTGACTCCCCCTGTCCCATGTTCTTTCTGGCACTGTGAATCTTTTGAGGTACTAAGAGAGCTACCAGTTAATTCCCATTCTTGCTGTTAAAGGCTGCAAAACCCTCAACGGAGCAAGCCATTCACTGCTCTGCAGAGCACCAAGGAGGTATTAGCTCATTACAGCTCCCATCCCTGCTGCACCAAACCCCAAGGAAAACAGAAAGAAAGTATGTAGAGAAAAAGATTCACCTTCACCCCCACCATAAAGTCCTGCTCTGGTCTGACTCGCTGTTGTGTTCCATTTCCTCGCTGCAAAGTTTTCTTCGGAAGGTTTTGTCATGAATTCCTCAATGTGCTGGGGCAGAAGGGCACTTGGTCCACTGTCGCTCTGCACATTGCTCACCCTCACAGCAGTGAAACCCAGCATTTGTTATGAGATGGTCCTGCATTGCATTCCTGTGCTCTCCTACTGGGAATGCTGACAACAAGTCTGCAACACCTAACCCCGCTTTAAGCAGAAGTTGCTTTTAATGCTCACAGCTGAATGCTAACATCGTATGTGCTACCGAGGGGTAGGCAGAGACACAGGCCATGAGCTTGGCTTAGAAAAGGATGTTTTACACGAAAGGCTGACACACCAGGATCAGTTTGACACCTTCAGGAAGATAAATACTGGTAGAATATTAGAAATCTTTTCTCTTTAGCAGCTGAATGTTGGCAAATAACATTTTTTTAATAATCACAAATGACGATTCCAAGCTGCCACACCCCAAACTGAAATCATTGCTCACTTCTGGCAGGTGAGGAAGGATTTCTCAGCTTTACTTTTCTTTTTAAAGAACTGCTGCAGCAAAGAGACACTAAAAGATGGAAAAACCACACAATCTCACATGGTAGTGACACTGACAGATGTGATGGTGCGGGCTGTACATGACGTTGTGATTTTTTATTAATAACTCTGCACTGCGGAGCTCAGTTAGGAAAAGAAGGAGCATCTGAGTGCGTGGGGAGGACAGCTTTGTTCTTTGGACTCGGAAGTGAAGGAATGTAATGTCAAAGGTAGAAACGCTGGAGGGGAACAAGGACTCACAAGGGAGGCAGTGGGCTGTGGGTGAGCATCAGGTACAAGCGGGAAAGAAGACCCCAAACACTGGGCAGTCAGGCTTTTAAATGAGATTAGTTGGACCAGCACAGGAAAAGATGCTCTCAGTTAATTTGTGGGAACAGATGAGGGAGGCCCAGATGTGTTAAACTAAAGTCTTAGGGAGTGTTTTTTGCTGACTGATGTGGTGGCGTACCCACAGGACAATATTTAGTGCCTTCCTCCAGCAAAAGAGTGTTCCTGTTCCCTCTGCCCTGCACATGCTATGCACAGAGAGATGTGCAGAGCCAGGCAAGACAGGGAAGGGGGGCTCGCTCCTTCTCCACAGGCTGCAAATGGCTATGGCTGCCTTGTTTGGCCCTCTCCTCAGCAACCACGGAGGAGCCACTCTGCAGGGGAGGACGTGGAGTGGCTGTGGAAGCAGTCAGGCACAGCCCCACAGACAGCAAGAGGGCCAGTACATGATGAACGTGCTGTCCTCAGTCACGTCGCGCTGAGGAGAAGGAAACCAAGCTTCAAAGAGAGGGGAGGCAGGAGGGGCCTGAGTTTCCGGGGGTTGCTGCTCTCCAGTGTTTGTCATCATCCGAAGCAAGAGTGAAAGTTTTTGCTCTTGGGATAATTATTGAAGACATTTGGGATTAGCTTCACATGCCCTCTCTTTTCTTTTTCTTTTTCTAAAAAATTTTTTCATTAATTGTAAACCCCACGCTGGCTGTTAAAGAGGGATCTGCAGAACTAAATCTTCTATGAATGTAGTGATTTATGGTTCTCTGGAAGTGAACTGGTGCTTCTGAGGAACCCCACCCAAGCCTTGCAAATACCGAGGGAGAGCACTGACTCACTGGCTGCTGGCACTCGCTCCTCTCCCTCGATGATTGGAGCCTGCAGCCAATTTGGGCACACACGAGACAATAGTGGTAAATGAACCCTGGTCCCCAGTGACATTACCTTACACCAGAGAAGTGCCTGCCAAAACCTCTGGCTCTCAAGAGAGTCTGGGATGGGAAGAGCAACAGCACTACAAGGCTGAGTCAAGCTGTAATCACCAGAGCGATGTGCTGAAGGAACCAGTGTGCTGGCACAGCCTCTGCTTCCAGCAAGGTCTAATAACTCACTGCCAATTCACAAGCGTCCAAGTCACCCGAAGGCAGAGGAGAGATCTGCAGAGCGGCTTGCCTGGCAAGCCTTGGCAGAAGCCTTTTTTCTTTGCTACACCATGACAGCAGCTGCAAGGGTAGATGGGCTTGAGGAAGCTCTCAAAAAAGCCAGTGCTTGTTGCAGAAGGGTCAGCTGAGGAAGCAATCACCCCCTAAGCACCTGACACAGAAGAGCCCAAATTACAGAAATTGGTTCAGCCATTTGCAGGTGTGATCTTACTAAAAAAAAAAAAAAAAAAAAAAAAAAAAGGCATTACCACATTGTTAAAATGGCCCCTGCCTACTCAGCTGTCTGCTGCCTCGCATTAATGCAGTTGGTTTTGACGACTTGAGGGAAAAAAGTCCATTTTATTTGCAGCACTCCTGCCGGCCATGCAGAGCCAACCTCACAGGCTGGTTCTTGCCTTGCTCTTGGGGCATCTCCCAGTGCTTATACACATCCTGTATATAACCCTAACCCACCTGTATACAACGCTAACCCACCCGACCGCATGCTCTGCCGCCAGGAATATCCCTTTCCCATTCACCCAGAGATACCAGCACTGTCTGTCTTCTGTTTGCATAGAAGAGTACGTACTGAGTTCCTACAATTCCCAAATATCTGAAAGCTAACCAGCTGGGCTGGTCTTTTTCCTGCCTTTTTTTTTTCACTAGCTACCCATCCAATATCTGCTGTAATAAAAAAGGCAAAGCAGAAAACAATGCGGTCTGTTTGTGTGTTGTAAATCAGGAGAACAGCTGCTACTCCCAGGCTAAATGGGAAGACTTGCTACGAGAGCCATAAAAAGCAGAGTTTCTACTTTCAGTTGCTGCATCATACTGCAAAGAGCTGCTTCTGTCAGCCTTGCTGTGTTTTTCCTAACTAAACTAGGTACAGTAGAGGAGAACAACACACAGAACATAACTCAGTGCTCAGCTGTGCCTTCAGAGTCTGAGATGCATGCAAGAAGGAGAAAAATTGCTTCCAAACAGTGCCCAGCATGCAGGGGAACCCTAGCATATTCTGTCTCTGGAGTGTCCCTCTGTATTACCCCATAACCTCTGAACACAACCAGCTCCAACCCCCCTGGAGCCCCTTCCCTGCAGATCGTAGCACTGACAGATACAGTGCCTGGTGTGCATTTCAGATCATGTTGGAATAACATCTCCATTTCTAATCTAAAGGAACCTCCCTGGTTCATTTGTGAACTCAGCATATGGCTGATGCTAAGGGAGTATCTCCGTTTCTCAAATGGGTCTCCATTGCTTCCTCCAGTGTCATCACTCGAGGCAGAAGTGCATGTTAGGTTTCATCAGAAACTAAGGGCTGCTCTAAATTCGATCTTGGGCCAGGCTGCATACTCCCCACTGTACAGATGCTTTGTTTAAGCATTACTCAGCTAATATTTTTATTTTTTGGTGATTAACTAATCGCCGTGGGAGAGTGGGAGAGGCTGAGAAGGATTGGCACTCCTTGCAGCACTACAGCTCAAACCCATGGTCCTCAAAATGTAACAGTGTGTGTATCCCACCCGCTAAACTGTGCATCCGCTGTTGTGCCACGGTTCAGCTGAAATGCTGGAGAGCCTTCCCGACGAGTTAGCTACTGTCTGCTTCTCTCTCCCAGCCTGTTGCTGGGTTTCTTTATCTCCAGTGACACGTCTTTTGGAGAACTGCAGCATCAGACCCAGAGCCCCTTTGATATTATACACAGCTGGGGGCACAAAACTGCGTAGGAGCAAGAGGAAATAAACAAACAGTAGAAGTCTGCTCTTTGCGGAGAATAACCCTGACTGATGGAAGAAAACTTTTGTCCTATTTTCTGTTTTATCAGCAGAACAGTACTCGACAAGACCACTGCTTGGCTTTTCTGTTCTTGTCATTCAGAGGGAAATATTTCTGCCTTAACAGAGATTATGTTTCCTTATAGACAGAAAAGCAGCCCTTACCCGAGCTGCAGCACAGACAGCTCATCAAAGCTGCAACAAAGGTGCCGTTGTACTGAAACACAGCAAAGCAAACAGCCCGCGCCTGTTATCATCCAGGCCTCACATATGCAGCACTGTGGTGACTTTTAATAAGAGCAAGGGCTAAATTCTCCTACCTTTGCAACGATTTCAGCCTTGTTCCCGTAACAGCCCTGCTCTTTTCCATGAACCCATCAATGTAAGTAGTCACTGCGAAAATGCAGCCCCTGGAGCAGCTGTGTGGCATGTCCTGGCCTCACAGTGCATCAGCTTCCTCAGGTTCCACCAGTGCATGGGGATTATATCTCCAGTTCCCATTATTAGCTCCCAGAGGAAAGAAAAAAAGATTATCTGCATTTCCCTCATCATAAATTGGCTTTTATAAACAAGCATCATTCAGCTGAAGAAAATGGGGGTTCAGGAAGCAGCTGGAAGCTGGGGCTTTGCTGGTGAGATGGGAAATCCCATTCCCTGTTCGGCAACATGAAAAAGGGATCAGGCAGAAGAAAAGCAAAGGAGATCCATCTTTCCCAGTCCCAAGGACTTTCCTCCATGGGAAGCTGCAGATACTGGGAATGCCAGGGATTTTAAAAAGAGATTAGGCAAATTTGTGGGCCCCCAGGCTGGAAAACAAAGATACTGGAAGTAGGAGAAAAAGTTGGAATTTCAGATGAAACAAGCCTTCAAAAATAATTTCCAATCCTTTGAAACAATTTAACTGGGTCCTGGGTACCTGTAACAGTGGCAATTTGTCCTGCTGAGCCTTATCCTGTGTAAAAGCATTTCCCGCTGTGTACACAGTGTTTCAGAGTGAGGAAGGAATAGAGGGCAAACATCCAGTAGAACCAACATCACCAAACTAGGGACACTCTCAAAATGCAACAGTTTTATATGATTGAAATAAAAGCTCTTTTCCCACCTAATACTTTGACAAACATCATCCTATTCAAGCTCTACACTTTACTTTCAACAAAACTGCTCCTCCAACATCCCCAAACAGCTGTTTCCAGGATTTGCTCCTAACAGACACCCATTTTTTCGAGGAGAGAGGGCAAGAGCCATGGCCTTGGGGAGAAGAGCAGGCATTTGGCAGCAGCCCGAGGATTGGTTTTTCCATAGCTCCCTCTAGTGTGTACAGTCCAAAATGTGATTTACACGTACATTGACTTTTATAGACTTGACACAATCTAAAATAAGTTTAATACAACAAGCACTTAAAATGTATTTCCAGAGGAAATGTTTGCTCTATTAGAAATCCTATCATTTTGCTCAGAAAAACAGCAATCAGGGCAGCACAGCTGGCTGACTGCATTTTATGTGCTCACAGACTCTGCTTTCCCGTGGTTTTGAACCAAAAATGAAAAGGTCAGAAAGATTCTTCTGTAATAGCAGCTCTGGCCTATTTTTCACCTATCACTTTTTCATTTATTCATATCTTCCTCAGGGACTAATCTACCTAGTAGAATAATAAGGTTATTTTCTGAGTCTAATATAAGAAAATAAATTAAGAAGTCTAAACCTTTCATTAGATCTGAGATAGACAGTATTTCTCGGTCAAGGAGAGCTGAGACACTCAGGAATAAATGCCCAGAAAATAACATTTATTAATTATGCATATTCATACCCACAGCCATGGACAGCAGACAACCTCCAGAAGCAGACTCATAGAAGGCTGCCTGCAAACTAATGTGTTAAGTAAATAGCTCTTTTATTGGTTTAAGTAGTCACGTAGTAAAGAGATCACATTTCCAAGTATCCGTGGAGCAAAATAATAGAAAAGCTATTAAAATCTAGAGAAAGATATATTGCATTATATTGCCTAAATTAAAGCCTAAATTCATACAGATGTAAACATTAAGGTTCCTGCTTTCTTTCAGTTCTGAATACCAGTCAGATCTTGGCCAGCACATATAATCCTTTCAATGAATGTTTTTCCCCTCCCTGTTATATATATATTTAATCTTTGCATGTATTCTAAGGTCAAAAGCATGACTGTACTGGAAAGAATGGGTCCCTCATGGATTCAAGTAAATAACGTGCCAGTGACAGCTCACCCTCTCCACTGCCTGCCAGCCACCAGTGGCTGAAGGAGCCCATGCCTGATGCTCAGCACCTCTGAACTCAGAACTCCACCCTGGTGCTCAGATGGGGCCAAGGAGGGCAGAGGTCCCAGCAGTGGCAGCAGGCAGAAAGTGGGCTGGGATGTGGTAAGAGGCCAAGTTATCTCTGCTGCTTGGTGGGTAAAAGGAGTGTGGTGTACAAACTCTTCCTCACACAACAGCCTATGCCAGAGGGCATCCTCAGCTCTGGGGGCCTGAGAAATGGGCTTTTCTCTGAGGTCTCACCAAGCAAGTCACCCTCCAGATGCGCTAGAAGTGTCCCTTCTCTTCCCATTATACATCTTATTTTTGCTCCTCTGGATGCTGAGCCCTCCCTTGAGGAGCCAGATTGAACAAGAGTAAAAGCAAACCAAACTCAAGCAAATCCAGGGTACATCCTGCTTAGTTAACAGCCCTGAGATTAAATCACAGCCGTTTTCCAGGACTGGAGCTGTGGAGCCATGGGCAGGGGGGTGCATCCAGAAGGTGAATGCTGCCAGGGTCAGAGATGGGGGTGGCAATCAGGACCAATGTCCTCTGTTGTGACCTGCCACATGCAAGAATATATGGAATGACTGGCTGCTTGCAGTGCAGGAGAGCTCATTTTTGCAGTTGACTCTGACGAAGGGCAGTTTTGCCATGCTGTCACCCTCAGAGCAAACTCTCTCCCATCCCGGGGCCTTTCTGACCCCCCCAAAGCAAGGTGCTGCATCTCTCTGCATTTCCCTTCGAGGAGTGGTGTACAGTGTGCAGAGGCGGCTCCTGCACAGCATCCCGCTGAGCACTGCAGGGGAGGGAGGTACTGCAGCATCCCTGGAGGCACAGGGGACAGCATCCCTAGCCCTCTGGCTGGTGCAAGCTGAAAGATATTTCTTCAAAGGGTCAGAATGAACTGACCCATGAATATTCAGAGCTTGCATTAACAGCAAGACCTTTTTGAAGAGCATGTCACAACAGTTAAGGGTGGCTGACACGATTAGATTGTCTCCCCTGGCCCCACGCATGTGGTGGGGTCCCAACACGATTCAGCCAGTTGCACTTGCACTGAGTCTGACAAATTTGTCTGGCAAAAGCATCCTTTGCAGAACAGCAACCAGCCTTTATCTGGAGACAGTAAGAACTAGAGAATTCACCACTCCCCTCGGTGGCTTGCTCCAGCAGTTAATCACCCCCACACAGAAAGTTGTGCATGAACTAGTAACGTAAAAGTAATGATTTCTTTCATCTCCTGCCTTGGCAGCCTGCTTGTGTTGCTTGTTCTACTGACAGCAATGATTCAATAATCTGAAAAACATTGTATTTCGTTTACAGTATTAACAGCTGAGTGTACAGATACAGAGATTGTATTTATCCTCAAGGAAATGCTGTTCTGCAGCCTGCAGAAAGTGACAGAATGAGTCACCTTTAGATCTTAATTTCTAGTGTTGCCTCTGCGATCTTTCGTTTGTGTTTCATTTTTGTGTGGAAGTGACAGAAAAGAAGCCAGCTCAGATGGGCTTGTTGGCTTAGGATTGAGGGCATGGGCTGCCAGATTTACAAAGAACTAGCAGGCAGGGGCATGTGAGTCCCAATCCCCTTTTATCACAGCTCATGGTTTGCCCCTTGTAAATCTCAAGCCCAGGCTGTGATGTCTCATCCACTTCCCAGGTGGCTTGGGAGAAAAACCTCTACTGGCAGAGTGTATTCAGCGAGCCCCATCCTGCCCAGGATCTGAGCACCACTGGGAGAAATTTGAGTCTGACGCTTCAGTTCTAATCCCTCTCTTCCCATCCAAAACCTGACCCACCACTCACAGAAAATCAATGCAGCCAAACCAGATAATGCTACCCCTCTGCATGCCACGGGGAGAAGAGCGAGATCAACTTTGACAAATGCAGAGGGCCACAAGAAGTGCACTGCCTTAAAGAGCCATCAAAGTAATTTTAAAATCAATGTAATGGTTGACAAAGAGCCAGCATGACTCCCTCCAGACGGGCAACGACATCCTGAAAGGCCCTGGGAGTGACTTAAAATTCTGCAGGCAGCACTTTGCGCGCTGATGCCGAGGCAGCATTTTCTCAGCAAGGCCATAAAAAAGCCGGGGGGGAGGAAAGACAAGAAAAACAATATGCATTGCAATTGTGTGACCCGGCAGAGAGGGGAAGCTGCAGCACGGTGCGTGAGTCAGCAGCACCGCAATGTCCCCGCAGAGCCAGCCCCATGCACACCGTCGTACGGCTGGACAGGCAGCTGCAGCACGTAACGTGCTCTGAAGGGCACTGGAGGAAGGCAGACCATCATTAATTTTAATTTGTGCTCTCTCCATGGCAGAGCTTGAGGACACAGCGGAAGAGAGCAGCCCTGCTCTTGCTGCCATAAAATCTGTGACTGCTCAGGATGCCTGCTGTTGCAAACCTTGCCCCCTTTGCTCGATTTGGTGCTGGCACTGCCTCCCTGGCATGCCGTGTCGGCCCCGGTAGCCAGCGTTATTGCGACAGATCCTGCGCAGGATCTGGTGTGCTGCTGGGCTGAGCCATGGAGTGACCTCATGAGAAACCCCAGCACAGGGGCAGCTGAAATGAAGCGGTGCTGCCCAAAGCATGGCAAGGCAGAGGAGCGTGGGGCTATGACAAGGACCCACCATGGACACCATCCTTCTCTGTGCCTGGCCCTGAGCAGTCCCAGTGCTACCATGTTGCACCAGCAGACAGGGATCCCTGCTCCTGTGCATGTGTCTCCAGCGTTGGGACTAGCACGTTTCCAGGATCACCAGGACTCAGCTGGGATGTGCATCGCAGCACCTACACTGTAGGGAGGATTTTGCTTCTTTGTATATTCTCAGTCTCATAAAACCATGAAGCTGCCCAGTGGGAGCAGAGGTCCCTGCCGGGCTCAGGCTGTGTGACGTGGGCAGCTGCCAGCTACAGCCAGTCTGGCTGCAATGCTCCCGAGAGCGGCACCACAGTGGGGTTTTGCCCTGCGGCTGTTGGGGCTGTGAGTTGGTGGTGTGGGCTGGGGCACAATTCTGCATTACAGCGATTGCATGCGCTGCTCCTGCCTCCCAGAGCAGAGAAGCTGCAGCAAATCCCTGCTGCCACGGTGAGCATTGGCACAACATTGCAACAGCAAAAGCTGCATTGATTTTGGGTTTGTGCAGTGCTCGGTAAAGGGGATGTCTATTCAGGATGCAGGGGCTCCACAAGGCTCCAAACTCTTCCCAGTGTTGCCAATTTATTTTTGAAAGGAATCAAAAGGTGAGATATGAAAGTCAGGTCTGCAAAACAGCACTGCTCAAAGTGTGAGGGCAGATCATCTTCCCAGTGGGCACTTTTCACATGGTTCTGGCCTCTCAGAGGTGCTGGGGCCCCCTTTCCAGCTGAGGTTTCTCTTCTCCCCCATCCATACACCCACTCTCTGCACCCCTTTATCCTGGAATCCCTCACCAGCGACATGCAGGGCACATCTGCACAACTGTGGGTGCTCCAGGAGGGACGGGCTGCTCCCAGATTCCCCTGCCCGAGATCCCCCAGACACCCAGCCCTGCAGCAGAATCTCCTTAGAGCATCCCTGTTGGGTGCCGCAGCTGAGAGGGCTCCCACCTGGGCAGGAGTTGGCCCTGATCTCCAGAGAGTCACAGCCTGCAGAGATGGACCCCTGCCCTGTCCTGCGTTAGCAGGGGATTGACTTCAAAGTGCTGGAGCAGCTGATGCTGCTGAGGGTGCTACAGCCATTCAGACAGCTTTATTCATTAGTAATTAGGCAGGCGTTGTCTGGCATCTAGATTAATTCCACTTTTAATTATTTTGAAACTGTGTGAGATTTCCCAGGCATTAAAGATTATGTACGTGCTTGCTGATTCCACAGCAATTATTCTAATGTAATGATGTCTATTAATAAGCTTCCCAGCTTGCCATGCCCAGAGGGGAACTTCCCAGTTTCCCCCCGTGGAGCACACATCTCCCACGCGGTGTAACTCCCCTCCCCACCTGCTTATATTGCACAACATAATACTTGCCATGCGCTTCATTAATAACATTACAAAGGTGTTCCTATACCGAGCACCAGGCATCGATTGCAAAAGGGGAGAGAGACCCCCTCGAGGCTCCATGTCCCCTTGCAGTCACAGAGCAGCAGCTCCTGCTGTGCAGACCCCACTGGAAAAGCCAGAGCATCCTTTCTTCCTCTGGAAAATCTGCTCCAGGGCTCACACCCAGCTGCAGCTCACCCTAAAAAACGCAGCTTATGTGTGTATGGTTGATTTAAATGAACAGGTCACATTTCCATCTCAGGTAGGGCTGAACATTTTGACCTGAAATCAAAGGTTAAATTTAGCTCATGGATCATCTGAACTCGTTACAGATTGCCTTCAGTAAAGACAGTATTTAAAAGGAGAATGTAATTTCAAAGAGGAACAATAAGAAATGTGAGCCCAGAATGACAAAACAGAGAGCTTTTCTGAAATCTCACGTTTCATTTTGCTTAAATAACCCTTCAACTCATCCCTTTTCACTATAGCTCTCATCATCCCCAAACTTCATTTACCAGGAAATTCACCATTCACTAACAAAATTCACTGGTGTTGTGCCAGTGGCCACCAAATTTACGCAGTGGGACTAAGACCTCATTATCAGAATTGAGGGCTGGAGTGAAGGAGTCGTTTGCAGCCCTCTGTCCATGAATGCCCAGCAGAAATTACATATATTTGACAGAAACCTTTATAGTTCATAGTTCATATAGTTAATGTAGAGGTTTATGTCAACAACCGCTTGTGAACATCTTTGCAAGTGAAAATCTTTTTTGCAGTCAAAGGAGGGAAGATAAAACTTCAGAAAAGCTGAGTACCAAAAGGTGGCAGTCATACTGTCCTGAAAATAAACACTCAGTCCGCACTATAAATATTTTGATTGCTTTGCATATATATTGTTTCAGCATTTCATTGCTTCCAAAACAAAAAGCAATATAACCTCACCTGCCTGGCCTAATGCATCCTTGCAGAGCTAAACTGCATGACAAAGCTTCTGGGTAGAGACCATGGGTAATTTGGCTGATAGATCCTCTCGAAGCTTAGAGCCAAATTTGATTTCAGGTCTAAACTCGTCACTCCGTCTCTGGAGAGAGCAGAGCAGAGATATTAGCATGATGGCAACGCAGTTGACTCTGAACTCAAGAAATGGATTAAATGAAATTACACTCTTCCCTGATGAGGCTGGTGGAACAGGGCGATTGCTTTAGGAAATCCAGAATTGAATTTCATAGGTAAGAGTTCAGACGTTGTGCTATTTGCTCAGGAAGATTTTTGTGCCGGCTGGTCCTCCCCGCCATGCTGGAGCCACGGCTGGCAGCAAGGTGGGAAGGACAGATGGCACTGGCTGCCTCCAGAGCCCAGATCCCACCTTTGTTTGGATCGCAAATTGGTTTGTCCGTTCCATCCACCTTGGAGGCAGGAGATCTCAGAACCCCCATCCTGGCAACTCCATTCCCACACATGTGGTGGTAAGAACCCTCTGCTCCTTCTTCTCCGTCATGCTGCCACCCCAACAGGGTTCAGCAACAACCAAACCTTCCCCAGCTCCCCCCAAACACTTTAGACATGGATATTTTTAGTAGGTGAAATATTTAAATCTATCATCTGCTTGGAAAACATTTCTACTGCAGAAGACATCTTGGTAAAGATGACGTCTGCACCTGAAGCTGCTCTCTGTGCCTCCCTGGGAGCACATGGCCAGCCTGGCAGGCTGAGTCTGCAGCTGAAGGCTTGCATGAGCTCGATGTATTCCCTCAGTTATCTGATGTTTTTGGCTGAAATTCAAGAAGGGAGACCTATCAGTTTTTCTTCTCCTTTCCTCAGTGATTTCACGAGCTGAAACATCAGCTGCACTGGTACCTGTCAAGTCTTATTCACGGCTCTGACAATTTTGGATAATGTGGGAATTCTAAAAATCACATCAAAAAGTAGGCACATTGGTTCATTTTTACTCAAAAATGACATAATTGGAAGCAAATGTATTAATGCATACTAAATTATATCATATATTATATAAAGAGGTTGCAAAGTTCATTGACAAAAATCAACTGAGCAGCTCACTTCCAACAGCCCTTTAGGCAAGCTCTGGTCCCAAAATACTAGCCCCAAATATAGCACCTTGCAAGGTCACGCAGGTTTTGCAGCTATCAACTTACCAATCTTTTGGAGGACAAAATGAACCAACCTGTTCCTTTTAGCATTACGCATTCCTGCTCCACATTTCCATCTCCAAAGCAGCCCCGGCTCCACACCAGCTGCCTGGGGCTGACGCTGGCAGCACCAGTGCTGATGACATCCCTACCTGGCAGAAACTTAAAAGAGACATTTCAGTGTTCAGAAGGGTTTTTTTTTTAACATGTGCCCGGGCTTTTCAAAACTTACTGGGTTTGGGTGCTACTTGATTCACTGCTGTAGCTCCTCAGCCTCTGAAGTGAAGTTGGTCTGTCCGAACACATCCCTGCCCTCCATCCTTCCTCTCATGCAGTGAAAGAGTTTTCTCGGCTGTCAAAGTACTCTTCGCAAAAGGCAACCTCAATTGCTTTTATGCCAGACTTCACTGCTGGGTGCTTTTTTTAGTTGCAGGGAGGCATCTTGCATGACCTCTATCCCATTAGCAGCTTCATCGGCAGCTTTCTCAGTGCACTAATAGACCTGCATATAAAGCCACATCAGTCAAATACAGATTCGTTGGCAGATCCCTCCATTCCCCACTCCCTATGACTCAAAAAGCCTTGTAGAGATAAGATGCCCCTACAGGTATTTGCAAGCAGAAAGGCACTTCTGTCCTCACTGGGGAATTCGACTAGGTCAAGGCAAGACCTCCTATGGACACCTTTGGGTCTACGGCCCCGCTGCAAGTCCTGCAAACCTGCTGATCTTTTATAGCCACCAAGAAAAAACCCACCTCCACCCCAATCATAAAAAAGCATCTTTTCTAGTTGATCTGGGGCATTGTGCTCAATTCATTCTCACCTGATTTTGCATCTAATTCCGGTTTGTCTTTTATCTGTTTTAAAATGTTCCTGGGAGGGATACAGCAGGATGCACTGGAAGGTAGCATCCTCCAGAGCCAGCACGGTTTGTAGGTATCATACAAAGGACAAAAAAGAATCATACGCATACACATATACACTCAGGAGCAATCCTTTGATAATGCTGCAGACCACTGACAATCGTATTTTAAACCATCAGAAACCACAGCTTGTTTTTCTGAGAACTGCTCAGAAAAACAGTCAAAACCTCTGCAGTAACTCCCGAACCAGGAGAAGTCCAAAGTGGCTTTGCCCTTCAAAGCTGTAGTTTAAATACATTTCAGAAAAGCCATGATTTTAAACTCATATACTTGCCTGTCAACTGCTATTTCACTCATGTCAAAATTATCATTCATTCTGCGCAGCGCAATTCCCAACACATTGTCAGATAAAGAAATCATCACATGAAAATCAGAAGACTGTAGTTAAATTTTATTTATCAGTTCTATTGTTAAATTACACAATCAAAGTCAGTGGATCGGCCTGTAAATCTACACAATAAGACAGCGTCTACAGTGGAAATCAGTAGAATTTGATATGGTTATGACAAAACGGTATCCTTATATTCGTACATCCCTTATATACAATAAACAGTATACACAAAGAAAATGCAACTAGTCTCTGTAAACCATGCACACCACAGCATAAAAACAAAATGCACCCTCTGCAACAGGCCCTCCAGCTCACCCACGGGTAAGCCCTGTTTACAGCAGTGCCTTTCAGCGAACTATTTTCCCCCATAAAAATCAAAATACAACCCAGACATCATATTGGCAACTGCAGTTCTCATTAAAAAAAAAATTACTGTACATGAAATTATTCGCTTTTCCAAGCTGCTACGCAGGGTATTGGTTTGCTGCTGCTTTGCTCTCTGCTTGCCCCCAGCAGGACGGCTCCCCCCTGGGTTGCAATCAGATGTAAAATAGCCTTCACATAACTTAGGCGTGGAGCCGTAAGATGTTTTTAAAGCCTTCTGCCTCATTTTATGCCCCCCCTGCCCTCTTGGTGTATAGAATATTACAGGCGAAAGGCAATAGTGCAAGTGAGCCTTGTAAGCATCGTGTACATCGGGACAAGGAGTGCCCTTTTCGGGTGCCTCCATCGCCGCGCACCCACACCGGGATCGCCATTTAGTGCCAAGCTTGGGAGCGCTGCAGGCTACGTACAGAATTTCTGAACTTGCTGAATGTATAGCCCAAGCCTTGCAGAGGTTTTTTATTTTATTTTGCATAGAGATTTATAGGAGCCCCTCGCACCCCCTGCCCCGTCTCCTCTCCCTGTTGGTCTCGGCGAGGCTGAAGGGCTGCAGGTGAGCCTGGTCCAGCTCTGGCTCCGCACCCTGTGCCCAGCAGAGCCTGCTCGGGAGCGGGCTGCTGTGTTCCCGTGCATCATGCAGCCTTCTCATTCTGTGTAACTATGGCTATGGTAAGATTTGTCTCCATCATTTTCAGCCGCTGCTCATTCGTCATCGCTAAGAAGGGCTCAAGAGCATAGGAAAAAAAATAAAAGCCCTGGTCTTATCTGGTGTAGCAAAGATTTACTGGAAGCAAATCCTAATTCAAGTGTAAATCTACTTCTTCCATTGAGCAATTCTCTTCATAATATTGCTGGGATTAGAGAGTTTTATGACTTTTTAAAGACACTACACAAATATCCGCAACATAATTTCATCTAGTTTATACCACCAATTATTAAGGAATGATAAATTCAGCATTAAGTATTCGAACGGGTAAGAAAGACCTAAGATCAGACACTGTCACAAGATTATAATTTGGAAAAGCCTTTATGAAACATGAAGATGTGCTGTAACTTTTCCAGAATGTTTAAAATCATAGTGCCCTGAAAAATTCTGGAAACAGTGTCTTCAACATTGGCATTGAGTTCAGAAAAGTATGTATGTCTTTTTTTTTGTCTTTTTTTTTAATATGAGATAGACCAAGCTTAAAACTCTAAACAGCAGTAGGTAAAAAAGTTTAAAATTTTAAATATTTATATAACTAGAGAAATTACTTCTATTCCCTTTAAAAGCCAATATTATACATAAAACTAGTCAATATTTTTTCTAGACCTTTATTGTTCCCTTCATCGTCCATTCATTAACTTGGTAAATATCATAAGCAGTCGGTGCCCTTGAAAACACATTATTAAAATGAAATTAAGATAAAAATCAAAGGGAAAAGGTTTTGCTCATATACTGTATTGTGAGAGTATGTTAAATGCTCATTATTAGGAAATGAGTTTGCTTCCCAGATAGATTTCAGACGAGCATCATAAACGTTTTCCAGCATCCCATTTTGTACTCATAACTAATTTAAGGATTTCTTTTTCCTTTATTTTAAATAAACGTCCAAGCAACCATTTCCGATGAGCCTACTTGGCTCCTGTACTTCATAAATAATCCAACAAACCTAAAAAGGACAATTTAATTACACGCTAAGATTAAGTGTTCCACGTACAGTACAACATTTACTGCAAAGGCAACTGCAAAGGCAACATTTTAACCTCTTTTTGCTTCAAACCCTCGAGAAGCGTAATTTGTCTGGACTGCTCCATCATCTCCGATTTGTGTGTTGGGTTGGGTTCTGCTTTGCTTTCAGTGTCCGACGGCCCCCCGCCCCCCCCAACTATCGCCGCCACCGCTCCACGTTCCCTATGTAGTCAGTGCTGGAGCTGTTGTCACCCTGCTCTCTCAGACGCGCTTGCTTTGCCCTCAGGATCTTGCGCTGCTCCTGGCGTTTCCGCCGCGCTTCCTGGTGCTCCTTCTGCCGCATGTACTGGTACCGCTGCAAAAACAGGTCTTTTGCATAATCGTACAATTCCATGTCTAAAAAATTGAGGGCCTCGATGCGCTGCTGAGTCTGCTCATCTATCTCCACGCTGGAGGCCCTTGTGCTATTGTACTGCGTGAACGGCGAGATGAAGTTCATGTTGAAAGTCTTCTCAAAGAGATATTGAGTCTTCCGCTGAAATTCAGTCAGGCCGAAGAAGGCCATCCGCTTCAGGTTCTCCTTGGCACTGTCTAGTAAAACCTTATTTCTCTGCTCCTCGGGCATGACCGACAGGTTGTAGCATCCTACCAGGCTGAGGTCGGAGAGCATGCGGACCTGGCGGTTGTTGGCGAGGTTGTAGGGGCAATCCATGAACTCCTGCAGGGAACACCCTGACCAGTCGTCCCCCGTGTAGCAGCTGGGCAGCTCCTCGGTAGTCGGGGAACGGCCGTCACAGACGTGCAGGGACGCCTTCCATGTCGCTCCTCGCTGGACGTGGCGCCATTCGCTCAGGTATCGGGAGACAGGGTCACGCAGAATGGTGATGTAGTAGAAATTCCTGCCAAGGGGAGAGGAAGGCAGAGCGTTTAGTCCCATGTGTCTCCAGCACACAGTGCATTATCGTTCAAAATCAATATAAACTTGGAGATGCACTTAAGAGGCTGTCAGGAGCCAGGCTACAGAGTGCTCCTCCACGTGCTCATCTCTCCAGGGTGAAGGGCTGCTGAACAAACTCCCTGGGGGAAGCAAGAAGGGTCGTAACTACCAGAACTCATCTGGCTGTGTCTACCAGGTTTTGCCTTTACAGAGGTGGAAAGGACCTCTAATTTTCCCTCTATATGGCTGCCCACGTGGCAATGTGCTTCTGCCAGATGCCTCAACTGATGCTTTTTCCAGACTCTATACATCTACCTTCCCAGGGTGGAAGCCTCAGCCCAAGGAGGGCACAGGGTTTTTTGATTTTCCTTGTATAACAGAGCTGACTGGTTTACACGGTCTGCAAAAAGCTGCTTGTGATGCCTTTCCTGGTGAGCATCTATGGGTCTCAGCTGCATGAGCCCCAGCGCAGCGTTACGCCTATAAGGAAGACATTTAGAATCATAAAATCATAGAATGGTTTGGGTTGGAAGGGATCTTAAAGTCCATCCAGTTCCACCCCCTGCCATGGGCAGGGACACTTCTCAACCAGCCCGGGCTGCTCAAGACCCCATCCAGCCTGGCCCTGAACATTTCCACAGAGGGGGCAGCTACAACTTCCCTGGGCAACCTGGGACATTTCCTATAAGACATTTTGCAGGCCAGATAAACCGGATATGCCCAGAAGCCCCAACCTGCTTGCACTGAAATGAGGATCTGGGAACAGCCCATGCAAACCCCGTTTTATCCTCCTGCCTTCACCTGATACAGGACTGCAATAATGAGAGAGAGTGAGGAACAGGAAATTAAAGGATGCATTACAGCATTTTGCAAGAGGAAACATTTCCGAGGGAGGTGCTGGCTTTGGTTTGGAGCAACAGGAGGGTGGCACACGTTGGGGACATGCTGCCACAGGGAACCCTGCCAGGCTGCCACCTGGAAAAGCTGCAAGCTCAATCTTATGTACAACTAAGAGATCATTCTAGGGTGCACATTAATATCCACCATTAAACACTGTTTTCCACCATCGGCAGCTTGAAGCCAAACAGACCAAGCTCTTCTCACCTTCTTTTAAATGACCATGACCTCAGCGATATTTCCGGAGGTACACAGTCAGGATACCAGCGATCCGCTTAAGTAAATAGAATTAGAGCAGCTCAATAAGCAAATTGCACTGCCGGGGAAAGCCACTCCTCCAGGATGAGGACACTGAGGAGCAAGTGCCTGGGAGCTCCAAGCCCCCAGGGTGTGACTGCCATGTCCTGGGTGCTGTGGAAGGAGGAGAAGGGACATTTATTTGCTTTCCTGGGTGGCATTATGACTGGCCACCCCGCAGCCAATCTTTTGTTCGCTATCGTTTACTTTGGCAGAAAAGCCACTAGATGTCAATGTTTTACAGAAAATTGTCTCTGGGTGGACTAAAAAGCAAATCACAAGCAGGGAAAGCATCCAACAACACAGGGAAAAGGAAACCTGGAGAATCACCATTCCTCTTCCCACTTAAAGCATCCAAGCTCATAAATAATTAAATAAAGCCCAATAAATTTGCAAAATCAAATAAAGCCGAAGAGCCC
Organism: Neomorphus geoffroyi; assembly: GCA_033558235.1. NCBI lineage: Eukaryota > Metazoa > Chordata > Aves > Cuculiformes > Neomorphidae > Neomorphus > Neomorphus geoffroyi. The sequence continues at coordinate 14,558,385 of JAUMJM010000045.1, forward strand.
AGTACAGCATCAGCAGCTGGACACAATGGCACCTCATGCTCAGGAGAGCTGGGACACCACAATCAGCACTACCACCATCCCCATGCCCACCCTGGCACTGCTGCCATCCTCACCCCAGCTCCAAGGGCTTTGGACAGAGGTTCACACAGGGGGAGAGAGCCTAAGCCCCTACCATGACCCCGATGAAGTTTTTTCCCAAAAGTGCCACTAAACAATTCCACAGTGAGAGCTGGAGTTACAAGGGAGCAAGGACAAAGCTGACTCTCATGTTATGTGACCACAGCAGCAGTTGTCAACATCATATTGTTCCTTGCAAAGATAGGAAGATTTCATGTTGTGTCATCTCAGCAGGTCTCTGGCAGCGCTGGAGAACTCAACCTGACAAACAGAAGGAGTTTCCCACAAGCTCCATCACCCCAACCAGCCACTCCGACATGCAGGAGCTGACCCTGGTCACGCTTGTGCACCAGGCTCCTCTGACACAGCCTTGGGAGGGTCCCTGACATGGGGAAAGGGAGCAGCTCTGGGCCAAACCCAAGCCGCTTTTTTAGCTCCTGCCAGGACTCCTTGCCCTTGAATCCAGTTTACTGGGATACTGTAATAAAACAACAACCTGACTCTTCAGCAATAACAAGTTAGTGCCATGTAACACTGACCTCTACGCTAACTACAGCAATGAATGTATAGAACAAAGCTCTGCTGATGGAGGAGGCAAAAGCAAAGCTCCGCTTACCCCAGAGCACCTCGTACAACCCGGCTCATCAGCAGGTCCGACAATGCTGGGAGGGGAGTGGGGCGTGGGCACCGCGGTGCTGTCAGCTAAGGGAGAAGGCCAACAAAACCGTACGCTTTAAGGTCATCACAGCAATCGATGGGGAGTTAATGCAAGAAGGGAAACAAATCCTGAGCCAAGATCAATACGGTGAGCATTTTATCATAGCTCAAACTCTTCAGCCACTCTCCCTTTGTGCTCCTTGGTCACAGGCAGTGACAAAGCGCCTCCCTTGGCTGCTGTTGTAAAAACAAAAGAATGAATAAAAACTTGTATGTTGGCAGAAGAAACTGCGTCGTAATGGATCACCATCACCCCAGGTGGCCAGCGGCCTCATCCAGGCAGACATCTCCATTACTGCCTGTCAGGGGAAAATGCTGCCGTCGAGGGAGACCAGGGAAAGGAGGCCGAGTAAAGATGCTCACAGGACTCTGCAGTGAGCGTGGAGGTGTCTGGGCTCCCTCCAGCACCCTACGGGGCGGAAGCCAGGTCTTTGGCAGGGCTGCTTACGGAATGCCCCAGATAAGAGCCCATATACCACCTGGCCTGAGCAGGGCTCCCTGCAAACAGACTCGTGTCTGTTATTTATGCCACGTTGTTACTTTCCAGACGAATCCTGCTTTCAAGAAACAACTTACAGAGAGGCACTTTGTCAGCTGCTGCACCAATCCCAGCTATTTCGTGCATTTCTCCACGTCTTAAGTTTCCCTGAAAAAGGCACCATCCTTTTGGGAACACCGGCTTTTGGGTTTGCCCCAAGTCACTCTCATCCAAGTTAGAAATCACATCAGCTCCAGAAAAGCAGCCACACTGTTCTGTGTTTATCGGAATTGAGCTTCAAAAAGTCACAAAAGCTTTAACGCGTTGTCAAGTCAGAGCCGTGCCAGAGATGGATTCGGCCATCAGTGCTTAGAGCATCCTTCCGCTGCAACTGGGAGGAAGACTCAAAGCTTTGCAATTATTTTTAGCTCTGTACGTATCAGCCTGTTCTTTCTGCTGTCTTATCAAGGGGGTGTTGAGTTCTTGCCCATTCCTTGAAGCTCGTGCTTCAGAGCCTAAGAAAATGTTTGCAGGTAGAGCTCAAACTTTACTGTGAATCATCCTTCTGACTTAAAAGGCTGCACTCATCAGAAACATGGGGTTTCTGATAAAGTTGAGCTGGATGCCTATGAAGCAGAGAACAAAAGGGTCTCAGAAGCAACTCAAAAACTAGGTTGACCCTGGAGCCAACAGGAACGTGTGATGGTGTGACAGTCACTTGCTCTTGGTAAGCCCCTGCATGCAGCTATTCCCCAAGGAATGTGGGGACAGAGCAGTCCCATGATGCTGCATCACCGATCCTGCTTATCACGTCACTGCAAGGTTGAAGCCCAGAGCATTTTCAGGAGCCATGGATTATTTGTCCGTGTTCGTTTACCACAGAGGAGCTCAGGAAAGGTCAGAGACTGCCCTCAGATAAACACCCAGCTAATGGCTTGCATCGTCCACCGGGGTATGGAAGCTGGGCTTCCTTGGTGCTTTGACGCTTCTGCCCATGTGTGGGACAAGAAAAACGGGAAAACGGCAGAGACAGGAAGGGTGATGTGCTGGAAGGCAGGGAGGGAGAGAACAGAGATGTGCTTGGCCTCCCCACAGGCACAGCAATGCCAGCCCTCATGCTGCATCCTCATGGCACGCCAGATGCCCGCTGTCCTGGAGTCAATGTAGTGCCAGGAAAGCCACGTTTCATCCATCGGCCAGAACTGCAGCTCCCTCTGACTGACCCAGCATGGCCACCATCTCTGGGGTGGTGGTGCTGCCATGCACACGCCCAAAGCCAGTGCCAGGGCACTTTAAATTACCTGTATGGTCACAAAGATGCTTGCTCCTACTCCTACATGGGCATTGCTGCCCCATGTCAGCATCCCTGAGACCCCACACAAGAGTGACACATGCTGGGCTGGGGGCACAGCGCAAGCCCCTGCCTGACATTTTTTGCTATGAGATACTTTTGCTAAGATAAAACGTCTTTTGTAGAAAGGGACCAAGAAACATGTGCTGTCAGTGGACAGACCCGCTTTTAGCTGTCCAGTTCCTCTGCCCAAAGCAACTCCCTCTTTCCTTCCAGCACAGCCTCTGGAGAAAACACGAAGCAAACTGAAACCTCAAAGACCTCCATGAATTTCTCTGAGGGGTTTATTGAGACTGAGCCATCTACTTGCTTTGAAGGATAATTCTATGGTCACATAGTGCATCTGTGCCAGCTCTTTCCCCACCTCTGCCCAGCACAGGAGCTGAATGAGAATCCCTTTTTTTCCAGTCTAATGATTTTTTTTTAAAAGCATCCTTGTAGCAAGCTTCTAAAAGCAACATTAAAGAAAAAAATCATAAATGGAAGTCAAAGTGAGGAGGTGTAAAACCCCTGGGATGACAGCACTGAGTAAAGCCAGAGACTTCAGAGCCCAGAGAAGCTGCCAGGGAAAGGATACGCAGCCACCCAAGCCATGGTGCTCAGGAGGCTCATCGTGTGCAGAGTAGCTCTGCTGAAATGAGGTAAGGAAGAGGTGACTGCTTAAGCATCAAAATGGGTCAGAACCTCCTGAAGTAAGAGTACATCTCATCCCATCCCAACTGCCCCAGCTGCATAAAGCAGGACTGCAAAGCAGCAACAGCCCAGGTGACGCAGAGAGAAAGGGGTTAGGGCCAAGCCTGCAAATGGAGAGTGAGGAGAAGGCTTGTAGCTCCCTTTCCTCCTCCTTTGCCGTGCCACAAGCCCCTCTGCCACAAGAGGCCTGACGAAACAGAGCAACAGCAGCTGAGTGTCCATCCAGGCCACCCTAACCCTGATGGAGAGGCTCTAAGCAACTGCTGTGAGGTCCCAGTGGGTGCCTTCCTTTTCCATAAGGACCACAACCAGGGCTGGCTTGAGCTCAGCATGTCGAGTCCCTTCGGGTCAAAACTCCTGCTAGTGCCAAGGCTGAGAAGTATCGATCCCTGCCAGAAGACAGAGGCTGCCGCACTGTTTAATTGCTCACTGAGGTGGAGGAAGGCTGGAGGTCAGCTGCTGGCAGCTGCCATGCCTTCAGCCTGGAAACCTGAGCCTGGCTTGATGGAGCTATGAGGTCAGCAGCTGGAAAGGGGAGCTGAAAGCTAAATATCCACTCACCATTACATCCATTAGCAGATGGATCAGTCGGTGAGGGACTGAGTGACCTTTCCCCATTTCTGCTGAGAAATGAGGCTGTAGCAAGAAGGGCTTTGTAGGCCACAGAGGGTGAGAAACCTACAGCCTTTGCACAGGCAGCACCAGGAACATCCCTACCTCCCCCTCCCACCGTGCCTGGTGGAAAGTAACCCAGGAAAACATAGATTTAGCACAGGGTTGAGGAGGGTCTAGGACAACTCTCTGTGGCCAACTCTCAGAGCGACAGCTCTCAGCAGGGACAACTCTAACCCTAAACTTACCCTAAGCCTAATGCTAACTCTAATGGTTCCCTGCAGACGGTTGTCCTGGCAGAGAGTTGTCCCCTCCCGGCTGAGGAAGCATAGCTATGATTTCCAGGGAACATACTGGGGCAGCCCCATTCACCCAGTAAAACTAAGACTACCCTTTAAGCTGGCTCAAGCACACCAATTTGTATCTAGGTCAAGCTCATCCAGATGGCAAGCCTGGCTGGGATGGTTTGGAGATGCAGATGGGTTTGTGCAATGAATAGGGGGCAATTTTACACAAGTGTCTACATCTCATTGGGTGGGGATGGAAGGAAAATTTGGGAATGTTTCCTATTCTGGGGGACATTTTCCCCCCCAGTTGATGGACTTTGTGGTACATTAACAGGGCAGTGTGAAACCAAGTTACGCCTCAGGTGAAGAGGGACATCCGGGAAGGCAGTGCCAAAGGGACGGATCAAGTCCAGCAGAAAAGCAAATAAAATGAAACAAAACCCTGCAGCAGAGATTCTGCATATGATGCAAAGGATTAAGGACTGAGCTACTGAAAAAGAAAAATAATCATAGGGGTGGTGCTTCGGCACCAGAAACAATGCACAATCACCAAAACCAGCGAGCAGAACAAGGACAATCAGTGTCATTCCCATCCTCCCCACAAACTGCTCATGCCTCTGAATAAAAATCCACAGATCTCATTTATAAAAGAGTAGTCACATACTCCTTCTTTTAAAGGCTGAGCAATTTGGGGTTTTTTTGAGATGGCAACTTCTCTCACACAACTCATCCAACCAGAGGAAGATGTTCGTACATGGTGGTCCTATGCACAGTCCAAGATCCCATCCCCATCTCCACCATCACACTCCCCACAGTGAACTGCAACTCTGCCACAAGCAGGCTCCTGTGCTCCTCCTCCACCCCATACTACTCATAAAACGTCTCCACTCAGAATAATTTGACAGCAAAGTCATGAACAATGATGGAAGGTCAGTAATGTGAATGGTGCGAGTCTCACATTTTTTGCCCGTGCGGCTCCAAAGCTACTGATGGATTTTAACCTTTGGCAGAAGGTCTCCCCACCGATCAATCATGCCCACCACGTCTCTACAAGAAGTCAAACTCAATTGTGCCATGCCAAGCTCCAAGACTGCTTTGCTCCCAGTAGGTGAGGTTAATTCCCATCAAGAATGGCCCACTGAGAATTTGATTTGCTAATACTGCAAATTGTTCCTCCAAGAGAAATACCCCTGCCGCCTTATTTGTTGAAGCCAGGCATCTGCTTGGAGATCACTCAGAGAGAGGTAAAATGTTCATTTCATACTCATCCCGATCCTTAATGACCTTTGCCACCTACAGACACAATTAACAGGACAGGGGTTAACATCCTGGTGACAACCTCTCCTGCCTCAACCACGCACGCTTGGAAACTGCCCCTGAAATGGGAACACCTCTTCCCTGCTGAGAGCTGCTCCAGCAGCACCGCTCGCAGAGATGAAGCCAAAATATTTGGCAAGCTCACTGACACAGTGCCGGGAATCAACTGTTTGCAGCTACTCCAGATCAATCCCAGATGCTTCGCAGCAGTGATGTGGATGGCAACAGCAGCAGCCAAGAAGCATCACCCATCGACTTCCAGCAGAGCTCCTCTCAGCTCCCAGCCCCGCAGACAAGGGCAACGGGCCCCATCTTGGAGCAGGAGAGGAGCAAGGGAGGCTGTTGTGTTCCCTGAGAGCTTCAGGAAGAAGGTCTCACGCCCCGTGTCACAACGGGGCTGCACAGCTGCCTCCATGCCAAGGATCTGCAGCCCGGCCACCCATGCCAGGTCCTGCCCTGCTGCACTCACGGCATTTGCAAGGAGGTGAGCACGGAGCAGGGTTATCAGAGCAGGTCTGCTCCCCTCCTCCTCTCCCCAAGGGCCCCAGTGCAGCTCCTGGTGAGCAAACAGACCCAGGGCTGGGGCTCACTTTTTCCTACAAGTAGGAATAAAGTGATCCTTCATTCAGTCACTTCAACTAAACTAAACTTTCAGCTCCACCTTATTTAAAATTCAAAGTACAGCAAAATTTAGACGAACAAATAATTTTTTCATAAAAGAAGTGAAGTATGAAGATTATGGGGAGCGAGAGGAAAAGAAACAAACATCACTTTTCTCTGCACTAAACTGCAAAGCTGTGAGCACACGGACTATATTCCTTTACTCCAGGTCTCAGAATGGCACTGGAGAATCGTACCACGTATTAGCTCTGAACAAGGCCTGGGAGGAAAGGAGATAAGTATTTCAGAACTGTGAATTAAAGCCGTTAGCAAGTGTAAATTTACATTTCCTCTAAGTAATCATTATGTTTTCACTTCTATCAGCACCCAATGAATCACAGAGATGTTTTGTCTAGAAACACTAATGGTGGGGGTAGGAAGCCAACAGCCTACCCACAGTAACGGCAGCAGGAGAAAAGTGCCAGAGGAACCCATAAAAAGGAGCTGGATTTTGCAAGAACGGCAATTACACCAGCCCATCATAGCCCATGAAAATATCAAATAGGAAAGATTGCAAAGACGTACCATTTCAGACACAGAGGAAGGCAACGTTTGAAGATTTTGCAGCTCAAGGTACATGTTCATATACGTGCAGGCATGGCACACGCACACAAAGATACTGAAAATAAGGCTTTAAATAAGTAAAAAATATGCAGCCTCACACACACACACGCTCCCAGCTACCCTCACACACAAACTAATTGTCCACAGCATCGCCTGCAGAGGGGAGAGCTGCCCTGCAGATTTGCCAGAGTGGTATTAATTTCATAATTGCCTGTATTATTAAGATCGCTGCAGGATACCCTTGCTCACAACCAATTCAGCAGGAACAGTGGCCTTTTTACTTATGGGGGTTTTTTTTAGTGGTGCATAAAAAGGGAAGCAAGTTTCCTTTTTTAAACTCGGCAAACACAAGAGTGACTCAGCTGCTACAGTCAGTCCTGAATCCACCGCCTCCACCCCAGATTCTGGCATGGGAAAGGGTGGCAACGTTGGGCAGAGGGATCCGGACCCACCCCATCCACCCAACCTGCCTGGAAAAGGACTGAACTGCCCTTTGGAAACATTTATCTTACTCCACAATCTACCCACAGCAGCAAAGCTTCCCACCTCATTAGCTTAATTATACAATAGAGGCAGCCGGATGGAGGGCGGCAGTGGTGCTGAGACTCCTGAGCTGCACGTGGTAGGCAAAACACAAGGAAAGGAGAGAGAAGGCGGGAGAGGAGCACCAACAGTACAAGTGACGCTGATCTCAGCAGCATGCAAGGTCCTGGCTTTGGAAAGTGCCTTTCTCACTAAGGGTGATTATCCCTCAAAAAACAAGATGCGGAACACCCAAGGTGCGAGTGATGTAGATTCAAAAATCAAGCTCTGAAGCCCATGGAGTACCAGGAGTACCTTCCTGCTTCTGGCACAAGGAACCACCCCTGTCCCCAGGAGCTCAAGTCTCCTGGAACTGTGGCACGCAGCATCTTCCAGGTGTGGTACAGCACCTCCCCATCCACAGAGCTCTCCTATGGCTTCATTAAAGAGCATGGCAGACCTCCCAAAGAGAAAAGGAGGCACTGCAAAAGAGCTGGTGAATAACCACAGGATGTTGCTATAAAATCAGATATTTACAACAGTATTTACCCTATCTAAATGCCGTTGCAGGAATTGGTTTCAACTTGTAACTGATATTTCTGCGGTGAAGAAGATAGCCTATACTCCATAAGCAGTGGTTTACAGAGACGGAATAGTGGCAGTTTTTCATTTTCCATAGTCCACTCACCCTTCCAAGAATCTTAATGCCTCATTGATTCATAATACAGTACATAAAGATTTCATTTTTTCCTGCACACGGTGATATATTATGGAGGCAATCTATTTTGCCACTGAAAAGTTTGCTTAGTAGAAAAATTTGGAGTTTTGACATTCAGGAAATTACAGTCATCTGTAAAGCACGACTGATATGCCAAGGCTAACATTTTCATTGCACTTATGAAGCCAGAATAACTATGCTAAAATATTTATTATATTAAAAAAAAAAATCCAGGTTCTTGTTTATAAAAAGCATATATTTAGTACAAAAGAAAAAAAGATTTATTCTTATATCCATACATAATTTAGCCACGTCTTAAATGCGCTAAGCCACATACTCTCTGACCAGATGAAAATACTTTCAATAATTTAATAAAACTAATACTTCAGGCAGCCTTTGCTGTGCCTTGAATGAAGGGGCAGGAGCTGAACACACGGCCGGGCAGGCGCAGCCCAAAAGCAGAAATGTGAGTCAGTGGCTGCCGCACTGAACCTGCCCCACATCCCCCAGGGCCACGGGCACTCGCTCTGCCACCCACCAGCTACTCAGCTTACACCTTACTTGCAAGTGTTGTTATTTATCTGATCCAGAAGCCAGAGGGTGTGGAGGGCTCCTGGCTCACCTTGACACACACATTTGTCTTTTTTATGAAGGTATCAATGTGTGTTTGGAGGTTGTGATTTAACATATTTCCTCAGCGCTCTTTGTAATTCCCAGTCGCTGCTCGAATCGTAGTAACTCCTAACTCCGCTGTACACAGAAGCACCGTACGATTGAACGTCCCTGCCTCAATGCTGGAGAAGTCTTGGAGCTCTCAAGAAAAGAATCATACGATCAGCTCCAAGAGCTTTGCATATCTCACAATAGGGAATTAAGTCCAGAGAGGTATTTATAAAATCATTTGTTACTATATCAGAGCTCAATCAATTCTCTTCAATAATACATAAAAGGAGGAGGTTTGGCTCATGTGAAAGAATGTAAGGCCGATGTTAATTCCTTCACAAGCCATTTGCAGATAATCTTTCATACGCCAGTTAATATATCCCACAATAGGTTACATGCAAGTGCTCTTAAAAGCTGAAGAGAGGATATATAGCATATAAAAAAGGCACCTTAATGCAACTTATATTTTGCTTATCATAACCATTGGGTATACAGAAATCCACGGAAAATCCTTCCCAGCTTTCTAAAATTTTGTCAAAGGCAGGCATCTACTGAAAATGTCTTTGAAATGTAATTAATGAACTGATACTAATATATTCTCAGCCTACTGCTAGAAGAGGGACTGAAGAACGGACAACGTATTTACAGCTGCAACTTGCTACAATTTTAATTTCAGCTTTCATTGATTTCACTTAGCACCATGAGACCATATAATGAAGAAATCTGTATCAATTGAAAATACCAAGTGTGCTCCTGCCCCACTTGGGCACTTCAGTAATATTGTGTAATGGAAGGGGATTCTCATTTAATTGAATTGGAAATGAAACACATATTAGCTAAGAAAACTTAATCAGTGCAATAATATTAAAATGGGCCACTCAGACAAACTATACTGATTAAGTCACTTGCAAACATTTCCGTAATCATCACTGAGACTTGTGGCGTTAATGATTTAAGCTCACTTTTCCACTCCAGGGAACAAAACTGTAATTTCATAGCAGACAATGAAAATATTTTAAACCCTCTCTCACACATTACAATACAGTCTCCTGGCAGAAGCACAGGATCCGATCCTGCAAGGACACACCTCGAGCTCTGATGTACAAGAAGGTTTGCATGGATGCTGAGATGTCATCAAAATGTTTGATGTAAGCCCAGAGACAGCCCAGAAAGCACCTCACTTGCTGGTGAGCGTTTCTGAAGTGCTCGCTGCAGTTCCTCCGCAGACTGCATCTTTAATCTTGACTGGTTACTGACAGCACACACCGATGCACCGTAAAGCTGTGAGCTCCAAATGTCTCCCGGCAGACTAGGATTTTAAAAATCTTATTCACACATAGCTGACATAACTGGATTTAAAATTTTCATGGAATAGCAGAGTGCATGTCTAATAAAACTGCGCAGATATATTTGTTGTGTCAAAGCTCAGCTGGGAGGGGTTTTATATCAGCTAAGCAAGCAAGACTTTGCCAATATTACAAGATGCATAGAACATCCCATTTCCTATGTCCGCTAGCTGCACCCTACACATTTAGCAAAGTATATTTTACTTAGTCTGAATTAGTTAAGACAATGTCATTACAAAGACAGGTTTATGGAAAATCCTTCTTACACAACCCTGAACCAATGCGAGGATGTGTCCATCACGTTGCGCTCAGAGGAGGATCATCTACACAGTCCAAGCGTGTGACAAGCCTGGGATCCAGAGCCTAAGACAGCAAAACCTCATCAGATGCTTTCCTTGGGGTCAGTGACGATGCATTCAGCACAGATATCAGCTAGGACACATTGTGTGTTTACGCATTTCAGGTGCCTCCTGTATCATTAATTAATATGTAGCATTAAGATGTTCAAGATCCTATTTTAGGACAGTCAAATTCAATTTTTGCATCTTTTCAGTGCCACAAAGCAAACTTCAGCCATATTGGCCGCTGGACTAAGGCCACCGCAAAACGAAGATGCAGCAGCCTGGGCCAGGCAAGGAGAAGAGCCCAGGTACCCTCTGCACCAGGCTGAAGGGCTGGAGAAAAAGTCTTGCTTAGATCAGCTCAGGTACCCTCAGGAACAAGGTGACTGCAGCTGAAGCCAAAGCTATCCTACCACTGCCAAGAAGAAAACCAGGAGAGGCACCGTTAGCCCAGCCCCAGCATGATCAACCTCAAAATAAACCACGGATGCTAATAACTGTCCAGAGTTATTAACTGAGATTCACAGCTCCTTCCAAAAGGATCTGACATTGCTTCCATCCCTCTACCCTCCTCCTCAATATTTATATATATATATAAAAAGGGCAAAACTGCTGCTTTATGAGCAGCGAGAGATGGTTCAAAACAGCCTCGTCCCTATCTGTGATCATCTCTTGAATGATTTTCAGAAGCCACAGTTCTACTCCTCCATGGATTATTCTGGCTAAAAATGTGTGTGACATTTTAATTATCAAGTACAAATGTTACTGCAAGCAAGCAATGAAACAGATGGTGTCCTGAATTTTACAGTACAGCCACATTTTCCAGCTTAAATTTACACTTCACCAATCAGCAGGCTTCCAGTCCTGCCTCTGCTGCATCTCCCCTACCCATTCGAACCCCCACAATCCTCTCAATGCCGGCAGCGCAGCTTTGGGAGTAAAAGCTCAATGCAATTTGTTCTCTTCCAAGCAAACGCACTGTTAAACTGGAGCACAACTCTACACACCCCAAAAGCATGGTAGGTATGCAGTGGGAGAGCACTTTCAATCCATTTCAGACAATGCGCTAGGAGACGGCGTGAGTCCACCAGCCACTGGGGAAGAGCTGCAGTGGCATCCCCGGACTTCAAGCAATAAACAAGGTGAGCTTTCAGCCGCTTCCCTGCAGCTGGGCTATGTCCTGATGGGCTGAGGAGCACATGCTGCCCTTGCTGAATGGGTCCTTGATGTAATAGGCTGTGGCCAAACTTAATCTGGGAGAGCTTTCCTGATACTCCGCTCCATTCATCTCCACTATCGCAAAGGGGAGCCACGGCCGGGGCTTACAGCATCAGTGCTGTAATTACCACGAGGAAATGTTTTCTGGGAAGATGTCCCCGAATATAATATGCTGAACATTTCCTCTCATCACTTCTCAGCACCAAGTAATAACCCCTTCTCTCAACATCAGCACCTGGCTGGCTTCCAGCAAGGTCTGCGAGGACGGGCCCCCCTCTCACTGCACCCTCTGCGCACACATAGGGCTGGTAGCACCAGCTCTACTCTCACAATTCACCCTTGTGTAGACATCCCCAGGACATGGAAGTACTCATGCAAAGATCAGACATGGGGAGATGCTGCACGGGTCAAGTCACAGCCCCTTCGGACCTCAAATTCTTCTCATTTTGCTGTGAAACACGTGCAGGAGCAGAGCTTCAGAGGTAGAGGGGCTGACACCAGCTCTGCAAGTGGCCAGTGATGCTTGGCTCCCCTTGCTATCCAGAAAAGCGTTTGTCACGAAGGCTTTGATTCTTGAAAGCAGATTTGCTCGCTGTCACCCAATCCAGCAACGTGTTGGCATCCAGAGGGGAAGATGTCAAGACTTGTGGTGGTCACCTGAGCCCACCTGGAAAACCTCTTCCTAAAGAGAGACAAACAGGGCGCTGGCAAAGCTGGAGTGACACAAAGACAGAGCACAGGTGCCTTCACAAACACTTTTCAGTGAGCCCCTGAACACTCAAGGAAACTCGCCTGGGTATTTGGTTCCCATGGAGAGAAGCCAAAGCACCGGCCAGGACCCCTGATGCTGGGGTACACAGCCTGGTTTACAGCAGATCGATGTCTTCTCGTCGGCACTCAGCGAACGGGTGCTCCACAGCATGATGAAGTGCATCTCAGCAGAGCAGGTTCTGTTCTCAGTCACACCGGCAGCTGGATTGCAGCAATAAATAAACCTGAAAATCAACTGTCTGAGCAACAACAGCCTCTTCCTAGGTGTCCATCCCCGGAGGGGTTAATCTAAAACAATCTAATTTCTTCCCAAATTGCACAAAATCCAATAAGCGCCAAGCAGCAGTGTCTCTACCCATTTAGCAGATTAAAAAACTGTGTCCTACAAATTTATCTGAACAATTCATTCCCACGAAATTACACTGGGATTGAACCTGAGGTTGATATACTCCATTATATCTGCAGGCTGAGCCATCCACAGAGGGGTTAGATTAATGCATAGCCAAATGCCACCTGAGTGGAGTTTTCCGGCAAAGCATCTGAACAAGGATGTGGACAAGGGCAGCAGGTGTGAAAGGGCCCACAACAGCAATGATTTGGGCTCGGGCTGTACAGCAGCAGCACCTTTAGCTACATCTCCGCCATCCTGTCATTAAAACAGCAGCACCTCTATAACTCATTTCAACATACTGAGTCTGGGCTTCTCTTCACATTATTTTAAACAAAATGACACTTTCTCTAGGCACTTAACTGCATCCTAGACTCATCACATCAATGCAGGAAGCATATTTTTCCTGTTTATGTGAAAGGTGATATTGGATGCATCATACATTGAAATCCTTTGCTGGCTTCCTCTCAACATAAATAAGGGGAAAGAAAGTCAGAGAAGATAGATTTTAAAGATGCACACATATGCATGCCCATTTTCTAACCTAGAATATTATTACATTCCTTCATATATTCACATGAGAACTGCAAAAGATTGTGGAAGTCGAGGTACTATCACTCATACTTTCTCAGAGCAAGGATTAGTGAGCTTTTCTTCTTTCTTAATAAAATCTACACATTTAAACAATGCCTGTTCAGCCAAACCCTAGTTAGTACTGGCCAACAGGGGTGGGCTGTACAGCTCACACCCCAACTTCATGGAACAGACCTGCCTGCAGGTCCAACCCAACCAGGGCAAGACTGAGCAACAGATCTATTAGGCTTGTCAACGCTTTGACCTTTTTATGGTGATTAAATACCTTTAAACGTCTTGCAGCTTCCAAAGCACTCTACTGAAAATACATCCCGTGCCCCGTCCAGCCCCTTCCCAGCCCTTGGAGAACTCAGTCCAACCAAGCCTGAGCTATGTTACAAAGGCATTGAGGGAATCTTCTGGCTTGCAAGTGATGCTAAATTCATCTAAACAGCTTTATTTATGAGTGGTGTTACACCCCGCTTCTCCGGGAGACAGATCTGCCACTAGAATTGCCTTTTCCTGCCTGCAGAAACTGTAAGTCTGCATCAACATTACACAATTATTTAGATAGCTCTATGGTAATGTGCATGTACACCAACCCCAGTCCTGCAGAATTTGCATACCAGAATTTTTTATCATGCTTCTTAAAGATTAATAATTTAAAGCAAGTTGTAACTATGCCAAGATTTAGTCTTATGTTTTCATCACTGCTTTATATTCTCATAAATATCCAACATTCCCAAGTACATAGGAATCTGAAACGGTATTCAAGAGGAAAAACTGCAACCGATATATCTTCCATTTACGGAACTGAGTATAAGATCATATTCAAAGTGCTGCATTTACTGTCTGATTCTGAATACATAAAATATATAGCCATTACAAATTCACCTTTCATTGCAAAGCTTTGTTCTTGTAGTGACATAACTCATGACCAGATTAGAGCCCTAAGTACAGCTAGACTGTTTTTCATCTTCTCCATTCCCACAAACAGGACTGGGAGAGACAGGTCGTGCTCTCTATCAGAGTTGTGCTTACCACACAGCAATATTGCAACGCGTCCCATTAGAGTTATGTCTGCTGAGACTGTGAGCACAGACTTGGCTGCAGGCACCTCCTAATGGAATTACATAATTGGAGGCATGTCATCTAAATCTGAACAAATTGGATTCCCTTGTCATGCACTATTGAATCAAAACAGAAAGAACACTCCATTCTGTTATCTGTGGTAAAAACCAATGGTGGCAAATCCAGCATCACTAACATTTGATAATGTCATGTTTATTAAAAATAGGTGAGAAAAAAAAAAAGAAAGAGAAAGGTTTCATGTAAGGTGTGCCCAAATCATGTTGCATGCAAAAATGAGCTCATCCGAGTCTGGTTTCACCCTGGGAATTACGTTAATGGTTTAGGATGGTTGAGATGTTAAGAATATGTAACAGCAGAACTATGTCAAGTTGGTTGTCTGCAGCAGCCAGGGAAGTGGAGACAAGGACTTCAGGCGAGCCCTTCCACCAGTGCTACATCACGAAGAAGTGACAACCACCAAGGTGTTTTCTCAGTCCCTCTCTTGCCCAGTCTGCAGTGGTTCAACTGCATTAACATTCACATCTTGTAACCAAATTCTCCAGCCCTTGTAATTCATAAGCATGCCCTGCTTTTCATTTACAAGTATATCAACTTTAATTTGGAATTACTGAAGGAATCATAACTAGGGAGCAATAACTTTGAGTGCACTGAACTGCGCATTCAGGGCAAATTTTCACTGAGCACTCAGCTCGACCTCCAGCTCTGCACGTATGAAAGAACAGAGACATTAATTACATTACCAGAATCACTAATCAGCTCATTGCATCTTTACATTTCATCAGCTAACTGCTGGTGCAAAATGAGAGGCTCTTTTTTCCTTTAATTCAGCTCTTCAAGCCTCACCAGGATATTTCCATGAGCACATGGAATGCATTCATTAACAAAAACAACAAGAAAAAAGAAACTAAGAAAAAAATGAATTCTGATGCCTTCTAAGATCTGTGGTTTTCCTAGTTAATTAACTGTGGGACGACTCGGACTCCTCCATCCACAATGGGCCATTAGGGCACCTCGAGGATGAAGCCAGGGCATCCAAGGCAGCAGCGTGCAATGAGCATCCCACCCGTGGTCCAGCCCATGGCACGGAGGCGCTCAGGTGACCAGGCGGTGGTCTGCGATAGCAAGAGGGGGTTATCTGCAGCATGACTCCAACGTGGCTAGCGCACTGCAGAAATCAGGTTTTCAGACTGACATCAGCACGCCGTAGTCCAACGTCAACAGCTCTCGGCTGCCTCTGCCCCTCACCTCCAGCAGTGCTGGATTTATGCAGTAGGTGTGCCAAACACCTATTTATATTCGGTGTGAAGGAGAAATGCTGTTAAAATCACCAGATTACCTCAAGTCGTGAGAGCACACAGCGCACAGCAGGGGGAAAAGTGTTAACTACCTCCCGAGCTCTCCCCATAGATCAACACTGAGAGAAGCCAGCTAAATATTTGCTCTGCACTTCCAGGGTCTGAGCATTTTCCCCTGAGTTGCAGTGCAGATTACAGCTCTGGGCAGCCCAGTGCTCGCTCAGCTCCAGAAACACGCGGTCCTGGCTCTGCAGCCCCCTGCAGAAGAGACCACCAAAGACCTGTACCCCTAAAAATCTATAAGCTTGTGCAATTGTTGGTTAGTCTAAAGGGTCACCAATCCATGTAGATAAATGAACCGCATGAAGAACAAATGCTCCTGGGGGGCACTGTGCTTTCAGCCAAGTGGGTTTCTTCTGCCCCACCAGTGGGAGCAACATCATCTCGCCACCAACTCCTCAGCTTGAGCTGCTAGGGGCAACCACGACACAGACAGCAATAAACGTGGTGGGAACAGGGCAGCTTTCCACAGTGCGGAGAGAAGCAATGACATAAGAGCCCACGTTACGAATGGGACTGCCCCACAGCTTCTTCAAAAGCACCATGTGGTGCTGTTTTGATGGCTCATCCAGTCCAAAATTCTGCACTAATGTTTATTGACGTTTCTCGATCTAAACTGAGGGAAAGGGAAAAGGAAAATCACCACCCAGTTAAGTATTTTGCAAGAGTTGGCAATGACTGACACAACTTAAATCTAAAGATTACTGAATTACACCGATGCTACTTGATCTCTAAGTGTCCTTGGGATTAAAGCTGAGCAGTTCAAATATCTCCAACGGGAGCACTGGCTGTGCAGATCGCCCAGCCCAGCACCACCCTGCAGGAGCAGCGCGGGGAGCTGCATCAAACTCCCTGCTTCCACAGCTCTGCTCAGCTCATGTCTTGGAAGCTGTTGCTAAATAAATTGAAAAGGATGTTTACCCGCTCCTATCATGCTCAGAGAATCACAAGAGAGTCAACTGACCACAGCGTAAACAAAACCAAACAGGATTACCGACTGCAGCATCCCCAATTCTTTTATCAAACCATCTTTTGTTAATCTGCAGCTTCAGCTTTTTCTGCCACCAAGTTGTGACCTTCCTCCCCATGTGCCCATCTCCACAGAGACGAGCTCTCCTCCTTGAAAGCAGTGCTTTGCTCTCATTGACCAAAGAGATCCTTTTAAGTGACTGTGGCATACGCAAAAGATCTGAAAGACAGCCTAAATTACACGATACATCCTAACATCTTCACATCAAGCGCCGGCCTGTCTTAAAGCCTTAGCACGTCTGGTTGCACAAATGACCTCAACCATGTTGCTAAGACTGAGTCTTTCCAGGGCTCGATGCCGTTTTGCTGATATTCTCGAGTGACACGACTGACGCCACCAGATAACACATGCTCGACACAGCAGAGAGGCTGCTGTTTTGGCTAACAAACCAGGGACTGAACTAGGGACCTCCCAGATGGGCAACAACACAATTGCTCTTTGCATTAGAGCAGGAAACTGGGGCTGATCAAGACTTTTTATCTGATACTGCTTAGGAGCGCCAGGATGAACATTCCCTGGGGCAGTTACGGGGAGTCACGGTGACTCTGAGTCTTCTGCAACACAACTCGCGGAGCCCTCAAGCCACCCAAGGGCCAGTAGCCCAGGCTCACTGTGGCCCTTTGCTTTGCATCAACATGGACAAAGTCCCCAGAGCACCTAGACCATGGGGGAGGAGTGGGAGGGGTGCACGGGGCTGCTGAGCAACACCAATGACCTCAACATGATGGCAAGAATCAGTGTCAACACCCACCCAGCTGGAACACGTGAGCACAGCAGTCATGACCCTGTACGCCCATACAACATCATTAAAATGAGCATTTTACCTCCTGGCTTGTACGATGCTCCTGCTAGCAGTAACAAACACAGCTACATTCATTACCCGGCAGGCAAACCCACAACCCTCCAGGGCAGGTCCAAAATTCAGAAAACTACTCATACACAAACAGAGAGGTTATGAAACTCATTGTTGCATTTAGTCTCCTTTATGTTAGAAATATCAGCTCGTAATTAATACTTTACAACTAATTAATAGCACTATTTAATGAATCGGAGCAAGGGCAGGGAGCTAGGAGGACAGTGGTTTTGATAGCTATGAAGTGCACCAATAAGAGTGGGTTGCAAAATGACTCCTTTCTTTTGGGAGTTTTTACCAGTTTGGTTTTCAATCAAAAAAAGCTCTTGTGAACATTTAAAGAAAAAGTTATTATAAAAACAGAATGAAAAACCTGCTGCCCGGTGCCCTTACTGTCATCCATCCTTTCTCCAGGGCGATGCTGCTGGGCACTAGGGACAAGATGGGGTCCACATGAGAGAGGGACTGCAACATGCTCCTCCCTGTGCAGGAATGCTTCCATTAGAGCTCACATCTCTTCAAAATCAACCAACCACAAGACAAATTCTCCGGAAAGCAGGACCTACTGGTGCTCAAAGGGATGATTTGCTTGGAAAGGGCCATGCTGGAGAAGGGGTCCACAAACTAGTGTGATGCTGAGCTGGGGGAAAAAAACATGGGAAACGTCCTCCAGAATCCTCACCCCATCCATGTGACCAAAAGGAACCTCATTTTCCCCCTTCATGGCCAGGGCAACCTTGATACCCCTCAGATGTTAATTTGGGGATGCTGTTACCCCCAGTAGCGATGCCATGGCTGAGAGCACACTGGGGATCCAGACCTGAGATAGCCAAGGGCTGGAGAGGGATGGGTGTAGGGGGGGGTGGGAGGGTGGGCAAGGGAGGTGGGGCTTGGGCTGTCATAACAGCTGGTCAGAATAATAAATTAGCACCTAATTAACAGGAGCCGTTAGCTGCAAAACACTGAGTTAATGGAACAGAAAAAAAAGAAGACAAAGAGCTGCTGCTGTGAAAGAGGAAAGTTGCTTTAAAAGCTGCTGTGTCAAGGACATGGCTTAGAAGTTTAGTTTTTAAACCCTCAAGGATCAAAAAAGGAAGCTCCCCTCGTCTTCACCCAAGGCCAGGATTTGTTTCCTGGCAGGCAGCAGCCCACAGCACTGCTGGGTGGTTAAGCTTGGACTCTCCTAGTAGGCAGAAGGGGCTGTAGCTGTAGTGCCTTGAAGTTGCATGCAAAAGAACAAGGTAGGCATTTAGGATGCAGATAATACAGTCAGGGCAAATATTTATTGGGTCAGTAGTTGCCGGTGAGAAAGAGAAGCTATAAAGCGGCGATAACAAGGAATAATGCTGCTACAATGGGAAACTGCACTAATGACTTAACAGCTCTTTGCACCTCTTCATAAAAACCTCCTAAGGGAAATCTCTTATTCAGTGCCAAGGAAACAGTGGTGTAAATCCTCTCCGCTACATCCGACCCACCTCGGCACTCCAGCAGCTGCCAGACCAGCTCCCTCCTTAGATTACTGTTCTTCTACCTTGTTTTTGCCTCCTTTCTCCAAGCAAGCCACTGTAAACGCTCTCCCCAAGCTTCATGGCAGCTCCCAGCAGTGCTCATGGAGCAGAGCATGAGGAGAGACCCTCCCGTGAGCTCAGGGACTGTCCCGGCAGGGACATCATAGAATGGCTTGGACTGGAAGGGACCATGAAGGTTATCTAGCCCAGCCCCTCTGCAGTGAGCAGGGACACCTTCAACCTGATCAGGTTGCTCAGAGCCCCATCCAACCTGACCTGGAATGCTTCCGGGGATGGGGCACCTACCACTTGTTCCAGTGCTTCACAACCCTCAGCAAAAATATTTCTTCCTAATATCTAGCCTAAACTTTGCTTTTAGTTTAAAACCATTACTCCTTGTCCTATTGCTACAATGCGACCAGCACAGGCAGAAAGGGTGACCTGCACCCTCCCATCATCAGCAACATTCCCCAAACCCCAACCAGCGCTTGCCATGGGACCATGCGTGCGAGGCAAACACAGAATAAGCATCTCTGCAAGGTAGGAGACACTAAGGACACAATTAAAAAAGCCCGTCGTTTAACTGTCTTTAATTAATATTCCAAACTACGTGTAAGCCTTTAACACACAGCAGGAACATGGTGAAAGATTTATGAGATTGGTTCACCTTTCATGAATGCTGCCTTGGGTCATCAGCACAAACTCATCTTCAGCCCATGTACCAGCAGAGAGCCAGAGCGCGAGCGGAAGGGTAACATCTGCACCAATATGATGTGACCTACTTTTACAGTAATTTGAATGCATATCTGGGAAAAAAAATGCACCCTCTAAAATTTTAAGGAAGAATTATAAATCAAGGCATGACAGTAAACAAGTAATTTGTGAAGCCGTACTGTCTACTCAGTACAAACAAGAGATTCATCAAATAATAAAATACTACTTTAGAAGAAAACAAGCACAATTATTTTATAATTATGGCTGTTCTAGTCTTCTAAGGGCAGGAAACCTTCGTACCTCCATAGAATCATAATCAAGACTCATCAAAGTCCTGTAAAAGCAAATCAATATCTGCTCTTGGCAGGACGAGTTAATTAATACCGGAGTGCTCTTCTGCCTGCCTTCCTGGCTGTCAGTCTGAAGGCTGTAAGTACAGCTTCCTAAATGCTCTATAAAAAAACCCACTGCGGCTATGGGTGACAAAGGATGCCGTGTTCCTGCATGTCTGGATGTCTGGGTACCATGGGCTGTGCTGCTTTTCATAAAGGGTAAAGACATCCATGTGTTTAAAATCAGGAAAACGCAATCGACTCCACGCTCCTCCAGATCCTTATCTCCATCAAACAAAAGGCTTGGGGGAGATGACTCAGGCAGCGCCACGAAGCTAATTTTCTGGTTTATCTATCACCACATATACAGGGAAATCAAAGCCAAGTCCTTTTCACCACTACTGCTCTCGCAGAGCTGGACCCCAGTTCTCAGCGGTTATCAGAGGTGCTGTGGCATCCCACATCAGACACGGAGCAGGAGAGCTGGCTGTTATCAGATAACTGACTGCTGCCAGCAGCAGTGGGTTAAACTCTGCCAGAGACTTTGGAGATGCCACTTCAAATATTGGCAATCAGAGTGTAAGCTTTCATCTTTCCACGGCAGATCCACTGGAGCTCTGTGCCATTTACTGCATGCCTCTTCCTTTTTTCTTTTTTTCTTCTCTTCTTATGAGACCTTTAAAACGGAGGTCTTGTCTGCCCTGTGTGATTAGCAAAGATCTCGCAGCCTTCCTGAAAGAGCAGGGAAAATTACAGCCAAGAACATGACAGCAGTTAGATGCCCAGAGCAGGAAGGAGTGAGACGCACTCAGCAGATTGCTTTGAAGCAAAAGCTCAGTAAAACATTATTAAACTTATTTTTAGCATCGTTTCCTAAGAAAGCAGCCTCTCATGAACACGCTGTCTCCCTCCCCTCTCACCAGCCACCTCATAATTTTTTAATCGCTTCTCTTTTCTGAGACTCTGCCGTCAAATTTGGGTGGAAGATAAACAAGCCTTTGAAAAAGGGTGCAGGGAAAAACACCCAGCTGGCAATGGAGAGCAGGCATTGCCGGGAGCTGCGGTCGGCCTGATGGCACAAGTGCCTCCCATCACCCGTGCTGGAGATGAGAAGGGGATGCACGGTGATTTTAGCATAGAAAGCTGGCACATGCAGCAGGGGCCGAACGCAGAGGAATCGCTCAATGGCTTTGCTGAACAGCAGCATTCAACACTTCCCAAGAGTGCCAGGGACATTTTACAGCCCTCCTGCCAGGAGGAGCCGATATGTCATCTGAAATCAGGCATAAAAACGGGACAAAGATGCAAAAAGCCAGAAGAGCAGGAAAAGCCAGTTCTGCCCAGGCATCACTGTACTTTTATTGCTTTTTAATAGTTTTCTTGGATTAAGCAAGATCTAATATCTAAGGATGCAGAAAGAACTGGCTGTTCCTGTCTGAAAAAAAGGTTTTAAAACCAGAGGAGCAGCTCCTGTCAGGAGAGTGCCTGCTGGAGCATGGACCAAGCCGCAGATGCTAGCATTTGGCTGGGAGAAGCAGTTTTTCTTCACTTAGTTAGCACAGGCTCCACCTGTGTCAGTGTTACTAAGAGGATGGGGAGAGATTGCAGGCTATTAAGTTTCCACAGGTCTAAGTGGTATTAAAACCCATCACTACAGTGCAGGTAAGGGGTTGGGTAAATACGCTGCCCAGCCCGACGACGCTGGGTCCATTAGCCGGTGCTACCATCAGCGGAAAGCGGAGGGGAGAGCGATCCACACAGATGCTGTTGTTTATAAGTCAGCTCTCATTTCAGTGCAGTTGGTCTTGCAGCAGCAGACTGCTCAGCGACTGTGCCGATCTCTGCCCCAGCAGCCACCCGGGCAAAGCCGATGGTCAGGGAAGAGGCTTTGCTGTTTAAATCCCGCTGTCTCTTACCTTCCACGTACCAGTTCCTTCAGGGAGCAGACACGGACAGGCACCTTGCATACTCCGAGACCACTGTCAGCTCATTTCATTCCAGCCATCCCCAATGCTGGGGCGCACACCCATTTGCAGCCTTTCTGCTCCTCAAAGTAGGCTCACAACGCGGCCAGCTGGGCTCCCCACTACTTTTGGCTGAAGGATGCAGTAGACATCACCGTGCCATTTCGCATCTGTTAAGAACTTTGGTTTGAACACTTCTTCGGCGGATCTGGTGGAGAGGTTCACATTATCCAAGGGAGAGAAGCCTAAGGAGTCGGGCAAAGAGCCAGGTATCCCGTAGCAGAGCTGGGTGACCCAAGAAAGTTTGCTGTTGTGCGCTGTTCTCTGTTCTAAATATACTTTTCCACGCATCTCACACCCAGCCAGGGGGTCTAGATACACTCCCCAGCCCCGTGGGGTGACCTGAGAGAATCTCCTCACAGGTACCCACACCAGGCAACTCACAAGGTATAAACCACACTGCAGGCTCAGGGCTTATTTCAGAGGATGCTTTGTGCACCCATAGCTCTATGGTGTCCCAGGAGCGAAAGGCAGTAGGAAAGCTGCCCCTGGGCAGCTCCAGTCCGCTGAACAGAAATCTCCAGCCTCTTCCAGGTCAGTGCACATAGTGATGCCTGTTCATTTTCAAAACCAAATTTTGCATGAGTCTACAGGGCAAAGGTGACATTTTTTGCTTTCTGGGCATCCTCCTTGTCTCTCCTTTAGAGTGACAACAGTTACAGCAAGCTGAAGAAGTGGAAAGGCACAGGGCAAACACACTTTCAGTGAAGCCAAGTTATCAGAGCAGTAGGGCTCAGCTTGGTCCTGGGCAGCCCCGCGGTGGGATGAGCCATGAGGATAAGCAGGGGAAGGACCACTGATCCCTTCGGGCTGCTGCAGGCTCCTTGCAAGCTTGCCCATCAAGCAGACTTCCAAGGAGGCCATCACATCTCAGGGACAGGTTTGGTGTTCTGTGCCGAGACCCTCCAACAGACTAGTGCCCCACAAAACCACGTTCACACTGGAGGAAAGCACCTGCTTTTTAAGATACAAGTCCTTGCCCTTGGTGTACTGAGCTGCTTTGTATTCAAAATCCAGACTTTGCATTCTTGCAACTTTAGGCAAAATATTTCTCCTAACAGTCAAATGGTTTCTCTGAGCATCTCACTTTCCCCTGCATCCAGCACTCTTAACGACTCTGCTCAAGCAGGCTCTGAGAATGGGAAATGTTGCAGACATTCATCTCTCGCAAGTCTCATCTTTCCTGTGGATTTGGCAATTATTGCCAACAACACAGGACAAGCTCAATAGTAGGTGAGTGAAAAATTGGATCTGACAGCCTTAATTGAGCCTGAAGTCCCATTTACTGAAAATGATCTGGCATAATTAAAAATTCACAACTGGAGACCAGTTGTGGTGAATACTATACATTATGGGCTCTCTGAATTACTCCAAGAAACATACACTCTCCAAGCTTTGGACTTGCAGCCAAAACAGCTCGAGCCACACGGATGGAGTCATCTGAGAGGAGTAAATCCAGATTCAGGGAGGGATGGAGGGAGGAAGACCGCTCCTCACATGCAGCAGCCACCACCCATCATGGCAAGAGAGTGGCTGTGCTGAACTCTCACCAAGCACAGGTTTCCAAATATTACCCTCCCTTCTAAAATTTCTTTTGATGAAGTTGTTGCTGTCCTTACCTTGGGAACACTCCCTCCACCACCACATTAAGGCTGCAACAGGATAGCCATTGTTCTATTTTATTTCAAGTCTTTTTTGTTATCCCAGTATAAAGCAAAGGAACAAACTTGCTTGCAAGCACTAACTGGACCAGCTCCACATGCATCAAGGGCTCTCTGAAACCTCTGCCATCTCCGCTGCTAAAATGCAGTGACCCCAGTGCCCTAGCACAGACAGACATATAACTTTGCAATTGCTTTCTTCCTACTAACGTAATTAGGACTAAATTCCAATTGGTTGCTCAGGGCGGTTGTGGGTGCCCCCTCCCTGGAGATATTCAAGGTCAGGTTGGATGGAGTCTTGAGCAGCCTGGGCTGGTGGGAGGTGTCCCTGCCCGTGGCAGGGGGGTTGGAAAAACTGGGTGATCTTTAAGGTCCCTTCCAATCCAAACCGTTCTATGATTCTATGATTTTATGAATTCCAGCACATCGTTTGCAAGATTTGCTTAGCCTAAGATCACTTAGAGGAACGTGATTGGAAACATCTTCATTGCTGCTTTTAACAAACCACTAAGACATCGCCAGTAAACCGAATATTTGAATAAGCACATGCCAGTCTTCAACAAGGCAGGCTGTGCAACATGCTACGTTAAATCACTTGCAGTGTGTTCATAGAGAAATAACGTCAATAAACAAAGTACATTCTGTTCAGCACACAAACATACCAATCACAGCTAAATAACAGGCCTTGGATCATCTATAATAACACATAACTTTCCATTTATAAGCGTTTTTAGGAACAGCCTTTAAGCAGGAGATTTAACTGAGCTGAGCACTGAAGGTACTAATCAACTGCTCTGTGGCCGTATCTCACTCGATAGGCAGGATGCTTGCGGGAGAAAAAGAATAATTACTTAATCATTAGCATTTTTGAAAGCCGACATATCCGCAGTGGTAACATCATTATATTTTTATCTAGAGTAGTATACTGATCCTCCCATCCTATACCTAAGGCTACAACAGACGGTTATGAAATGCCATTCAGTTCTTCCTAGCAGGGTTTTGTTGTGGGGTGGTTTTCTTTTTTTCGCCTTTTTCCCTGTCAGCTGCCGAGAACTGGCACAACAATGCAAACTTCCCAATAAATCACAGAGGCAGCGACTCATTTAAACCCTTCACTTCAGAGGAACAGCAAGGCGTCATTTTCTCAGCGGCGCCGCAGCAATCGTTAGCGATGCAACGCCGCTTTTCTGAGGCATGTCACCTGTGCTGCAATCCAAAAACAGGCCATCCCAAAATAGGCCACTGAGGCAGGAGAGGGAACCGAGAGCTGCACACACAGGCATTTACAACAGGTAATGCAAAATCTACTGTGTACCCAGGCTGGAGGCAAAACCCCAACAAGTCTGGCCCTTGGTTTACTCTGTAGGGCATCTGGACCTTCTTGCGCCCTGCTGCGATACTAGTTTAAGCATCTAGGTGTGAGACAAGTATTTATGCACACGTGTGCCCATCTGCTGCCAGAGAAGCACCCACGGCGGTGCGTGCCTTGCCACTGTCCTGTGCTGCAGCAAGGTGATGGCTGGAGCTGGGCAGCTCTCCATGGGCTGCTGTGGCTGATACGGGGCCCCATCATCGTGGGGGACAGCAGAGCATCCTGGTCCAACACTCAACTTGGGGTTCAGTCCAGCTGTGAAACACCAGCATTCAGCCTTTCCCCTCATTTACCATGGACAACTGCAAGTGGGTTCAGCTTCCCTGAGGGCACCCTGGGATGTGACTTTTATTAGGAGGAAAGCTCAAACTCCCCAAACTTTTGTTCCTTATTCAAGAGATCACGAAGGACAAAAAACAACTGTGAGCCTTCCTGTCAAACTAACACCCTTTTATATTTCTGTTGTTTGTTTTGTTAGGGTTTTTTTTTTGACATCACCATCTAAGGGCACCCCAAGACAGAGGCAAGCTGAAGAGAAAGGAGCAGGGCTCACAATCCTCCCAGGGCATGTGAAATGATTTAGGAGGAGGCAGCAATCTGTTAAAACATTGTATTTTCAGGAATTACACCCATTCCCTGGGCTCTCCAAAGACAGATGAACCAAAAGAACCTCTGCCTGACTCAGCCCATCCTCAAACTGCCTAGGTCCACTGATGAGCAAGGCATGAGTAAGTCCAGAAACCCCCCCCAAAAAGAACACCTGGAGGAAAAAACCCCAACACCCAGCACAAACTACTCTCCCTCTGCTGCTCAGGGCACTGAAAATGACTATTCTGCACAGCTTCTGCCATCATCAAGAGACTGCAGTCTGCAAACCTGCACGAGTTTATTGCCTATATTCCTTTCCTGGACAACTCCTCCTTAAGCTTTATATAGAAAGCATTTGCAGCAAGCCTGCTTTGATGTTGTCTCTACAAATTGTGAGTACAGAATGATCTCCAACCCCTGTGCCCAAACAATGGCCCTTTGGATGCTTTTATTTTTATCCTAATTTGATTTTAAAAAATGAGATGTTCCAAAGCTGCAAAACAAAACAAAAACCTTCTCCTGACCTAGGTTACTACTGCATCTTGCCAAGGTTTCGTGTTGTCCTTTAAGGTGTCAGCAGTTGCTGATCGCAAAATATCCTCATGGGATCACACACAGCCTATACTCATAAATTGCTGGCAAGAATGCTTCTAAGTTTGCCCAAGAAGCATCTTGCCTCAAACAAATCCCTATTTATAGGCTCCAGACATATTTTTCAGCGTAGGTTAATTTATTACAACCAAGGCAAATAAAACAAGAAAATTTAGTTCTACGTGCACACTGGATTCAATAAAGAGGCAACATTTGCATAACTTTGAAGCAGAATCTTCCACAGCAACAACTAATCTGCCAGTGATTATCTTTTTATTTGCTTATCGCTGTCTGTATTGATGGGGAGATGAAACAGGACAGCGCTGCACTAGCAGAGAAGTCAAATAATCTGGAGCTAAGGCAGGTATCCATGTTGTTTGTTTTCAGTTAGGCTAAAAGTTATTCTATCTCATAAATACTTGGTCTTTCCCAAGCTGCTGGATCCCAGAATATTCAACGGTCCTGGAAGAGTCTCCAGGGTGTCAGTTCAGCTGCCAAGTGATCAACTTTCTATCTATTAAACATCCGAAACGAGCTCAAATCTGGCGAGCTGCCACTTCACAAACCCACAGAATAACAAGTTCATTGTAAGTGCTTTTAGCAAGTATTAATTGGTGCACAGAGCAGGCAGTATGAAGAGGGCAAAACCCCCAACCACCCAGCTACCCCTCTAAAAAAGGCAGAAAGCTCATCAAATTTCATTTGATAAAGACTTTGTGCTACATGTGCAGGCACAAGCGGTTGGTGAGCCTGGCTTCAGACGAGCATCACCCTGTTTCTGTGCTGCTATTTTAAAATTTCCAGTGGTTGTTCAGGAGAGGAAATAAATTTTAAAAGTATCTGGAAACACTGCAGCTATCATTAAGGTAATTAAATGAAAGGAAAACAGCCCAAAGTGCATCTGTGAAGAAAGGAAGCCAGAAACCCCAAAGTTCTGCTCGCAGTGGCACTGACCAAGTTCTGTGGCTCTGTGTTCTCCATGTCCCTTGCACATTAAAAAAGAGCATCAATAGTGTCTTAATGTACTGGAGGGACACAAGGAAGAGTTTTCTTTAATATAAGATTAGGGTGCTGTTACTTAGAGTTTTTTTAAAGTATTTGCACTGGGGGCTGGCTGTCAGTAATGTGTTAAAAATACCACTAGGGCAAAGTTAGACAAAGGAGTTACCAGTGATTCTGCAAATCACTGAATCCATCTCCTCCCCACAGCCTCCAAGATGCACTTGGCATCCTCCAGCCTGGATTTGGCCATGCGAGTACCTTAGCTTAGGAGATTGCTTCTATTCAGCCAGGCAGATCTGCAGCACACAAACCCACGGCAAAGGATTGGGTCACACTTTTTAGAGGCACAGAAGCCCCCAGCACGTTAGTACGAGCAGCATATGACACGTGCTATCCCAGCAAAGCGGAGCAGAGAGAGAACTGCGACGAGAAGCAGGATGAACATTTTGACATCCTGAGATTCATTTTTCCTGACAGTTCACTGGGCAAAGGACAGTCAATGGATTGTGTTGTCTAATGAATCAATACTTTTTGGAGAGAATTTCATTAGCTGTGACACCGCTTCCCGATACAGGGGTAACTGGAAGTCATTCAAGTCATTGGACCCCGTGATAGTGTCTGCATACTGATGGAGTGCCAATTGTATTTGGGACATCAAAAGGTCACAAATCACATTGGTGTCTCCTTGGGAATACAATAACTCAATTCATACATGAAGGATTTTAAAATTTAAACTCGTGATCAAACAGGGAACTACATTTATTAACGTTTCTTACACTGAGTTTCAACCCCTCAGTCAAGTGGCCGAATTGTCCAAGCCGGCTTAAAACTACAGTTAATCAATATTGAATGTGTTATTAAGCAGCATGCAGCCAGAAAACTGCCTGCCGGTTTGTGTCAGCCCATTCTTCTTCTAAAGATCAAATGATAAGGGCAGTCCCTTTATTCCAAGTAGACGCCTGCAAAAAACCTAAGCACCAAACCTCAGCTGATTTTACACCTCTGCTTGCCTTAACATTTCTCTCCTAGTAGAAATCACAAGCCTTGCTATCTATCACATGAGCCAACAGAGCTTGTGGTGCCAGCAGGAGGGATCTGCTGGTGGCCTCCTTCCCATCCAGAAGGCATCACAGGTACTGTAAGGCACTACTCCAGAACAGACGTGCACCAGCTTTTATAACTCAATATAAAATTGACTTCTACTTTGCCCAGATGACAATTTAAAGTAGTAGATGCAAAGGAAAACAAAGAGGAAACACTCAAATCCTGAAGAGATCACAATATGCAGACTGATGTGCTGCTCTGCAGTACAAAATCATGGAAGAAAAAAATTAGCCAAGTCAGTGTGAAAGTACATGAATTTGGCAATAATACTTATTCACAGTGGAGTCGTGCAGCACCGGTCTGTGGGCAGGTGCACCAGGATGCTGATGGATTGCCCAGGGAGGAGGAACAACTTCTGCCCTTTGATATTTTTAAGATATTTCTTAGCATATCAAGGATGGCAAAGGCACGGGAGAGCCTGCCTTGGACAAGAGGAGAAGACAGGAAGAAACTCAGGTCTCTAGTGTGGCACATGTGGTTTTACAATAAAGCAAAAACTGGACATAAGGTAGCTTTTACAGTTTGCAAACTTCTTTGCTCACGTGTTTTGGAAAGACCCTCCTGCTGAAAAACACATCCTGATAATTGGCTTTTGCACAGCACCAGCTCTGCAGCTGCCTCCCTCCCCTGCAGGGTGTCTGCACCGTCAGCAAGCGGCACTTACCCAGGAATATTTGTAACAGCGATCAGAGCAAGATATACAAGCCTATCGCGCTCTGCACGCTCGGCTGCCCGATTCGGGCTGAATCAGCTGTCATACAGTGTCTGTATCACAGATGAGTGCCTTCCCTCGTCTCTTACAGCAATCTCTTTTTCACTATGCCAAGCAGCAAAAAAGGCCCTAAACACAGCCCCGGAAAGGTCCCCTGATCCTTGTCTTGGCTCACAAATCCAAAGGAAAATTCCCACACTCTAATGACAGCTCATGCGATTCACCCTCCTGCAGTCAGCTAAGCAGGAACAAATGAACTCTTCTGGGGTTATGCAGAACAGGGCTTTGCAAGCACAGCGTGTCAGAGCCAGCTCAACCGTTGCCCTGCTTAAGAGCAGAGCATGAGAGCATCCCCAGAGACCGCTGCGTAGAGCAGGAGCTTCTGCTCCAGACCAGAGGGCAGGATGCCTCCCTCCTTTCCCCAGCCCATCCCTGTTAGCAGCTCAACACCACAGCAGTCTTCTAGGTTTATTCCTGCAAAATGAGGGAGAAGGAGAAAGGAATTAGCCTTTAGACAACCACATTCCTCTCCCCTTTACTGCAAGGGAAACCTAGCTCACGTAGGCTTTACATTTCAAGTTGTTTTTAGACATCTGAAAGACTGAGGAAATGAACTCCCTCCTGCTGACCCGAGACTGACTTAGGACAAATCACGTTTACCAGAAGAGCCGCAATGGTGAACCTGCATGCTGAGACTGTGACTCCTGCAAAGAGTAGCAAGCACAAGAGGGAAGAGGTCCATGTTTACTCAACTCAGCCTCACTTTGCAAGGGGAGGACACAGAGCAACACGAATCCAGGAAAAGGAGCTGTGTCCAGGAAAGGTGAAAGCCCAGAGCTGCTAAGCCTAGAGAGTCCCCAAGTCTTTAAAAGCTCTTCATTTGCATACTTAGGGCATGGTGCAGCAATTAAATGCATGGAAAGCCAATGCTCTGTCTCCATCCACAGTAGCACCTGGCTGTCCATTAGGGACTCCCCCCATGAGGGGCGCACGGGGACACACTGTGTCCAACTGACAAGCTGTTATCACTTCCCCAAGATATCTATCTGTCTTTGGGTCTAAATATATACTTAGATTCTGATCTATATAACTTGTATAGATTATATTAAAGGTCCTGATAAACACTTCCTGTCAGTTGCTTTATTCCAAATTCCATGTGATTTCTCTTTCCTCTCTTTGTATTTTAATTAAATCAAACTCACACAAGCTAAATGGCATTGTAATGAACATTTTTACAAAAGGCTGCTTCTATATATTGATCTATGCAACGACAAATCCCCTACAAGAATATTGTTTGGGTATTCCCAGCCTATCCCTCCACATTTGCAGCAGCCAAGGTAGTCAGTGGAGCACAAAATTATCATTTTAATGGGTTCTAAATGTGCAGGTGTTAATTTGAAAACCATGATCAGATAGAGGGTGGAGAAGCTGCAGGTGCATTTATTTAATGGCTCATTTCCAACTTCTCCCTCTATTTTGGGAACTGCATTTTGCTGAAAAGAGCCAGCATGGTCTATGCTGGAGGACTCCTCCCTATACCTCTCGTACACTGCGTGCACGCAGGAGTCAAACCAGCTCTTCCTGCCAGGACAGACAAGATACACAGCACAAGGTGCATCGCTTTCAGTGTGGTCACTCAGTTGCTGTACCTTGCATTTACTACTTGAAACGCTGCCTATGTTTATTCCACTGCTTTATTCCTTCTATTACCCCCTAAGTCCTGCAAGATCAAAGCATCATCAGGCATCGATGAGCTACAAGACTCTAAGCTCACACAATGCCTTTGGCATCTGTAGACTGATAAAGGTTAAAGAATAAATGGTTGGGGTTTTTTTGGGCAATCTGCGGGGAGCTCTGCTGAGATGAGACACTGGCTTATGAGGCTCATTACGATCATACTGCAGCAGTGACCTTCAGCACGCAGCAAAGGAAAGCAGGATTTAGTGTTCATGTCAACAGCATAATGAAACAACTCAGGGGAAGGCCAGCCTCAGCCTCAACTTTCATCCTGGTAAAGAACTGGCCAATCTGTGGCAGCGAGAGGGAGGCTGCAGACAAGAAGAAAAGGAAGCTTTGAGCCTTTTTATCCCAGGCTCCTGTGTTACGGAAAAAGTCATAAATAAGGCAACAAAACATTTTGCCGGATAAAAGCCATTAGAGGAAGCAATTCTTAGCTTTTCATCTGGAGTTTTCCCAGCAGCAGCCATCCAGATGAGACTGGGCTCCCCAGGGTCAGGCGGCACGTGCTATCCAGGCTCATCGGAAACCCAGCCCTGGCCAAAGCCTGCAGCTTCACACACCGAGGTGAGCTGCTGGGAGCAGGGCCGGCCTCACAAACCCAGCTTCAATCTCTGTTTGCAGAAAGGAGCACTTCTGTTGGGGTATCTGCCCACACAGCCGGTTCCCAGCAAAGCCCTTTCTTTCAAAGGCCAACTGAGTTACAACACCCTCTGCAACCTCTCACTGCAAAAGCAACGCGATGAAGCTGCTGTAGCACACGTGAAGTCAGCAAGAGGGGGACAGATTACTCTGTTCTTACTATACCTCTTGTGTTTTTTAATCCCCACATCCTTTCCTTTTGCCAGCTCTACTTTTTTGGGTTCATACCTTGCGTACCTGCATGACTTCTGACAGTGCAGTTGCAGAGCACCCCACGTCTCATTTACACTGCCCCTCGATTGAGATGAGCACATGGACAGATTGCCTCTTGAACAGCAACCAGAGCAGGAAAGGCAGCTCTGCCTGGGCTGGCCCCTGCTGCAACCCCTTGGGATGCTCCAGGCTCATCCTGCTTTGGGAAATCTGTAGTCCCATTTTACCTCCAATTTCTTCCTTCAGCAAGAGAAGAGCTTGCATCCGGCACTGCACACCATGCAAAACTGCCTAAAAATGCAGCAGGCCTTTTAGTTCCCTCTCATCAAACCAAACACATCCGCAATCCCCAGGAACACACTGGCAAACCATCCGCAACCACACTCCCCGACAGATGGAAGGACAGACCACAGCTTCAGACCTGTTCTACAGCTCAGCAACCCCTTTCCGCTCCTGAGCCCTGATGACTTTTCATTCTGCTAGTGAATAAACACTGTGCAACAAGCCAAAAGGCATTTGAAAGCCTTGCCTGGCCCTCCCTCACCGCATTTGTGCGGGTATCTCTACTGTACAACAATTTATTTTCCATATGATTTAGCCAGTTTGCAATTATAAATTTGATTGACTTGCTGGAAATCCCAGAAGACGACCTGTACCAGATGAGAGTCACCCTCTTAGACTTCAAATTAGTACCCAAATTAATCAATCCTTACATAGTGATTTCACTAATTTGATGAATTACCATCAACACTGCATTGTTGATTTACCCTGGCTTTGATACTTACTTGATAAGCACATCACTTTGTTGCTATTTTAACACTGTTGGCAGTATTGGGGGGAGTATTCTCAGAAATGCGTTAAAGTGTTTTGTAAAGACAGTGATGAACATTTATACTGAGGAACTGCACGTGAGTTGAGAAGGAGCAGAAGAATGAGGGCTTATGAGAGGATGTGGGTTGCCCTCTCTTTACACATCCACCCCATTGGGGGCACCTTGTCTGCTCTGCACCCCCCGAGCAGACCAGGGCCAGCTTTGAGCAATGGGAATGATGCTCCTGTCATCCTTCACCTCCTCCAGCCACCAGGTCTGCTCGATAGAGCAGAAGGAAGAGAATCTAGGAAGCATCTGCTGAGAAATGATGGTATTGTCTTTAGTTACTTATTCAGGCGGGTCCACTGATGACCGGATCATTCAGAGCTGAGAAGCAGACCACGAGACAGAAGACAGCTTTTGCTCTTCTGTGAGTTTATGAATCAAAATAAGATGTGAGAAGACGGAAATTGTCTGTTCATATTGAAGGATGGGATGACTAGACATCACCAGGCTTGATTGTAATGGTGGGTAGTATTTCCCTTCCCAGTCAACGTCGATCACACGAAAAAAATATTTCAAGAAACTTGCTAGTTTTCCTAAATATCCTTTACCTTTGAGTTACTTTAGTCAATTAATACCAAAATGTAAAAAGTGACTTTCTAGAATGCCTCTCTCAACCCAGCTACAACTCAAGGCAAAACCTAGCAATTAGCTGCAAAAGTAACACGAAGGGACCCAGGTTAGCAAGAGGTACCAATCAATTAGACCAAACCTCCCTTCAGGGAGACAACCAGCATGTGCAAAGAGAACAAAAAAATGAAACATCGATTATTTAAACCCTAGGTGCTGCTTGGCAATGCAAATCACAATTACAATCAGGAATTTAACAACTACTTTCAATTTAGGACCAGTTCATTGGGGTGGATGATTAATGGTCATTCACTTGCAGGGTGACTGTATTGGGGCAAATCCAGCTGCAGCCTGTCCTCTTTCCTGCGGCTCCAAGGGATGCACTCTACGTGCTATGGGAGCAAGAGGTGCCAGGTTTGGCAGTCAGGAAGGATCTCCCAAAGTAATAGCAGCAAAGCTGCAACTGAACAATGACCCAAGCAGTATCTTTTAATTATACAGATGACACAGTCCAAGTCTTAAGTAGTTTTAAACACTTGCCTTGGCTGTTTCTCCTTTTGCATAATGAGAATTTGTCACTGAAATGGCCAACAGTTTATTGCAAAAAAATCCCAGCAACCTAAAACTACTGTGTTTAAGTGGCTGGTGACAACTGCACAGCCAGGAAGCTTCCCAGGAGACAAAGAGTTGTACAAAGAAGCTGCCTAATACGCAAAGCAATATCTTTATCATCTCAACCACAGTCCTTTACAAGTGATTCTTAGAAAAAGATCCATAGATCTTTTAACATCCTTATCTCTAGATAAAGGTGGACTTAAAGCCCACCAGCATTGTTTCATAAACCTGCAATGCCGGCACATTTGTGAGGATGCTCACACTCACAGGCTTGGCTTTTCTGTTTCTGCATGGTAAACTTGCTGGGAAGAGAGAAAAAGCCACTCGTGCCAGGAGAGGCTCATGAAAAACAGCTTCTAAAGCTGATGGATAGGCTTCAGCTGTTCTTTATGTGAAGATTCTGTTGCATCTCACATGTTTAAGGAGCCAAACCAACCTGAATCTTCAACTGGTTTAAACTCAGGTCTCTGGAGATTGCAGGTCCAACACCATGGAAGGGCTGGGATCATGGGGTCTGATCCTGCATCTCACCAGTAATTCCCACACCCCTAAAGTCACACAGGCACCCTGCAGCTCCTTGCAAAGCAACACTGGTATGACTCCTGTGCCCCAAAGCACCATCCAACAGGTCGTCGTCTTTGCAGAAGGCTCCAAGTGCTTCTTTAGCAGACATGAAAATCCAGTTTATGCTCCCTTTCAGTTTGATTAACGTGCTTTAATGCAATCCAATTAACAAAGTATTATGGTTTCTAACATCACAGCTTTTATATCCTTTTCTAACCAGGAAAAATCTATGACACACAATACAGCCATTAGAAGGGAGCAGATAGCTTTCACTCAAAGGCTCCCTATTGCCCGACCCAAAGCCAGATAGGGTCAGCAGAAAGACATTTGCTGACTGCAGTGGATCACGGATCAGGCACTAGAGACTGCAATCTATAAATGCCCTTTCACTGGGGAAGTCACATTACTGAAGTCCATGAATTATGTGTGTGTTTGTGGGGGAAATCCCAGCTAAGAACTGCAGTATTTGCAATGCTGTCTCAGCTATAAAAACCTTTCCTGGGAATCGGAGGGGAGTGGGGGGACTGCAAAGGCCTTTGTGAAAGTTACGATCAGATGGATTAGCTGAGCATCATCAGGTCAAAGCTGTACAGAAACATTAGACCAGGAGTATCTGAAAGCCAGCACAAAGTCTTTCCAGGATTAAGTCCTTCTAACATTCTTCCTTTCAAAATGAGTAAAACCAAGGTAAGATGAACTCCTTGTCAAGCCGCTGAAGAACAGACTCCAGCCAAGAAATAAACACACTCTGGTGACTTCAGATAGGTCACATCAAACCAGAACTAATGCAGTATTGACCCGCTCTTACTCACGGCTACATAACAAAGCAGCAAACAACACTGCAGGTGCTGCAAACTCATTTCATCCGATATCTTCTGGGTAGTGAAGTTAGCCTGGGCTGCACTCAACAGGCACCCATCTATCAGCAGGAAGCAGGACAAATACTAAAAGTTGGATGCTTAAGTGCCACCTGAGAGAGATGAATGCCTGCGTTATTTGCCACAGCCTGTGCAGGAGCCCACATGCAGCCTGTCACCCACCAGGACAGCCACGCCACCGCTCTTATTGATAAAACCCATAATACTTGAATAGATGGCAAAAGCAAAAGGGCAGTGGTCCACCTTTTAGAAAATCCATGCTGCAGGCGCTCAGTACACATTCAGAAGCCACACCAAGTTGCCCCTGGAAGGAAACCCTGTCTCATTCAGAGCTGGGTTTTGCAGTGTTGGTAATAGATGCCCACAATGCATTTCCTGCAGGTGCTGTCGAGTTTTCATCCATCTCTGTAGCCCTTGTCGGGAACCAGCTGCAGTCACAAGAGCTGTGCTGGGAACCCTTCCCCTCTCTTATGCCCTGGGAAGATCATGGAATTCAGGTCTCATATTTCATTTATTTGGTTTCATGCAGGGCAATGAACAGGCAGAAAATGATCCACAAGAACAAAGCATTAAGCAGGAACAAGATGGCACCACAAGGAAGTTTTGAACTCTCCCATCCTCCCTGCTCTTTTATTGAAGATGACATTACGTAGATGATGCAAACAATCTCAGATTCCCACCCCACCCCCCTCATAAAGCACTGTAAAATATTTATCATGTTCCACATCTCTTTTAATGCAAGCATGCAGCTGGTAATGTAAATGCCACACAAACTTCAGCTGCCTGTTGATCCCTGATGGAGCTAAGTGGACATGCACCGTCTCTGCTCTTTCATCAGGCATTACTGTCTTCTCTCTTCAATTAATTATCAGCTACATAACAGAATGGAAACCAGTGCGAAAAGCACCAGTAAACACAGCCACTGTGAGATCTATAACATACCCATGCTGTTTGTGCTTTAGAATGATGCTTATAAATTAATTTCTGCCAGCTGTAATTCCATCAGGTAGTCCACGAGACTGCAGGTTGCCCCCACTCGTTAATGCAATCTTGGGAACCATCAAACAGTCGCTCCCACAACTTATTCACGACTGCATTTACACGATACATCAAAGGACAAAATCAATCAAGGCTGCTTGAGCAAATAAGGAAGAAGTAAGACCATGGGTGTGTGTTACTAAGAAGTTTCCACTGAAACGCTTTTGAAGGAAAATTGGGGTTTTGACAAAACTGTTTATCATGAACGGTTCCTTTTCCTCAGGGAGCTTCTGCAGATTGGGAAGGTAAACATTTGAGAAAAAACGATCAGAGACCTTCCATCCAAGAAGAGAAGCTATGCTGCCCCATCTCACCAGGCAGTCCTAGAGGTGCCTTTTCCTTGTATTTTCCTCTTTCTGGATAAATCTCCATGGTTTGGGCTGCACCTCTCACATTGCACCACAGCACCCGAGCAAGAGGGGCTGTGCAGCAAACACTGGGAGAGCTCTTCTGGGCTCCATATGCTGTCAGGGTTTTATTTTCACCTTGACACAAGCTAAATTTCCAGCAGGAAACCCACACTGAATTCTTATCTGCCCTAGCTATTTCTGTCCTGGGATGCCAGAGATGCTCATTTCTTCCCTTAGTTGAGTTGGAAACTCCCAGTTGGAAACAGGGAATGCTCCAATAAACAACTTCCATTTCATCCTTGTTCAATCTGCAACTCTTGTCCCCCCTCCAAAAAGTGCATCTGTTTGGGGACCCAACCTTGCATGAGAAAATGGCTTCAAGAAAGAAGAGAAAAATAAAAAGGACTAAAACCATTCAGCTTTGTCAAGGAGCTCTGAGGATGTCGTCCCCGTTTCCTCCAATGATTTATGCCCAACTCTTCCCCTCCTTGTGTGAGCATGTATTACTCATATCCCCTGATGGCTGGGAAGAGATGAATGCAAGGGAGACTGGAAAACATCAGCAATAAGTATCTCCAAGGCCTCTCTTTCCCTACACAAGCAGTTTGGCCGCAGCTCTCGTAAGTTCTAAGTTCCCATTGAACGGAGAAACATTGATTATGCCCCCAAATACTTGTTTCAACCCACGTAGGCAGAGCAAGATCTTAATGATTCTATGAAATGCTAGCACAAATGCTCCAGAAGAGCACCCTTTGCAGCCAGGCAGATAACCTGTCTGATGAATTAACTAAATGCTGTGCTCACTTAGCTGCTGAGCAGCATTGCAAATAAGCACTGCCTTGCACAGCCCAGGCTTCCCGAATGGATGACAGACCCACTCACACAGCTGTACATTTCATGCCTCTAAAGTAAGCATTATTTATAGACTCAACTCAACCTGTAATAAATGTGAATCAGATTAAAAACCCGTTAATAGTTCATATTTATTAGCAGTGCATGGAAAATACTCATAAAAATAAGTAAATTATGTTGGTGCAAGCCTGCACAGTTACTTCTTTAAATGAGATTTTGGGTTCACTGCATATTAAATCACTTGACTCTTAGATTACACAATATCATCTTGTTTCAAGCAAGTTCTCTAAAGGTACTGTTCTGCAGTTTTAGCCAGCATGCTTTAGGGCCACTATTTAAGAGCACTCTCAACCCTGTAACTAGGGCCCATGATTTCTATGGCATGTGCTTCAGAGTTTTCTCAGCAGCACTGCTTCTTTTATTTTTGGTCTAGACACTGTAAATTTTGGCCACCACATATGACATACGGTCCACAAGCAAGCTACTTCTCTCTAGTATTATTTATGCAGAAAAAGCCACATCCCGGTACAGGAAAAGATCTTCAGAAGATCTTACGTTCCAGGATTGTCACCAAAAAGTGAAAGTGATCTGCTCACCCAATCACTTTACAGTAGCTGTATGCTCCTCATACTTTTTTTCTAGCTCATCGTCGCATAGACTCAAGCACAGGTGCTGCAGTCCTTGCTTCTCAACTGGACACAAAGCAATGCTTGCCACTTTCCTAAACGTCAAAGAGAAAGTGGCCATGCAACCTCACAGCACAGGGCTGTGCAGAAACGGTACGTGGTAAAACATCCACTGTCTGCTGACCCATCTCAGGCTCAGAAGAAAAAACAAACACCTGAATTTGTGGTTTTGTCAGTACTTCATGAGCTTCCTGAGGAAAAGCTGTGTATGTTTTTAAATTCCCAAGTGAAAACTACTGTAACTCAAGAGTCAGTGGACATTCAACAATTGTAAAATTCCCAGAGTTGGGGTCTTTACCAGCTTATCCTTTGCTCCATCTTCCTGACCTAACTCTACATCAAACTCAGGCTATGCAGCACAAATCAGGGCTCAAAGAACTACTCTTAAAAGGCTTTCAACAAAAATGGTGCTCACGGAGCAGGTGTTTCCCAGCTCCCGTAATTTCCACGCTACACAAAAGCAAACAAAGCAGTCATTTTGTATGGGGCCCTTCACACAGGCAGATCAACTTTGCACTTGATTTTCCAAAATCAGGATCAGATAAGCAAAGTCCTTCTACCAAGGGTGTATTTTATCTTCTGGAGTGCAGGAGCAGATGCACAGGTAAAGCCAGAAAACACAGGCGGGTCTCATCTCTTGGCACTCACTAGGCAGGAACACTCCAGCAATGAGCAGGTACCCTAGGTATTGCCAGCACCTTGGCTGAGCCCTCACTTCATGTGACAACAGCAGATACAAGGATCCATTGTTTGGAGACTGAAACACAGCCTTGACTTCACACATTTACATACATTTCATCGCTTAGACAGAAGCCTGGGAAAAGACAAGACTATCGCAAATGCTACATTGCAAACACAACAAATATAATCTGGTTACAACTGACTGCAGACCTTATGATACTGCTGGCTATGGGGAAAAAGAGAGAGAGGCACTCTGAGAATTAATGTTCTTCCAGTCTATAGAGAAACAAATGAGTTTCTGGTGCTGAACAATTAGTACTCCTGTTAATTATGCGTGCCGGTTAGAAATAACATCAAGCGTTTGGGTTTGCTTCCATTTCGATTGTTTTCTTTCTGCACTGGATAACAAAAATATATTCAGACAGCTAAATAAATCCTTCATAACACTGATGGGACTTCTTGTTCACAGCAAGCAGTTATGCAAATTGCTAATTATGAGGCAGAGATAATCATAATCTAGCACATTTATGCAACTGCATGTACAACAGGGATAACTAAAGCAATAGTTGCCTTATTGTCCTCACTGCATTTTTTAAAGTCATGCCAATGGGCTGACTCACTGCACAACATCGCAGCCTGATGCAGCAGGTTACAGCCCAGGTGCTGCCATGTGCCCCCAGGATGCAGAAGGGCCACAAAATAAAAGATTTAATATACCAGAAAATAACACAGTTACAGGAATAAAAAGTCCAGGTACTCCTGAGAAAAATAAATGGGAGACTGGATGTCAAAAACATCCATCTGCTCTCCAACATCACACAGGTGCTCAGCCTCTTCTCCACGGTGCTGGGCTTCAAACTCTGGGCTCTCAGGGCAGAACAGGACCACACAGTCAGGTCAAATCTGTCCCAAACCCTGACCTGGCTGCAAAAGCTGCAAAGCTCATCTTGAACATAATTTAACAAAAAGTATCAGCTTCAGAGATGTTCCGTTGCTTCAGACTGAAGGAGACTGATTTATAACATCAAACATTCACCCAAACCCTCGTGATTGAGAAGACAAACACAAACCGTCCCAACTTAAACCAGTTCCTGCTCATTTGCTCTCAGCACACACTCGCCTCGCTATTTCTGTCCAGTTTCCCAGGCCAGTTATTCCAGCTCAATAAAATGAGTATTGCGCTATCATTTTCACTTAAAGCTTCAATTTCAGAAGCTTCCACCACTTACTGCAAAAAGAACAGAGGTAGGAGCACAAAGTGCTGCAATGCTGGAGAAAGTGCATGATGGCATCCAAAAAATTTCCGCAAGGAAACAGTCTACAAGATGGCCTGCTTCTGCCCTAATTAGCTATCATTTTGGCAAACGCAAGGGAAACGCAGTGAAAACAACCCTGTGACTTCGCGTACCCAAAACACACAGCGAAGCTCTGAATGGGCTCTGAACTGGAAATGATGGATGTGGCTCACTCGCACTGTAATTAAATCTCCTTCCACAAAATAAGAACAGCGATCTGTGTCCTGACGAAAAAACCTGCTGCATCATGGAAACAGAAAAGACCGATCAGGCGAACCTGGAAGGAATTGCCAAGGACTTTTCTTGCTTGTTTGTGAGGTATTAAACTCAGAGAAATAAACCGCCTGCTCAGACCTGGCTGCCTCTGCCAGGTGAGCCACCCTGCACCGGCACTGAGAAAGCAGCCACGACAGCTGGGTGCTGCTCAGCATGGTCCTCTGCTTGCAAGCACTTAGAGGCAACCAGGTAAGCGAGGTAAATGTATGCAGGGCTGGGGTTCTGTTCATATCGTGCCAGCCAGCCTGGGGGTGCTCATATCGTGCCAGCCATCCTGGGGGTGCTCACAAACACACCACTCCGTACCAGCACACACCACACCCAGTGCATCAGAGCTGGTCCTGGCACCTTGCCTCATGTCACCCACCTGAGGGCATCCTGGTGCCCATGGGACCATCCCACCGCCTTGCCGAGGGCACACAGCAACAGCAGGGAAGAGCTGCACCTAAGCAGGTACTGGCTAACAGGAGCAGCCTTCCAGAAGTGTGTAAGAGAGCGACTCAAGAGTAGCAAACAGAGGCAATCAAAGACCAAGCCTTCAAAACCTGAGAAAAGCCCTAAGAATCCTTGAGCTATAAAAATCCATCCATGCTTGGTTATTTGTATTTGACTTCTGCTCTCAGAGCATTTAGGTTCTTGTCTTCAAGCTGTCCTTAGGAGACAGAGGATTAGAAACCTAGTTTGTTTCCAGCAGAAGAGCGATGCAAGTAAAACCCCGATACCTAGAGGAGAACCATCAAAAAACCCACACCAATTTCAAGGTGTCATCCTGAGTGTTTGGCAGGTTCCTGAACGCATTACGCTGTTTGATGTTTTAACAGGCACACCAAATTCCATTTTATCCTGGCTGGTGAGCATTTTGCAGCACTGATACCTAATTCTTGGTGACAGAACAGAATACAACACGGACCAAACAGTTCCAAATGCTGGCAATATCCCCTACCATAAAAAAAAAAAAGTAATGTAAAACCTAGGCTAGACCAAAGACACAAGTTCAAGTAGTTTAAACAAAAATAGGCTTACCTTCAAGTAGGAATTTCCAGAAGAGTTGTGATGAAAAATGGAAAATGCCAAGTATCCAGCCATTTCAAGCATTTCCAATCATTGCAGGTGAAAGGCATTAGGAGAGAAACAGAAAGACACTGATTAGCGTAACAAATACAGTGTTCACAGCACATATTTTTAACACTCTAATTGCACTCATAATTCCACTAAGAACCAAGAGTTCTCATTTTGGTTTTCCTTTAGAGGATGTTCTTATATTTGAGACTGGATTTATACAGTTTTTCAGAAGGCTGGGCTCCCTCTCACAGCCCTCATCCAGGCAAAACTCTCACAACAGCCACGGAATTGCAGGTAACACTTTGCAAAGCCTGGACCCCCCAGTCAAGAAACAACAGCCCCCCTCCCTCCAAAAATCCAGTAAGGGACAGTTGTAATTTATCCCCTTTGGCAAGCAGAACTTCCAAATCAGAGTTCGCTCTACTTTTAATAAGATTTCTATCTGCAGCTGGAAGGTGCATTTCCAAATCATTCTTTTTCCTTGTGGAAATCAAAACAAAGCCATAAGAACTTCATTTCAGCACCAGCCTGTTTGTTGCCCATATAACTTTATGTGATCAAGCCTCACATAACCGTAATAAAAAGAACTCTGTAAAACATAGTTTTATAATCCTTGAGAACACATTTAAACAGCTGAGGAGTTCCTCCAACCTGATGGAGCATACTGCTTTCCATCTACTGCTAGAGACCGCAAATTTTAGATGGCTTTCACAGCTCCTTAGTGGCTCGCGTTTTCCCCCGGCAGCTAGATGGAAACTCGCAGGGCAGTTAGCTATAACCCACCTGGCTTGCAGAGAAGGAGCGATTCAGCTAAGCAGTACGAGGAATCTACCTTTGCAATGCATCCTTGGGTTGCTAAATAGAAATTCTACCTAGAATTTGTAGTTTGTTGCAGTTTTGTTGGGTTTTCTCTCCTTTCTCTGGTTGCCCAGAAAAGTTGCAGCTGCCCCATCCCTGGAGGTGTTCAAGGCCAGGCTGGATAGGGGTCTGAGCACCCTGATCCAGTGAAAGATGTCCCTGTCCACGGCAGAGGGATTGGAACTGGATGATTCAAACCATATGATTGCACACCAGACAATCTCAGCTCCTGAAATCATGTGAAATTAGAATCCACATTAATAATTTCTACTCTCTCATTACTAGCAAAAGCTTGAAAATGCAATCCCTACAGGCTTGGTATAAACAAATAAAGAAAACTCAAGGTTTGGCTGGGATCCTGCAAAGCACTTAAGCGCATGCCTAGCTCGTCAAAATCAATGGGACTTCCTGAGCTTCTAGAGAACTCCAAGCACACCAGATTTGTGAGATCACACCAGGAAAAAAAACCCTTAAGGTCTTAAGCCTTAATCTAATGGTATTTCAGCTTCTCTAAAGCCTGGCTCATGATTTTTAATATAAACACTTAGGACTGCGCTTAATGTGTTTGCATAAAGATATTTACTGAGCAATCTTTAGAAAGGTGAAAGGTCTTTGCAGACCGTCAGAGGCTCAGAGGATCTAATAGCGCAGCCATCGACCACCACCACTTCAGTGTCCCCAGCCGAGAGTCTGGAAGGCCAGGAGCCCCCCAAAATTAAGAGACACCTCAAAACTCCCTAACTGCCTCCACCTCAATTGCAGCACTTTATCCAGCACCGTCAACACAGGCATCACTTCCATGCCTTGTGCTACCTCAAGCCTGCAAGGCTTAAAATAGAAAAGCCGTACAGATTTGTTATTGCACTTCACCCCAAACCATGAGAGCCTCACTTACAACCCTGAAAAGCAAAAGGACAGGAGCTGTCTACATTTCGAAGCTTTGTGGGGGGTGTGTGGGAGGAGTCTGCCCAAACTTCTACCAGGCACTGAATGGCCCAATGCGTCTTCAATCAACATACCTGCTCGTATCAGCTAACAAGGAAAATGCCTCTTAGCTAGATCTCGGAGTTAGCTGAACACCACCTTTGGTTTTGGCATCAAATCCTACAATCCTCAAAACCAACACACTTCTGATGGGAATTCATTATTTTACCATCTCCCTCAGGGTCATTTCAAGCAGAAAGCACATTCTGACAATGGGAAAATCAAATGGCACACAACACCACCTTCTTCTTCCACCACTTGTTTTTAATAAGTCTGATCTATTAAGGCTGGACAATTGCCTGATGACAGCTAATGGCCTTTACCACTGTGATCACAGGAGGACAGCAAAGAAAAAGGCAACGCTCCTCTCCCATCCAAAGTGTTTTATCATACTACAATGGCTTTTTCCAAAGAACTCACTGAGACACCTTAGCAGATCAAATGGAAGCCAAACCAATGACACAGCGACTGCACAGAATTAAAGAGGAGGATGAAAAACTGAAGGAAAAAAAAAAAAAGATGTACTGTCAAGCAAGCCAAAGCACTTTCCAGCCGGTAATGAAGAAGACTAAACCTCTGCTAGTCTGCTTTTCTAAACCAGAAGCAGGATAGAGAAGACACTTAAAAACCATTAACAAACTACATTTTGAATTATTTCTTTACAGTAGCTGTTAAACCATAAACATGCATTCTACTAATGCTCATTTCTCATGTTTTCCCCCGAATGTTATTTTTACTGCTGGATTGTAACGATAAACACCAACAACTCTGATACTTCTTCCAGTTCCTTTGAGAACGAAGGCACGTTCCCCCAGCAATGTATTCACCAAGGCACCAATCACATTTTTTAAAGTAAGTGGATTCAATGATGAGAACTACTGAACAAATCTTCAGCAAATGGTGTTTATTGCCTATGCGAATGTTAACCATGCCAAGCCAGCTGATATATAGATCCTTAAAGCACTCAGCTCCCTGTATTTATAGGTATAGCTCTCCTGCTACAGAGCATGAATTAGCTGAGCAAAGCTTGGCCGTTTTCCTACCCTCCCAACACCCTCCAGCGCCATCACGATTTGCATTGCAGACTTGCATGCTCATCCAAGCGCACCTTCGCTGTGAAATTCATTCCTGCCTGAAGCTTTACAAAGTTTAAAAAGTTCTTATGTTCTGCAGTTGGTTTTCCTAAAACGGTTCCCAAATACCTTAGAAAGGGACCTTTCTAAGTAGAAGGGTTTAGGTAATTTCTTTTCTGATGACAGGCTAAGTGATCAGTGATTTGTCCAAGCATGGGATGACCATGTGCATGTGGATTTTGCCCCAAAAGTAGAAATCACCCTGAAATTCCTGTAGGCCACCTCATTTGACTCTGAAGCTGGCCCTGCTATAAGATATGGTCACAGACCCCTTCCAATCTCCCTCAGCCTCCGACTCCATGCTGA
Source organism: Neomorphus geoffroyi (assembly GCA_033558235.1). Taxonomy (NCBI): domain Eukaryota; kingdom Metazoa; phylum Chordata; class Aves; order Cuculiformes; family Neomorphidae; genus Neomorphus; species Neomorphus geoffroyi. The sequence continues at coordinate 14,603,276 of JAUMJM010000045.1, forward strand.
CACTGATGTATCAGCAGTCAGCCCACACCAGGATACAGAAACCACAGCCCAGAAACGCAGATGTCCAATTCTCGGCCCAGGCAGCATGACAGCACCATCCAAAGGCAGCTTCAATATGGCAAGCAGCATGATATTCTCATTTTAGAGGCAAGCTCCCCTGATACAGGTTGTTTATTCTGCCATCTCCACAGCCCCCATGGAAGATCACGAACCCTGGCACGTACCCCAAGCTGAAACGGCTCTGGACTCACCACTGTCACTCTTGCTTTGGGCACTGGACAGAGGGTGACTCACTTTCCTCCGTGAAATCAATTTCTCCAGAATCATACACTTTGCATGCCACAAGGTAGGAGAAAAATTATTAAAAGAAAATCTGAAGATTAAGAATTTTAAGAAGTTATTCACCAAATACCGTAGCCTAAACTAATTTTTAATAGCCTGAAGCCTTTTCAAGTTGACTGTTTTTCTCAGTCAAGAGCCTGTGCTTGCAGCGATCTTGAGAAAACAGAGAAATAGCGCACACAGTATAAACAGAGTAAGTCAAGGACAAAGATACAAACCTTATCGTTGATTTGAATTTTGCAAGATTCCCAGATATATATTTTTTCAGTCAAGCTGATTAATGATATTTTAATGTGCAGTATTTTGTGTTTAATAACCCTGGCCTTGCTTCTGAAAGGAGGAAAGAGTTTTACAGTTCAGCGTTTTACAGTCAGTTTTGCAAAGGGCTACCACTAGATTGCATCCATAATTCTTTATGCTGACACCTCCGACAGCAGATGGCAAACTGCCAAGCTGGAGTCCAACTGCTTGCCTGGAACAGTAATGTTTTGGGGCAGAAGGGGAGAAAATGTGGCTGCAAAAAGAAGCAATGCAAAAAAAAGGGCTGCTAGGGCTACTAAAGGAAGTATTTATTTCAGAAATCTCCATCCTCTCTGAACTCCTCAAACAGGGCACAGGAAAAAAATCTCCACTCCTTCCCCCAGCCATTGCCCATCCCAGTCTGAAATTATTTGTGCTAATAAAAGCAGGGTAGAAAGAATATTAAACATCTGATGAAAAGCATTCAGGGTCTGTCTCCTGCATCGGTTCTCTCCCAAAGCAGCTGAAGGCAAGGAGATGAGAGCTGACCCAGCAGAGCCGCTGGGCTCCCGAGAGAGACGCCACCGAGGGCAAAAGCTCCACACAAGGGAGATGAACAATTCCAGCAACTCTGCTACACAACCTCCTGCAGACGGTAACATTCAGATCCAAATATCAGTCCTAAAACACAGAGAAACTCTGTGCTAAAAATGGTTGGCTTTACTTAACATGTCTTTGCTTTTCCAAGAAGCGAAGAGCTAAGGTTTTATTAGGATAAATTCCTTCCACAGGAAGGGCTTCACTTTTAATTACACCATTTTAAGGTTATAAATTGTTTTCTGGCCCTTATACATAATTAAATATAGATGTTCTCTGAGCTTAATGTCAGTTTAAATTCCAGGCCAGAGCAAGGAATTTGTTTACATGTTCAACAAACAAACCACTTCTTGCAGGTTTCGAAGAACCATGCTCATGCATCATGTATGAAGGGCTGCCTTTCTCCAAGCTAAAAGGTCAAGCAAAGTAGACTGGAAATTGCACGTTGTCCCCTAAGGAGGCAGCAAGGTTCCCTAAAAAACAGAAATCCAGATTTTGTTCTCCCTGTCTTGAAAACCTAATAGTTCCAAATTTTCCAGGCCAGCTAATGCCCAAGTCAGTAGTGCAATCTCAAATGTTCCCACAATCATTTATGCCAACACAAGCCACAGTGAGCAGGGCAATGATGCACATCTACAGGGGCAGCTGTGCAAGGCTTGGAATTACGCTCCCTGGGATCATTTAAATCCACGCCAATGGTCAGCTGCAGTCCAGGAGAGACCATCAGACCAGATGTAAAAATGCATGTAAAATAAACATCCACACCTCCCAATCTCTCTGCACCATTAATGTTTGCTCAACTACAGCGGATTAGAATCTCTAGCTGGAGACTTGTGAGAAATGAGCTGAGGAGGGGAATTCACAGCAGGGGGCATGAGGTCTCCTCACCTCGGGGCTCCCAGCCAGGCTCTGAGCAGTGTGGATGGAAGCAGGACGGCACATGAATCCCCAGATCCCAGATGTGTGGCTGCATCACTGGGCAAGCACCTCCCTGCTGACCCTCCTGCAAATGACTAGGTTATACCAATCTTGGTCAAAAACTTCACTTTTAGAAGATCTTCTTCTATGAAAGCCTTGCCCACTTGTTATTTTTTCAATGGTTTTTAAATTTATTTAAAACTGCTCCTCCTAGACCTGACTGAGTTGCAACAATTTCTGCTCACAAGCACCCAGCACTATTGAGATGTGCCTGGAAGAAGGGGGCTGTCAAGACACAGTTTGCCTCCAGCTTTCAGAGGAAACCTTCCTACACCCTAGAGTACATCCCTTTTCCAGCACAGGGCTGCTAGGTCATCCATAGAGGTAGCCTTACAAGGAGCAGGCTACATTTTCCCTGTCAACTTTGTCAAAAGGCGTAAGAAATGCTCCTCTCATAAGGAACATGGGGTTACCAATCCCAGGTTTCAATCATCCACTGTGGATGCATCCTTTTCTAAAATACATTGTTCGACCCCCTAAAAAACAAAAAAGCACTGGAGGGACACCAAAATAATTGCTTCGCAGTAATTGCCAGTGATTTTGCTCAGCTTGCAAGCACAGAGCTTTCACCCCTTTTATTTCAATATCACTGCAAAAGTTAGCTGGCAGTGGAAGATCTGGACCATTTATTGATTTATTTTGCATCAGCATTGGTAGAAAGTGTGTTACAAGTCAAGTGCTTCCCTGGGACTTACACAGGTAACTTGTTTGCACTCAGATGCACTTTCATAATCACTGCAATTTTGAGACTTCCAAGGGACTGATATGAAAAGTAGCAAAACTTTACGGCTTTCCCCTTAGAAAGGAAAAGTAGTGTAGAGTAGGGTTGTTTAAGTAGGTGGTTTTATTTCCAGCCCCTGTCCCTTGAAATCAGCCTGCTTTTTGGCATCAACTCTAAACAAGCCAGGTCTGAAAACAATCCAGAGTCACAGCAAACTCCCATTTACACTCCATCTCGTCGGTGCCACGAGGCTGCGATGCTCCTGTCGTTACCTGCAGCTTCCCACACAGAGCAGCATCGCAGCGAGGGAGCTATTTTTTGCCCTTTACATAACACAACATTCGTAACTCTCTCTCCCTGTGTCCATGGTTCACCTTTCATTGTTACAGAGAAGTTGTTTTGCCACCTCTGCAAGGATCTGTCGTGCACTCTGCACACAGCTCTCGCCCCGGGACCCTCCACGTGCATTTGAGTTTTATCCATTTCAAAGCACAAAGAGGAAATCCTGCAGAAAAGTCAGGAGCATGCTGGCAGCTCTTTGGTGTTCGGCTGCACTTGTTGTATTGATGGTTAAAGCACAGCCACACAAAGAAATCAGGACCAGGTTATTCAACTTCTAGCCATCAGCCTTTGTTAGGGATCCTGCACTAGATTAAAGAGCTCTTTAATGGATGTTATTTTCCCTCCAGGAAGGCACCTATGCACTAACCACACCCTCTTAGCCACCTTTGTGGCAATTTGAAGACAAGCTTGAGCATGTTTGCATTAATCACTTTGATTATCTTTTTTTAAGGAGCTGTAACACCGTAACATGAATGGTAGGGCAACCCCATGGCCGGTGGGTTAACGCGCCTCCCCTCTGCCCAGTTCCACATCTCATCCTTTCCATCATCCTTGGGACCAGGCACTGGGGAAAAGAGCGACGCCAGAGGGCAAGGGGAAATTCTCATCCTGTGCAAAAACAAACAAGGTTTCAGCCAGGTGACTTTCCTCTTCTCACTAAACATTTTCTGTGCTAGTGTAACTGCTGAAGGTTGGCCTCCTCTCCTCCAGCCAGGCTCATGGTGCTGCGGCCAGGCTGCAAATGCCACCCCTGGCTGCTGCCCACCGAGGCTCCCTGAGCACTGACCGGGCACTACGGCAGCACTGCAGTTGAGTGTCCTGAACAGATGGGAAATGAGTAAAAAAAAAGGAAAAAAACCCCAAATCTCCCAACAGGTTTCCTCAACTTATTTACTTTTTTTTTTTTTTTTTTTAAAGTGAGTATTGCTCAATTGGCTGCACAATAAATTCTTTGCCATGCCATTAATTATGCATTATTGACCTAAAACGCAGTAATTTATGTTGACAATGGCAATATTTCTCTGTGCTGAAGGTGCTGGATGCTGACTAGTCACCAAGAGAGATGCTGAACAAAAATGCTTCAGAGCCATTAAAGACATCAGTAGTTTACTCATTAACTTGGAGGAGACAGAGCAAAATGGCAGGAATACCTAAAACTTCTCTTCACTGAGGCATTTTAGAACCTATTTCCTTGTAGGAGCAACATGGTTTGGCACTACTTGATCATCTGGGCTTAAAGGGAGAGGATGGAGGGAGGTAAGTGACAGTTGTACGGGAACCTCTGTATTTTGCTATCAATAGTTAATCTACTGTGTCACATTTCTTAGAGAATGAAATGAAATGCAGCGAGCGCTGTGTAAAATTGGAGCTACAGAGCAAAATGACTTCATAGAGCAAATAACTATCTCATACTGGCTGTTTTATGCCCTATTGAACAACCAGCAGTTTCTGAAAACAAAGTTTCATAAATATCATAGTGGGCTCCTTCGTGGATCCAGATTTCCTTTCCATGCAGGAAAAATGGGAGTGGGAAGAGCGACCCCAGGGCAAAGGAGCAGGTCCCTGGCCAGCGCTGGCTGACTCTGGTCTGGAGAGCAGCAAGAAGCAAGGGGCAGGGGGACTTCTCTGGGGAGCAGCTTCGGTGCTTCATTCCTTGGTTCCACAGTTGGAGATGCTCAGCAGCTGGAGCAGCCCAGGGAGCTTAAGGAAACCCAGCAATCGAGGAGCTGAGCATCAGGGTCTACTGGAACAGTGCAGGTGCTGGGCCCCTGGGAGGGGCCAGGGCGCAGCACTCAGCACAGGGATACAACTGCAGTGGGAAAAAAGGGCAGCTTTTGGTACTCCGTGCCTTCTGGTCAATCCCTAGGAGAAGAGATGAAGGAAAACTGATGGAATTGCCCCAAATGACAGTGCAGGGTAGAGTTTTTTTCAGCATAGAAAAACAACACAGAAGAAAGCCCTGCGAACAAAATAAAAAACCCCATGCACAGACAGTCTTACTAAGGCTCCTTGTCACGAGCTGGGGCTCATCCAGCAGGAGAAAACATGCTGACTCTTACATAGCATTAAAATCCAAACAGTAACAGCCTCACCATTAGACCGCCTGGCACTGCTGGTAACACACAGCTGTTCGCATTATTAAGAGTAATTTTCACACACAAGGCTCAAGCCTTTAGCCAGAGCTTCAACGCTGACCCATCTCTTCAGACCTGCCTTTGTACAAGGTGGCATATCGCCCACGGCACGTTACCTCGGGCCACAGCGTTAGCTGGGAGGACTTGACAGAGACACAAAAATGTATTACTTTCATCTCAAATAGAAACCTGTCACCTCCATGACTCAACCTCACCTACGGCATAGGAGTAAGTCTGACTTTACTTACAAAGCTAGGATTTCTGCCAGATGCTACCACAATTAGAAATTCTATTTTTAACACCTCAGGTAAGGCTAATTTATTTTTTGAAGTTAAATCATGGTGAATCTAAATTAACTTCTGTCAAATGAGTCGTGAACAAACACTTAATACTGCAATCAAATATTTTCCTCTGTTGCCCTCTCTGTGTTCACCTCCAAACACAACTAACTGCATCAGCCCAACACAGACACATGCTAGCTTTGTTTATGGGATGCTCCGAGACACACAGAACTTTTTGTGTGGATTTCCTAAGGATTTAAGAAAAACATAGAACTATCGTGAAACACATTGGAAATGCTTCAGATAACCTATGGCCATGCAAGAAATCTGGATTGAAGAGTTATTGACCCCCTCTGAACGCCATTTCACTGCAGGAATATCACAATCTGAGCACTGTGGGGTCTGAGGAGAAGTGCTAACTCCCAAATTGTCAAAGCAACTCAATAAAACGTAGGGTTTATGAAGTTTTCTTGCAAGAGGCCTCCATCAGTCACAGCCCCCATGGGAAGTGGCAGATGGCCAGCACCAAGGACCATGTTTCTGCCATCATGTGCTAATGCCAGCTATATTTTCTCTCTCTCTGGACAACACCACAGCACCTCTGCTCTGTAGAACATAAGGCTGAGATTGAGCATACCATCATTTTCATGCTTCCCTTTGTCTCTCTACATGAGTTACAGGACAAAACCTACCCCGTGCCCCCATCCTCGTGGCTCTGCTGGGCTCCATTAGCAGGGGGTTCCCATTGCCTGCTGGATGCAGTCTGCCAACAAGTCTGGTGTGAGAGAGGGCGAGTGAAGGAGAAGGTTGCTGGCAGGAGCTGGCTTTCCTTGGCTGACCCTTTGATAGCTTTTTTTAATGTTTAAATGATGTGATAAAAATCAGCAATGAATTATGCAGCATCACTTGATAAGTCCAGCCACAACAGTTCTTGGGAATCCTATTTTAAAGTTAAATTGCAGTTTGATCCTTTATCTCAAAGCTCTACTAAACTAAGCAAGCCACGTGCTGTACCCTCTTCTCCGCCGCATCACCCTCCAACAGGCTGGGGTGCCCTGCCCCTCCCCATTGCGGAACCCAGGAGCTCTCACTCCAATGACCCTGCCCTACTGCATACAAACAGTGTCTGAAAAACAAAGGTCTTGCTCTTTCCTGTGCTGCAAGCAGATAAATCAGCAGTCAGGTTTTTTCTGTCTAGCTGGTAAACAGCAGCTTTGCAGATAGCTCACCTTCACTGGTGGTGTGGAGGGGGAAATACCCATCCCCAGAGCATCCACCTAACACCCATCATGATGATACATACAGCACCCCTATAAGCTGCCATGCAGAAAAGCAACAGTTTTTCCTTGGCCTTTGCTCAGTTTCTGACTTCCAAGACATCTTCATGTCTGTAAGTCAGCAAATCTCTCATCTGATTTTTACTGCAGCTTAAAAGAGTTTAATAGAAAGCATCCCTGGTGCTACCCCAACACTGCTCTTCCAGGGCAACCGGCCATTCCCTCTCGTGTGGGCTCATCAGCAAGAAAAATGACTGTAGCCATTAAAGGGACAAGTATTTTGATGGATGAACTATCACAACACTGCTTGCTGTACCATTTCCTACTGCAGCCAGCGCCTCTCCTGCCAAATGACGGAAGACCAAATCAGCAAAAGTAATTTTTTTTTGTTTGTCCATCTGTTTTCCCCACTCTGGGAAGCAATTTTAAAGACTCCAGCCATGAATACTGTAATAGAGAGACCGAATGGACACTTTTCTAAAATGTTAACCACAGTTCAGGTTTCCAGACCTCTAGGGCTTGCCTTGTGAGCACCTTTTGGAGATGACGCTGAACACTCAGTGATTCAGGTAGAATGGTTGGACCGGGAGGTAAAGCGAACAATACCAACGCAACAGTAATGCTGCCTTCTGGTTTCACACAAATATGTGCTACAACAGAGAGAAAGAGGCCTGATATCACACACAGATAAGAGTCTCTTCCATAAAAAAACAAGCCAGTCTTAATGAAGTTGAGCCTCATTACAGCTTCTGCTCTTGCAGCACTGGGAAAGGCACTCGGTGAACCGATGCCCCGTTGCGCATCCTGCTGTACAACACTTTAAAAGGACTCAAAGTTTGGGGGCAATGTGCATGGCCAGAGCAGGGGGCAAGTGTGAGACACGGGGCAAGGGGCTAAGTACAAGATCCCCATGATCCCATCATCCAGCAACACAGCACAGGAGATGCCAAGCTCAAATATTTTCTGAAAGCTGAGCAGATCACTGCTGCAGGATCATTTTCCATTCAAGAGTCTGGAAAAAAAGACACTAAATAGCAAGAATCCAAAAATGCAGAACAGGAATATCTGACTCGGCCCCACTGCAGAGCTACAGCCATAACAAAGCCACTACAGAGGGGAGAGACAGCAACACCTACCTCTAACAGGAGCTTTTATAGCACATTAAAAGGTTGTGTGCTGCAAGGCACGTCAGTCTGCTTCACTCTGGGTCCTGACTTCTTGTGCCTTGCCAGCGACGTAACCAAACCGGACAATTTAATTAATTAAATTAAAATGCATTAAGCAATCCAGCAGGAATGCAGGGCTGCCTATTTCAGTTCTTCTGAAGTTCCAATTATTACAGCAGGGGGAAAGAAAACAGCTATTATCATAGCCCTGGTGACATTGAAAGTAAAAACCAGGGGAAAAATAAGCGAGAGCAACAGCAAAACACGATGTGCAGGTGATCCAGTAAGAACTGGGAAGAACAGCTGCTGCAGAGAAAAACAGGCAAGGACACAAGCAAAGCAGGCAAATCTGCCTGCTCCCTGCTGTCACTCCAGGGCAGTCCCAAACCAGCAGTGGTAAAAGGCACACTACATCCATCCATGGACTATGCTGGACAGCCAAGTCATAAAGCTCCAAAATGAGCCAGTCTCTCCTTAATTTGAAGCCAAACGGCTTCCAACTATGAATGCAATGTGGCCTGGGGAAAGGATCAGTCTTCTCATTAAGAAAATCTGTCTCTAAGCCAACAGCATTTTTAGAGAGGATACCCCTGGAAATGCCAAGGTAGCAGAGTGCCTACATCCCAGTTGGAGTACTTGAGCACCACCAACACCATCAAGCCTTCCGTCTGGCTTGGTGACAGACATGAAAATAAAACACATCCTCATCAAGATGCTGCACGTAGGAGGAAATTTGCTATCCCCACAGGAAAAAGCCTTCAAATTAAAGCCAATGCCTTGTACAAGCTCTTTGTTCCTGTGTCTAAGGCAGCCTTCAGTGCCTCCACAGGCATGGGGACAGGCTAGCAGCCTTCAGCCCAGCCACGCACAGCCAGCCTGGAGCCACCTAAATCCCAACAGAAGCCTGGAAGATTGTCTCCAAAGGAGAAAGTCTCTTCCTGAGCACATAAGCGCAAGGCCTTTGAGCTCCCAACAAATGAAAGTTGAATTGCTCTCCAGTTGACTTGCTCCCAACAAACAAAACAAAGAAACAATAAAGCACACCCTCAGAAGAATGACTGGTTGGACACTGGCCCCTGGCTTCAGCCACAGCGTGCTGTGCAACTGACCCACATGCTACATGGTCCCTTTCTTCCTTAAACATGCCTGACTCCAAGCACATGGCCAAGTAAGGGCCACCCGAATTCCACATTCCACAGGCCGACGCAAGGTTTGAGCCAGTTGTCACTGCCAGGTTGCAGTGTCGAGATCCTAGCAAGGCCTGATTCTACAGTGAAGTTCAGCTATGGATGTCCTTAACTGAGAGCGGGAAGAAGCACTAGGGAACAGCTAAAGAGATCTCCCAATGACAGCATCTTCTGGTGGGACCCCTCGTGCAGCAGTCCTCCAGAGCCAGTGCAATGCTATGCTCTCCTACTGAACCTCCCAAGTTTCGTAGGGCTACAGTAAGGCCAAAGACTGTTCTCTTTTTATTAAACGTGGAGCTTCTCTGCCCTGCCTGGAGATCCAGAGACGCAGCATCTGTTATTAGAGCATTTATCTTCTGGTACGAGGTATGTCATACACATACCCCCAGGAGCCACGGGCGAGAGATGCGGGCATGGGGTTGGTGTAGCTTGCTGATGTTTTACTTTTGCAAACAAAACCAGAGAAGGGATTGCAGGTGCAGGATGCCAAGCAGATAGCTGAAAGGACTGATCTGGATCGACAGCTACAGGTTCCTGCAGCCGCAAGAGAGAGGTTAAGACAGAAAAATGTTCCCGTAAAATACCAGTTTATCACAGCTACCTACACCAGTCCTCCCTCATCTTTTTCACAATAACAACAATAAACCATTTCTCCACTATTTCCCATCCTGCACAGAGTAAGCATCACCACCAAGATCAAAAAGTTTTTGCAACTGATCGGGAGCCTGATTCCTCTCCTGTGTCCTGGGGACTTCTGAAGGAACCCGCAGAGCCATTATCAGTGCTGGGGCCCCATCAATGAGCCTTTCATGTGATAAAGCCTTGTATTGACACTCACTTATTTATAGCAACTGCACCATTCATTTAAACACATCAGCATTTGTGAATAAAGGATAAAGTGGACTTCGAAGCATCAGCCTCAGCACACACAAGCCAGAAATAGGAGACAAAGCTGTCTAAAGGTGAAGCTGTAATCTATTATTGTTCCTCAGCTCCCTGCGACCTGACCTGTACCTACAGAGGATGCATCTTTGTTCCCCAAGCCTCCCTCTTTTCAGCCGATCTCAACAGCACCGAAGGGATGCAAGGACCCCAGTATTTCTTGGCTTCAGGCAGCTCACCTTTAAATGACAACTACTCTTCGTTATTTCCTTTGATTTAGTACATTCCAGGTGCAAAACACCTGCCACAGAGCTTTACCATTATGTTCTGTGTAGGCTGTCAACATTTCCATCATCATCATGACAATCCTATTTAATCATCACCTCTCATTGATATTGACTAGCAGAAAAGGAACAGAAAAGTTCACAACTCTACTCCAAGGAGCAAATCAGCTGAAAGGAGAGAATAGGTCTCTGGGTCTGACATTCCTGGGCCTTTCATTCCAGATCACAGATTGTCAAGGTCAATTTTTAATTAAGCAAAAACCAATGATGGAACTCCAAGCCTGGATCTCTTAGTGGCAGAAGGGCATGATCGATGCCAAAGAAACTGGGATGCAGATGAAAGCATGCAAGAATGTGACCTTTTCAGATCCCTCTGCAAACATGAGAACCCGCTCAGGACCGAAACAGCCTAATTCAGGGTCCATCGCATGCCAACCTAAAGCCACTGAACCAGGGTTAATTTGGATTTAAGTGAGTAAAGGAGAAGAAAATGCAGCCTCCAGGAATCAGCGCTGACATTCATGTGGCTTTATGACACAACTCACAATATTTTATAGTCACAGTTTCAGCTTTTGGCATCTGGGTTTCCAGTTATAAAACATTTGGGTCTATGTCATCCTGGAAGTGAATAATAAGAAAACAACCAAAAATTCAATGTGATCCAAGTGCATCCAAAAAGCTCAAAATAAAAAAGAAGTTGCTGCTCCCTCAGTCTTGTGATTTTAATGTTTCAGTTAAACATATTTTGTGGGGAAAAGCTGCCATGTGCACACTCGGGTCATGGTTGCTTCTATGTGGAGCATCACACACACATTATTAGTCATGCAAACCGTGATGCAATTTGAGCTAAAATCCTCACAGAACTCAAATCTCCGTGAGAATAGTCCAAGAATTCAATTAAGAGGCTGAATTCCAACTTTGCTGAGCTCATTAATGGATGATCACTAGGCACCTCTGACATGCTCCTAAAGTCCTAGCACCAGGTAGATCTTAACTCATGGGACTCAAGTGGGAACACTTCCACGCGGCTCTCCACGCTGCAGTAGACACTCCAGCACCCAGATGTGCATGAGCAGGTATTTTACAGTCCAATATTACAGAGCATACCTTATTTGAGTCATTTTTTTCTGGACATCTTTTGGATCAGAACCACAGGAAAGTACTTTATACAGTAAAGAAATCTGAGCATTATTTTTTCAAACCTTCATCTTTTCTTTTGCTTATGAAAAAAAATTCAGAAGCACAAGCAGAAAAAAAGTGGAGGCAACGCGTGTGAACCACAGGAGATGCCTGTCAGCTCTGGGTACACAGACCCCAGCCTTCCAGCTGTCTAGCTGTATCGCTGAATCTGGGCGAGCATCACTGATGCAACATACGAGGAACAGTTGATTAGGATAAATCTTTGCACATAAATAAGCATAATGGCAATGTTTATAACCACTGCTTTTGCTCAGTCTGGTTTACTCCGTCCCACAAGCTCAGCACCGCCAGCTGCCTGCCTTACTTATGCCAAGAGCCCATGGGGGCCAGGGAAGTGCTTCCTTCCTCCATGTCTCCCAGTCCCTTTAACACCATCCTATTCTTCTCTGTCTCTGGTACCTGGCCATAGCAAGAAGCTTAACTCACTTTCACAAATAACAAAAGACTGCATTTAGTTTGTTAATTATAAAGAGGAATACATACTTTTTTTATTCCTACAACACCACAATATGTGATAAAATTCTATTCTCTAAAAAGACAGGCTTCAGTGGAAGCAGCACATTACCTAGAGCATCTTTTTCAGCACAGAGATCTCTGGTAAACACTCCTTTTTTATGGGGAGAGCTTTCTCTGGAGTAGAGTACATCTGAGATATCCCAGTGCAGAGCAAAGCAAGTTAAGCAGCACTCTGGCAGCAAACGAGGGGCTGCAAAATGATGCAACAGCTCCAATGGTCTTGCCTGGCACAGAAAAAATACAAATCTCTTGTTTAAACATTTGCAACAGCGCCGATGGTCTTACCTGGCACAAAAAAATACAAATCTCCCCTTTAAATATTTTGTGAAGCCTCTCTCCCACAAGTGAATTAAACAGTCTGTTGGAAATGACCTATTCTGCTCAACAGGAAGTGCACACTTTTGTGCTAATGCACAACTCTGGGTCTGCAGGAGTACCGCACTCCTGTGGTCAGGCATAGCAGGCAACCGCTGCCGAAATCAATATTGCTTATCAATGAAGGGGAAAGTATATCCAAGCCTTTGAAGGCTTCTAAGCTCATTGTAATGAAGCTTCCTGCTCTAATCTAGCATGTGCACACAACAAAACCAGCTTGGCTTCTGTTTGCAATTCTTGCATTTTAAATAATTCACAAAGAAATCAAGAGAGCTTATCACAGCGCACCGGGAATCGCAGTGGGCGCAGTTTTGCTGCAGTGCTCCTCTCTGGGACGCCTGTTGCTCCTGATTCTGCAGGACAGAATCTTCCCCTCGTCCCAGAACAGTCCAGGGCAAAGGACCACTCTGCTACCTGGAGGACACCTGCCGCCCTGCCCCGGGTGTCCTTTGCAGACTTCTCCCACCACTTGGGGAAGCACTGAGGTTTTACACAGCAGACTACTCTAGTAAAAAAGCAGTGCTGGAAAAAGGTGAGGCCTTCATTCACCAAAACAGAAGCAGAGCTTGGTGCACCAACTCAGGCTTTGCAGGGCCTTGCATCCACCTGGGAACACAAAGCCTGTGGAGACCTCCTCGGCAGAGGGAGCTGCAGAATGCAGTGGTGGGCTCTGCCACAGGATCCCCACGCCAAGAAGGGCGCAGCCACCTCCAACACCGTATCCCTCCAGGCCAGGCTGGCTTCCACAAGTCAAGACTGAGGCAGCGGAGTCCTGGTTGCCGCCAGCAACCCTGCTCCATCCTCAGCCCAGACCAGGCAAGCAGCAGTGCCCAGGCGAGGACACGCCTTGGAAGAACGGAAAGCACGCAACATTGGTGGATGGGAGCACATGCGGGTACGCGTGTGGGAAGGAGAGGGAAGACCAAGACCTCCCCCCAGGGAGGTGCAGCCTGACACCACAGTGAGAATGCATCTTCAGCGCAATGTTTTCCCTTGTTCTCTTACGCTTCAGCATTTCCACTCAACCATAACCAGTCAAGCTGCTGTTACTGGCCACAGCACTGCTGCCCCCAGGGCTGCACGAATGCCTCTTCTACAGCCAGCTCCGCTCTTGCCTTAAGGGCTGCAGAGAAGGGGTGGAAGGAGGCTCCTTCCAGCAGCCACCCTCCCAGCATGGACGTGCCGTACTCATATAATTCACTTTGAAGTTCCCAGCCTGTGGCACAAAGCAGCAACCAACATACAGTTGATCTCGTTCCATAAACTCCCAGTCAACAGACAGCATTTCTCAGCACTCACATCTTTCCTTGTGGCTTTGTAAACATTAGAACTGCTTCACCCTCAAGGAAATGGTTTTTTTGGGAGGTGAGAAGGTAGCAAGCCTTTCCCTGGGTCAGATGGGGACCACTTATACAGCTAGTGATCCAGCATCCTGCAGAGGCAGGGGTTACTGGAAGTGATAGGATGCCTGGCACATGTCTGCTGCATCTCTTGTACCATTATGTTTTGCTTTCTCATGATATGCTCTTGCTGCCAGCAGCTATTTTTCTTCTTCCAGTTTTACTTTTAAAAACAGGAAAAATTCAGCTTGCTTTCCTGATAAAGATAGGGAGGTTTGAGGAGCAACATTGTCTAAAGGATCTGATTTTCAAAGGATTCAGAACTGGAGGGAATTCCAACCCTTCCAATGCAAAACATTCTATTATTCTATGAAATTGTTCCCACCAGAGTGGTTCACCTGGCTTGGAAGCAATTGTCTGTTTTTTTTTTTTTTTACCAGAAACCTTCCCAAGTGTCCACATTCATCAGCCACATGGCAGGAGCCCAGACAAAGAATCAGAGCCACCTCTGCAAGGGCTCTCCTACCCCCAGCCTCTCCCCAGGCCCCCCAGCACTCCCAGCCCTCAGCCCACCTGAAGAACTGACTGCAAGCAAGAGGCATCGCTGCTCAGCACTGAGCGAGCAGCCTGGAACTCACCAAGGACGAGAGGCAACTCTTTTCTCCCCAAACTGCTTGTGGAGCTGCCTCCAACCCACAGATCACACCACATCCTTAATGCTCCTCATGCATTTCCAGGACCCTGGAGGCTGAAGAGTGGAGGGTACAATGAGAGGGCTCTTGGAGCAGACCCAAGCAGCTGGGAGGGACAGGCCAGCGTCCCACACACGAAGCGTGAGCCAGTGTGCTGCAGAGCTTCCCCTTGCCAGGCCTTTGCTAGAGGGGCGAGCAAGCCCCTGGAGAAAGCTGCTAATGCTCTGCTGCCCATCTGCGTAAATCTAGTACATCTTCCCCTCCACTGAGAGCCACAGTACTTCTCAGCCCCAGCCTTTTAATCAGATGCTCACATTCAAGCATTCTGCTAATTAAACAATCCATTGCAAAGTCACTGCTGTGATGCCTCCCTCTCCCCTTGTGCCCCCCTCGCCAGCGTAGGGCAGCACCATGGAGCTTGCCCACGTTAATAGCTTTGGGAATAAGACGGTGTTGGCCCCAGAGAGCACCACACCTTCACAGCTTGGGGATTATGTTACACTTCAACTTGTCATCCATCAAAACGCAGAAACCGATCTCACCCAGTGGAAGAAAAATCAATAGCTTTCTCTCTCAGCACCAAGGGATGGATGCATTTTGTCTCCTCTCCCTGGGTCTTAATCAAGCGACATGATCCCAAATAACGTATCAGTGATTGTTTTGCAGCAGCTAACGTCATCTGGGACATCACAGTGGGTTTTAGCCATGAGCCCCTTCTCTGGGTCAAAATTAATTCCAGCTAAGATGGACCGATGCAGGTCAAGTCATGCAAAGGCATTGCCAGAAGGACAACACCACGTATTCCAGGAGCTAAGCTGGAAGCAGCACCAGGGAAAAGGTGGGTTCTTACTGAACAGTACCCCATCAGCACGCTTCTGCTGGGCATGGTCACCTTGCCTTGCATGAATGTAGCTCTATGCCTGCAATGTCTGTAAGATGAGGTGCACTACAGCACCCAGGAGCACTGGGAGGAAAGGCTGGAGATGCAGAGTACTTGTTGGCAGGAAGAAAGCACTCATAACCTATCACTGAACACCCTGCCGAGGCTAATTGCTACATTAGACATCTGAACAAACAACACTAATCACCACATTAAACAACTACAATTAATGCTGTGCTGACAAGTAAAGTGCCACACTGCACGCAACACCTCCATCTTTGGTGCGCTGCGCAGCCAGCCCTTCACCAGGTCAGCTGCGGGGTCTGAACTTGGTCCCACCAGCTCTGGATTCTCCTACTAACCAAACCCATCGTGAGACCATTCCCCTGACTGCCCAGGCACAGAGCAGTGCCACCAGCATCAGTGACTTGCTTTCCTTCCTTGGGCATGGCCTCGCAGATGCACCTGCAAAGTGGGCAGAGATGTGTTGCCAGGTAGAATTTTGCTCTTAAAACCTTTTGCATTTTGCTCCGCTGTTCCAGAGCAAACAAGAAATACTTTTGGGAGAGGAAGGGCACTTCAGCACCACAGTAGTTTGAGCTCCTGGAGGAAGCACAGTGACAAGGGGCAGACAGAGACACTACAGCACTTTCGGTCTTGACACAGCATGCAGAGACGGATTCTACTCCCAACGCCACATGGTGCTGAAGGCAGCTCACTGACAGCCCCGTAACTCTGCCAGGACCAGCCAGCATGGCTGAGCCTCCCACCAACTGGGAGACACCAGGAGGAGCTGGGCTGGTTTTAGAGCCTCTGGGCTGGCAATTAATTTCTTTTCATTTATTTACAAATACAGCATTTTGCGGGGAGGCCAGGTTAAAAGCATAAATAAAATATTTTACATCGTGCTGGATTTTCGCACAAGGAATCAATAGTGTTTTGATTTAGTAATAATGAGAAGAGAGCCCTGTTTATTAGGGCAACAAAAAGCACTGAAGGGTCTTGCTCGCTCTCAGCACTTCCAAGCATCTACTTCACACTGGCAGTGCCCAGCGCAGGGAGCAGCTTGTGGTACCCTTGGACAAGACTCCAAACCAGGCAGGCAGACACACAGCTTGCTCTTACACTTTCATTCCTTTAATTTTTCCCCAGACCTTCACTGGTTTGGGGTCTCTAGCCCTTTCCCATAATGGTTTCCATGTGCTCAGACTGAGATGGTTCACATTAAAAGCGGCACCTATTGTCTGCACCAGCTTTGCTTTGCACACAGGACCTCCAGCCAGGGTGGTGGGGGACAGCCCTGCTACCCTAAGTCCCACAAACCGGGCACTACTGCCCTCCACAGCATCTGCAAAACCCCACGTGCGAGACTGAAAACTATGCTGCCAACCAGCAGCCAGGGGACAGGACACAGGACAGCTAGACAGCAGAGCTGCTAACTTCTGCCTTTTTCTTCCCCCAAAACCCCATCCTGAGTCAACCAACACCGAATCCCACAGAGAAATACGGCAGCAGCTTTCCAGGAGGAGGTTATGGGGACTATGGGGTCCCTGAACCCTCTGCCTCTAAGCACCCATCTCCATCCTCGCGCTGCAACTCCTGGAGGGAGGTAGGAAGGCAGGCAGAGAGAAGTGGAAAAACAATGCCTGCACCAGAGGAGCTTTCACTGCTAATTAGAGCTGAAACACAGCACTGCCTCGCTGTGGCCCTGGCAGACGTCACCCAGCATGGTCCCAGCACAAGGGAGCATGGGTCAAGCCAGGCACCATCTCATTAACACAGAACGAATCAAGGTCTGCTGCATCCTCCTTCCCAGGTGGCAGCTATCAGTTCCCACTAGATCCTCGTCACTGGGATGGGAAAACACAGAAGCACGTACTTGTTTGCTAATTTCCTCATCCGTATGTTTCCAGGAGAGGATGATGAGGATCACCCCAAGCCTGAACTGCAGCAAGACCCTGTTTGGGGCTGTCCCCTCTGCAGACAAGGGAGCAGAAGCCCACAGGAGAAGAAACTCCACCCCCCAGACCTCTCCACAATACTCAGAGTGATTTGAAAATCAAGTCTGCTCACATAGTTGTCATCAGGTACATGGGACTTCCAGTTAATTAGTTTCTAATGTTATTAATTACCTGTCTTGCAAGCATTTTACATCAGACCTGCAATGTTTAATTTCATGCGTAACAACCCAGAGCACTCAACTTCCAATATTAATCGGTAGGACTGTTTTTAATGCCTGTCTCATTTCCACAGCACAATACTAGCACTTATATGAGGAAAGTTCTACTCCATCCCATCATCTGGCACTCGGTTATCATCAAGAAGCACGAGAACCACATGCTGTTGCTTAATTAAGTCCCTGTAGCACAGGGGTCTATGGGGGGTGGTGATGGTGTTTTGTTTTTCCATTAAGAAAAGCCCTCCTGGGTGCTTGGCACCATTCCTGCGGTGCCCCAAGCCTCTCCGCAGAGTGCAACCCTTGGGACTCAGCAGGCAGCTTTTTTATTTTCCTCAGACGTTTGGATTGGGGTTTGCTCTCGCTGCCTGCCCTGAATGCTTCACAGCTTATTTTGGGAGGCTGAGGATTGGACTTCGAGCATATCTCACAAATGCTTATACTCCACTTTGTCACGGATCTGCATGCTGCTTCCTTCATCAGTTGCTTACCCTGAGCCTGAACAGAGGCAGGGAAGAGAGGAAGAGCATGGAAAGCCCACACATTCTAGAGCTGTCTGTAAAATAAAAGGGTACACCTCTCCATGGGTGCATCTGCACACTGAAAATGCCCAGCCCCACTTGCCCGTAGTGGAAATGGCCACAGCCATCAACGCTCTGAGTCACAGGCACTGTGCTCAGCACATCAGCAGCTGACAAAGAGGAGCTGTGCTCCTTGCAGAGAGCAGTCCCATGGTCAGAAGGAGCCAACACCAAGCCCACATCGTGAGCTGGCACAGTCAAGCAGCCCACTCTCCACTCAGGGTGGGCCAGCAACACCCAGGGGAGACCCAGCCCTTGTGACACTACCCAAAGAGAAAGCTCCTGGAGATTCCCCTGTGCTAGATACTAAGTTCAAGCCAGCTGGGTGTTATCTTTGGTAACATGCATGGAAAATCCCCACGATATTCCAGCCAAGGGCTCTCAGCTGCTTCAAACAGCTCTACAACTGGGTGAAGTAGGAGGGAGTATTGGCACAACTGTGATGATGAGGAGCCATAGAAGCTATGTTTCTATGGCAACACTGTATTACAAAGCTATTTAGATGTTCATCAGGGTTTTATAATTCTTCTAGACCTGCTCAGTCCATAATTCCCATTTATTCCAGCATCATCTATGTGATCTGCACAACCCTCTGCAAACTGTGTGGCAGACCCTTACTTTGAAAGGTTCCGCTTGCCTGCCCCACCAGGGGGGAGACCTTCAATCCAGGTGTGCTGGAGGCAGTGGGATCTGCACATGAAAGTACAAGATAATACTCTCAGTTAAGGGAGTCAAGAAAATAACAGTATTCTGTGATGCTCTGTGAAACTCCCATCATGGCATGCGAAACAATTTAAGCCTTAAAATAGACTGAGAACAAATGGCTGAGATCATTAACAAAAAAAAAAACAGAGTAAAAAGGTTCACAAGCATAAATCAAGAGAACAGAAGAAAAACGCTCACCAAACCAACACCACCACATTTAGACAATTACCAGACGACAGAGCACAACCATCTGCTAGAACATGAGTCCCATGAAGCAAGAGGGCAAACTGTAAAATGCAAGCTTATGCAAGAAAAGTCTTTGTTCTGAGAAAAATGCATCCGCTGTCGAAGTACTGCCCCTTACACCATGTCACCCCCAGAGACACAATCACCCGAGTACTGGGTTCCTTATGAATCCTGGACATCCCAGAGGAGGAGAATTAGGTCCTTCCCCATCACAACCGGAAAAGAGGAAGGGGCTGCACACACTAAATTCACCAAAACAGCAACTGAAAATGAAGTCCCCACTCTCCAGGGCACAGTTTCCCTTCTCCAACCCCTCCACTGCCACCTTCCCCCTTGCAAAGAAACCAGACTAGAAGAGCAGCCTTGGGCATTCACAGGCATCCTGCTCGGTCCTCAGTACCTCAGGTGATGGCAGCAATGAGGTCAGCTAGGAGCAAGTACAGCCCTGAAATTGCAATCTGATTTTGTAAAATAGTAAGGAGAGGGAAAAATACTC
The DNA here is from genome assembly GCA_033558235.1 of Neomorphus geoffroyi. NCBI lineage: Eukaryota > Metazoa > Chordata > Aves > Cuculiformes > Neomorphidae > Neomorphus > Neomorphus geoffroyi. The sequence goes on from JAUMJM010000045.1 coordinate 14,622,915, forward strand.
TTCCTCCCCCTTGCAGAACATAAGATTATGGTGCAACTCAGTGTAGAGGGGAGGCAGGAGCACCAGCAGGTCTGAGAGGAGGATCTGCCACTGGTAGGCACCACCAGGATCTCTGGGTTTGCCACAAAATCCAATATTCTTTGCAACAAAGAACATGGTTTCAGACATTGCACGTAACTCATCCTCCTCGGTTTAGGTTATGGTCTATCTGCACTTCCCTTCGAGGCACTGTGGATGTGATACCATTTAACAATTCTTCTGTTTACTGCTGGGTGAGCACGGGGATTGTCCCACCTACACCTTGAAATGGTTATGAAAAACTGAAAGATTCAGCCATTAAACTATACACTACTTTGGAAAACACTCAATGTTATGTTGTAAACTCCACAGACGGGAATCAAGACCACTTTGCTGGTTTATTTAGGGTATGCAAGACTTCATTCCCAGTGCTCGCCTGTTTGCAGGAAGACCCATGGCCATATCAGCAGCACCATCTGCAATTCCATCTGAGTTTATAAGCTAAACAACGCTGGGCATAGCATGAAGAATCTATTCTCCGCTTCCCTCATCTTGCAATGCCAATGACAACAAATTGTGGCTGCTTATTACATCTCAGAAACAGCCCCACTGCAGTAGCAGAGGTTACTTAAAGTTAAATCCAATGTAATATGCACTTAAATATGCATGTGCAAAAAAAACCTGCAACCCTCAATGTGGCACTTCAGGCACAATTACTGAGTCCAGATGTCCATTACCAATTTAAGATGTTAGTTTAAGAACAGCTATAAAAATGACCTCTGCAAACAAATTGCCCATTGCTAATAATCTGGCCAAAAGAGAAAAATTTATAACGTGCTATAATTACATTTCCAAAGTTAGAGGAATCGCCGTGCGAAGGGATAGCTCATGAGATGCCACAGAAATGTGTCACCACAGGAATACATTTCTGCTGGAACAGAGAATGATAGAAAGATGTTTGCTTATTTTTAGCCTCTAGAGGTCACAGCCTCACAGCTAAATCCCTGAAGTCAGACAAGTAGTCTCCATTTTTGCTCCAATACATCATTCATAAGACATTGCAATCTTTTAAACAGCCCAATTTAAGGTCTCAGTTTTGGGGACATGAAAAGAAACTCTGTCTGGCCTTTACAGCTCTATATAACCCCTGGGCTGAGTGCAGGAAGAGTGTTTGCAGTAATGCTTCGGCTTCAGCAAGCTGCATGGGTCCCATTCGTGACCGTGGTACTGAGACGACAGAAGTGGGTAGAACTGCCGAAGCATGAAATTGGTTTAAAATGATGGAGTGAAGATCTGTTTTTCTTTGAGATCAAATCACATTTGAGAACACCAACGGCAGTCTATTTAATTCCCCTGAAATCTGATCCATACCATTGTTTTTTCATCCTCTTATTTCCTGTCTGGAAGCCAACACTGACCTACGCTGTACTACTACTTGTGAGTTTTTCACTTGACCAAATGTCACCTGGCAATAAGTTCTTGAAATGGAGAGGAAGAAATGCCTCCCTCCCGTGTCCTACAGACTGTGAGAGATGAAGCACAGTTACCTACTCTGTGCCACTCTAGAAATGCTCCCAGAGCTGCTGTAACCCAGAGCCACACAGCAGCAGCAGAGCCGACTGAGCAGAGCAATGTTTCTGGCAGTGATAGACACCTCAGTCCAACTCCATCTGACCACTTGTTTGGCCCAAGCTTGGCAACCATTTTAATGTTGTGTGAGATGGCCAAAGGCTGCATATCCTCTTGGGGAGCGAAGAGGAAGAGTAGCATGCTTAGACGATGATGGATGCCAAGTTCTGCTGGTGCCAGACGCTTCACTTAGACACTTGAGTGCCAGACCCATGGTGGCACCCAGTTAGACTTGGCATTATCAGACTATCCACCATAAAAGTATTGCTTCAAGACCTCTAAAGGGCTTTCCTTCAGAGATAAACAAGCCTTCTCTTTTCACACTGTTCCTTGTTTATAAATAGTTCAAGCCCACTAATAACCTAAAAGTAGGTGCAGTTCAATTACAGTGGCAGCATTTAGTGTACCACCACTCTTCAGCATAGCAACAGGCAATCCCGTAGGGAGCACAATCCTGACTTCTAAACAAGAAAACTGTCTTTTTGGTCTAAACCCAAAGTTTTAACGTGGAAGCACTGCTGCAGGTTCTCCTTCTGGACACAGAAAAGCAGACACCCAGCCCAAAGCTGGATGTACAAAGTGAGGTCCTTACTTTGCGAATAATGCCAACCTACTACTCATTCCGCCACAGCGACTGTCTGCCCCCATTGAAAGCCATCCACAGAAAAGCTAAACTTCAAACAACACATCAAAGGTCCTGTCTGAGCACTTGCACCCATGTCTTCCTATATCCAAATTCCTGTGGGGCCTTGAGCAAATGTTAGAGACTCGGGGCAAAAGACTGCAGCAGCAGCACCTGCATAAACTTCAAGAAAGCATTTCCAATTAAACCCGATCTTTTCCTGAAACGCTTTCCCCCATCCTCATTCCTACAGAGCTCATTTAGGCAAGACAGTCCTAAAGAACTCCAATGCCTGGGAATAACAGCAGCCAGGAAAACATCCCGAAGGGATAAAATCAGCTCCCTCCAGCCCCCTCCAAACATTACATTTTATTGTTTGGCTGTTAAAAAAAAACAAACCACAACACAAACACACAGGCATCTGCCAAGCACTTCTGCTTCACTTCAAAACTGACTGCTGGGAATTAGCTGTGCATTCCTCCCTCTTGTATAAAATGCCATGTGTCTCCCCATCTCGCTGGGCAGCACAGCCTTCCCACTGCTCCCAGGCTCTTGGAGGAGGCCCCCACTCCAGCACCCACCACCCGGCATCCTTCACACACACTCAATCTACCACCAGCAACCAGCTTCATCTGGAAAACTGGATGTGAAGCAAGAAGAGATATTACTTGCAATTAGCTGATAACCATGGTCTTGCCAAAAAGAAAAGAAAATCGCAGCCTACCCCAGCTTCTGTCACCCCACAGAAACCACAGAGGCAACGGCTTCGATGGGGGAACTATCAATGCCAGAAGACAGACTCCAGATCCTTTAAGGCAGTTGAATTTGAAGCCTGGCAAAGCACAAATGACACCCTGTTAACAATAAACCTGCACTTCAAACTGCTTTAATGAAAGGGGTGTAAATGTAGGTAAAGTAAAGCTGACAGATTTGTCTCCAGTTGCGACAGATTTCCAAAACTAAGCTCAGCATTTCTAAATGAAGACAGAAGTGTATTTCCTACTGAAATCACTGCAGTTCGGTACATGATTTGATTAGGTGCTCACTGCAACTGCTCCAGGAGATGCACAGACTCCCTCAAAGATGGGACCGTCCTCCTCCAGAGTAGCAGGACTTGGAGTTGTCTTCTGTTGCTCACTTTTACTACTACAAGGCTGGGGAAGGAGCTGGAGGAGGAATAGGTATCGCCACCATCACTTTCATCTTTTCTTCCCAATGTCCAGTAAATTTCTCAACTTCAAACAAACAAATTCAAACCAGAAAAATATTCTCTCTGCTCCTCTTAGCTAAGCTGACAAAGGTTCAACCAAAGCAACTGGTTCTCCAGTACAAAAGGAATAGAACATATCCTGCCTCCATCATCTCTATAACAATAGTGATGTTTTGTATTTCCACCGTAGTTAGCATGGAGACGCTAAACAGCGCTGGTCCCTGTATCCATGCCCCAACGAACACGACTCAAAAAACCTTTAACAAGTCTCCTTTGCACTTGATGGTCTAGCCAGTTTTTTCCCCCAGCTTACAGTCCAGCCATCCAGCCTATCTCTCCAGCTTGGCTACAAGGACACTACAGAAGAATACAGTCCAGCTGATATTGAGGTGGTCCAAATCCCCACCGAGAGCCCAGATCGTAACTAGGAGCCTTCATAATATTAGAGGAAACTTCATCCACCTCATCTTCAGCCTCCGCCTCTTGCAGACAACCCCTCCTTGGCCCAACTTCTGATCCTGGCCCATCAGCTCTCATCAAACACTTATAAATCCATAAATGCCCACAGTAGAGACTGAAAATAATAGATCAGCACAAGAGTCACATTTATATGGCTTGAGCTGGACTAGAAATATATCCAACTATGTATCCTCTGAATCTCTGTTTAATTAATAAATATTATAGGCTATCCAAACAGCATAAAATGGGTACCAGAAAGCTGCATGCTGTTTGCTTGTATCAGTTCGAAAGATTGCATTCAGCTCAAGCCTGTCAACATTTAACTGAGCTGGGCTGGGGTTGTTTCTTTGGGGGCTGGAGGTGGGGGTTTTGCTGATGTTAAGACAATATACATTAAAACCTCTGTTAATAGCCACATACAGAAATTACCAATAGCTATAAGGTATTTTTTTAAAAAAAAACACAACCCAAACCCATGTACTTTGATACAAATAACCTTTAAAAACGTGAATCATCCTCCTGCTATCATTTTAAGCCCAATTGCTGCTATTTTTGAACACTCAGGTGAATCAGTGTTCACCTGTGTATTTAAGTAGGTGAAATCCAGAACAACTGCATCAGGACAGACTTTTGGGAACACTATAACCGCAGATTCATCAAACTGTGCCTCAAAACCAAAACATCACGCTGCTAAAATTCCCTCAATTGTACGTCTCTGTTCATTTGGAAAGAAGATGCTATTGTTAGGAAAACATGCTAATTAGGACTCCTGTGCTAGTTTCAGGCTGAGTTTCTCTTCAAAATCCACCTCTAGCAAATGCTGAATCCATTGCTTTTGTTTAACTAAAACAGGCTTATCCTTTTATTTCCCTTTGGTATATTTTATAGCTCAGATTTGACTAAGAATTTCAGTTTAGAAACGAAAGAGCTCTTGCCAAGAATATATTCCTGTAACATTGCAATTTGATGGTTTGCTTTACTATTTTTTCCCCACTTGGATGTTTATTTGTAAATGATTAACCATGCTATATATGCACACAATGCAAGCTAGTGGTTTTCACCTATTCTTTGTCTGCAAGGGCTTAGCTACCATAAGCCAACCTGCATATTTAATATATTTTAAACCAGTCGTATTTGCTGCATTATTGCTGCGGAGTTTTGGACAACATCCAAACTTACTAAGTTTAGCTACAAACCCAGCTCTTTTAAACTAATTTCCTTGTTAAGAAGCTGACTGCAGAGCCTCCGGCTGCTGCTTGGCACCACCAAGCAATAAGCTGGGTGCTGCCAGAGCTGGGAGAAGGCAGCGACCCAGGAGCACACAGGGCATTTCCCACCACGGGTGGCACTGGCCAACCCGGCCAGTGCATCCCGGGGGAAAAGCCTTGCTGCCCGCTCTCTGCTCTTTGATGAAGCAGCACACCGCTGCCTGCATGGCACTGACACACTGATTTACTGCTGAGCAACCCACGTGAACCAAAATTCGCCTCCCCTGCATCTGGAAAGCCATTTTAGTATCATAACAAACAGCAAAGCCAAGGGAAGTCTCCCTGAAAGCCCTCCTGTGTCCCTCCCTGCACACCTGAACGCTTGTGGGAACAAGTGTAGTTGGGGGGGGATGGCACACAGGGCGGAAAGCAGCCTCCTCCTCTCAGCTGTCAGCTCAAGTGAACACCACACAAGAAGCCCCCCAAGGGCTGGGATGCTGGGGACCATCCCTCCGGAGCATCCCCAGAGCTTAGTGCAAGCAAAGCCGGTGCAGGTCAGTGCAGGGCCACATGAAAGTTCCAGTGGACCCTCATTTTTGCAACAGCCATGAGCTAAGTCCTAACCAAAGGATAAGTATGAACACACCTCATGCTTCTCTTTGATGGAGGTCCATACATTGCACAGAGATGCTGAAGGAAGAATGCGCACAGCCCTAGGCTTTTCCCTACAGTTTACGTGGATTTAAAGGAACCAATAATTTATAAGATGCTATGCAGCTGCATTAATGAAAAATATAGATTTTCCATTATGAAATAAGCAGTGTTATCTTTATTATCATTTCTTTTAAGGTTTACCAATTTAAATTAATGATATTGCAGAAATGTCTCCCCTTACACCCTTTCTCAAATATGACTCCAACAGCTCACTCTTAGAGTCTTCTGCAAACAAAGACCCAAGTAGTTTGCCACCATCCCAGCAAAGCTCTAACACCACTCCAGACGAGATGGTCTCCAGGCCTTAGATCATTACATTCAATTCTTTGCCCTCAGAAAAAACCCAACACGCTGCACAATTGCTTCCCTGGTTTCTTTCACTGACTTAAAACCAGCCTTTATGAATACATTTATAACTACATTTAACTTTTATACAGATCATCCTCTACAAGGAAAATTGAACATCATACTAATCCCAATTAGATTTGAGAGCAAGAATAGTCTATCTATCTCTTTATAATTATTATGAGAATGTATTCAATTTGCTACTTTCATCTAACAGCAATTACAACTGTTTACCAGTTCTAAAGCACATCCTTTAGGAAGCCATGAGTCATATTTCATGCTAATCACTGTTTATTTGGTATTCTCTTCTGAAAATAAAGGGATCAGTTCACAAACCCTTAAACAGAAATGATAAGAAAGAGAAAAAAATTCAAATGAAGTGGTGCATCAGAAAGAGATAAAAAAACCTAAGAACTTCCACATGCTAAATAGTTTTACAAAGCACCCATTGTAAAAATCCATCTCTAGGACAAATGCTGACTGCAAATAAGACTGTTCAAGGCAATGCTTTGAAGCCACTTGGAAAAAATTAGCAGCCTAGTGGTACTACAAAAAAAGTCTGCCTTTAGGGAGATTTAAGCTAAGTTTTGGAAGAAGAAAGATTCCAGCAAAGAGATGAGATAGCCACGAACAGACCCCTCATGAATGCACCCTGTCTCTTGGGCTACAAAACAAGCTTGTCTGCTTCTGTCTGGCAAAGTGTGGGGGTGATGATTGTGCTGACAAAGCAGAGAAATCCTCTCCTGCTTCCGACATCCTGGGGCACGGCAGGTTGATACGACCCCTTTACATCCAGCGTGTCTCCCGCTCTCCTTGCAGCCCCTGTGATAACAATTTTTTTTGACATCCATAATGCCAGAAACATACATGGCACTTCTCCTTTGGAAATTAAATCTACAGACACGAAAATACTACAGAACCTGAGTCTGAGTAAGATAAATATATATTATCACCAATGAGTCACACGGACAGAAAGAGCCCCTAGAGGCTGTTAAGTATCAAGGAACAATACGGTCGGTTGTCGTCTCTAACCGCCCTCCATTTACAAACTCAAATAAGGAAACCGATAGTCGATGGATCAGCAGTGGCTGGCAGCTCTCAAACACAGCTCCATGCAGCGCTTTGTACATGCAGAACAGGCCAAAGTCAAGCTCCATCTATTTGTATTGGCTGATCTAAAACTAACGGGAAGCAAATTCCAGTTTAATCCAATTATTTGTGCTAAATTAAAATCCCTCACTAATCCTTCATTAATGCCTGGTTATTTTACAGAGAAGAGAAGCCCGGGGTTTCTAACTGATGGGAAGCTGTGTAAGGTAACACAAGCTTGGGACCTGCATGCACGGAAGTCTGCATACCCGCAAGGAATCACAGGCTCCACCACAGTGCCCACAGCACATTTGCTGTCTGGACACACAGACATCAGTCTCCAAGCTGCCATCTCAACAGGCTCCACAAGAATCCCATTCACACCATCACAACCTCCCCCACCAGCCACATCTTTTCCAAAGCATCAAAATAAACCCATTCATTAGAATATTTGACAGCATTTTCCCCACAGAGGAGGAAGACGCACGGAGGCTTCTTCTGAAAGCACCATTATTTGGTGTTCAAGTTGCTATTTATTTGTTATATGATGAAAGCAAAAAGAAGACATTGATATACAACAGCCCTCTTGAATAAAGTGCGAGTTTATTCTGAACGTGCATGACAGCAGGGCAAAGCCAGAAGGTGCTTCTCAAGAGACAGCGATGCAGAAAAACTCTACATTCTGCAGCTCCAGGACCCAGCAGCTTTGCAAGCAGACTCCCTCGCTGGGTCGCAGAGACGTCTCCGTTCACAAGCGCTTTCCTCACCCACCACCCATGCTGATGAATGACCAAGGCCAGCAAGACAATACCAATCACAGGAACAATTCCAGAAACCCTAGCAGCCAATGGCATTTTTGCTGGAATAAGGCAAAGATCAAGCTTTCCTAAATAGCACTTTTCTAAAAGGCAAAAAAAAATTCCTTCAGCCACTACTGAAAAGTAATGCAAGTTCTATTTACTACATGTGTCCAAAAAAAGCCTTTTCTGCTTTAGGAGATGTTGGCAAGGACATGACCTTTATAGGTGTAAGTTAGACCAAGGGGTGGATTTAGTGCCAAAGGGCCATGTCCTGTGAAAGGAAGTAATTACAGTAGAAACCCACCTCGTGCAGATTTTTATCCAAGGAAAGGTCTCTAAATATAAACCAACAGGTGCTGCAGTTAACTACAAGCCCTATAAACTATCTGACAGTGATGTTCTGATCACCACAGATGCATTTGGAATTAAGAAATAGTCTTTAACTTAATAAACAAACCAACAGCCAAAATCATCCAGCAGTAAAAGTGACTCATAAAATGGTTATCAAACTGGGGGGGGACAACCTTGTTTTCTAGTTGTCAGTAAAAGGAGGTTTTGAAAGGTCATGAGGTAAAACATGAAGGATAAAATGAGATCTCGGAAAACCACCAAGGAGAACTGTTAGAAGAAACTTACGCATTTGTGTCTCTAAAGACATGCTTTTTGCTGGCTTGCTGACATCAGAAGTCAAGGCATCTTCTCCAACAGGTCATCTTTCCCCTCCATATATCTCAGGGCAGAAATCAAATATATGGGACATTCATAATTCAAGCTCTTTAAACCTCAGAATTAAATTAAGCTTCCTTAATAAGCTACACATCATGCACTACTACTAAATGGCTTCTTTTTTGAAAGGTTTAATAAACCTTAAATAAATAAATAAAACAGTACATCAAGAAGTCATAAAGTTCAAACAAGATAACCTTGAATTTAGTTTCCTGCACACGGTAATGAACCTCCAGTGTATTGGAAATTCCTGCTGCTGTGGAGAAAAATAAATTGGGCAGGCGCAGTGACTGCTATCCCTTAGTATAAACGAACATAAACAAGATGCAAGAATGCAAAGCCAGCATGTGCGGCCAGCTATAATTTTCTGTGATTAGAGACTAAAATGAAATGTAAAACAACATCCCAGAGTGTCAAATTAGTGAAAAAAGTCATGAACAAGATAAAAAGAGGATTTTTTTCAAGTCTTACAACTCCCTATAAAAATGATAAAAATCAAAGGCAGATTCATCTTAGTATTCAAACACATTTTCTGCTTAGTTTCCCCTCGTACCCACCGATTACTTTTGTAAGAGAGGGATCGGGGGGGGTTGGTTTGGTGCAGGCAGGGCTCCAGATAGCCTCTACCCTCCCCCTGGACCAAGGCACCTAGCCAGCACAGCACCCTCAGCCCCACAGTGTCCTTGGCCAGGGCTGCCTCCCATGCTTGCCTTCAATAAAATCCCAAACCAATACACAACTGAAGGGCTGTCAGACAGGAAGCAATGCAAGATGAATACTCATCTAAGAGCAATAAACTAACATACTATAAAATATTAGAAGTGCTTTAAGGGGAGATATCCAGGAAAATAACTTGAGGCTAAAGAGTGTTGCTTTGTCCAAGCAACAGATATCCTAGCAGATGTTACAGCAGTGCTCTGGGAGAAGTCACCAGGAAGAATGCCACACTGGTAGGAGGTGATGCAATACCTGGCCTGCACACGCAACTATGTTTTCCACCAAGAACGAGTCCAAAGTCAGCAATAACTGATCAGTTCAGAAGAATGGGAAATGATCAGACCAAAAAGAACTGTCTTCTAGAAACACAATGGTTGAAATAACCTCCTCAAACTCTGGTAGATGCAGCAGACAGATGTCCACGCACTATACAAGCAAATCTTCATCCTACTCATCCCGTGCAATCTCAAACCCGCACAGCAATGCGATAATGCTAGGCAAGGTGCACTGCTTCAGCAGGGCACGAAGAAGTATACGGGAGAAATACTCCTCCAGGGAAACAGCAGACATACCAGATGTTGGCTTGTCATCTGTACCATGCCATAGTCAAAAATCAGCTGGCACGCACTTTTACTTCATCTGAAGAGAAGCCTGACACCAAAAAAGCCTTCAAAGTTTGTGACGACAGCAATTCCCTCATTGCGCTTAAGACCTGCTTGCTTCTCTCATTGTGCCCCAGGGTCCTTTAGCAAGGCTGGGACACCAGCCTGGAAACATTACCATATACTGAGCTCTCTCTCAGGCAGCTGCATGACTTCATCCCTGTTCTTAAGACTAAGCAAGCTCTAACCTGGAAATGATCAGGATTTGTCTTCCCCAGGAGGCTGCAAAAAACCTCTTGCTCTAATGAACATTTCAACCTCCTCAATTCCTTGCCAAAATGTATTTCTGGCCAGCTCACCCCCACAGCAGGACACTGCCCATAAGCATCCAGCCTCAGGTTTGGAACTTTGCTAGCAGATGAAGATGCATCTGCTTCCCTGCAGATAAACAACTCTGCTGAGGAGGCTCCAGACAACACATTAATCCTTCTAAAGTCAGTTGTAATTTAAGATCATTAAACAAGTTTAAATTTAACAAACTCCATGTGGAAAGCTGGTGTAGGGAGTTTCTATGGACTGTCACATCTATCGGCACATCTGTGCATTGGGCTGCTTCCCACAGTTCTCTACTCCAGGAACTACAGAAAGGAGCCATCGAGCTCTGGAGTCTGAGCCAAGGAGAGGCGATATGAAGAGATGGGCTCTCTCCTTCTTCCTTTCCACCATGTGCACTCTCTTTTGTAGGGCAGGCAGTAGGGCACATGCACAGTGGGACCTTATGACACGGATTTCTGATGCTTCACCCTGTGAGTCTCCAGTGAAGAGTCTAACTGAAAGCTACAAGTACAGAGATGAAAACTCAGCGTTTGACGTGATAAAGGCCAAACAAAGCAAAGGAGTCCTTTTTTTTTTTTTTTCATTTAAATGCTGGAAGAGACAGTATTAGGCTACAGCTGTTTCTGGGCTGGACAATGGGTCCCACAGCAGAGTAGGGGTGCCTTCGATTAGATGGGTACATGACGGCTCAAGACTCGAGCTCAAAGGGAAGCAACACAGAGCGCATGACTTCATCAACACGAGTAGCTAAGAAACAGGAGACAGCAGGATCCCAGGGGCCAAATCCAGTTTCCTTCAGAAACATTACTCAACCAAAGGACTTCGAGATTTTTGCCTCATTTTGAAAAGATGATCCAAGGCCAGAAACCTGTAAACCTACTGTCCTGCATTCATGCCTGTCCCTACAACAGCCTGTCCTCCCATGTCCACCCCCTAGTGATACCAAAGAGATACAACAGCTTTTGCACATGCACACCTACGATCAGCCCCAGTGCCACCACAGCTACATTTTTAGTCCATAGCTCTTCACGCACCAAGGATGGACTAACAGTATGGGAATCAGCTCCTCATTTACACTGGTTGAACTGGTAGCAGAGTGGAGATTTCAGAGCAAGTGGAGATGTAAAAGTGTCCGAAGCCTCAAAGGAAAGACTTTGTCTCTCTTCATTCATTTCATCTTTACTTCTGTCTGCCAAGGGTCTTGACAGGTAACTTTTGTTAGTTTATCACCTTCAGAGGGAAAGAGCACGCAGTATAGAACTGAGATCATCCAGGGAGCAAGGCAGAAGCAACCTCCAGCAGAAAACAGGAGAAGATAGGGCTGAAGGATCTCATGAGGCCATTCGACTTGTTGACCTGCTGATACTTAAGTCTAGGTCAATGCTTAGCTCTTCCCACCCAAGTGTACCTCTCAATTACTAACACTTTCAGTTTTAGCCAACAGACTCTCCTTGTTTCTTAACCTTTCACCCAGCAGCAACATCAGCAATTACACGTTACTTGTAAGACATCAGTTCCAGTACTCTCGAAGGGGAATCAAAGTGGGAGGTTACTGAAGTCTGGCTCCGTCATCAACCTGATTTGAGCCACAGCAAATCTCTGAACTTATTTTACTGATGCCACAGGACTTTGATACCAGCTTTTCTAGAAAGGAACTACTGGAACAGCACTCAAAAAGCACTCTGCAAGAGCCTGGGACCATGCTCTTGAACCTAACACCAGCATCCTCAGGGAATTCTTTTTGAGATGGACTCTGTGGGAAAAGACTAAACTTTGAAGAGACTTCCACCATGACTGCAAAGCATCGCTGAAACACCAGAAATGCACCTTGTTATCCCTAGGTTTACCCAGGAGGCTGCACACTATTGAAGACAGTTTCCCTCTCTTGAAGCAAGATTCAGGGAAGAACATGGCTGGTTTTAGCAGAGAGAGTAAGGCCCCTTTAAAACACACAGACTGTGATACTTGCTTAGGCCAAAGATCTGTCTAACCCAGCATCCTAAGGTGAATTTCTCCAATTTCTCCAATCTTTGAGTTCATACAAACTTTGAGTACGAGGAGTCATCAAGACTCACCTCCCACAGATTGTTTGAAGTTAATGCCTGCTGGCCCTTCTACTGTGAGAAACAGCAGTCACCTCCTGTTCGGTCCCTCCAAGCCACAGGTGGTTTTGCAGGTTTTGATCAAGCCTTCACGCCCCATCATCAGATTTCCAGGCAGCATGAGCTCTTCTGTGTGCATCTTTAAAGCTCAGCCCTGCTGCTGGCGGTACAGCAGTCAGAGCTGCTCATTGTGGGGTGTAACCCCTGCAGGGAGGGACCACCACAGCCCTGGGAAGAACTGGAGGTTCAGGTGTCAAAAGAAGTCTCATTAACTAAAAGAGGTTTAAGTTGACAGTGATTAGATGCAAAAAATAATCAATCTATGAGCAAATCTATTAATCTTTTCTTATGTGAGCTGCGTAACAGGCCCAAAGACACAGCTTTAAGAGATGCTCAGCAGCACTCTGTGGGAGCAGTGGATGCAGCATGGTTGTTACCTGTCCTTCAGGCTGCTTACTACACAGAGAAGCTTTCCTCCCCTCAGACATGAAATTCACAGATTACTTTACACACTGATGCTCCAGCATCAAACCTGAGTCCTTATAAAAACAAGGATGGTGGGACAGACCAGTGTTCTCCTGCTTTGGATGCTGGATTGTGCAGAGGCACCAGCAGGTCTGGCTTCCCTGTGGCACTTGCCAGGGTATCTCTCAGCCCAAGGGGAAGCCACCATACAAGGTAACCACTACAAACATCCCCCTGGAGAGAAGGAAACAGGTCTCAAAGGCTTTTATAGGGAAGAAATAATGTCAGGCAGCAAGGTTTTACTCCAGGAGAGTTGCTCACAGCTTTCATTGGAAAACAGAAGACTGGGGGTTTTTTTTCCCCGATAGAAGACAGTGAGTAAACACAGAGTGGTGGAAACACAAGTTTTAAATAGGATTTTCCACTAAAGACTTGGCCTTTATCATTTCCGTTTTTCCACCTCTGCAAGAACACCATCCCATATCCGGAGGGAGCCAGGGCCAGCCCGCAGCGTCTCCCAGCAAGCATCGCGTGATGGAGCTGGCAAAGCGCCTGGCAGGGTACAGGGTCAGATCCCAGCTGAGCTCTGAGAACATTATTCTTTATAAATACAAACTTACTTTAGAACTATAAATATCCCTAATTTACAAGTTTATTTATTTATTTTTTTAATTAATCTTAAGACTTTTGCCAGATTTTGATCTTTTTTCACCCCCAGCAATTTGGAAGTCTTCATAGTGGTCATTCTTTCCTCTTTTCCTTACAGAAAGTTTTCCTCAGCCTCCCAGGAAATCCCTCTAAATAGAATGGCAAGAATAAAGGAAAATGCTTTGTGGGCAAAAAAGGCAGAGCACTACAGAAGCATTTTTATATTCTCTTAATCAAGAAGAATTTAAGTATTAACAAGCTACAAATGTTAGAGAACTAATTTCACACACTTTTCTTTCCTCCAAAGTAGGTTCTGTTAATCTTTAAAATAGAAAAAAAAGCATTTTGCATTGTAAATTACTTCCACTGCTGTGCCTTGAAGCCTCAATGAGCTACAGTGAAATTCTCCAGCCAGCTGGACTGCAGAAACATCTTTAATACAAAAAAATGTACTCTTTGCCATGAGCCTTAACTATATGCTCCTCTTTTCAAGCCTAAGTTACGTTCCCAAGTAATCCGGTGAGACTTTTTAAATGACATTTTGAGTGTAAAAATCCAGCAGCCTATTCCTGCCAGAAGGACAACGTGGGAAAAGATGCGCGTGCACCAACTTTCTGAATTAATTGGGGTCCAATGCCACATGAAGCTACACAGCACGCGAGGAGAGCCGTACGTGTGACCAATTAGCATTTCCTGGGCACACAGAAATGTTACCTTGCTTCCCCATCAGTAACAGCAACAGTGAGCACGTTGCAAAGCCATCCATGCGGCACGCTCAACTGATGGCTCACTTAATTAAATACATCGCCGAGCACTGGCAAGGATTTCATGGGGTATTTCGACAGGCAAAGGAGATAGGAACCCAGAATATTGTGCTATTTCAGACTTCTTTCACTACAACTTATATGGAACACGTCCCGAGTAGCGCTGGTTGTTTTTCTAACATCACCTATGCAGAAACTCTAAATGGAAAATCTACACTCATGGAAAATAAGTTTAAACTCAGTTATAAGCCCATCCTGAGCTACCTAGAAGAGACCAGGCAGCAGCGTCCTCTTCTGCAATGAAAATCTCAGGATCACCCTCCTGTTACAGGATAAGATGCTTATGATAGGCCAGAACTGAAGATTGGGAGCATTTAAGGAGAGGAAATACTTTCACGCTGGCACATCTCACCCCTTGAGTTAAATGGGTGTGAATTTCTTTTCTATGAAAGCCTTTCCTATTGAGCAAAATGCCCATTTCTTTACAAGAAAACACCATAACACCACCCAATCAGCATAGCAGGTACCCCATGCACACCATCCCAGAATAATTCTTGTTCATAAAGCATTTTTTTCAACCTTAAAGATGCACCTTTGTCACAGACACCTTCAATGGCAGCACTGTACATTGCCAGTGAAAATCGGTGTTGACATCCACACTTTAACAGAAAACGCAATTTACAACTAACGTCTGTCCAGATGAAAGAAATCTAGTTGTCTTTTATGAAAGCAATTATTTAAGCTATCAGAAATTTAAAAAAAGCAACATGTTTGACAAGTGACATGCCCCAAACCAGATTAAACAGAAAGCAGATAATACCTTTTTTTCCAGCAGCCTATGTTAAACAGGAGTGAGAAGAAGGGGAGGGAGAAAAGCCCCCATCTATTCAGGTACAAATTAAATTGACACGTTCAATATCATCTGCATTAGGAGTCTAACACTTTAACTGACAAACAATTCAAGCTACAAGAGTGTCCTTGCAACTTCCCCAGTGCTCAGAATGGCACATTAATACTGGGACTGCAACAAAATACTGCGATGTTCCTTATCCGGTAGCTTAGCAACTGTTTTTATTTCTTAAGGCTTGTCTGAGAAAGAGGGGCAAGGGGGATAAAACAGCATGGAGGAAGCAAATGTCATGTTTGGTTTCCTTCTGAGTGGCTGACAAGAGGGGCTAAGGACACAGGGTTGTTAGGACCGGGAAGGATGCCATGTTCACAGAGGGGTTTAGG
Source organism: Neomorphus geoffroyi (assembly GCA_033558235.1). NCBI lineage: Eukaryota > Metazoa > Chordata > Aves > Cuculiformes > Neomorphidae > Neomorphus > Neomorphus geoffroyi. The sequence goes on from JAUMJM010000045.1 coordinate 14,638,602, forward strand.
CACCGATGGGCGGGGATCTGACCCAACAGCTTTGCCATCCTCCCTGTCCTCGAAGGCATGGAGAAATCTCACCACGTCTAAAGCACAGCCAAAAGTAGAGCGAATGCATTATTTATTACCAGAAGCTTGGAAAAAAACCCCAAGTAAAGATGCTTAGAGACTCCTTCCTCCCTGTAGCTCTCCAGTTCTTTGGCCACATCAGAATTCTTCCTGCTTAATGTCTCTTGCCCATTTGAGAAGGAAAGAAAAGCTTGACTAAGAAAAGCCAGAGCTTGCCCAGGCCCAGCAAGGCTCTGCTTCCTCAGTGCGGAGGGACGGCAGGCTTGCTGCCAGCACAGCAGCCCGCAACCACCTCGTCTCACTTCCAAAGATATACATATTATTACCAGAATACTTCACCTGAACAGCCTTAATAAAATACGAGAGGATATTAACTAAGCTGTAAAAATCTATAAAAATTCTGCTTTACAAGAGATATTTACCTATGAATCAGCAGTTGGGTTAATTCATTATTCAGTAGGCTTGTTATTTACAGTGTGTTACAGCTTTGTAAATTATTTATATGTGCTTGTCTCTGTCTGTGCATGATTTTCCCTTAAGAGACAAGAAATGTTTATTATCTCCCACACAGGGAGGTTGTTTCAGTCAGAGGTAGGATATTAAAGCATCTGATGCTCTGTTCCAGCTTTCTTCTCATCTACGTCCTGTTGCGCCGTTGTGCATGGATGCAAACACACCAAGCACAGGGATCCCAGGGAGATCCTCCCCAGCACCTGGGAGCCTTCAACTCAAAAATGCAGCTTTTTTGCATTATGTAGGCGAGGATCCATTTAGACAGCAGCTACTCTGGGGCCACTGCAGGCCACGGCTCCAGGAGGAAAAGAAAGCTTAAATTTTCTTTCTGTCAAACTGTGAACACCCACTGTCAAATTAGACTCCTAACAGGGAACTTCTTAGCTGCTAATGGTAGGTTAGGTTTTAAAACCTGCTGCCTAATAGGCAAGCATATTAATTTTATGCAGCTGACACCAAGAATTCCACCGGAGGGACCTGGTCTCCATTCTTCCAGGCGGAGGACTGGACCATAACTAAGTAAAACCAATCAAAAACACGAGCCCTGCACCATCATGGTCCAGGGCCAGCTCTTTTGGGCACCCGGTATGAACCATGGAAATATTAAAACTCTCTTGGATTCAAATAATGTCAACAGTAGTTCAGTAGATTTTTACATCCTCCCTAAACAGTTGGCCATCCAGCTCCCACTGCTACCAACTGCAGCAAAGAACCTCACAGTCCTCATGCAGCTGGAACAAAGAGGGCCTGATACCCATATCCCTTGAAAAGTGACTCCAGTGACCCATCTGATCCCATCTTTCCTTTGCTTAGTAAATCAGCAGAAAATAATGTTTAAACACATTTTTTAAGGCATCTAGCACTCATTTTTCATCAATACAAAACAAACCGTCAAGCCCACATGTCTGTATTAATTCCAGCCCCCATGCAAATGCAACTTGATGCCTATCCAGGAAAAGCAGTTTGTAGTAAACATGAGCCATGGCATTCGCCATTCCCAACACAGAAATACGTGCAGATGGACATGTGCTAAGCCACATCATTAGCTCAGAGACTGTCTGCCTGTTCAGCAAGTGTAACAACAAATTTAGAGCAGAAATGCTAACAACTGTAAACAGCACATTTTAATATTCCTATCCACGGAGAAAACGGAACTACTTTTAAAAAAAAAGTATCCATCTAACTTGGGAAGTTTGAAAAAGATCGATCCTGAATATCTCTCTTGCTGATTTAAGTAGTGAATGAGTGAATGAGTCAAAAAAAAAAAGGGGGGGGTGGATGCGCTTCAGTGCAAATAAAGGTACTGCAAAGCTACCATCGAGGTAGAAATCATCCAGACAGGAGCAGCCAAAAGGACTGGTGGGGCAGAACAGACACACAAAGGGCCAGATCATGGGGCATCTCTAATGGTGGTCCCAATCAAAGACCAAATCTGCTTGATCAAATTGACCAGGACTTCAAAACTCTCAAGAGCCACAGGTGCCCCTTCAGACCTGGGGACAAGCTATGACCAGTTCGTATCGCATTGCGCTGGCATTTGCCACAGCACCTTCGCGAGGTCTCACACCACTGCCGTCTGCAAAGTGCCCGCATTAACAGTGGAAAATTAAGCCATACAGAAAATGACGGAAGCTTTGTTTAACTTGATTAAATATTAAGAACGTGTCTATGTAAAGTCAGCATTAAATCACTAATCGCATTACCAATATTTTAAATACTATTGGCAATGTCAGGCTTAATTTACATCAAGCCACACCAACAAAGAACTATCGTCTTTTTATTTCCACTAAAATTTCAACACTTCCGATCTCAAAGAAGTCTGTCAAACAGTTATTGTTTCTTTTTCACAATCTACTGAGAGTGAAAAGTTAATGAAGCTGCTTATAGACATGATAAAGATAATTTTCTCCCTTTTGAATTAAGATAATGCATTTCCCTCCTGTATCAGAAACTACAGCCGCCCAGAGATGGTCAATTCTTTGTTCTCACAATCATAGTTCTTATCTTTAGGTCTTAAAGAACATTGGTTTGTTGTCTTGTCAACTTCTCCTTAGGAAAAGCTCAAACTGCAGTTTGTTTATTTTTACCCACTTTGATGATGCTATGTTTCTCCATTCATAACTGACTTTCCAAGATAACAAAGATTCTTATTAACAGAAGCTTGCTTTTTCCCTCAGCTGCCTGGAAAGTAAATTTATTAGAAATACTTTCAGTGGTTCAAAGCCTGCACTTATATCTAGGCAATAAATTTTTTGGTGGGACTCCCACATGAAAGTAATACAGCTGCAAACCAAGACCAGAATCTGAAGCAATAATTTGTGTCAGGAATCTGAACCGCTATTTTTTTTTTTTTAAACAAGAAATAGTATGCTCAAACCACATCATAAATACATTTTCTTACTCTCGCTATCAGTTGAGGATGCCAAATACATCTATTCATTATTTGTTATGAGAAATGGTATTTTAGCCTTTGTTTCAAAGAGAAAACTTTTTAATAAAAGGTTTGGTGACAACATTTCTGGACTAAGAAACTGACTTCTGCACATAGGAGCTCAGAAGATCCACCCTGCAAGAAGGCACCACACCAGTCCCAGGCTTTTCAAATTGCTTCATCCTCCCAGACTTGAAAACCTAACTGAAATTAGATAAAGGGGGAACTTACTTGGGTTTTATCGTTTGTGAAGAAATAACAAGATAGCCTAACCCTCAGATTTTTAGCAGCATGGTAAAAACAGGTAATCAGTCCAAATTTTTCATGTTCTAAACTTCCTCATTAGCAGAGCGGTTCTAATACAAAGGGCATTTCAGTATTTCTTGTGTGCATCTGATACGCTTCAGATAATTGTATTTCAGTAGAGCTTTGCAAATGATATTTTTGTGCACAGTTTCTCTCTAAAGAGTCTGAGACAAAATCACAAGCAAAACAACAGTAATTAATATATCAATGCTACAAATCCTAACACACACTTATAAATCTATACAACTTATTCAATATGTATGCAAGGACACTGGATGTTTTCCTGGCTAAGAAAGAAGGAACACCAAATTCGATACAACACAGCCACTCTTCCTCACTGCACGTTACAGCTACCAACCCATGAGAATCACTGTAATAAACAGAAATGCAAAAAACAAGATTCAAGTCAATTCTTTAAATAAAGGCCGCTGCTTGCTGATCTAAGCCATGACTAAACCCACTGGTTTAAAGCAATCAAGACTAACACATTTAAGAGGTCTGACACAAGCTGGCCCATCTCCAGCCCAGTTCCTGGGCTTTCCATACCCTATTGTTTTTAAGCAAAAAGACTGAAATCCTGACTGGAGGAATCAGTGGAATTTTTGCCATCCTTTGTGTTTATCGCTAAAGAATCACTTGGGAAGCTGGTGGCCCAGCCTCAAGCCACGCAGAGCTCCCAGTCAACCTCTGACAGCATATCCTGAGCCCTGGCATCCAGAAGGCCAACGCAGTGGCAAGGAGACAGCTTAGCTGAAGATGTCACGGCCAGCCAGAGCCAGGCCAGAACCGTGAACGTGGTGGACAGAGGTGAGGGGAAGGTGCCCACAACTCCCTGCAGATGCGATTGCAAGGATTTCTCCAAAAGCAGAACAAAATGCCAGGAACCACGCACAGACCTCACGCCTGCCAAGGGAAGAGCCCCATAAGCACCCAAAATAAAGCAGCCTCCCCAGACTTTGCTGCCCGCCTGCTCACAATCCATAAACTCAAAAGCCCAGAGGCAGGCATTGCAGCAGAGGACCTGCTACGTAACTGCTTTGCTGCCGCCTATTAATAACACTCCAAAACCAAGGAGGGAACTAAAACAGTGCTTTTCTCCCTGCCTTCCCTCCCTGCACCTACCCTCTGCCCTGCCTAACACTCCCCCTCCTTGCAGCTCTCCCTTCCTGGGACCCTTTTCAGCATTTAAGCTCTGGGTGGGCTTTGGTTCCCCACTGGTAACAGCATTGTTAACTGTTCTCAGACAAAACCTGGTTTCCCAGCTGTGTGTATCAACTGGGTATCTGCAGTGCAGAAGACAGTAAGCAAACAGAGAACGATGCCAACTCTTCCCCTTACAATCTGGCTCCTATTAATTTAAAATTATTTGAAAACTCCAATGAAATATTGAATTAAAATGTAATTGCAGGGGTTGGGAAAGGTTATGGCACTAAAGCTCTTATGAAGCTGCTTCATCTACATGACATTTTGGCAGCATTTACTGCCAGCTATGCAATTTAAGCGTGGAAGCTGATAGCCAAAGGGAGAAAGATCCCAAAGCTGTGCATTTTGGAGCATCACCCCACTTTATAAGACAATTATGCAGAGCCTTGACACCTCAAGACTGGTGTCTTAAGGCTCCCCTGAAGTGTAAGACACCTCATACTAAGGAAGAAGTATTCCAACAACAGCAAAAACTAGTGTAGAAGAAAAAACTGTTCTGGGTTGGTTTCAGCATGTGATCCGAGACTCTAAGCATGCAATGTTCTTGCTTCGCCCCTGTGGGTACATTTTGGGAGGCATTTCTTTTGGAGGTATAGCATGCCATAGCCATGCTCTCTCAGCTTGGTTATTTTTACCCCTCATTGACTCCCCAGTCTGGTTCACCACACAGCCACAAGGAAAGCGGTGCAGCAGAAGCAGCTTCGGCTAACGGAAAGAAACGCTCTTTAAGCCATGGTCTGAAACAGCGTGGGCAGACACTGAGTTAGATCCATGTTCTCCTGCTCCTATTTCATATTCATAATCATCCAGCAGCAGCCACCAACGCAATCCCTCCCGCTCTTCTGGAGCTCAGCCATGCTTGGCCAGTGTGCTTCACTCCCAGCACGTGGCTATTGCCCTCGCTGGGCTGTGCCTAAAGTCCTCTGTGCCCACGAGGGAGCACGGCTGCAGGAATAACTGCACATCACAGCCACTCATCCCTTTTCCTAGTGCTCAGCATGACTGTGCCTCTCTGGCAGGTACCATGGTACTAAAGGCGGGTACTCTGCCGCATCTAGGTCTCATCCTGCCAATGCTGCAGCAGGAGTTAGTGACAGGATAGCAAATATATCAGGTACTACGTACAGCCCCACTTGGGGAACGCAGAGCATTTCTGATCTCCCCAGCATCCATCTGGCTGTTTCACATCAGCACAGACCGTAGCTTACACAGAAGCCTGAGAGCTTTAGCATGCCCACCACCGGCCACGCCTATAGAGACTTGCCTGCTCAACAGACACTGCATCCTACAGCAGCTCCAAGTAACTCAATATCCTCCCACCACACCGCCAGCCTCTCCCTCAGACACCCATATAAAGATGCCTTTGCAGGCACCTTTGAAAAAAAAAAAAATCCCACAACTCCAGCAGAGCAGAAGCAAGTTCTAAGTCAGCAGATCCCACACAAGCCTCACGTTTCAAGCAGGATACTCTGCCCACAGCCCCTTCCCAACATCTCCGCTGCTAAACTGGGACATGGGGAACCAGCCAGACTCCTGTGCCACTTAGCCACTTCCCTAAATAAATCCTCATCACCAACCAGCATCTCACTAGAAGGCAGCAGGGTGTCACCGTAACACATTGTCGCGTCAAGCAGAGGGGTCAGGAAGCATTGCCAAAGGCTTGCCCTGCTCCCAAACCCAACCCTGTGCACCCACCAAGAGTTGGCCCAAAGATAGGCACTGGGCTCAACCAACGTGAGTCCCTGGCTGTGGGGAAAACTCTTGCACACGCTGTTACCCACCACACACAAGATGGGTTGGCTACAACTTGTCTTTCACGGACATTTGCCAGAAACACTATGGCTGGTGTTTTATTCAGCCTCGAGGAATGCAAAGATGTTTGCCAAAGACATGGCAAACATACTACTTGTCCAGCTAAATATACTAAGTCCCATATCTCTTCAGGAAAAAGCAGATACAGAATCCAAATTAACCAGTCTAACAAGCCCCTACACAATGAGGGCTCCCCTCTCAGCCCCGAGCTCTCCACCAGGCCAAGAACGATGCAGGAGTCGCCACAGAGATGGATCTTTATTTATAGACACAGATTAGCATAGAGGACTTCACTGTACAATAAGTCCCCATGAGACAGTGTCCAAGGCGACATCATCCACAGACAGTTATTGATTATGAGTCAAAATGAAGAACGGTCTGTTTTGAACCGAACAATTTTATTACAGCCTTTGCTACCAAGACACAGTGGCTCTGAAGACTGGCTTCAGTAAGCAAATCTCCAGGCTACCTGTCAAAGGCAATGCCAGCACATTATTCTACGGGGTTATTCAAGTGACCTTAAAGCAACTGTATGGACCTCTGATATTTGAGCAGGTCAAAGACTGTCTTCATACATTCTGAAGACATGTAGTAGATATATGGCATTGTGTCAAAAGATGAACTTTCTTTTTTTTTTTTCTAACTAAAGTCTTTTAGATCATTTAGTCATCAAGATCTTTTAGTTGAGAAGCTTCTAGTTGAGAAGTACAAAGACATCATGAACCTTACTGAAACATCTGTGCTTTCTACACCCACAAAGAAGTTACCCAACTTCAAGGCAAATACCTTTCAAAGCCACATATTCTCTCACTCTCCAAAGCTGGTTATTTCACAAATACCAATTCCATTAGATTAGTATTGTCTTCCAGGTTTAAACTGAATTCCCAACATGACATGGCAAATAAATATAACGAAATATAACTGCCCTATATCTCCATTTTTAACAACATGCTCCTGTGCAGCATTAGCATGACAACAGCTTAGCTTCAGCTCTTCACTCTCGCATCTAGGGCACTAATTTAATGTCTGTCTTATCTGCTTGGCTTGGTACATAACCACCCGTACTAACAGATTTCCACACAGTGCAAAGCAGTGGTTCTCTGCTAACTTCTCAGCCTTCCAAGCAGAAGTTATACCCAAGCAGGCAACAAAGCCATGAGCCTGCTCACCAAGAACTCTTCCCACCTGTCAACAAATGCATCGAGCAACATGATGAATATCAACCAACTAACTTGCGCACCTACATTCAACTAAGCAACAGCTCCTTGCACTTCTAATAAAAAAAGCCAACAAAACTGAAAAGCAGTTTATACCCTTCTGGATCTGATGACAAATAGCAGTGAATACTGCAAATATGCAGCTTCCTATAAAATACATCCACTCTGTTGTCATAATACTTAAGCAGAAATATAATTGTGTTCATTGAAAATCTTGCAGTTCAGGCCCAATCCCAAGCCGTTGCCCCAGGGAGGTGAGGAAACACATGCATCTGCAAAGGCTGGGATCCCCCTCACAGCTGAGATCACAGCAAGTGAATAAATAACATCCCAGTGTATTTCCCATGGCAGAAGGAGAGGTGAGCAGCCTCCATCCTTCCAAAGAACCAACGAAGAGCGTGCAAATATAACTTACTCCCAAAATAAAATTTGTGCAACTAACCCATCTTGCAAAAGCACACACATTTCTACCTCTTTCTAGCTAAGACTACCGGGCAATTTGGTAGTTGGAACAAACCAGCACTGCAATGCTCGGAGCTCTGAAAGGCTGTTGGATGAGCTCTGCACAAAGGACCTACAGGGGCGCATGGATTTCTCACTTAATCAGCACATTCGCTTTTCAAGTTCTTCACTTGTGAACTTTACCCAAACTAATTTGATAATTCAATTTTTCTTCGTTTGTTTCTCCCTAACATTGATTTTTGCTTTCTCACTCATGACTGAGCATGTTAACAAAGACAAAATAACAATCCATCAGCCATAAGAAATATACTATTGTTTTGTTTCTGCAGTTCCCAACCGGTACATTCTCCTCCTTCAAATATCTGCCATATTCAGAAAAGCAGATGGCATCATTCAAACCAAATTAAAATAGGTAAGAGCATGCTAACTTTTTTATGCCTTATGACGATCATCTTTATGATTTTGATTTTAAAGTGCAAAAATTATACTAGATTCAAGGGTATAAAATGCGTCATGGGAAAAGGATTAACAAACATCCTTCCACTCCTACAGTGAATGTAGATTCCACTAAGGTTTACAAACCTATAGTCTTAATATTAATGCGACTGAGGTTGGCCACAGTTTGAGAAAAGATAATTTCCTCTTGCAAGAAACATCGAGGACGCATGCATTTATGTATGATTATGTGCACACAGCAGGGGAAAGTGTGCAACACAAACGTATGTTGGTCTGCATTACAAAATCCTAGACCCAACGTGCCTTGCAAAAATTCAGACACTTAGGGATGAGGGAGTATTGAATGCGCATTTTAAAAAAGATATTTAGCTGGAACTGTTTTTATCAACACAGCAGTCAATATTGTGTGCAATGAATAGATGGACAGACTCTGGCACTTTCACTCCTTCAATATGCTGAAAAAATGAAGGGAGACAAGGGTGGGTAGAGGAGGAAGGGATCAGGAGAGAAATCTCTCCAGTTTAGACAAAAAATTCATCCCTTCCTGAAGTCCTCTTATCTGTAACACCAAGGCCATATTTGAATGGCAGAGTGCACCTGGTCCTCAGACTGCAGGTGTCCATCTGCACCAGGAGCCGCTGTAAGGGATGCTTACAGCCCCGCAATCTTGCTCGCAGCCCCTCCGCATCTCGCCCAAGAAGCCAATGAAGCCTGCAGAGAACACGCTGCACGTGTTTGTTTTTCCAGTAACGGGGAAATGGAGAAAAGACTCAAAGTCATTGCAAAGGCACATCCGAGAACGCAGCATTGCTCAGAGATGTTATGATATGTGGAAAGCAGCCGAACTAATTTTTGAAAGCATTTTTCCTCCTTCTAAAGGCTCTGCTGCCATCCTGGCAAAGTGTACCCTTGTCAGTCAGTGGCTAACCTTGTCAAGGGGAAGAAAAGGCTGGGAAGTGACAGGTTTGACAACCTGTCGGATGCCTGGTGCTCTGCTCTCCTCCTGATCTGATCACTATCAAACATTAAACCACTGTTCCTCCACACAGGAGCGCAACTTGATGCTTGCAAGCCTCAGCCAAGAAAGATAGTGAGGCTGGTGAGCTGCCAAGATCCTTGCTTTGTCCCTTCTTTGCATGTTCTAGGCTTCCCTTTCATGATCTGATTGTTGAGTATGTCATACCTAGCTTGCAAATCAAATCCCAAACTCTGATAAACCCCAGACAGACTAAAATCCCCCCTATCCCCTCAGAAAAGCCAAAAAGCCCACTCCCGTGCCACATGTACTGCAAACCTCAGCACACTGCACACCATTCACTCAGTCTTTAGACACCCACTGAATGAGATCATCTGAACATAAGGACTCTTTCTCGGGCTTCAGGAGGGGATAGAATATTTTAATTCATCTCTTCCCTGCATACACAAACCCCCTGCTTTTCCGGAGCAGCAGCTTTCAGGATTTATGAGTAAAAGCAGCAGCACTGACTGTAAAACCCTGCTCTTTATGCTCTTTAATTCCCCTGACACTGCAAGAGTTGAACACTGAATAGTCAGGAGGAAAAAGCATCTTGCAATCAGGAGCTTAGCTGTAGTGTATATTTGAAGAGGCCATTTAGCCAACAGATGCCAAGGACAGACTACAAGTAGCACTTACATTGTTCTTTCATAGTATTCATATTTAACTTATGGCAAGACAGTCTGTTGTCTTCCTAGTTCCCACTGGTCTTAAGTCAAAACTTGCATCTGGTTAATTTGCTTCATGAAGACCTTCTCAACAACAAAAGTGAGACGCCTGCTGCAAAGCCCAGCTGCTTCAAATCAGCAGAGCCATCCAACAGGCAAGTTGACTTAAGCAAAAGGCAACTTGGGGCTTCTTTAAGTCTGAGGCAGCTTGTTAAGTATTCACAACCAACTCTGTTAAAATGTAATCGCAAATGCAAAGCAGGCGGGCGAACGATACCTCAAAAAATGGTCTTCAAGTTGCACCAAGCAAGCAGGATGAGGCACGACTGGCCTTCCACAGCACTCTGAAAGCATGGTCTTGCCCAGCCCATGCCAAGATACTGGAAAGGGGGCAGCAGGTCAATCACTTGCTGTCTGTTTGGGTACTACTGCTGCCCCCAGAACTCATACTGGATGGGCACACAGCTGCAGCATCTGCGGGGCAGCAGGGAATGGTTGCAACTGCTCTCAGGTGTTGGCAAGTAACGAGAAGTGATGAGTTTTGAAGCAGAGAGATCTGTCGAGTGGGAGCGGTGCTGCTGTTGCGTGACAGCACAGGACAGCAAGGTATGCTCTGTAGGGAGCTGTCATCCTTTAGGTAAGACTGAACAATCTAATTCAAAATACCAGACAAGCTTTCAGGAATATATAAACCCTTTTTCAGGTGTTTGTAGCTGGTTTGCCAGAAAACTTGTCTGTTGGACTTTTTTTTTTCCCCCAGAAAACTGAATATCAGACTTCCAAACGTACCCATCTGTAACTGCTGCTTCAATACTTCAGATCCTGCAGTCTAGGACATCGCTCACAGGAAGGCAGGGCAAAGCTGCCCCTTCTTACTCCACCTCTACTCCCCATTGCAAATGCTTTAGGCAGATGCACACAGATCCCACACCGCAACGCTCGTCCACCTGCCATGTTTCATTTTTCTGAATACAGACAGAAAACAAGCTTGTGCAAATTTTAAAACTCAGCTAAGGATACAGGGAAGAAAGTACAACAGAGAGAATATTTTTTCTTTAAACCCCAAGACTTTACATCTCACATCACTTAGGGACTTCCACAGTCGCTCCCTTGCAACACACAGTTCACTACTTACTCTGCTTTAAGGATCTTCCCTCTCTTTTTACACTCAAAAATAAAGGTTTATTTTTAAACAAATAAAAACTAAGCCTTTTTAAGACTGATTTTCCTTTTCAAGGCAGTAAGGAAATAGATTCCTTTTAGCATGCTTCATGCTTGAAAAGGTTACAGTGGCCTTTCAAAATACCACATGCTGTGCATTCTGTACAGCATTAATGACTTGGAGGATGCACTGATACTTTCTAGTACATCTTAACCTTTTAAAATTGGGCCTTCATTGTCTTACCTTAATAAGCAGTTTGTTCACCTTATGTCATTTATGTCTCACAAAGGCCACCCTGGCTGAAAATATACATTAGATGTAAAACCACTTGTCGTGCGTCCATAGTTTAGTGCATGTAACAGCGAAGCAACAGCATCAACTAAAATATGCTTATCCTTTCCTCCCATTATTTCTTTCTGATGTGACTAAAGCCTCCTGATAATCCCACATGAGCAGCTCCCTGGCTTTTCACTGCACTCCTTCAAACCACAGGGCAAGAGGGCACCAATAAAGGTGTAAGATTTTATTCACTGGACAGAAGTTGACCAGCTGGTGCAAGCACACTGGCTCTCTGGGAAAAAGAGGGCCAGGAATCAATAAGAAATCAACAGTGATTAATGCTGTTTGACAATCTTTTCCATTAATCATGCTTCCATGCTCTTGAGAATGTGAAGTGGAAAATCTATAGTCATAAAAGCGTAATTGGGAACACTCTTCCTACTCACACTGACATGAGGGAGAGAAAAATCTTAAAAAAAAGTTTAATTATTGGATGTCTAATTTTAATTGATGCACACAATAGCGCTTTCTTATTCAAAGAACACATGGAGAGCAAATAAAGTGTCAGGCATCCTCCCTGCCTGCTGCAAGCAAGCCCTGCCAGTTTAGACAACGATTTCTTTGTCTGATCCCTCAACTCCACCATTAACAACCTGATAAAAAATTCATAAAAACACACACCTAGCAGAAGTTAAAATACAGCCACAACAAGGAATCAATCACTCTTTCTGAAGCACAAGCTATGAGATGCCATGAAAAGCAATGATGTCTTCATTAGCTTTTACAGTAAACATCTCTCTTGGAAAGCAGCCTTTATGATCCACCAAGGGCAATAAAGATGTCTTTGCAAATTGATGAGACAAATACTTTACAGGTATAGTTTCCACCAGAGCTAATGGGAAACAAGATAATATTCCCTAAAATCATATAGAAGAAAAGGAAATATTCACTGTTATCATGGCAAGTTCACACCTGTAACAAAATTAGAGTTAAGTACAAAAAGGGCTTCTTTAAGCACATTAACAAGGACGGAGGAGTTTCTGCACAGGAAGGGTGCACTGAGGCACCTGAGAGGAAGTCTGGTTGGGACAGCATGAGCTGGATGCCCACCAGATCCAGATGTCTCTGAAGTCTCACCTGTAACCATGAGGACTGTGCTCTGTAACAGCTTTTCACCATTAATTTTGAGGAGTTCCTGAGCGATGTAACAGAGGAGAGAAAAAGAAGATAGAAAGAAAGCAATGAGCATCTGATACATAACAGAGCTGATCCGAGATTCTCCTCACACTAATCAGATATGATGCCAACCAGCCACACTATACAGAAAGGCCATTTTTGAGCAAAGACTGAGTTAGCAGTCTAAACCTGGTCTAAACCTGCAGTCTTAAAATTAAATTCCATCCAAGACAAGAGACCTCTGCTAGCATGGAAATAAAAAATGCCTCTAAAGAAAAAGTATGTAGGAGTAGGGAGCTCAAGAAGGACACCTCTATTATGAAAAGACAACTACTTTAAAAACCAGCACTGGAAGCAACTGGAAACCAGCAGCACAGTTACAACTGGGGACAAACTAGCAAAACAAAATAAGGATTCCTTCCTTGCCTCTTCTTGCTTCAGCTACTCCTGTTTACAGTTGTTTCTAAATCACATTCTGGGGCACCTGGACAATCTGGGACTAAGCCCCGGGGACAGGCAGCCCTGGAAGCAGGAATGCCTACTGCAAAGCTTTGCCAACCCCAGAGCCCGCTGCAGGACAGGACTGCACAAGGCAGCATTTCTAGATCTGGGAACCTGTGCGAAAGGACTAGTTAAGAATTCGTCACTATTTCTCTTACAGTTTTTCTGCCAAAGCAAGTACACGGCATCCTAAACCGTGACATTTCTCATAAAATCAGCTCCTTTGAATACAGCCTTTACAGTCTACCTTGCAAGAATCCAGAAGGCTCAGATGCTCTCCTGTACCCTTCCTACCACACTCCACACACACTGGATGAGGCAATCCAGTTTTGCAAGATGTATTGCTTAATTAATAACTTTGATGTTGGCAATTAAGGTGTGTTTGAAAGAAGATAATGAATATTTTTTCACATGAAAGCACCACCTTTTTAGTCTAGCAAACCTCTATGCAAACTATAATTGATAGTTTGGTTTAATGTGGAATATTCCTGCTGCAATTACAGGGTTTTATTGCTCTATGTTACTGCACTTTGCACAAAAAATATTTTCGTTATCATAAATTCCTTTGCTAGCAGACTGCTTACGATGGGAACGGAAATAACCATCAGCTTCTCCAGTGCTGAAAACCCCTGCTTACTCCTTGCAGTACAGCAGTGACGCTTTCATAAGATTCGGTTGTGCCTGGCTCACTACAAACCTGTGAAGGACCTAGGACAACTGCAAGGGCACCGCACAGCTCTCCGCTCCAAGGCTCTGCAGATTTACTTGTACCTTACCCAGAGAAGACAAAGCAGGAGATCTTTCTACAGGGAAAAGGGAGAAACTGAGGCAGAGTGCATGTACACAATTTACCAGGAGTCACAGGTGTTTTGTTGAGGAGCTGAGATTCAAGCCCTCCCAAGAGCACCTTCTGACAACCATTTGCTCCAGGGTCCCCAAGGAGCAACAGTCTGCCCAGGAGGTGAGGAGAGGCAGTGCTCACTGGGAAGATGCTGAGCCTGTCCTGGTCAGTCCTGCAGGCAAAGCAACAAGATTTCAGCTCCAGGATACGAATGGCTAATCCCTGGACTGAAAATGCTAACTGAAACAAGTTTTTCAGCTCACTGCCAGATCAGTCTCTGCCTTAGCCCCACAAACAAGCCTGCATGGAAGTAGAGCAGTGCCAGCCTTCCTCTGTATCCCAGCACAGGTCCTGGGGCTACCACACTCCTTGGCTGGCTCACAGGTCTCTGAAGGCATCGTTAATTCTCTCCCTGCAGTAGGCCAAGGCAAACCACAACCTACTGTTCCATGGCATGAGACAACGTTCCCTTGGAACAACACCTCCTCTCAGACAAAAACTACACAGCACTTGACTACTTTGCTCTCCCACAACTGCAACGCACTGCCGAATCAGATGGTCATTTTATCCACAGTTCCCATCTGTATAATGGGAAAGCAGCTCTGCAGGACATCAGGGTCTTATGGGAAGCCAGCTCTCAAGCCAGAAACCCACTTAGAGTCCCTGACCCTAACCCCTAGGCCCGCTTTCCAAGGGGCAGTCCTGTCACGACAGGTCACGCATTCCACCAAGTCACTGGACAGGGAAACCGGGATCTCCCACCACCACCATGGGCTTTTGGTAGCATCTCTTCCAAGATTGCTTATGACTTCCTACCACATCCTCTGCCAAGATCAAACCACTGCTAACTAGAAAATACCTAGCCCAGATGCAACAAAAGTTATATATCTGCTCCCAGGAGAGAAGACATTTACTTAAGTCCAAGAGGAGAAAATACAAGGAAGTTCAGAGAGTCTCAGGGCTTAGATGTGGCACCAAACGTTTTCCAGAGCTCATTCTGTGCCACCATCAAGCTCCATTCTTGAGCTAAAGCTCTTAAACTGCCATCTGCATGCCCAGCACTGTACAGTCACCACCTCCTCAGCTTAGAAAGGATTTGTCGATCAAGAGCTGCAGCCTGTGCTCTAATCCAGAAAGCAAACCACAGGAACTGAGATTTCTCAGCATAAGATTTATACGATATTCTTTTAATACCAAAGTCGTTGCCCCGAGAAAGCAGAGCCCCGTGCTCCAGCTGCACTTGGCCACCTTGCCAGGATAGGAGCAGCAGGGAGGCTTACAACCAGCACACCTTCTGCAGGAAGATCCCAAACCAGGCTGAGGAAGCAATGCACTTGCTCAGCCAGACATCAACAGAGCCCCGCAATAACTTGCCCAGCCTAAGCGAAGGTGCTTGAACACGAGGTGAACAAAGCCGCTAAACCATTCAGCTAGACTTGCTCTAAAATAAGTCTCGGAGGAAATGCCAAATTTCACTTTATTAGCACTTAAATAAATATAATGCTATCTATAGCTGCAGTTCTAACTATAGCTACAGCTGAGCAACCCTGCAGAGTTGCGTTTTAAGACATTCCTTAACTAGAAACAATTTGCATCAAGCTGTGAAAGGTGCTGTTTCTTACTAAGAACAGAAAGATAATTTGCACTTTTCCCCTCCTTATACTATTTGATTTCCTAGGAGGTTGAAAGGCTCACCTGGCCATTAATATCACGATAGTACTATGTTTGCAGAATTGACATAGACTGTGATCATCAGATCAGCTGTGCCAGCAGTACAAGTTTTCACAGTTCTGTCGCAAATCTCTCCCTCTGCTCTGCACACATAAAAAACGACCATGAAATAACCTCACAATGTTCCTGACGGTGAATATGCCTATCGTGAATATGCCAAAGCAATCCACATCACTTCTAAGACCTAGACCTTCACAGTCTGCACTGAAGAGAGACCACGCTACAGAGAAGTGATGGACCACATGTCCACTGCACATCCTGGGAGGGATGACTTCTTTCCAAATGCTCCTCTACATGTTACACTTGCTGCAGCAACAGCCCAACCACAATGTTTCCACAGTGAATTGGGCCCTAATTACTGAACAGTTTGTGAACAACTGCCCTTAAAATGTTAACAGCTGAAATGATAATAACAATAATTCTGTTTGCAGTTATAATGGCCCCTCATTAGAGCCGCTTAATTAAATATTTTACAAAACTATCCCAGAAAAAGTCTGCTCTCTCAACTGTAAAAGCAGAATCCAAAGCAGCCGCAAGGAAATGGTGGCTTTTTCCAGCTGAAGTATTTCCTACAGCCAGCCACAAGGAGTGACCTCACACACGTCCCTAACACAGCAGACTTCGCCATCATTAATCCGTTCATTCAAAAGGAAAAGATGCTGCAGGTCTTTGTAAGCATATTCCCCTGTGAGCGCTGTGCCATAAATTAGAAACACTTAAATCTTTTACACTTATTTAGCCTTTATGCTACCTCTCCACCCTGTTCACCAACTGCCTTTAAAAGATGAAGCAATAATTTAACGTTCTCCCGCAACTGAGTCAAAAGGAACAAACGTGCTTCCTTCAACACAAGCAGAGCAGGATAAAGGGGGAGTTTTCTTTTATATAAATGCCTACGGCATAAGCGTTCTATAGCACACGTCGTCCCACCTTCCCAGCTCCCCACAATCCCCCCTGCATCTGTGCAGAGCCACACCTAATCCTCTTAACTATGCACCCACAAATAAGAGTCCTCACTCTACCTTCCACCCCATGCAAATTAGATTAAATAAATATAATGTAACACATTATCATTGGTTAACTAATGGCAAACCATGACTGTTTTACTCCAGCACAACCAGCTGTTTACAAGCAGAGAGCTGGCCAAGGAAAACCTATGCACACTCAGGATCTTGCCATTCATCACTAAAATATCTTGAGTCCAACTGATGAATATCAGACAATTCTTGTCATTAAACACATAAAAGTATTTTAACAATGCCTTACAGCTTGCACTGGGTTGCTGACTTCTGTCAAGTGTAGAGGGAAGAGATCTGGATTATTTTTTATACTTGTCCCCAAGCACCGACCATCAGGGTTGGACAAGTCGTTATTCTGACCTGGCAGATGAGTAGACAGGGTCAGGTGGATTTAACTTTGCTGTATCGATGCAGTCAGCAATTTAACAGGCCCAGAAGAGAACAGCTGTGCCTCCTGGACAGGAGCATCCCTGGCACACGCTGCTGGCAGAAGACTTCACTTGAGTGCTCCTGTAGCAAAAACCAGGTTGAGGGAGCTGTCAGTCCAAAGGATGACACATACACCCTTTTTTCCTTCTCGTATTGGTGCGCTGACTCATGCCAGGGCATGCAACAAGCTAGGGAGACGGCTTAACGGAAGAACACAGCCGGAGTCTATGAAGAATTAACACTGCTTGGACTACCCAGGAGAGGGCTTCAGAGGCTGGGGGGAGAAGTATGTATTATCTGACTCAATGTACTATGTAATGGTTAGGTATTTTCATTCTAACCTCACCGTATTTCCAAGTCTGAACAATATAAGGGGATAAACTTGAGAGAAAAATGCCCAGGGTGGCTCTACAAACACTGCAATCTTTAGTAGCCCACAGCTGTTTTTACATGAATTCACCCTGCTCTTCCTTCTTGGGGTGTACTCAACCCCAAACAAGTCATAGTACTCCTGGCACACGAAGTAGGTGTCCCTTTTCATTACTGCAGTTGCCAGAATCACAACATCTTCCTGAGCAATCAATGATGTTCCTTGTTCTCCCAGGTACCTTTGCTTTCCTTCAGGTCTTTGCAAAGCTGTTGTTAAAATCCATTTTTATGAATGACTGCTTTCCAAAGTGCTACAGATAGCAGCAGGGTTAAAGCATGCATTCAATCCGCAGATAGGCACTTGGAGGCAATATGCAAAGCGTACCGTAATCCCTGAAGGAGATTACACCTTTGCAGTCTGACTCAAAACATGTTTCCAACTTGATTACACATCACAAAAAGGTCCATCCTGCTCTACTAATCTGAGGGGGAAAAAAACAGACCTACTTGGACAGGTCTGAATTAATTTTTATTTCTTCTGAAAATACAACTTCAAAATATTTAAGGCCTTTCTGCCACATGCATAAGAATAAGAAATAATCAACTGTAACTTTTCAAAAGCCATAGCTGTACTACCTTGAATTCAAACTTCAACTTGAACATATTTTAATGCTTAAAAGTTCTCAAAGCCCCAATATAAACTGCCCTTAAAGCACAAAAACATCTGGCTGGGAATTAAAGCGGAAGGACATCCAGCCTGGGCCCAAGAGGTCAGAACCAGGACCTTCGCTTTGATTTTATTTTGGCAAGATTTATGTTAAAAGCCTTCACTGGAATCAGTAATAACTTCCTGAATCACAAGCAAGAAACACAGAGCCATAAGCCAGAAAACCCAAAACGGAGATGCTAAGAAGAAAGAATTCCCTAGATAGGGAAGACCAGAGAGGAGAGAGCTGTTGGGACAGGGAAGGGGGTCCTAAAAGGCTGCTTAGACAGCAAGCTATTAACACCTCCCCCTGAATTTGGGGCACGAAAACATGGATGAGCACTAAACAGATCTAAGCAGCGCTGCTTTTCCAGCAAACTCTGTCAGGCAAACATCTGTCAGAACATCTCAGTTGTTTAATCACATAAAATGTTTCCTCTTCATTTTTGGCACCTTCTACTGACATAGTCTATCGCAAGATGTCTGTATCATGCTCTATCAGCATAATGCAAAAGAAAAGCTGTTTATAAAAAAAGGAGGCACAGTTTAAGCCTGATATTAGATCTTCATGTGCTTGCTAGCAGCTGAACATACATACCAGCAGAATAATTGCAAACAAAGTGTGAGCATGTGCATGGTACAGGGAAAGAATCCCTGAGCAGTACTGCACAACACTTCAATTTTGTCAAACATTATCTTTCTAATGAACTGGAAGTGATATAAATGATCACCCTCCTCCGACTGGCCACGTTAGGACTGTTTCAACCACTGTCTGTTGTTTACTGTTTCTGGCCACCTGAATGTAGTTCTTTTTCAAAACAGCATTTATTCAATATTGATCTTAACGCCAGCAAAAAAAAAAAAAAAAAAAAAGATGCAGAAAAGGGAGAAATGCATCCCGCCCATATTATTACTGTAGCTCTTCACCTCCAACTTAAGAACATTGCTTTGATAGATTATATATATTAAAGAGTCTGCTAAGAACCAGTTTCATGGATATGTGTTACAGGGTAAACTAACAGGAAAGCAGTAAACAATTCCTTTTGCTCCAACAACTCTTATAAAGCATGAGATGGGGAACCACAGCAGAAACACCCAACATCAAGTGGTTTCACTAACACACCATGAAGTTTCTGAAGTCTCTTCCTCTTTAAAATGAGCAAACTTTAATCCGAGGCTGAAAGCAGGACAGGGGGAGAAAGAGCTGGTTACAACGGAGGAAGCTGATGTGGTTTTCCAAGGAGCATCTCTCTACTAAAGACTCCTTCTCCTAATGCCTGCCCACGCCAGCTGCAGCCACGACCACCAGAAATTAGTTCCAAAATAACCGCAAGGCAAACTGATCACAGTATCTTCTTCCTCCCTTATTAAGGCCCTACTAAAATTCAGCAAACTGGTGGGAAGGAATAAGCAGAAGATGGACAATGTGTCAAATTATCCTCATTGTTTAATGCAGCCCTTTTTTTCAGCTTTTTGTTCAAGCACCCCGCATCCTCAACGGCAAAGAAGTATTCAGATTTTTATTCCTTTAGGCAGCAGATTATTTCTCCAAGACCTGTACCCCCAGCCCTCCTCTTCCCATCCTTCCGTTCCCCACTGGCTCGTTACCCTCACCCTGCACACTGGCTTTTCTCTCCCAGGCACTTGTCTCTCCAGCTGTTTCCCCATCTTCCCTTCATCTCTACACTCATCAAACATGCTTTTAACAAACCACTTGAGATCCTCACAGCCAGGCTGTATCCAGGGTTTGCTGATTCTTTCTGCATAAGATTTAAAGAACAGCCTTTCCTACCCAGCCACACACAGCAGCTCCCACCCAGGGACTGCTCGTCTCACAACTCAATTACAGCACATTCCTTGACCTTGACAATGGCAACTTTCCCTGCTGTTACCCACTCAGAAAGCTAACAAGAAAGGTCCTTCTCATAGCCAGCAACTTCAACTGCATTCCACCTATACATTCCTCCACCCTTGCTTCCCTGTCAAACCAGCTGTCTGGTTTTGGATTCATGCCCTTCCCACCCTTTCCCAATTGCCACCTCCCAACCCTGCCAGCAAGAGCTGAGCCCCACACCTCCAATCCGCCCACCCATCCATAAGCCAAATAAACCAATCAACCAACTTCTGGGCTTTCTCCCATAGCAAGCTCCTCCATAAAGTTCAAGAAAAGCATCTGGAAAGCAGCTCCCCTCCTTATACGAAAACACTTTTAAGAGTGCTTTGAGGTGTCTACAAGAACCTTAAGCCTCCAGGTCTCTCCTGACGGTGCCAACAGACATGGCTCCCCTGGAACCTCCTGCTCCAACTGCCGTCCCTTTGCAGGTGGGGCTGTCACACACCTCAGAGCATGATGGGGTGTTACTCCATGGCATATGCTTCCAAAAGCAATGGGGAGAACAGCTGGATCCCAAGGCTGCACTGCCTTTAAACAGTAAAAAATGCAAAGACCACTTGAACAAATATGCTTTGCAGAGGGAACCTGCTAGGCAAGCCTGTTTTGAAGATAAGCACTGCTTTTTACAAAACTGGACCTCTGTGCATGTGCCACTGCAGTGTTTCTGGAGACAGCGGGAGGAGAGAAGGATACGGCACACTTTGTGCCGCTCAAAACCAGCCCAAACCACTCGAGTTTTGCTATTTCATTAGAGCTCCAGCAAAATTACTTATGAGGAATTCATAGCATTACAGTCTTTCATCCAGGGATCCTAAAGTAATTTTCAGACCTAAAATGCTGCATTACTTGCATATATTACTCGACATGAGCTCATCTAAGTCAATGATGATACAAGAGGGCTTGTAAGCACTCCTCCCCTGCACGTACAGCCTTCCCACAGCCAGAATATTTCCTCCCCTTTCTTATAAGTTCCTTTGCTGCACGCCAGTGTGCGCTGGCACAGAAATCTGGATGTCCCCATCCCAGCAGCTTGCTTTGGATGCGGCTGGTCAATCACATTCACCAGCAGAGACTGAACACGACCAGTTGTGCACTGTGAACACCAGTGTCTCAATCAGCCCGCAGGTCTGCTTAATCAACAGTCTGCTTAATTACAGCAGAAAGGCTCATTTATTATTCCTTTTTCAAATGCAACTTTTCCACTTTTGTAGGGTTTTTTACCTTAAACATTAGTATAACTGAGTTAACATCCATGAAGAATAGGCAGTTAGTTTTATGGATGAGATTAGCTAACAAGCCTGAACAGGTTTTATAGTTGACTTTCAGCTGATCTGGACTCGTTAAATCATTTACCAGGTCTCTGCTACAAGACACTCGTTACCACACTGTATGTGATCCTGGGATATTTTTTTTTTTTTCAAAGTCATACTTGAAGTACCTCTTATTATTTGTGGTCTGGCAGAAGCTGCAATACTAACCTATTAATCTTAATGAGAGAAATACAGCACACACAATAATTATCTGCCACTTTACATTCACTGAAATGAAAGTGAGCAGGTTAACTTAAGCCTGAAAGACTGTTTTAACTCTAAATTTGAAAATAGAATTTGATGGTGCATGATTAAACCTCAAATTCCACAATCAGGCAGGCATTCCTGGAGCAAGAGCATGTTAACTTTAAAACAGCAGGAAGTTTTATGAAATCTTCCTTGAAAAAATAAAAAAAAAAAAAATCAAGCTTAAAAAAACCACTCACTGTAAAACATCGTTTTGCTCTTCTACAAATCTTTATGATTTACTTTTGAGTCAATAACTCACTAAAATTAACAAGATGAAATTATGTTTTGACAAGTTCCAGTGCTGATGAACAGATTTTCAAATCACGAATCCAGCTTCACCTCATTTTTCCACCACAGCTGACAGTCAAGAAGTGAATCATTCATTCCTTCTGGACTTTGTGTATTTTATCAAATGCTACAGGGAACAACTAACTTCAGTTCCCTCAAGTAATTTCATAAAATGCCAGACTTAATGTTCTTTCACACTTTAATAAAATTAAGTTCTATAGGAAAGAAATATCCCTCTAGGCAAGCTCAACCATTTTGACTATATGTTGCTATCAGATTAACCTAACCAAAACAGATCTACAGTACACAATTCCGTTGCTCAGAACACATATAAAATATACCACTGGATAAGCTTTCCACCATTCCTTGGACTACAAGGCTGTCTTCTGTATACGGTTTGGGTCCCACCTCACTGAACAGATGGGTTTGATTAATAGACCTCATTTAGGATACATAAAGGAGCTTATTTGTCCTTAGAGCCAAGGAGTCGAAACTATTGCAACCCACCCAGAAGATGGGCACATGCAAGTAGCACGTGTCCAAAATTCAGTGGAATTCAGAGGACCTTTGCAAAGCTTTTGAAAGAGGCTGAACAACCAGGACAAAAGCAAGAACAGTTCCAGACACAAGACTCCGAGGGGAGAGAAATCAAGGCATTTTCTTGGTTGAACACTAATTAGAAAATGTGAGCTAGGAAACTGTTCCCTCTGGTTAACTCTCAGCCACACCCAGGAAAACAAGACTTGGATGCCTTGTATTTATTCAGCAGGACACACAGAGACCTAACTTCACTGTCAATCTCTCCTCCTTGCCCAAAAAGCTCAAAGGACCCCAGATTTTTGGAAACTGGTCAAAAAAGAAGTCACTCTCTTTAGACAGAAATCAGATACATGCAAGCTTCTGGTTTCTCCCTGTAAACTCGAGCTGTAAGGATGCTTCCAAGCTCCTTCCACACCACAAAACTCCTGGGAAAAATAAACACCAAATTTTCATCATAGCCACTGAGAGAAGTAAATCTTAAGTAACTCTACCAAAGTCAATGGCCCTGTAGCAAACTGAACATCTGTGACAATACATCAAATCCATAAACCTTCAGTTTTTGTGTACAGGATGTTTTAAAACTGTTTAAAGCACTGAAATGCAGCACTTGTGGTACTATCCCAGCCCTGATGAAGTCGGCAATGACAGCAAGCTCCACCGGCTCCTGCATCCCTCAAGGACATCATCCAATGTCAGGCAGCATGTGAGCTGGAAGGACGCTGCTTCTTCCTCCCCAAAAATGAGCACCTCCTCCCCTTGTGCCTCTCCCAGGAACAGCACCCACTGGAGCCAGCCGAGAGTCGAAGAGGCTGCTCTATGTACAGCTGCAAATGTTTTATTTATTCTGAAAATTCAACCAACACAGCTGTGCAATCTGAAATATGACTCAGTGGAGTTAGCATCTTACTGCAGGCAATCACATTTATTATAATAAATAACTATAAATAAATAATGAGGTTGCTTAACAGGGACACGGGTAACCTGTCTAGACAATCACGGAGGTGACGTACTCTGCGCTGGAATGTCCTCCAGATTTCAACAATAAGTCTTGATTAAAAATATTTTTTAAAAAACCAAACCAGACCAATGATTGCTTATTTAAAAATACTGGAGCCTGCTTCTCAGCGTTGCACCTAGCAAGTTTGGCTAGTAACACCTCACTCTAGCAAGCCTTCATCATAGCACACCCTTAGAAAGATCAAACACTCCAGCACGCAGGATTTTTCACCTTTTACTGCCACATAAAACAAATTCTCTTATTTGAAGCAGCAAATGATTCTGCTCCATCATGTTGATGGTCGACCCATGACGCAACAGCCCCCCGCGACCATCACTTGGGTCTCATGGTGGTGCTTGGCAGAGGGGAGAAGCCCTCTTCCCCTCCCCCAGCATTTTGCTGCTTGCTTAATGGAGAAAAGCAATGCCCAAACTAATAGCTGGAACATGTAACCTTAATTAATTAGCAGACCTAGTGGAAAATGCCAACTCTGCATTGTCACTGCCTGCTTTCAAGGACCCTCTGCTTGCGTCAGCAGTACAGAGACACTGGGCCCATTAACGTTTGCTCCGGATAAGGACGGATGATGCAAGACTGGCTTTAGCAACCTGGTACAACAGAGGTAAAGTCTGAGATGAACGAGTAACCTCCTGTGAATCCGTTTGTGATGAAGGTCTTCCCTCTCCATAAACACTTTTCTGAGGACTCTGTGATGGGCTCTAGGAGAAAGCCACCAAGAACAAAGCTAAGGTCAACCGGAAAGGGAGAGCGAGCAGATGGCCGCCTGCCACCTCACCAATCACAAATTCATTCACTTCAACTGAAATATATCCTCATTTCTTCCTCTCTCTCTAGCTACCTTCTTCCATCCATGAGCCACGTCCATTTAGGTTACAGGACCCATTTAGCACATAATGGGGAACAGCTGGGAAAGCAGGCAAACAAACAAAAAAAATCAGGCCAGTACCTTCCTCAATGACTCCAAAATCCTAGAGGCAGCTGCAGTAAGCAATATTCCTCTGGGAGTAACGGGGAACCCCCCCCAAAAATCTTATTCTATAAAAATATCCCTTGCCCTTAAACAGGCCTGCAGTAACGAGCAATTTGAATAACAAATTTTACCCATACTGGGCACTACACTTCAGGAAAAGATCTCCCTTTACTCCCTAAGCAGTGCATCCACCCTTGGAGGAAAATCCCAGCTCTCTGAACTTTGTAGAAGTAAACTCTGCAAGCAGCAGCTCTGCTAACAGTTGCAGGATGGCCACAGGGAGCTTGACCAAGGCTTAGACACGCGTCTGGCCTGCAGGACAGATGCACATTCGCATGACTACTGTTTGGTCAGTCAGGTCCTAACGTATGCTGAAAACCTCATGCATCACGGAGATGAAAAAACACAACCACAGCTGCTTGGTGGGATTTCCATTTTTGGGATTGAAATATCTTGTAGTTTAGCAACTAAATTTATGCTTTTTTAAAAAATACTGCTATTGTTACCACTTCTAATTCATTAAGACCTGTCCAGATGCTGTGTCAAGCCTATTTTAGATACCTATAATAAATAACAAAATAAATCTCAAATAGGCTGGTTTTACTCAGGGGACAGAACCTTGCCAACTTCAGCTCCTCCGAGACCACAGGCAGCCCTGCATTTTAAACCTGAATTCTCCCTCAAATTTTCCAGCATTTTTCTTTTAAGATAAATTTCCTTCAGTACCCATCGTGCATTGGATTTATAATGCTAATCAAACTTCTCCAGGTAGCAGGAGAGTTTATAAATTAATCCTGGGTAAAATAAATACATCAGCCAATCTTCATACAAACATTCCTGCCTCTGATGAAGTTGAATTCCAGCACTGTGCGGCATGCATTTCAAAAGAGTGAAGTGGCAGAAAAGATGCAGGTTCTCCCTGCACAGAGCACGGCACATTTGCATCAATGTGACCGCAAACCAACAATGCCTGGGCAGGTGGCAGGATGAGATTCGTAGTTATTATGCAAAAGTGCAACTTGCTTTGCTGTTCCTTCACGCCTCCTTACCCACGCAGCAAGCTCCCAGTGCACGGCAGCGGTGATTGCTCACAGCAGGGCTACAGGTTTTGGCTCTGAACTCCTTGGTCCAAGTGCTGCGATGAGCTGAGCACACAGCCTCACGTGCAGGGGTCCAAACTGCACCCTCCAAGGCTCCTTGGATGCTCCAAGGTATTTATAAGTGCCCACAATACAAGTTGTACATTCCTGTTTTATGCTAACTACAGGCACCTATAAGAAGCGATCAATAGTAATCTGTGCCATACCTTAAGAACCCTAAAATATTAAGTGCAGGAACTATCACAGACAAGACATTACAGCATTTATACAGGCTGAACTCTGATATCAAAAGCTATTTATACACTAACTCAGCAGAGCTGAAGCGTTCATCTGCTAACAAAATTGGCTCTGTGGTTTAAACAGGACCCAGGGCAAGAAGCTGGCAAAAGTATGAGCAGCTATGTTGCCCAGTTTCAGGTGAGCCAGCTCACAGCACAATCAGCGCAAAGAAAATGCATAAAAGCTGCACCTAAGCATTCATGCATGGGGAATATAAGGGCAGCAGGGGCATCCTAACCCACTGGGAAGAAGAAATTTCTAACCTTGAAATCATCTTGATAATTAATACCCGCTTTGCAGCAGTGCTAATGACAGGTTGACCAGTTTGCCATGCAAAACCCATGGGCACAGAAGAGATCACAGAGCTGCCCATCAGGGAAGGCGAGACCTTTCTCACCCACCCACCCCAGAACCAGAGAAGCAAAGGCTCCTCTGACTACATCCCTACCACCCATGGCAGCCCACACCCACCATCATGCCAGCACCAACCTTCCTCACCTGTGCCACAGCACAGTCTTGATTAGTTGCCATCAATGCCCTAATTCATCATTCTTTAAAGAGAAAGTTGAAGTGTGTATTATATATCCGATAGGCTTTGCATAAGCAGACACCATTTGTTGTTGTAGTAGATACAGTTTAAAGAGAAGTACTAAGTATTTTCCTCATTAAATGAAAACACAGTGGTCCAAATCTCTGCCTGCAATTCCACAGTGAAATTCCCTCTCTCCCACCATGAACACAATTTGATTGCCAATTAAAAAGTGAAAGCAGAACGCAATACAATACTAAAGCAATTAAACAGGAAAAAAGTCACGAGAGCAGGATGAACACAGTCTTCTGGAAGAAAAAAAAGAAATTAGTCCTTTAAAAACAACAGTAAAAAATTGTAGGTACCAGATCTCATTCTAAGAAAATGTTAGCAATGACACATATGCTCAGTTGAGTTGCCAAAAGGAATTAGTTTAACAGAAAAAAGTTTTAAAATTACACTTAAAAAGCAATAATATAGTTCTGGTTTATGTGCTGTCACTCCCGTACACTGCTGCATTACAGAATGCTTCAGAGATCACAAAATGCTCTCCCATCACCAAGATGAAGCCCAGCAAACTGCTAATGATAACAGTTAAAGCAAGATGTGAAAACTAAGTTCTAAAAGCAAAGAATATGAAAATCTGCATTTTGTTTAACAGCCCCAGCCAGGGAGCTGAGCGCTGGTCACAAACAAGCTTGTCCTCCCAGCAGACTGCCCGGAAGAGTCAGGGCAAAACAGGAATTACTAAGGAGGATGTAGTGACATTTCTTTGTAAGGCTGGAGCACTCTGTAGATATCACACTGGCTTTTAACCTCTCATCCCATCCTACAACTCTAATGAGTTTTGTGGTCCCAGCACCAACCGTGTGGAAAACAGCTGACACTACAAAAACCCAGCTCTTATCATTAAAGCTAACCGGATCCCGTTCTTCAACCAATTTGAGACTGAGCTGGTGAAGGGCATGAATTATCTTCTTTCCAGGAATGTCACTCCTCTGGGGAATGGGGCTCTTCATTTAATCAACGGGATCAGCACCGTTGTCTCTAACAGGGACAAGTCGGGCCATGAAAGCATCACCCCCTGCCAAGCCTACGGCATACTTGATGGGGAGTGGGCAAATTTTGGCTCTGCAGCAGTCAGACTGGGCAGCATCAAAAATCAAGCCAAGATCAAACTTGGCAGCACCCCAGGATGCAGAGAGCAGGCAGCGTGGGCACGCTCCAGGTCCTGGAGTCCTCTAGTGTTGTGTCTTCTAAAAGTTTATCTTGGTGCTCATGAATGAAAGGAACATTCTAAACCAAAGGGAATGAAAAGACTGGATGATCGGTGTGTTAAACAGGCTTTAAACAGTTCCAATTTCTGGGCAGCTGGTAAGAAGGTGGGAGTCTGACCTGAATTAGCTAAAAATTCCTAGACGTTTTACAAAGCGTCACCAGTAAACTCAGCTATTGATCAGGGCACTAAGCCTTTGAAGTTTGCACAAACCTAGAATTCAATATCTCCTCCAGGTGTTAAGAAGGAACTCCAAACCAAGACCAAGACTTAACAATCCCAAATAATGTTCTTTTCAACACATGATACTAAATCATTGTCATTAAAATATTGACAGCAAAGCACTTTCTGGTATTGTGTGGGCATCTCTAGCACCAACCACTGCAGAAACAAATATGCCCAGACAACAAAGACAACTAAAGAGCTTTGGGATGCCCAACTGTACAAGCTTGTCCATTAATCCAAATTTTATTCTCAGACTTTAAGACACACAAATTTAATGGGATTTACTTGCTCATCCTCTAAATCTCAGGTTTACACATTTCATTTTGACAGCCTCCACTCTGGGCTTAAAACGTGCGACACAGTGTTACAACAACCTTCAGATGAACTTGCTTTCAACTCACAAGCCGAGAGCAAGGAAGCACACAGCCCTGCAGGTCATAAAACCTCCTCTCAGCAAACAAAACCCAGCAAGACGCAGGTCATTCAATTCAGAGCAATGATTTCCACCCCAGGAGGTCAGAGAAGGTGCAACTGAAGACACTGCACACAGTTCTTGTTGGGTCAGCTGCGGGAACGGGCAGCCAACTGCAACAAGCAGGTAGTTATCTTGGGGAAAACGTGGTTCTTCGAACACCAAACAGAGGCAAAAGCTTCTGCTTGGAGGCTGTGGTTAAATCAGGAGCCTGTATATACTTATGGTAAGAGAAAGTATCTTTTGATATCTCTGCTATGCAGAAGTTGTTCTAATTGTTAGCAATAGCTCTGCAGCCTATGGTGCCTTCTTCAGCTAACCTGCAGGAACACCTCCAGCAGTGCTAACAAAAACGCCGGTCTAGATCTCAAGGAGACCAGCTGGCTGTCCCACAGCAGCAGCCAGAGCCCTACACCGCATGCTGCTGCACGAAGGAGATCTAGGGTTGCAGCATGTGGGACTGTCCTGCTCCAGCTCCGTCAGTCACTGCCTCCACCAGAACCTCCTGCA
Source organism: Neomorphus geoffroyi (assembly GCA_033558235.1). NCBI lineage: Eukaryota > Metazoa > Chordata > Aves > Cuculiformes > Neomorphidae > Neomorphus > Neomorphus geoffroyi. Next base: position 14,667,618 of record JAUMJM010000045.1, read on the forward strand.
GGAAGGGAAACAAGCGCATCAACCCACTGCCAACACCAATCTTCTAGATTTTAATAAAGTGAAAAGAAAATGGCTAAAGCTCTATGGAGAAAAACAGCTTGCAGGTTCGCTTCGTACAGTTGTTCCTCCAACATCAGCCTGTCCCCTCCAAAATGCTTTTGTCTTTTTCTTCCCTGGCTGGCAGAAGCAGCATCTCGCAGGCAGAATGACCGGATTTCACAACACATGGTTTTGAAGGCTGGTGTTAAATTTGACATTGTAGCTCCAAAGTAATTGTGACTAACCACTAAATCACCACGTGTAATGGATTCATCCGAACATTTATAGCTAGCAGTTCCATTATGCTCTAATCTGGAAAACATCTAAACTGTTCTCCACAAAAATTAGAGGGGAACATAAATGTCTTGATAAAAACAAGATTCCAGAGGTACTCCACTTAACCACAGTGACTTCTACAATATGTCTACTGCAATAACATCCATTACAGTGCAGTCATTTGCTATTTGATTCTAAACCCACACTTCAAGACACCAATCTAGAGAGCACAGAGTCTACATGAAAGGTGAAACAATCAAGAATAAACCTCTATGACAGTGTTAGGAGCTCCAAGGAGGACTGAGTGGTACCAAGGGAGCCAACCAGCACCAAGAGGCTGCCTGGCAGCTGTGGATGGAAGCTGCCTCTCCCTGCTGTCAAATGGTAAACTCAGAAGTGCTCCTGGATGCTCATTCCTGCACATCATTTGAATCAAAAACCCTCAGCCCGAAGTAAAACACTGCGCTGTAAGAAGCATCTGTTCGCCCTTGCTCTGCCTCATCCTCTTCCTAAATCCATGGATTTCCAGACTCTGAAGGTCTGAGGTAACACAACCTTGGAAGGAGAAGCACCATCTTGGAGATCCCGGTTGTCCCCTCTCACCTAGAAAACAATGCCAGATTGGTAGGGAGAAAAAAAAAAGGCCTTTATGCAATCAAAATCTGCAATAAAAATAATACAATTAGCTAAACACACAAGAAGGAAAAAGAGGGAAGTGTTACTGATTCATTCCATTTTCCTGGAAAGGCCTGAACTGTGGTTAAGTGGAAGAGAAGTTGAAATTTTCCATTAGTGGAAGAAAAAAGCTTGTTTAAAGGGAGAAGGGAAAAAATCCCTCAGTTTAGTGTTAAGTACAGCAACAATAAATTTTACCACAAAATCTCTGCTAGGCAGATACTCTCCCTGCTCCCAGCCCAAGGAGCAGTGGAGCTTGCAAAAAGGTTGCTCTTATTTAACACAAAATCCAAGTAGAATATAAAACCCAGTAAGAAAATCCCAATATTCAAACAGGGAAGGGAACAGACAGCCTTTTGACATTCCTCCCAGCAATATTTCCTCCAATGTCTCTGCCTGGGGGGTCCAAGAGGAGGGAAAGCAGGTGGTAAGAGAAGAGCTGGCTGGGCTGTGCGCACCAGGGAATGTGGCTGCTGTAGGTGACCCCGAAGAGCTCAACAGCACTTGGAGCCCAGAGTGATCTCAGCTTCCTCTGGGCCAGAGACACAGGCATCAGTCTAGACCAGGGACTTAAACCACTTCAACACCACACCTTCCTGAGTTGTACTGTACACTCCTACACCACAACCAAGGATCAAAGCCAAGCGATGCAATAAGTGACTGCAGCACATCCCAACCCTAGTACCTGCATTAAAGTAAAGGCTTTTCCTTTTGTTCTTGACAAAAAGGGATGTTTCAGCTGCTCAAGCAAAGATGAAAAGCAACTTGGAAAATAAAGGGATGTCATCCAGATGAGCTGAAAACCCTGTGTTTTGCTCCTTCCTTCTCTGAAGCTCCCAAATTGACTCCCACCAGCTAGCACACTGCAGATTTTAGGACCACTCATACAGGTCATGCCCTTGGGACACAACATGCCCTTCAGCATCTATGAATCCTACCATAACCCACTTCCAAAATAAAGTGTTTCTCAAGTCCTGTAAGAGAGCCCAACACAAATTCCCACAAATACAAAAGGGCAATGACTTCTCACAGCACTGAACTGCAACTGCTGCCTTTATATCATCTCTCAGATGCCTGCTTTCCCTTTCTCTAGAAATTCAGTGAGTCCTCTGCTGTAACAAGAAATATAAGCTGCACTGTAAAAGATGCAGCCCTAGGCAGGCATCTGCAAATGCTCCTGTGTCCAATGACTTCTACCTGCCCTGTGTTTGAGGGAAGAGATGAGGTTTCCACCCCAAAGCTGCCCTTGGTAAGGAAAGAGGTTCTAGGCACGCTGAAAATGCAGAGGCAGAAGTCACAAGAACACAGTTTGGTAATACCTGCTGCCAAAAGAGAGAGCAATTTGTTTCACAGCTGTTTTAGTTTCTCTTGATGATCACATTTCAGCTTCAGTATCCATCATTACAACACAACAGATTTCAGGTTTAACCAACCTGCCCTCGGTTATAAGCAACAGGTACAAGTACTGGGATTCCAGTATGTACTGTGAGACATACAAAGTATCTTCAAAAAGATCTTTAAATCACAGGAATAAAGAGACCAGAATTCCACTTATCTTGCTAGAACATCATGTAAGACATTAAATATTTTTACTGTAAGGGAAAAAATAAAGCATAACACTGTACCTCATACCCATAACTCTTCCACAAACGTATAGGTTTACTGCAGGAAGCAACTCACCTTCATGATTTCAGGTGATACATGAGGAAAAGCAGAAGTAAAACCATCCTCTTAATTCCAGGAAAATAACATGACTGCGAAAAGCAAACCCAACCCCTCAGACAAGAAACAAATGAACCGTAGATTCCTTTAAAAAGCCTATATTTGCAGTTTCCCAAGTACAGTTAATTTGCAACATTTAACACACAAGTTGTCATCAATCTTAAACCTCAATTTCCAGCCCTCAGCGGTACCTGGGGAGAGCTGCAGGACAGACTGAGCACGCGGTCAAATCCTCTGGCACGACTGCTGAGCCGCTGAGGCAGAGAATCTGCTTATATATTTTACAAATAACCGGATCCTTCCATAATCCAGGCTCTGAGAAATTTTTATCTCGCCATGAGCTCAGCTATTCTTAAATTCATTCTGTGTCTCTTTCCTCTGTGCTGCCTGTTACACTGACCAATTTTATAAAAGGGATTGGCTGACGGGAGGTCTGGATTCAGGTCAGATGGAACTGGCTTTTCAGATCTGTTCTCCCAGCTCCTGGGGGAAAAGAGGTTCAAACCCCACTTTCCCCCTACACCCTCAAACCACACCTGTCCAGGAAAGGCATCTATTCCCCTACAGCCTTCTCCTGTAGAGGCCTGGCTGTTTCTGAGTCTGAAGCAGCCACCGCTTCTGGTACTCCAGGTCCCCAAGCTCAGTCCAGTGCCAGGAGGGACACCATCACATGCATGCATCAGCTTCCCCAAGCTGCTCCCTAGGTCTTTGGGTCCAGTAACACGGAATCTCAATTTTCAGTTGTCTCAGCCAGCCTCTAGACCCTCCTTTCTTCTTGGTGCACGCACATTTGCAGCCCCGACCAGTTGCAAGTTTTAGGAAAGGAAGAATTACAGCAGGGAAAGCTGGCATCCCAAATGAGAGACACATGAAATCCCAACTCTGCAGAGCAGGAAACATCGCCAGCCCAGGGCAACAAAAGGTGTTCACACCATTAGACTGACTCCTGTTCTGCACAGCACTTAGTAAATAAATTTAAGAAGATTTAGGGTAGATTTTTCCAAAAGCTGTACTGTATCAAACCTGAGGTCCAACACACTTAGCCATGCTCTGGATTTCTAGCAAAACCGCAATTTCTTCTTGCATGTGGTAGCATGTTGAATATGCTGCAGAACACTGGGTGATAAGACAGCTTTCAGAACTATTCCCCAGTCAAAATTCATCCCTAGCCATCATCCTCTTCTTCAGCTGCTCTCTGCATCACTGATAGCAAGATGCAATCTCCAAACTCCAGCAGGTATTATCAGCTGAACCTCAGCACCATCCCATAAATCTAACTCAACAAGGTAGTTACCTCTATCCATAAAAAGTCATATTCAAACCCAGAACGCTGCCAACATCCAAAACGCAGCTAGCAGCATGCAAAGTGAGCCAGTAGCTTCTCAGGAAAAGCAGCTGCATGTGCATCTACTCTTTTGATTTGTTCTCTCTACCTCTCCTCTGGAAAGAAAGAGGCATTTATAACACTACTTTGCAAAATCCATCAGTCACATTCAAGCAGATGGCCTCACCTGGGGTCTGTGGGTCCTGTTCCACTAGCAAGACTGGTTTAAATGTCTATTATAGGATAGTTTTACAAACTACCAGTGTTCAAGAGCTATAAGGAACCAACTACAGCTTCCCTCAGGTCTTTGCTACCACTGCCTTCTGACAGTCTAACCTTCTACACTCTGAGCAGATGAAGCCTTAACAGTCACCCATTGTGAGCTGGCAAAGCAAAAGTTTAAAGCAAAGCAGCAACGTTTCATTCCTATCGACACCTGGTGGTAGATGCTCAGTGTCTCCTATTTAGGAGAGCAGGTCTTAGCTTTTCTCACTACGCTTTTCTGAGAGCCAGAGCACGGGGCACACTGAAATACCCTTAGGGTATGCTTACACCACACTTTAAGACAACTGTACTGGGCTTCCGACCTTCCCAAGTTGTTCCTTTCAAAAAGTGAAGTCAGAGACTGTTTCACCCATGAAAAGGGGTGAAAACTATATCATGCAAGAGCCCTGGCATGAAAACACCAAGCATTGTGACCACGTGCAAAAAGCTATGTGGTCGCGAAGCTTTCTTCTTCTCTTCCCAGGAAGGGAAGCAACACCACAGACCTCGCATGAGAGAGCGTATACTGCAGGCTGGAGCCACCTGTCATTACAGTACATTGGGTTTGTATTTAAAAATTACAGCTTCCCTGAATTCAAATTAAATGCTTAAAAATATTTCCAGTGCCTCTACTTAAGATTAGTCATGAAGAGCAGCAGAGCTACTATTTGCAGTCAGGCCAGGAAATCCAGCATCCTTCATGCTACATAGGCACAGAATGATATCCTAATGCAAAGAGCTGAATTACATAGAGAAGGCAGAGGCAAGAGGAAGGAGGGCAGAGTGATGGAGATGGGACTTATCCCAGGTGTAAAATCCTGGCTTCTGAAAACCCACTTGCATGTTTAGCCACCACTTTTCTCCCATACAGACCACAGCCAAGAAGACAGACCTCATCAGCATCCCACCATCAGAAGGCTGAAAACTGACCTTTAAGTCAATTTTATTTGAAAGCCAAAACTTTACTCCATGTTTTATTGATCTAAAGTCACTGGAAATGACAAAAAAAACCAACAAAACCCCCCAACTCCTATTGAAAGATGCACAGTTAAGAAAAGAGAAAATGTAATGAGACCATGCCAACACAAAACCTTTACCAGTGACTGACTTGCAGCACACCAGAACTGAAGGTGTTAAAGCCTGATTTATGCCATTAATGTTTTTGCAAGTCACTCAGTTATCATTAGGCAGACACATCCTGTTGTGTCTGACATTTCCCTGAGCGCTTTTGTCTTTCTTCTCCCTGCTACCACTGTACTGATTAGATCCAACACCCCCACAGAAAAACAAACAGCTCCATGAAAGGCAGAAGCCATGTAGCCATCTTCCCCCTGATCTACAGTCAGCAACATCAGTTCCATGGGGAACAAAGCCTGCTGCTCTCCCGAAAGCATCGCATGGACAGGTGTTTCCACCCACATCCAGCCCCATTAAAGTCCTCCACATACAGCGAGTACCACAAAAGGATGACTCCTGTAGCATCTTCCTTATCAAGGCAAGTTCACTGCTGCCAAAGAAAGGGAGAGAGTCAGCACCTGGTAGGTTTTGTTCTAGCAGGACATAAGAGTATTCCCAGTAACCTCCTCTGAAGTGGCAAAAAACCCCCAACCCCAACACACACACAAACAAAAACCAGCCCCAGAATGGTTTGGGATTGCTCCAGGGATTAGTTTTCCCACGGGCAAAAGGAAGAGATCTACCTCCAGTCACCCTGAAAAAGCAACTTTAAAAAGCAGCTTCTCTGGCTCTGACCAGGCTAAACATGGCTTTTCTTAATAGGAGGCTTAAAAGTTGCTTTACTCTGAACACAAAGGAAGCTTGCAGAAAATAATCAGTTGCAGACAGAGCTTTACTCACTTGATCTGGGTGTCTGCTGAAGGATCCCACAGTTCAAATAGCAGTGAGAATTAACAGATTCCTGCTGCAGGAAGCCTTGCAATATTTTAATTTACCCAACACAAAATGGAACAAAGGAAAAACTGATCTTCCGGCTACTTAGACCTCTATGAACACCAAAACTTCCCCATCCTTTTGATTATGGGAAATTAGGAGCATTTGCTACAAGGATCTCGTGAAAGGCATAGTCGTCTTCATGCTTTTATAGGGATGTGCAAAATCGTTTAATGCTGCAGGATTATCTCCTGCATAGCTGCACATATTTAGTTATATCACATCAAAAGTTTTGCTCCTTCAGAGTTGGATAAGCAGCTGAGAATGAAGAAGTAACACGATTTGAGTCTCAACCCTAATGGAACTTATGACTTATAGGTCTCTAAAGACTAATGATTTTTTTTCAAGACTAACAGAGATTTCACTTGAAGATGTATATAAGCAATATTTTAAATGGATTCTGTCTTTAAAACCATGAACAGCTGAGGAATAAAGCTAGAGTCAGGGAATAGGAAAAAAAGCTGGTTCTAATTTCCACTCATTCAAAACCACTATTTTGTTATACTTCTATATACACCACCCACCCAGAGATATGTGAGTGGATGGAAATGGCAACAGTGAGTTAAGTGTTCACAAAACCCACTCCACTGGATGTTAAACACAGGTCCCACCCAATGAAAACACATCGAAGGAATTATACATTCGCTGTTTACATCAGCAATACGAACTTAAACACAAAAAAATAGATTGCTTTAGCTTCTTAGTCTCACATTAGCAAATGCAATTATCTTTCATTAATTTTACAGAGTGTTCACAGTAGAAATTAAATCATTTCTTCATGTCTGTTTAAGAAAAACTTTACTGTGTTAATTATTCATAAATACCAAAGTCTGCTACTTATTACTCATCACAAATGTGATTCATTTCAATAACGCCTGAATAATTCGGTGCTACCCTATTAGTCCCAGAACACACTGTACAAATGCCAGCATCAGCAAATCAATCACAAACAATAATTCATGCTCACTCTCCAGTGCCAGCTGCCAAGGAAGAAGAGGAGGAGGAAGGTAGGAGCAGCACTGCCTTCCCACCCCGGTCACCACAATGCCTTCATCCTCGCATACACAAATGCTGTCCCACATCCCCTGTCCTCATTGGCATTGCTTCCATCCATGGTGCTACATACTCTGACAGGCACTGCTCAGGAGAATGAGCACCCCAGCCCCAAACTGGCAGTGGGGAACCAGGCTCCCAAGGGAGGCAGGCAGCAGCTGGGGATGCTCCCATCACTTTGCTTCCACACTGGTTTACATCTGGGCAGGCAACTGCCCAGCAATGGGAATTAGCAGACTGAGAAGGGAGGGGGAATTAATCCTCACGAGTATGTAAGAAAGAAGTCTACAAAGGTAATTCCAAAAAAGGCTGAAAATGGTGAGGGCTGTTGAGCCACAGTAATCCCTGCAGAGCGAAACAAAGCCCAGGCGCCATTTCTGCAGCTACGTGGTTAAATAAGGAATTACTCAGTTTTTCGTCCTGGCCAAGCAAGGACAGAACTAGCCCAATGGGGAGGGGAAAAGAAGACTCCAATAAAATGTGCTCAAATCTATGCGAGTTACAGATAGCTAACCTGGCCACCCCCCAAAAAACAAAATATCTTAATGCTGCTCCAAATTCATACTTTTCCCTTCTAACAGTTAGAAAATCATCAATACTCTGGACACAGTTCTCCTCGCACTGAAGCGGTGCTCGCAGTGGGCTCCAGCCCCATCACTCCGCCCTGGGCACAGCTCCCACTGGCACTTCAAGACCCATGCCCTCTCAGAAAGATCCATTCACGTATCCCATTTTCAGCCACATATTAATTATTTTTCTTTCTAGCAAGTTACGTGAGCTAATTTGGGCTGATGCCGCACAGAAACGCTGCCTTTATTATTACAGTTGTGGATAAAGTAAATTAATGCAAGGAATTGCACACAGAGGCCTAATCCATTTGAGGTAAATCAATGCATTGCACATTTAAATTGCTCTGCTTTCCTTCAGAAAAGTACATTGAAGTGATTCATTAGGCACTGAACTGTTCACAAGAAACAGACCAATTCTCTTAGGCATGCCAGTGCATCTCTGCTGGTTAAATTTAAAAAGCAATCAAATCTACTAATAAGTCCTTTTTGCCGACATTTACATCAGTAGAGAACATGATTCCTGACAATTCAGATTAAATAAATGAAGGACGAATTAATCTCAGTTAATACGTCTCAGAACTGATACTCAACTCGTTCAACTTAAAAATCTGTCTTTTAATAAAAATAACCTATTGGTGATGCCTGACTTCCAAGTGTCTTTGATAATCTTTATTAAAGGTTATAAAGTTATGAAGAGGGATCACAAGGCACACTGTGTCTATTTAAATACAGTCAAAGCATGCATTCATAATTCCATTTTCATATTTATAAATTTTTAAAAAAATAGCAGAAAGGCACCTTTTCAAGAAAAAAGTCATCATGTCTTAGCAAAACAGCATGATGCCACTGTGTTCATATTCCCACTCCCTTCTTTTGGGAGGAGCAACTCAGATAACAAAAGGAATGAACAGGGCAAGGAACACCACCTGTGCTTCATTTCTAGCTCTACTGCAATCACTAGGATTTATTTTTGCAACAATTAACATTTTCTCTCTACCCAGAAAAAAGGTCTCCAAATTTAAAAAGGCAATAGGAACCACATACTTTTAAATAACTAAAAGTCAATTTATATTTTATTGAAGATTTAGAGGAGAACCAAAGAGACGTAATATGGAAAATGATTTTTTTCAAGAACATATTAAAGAGATTAAGAAGTCCAACACTTTATCTGCAAAACCAGTGATATCAATTTAGAGCACTTTACAAGTCCTACCATCCAAACTTAAAAAACCCCACGAATTGAAATATACATCTAAGACCTTCAAGGTCAAGCCCTGTAATGAGATTAGGTGAGGTAACCACTTGCACTTATGAAAATAATCCCCTGCCCTTCCCCTCCAAGCCCCGTTTTTGCTCTGCAGCCTGGCCCACTGCTTCCAGTGCCCCAAACCCAGACCTAGCATCGGTGCCACCAGGTGCCAGGTGAGGAAATCCAGCTGCCGCAGGCACACAATCGCAGGTGGCGAGGCAATATTCACTGCGTATCTCCTCCTGCAGCCGCAGCAGCCACCGCACTGAAACGAGCGGGGTCATTAGGAAATCCCGCTGATAAATGAAGCAGCACGGAGTCACTCAGGCCTGGCAGCATCTCTGCAAACGCTCTGGTTGTCTTTGTTTTTTTTTTTTGCTTTATAATTGGTGCAGATTTTTTCCTGGGGAGTTTCACTGATGGGCATTTCAAGGGCAGGCAGGCAACATCCCGGTGCTCTGGCCAAGACCCAACTTACAGCAGGTAACCCCATCTGCTCACGCGCAGCCTCCAGCTCAGGCATGCTCACCCTTCTCTTCTGGAGCAGCCCCCATGGCCAGACTTCACCCCCAAAGCTGCTGTACTGGGGGACCCCATCTTTGGAAACAGCACGTGCCCCATCAGTACCCAGCGGTGTTAAACTGTCCACCTCATGCCAAAGCCTTTATTATCAACCCTGAGCCTCGAGGTGCTGTGGGACTCTACAGCATCTCTCCTGCCTACAAGAGCTTAAGTGCTGATTTAACAAGGCTTAGTTATTCCCCAAATTCCATTACTCCAGGTGAAATGAAGGAGCTCATCCCCTCCACAGCTATGTAACACCTCTGCTGCCTCAATATCAGGCCTCTCCCTAAGAAGCAGGACCTCCCACTGGCAGCATGACATGATTTTTTTTTTCCCCTATCCACACAGAAGCAGCTCACTGGGAAAACCTACACGCAGAGCCCAGTCTGCTCCAGCAGGATCCACGCTCACAACAGAACTGATGGCAATGCTTGCTGCAGCAAAGCTGCCTTCTTACCCAGGGCTCTGCCAGTGGTCCGGCTTGAGAGGAGCTGGGCACATCGCAGCAGTGAGTAAGACTTGCAGTTGCAAATCCCACCACATTTCCAAGACCACAAGACTCAATCTGTTCAGCCAACAGAGCCACACACAGTAAACACGTCCAGTTTTCCTAGGAAAGGTTTTAATGCATCTTTTCTTTGGATTTTCAGAAGACTTGAGTTGGAAGAGTTTAACTAACATGTAGAGACAAGACAGGAACACCCACGCATCACCAGGGGCTTCTGTCCCACATCACAACAACGCAGTCTCCCAAAAGCCAGTAGGCACCATCTCTGGTCCTGGTCCAACTGGCTTGTACCGAGCACTGTAAAATTTCATCTGATCTCAGACTTTCTGGCTCCAGAGGCTGTTCAGCAAGCTTGTTCTCCTCTCAACAGAGAACCTTTTTTTTCCTTTAACGCTAGCCAGGAGGGACACTGAATACATCCCGACCTTTACCCACAGACACAACTCTCACCCGATGAGGGTTCAAAGCCATGGCATCAGTTAAGAATGTGGGTATCTGTATTTGCTGCAATGTCTCATTACACTTTCCAGTCTGACCCCAAGGCCTTTTGTTTCCTGCAACGGTGCCACTGGATTTATTGCTATAGACAAGTTCAGTAGATACTTCCCATAATAATTAGCCAGAGCCAAATGAAATCTCAGTTCTGCGATGCTCTCACACACAGTTACTTTGGATGCTGCCTCAGTTCAGCATGCCAAAAGCATTGAGCCTTCCACAATCAATCAAGTGACCCAAGTCAGTCACTCATGACTAGGAAAAGGCACATTTCTCCTTTCTCACCATGGATGCCAAGTGTCTGAGACAACCCCCTGCTTTCTGCCACCACCATCAGCCCATCCCACCAGCCTCCCAAGCAGCAAATCTAGAGCACTCACTGTGCGTGCACCTTCCCCTTCCGTCTCCCAAGATTTTCGGATGTGGCAATGGTGAGCAGTGCTGGTGGAACAGGAGACAAGCAGGAACAGGGACACACAGAAGGGGGGGGGGGGGGGAAACCTCTACCTACACCCAAAGATTCAGGTTCCTCTAGGGAAAGGAAGGACCAAAGAAGTGGGAGATCTGTTTAGCTACTTGCTACTTAAGGAGCACAGGCCACCACTACAAAGGACAGCAAGTTTGGGGAACCTATATGATCACAGACAGGAAAGCAGCATTGTGTTAAACTCAAAGCAAACAATAAAATCACAACAGCCATCCTGAGTATTGCTTCTGCTCCAGTGCAGGAATCTGCCCTCCAAGCCTGCAATTCCAAAAAAAACTAGTGATGGGATTAAGAGCAGACGCTGGAGGATGAATGTTGCTGCAGGCAACGGGGTTTCTTCATGGGCACACCCTCCAGGCTGATCCCATCACATCACAGTGATGCTCTCTACCTAGTGCTGAGCATCATGAGGTCCAGGTCAAGGTATCCTCCAGATTAACAAAGGCTCAAGTTTTAAACAAAAGAAAAGGCCCTTACAGAACAGCCCAGCTAAGCAGCAATCTGACAAGGAGACTGCCCATGCCCCCCAAGGCAAACATCTGTGCAAAGGAATCACACACAGGTGCAAGCTAAAAAGTTTGCTGGAACAATGACCACTGATTTGGCTACTGCCAGGCAAGGCTGCACAGCCCAAAGATGGTAACTCCAGACTGCATTATGCAGCTGCCAAGAAGTTCAAATCACTCCTATAGCAGGTCTAACTTTTTAATTACCTTGACTGTAAATGCAGGAATTTCCACCTTTGTCAAGCCGAGCCTGACTTGAGGGAATCATCCTCTCCTGACTGAATCCCGCTCCCAGCCCTGATGATTCTCCCCAAATGGGCCTTGCAGTCCTCCAAGCCGCTCACCTCTCTCTCAGGATTTGTGTCATTCCTTCCCTCCCTGCCAGCACAAACGCGGCACACGGCACCCAGGACAGTCAGGCCTCCTTCAAAACCCCAGTGCAGGAACAGCCAGGCTGGCCCTGCTCAGAGCTAGCAAGGCTCCTCAGCTAAGACACCTCCATCCTGCCCCCACTCCTGCTCTGACTGCAGCTATTATCTGTCCAGAAAGTGCTTAGATTAGCGTCTGTTACTGGCCCTGGGAATAGGTGCTAATTAACCAGTTGTCAGCTGAACACTGCTGAATCAAGAACGCAAAATAAAATTAAAGACAAGGTATTACAATAGACAGGAAGACTTGAAGGGACTATTGTTCAGTTAAGGACTTCTTCTCTTCCTCTATTTTTAAACATGTAGAAGTTGCAGTCCAAATAATTGCTTGTCAAGACATTATTTGGGAGAATAACTGTATCTATTAAGCAAGCTGTGTAATTAGGTTATTAAAAATACAACATAATTTCAAAGCCTTTGAGAGACTAGACCTCTACCTAACACAAAATCACCACAGTCATATTTTTGTCCTTCTCTCCTGGCTTCAATCTCAAATCATGAGTCTTAGCGACCTCTCAGAAGTCTACTACGATGACATACACTGTTTGCTGGATGAGGAACCATCACTCAGAACTCCTGGGCAGGTACACGCAACACTCTTGTTTTGACTCAGAAAAGCACGTTTGGTAATTCAAGAGGAAAAAAAAAAAAACCAAAACAAAACACAAAGCCAAGAGCTACAGACAAAAACTCATCTCCAAGCTTGGTGTTCCCTTCTGCCTGCTGTGGTGGGTTCAGCACAAGGAGTCTCCTGTTTTTCCAGAGGGTACAACTAAGCCTGAGCACAGACTGACCTCTGGGGAAGGAAAGGGAATCCCTGCCCCACAGCTACAACTCTGCAGGCAAGGCTCATCTCTGGGGTTAGAGAAAGAAAGATCATTGGAAGCTGTTCAGCAAAAGAGAGTACATGTTATGCAATTTCCATTTCTGCTGACAAACAACATATTTATAGGACAGGTAAAATAAACTACACGGCCTGCAAGGCTCAGCAGCCTGAAACCAGGAAGCTAATAGACCTGGAGGGGAAGGAATTGGTTCCTGCTGTTTGCAAATGGAATGTCACAAAAATGAGATAATTAAATTTTAAAGCGGTAAGGAAAACAAAAGAGCAGGAATCACAATAGCCAAGTCTCATAAAGAGCAGCTTCTTGGGTACAGGAAGATAATGATGCTAACCATTTTTCTACTAGATGGCAGTGTAGTGTCACACTATATAAAAGGTATTCTAGAAAGAAATTGCTTTCTATTTCAAGTGAATCTGTGCTTAGACTTGACTTCAGATAGCATGATATATAACAGTAGCCTCATTGTAGCGGGACCTGCCATTAGTCTAACAGTGCAACAGCGGTGATACTCTAGTTTTTTAATTTCCCAGCAAAGCAATGTGAAAAAACACCAAAACCCTGAGCAGTTCTGCTACCCAGTATAGCTGCGTGCACAGCCGCGGACAAGCTACTCGATGTGTTACGACTGAAGGGAGGCTGTAGCCAAACAGTTCCAGGAGCAGAGAAAGCAGGTCCTCACCGCTCAGGAGAAGCAGCCAGCTGGGCTTTTAAGAGGCAGGGGTAGCGTTTAGGCTACGTCCCATGAGGTTAGCAACTTCAAAGGAAGGTGCATGGATGAGAAAGTAGTGCTATTAAAATTCAAAATGCAAGCACAAAATAAACCAAGTTAGGGCTAAAGGACAACGTGAATATCTGCAGGTAGCTCAGCCACAAGATCCAACCTTTACTTTGCAAGGCTGCCATCTGCATAAGTGAAACTTCAGATGCCACAAGATACAGGGGCTCAGAACACTCCTGACAGCAGCACTGGTTCCTGGCATACACAGCTCGGTCCAGCGAGGGGTCGTGCCGGAGACAGCTGGAGGACCCTCGCTTCTGTGTGAGCCTTGGAGGAGGCTGCCAGGCCTCGTCACCTGTCACCGTGCACGAAGCTCCCTGCTGCTCAGGACCGGGCTCTGCAACTTCCAGGCTTTCCCCGCTACCGGTTCTAATTGCGACAAGCCTGCGGGACACCATCCCAAATCCCAAACCCGCAGCGCGGGGCTCAGGTTTGCTTTGCTCCGCAGAGCTCAAGGCACGAGCCCTCGCTGCACCCCGGTTTGCAGCCCGCTCCGTGCCAGCGTGCTCGGTACCGACCGACCTCACATCACCCCCCCTGCAGCATCAGGAGGCTCCCCGGGAAAGGGCTGGGTGCTCACCTGGAGGGCCGGAGCCGCACCTCCTTCTTGCTGTCCACCACGGAGGGGACGCAGTTGGTGAGCTCGGTCCAGTCGGCGTGCAGCCCGCAGCTCCAGCCGGTGGAGAAGCGCGAGAAGAGCCAGGTCTCCCGCTTGCCGGGCCGGTGGCAGGTGCACTTCTTCTGCCCGGCGCGGCACTCGCACGGCTGCTCCAGCTGGATGTTGCGGACCAGGTGCCGCCCGAAGGTGGTGCCGCCCGTCTTCTGGATGTGCAGGAACACGATCAGGTCGTCCCCCTTGATGTTGAAGTCCACCCGCCGCAGCAAGTCGCCGGCGGAGAAATTGAAGCGGGGCACGAACCGCGCCGGCGTCTCGTCCTCCGCCCGGTACGGGTCCGCGGCGGCGGCGGGGCTGAGCGCGCGGAGCCGCAGCAGCTGGCACTCGGTGCCCGGGCACACGTACTGCAGCACGATCACGGCGAAGAGGAAGAGCATCACCAGAGCCAGCAGCACCTTGTGCGACCGCTCCTCCATCGTCGCCGGGAGCGACGCGCATCGCCGCCGCCGCCGCCCGCTCACCGCAGCCGCAGCCGCCGCCGCCACCGCGGGAGCCCGCCCCGGCCGCGCGCCGCCGCCATCGCCCCCCACCGCCGCCGCCGGCCCTTCCCGGCAGCCCCCGCGCCCCGCCCCGACTCCGCCCCGGACCCGCCCCCTCCGGTGTGGGACCCGCCCCCTCCGCCCCGGACGCGCCCCCTGTGCCTCGGACACGCCCCCCTTCGGCGGGACCGCTCTCTCCTACCCGGCGCGGGCCGCGTGTGGCCGCGCTGCACCGTGCGCGGGAGCGGCGCCCGGTGCTCTGTGCTCCGGCTGCGGCGCGGTACTGGGCTGCACGGCTGTAGTACAGGGGGGTGCGCTGCAGTACCGGGGTGCACGGGTGCAGTACCGGCTGCGATACCAGTTGCACGACACGGTAGCAGGGCTCATGGCACAGTACCAGGGCACAAGATATCATACTCGGGGGCGCGGTGCGGTACCGGGGTACCCAGTGCAGTACTGGTGTGCATGGTACATTACTGGGGTGTACAGCGTGGTACTGGGATGCACGGTCCGGTACTAGGGTACACAGTGCCGTACCGGGGTACCGGGGTGCAGAGCCGTGCCCCAGCCATAGCCCAGTGCTGGGCACACCACGCTCTGAGCACGGCCCAGCACCAGGCTGCTCGGAGCCCATGTGTGGCCCCTGTATGGTTTTAAGCTGAAAGAAGTTAGATTTGAATTAGATACCAGGAAGAAATGTTTTCCTATGGGAGTGGAGAGGCACTGAAACAGGTTGCCAGAAGTCATCCCTGGAGGTGTTGAAGGCCAGACTGGATGGCACTTTGAGTAGCTGGTCTGGTGAGAGGTGTCCCTACTCTTGGTAGAAGGCCTAGAACTGTGGATTATCTTTAAGGTGGCTTCCAATCCAAAGCATTCCATTCCCAGCAAGTTGCCCAGGGCGGAGGCTGCTGGTCCAGTGGAGAACATCCAATTTAATGGCAGCAGCACACCTGCCATCCAGCCCATCCATCACACACACCTCCACCGCCATGCACTGACCAGGCTGCCCTTTCTCCCTATGCCGCACACTGACATTCAGGTTTGGGGCGGGGAGGGTGAGCACATTCACTGTTTTCCTCAATGCCACAGGTGGTTTCAGTTAATTCAGGTATCAAATCCACGTGCTGTCTCTTGTCAGCAAATTTTAAAATCCCTCTGCACCATGAGTGTGCTCTGTAAATAAAACAAGAAAGCTGGGGAGGGACTTTTTACAAGGGCCTGTAGTGATAGGACAAGGGGGAACGGCTTTAAATTGAAAGGGAAAGGTGTAGATGAGACATTAGGAAGAAATTCTGCACAATGAGGGTGGTGAGACACTGGCACAGGTTGCCCAGGGAAGCTGTGGGTGCACCCTTCCTGGAGGTGTTCAAGGCCAGGCTGGGTGGGCCCTTGAGCAGCCTGGGCTGGTGGGAGGTGTCCCTGCCCATGGCCGGGGCTTTGGAAATGGATGATCTTTAAGGTCTCTTCCAACCCAAACCATTCTATGATTCAATAATAACAAGGACTCTGGTTTTATCTCTGATTAAACTCTTTTCTATATTTATATGCAAATTATGTTCAGCCCTCTGACTCCTTGTGTCTTGTCAGAGAGGCCTGGTGGATGGGAGCACACGAGTGCTCGTCCCGGGTGTGCTGGGAACACGGCTGCAAAGCCGCCATTCAGCGTGCCGTTCTGCAGAACCACCTACTTGCTGGACGCAAACCCCACGGCAGGGCCTGGAAGCACAGCAAGTGAGACTGGCTTGTATTCTTTCCCCCTTGAGCACAACTGATGTTGTGGCAAATAACGTCTGGGAAACCTGCAGCCTTGCAAGTGACTTGGAAAATTCAGATATCAAATGAGATTAAGGGAGGTTTTTGCCCCATCCCCAGTGTCCTGCTGTCCTTCCAAGGAGAAGAAGCTGGGTCAGGACCTGATGTTTGGCCATCCCCAGTTTAACTGATGTCCTCCAGTGTTCAACTGCTCAGCTCAGCTGCAGATGTTGCACAAAGGTGCTGCGTCTTGCAACGGTCTTTCCCTTGTACTGATCTATGATTTCGGGTAGGGCTGGAAATGCCCGAGCTCTTTCCTCTCTGGAGCAGAAGGAGGGAGCAGCGCTCCGCAGCACCTCAGCTTTCACTCTCCTGTTGCTTGTGATGCCTCCGTTTCTCTGCCTGACCAGTCAACCAAGAGCTGAATTTTCTAATATGCACAGCAGACAGCAAAGAAAATAATTTGAAAACACTCTCCCAGACCTTTATCCATCATAAAAAAGCAAAAAAAATTGCCTGTCTCCTTTCTCCTCCTCTCACAGTGCTACTGCAATTCACTTTAAGTAATTTCGCCCAGTACATGTGCTGTTTGAAGGGGATTTCTTTATAGTTTTCATCTTTAAGCAACCTAAGCTGTATCCTCTTTTTTTTCCAATTATCTGTAGTATTTTGGAAACATTTACTCTTACAAGAATAGGCAATTTTATCACAAAGATTCTAGGCATGAGAACTACTGAGTTAATTTGCTTCTGTTTATATCTGTCTCTCCAAAATGAATGGATTGCACCATTTAATGAAAATGCTGTGTTCTGAAATTCAAGCCTTAAAATTATAAAGATGTTTCTGTGCTTTATATCCATCACTCTCTCACAGTCGTTCATATAAAAAAAGTACATTTGCCTCCAGCTTTATTTATTTTACATTATGAAATAACAAAGATGTGTGCTGGATTACAACTGATCCTGAATGCTAATACGTGAGAATTAAAAGGAGGGAATAATGATGGCCTAATGTCTACACTGAATTAATATGTACTATAAAGGATATGATGCATTCTGGTTGGTGTTCCCAGCAGAGCCATTATTTTGGAATGGGCTAAACAAACAATGATCAGCCTTTCACTGATGAGTGATGGTCTCCAGTCTGCTGCCTTCTCACCCACAGTATGTAAATGATGCTCCCTAGCTTTGATCCAGGGACACAAAACATTTGCTTAGGCTCTAAAAAAATGAAAATTGCCCCGAACATGACAAAAGCAGGATGGAACAGAGCTGTTAAGGTTTTACAGCACGGGCAAGTTTCAACGGCTGGCACAGCAACTGGTTTAAGTTAAGTGGTCAAGCAAAAATGCCGAGTGCCTAGTGACACCAGTGGAAAAAAAAATATCTCCCATCTTCCCAGCATGTGGTATCCTCACAGACTCCAAACAAAGGGACCCGCTTCCCTCTCCCTGCATACCACCATTCTCCTCTGCTGACACAGGGGATCTCCCCACCTCCATGTGTGCCTGCGTGGCTGTGCCCAGATGGGCACATGGGTATGGCCACAGCTCCTCTTCTGCCCTACCTATGAGCATCCTCTTCTGCCAGCTGTTCCCCTCTCCTGTGCCCCTTGCCCCATCAGCAGCTGCTCTCTCAGCACCTCCAGTCCCAGCACCCTCGTGCTGCTGTGGATGTGACAGCAGGGTTAAGCCAAGCTAGTGCGGGATCTTGTCTTGGACTGGCCTCCCTTTATTTACCCACAGAAACGTTCTTTGTGTGCAAAGGCACCAGGTATTTGCCCAGAGCCAGATCAATACAACGCCGCGTGCCTCAAGCCCTAAATTGATCTTTGCAGCTTTAGGAAACTGTTTTTAGCTCTTCGTGCAGGACTGATCTTCACATCCCTGTCTATTTTCTGAAGACCTTTGCTTCCACACCATCTGAATTTCACCTCTGCATTTGGCTGGCAAATGGTAGCTTCTTGGCCACCAAAGGAAAACACACATCAGCTTTGAGGTAAGTGGGCTCTGGGTGTGTAAAACTGAGCTTTATTAGACATTAACACCTCCAGCTTATTGAAAGGATCACGGTTTCACGTCAGTTCAAACAGAGCAGCTCCCAGCTTTGACTGCTCTGCAGAGGTACGGGCAGGGTGCAGGGATCCATAACCTCCCCCAGGGAAGAGAAACAGGACTTGGCTGTGGCAGCCCCCACCAGGGCTGGAGTAGCTTCAACTGCTGCTGGGAGGATGAGATCTTTTCAAATCAGAGAGGAAACTATATTTGCACAATTATAATAACTTGATTAAAAGAAATGCAAACAAGCCATTAACTTTGCTTTGCTAAATCTCCTTTTAATGCGATTCTTCTTATAGTACCTGTGCAGAAAGTGGGAGAAGATAAATGAAAGAACTACAGGAAAGCTTCCTGTGTCATGAAAATAGCGTATTTATTATAACAACAAACACAACTGCCAGCAGCCCAACTGCTGCAGTGTTCTATTATGGAACTGTCTCTCTCAGCTGGAGCAGCTGATGGCTGAATAGGTTTGTGACCCACACTTCCCATTTTGGGTCCTCAAAGTGATGGAGCAGATGCTCCAGCCTTGTTCTCCATTGCCCCAGAAGGACCTCTCCCACCACCACTTCCATAACACCTGTGCCAACTGCGTACTTTGAGAGTTTTACTTCTCTGTTGAGGGTGGGTAAAACTGGATTATGGAATCAGAATATATCACTGGGGGACAGAAAACGTGAATATATCACCCTGTTCTCTGAGGAATCAGGGCTTAGGAAGAGTGGAAAAGCACAGAGCGATGAAATAGTCATTGCACAGGAGGAGAAGCAGGGCTGAGAGCAAGAAAATGGGCAAAGGACCAAAGAAAAGATATGGTGAGAGAGGGGCAGAAGCTCTGCTAGCACCTCACAGAATAAGGCCCCTATCTAGAAAAAGGGTATGCAAATAAGCAAACGCATAGAGCAGCGGGATGATGAGTAAAACTAATTAGAAAATGAGGCTTGATTATTCATGGACTTGACATACCAGAGGGTAGCTAATCAAAGGAATAATACAAGTTTGCATATTCTTTGTAATGTGGGCATCAAAGCTTTGCTTTTTGTCACTATGGCATTACCACTGCTCATTTCTAAAACCAAGCACACTTGATGTGAGCATAAAAGTTATGCTCTGGATCACACAATGGGTCTTAGCCTGAGGTGTCTAAAAACACCTCTGTTTTTTCCAGCTATTGAACTGATCCAGCAGTTATCTCCACGTGTAGATCTTGCCTTCCTGAATTCAACAAACATTGCCCAAAGCTTTTTAGGTGTGTGTGAAACTGGGCAGCCTTTAAAAGCTTGAGAGAAAGACTTGGGAACTCAAGGAACCCACCTTGCAAGATAATTGCAAGATAACCCTTAATATTTTGCAGCTGAGTGGTTGCTAGACAAGCTTTGTAGAAATCACACATGGGAAGATGGACGTGGTGGGAGGTATTTCCACAGTACTTTCTGGGCGCAAGGATCTTTCAGAAGTACCTCCTTCCCAACACATGGCTGGCTGTTCCTTGCAGTAAATCTTGGATTTTCACCATCAGTTGGAGCCAGATGAAAGGCAGACTAGCTTTCAAGTTATGAGATATCAGCAGTATTTCTATTTTACACCTAGATCTCAGTCCTGTGAAAGGTTTTATGGGAGGACCTGATGTGGGCCTGGCATCCGGACATGTACCAGGCTTCTGGGCAACAGTCAGAGACTGAATAAGTGATACTGTCCCATCAAACCTGATTCTTCTCCCAGCATGTAATTGGCTGAGAAACTGCTGAAGCACCAAATTCCCTTTTGATGAGGACAGTCTGGGACAACTCCAGGAAACAGGATCCATGGGGATGTAAGAGCTCTTTCAAATATGCCGCTGAATAAGTGGGAAAAGTGAGAAGTTGGGACCGCTCCTGCCGCTGTTTGCTTGTCTGAATAATTACAGTGATGGGTATATTAATGCCATCTGGCATTGGAGCCAAAGAACAACTAGGCATTGGAAGAGATTAGTGGTGAGGTGTGCAAAGCACCATTTTGGAGGTGCTTATGAGCAGATTAAGAGGAATTAGAAAGGGTATGAGACAACAAAGCCCAGGGCTGCAGACCATATGGTACAAGAGACATTTTGTGCCCACTTCCAACATTAACAATGCAAACCTTTTGTATCTGACCTGCTTTAGAACAAATCCTGCACTATTTGCCCAATTAAGGTATGTAAGAGACTAACTCAGATAATGTAGAATGGTCTTCAGCAGCGGTCTCACACTGGAGAGAAAAACTGTTAAAGGACTCACATAAATATTTGTTGCATCTTCCTAAAACCCAGGGGGAAATTATTTCACATGGCCCTGAAAGGAACAGTAGGAAAAGACACAATATTATGTAATGCTATCTCAATAGGCAGTCCTGTGTGGATTAAATACAGCGGGATTTGGTCCAAAGGCATTCAAGAAATCTGAAAGGCAAAATCTGCCCTTCACAGTGAATTTGTGCCTGTTTAATTACACTGGTTTTGAAATAGATTTAGTTAAACTGGTACTGCCCTTTTGCCTGGGCACTCCTTAATCCTAGTGTAGTTAATATTGATTTAACTTAATTTGATGTCATTCTGTGTACAAACTGCATCTTGGATGTTGTATAAATATTTGCTTATTGACACTGATGCTAAATTCGGGCAACATCATCTTGTGGGATTAACCTGTGTGAGAGGGGATCAGATACAGAAGCTAAACAAAATCACAAGAAGAGGTCTTAAATTTCCACAGATGAGTTCATTCAATTACCTAATTGGTAAAATGAATGAAAGAATAAATGAAGGTGAAGCAAAAAGGTCCCCAAGCATTACCAAATAATAATAAAAAAAGGAAGCTTTGAGGCCAGATTCTTCCCAGAGTCTCTCGAGGAAGTGGCAGGGCTGATGAATCTTCAGGGAGTGATCTTGTAGTCCAGTGAAACAAAGAAATGCTCGTTTCACAGTAAGATTTTGCAAAAACGGATTTGCCAGGGATAGTAAATAAATAATTCAGAGTTTCTGAAGACGTGAAGATAAATTTTCTTTCCTTTATTTCAGATTTAGTTCTACCAGTTGCTAAAGACCTACAGCAAACATCCCCCTACAAAATACAAATGAAGGACAAAGCAAGAGTTTCATTTCCCAGTTATGTGTGCAGGGCCTCCTAAAAAAGGGAAAAGCTCGCTTTTCTCTGTAGCCCCCTCCTCCACTGCCACGAGTCCACAGGGAAACAAAATATTTATGTTATATTGCACTGAATCCTCTGGAATAAGAAAACAAAAATCAACTTTTAAAACTTGGATGTCACCACAACAGAATTCAGCAGACAATCCCCAGCTGAGCTGGATGTAAATGAAGAGCATAGTGATTTCTTGTTGTTTCCCAGAAAAACACTTAGGGTTTGTAGCATTACAACACTTTGCAATAACTAAAAGAAAACCAGAGCGGTCTGAATTTTTACCTCCTGATCCTAAATTCTGTCCAGTGGGGTTCACTTGGCCTGGGGCCACGCTTTCCCAAGGAGCTCATGGCCAGCCCTGCATTTGCATTACTAAAGGCACAGCCTGCTCTTTGAATCCCTGCTTTGTGGGAGATGCTGCCAGTCCTGCATGTGCACTTCCCCGGATTAAAATAGTAGCAGCTATTTTAATCCGCTGCTGGAATACATCTGAAGAAATTCCTTGCAATCTCTTTCTTCTCTTCCCAGCTGGCACAGAGCCTCGTGGCAGGGAGAGCACGTGCAGTTAGTGGCCGGATCCATCCTTGCCTTGCACAAGGTGTGAGGGTACCCGCTCCATGCTGTGAACACCCCCTCAGCAGATGAGGGCTGAGCAGAAGGAGCTGGCCCCATCGTTGGCCGTGCCTCCTGCTCAGCACTTTGGGGTAGGTTTGGGATGCTGCAGGCCCCTGGAAGTGATGGATGGGGACCAGCAGCAGCCCTGCCGCAGACTCAGCTTTCCTTTAGCCATCCGATGCCAATGGGAGCTCATCATCCTCCAGGCTGAGGGCTGCACAGGCAAACGTTCACCATGTAGATTGGAAAATCTAGCCCAACACTGTTTAAACGAGGAGGAGAGGTAACGGCTGCAAGTTGCGCCAGGGCAGGTTTAGACTGGACATTAGGAAGAATTTCTTCACTGAAAGGGTGGTCAGGGATTGGAACAGGCTGTCCAGGGAGGTGGTGGAGTCGCCATCCCTGGAGATGTGGATGGGTTTCTTAGGGATATGGTTTAGTAGGGAGACAGGCACGGTTGGACTCAGTGATCTCAGAGGTCTCTTCCAGCCTTATGATTCTATGATTCTAAATAAGAGAAGCTAACAGATGACCTCTTCTTTGTCTCGAACCGTTGTTTAATGCAAATCGATCTAATTGGAAAACAAGTGGGCAGAGGAGAGAGGGTTAATGTTTTTGTTCCTGCCCTGGGTGGCAGGTCCACTGCTGTTGTGTGTGCGCTCTATTATACACAGATGATGTGCATGCACTAGATTACTGTAGCAAAAATTACCTGTGCAAAATGATGGTAAAGACAGCTATGGTTGTTAATGCCTAGGTCTGATTCCAACTGCCTTTTCCTGCTCATCTTTCCCTATTAAAGATAAGCATCACATAACAACACGTTCCTACACACCAAGGGGTGTGTGATAGCACCTCTCAGCATCAAAATTCAGCAGGAAATGCGTCCTCCAACTGCACAGAGTTTTTATGGACCTGCCTAGGTCCCAAGTGATGTTTTTATATAGCAGTGGTAAATTCTTGCAGTTGTTTGTGCCTGAAAATACTCAGGAACAAATTGATACATTTCTATACACTCTTCCAACCTGCTTGATTGATGTCTGCTCATATTTTTAGAGTGCTGAATCTGAATGGCTTCAGACTCAGAGATGGAGCTCCCAAAGCAGAGCTGCTGCAACCATCCCTGTGGAGAAACCTTGATGCAGGACAGGTTCTCCTCCAGACTGTCCAACACAGGATTACTCAGCCTGCCTCATAGGACTTTCACCAAAATGCAATTCCCCAACAGTTCTGTGCCTGTACACATTTTTGGGGGAGGAATCCACCATTGTTCTCCTTTAGCTAAAACACTAAAGCACATATTGGGTTACAAACTCTGTCATGTCTTTGCTTGCAGCCCCTGCCTAGCAAAAGTCTCTCGGCCAGGAAGTCTTGCCACTGGCTGTTGGACCAGCTCTGTGGGTTTACACAAACTGAGGAGTTCCAGGAGCTCCCTCTAGCTCTGAATTTTCGAGAGGCTGGATGAATTAATCTGCCAGAGAGCTGGGACTGCCAATGGAGGCTATGACACTATGCAGAACACTGCAACCACCACAAGAGAAATAACTTATCAAAAATATTGTTTTCTTTCATGGAAAGAATCAAACTTTAGATGATCCCATCTGTCACTTTCATCTGCACCTTGTTCCGTTGGCTGGATTTTGCTCATTAAGATAAATTTCAAGCCAGCAGATCATTTTTACCTTCAGGGCTTTGGTGAAATGTAGTGTTTGGGACTTCCTCCCCTCCTCCATTTTTGACAGCCAGGACAGAGGAATAAGTGTAGTTGTCTTATGCTGCTTTCCAATTGTCGGGAATGGCTTTGACCTTCCAAAAAGGAAAAACGCTACTTTCAAACTCCTCCTCCTTTCCCCAATGGGACTAGGAGCTGGCCAAGCCCCTCCAATAAAAGTTTCCCATTCGACCTTGCATTGTAAAACCTTCTTTTCTTTATTACTCCCTTTCCTCAAAGCTTCCCCAGCAAACCTCTAGCCCTTTCAAGACATGGGCTGTAGAACTCCTGTGTTGTGCAAATGGTTCAAATGTCTTTTTTTCTTCCCTGAAAAGACATAAAAGAGATTTGTTGGATTCCTTACCTCATAACCAAACACAACTGTATACTGAGCACTTTGCATGTTATGGCTCCCCATGCTTTCAGCCCCAATGACTTGTTTTACTGTAAGTGTAATTAAGCATTGGAGTGGTTTCATGAGGGATGTGATAAATCATCTGCCACTTAAAGTCTTTAAATCAAGACTGGCTGTTTTCAGTGGGGTCCTTTTCCGTGTCTGGAGCACACAGAAGCTCTCAGTGCATTTACAGGAGGGTATATAATCACATGGTCATGGTCAGCCATGGTATTGAGGAATTACGGGATGGGCGGGATGGCCTTTGTCATGCAGGATGTAGGATTAGTTGGACTTAATGGTCTGGTTTAGCTTTTAAATCTATGAATAGGGAAAAGGAAAGAGAAAAAAAAAAAAACAAACAAAAAAAAGAACAAAGTCCCTATTATAGTCAGCCTTCCGAAAGCAGGCAGCTGGGGTTGGAATTGAGAGCTGGGGAATACCAAGGGCACCCCTATGCACCAATTCCTGCACCCACAGCCCCTACAAACCCCCCAAACAGCTTCTTGTAAGCAAACCTAGGAGCCCCAAACCACTGAGATTTGCTGATGTCTTGCAGAAAACAGTGGACATGAGGACACAATGCCCAACTGATTTTCAATTCCCCACATCCCCCTCCACCCCCACGAGGTCATTTTAGGTGTTCCAGAACTAGAAATCTAATGCTTTTTTCTGTTTCCAAATTAAGCTAATTAAAATTTTAATCTGGTGGACATTATCTTATTGCATAATTAGAAGAGCTTATAGTGCAGTCGTTCGGTTGGTGGTGCAATCCTTTTTTCTTTAAATCTTGTTTCATTAATTGAACAGAGCTTAGATAGGTGCTTATAAGGTAATAAGCTAACTATCTGTTCTTAACAAAATACTCCATTTTCACTTGCAACTGTACATGCTCTGAACCTGCATTCTTTATGCTATAATAGTTTTCCTTTAGCAAAGTGTTGGCGATTATACCCGTGATCCACACGGGAATTTCAGGAACTATGGCACCCCTCACAGATGCTGCTGCAGACTGACTCCATAACGAACACAAAGGATCCTCTTTGGAAAATGGCAAATCCAAACTCTACCCACTGACTGGCCGATATTATCTGCCTAACCATGGGTTATTGCATAATTAATTACTCCCAGGTCTTTATTAAGCCCCAAAGAATTTTTCTATAGACTAGACTGTTATTTCTTTGCCATACATTTTAAAGAGATTACAGTTAATTAATTTAACTCGTCTGCATACCTAAAACTCTGCTAAACCCTCTATTGTGCCATCTGCTGTCATTTCAGCCGTCTAGGACTTCCAAACTCCCATAGAAATAGAAATGGATTAAACCCATCTACTCAGATATAAAACAATTTAAGAAATAAGTTGCTTTTCAACACCTTCCATAGTGCCCTATGCAGAACAGGACCAGGGGCTGCCCTGGGCACTGGTGGAGCCCTTCCTGCAGGATATCCATCCCACTGGGAGTCAGCTTCCCACTGGGACTGGCATCCTGGTGCTTTCCAAAGACACTGAATTCCCTAAAAGCATAAATAAAATGTTAAACCACAATTTATCTACTCCTTGGGCTAAGGCATCTGCATCATTGAACATAAATCACTCAGAACATTTATGATCTACTGACACATTTCCCTCTTAAAATAAGAACCTGACACACGTAAATCCTCACAAACACTTCTCCAGAGCACAGCCAAGCAGCAACAGAGCCAACACCAAGCAACTGCTGGCACCCTTTCCCGTAGTCCAAGCTCTGCGTGAAGGGGCACGAAGGATGCTTACCAAAACCAAGGCTCCATCCCTATCCCATTTACCCCAGCACATTGCCATCCATGGTCACCAGGTCTACATGGGCACCAATCAACACCTAAGGCTGATGGGCCCATGGATGGGCAGCTCTTGCTGCTACCACAAACAGACCAGTAATTAATTGCATTAGTAATGAACCAGACCTTCCAGTTGGCCAAGTCACAGTAACTAGAGTATTTTTTGTCAGTGAACAATTTCAAGAAAAGAAACAAAGCAACTTTTTGTCAAAACCAAATGAAGCAAGTATCCCCTTGATAAAAATTGCTATTTTTTCCATAAGAAAACCAGAATAAAAATTCTTGGTTTTCTGTAAAACACACACAAATCCCCTCAGAAGTGGGTTTGAAAACAGTTTGTTCATTGCTTAGGCAGCAGCTGCGTCTGAAAACACAGAGATTTTTAGTACAAGGTTGTAACTAAGGTTAAAAAAAAAAAAAAGAGCAATTTTCATCCAGCTCTATTGCCGGTTCCCCTTCATGATCTGGTTGGGATTAACAGTATGACAGCAGCCCTGTTAGCTAGGAGAGAGCCGTTTGAATCTGCAGAAACATGGAGCTCACACCATGGAAGCAAGCCATAAGGTGCAGCCTGCCCAGAGCAAGCCTGTAGCCTGCAGCTCTGATTTAGGCAGGAAACATTGCTGGAAGCTGGGAAGACCCAAGGAACTGTCATCTCACAAAGCTGAGCTCAAGCGCTTACCTGCTTTTTCAGGTCTTGTTTGGAAATGGGCACAAAATTTCTCCACAGCTCCAAAATAGACAGCACACGAGCAGAATCCATTTCCTAACCAATAATTCATTTCCAAAGTAGTCAGTAACTCTGCACAAGGTGAGTCCCAGCAGCCCTCTCTGGTTTTAATTTGCACACTTGTTTCGTTCAAGATGCTGTCCCTGCGTTGCCTCCTCTCCAACACTGGCATTTTCCAGGCTAGCAGCCAGAGGGATGCTTAGGCAGACATTCATGCAGACAGAAAGCTAAAGCTGGTTTGCATTACATTTGCTCCACGAGGGGCAGGATGGAGAGCAGTGGTTTGCATCTACGCAAGAAGTCTGAGCCAACACATCACTCAGACACTGAGAGATTGTTTGCAATGAATGCACCATCACGCTTGTGCCAGGGAACGGTCTCTGCTGATACCAGACCTTCCAGCTCCCTGCCAGCATAGGTGTATCTCTCAGTAAGGTGATGAGGCATCAGCCTGCACTCTCTTGACAGTCAAAAACCAAGGTGTATTTGCTATGAAGGCAAGGGTTCACACCCTATCCTATCACCCTTCTTGAATACCCCTTCAGGAGCATTGAAACATGGGATCACAGCAGTGTTGGTGGGAAGGGATCTCTAGAGCTTCCCATCCAACCTCCCCTTCAAAGCAGGGCTATCACCAGCACTTAATGAGCTTGGCCAGGGCTTTGTCGAGCCAGGGTATGGAAATCTCCCAGGATGTGGATAACAGCCCCAGTGGGTGAAGTGGGTGCATTTCTCTCACATGGAAGATGTCTTTTCTTCACGTCCAATTTGAGCTTCCCAAGCTTCTGTTCACCAAGAAGAGTTGAGCTCCATGATTTCTACAGGTAGCTGTTGGCTGCTATTAACTTACTCCTTCACAAGTCTAAACCAGCCCAGGCCCATCATCCAGAGCCTTGCAGGTCAGGCATCCCAAGCCTCTGAACATCTCCTCAGCCCAACTCTCCAGCTCCTCCAGTTAAACTGGGGTGAGCCAGATATGGTAGCACAGGTCTAGGTCTTGCTCTGTACTTCACAACATACATCCTACTCCCTTGGAGCCAAGCCACCACTGAGGGTGGCACAGGAACCTCCCACACATTTTCTCTGGCAGCAGTGTTGAGGCACATGCATTCAGGGAGAAAAAAGAGAAGTCATTTAGTTATGATTTATTCCCTCCACTGAGTTGCCTGAAAGCTGCAGCTTGGGTAGGCATTGAAGCAGCTATGGTGTTTGGGGCTCAGCAGATATTCACTGCTTGGTGGCATCTAGCTATGTCCTAAAGCCTCCACAGCCTCCAGCCTGAGTAAAGTTCTCCCTCTCCACTTAACTGCTTAGTTTACATAGCAAAACAGCTCTTCCAAATATTCTTCCAGCACATCAAACAATCCTGCTGTCGGGCCTCAAATTTCAGTGTGATTGGTAATCAGTGCATCAGCCATCAGAAGTCGGTTATTAAAATATCTGTCATGACGAACAATGTAAAATAAATGCAGATAAATTGTGTTACTCCGGGTCATTTAGTTTTAAGTGCAGCAGCCTCTGTGGGTTTTTTTGCCACTTAAGAGATATGCAGCATGAAACAGCACAAATAAATACAGATGTAGAGAACATTAGATACACTTTGTAAGAGCAAATTATGCACGTTCACATTTCATTCTTGTTAGATCAAAATTAGATGGTTTTCTTCCATTATCTCAGTAGATACACTAAAAGCCAGTGATTTATGAAAGAAACCAGTGTGAATGCCATTATAATTGATTAACCTAAGAGACTGGTGACCTACTTATAGGTATACAAATATGATTATAATTGTGCAGTAAGTAATTGAATGTTCTGCAGGACTTCTTTATAATGTGACTGTAATGCATAAAAACAAGAGGGAGACAAAAGGTTTCAACCCCGTGCAATGTGCTGAGATCTTAGGAGAGGTGCAGAGTGTTTCCTGCTCCTATCGAGGTGAATAGTTGTTGAGACCTTGCAGAATCAACCCCCTCCTGAACAGCAACATTTCCCATAAATAGTCTGTTGTTTGGACAAAAGGCTCCAACATACTTTGTGGCTGTGTTAACTTTCCACACACTGAGCAGATCTCATCATCTGGGAGACGCTGCATGCAGACTCCCTCCCGATTCATCACTACTGAAGCACCTTCTCAAGGACTTCCTTTGGATCAAGAAAGGAGGAAAGGCAGATCCAGACTAGAAAACGTGTAGTGATAGAATGAAGCTGTGAGTCCACAGTTTCAAACCACCCCTTTGCAGCAGGACTCAGCACTGATGGGAACCTATCAAACCTCAGGTCTCTACCAGCTGTAACTGAGTCCAGCACTGCTGCTGCGTTCACTGATGGGTTTAAGCATCTGTGTTATAGTCACAGGTAGGACACAGTAAAGAGCAAGGACATCTCACTGCCCCAAGTGGTTTGCAATCCACATACAAAAGAGAGGACAACAGATGGAGACAGTCCCCAAGCACTGGCAACTTATGGGTTGAGGCTTGAAGACCTTATCTAGATCACGCAAATGGCTCTCACCCTGCAATCCCTGGCAATGCTCCTTGCTAATTTAGTCTCCCAGCATTTCAGTAGTGTGGGTCCTGCTGGATCGCGTACCAGCATCACCCAGCCCACAGCTGCCTGGAGGCTCTCATGGCATTATTATGTGTCGTAGTTTTTTCTGTATCTTTTGCTGTCAGTCACTTCCTGCAACTTAATTTGCCTGAACGCCTCATAAGCAGCATGGCTAACCTCTGACAATGACACACACTAGCTCTCTGCAGAACAAAATTCTAGATTCCTAATTTGAATGACTAAATACATTGAAGCCCAGTGATGAATTATTTAAAAATTAAACAAATTTTGATGCTACACACTGAATTAGCGGCTTGAATTCACCTCTGCAATCATGAGTTCCTCTGCCTATAGCTTCATCATGGAAAAACATCCATTTAACCCCCCTGGGATAAATGATGGGTTAAAATTCCCTGGACTGGAAACCCTGGAGGTGATGTGGGAGCCAGGACTTGCTAGGATGGGATTGAGTTAATTAGCACTGTGTCTGAGGAGAGTTGTAACAGTGTATTGAAACAAATAGAATAAAAGCAGTCTAAAGTGACTCTAGTGGATTGATGGGTGCTTCCTGCTGACTGTGGAATGGTCAGGGTTGTACCCATGCATGCAAGGTGATTCATTTATCATGCATCATGCTCATGCTGGAGGAGATGTGTGGAGAAGAAGGTACTGTTAGGGTTATTGCAGCCTTGCAATAGCACTCTGCTATGATGTGTGCTCTGGGCAGAAAGATGGAAACTGTTGCCAGCAACCCCTTGCAGCCACAGCAAACCTGGCACAGTGTCAGCCCTGCTCGTGGAGAGCCAAAGCCACCAACCCCTAAATCCTCTTTAGGGTGGGGTCAGGTCCAGCACACACAGCTCCTGCAGAAGCTGTGGTTAGGGATGCACTGTAAATACTTGGATCCCCAAGGATAACCCTTACTCCCAGCCCCTGCATCAGCTGAGGGTGTCCCGTTGCTGGTGAGAGGCCCTGGGAAGGCGCATGGGACTCCTGTCCTCTCTGCACGCTGCTCCAGCCTCTTGCCAAGCACTTGCTGGTGCCAGCCTCACTCTGCCCTGTGGCAGAGTGGTACATCCACTTAACTGCAAAACCACACGTTTAGGGAACATTCCGAAGAAGAGTTTGCATCCCAGCTCCCAAAGAGTTACCTCTAAGCTAGGTACGCAAGTGACTGAATGGAGATGGCCGTGTTTGACTTCTGCATCCATCCTTTCTGATGCTGACAGCCATGGGGGAAGGCTGACAGGTTCTGCTTTTTCAGTGTGTTCTGCATTCTTTTCCATATTCGGTTGTCTGGAAGAGGAATGCATTAGCCCCAGCAATGCTGCGTTTGACAGAGTTGCTGGCTTCTTCAGAGTAAATAGTTCAGGGTATTTTTACAGTCAGCTGCCTGTATGGATAGCTCTGTTATAGAGCCAATAAAGAAAGTATAAGGAAAAAAAAGTAAGCCACAAGTTAAACCCATACTTTACAGCAATCAGACTCTTCCTTTTAATTTTCAAACTTCTCAAATTCTAACTTCCACCAAAATGAATCAGAAAGGATAAACAGAGCTGCCAAGTTGCACTGTTTTGAAGCAGAGATGAGTCCCAGCTTGGCCAACTATTCTGACTGCCAAACATATATACAGTGAAATGATAAAGCACAACAATACAGAAGACCACGTACTATCTTCAGTCCATACACAGCCCTATATCTATCTCTTCCACAGGGAACTGGAGCTGTGCCCGGCAGTTGTATCTAGTCCTGACCACTGCCTATCTACCAAGAACTAGAGATACTGGGCACAGATAGCAGCTATTAGCTGAGCTAGGAAAGTGATACCTGCTGCTTCGCTTAAACAAAAGGACAGTAAATAAACCCAGCTTGGCTTTTTCCATCGCTGAATTCCTCATTGCTCCTGCAGAAGCATTTCTGTCATGGCTTTGACCAACCCACTGTTGCTCAACAGGAGCAAGCCTGACCCACACAAACCCCAGAGGAATTTCATCGCTCCAGCACTATGACAGATCGCTTTCTACAAAGTTTTTCCTCACCCTTACCGGCAGCAGCTTCTGTTTTCATCCTTCATTTCAGACCTCTCCTTCTTTCAGTTGCAACTCTGCAAGTCCAAGTGCAGGAACAAACCTGCTGATACGAAGTGTGGGGCCAAATGAATCCCTATGGTGTGCCCCTCTCATTCCCTTCACGTATATTAGCTGCTCTTCCTACCTGAGCGTTGCTTGGAGTTACGACAGTCCTGCAGCGAAATAATCACAGCTTCAAGTCTATTGCAGAAATTAAAAATTACTTGCTTCTACTTGGATTGCGAGGCTTACTAATCACCCACCAGCATTCGGGTGGCAAGTTTGCCACATGAATAATAGTGTGTCCACAAAAGTGTTCCACTGGTAGGGTTATTAGCAGGAAAACAGGAATTCAGTTGGAAAGCATTTAATAAACCTTGAAGACAACAGCTATTATGGTGATTGATCCACTATCCAAATGTACACAACTCATGCAGGATGGAGGAGCAGAGGTTATTGCACAGGAAGGGTACGCTGAGAGATGAGAAGGAAGGCAGGGTTGTTGTAGAGGTCAGGGATAAAAATTGGTGCTGTCAGGATCAAAAGTGTTTAAAACCCCCACACATCTTTTCAAAGCTGACTCAAAATTAGATAATTTTAGTACTCCGCACCATTTGCTACTTAGGCTGTTGCTTGCTTTTTTTTTATTAAATGTGGGCAATGGAAGTAGAAGAGGTTTGTGGGGGTCACAGGGCAATTTCTGTGTTCAGTCCCCAGGAGCAGCAGATGTTGCAACGCAGACAGAGACGATGCCCTGAGGAACAGACCCAAACTGGCAGCGCCCAGTGCACCCGGCCTCCTCCTGAGAGGAGTGATAAAATCACCAAATTGCTGCAAGAGCTGAAAGAAGGATTAAGGAGAGAACCGAGCTGCCCGTTGTAATGCCAGGAATTTCTGGCCCAGCGTACTGGGGCTGCCGCAGTGCTCTCTTGCCCATGAGTAGCTGTGCATTGGCAGCGTCTCTCCTTTCTGCTTGTGTGCATCAGAGGTTTGTCCTTTGGCACTCACTGAAGGAAGTTTTCAGTCAGTCTGGATAATGACACTGGTAAGAAAAGGAGAAGGCAAACCTGAGCTGGCTTGTCTGGTGTGTTAGGAACACACACACTGGAGGCTCTGCAGCGTTACGCTCCTCTGCAGCTCCCTTTGCCTCCCTGGAAACATCCCTTTTTGCTGTGATATCCCATCCCAGCAGTACTGCCTTCTCAAGAGTTGAATGGAAACTCTGTGGCTGTAGGAGAGGCAGAGTACTGGGAATTCAGGTCACTCCACCCAGAACGACCACTGGGGCTGAGTGATCCTCCCCAGACTGTTCACATCACAGCGTTACAGTTCATGCCAAGTTGCGCTATGGGGTGTTGAACTCATTGCAGTATTTTTTCCTTCCAAAAGGAAACAAAACCAAACTCTTGCCAGTTTATTATTTCAGCTAATTATATGAACCAACAGTATTTCATCCAAACCATTTTAGGAAAATAATTGGAGAATGTTTGCAAAACCCAAGCAACCATTTTTCTCCTGCCAGGGTGGCAGATGCAAACATAAAGAGTAACACGGCCATACATCTCCAATCTCAACTTCTTATGAGACAAAATAAAAGCAATCTGGTTGTGAACTGATCCAAAGCAAATACAATATTTCAGAACACTCCACATTTAGTTGGTGGGTCTGATTTATATAATGCAATCTAAACCCAGTGTGCAAATATGGAGGGGAAGACTATTTCCCCTTCACACTTTCTTACCTCATAGACATTGTTTTTGTTCTGCATGCAAGTGAGGAGCCCTTGGGCCTATGCAGCAGTTGCCTTTGAAGGATGAACACCTGACAGGTTCCTATGGCACTTCCAAAAAGGAGCATTTTACAAGCTAGAGGTTCTCTTTGTGATATATAACGCTTTGCCATTTATTGTGTGATCTGTGAGATCATCGCGTAGTGTTCTTCAAAATATTGACAAAGCATTTCCTGCCCAACTTCAATTTGCAGATGCTCTCTCTAGTCCCAGTTTAGAGATGGAAAGAGAATGAGGGAGGGGGCAACATATTTCTCAGGGCAGCCCCATGCACGTATTGACTCAATGCCAGCAACCAGCAGGCTACCGCTGAGCCCAGAGCAGCAGGATGGCATCACTCCATATGGTATCATCTCCTTCATCACACATCATTTTAGAGGCAAAGAGTTTGTTGTGTTTGAGGTTTCCACCATCCATTTTCCAAAGAAGTGTTGCTCCAGCCATTGTCTCTGTTCTATTTTCAGATTTCATGCTTAGTTTCCAAGATTTAGCGGCTTTTTGGTGGGCAGAACACCTTGGGTACATGGAACTGCAGTCCTACTTAGAGATAATTGCTGAAGTAAGTCAGAAACAAGAGAAGACCTAATAAAACCCAAATATCATACTCTTTAAAAGTGAAATTAACAAAAAAAAAGGGGGGGGAGAAAGAAATACCAAAAGGATAATTGTAATTTTCAGTAAGGAGGACACTGAAGGATTTCCAAAACCAGCCAGTCCCAATTCTCAGTTTGCCTTGCTAAACCTTGATCCATCACTTTGCAATGAGCCTAAGTATTCATTCCTCAGGGACCCGTAGGCTTTCTGAATTAAATCCTCCAGCCCTCCCTCACGGGCTGCAGTCAGGAGGGTTGCCAAGTTCCCGCTCCAGAGGGTTGCTGTTGTTGCCTTGGAGAGAAGTGCTTCTGAGTCCTTCCCCATCTTAACTCCATCCCACTGCCTGTTCTGTGGGAGAACCAAAACTGCGTGTTTCTTGAGGGCTGCAAATTGCCAAATCAGTGCTTTACATCCAGGTGCTCTCAATATTTGTGCTGCAGTAGCCCCGTAGCATCACAGGCAAGGGCAAGACACCACCAGGCTGGGATTTCTCTAACTTACGCCTCCCCGGAATGAGGGAGGTAAGCAAGAATAAACACAGAAATTCAATGATTTCTTTGCTGCTTTCACCTTGTTCCCGGCAGTCACATTTAGGTGTTTTGCACACCAGTGGTGTGAGGATGCTGTCAGGGAAGGGCTACATCCCCCAGGAAGGCCCTTATACCTGGGTTTCATGGGCAAGGCAGAACAGCCACTCCATGAACTAATGGAAAATCTTACAGCAATGCCAATGAATAAAGACACTAATTAATACCTGCTTCAACTCAATTCATTTGGGACTCAAATTGCTAACCGAAGCTCTTCTTACCCCACGCCCAGCTATTGCAAACCTTCAGGCAAGGCCGGATATTTCCCTCGGCTCTATGAGGAATCTGGCTGCTCCCTGGGCAATGAGCTGTAATGTAAGCTGATTTACTGCACAACCCTGCTGGTGGGTGGGCCAGGATTCCCATGACGTTCAAGGCATTTTCTGCAATGAAATACGCGTGACATAGAGGTCAGATAAACTGCACTGTGTTGCATTCATAAGCATTTTTCAATTAGCACTGAAGACTGTCTCCAGTCTCAAAGTTCAAATATTCAAAGCGTGAGGGTTGTTTGAGGTTGAGCTGGGCCTAGCTCTGCATTTATTTTCTGAACACTGACTTTCTGCCATCTTTATTTACCATACTTAATACTCCTTTAATGTAGACTCTCCCTGGACTTGTTCTGAGATGTGCTGTACTCCTTGTTCCTGTGCAGAGCAGCATCCCCCCACCAGAATACAGCCATTACTTGATGACTTGAATTTTCAAAGGCACTTTGTTTCTTATGGGATTCATATCATCAGCGCAAGAAAAGCTCCTTTTTTTAAATGACAAAGTGGTCTGTTATGCTTCAGATGAAAATGTGAATGTTTCCATAATTACACACTGACCTGTGTTGAACAAGCCAGCTCAAATGCTATTTTAGCTCTGCGTGTCTAGACTTTATCAGATTTGTTCTATCTAGAGGAAGTCACATCACAAATAAATAACTTCAGTGGTACAGTGGAATGTTTGAAAAGCAAATTATTTGGCAAGTATTCCTCCTTTCTTCTCTTCCTTATTCACCTGGTTTATAGGGTCATTAATGAATGCAGCCTGGGCTGAAAATGTAGCCTTAGAAATGATGAGACAACCTTTCCACTCTTCCACATCATGGAGTTTTAATGTGGGTCCTTTTCTTGTCTTGCCCTCTAGAGACTTCATGTGCTGTGACATTTTCTGAATTGCTGCTGCCAGCCCGAGAGGGTGGCCAGGAGGTGAGGTCCTTGTGAGAGGGGGGACTTTATTTGGTGTCCTCCCTGAAAGACAATGGCTCCATGCTGTAACTACAGTTCTGCATGTCTTGTTGTCTTCTGACACCTCGCTGCTTGCACGCACCCTCCTCCCACCCATCCTTGCCCCCAAAGCTCTCCCACGGTGGCTCTGGTCAGCTCTGGATCTGGTTGCAGGTAGGAAGGACAACAGGTTGCAGGTAGGAAGGATGACCCTGGATGGGTCATCATAGGCACTGACTCACCCCGAAAGGTTGCTTCTTTCATTGCCACGGTTCCCTTCTTGCTGCGAGCATGACAAATGCCAGAGTTCTTCAGCCATTTTCCTCTCGGAGAATTAAAGTTTTAACGATTAACCTTTATAAATTACAACAGCAATACTCTAAATAATAAATAGTTTCTGGCCAGGTCTAGCCCTCTAAGCTATTATTCTCCAGCATGATATGCTGAGCCCCCATCTGCATTTATTTTCCATACTGTATTCAAGTCCTCTTATGTCATTGAGATAAGCAGTCAGGAGATATGTGTTTTCCAAAATGATTCCTCATTCATCATTTCTTCCTCACTGCTCAGGCTGATTACATTTAATTCAAGAAGAAAGAAGCCTTGCCTGGGCCCACTGAGCATATAAGGTTAAAAAAGCAATGCAAATGAAGCAATGACTTCCTGGAGAAATGGCTACAGAACACAAAATAACAGCATCCCTTATCAGCACAGTGCTGTGTACTCTCTTCCTCATTTTCAGAGAAAACTCAGAGCACAAATGACCCATTCATCAAGATCAGCAGGTACAAATCTGCTTTAAACACATATGCACAACAACCACCCTCTCGATTAATAGGGAATGAGCTTGGAGCATTAATTTCATCTGATATTAATGCAAAGCTTAATTATGAGTAGAGATAGGGGAGTGAAAGCTTGCTGTAGCCTGAGCCCTTTTCAGTGACACTTGACTTGGGGAGGAAAATCTTTTGTTTCTCCAAGTTCTTCTCTGGTGCAGTATTTGGCCGCTACAGGATGCAGCAGGGAGAAATAATGCCAAAATGTGTCTAGGCACAACATGAGCAGTGACTTTCTGAGCCAAATGAAAGATTCCTGGTGACTTTGCACATTCACGGTCTCTGTGGCTGCCCAGGCTGCAGCCTCTGGTATGTGGAACCTCCTCGCCTCTCAGGGGGGAGAAGCAACCCCGACCTAAAATGTTTGCTCATCTTTTGCAGGGATGCAGTCATGAGTTGCTCCTCACCAGCCTACACAGATCGGTGTAGCCTGTGCCAGTCTGCCCTGGGTCCAGTGTGCCTGCCTTGCACTCTCCTGGGCACCGGCACAGCCACTGCTACTCCCTGCATTGCTCACCAGTGAAGATGCTGCTGCTGGGAAGACCCATGTGGTGCAGAGGGCAGCTCTTCTCATCGTGGGAGCCCACACATTATGCCAATGGGAACTGGCATAGCGGATGCTGGCTGGTGCATGGCTGTGCAGAGTAGCATTGACAACCCCCTCAAGCTGCTCCCCCGGACAAGCTGGGCTGGCTGCTGCAGAGCCAGGCTGGCACCCACATGTTTGCAGAAGGAATTTCCCACTAGGAAAGGCGGTTTGCAGCTTTGCTCTAATCAGACTTCAAAGAAACGCCAAAGGAGCCAGGGAAATGAAACACATACTGAGCCAGCTGAACGGGCAAATAAACACAGGCAAAAAAAGCCAGAGTCTCTGACCAAATGAGCTCAGATCAATTCTCTGGATTCAAAATGAGAATCGGAATGGCCTTAAAGAGCTGGATGGCTTCCCAGGGTGTCCAGAGGGTGGAAAATCTGCAGCTCCAAGCTTTACCCTGCAGCCGCAGCACCAGCGTGGTGCTCAGCAGCTCCGGGCCAGTGGGGCTGTCTGTCCCACCCTTCCCAGGGCAGATGGGCTGCAGAGGCACTGGAGTCCCAGCTTCCACTGCCTCTCTGGGGTTTTACATTTTGCTTTGCAGAGAAGTTGATGTTCTCTGTAGGAAAATCTTTAATAAATTTTGATAGCTATTCTGAAAAAATAACCCTCCTCCCCCATTTTGATTAACACTGATTTGGAGAGTCCAGTGTACCTCAGCTTGCCCTAAATGCAAGCAGTCAGAGGCAGTTCTTAGCATGTGCATCTGAAAATACCTAGGTAAGAGGTCCTGGGTTTTCTAAAGCTCCCTTCCAAGACTATGACACAGTCAAAAAACAGAATGTCAGCTGCATTACCCAGTTCCGTGATGTTTTGCTCACAGTGCTCCATGAATGCTTTTGAAACGTCCTCAAAGAGACAGAGACACCTAATTCCCATTGAGGCAGCTCTGAAGAATAATTCATCCCAGTTTGCTTCCTTTCACTCAGCATGGTTCAGACTCTGGCTAAGCTATTTATATGCTTAGGGTTTCACTCAGCAGCTGTGGCACTTACTGGAAGTAGTTCCAGTGGCTTCAGTGGATGTTGGATCCTGACCCATAACTTGCGTTTACAAGTGTCTTCCTAGGACCTGATGCAACTGACTCTCCAAAAGGTTACAGAAAGCAGACAGACAGTTCCTAGTACAGATGCAAGAGCCAAACGTGCAAAAGCTTAGTAAAGATTCATTCTCCTTCACCTGGAGCAGATGAGCATTTTATTTGAGTTGATTGCATGGCTGTAAAAACTCAAAACATAACAAAAATAAAAGTGCAATAGCAGGAAGGCACCAGTTATTCAATCTCATAATACAAGTGGTCATTGGCTGAATGGAAAACCAAGATTGTGTATAAGAAGGTTTTTACAGCAGAGCCGTGTCCAGAGGCAGGAAAGCACATTGAGATATCAGAAAATTGCCCAGGGGGTCTTTTTATATCAAGGTAAACAGAGTTACTGGGGCTGCAGACAGTGCACAGACTGGGAACTTCTGGCATGGAGACACAAAACTCTTTCTAGGGACCCAGAAAAGCAAACGGAGTTAGGAACTAAGCAGCCTATGACCTGTCTCTCCCAGAGCCTGCCTGGGCCAAGCAAACCCATGTGCAGCTTGTCCTTGCAGAGGACCCCCCGACACATGAATGGGGGAGAAGAGCAGCTGGCACTGCTGCCCTGCATGACAGGCTGGGACAGAAAGGGAGAGAAGTTATATTATCCCTTTGAAGCTAAAAAAGCAGGTGAAATATAATTATAATCACACAAACTGGAGTTCTGCCAGGACATCAGGGCTAATGGTCTTGTTCTTGCAAGGAAAGCCATGGGACTTTTCTAATGATCACAAGTGGTCAAGACCTCAGTTTCACATCTCATTTGGAAGATAATGAAGAAGTCTCCCATTTATTTTTGGTCCGAAGGGAGGTAAGGACAAATTGACTATGTCAAAGGGCACAAGGACTTAGAAATACAGATTCTTTTGCTCGAGATGTGACAGCCAGGAGGGATGGCAGAGGGAAAACAAGAAGCAAGCAGGAAGCGCGTATGATTTCATACGACTCCTGTTAGTGCTTCAACTTTTTCTGAATCTGCTGTGACTCCGGTGACATTGCTGAAAGGAAGGTGAATCTTTTTTCATATGAGTTATTCCCGCTGTAAAATATATTTGGAGGGAATGAGTTTATAAAGCTATCTCTAAGATAATTGGCAAGGATACTCCGCTCTCCCATGAAGGTTATGAGTGGG
Organism: Neomorphus geoffroyi; assembly: GCA_033558235.1. Lineage (NCBI taxonomy): Eukaryota > Metazoa > Chordata > Aves > Cuculiformes > Neomorphidae > Neomorphus > Neomorphus geoffroyi. Next base: position 14,707,180 of record JAUMJM010000045.1, read on the forward strand.
TTGCAAGAGGGTCTTCACTTTAGAATCAGAGCAATGAGAAATTAATAGATCTTGCAGTGTCAGTCCCAAGGTAGAAGATCATGATAAACTGGAAACAGGCAGAGAGGCTCTCTTTAAGTTACAAAGTTGGGGAAGAGAGACCTATCAGACCGCTGGGAGTTACACAAATTCTAACTGTGCTCAACATAAGGGTGGTGATTGCCAATAACAGGTCAGTGCAATTGGAGAGGACAGATATTGCCTTATCCTCTGAGGAGAAGCAACTGTGGGATCTCCAGAGACCCTGCCTGTTGCTTGTCTGGAATAGGGACTCTGCCCACCGTAGTCAGCATGGGCAAGTGCTGCCTTTTAAAGGGAAAGCTGCTGTGCATAGAGAATGATTTCCCTCTTTCCAACCATGATCATTTCCATATCTAAATTCTTTGCACAACCTGATTTTTTTTTTTTCTGCTAGGAGCATAAGAAAAAGTGATCACACCTTAGAAAACCATAGAGGAGGGTTTGGGTAAGAGGAAGAAGTGGCAAGGGCTCTTCTGGAAGGTCATCACATGGGTATTAGCTGTTGTATAGATGGAGCTGTTGGAGTGGAGAAAGAACTGGCTGTGATATTGATGAGAATGAGTAGTTAAATGAAAGCAGTTTGAGTTGCAAAATATAGACTGCCATTGAGATCAATACTGGAATCAGTTTAATTAATTTGTATGATCAATAACCAGCAAGGATGAAGGCACAGACCAGCAATGCAATTTGTTCATGGTACAAAACAATCACGGAGGAACTGTCAACATGTGGGACGATGCTCTCCAGCTTGGACTGGGAGAAGCAAGGTGTGTGCAAAGAACGTGTGAACTCAAAGTAGGAACAGCCAGCAAAGGCAGGGTCCATCTTGGTGATTTCATACAACAAAACAGAGACTAATAGTGAGTAAAGTTCAGCCCTCAAGCACAGAGAGCACAAAAGGCACATTACAAGGGTGTGCCAAAGTGACCTCAGCCAGCAGTGGGAAACAGATCCTGAAGTCAGTAGGGAAATGGTCAAATCCTGCATCCCTATGGGTTTTGAAATCTCTGTATGGGGAAGAGCGTAAACAACATATCGAAGGTCAAAAATTTAGACATATTTCCATGGAACAGAAACTGGCAGTGAGGATTAGGTGTCCCAGGATCCAACATGGCAACTGGGAGATCACCCTGCAAGGACATGAGTCTCTGAGAGATGGGACGGACAGGCCACAGTTCTGGCGGTGGAGGAGGAAGAACTTAGCTTTGTGCCCCTTCTTTGGGTCCAAGAACATCCTGCATTTCAGCAACTGGGTGAGCAGGAACACAAGGTAAACCGAAAGCACTGGTAGCAGGGTTGTCTGTGACTACATTACACCGCTCAGGAGCTGTAGGAGAGTCCTTCAGAGAAGGGCTGGTACTAGTTAGATTGATTTCTCAAAAGACTTTGGGTAAAACTCTGATAAAACAAATTATCTCTTGTTTGTTTGTTTCTTCTACCCCCTAGCCCCCAAGAGGGAAACACAGCTTCCCCTGACTCTGGAGGAGCCATATGCACACCTCTCCTGCCAGCACTCGTCCACGAGTCACGCAGGGCTGACGCCCACAGAGTGCTGGAACCATGATGTGCCAGCCAAGCCGTATGGCAAAGAGGCTTTCGCAAACACCCTCCCATTGCTGGGGTTGCTGTGCAGGGGAGCACACCTCACCCATGAGCAGGGAACATCAGTGCCACTTCTATTTCTGGAGCAAAGGAAAAGGAGAGAGCGTACGGGAAGGTAAGGATGTGCGGTGGTCCTTGGGGGGAGAGAGGATGAGAATTCCCTTGTGTTTGCTGATCCGCAAACCTTGTCAGAGGCTTTCGGTTCTCTCAGAGTACAGAAAGGAAGAGACAGATGCTGAGATAATTACTACCCTGGCAAAGAACTTATTCTTGTATCCAGAAGGAGAGTTACAGCCTCACAGCTGTCTTCAGGATAGAGTGAAAGCATTTTTTTCCATGGTGCATTGCAACGGCAATTAATTTTCTTGATAAGCTTAAACTAACCTTTATTTTAAAAAGGAAGATAACTTGTTGTATGAAGCATCTTCTAACTTGGCATTTACCAAGGACAATGGAATAATAATTTGAAAAGCAATTAAAAGTACCCTTTTTTTTAAGCTTCCCAGTGTCTTTTAAGGAGTTGCAGAGCTTATAGCCGCTCTTGGTCAGGATGACTCAGTGCTTCTCCTTCCATAGCTCATTTCCTAATGCTCAGCGGCTCTCAGAGCCCTGTCTTGGGGGCCAAACCTTGCCATAGGATCTCTAAAATGGGAAACAATTTCTCCTAGAGTTTTAATCAGATGGTTGGACCATTTTTCTGCATAGCAGGCGTGAAACAGGTCAGGTTCTTCTCTTCTAAACAAAACTAGTTAGGAAAACTTTTTGCAGAGTTTCAGCCTTTCAACAGAAGGTGATAAAATGTTACATTCTGAGAGCTGCCTGCTTGACCCTAGTGCTCTCTCCGATTTTTTATAGAAGACTTTTTCCTAGATTAACTTTGTTAAAGTGCTTGGAAGAGGAAGAATGCCATATAAGTGCTTAACGACATTCTATTATAACAAATAATCCATTTATCTTAATGGAAATAATATTTGGACCATTTTAAATAATGCATTCTAGCTCTTTAATCAACAAAACCTTTATAATAATACACATGTAATTACTGCCAAGAACACGACAATATCTCATTGCAAATTACAATAGAGGAGGCAGCAACAAGCTGAAATGTACAGTTCATTGAAAAACTATCAGCTTGGTCTTGCTGGTGTTTTCTTATGAAGCATTTCGTTAGGATTTAACATACAAGTGCAACTAGCTCCAAAATGAAAGAAGACACCCCTGCAAGGGCACCGAGTTGGGAGCCTGTGCGATCAACACTATGCACGCAGCCATTAAGGTGCTGCAGGGAAGCTCTCCCCTGAGCCATCTGTGGGAAAGGACCATAGCCAGGGACTTCACTCTTTTTCTTTATTCCTACCAGTCAAAATGAGCTCGTGCCAAAAGGAAACCTGATACAGGTGAGACAGTGTGAGGCTGCCTTACCTGCGGGTGCTTGTCCAGCTTGCAGCTGGGTACTGAGGGCCCTAAGATGAAAAACCCCTGGCACTTGCACACTAACGTTGCATTGCCGAAAGAAGATGTGCTGGAAAGAGCTACTGAGTGATCCTGAGGTGGCCTCAGGCAGAGTCACTCTGGACTGCACAGCCCCAGCACGCACACAGCGCTGCAACCTGCGCCATCGCGGTGAAGCTAGTCCCAGGGGTCACACGACTTGTGCTTTCACCCAGGTCTGGATCACATATAGCCAGAGCAGGGGAGAGTCTAGCTTTTGCCTGCCTTTGCCTGAGCTGGCTTGGCTCCAGAAGAGAGTGTCCCAGCCCTGGGAACTCCAAGAGGTAGGGAACGGATCTCCTGCCGTCACTCAAGAGATGAGCCTGCCCCGGGCACTGTAACCACCACGCGTTGTGAAGCTTCTTGGCTCACTTGGCCTGCTCCACCTGCCTTGACTCAAAACGGTAAGCAAACAAAATATTGCTATAAAGGCAGAAATACAACATTTTACTTTCAGCAAATGAGCACAAGGTGTGCCAGCAAGCGAGAAAGCCAGCCTCACTGCAGTAAGGCTTGGGTGCAACCACATACCAAAGGAAAACACCAAGGCAAATTCAATCAAATATTTCAGGCAAATTATTTGCTACATTTTACAGTCCCAGGTCTACTTGGTCCAAATTCTTCTGTCACTAAAAGGCTTTTCCTAAACAATTTGCTGTAGCTAAAAGCAGGCAGATAAGTTTTGTAGAGTCACAACATTGGCTGGTGCAAGTCAACCTGCATCCAGAGGGTGGGAGGAGGGAAGGAAGGAAGGAAATCCAGCAGGTTTCCCCAGCACAAACCACTAGCCCTGAAAGCACTGTTTATTTTAAAGTTTTCCTATGTTCATGTCTTTGATGTGTAGCACACACAGCAATTTGATAAAAAACCTCCAGTCCCACCTAACTGTTTTGTGGGATGACCTGTCAAAGCATAATTAGATCGTTCCATGCACTGTTGTTACGAGGAAGCTTTGTGATCCTTGAATGTCAAGCTGTCACGGAGATAACCTAACCTTTGAAATAACAGTATGTTAAAATCAGAGGTTATTTATTATTGGCAATGCTCTTTACATGCTGTTTAGTGCAGAAGCGCTGCAAGAGAACGGCAAACCAAAAATCCAAGACAATGATGATGATATGCAGCAATAATTACAAACATGCAACAAAATGGGATCTGATAATGTAGAAGTCAGCAACTCTGCAGAGAGCTTCAGAAGCCCTCATGGAGCACTGTACCTCACCCTGACCTGTCTGCTTTAATATTTGATCTCCTATACTGATGTCAGCTGCTTCAGCATGATATCTTGGGGCCTCAGATCTCTAAAAACTATACTGCTGGATTATAGATTAGTGCAGAAATTCTGGATAAGACTGTTTACCAGAGGGAATTAGGTTACAGTATTACTTTAGGCAGACAGACCTAAGGGAAAAGAAATTGTTTTATATAAATAACTCCTGCAGAATTGTAAGAGGGGCCTGGGATGAGTTGATAAGAAAAAATAAATTGCATGCAAACAGGTGTTTTAACAGACAAGGATACCTAGCAGTTAAATTGGCCAATGGAGTGACCAGAGAGGTATCAAACATACTGCAAGACACAAAGTAGGTTAGGCTTATGGACACTGACAGCAGCACACACCGAGCACCGATCCCGGCTGTACCACCCTGCTTCCCAGATAACCTGCCTGTGCCTCTGTGCCTGCCTCTGCAGCGCGGCTGCCATCCTGCACAGCAAATAGGTTCTGTACCAGGTATGTTGGTTGGGTTGTCAGCAGCCTGGAGAACAGGTATCCTGCACCCCACCTTGGCCATAGACATTCGGAGGAGTCCTGGGAGGGCAACATATGTATCTTTGAAAAAAAACCTATCTGGATATTGTCTGAAACTACAGCCATTGCAACAGGTCTTTGCCCTGGCGGTCAGCAATCAACAATTTGCAACTTATTTTCCACTTGAATTTATCTATCTGGGAGATGGAAGAACCCTGCTGCAACACCCTGCTGTGTTCACCGACTGCGATTCAAAGTGCTCCTTAGCCTTCAGTTTGATAAATGAAATGAGGCAACCCTCACAAAGTCCACAGGACGGTTTCTCAACACGTTGATCATTCTTATGTCTCTCTTCTGACATTTTGCAATTTTTCTCCATACTTTCTGGAACGTGGAGACCAGAAATGAGCCCAGCACCCAGCAGCTGTGCACCAGCACCAAACTCACAGGTAATACAGCCTCTCTACTCCTACTGCCTACTATACTTAGCCATACACCAGGGAATCTTACTGGTCTTTCAGCTTCAGCCACCAGCAGGAAGTCATAAGCATTTAGTTTTCCACCATCCCTTTGCTGAGCTTCTCCTTCCCGAGACAGATTCTTCCTCCACAAGCCTGACCTACATTCTTTGCCTCTAAATGCTTGGCCTTATATTTCCATGTCTTGAAATGCATATTTGTCTCCTTGCCCTTGGCTTGGCTAGCTGCCCAGGTTGTATATCAGCGAGTCTCTCCTTGTTTACCTCATTTCCAATCTTCCAGTCACTTGGAAACCTTATCTGTACCTTCAGAATAATTTTTTCTGTACTGTAGATAAAAAACATTAGAAAAAGCATAGGAACAGGAGCTGATTTTTAGGAACAAGAAATGAGATAAACAGCTTTCATTTTGGACATCAGCTGGCCACTCTTTAAACCATTTAACGTGTGTCTTAATGACTAAATATCATTCTTGATCAATAGTAAAAATTTGCAAAATCATAAATGCTTAGAGACATCTATGTGTACTTGGTCAACACTATTGCTTTTATTGACCCCGGGTGTAATCTAATGAGAAAACAACATCACGTTAATCTTCTCACAAGTCTGCTTTGACTGACATGAATTATCTCACTTTCCTTCAGCACTTTATTCACCAGAATCTGCCCTTTCATTATGGGACCAATATCACAGCCCTGTCCATGTCACCTACCTTCCCTGAGCGCTAGGCAGATGAGGGCTTTTCTCCAGGCTCTTCGAATTTTCCCTGATGTCCAAGTTTAACCATTTCTGTTCAGCCTAATGAATCAGGACACTTTTTGAGAAAACTGCAAAATACAGCTTCTTTTAGGACTTACTTAGATGCCATCAGAGTGGGATGTTACTTTTATCCATCCCACCTTCTTGAGCCCAAACTTACTCCATAATAATCAGGAGTGCCATGCGGGAGACACTTCTACTAAGTTTGGACACCACAGTAATACCACAAGCACCTCTGCAGGAAGGACCTCTGGTGGGCCCTTCCTACACTGCTAAATTAAACAGCCTGTCACATAATGTTTTCATGAAAATTGTCTTGGTAGAGACCCTGCACCATCTTACAGCCCATCTGTTTCTCACAGAACAGCTTTTACCCTAGCAGAGAATTCCCTTAACATTTTATCCATGATGGTTATTTGCCAGGAAATCAGTTCAACATTAATTGGGTTAGCATCAGATATAGGATTGCTATTAGGATTATCAAATTTATTATTCATGGTAATTCATGGTAAATCTGTGACAAAGTTGTATTTTCCCTTCTACTGTGTCAGCCCCCAGAAGCTACCCAAACCAAGGAGCACAGATTTTTATCAGACCTTTCCAAGCCTTCCCTTTTTATGAAAGTAAGCCTTATTTTTAATAGGGAAGGTAACTTCCCACTAGCTCAAAGGCTGAGGTGAATTCTCTCAAACTTGGAGCTTCTCCTTCAAGAGATGGCAAGTAAGAGGTGTATCCTTGGTCAAGCACAAGAGATTTGGCTTAATGAAAGACTTGGTGGGATGATTCTCCTCTCCCTAGGATTTCTAGTCCATACCAAACCATCAGAGCAGTCCCACCAAATACAAAGCCTAGGCTTCTCTCAGTCTTACCCATCTATTGAACAAGGCTTTCAGACAGTTGACATGAAGTCACACCATTCTCACATTCCTCACACTTTGCATTTCTTTTATTTATTTATATTTTCAGAATCAGTGGGTTTGTTCGCCTTTTTGTGATGCTTCCAGTGTACAAGATATTCTGGAAGGACACAGCTGTCTGGTATGGATTCCTTGCCTCCAAGCTCCATGTTGTCTACCAAAGCAGCACCTGCCAACTCCAGCCTATCCAGCAACACCACCGGCACATGGCAGACACCAGCACACCAACCCTTGGGAATTCTTGCACGGGAAAAAAAGGGCAGGAAGCTTCCACAGCCCCTCATGGAGATAAAAACACATGAGTAAAATCCTACCATTGAGGGGAGAGGGCCTGAAGTCATGTAAGATGATCAGCAGCTGGTGGGTCTCTTGCCCTTTGCACACACAGCAACAAGGCTATGACTTGGTGCCATGTTTTTCAGCCAGGAGGTTATTGGTATCGATAGCAGTGATACAGCATCATTTGAACGTGGAAAAAGAGACAGGAAATCAATCAGCATTGATACTTATCTCCAGACTGTTAACTTGCTCATACACATACAACCAACTTTCCCTCTTGAAGCCCCATGGTGCTCGGGACCCTGACCATCCTCCAAAGGGATTTAGAAAACAGGGGGAAGCACAAATGGGAACTTCTGGAAGAAAACAGCAATTTCTTTGTATACAATAAAGAGTGCAATGGCCTCGGTAAGCACTGAACAGAAATAACAAGGCACCAGCAGAATAACAACAAAGAAAAAACACTAAAACTGAGCCATAAAAGAGGTATTACCGATTCACGTGGCCAGCACAGGTTTTCTCCTACCCTTCTTCTGCTCTGTCAGGGATGGCTACAGCAGGCAAGATACAACACCCTGCCTGACTCTTCTAAGCCCACTACAACCAGACATCCTGTAACCACTGCCTCGTGCTGAGCCTTATGCTCTGGTCCAGGAAAGGCAAAACTTCCTGTTTCCAGGAACCCAGAACCACAAGGCAAAATTCTTACTTGTCCAAGTGGAGGGCTAAGGTGGTAGGATCTCCACTACATAGGCACTGGGTGATGTTAAAGCTCCCTAGATACCCCTTGCCATTATGCTGCACATCATCTGTATGACATGTGCAGTTGTCTCTGCTGCCATAGCATGGCAGTGCTTGGTTCCCAGATACTCCAACAGGCTTTTTGGTAGAAGATATTCTGGACTGGGGGAGTAGGAGGGTGAGATATACTGATTGTCTCTTTCCAGAAAAATCTAGAGTTTCTACAAGCTGTAAAGCTCTCCAGCTAATCTCAGGGAGTTGCAAAAAGCAAACCACCAGGGAGTTGTGTGATGAGCTGTGAAACCAGTTCTTTTTGAATATCATCTAAGAGTTAGAGTATTCCCACTGGAGCTGTGCATAAATGAAGAAACTGGTCCATATGGGAGGACAACACACATCAGAGCAAGCAAACAACATCCCTGTGCCATTATACCCACAGATGTCACTGGGATGGCCAGCACCACATCTCCTGCTGGGCATCCCAGCGCCCTGAGCTGCAAAGAGGATGGACAGACCAGAGTATGGCTAAGGACTGTCATCTCTAGGGGGCACCCAGTGGGCTTTGACTGTCACCAGCACCCATGGCAACTCAGGTATCACTTTCCAGTCTAGGCTTTTCACCTTAGCAAGTCTCTCTCTGCTTCCCCAAGGCTCTTTTCTACCTCAGCACAATCCCTCTCCTTAGGTGAGGCACCTCACAGCCCCCATGGGAAAGCCCATGCTTACACATCAACATGAAATCATACTTTATTTGGGAGCCAAGGCAGCACTTGGCAGGAGTCTCAGCAAGATGCAGGCATACGCTGCCGTGTTCTGTGCTGCCAGGCTTCCCCCGGGGAAGAGACACATCCCACAGGGGCTGAGTCACAACAGAGGCACCTTCATGTCTGCCAACTCCCACCTTGGCTCTTGCTCTCCAAAGCAAAAACAAGTCCTTGCTGAGATCCTAGTCCCGTTCCGTCCCCACCTCCCTGACACAGGCAGTGGCGCAGAGCCACGCTGTTTGGTTTGGAGCAGAGAGAGGGGAGAGTTCCAGCAGGAATACAGTTGTGCAGTGGCACGCAGCTGGTGGGTGCACAGGGGCACCGGGCTGCTCTGCAAACTTGAACTTAGAATCATAGAATCGTAAGGTTGGAAGAGACCTCCGAGATCACCGAGTCCAACCGTGCCTGTCTCCCTACTAAACCGTGTCCCTAAGAAACTCATCTACCCATCTTTTAAACACCTCCAAGGGTGGAGCTTCCTAAGGGAAGGACGAGATGTTCCCTTCACCTCAGCCTCTTCAGGCCACATTGCTGCTGGCTTCTCTGCCAAGGGCTGGGGTTTGCACCCAATTCTCTCCTGCTCCTCTCCCTGCAGGCACTGTGCTGCTGCACTTCAAACAGGCTGTCCTCCAAAGTCCTCTAAAAATATGGTTCACTGTGACCACAGCTGGCTGTCCTCAAACCAACAGGCTCTTAAAATAAACGAATAAATAAAAAGCTTCTTGCAAATTCTGAAGGATGCTGTTGTCCAGGACCAAGATACTCCTCATAGCTACCTTCCTACACCGAATTTCTTCAGGGCTCTGCAGCCCTGGTTCAAACCAAGCATTTCATCCCAAGCATCTGGTGATTCACCAGCCTGAGTGCGTGCTAGGCAATTCTGCATACGTCTTCTGTTCCTGTCAATCTGTCTCCCTGCTTACAGAGAGTGAGAAGAGATCTCTGACAGTGGGCAGATTAATAATACATTTATTTTCTACATGCATCACGAGGAAGAGGAAGAGTCGTAATTCAAGAGTCTCCCTGAGAGTTTTGAAAATTCTTCACAATAGGAGACAAGAGCAGGAAAGGAGCTTTTGTGCTTCTACTCTTTAAAGCCGGTGCCATTCTGTATTTAATGTAACATTTAAAAGGCGCACAAAGAACTGCATGTACTATAAATATAAAGTGAAGATCTTAAACCAGTCAATACAACCAGGGCATCGTTTTTCATAAGCTCGCGGGATCAGGACACAGCAGCAAAATGTGGGTCTCTGGCACTGATGGCTCTCGAATATCCTTAAGGAAGAATTTTTTGAGTACACATAAGGGGTTTGAATTGGAATTTACCTCCATGGGGAAACCACCACGGCACTGCAGAGCCATGCTGGTCTGATTCTCCAGCCTTGCCCTTCTCATGGAGACAAATTTGCTTGGCAAGTGAAACACACACTTTTTTCAAGAAGAAAAGCTAGGTCTAAATATCCAAGGCAGAAATCTGATAACAGCAAAAATAACTGGCATTATTTCAAAGCTTGCGAGCAGGGTGTGGCAGCTCCTGCCTGCCCAAGCAGTGCCCTCTTCTGCCTTTTCCACCAGCGAGGAGCTCCTCTTCATCTCTTCCAAGATGGATTTCTGTCCCTATCTCCTCTTTACCTCATGTCCCTAAAATTTCCCCAAAGTCTGGATAAAAAGAATGAGAAAGGGAGAGCACACACTGCCTTTCTTGTCTGCTTAAATATCAGTGTTCCCATTTAGGGAAAGAAATTTCTATTTAAAAAGCCAAAGCTATTTCTCACAGTCTTTTTTTTCACATATCCTACCTCATTTGCAAATTCACCTACTTTCAAACAAAGGGAAGAAGATGATGAGATTTTGTGATATTGGCGCTGCTTTACATATCTGATGGGTAGGTACAAAAAAGGGTGATAATGAAGGCATGTTGGCATGTGTTAATCAGAAACAGACACAGAAAGGCACAGGCTGAGACTAGTAATTTGTATGTCTCTTTCTTCACAGTGTTTCTGAAACCTCAGGAAGAGGAAAACAGAGAAATCTGAATAAAAATTACTGTTAGATATCTACATTTCAGAGAGCAGATCTGAGCAGGTCTCCTCCAGCGCACCAGCCCTGTGAGGTCATGGTTTCCTTAGGGCTGCGCAAACTGGAGCAAATCCAGCAAACTAGAGCAAAAATCCAAAATAAGATCTGCAGACCAGAATGAGCAGGGAAAAGCTGAGCTTCTAGTTTGGCCAAAAGGGTCTTTTGGCCAAGAAGCTGTCTTTCAAACACACGGTTTGGCCAAGAGGCAGTGGGTAGGGAGGAGCATGGAGAATGCTCTTGTCTTTTCTAATGGTGAGCTATTGACCTGAGGCCACAGACACTGTCAGTGTAAGTACAAAAAAATAACCTTTCTTTTTAAAAATACTGATAAAAATGACAGCACAGGCTAATCCTCTTTTACCAATAGGTTCCATAATCCATGCTAATAACCTACCAAAGACAACCCCAGCAGTACGCGTGACCTCATGGGACAGTCCAAGTCCTTATGGTGTCACAGACAAACCAGGTGCCCTAATGATGGCAAAAAAAATAAAAATTAAAGAAATTGAATTTAGGTAAGAGCATAAACCATGGTTTTTAACATGCTTGCATTATTGGGAACTCTTTGATCACAACATAGCATTACACAGCCTCATACACGCTCATGTTAGGCACTGTTAGCTCATCATTTCAGGCAGTAGAGCTGCTGTTCCATCAGTGTTTCAATTATAAAACTCCTTTGCAGAGATTAATAACATAGCTCATGGTTTAAGCCAAGAAGCAATTTTTTCCCCCTTCAAAATTTCATTAAAGTCTGCTGATAGAGCAAAAAGCACAGTGACTTTTTTGTAGTTTCAGATGCTACTTTCATACTCTCTCACTATAGAGAAATTTGCTCTTGGTGATTAGTTCTCAGCAGGGACTATTTGTTCCTGACTTCTAAGATTTCAAAGAAAACACAGATCCTACATAGCCCAAATACCCCTGCAAGAAGTCTGTGCGGCAACAGTGATTCTCTCGCTGTAATGACTATAGTCTATAAAGCAGACCTGTATGTATTATTCTTATTATCGATGATGTCTTACACCGGATACAACCAATTCCCAGTGAAATAACATACTAAGCCTTAATTCTGCAAATTCCTGCATATGTGTTTATAGACATGAGCTACCCTGTGGAGTAGGATGGGTTTAAAATGCTACCCCTAAACACTTCGGATTGCTGCATTCCCTGCCTGGTTTCCGTCAAAGTAATGGCTACAGACTATGAGCAAAACGTGTTGCTACACCACTTCACAACAGTCCATTATTCCAGCTGAGTGTTACTGTGATTTACTACCTACAGTGTGTTCAAAACACTGGAAAGAAACCATCATTTGTGAGAAGATCTTTCTAGCAAGTCATGGAGCAATAACTGAAACCATGTCAGGGTTCAGCCTCCCAGCTTCTGTTCCCATCACAGCTTTTTCCCAAAGCCTACACAGGCCATGCTGGTATGGGTTCAGCTCCATGTGGGATAATCCTAGCCCAGCAAGTGAGCAGCAGTAAGGCTGGGGTTAGCAGCCTGGTCTCATCTAATGTGTCAGCCAGCACCAGTTTAAATCCTCACTCTGAAGAGTTTTTGCTGTTGTGTGATGCCCTTTACAAAAGCCACCAACGTCAGGGAGATGCCACCGGCTTTATTTCCAAACACTGCTGTGCTGTGCTAAAAGGCTGCTGTCCCTTTAAGTCATGCCTGTGCCTCTTCCAAGCCAAATTTCTCAGGCAGATTTGGAATATCCTCCCAATTTTTATTTTTCCCCACAGATCTCTGTCTTCCCTCCTTCTGAGTCTTTTCCTGGGCTCTGGTGAACCAAGCAGCAGGACTGCAGAAACAATCATATTTACCTGAAGAGAAACTGAATTGTAACATAGGATTTCCTTCCATAAGCATTCTGTTCTCAATTTTAGGGTATCTTGTCTCGCTTTGCCTTAATGGTCAATAGACTGCTGGGTGAAAAGATGACTCCAAACACACAAAAATACCCGTACTTTCTGCAAAACACAGCACAGTGATAAAATGCCAGACCCTTCCTAGCATACACCAGGGTTGTGGACATGTGTGTGTCTCACCTATAAAGTGCAGGTTTTTAGATGACACCTCAGCTTGGCATATCTTTAGTCAGTGCTCCAGAGAAGCAGCAAAAATTTGGAATTTTGCATTTCTCATCTCCAGAGTGAAGTATTTTGTTTTAGACAGACCAGGAGTCAAAGCTGTCTTTATGGGAGTCTTTGCAATGTTCAGCAGGTGCCAAGAAGCTCACGCCCTTGTTTTGGAGAAGCTCACCAGAAAGCCAGCCTGTTGGGACAGACATTTTGAGGCGCCACTGGGTCATGCAGTGCTGCTGCAGTGGGAGTCAGTGCTACCCAGCATGCAGGTCCCAATGTCTTCCTGGTGAAGATGCAAATCCCAGGGCAGGGAGTTTAAGCCTAGCTTTTGCTAGCTGTGTTTGCACGGACTCCTGGAAACGACTCATACGCCTCCAGAGAGTGGCCTGAGCCACAGCATGAAAATCCCATGGCTCTATGCAAGACAGCCGTCTTCTGCACCCCTCACATCTGATGTTAGCATGAGCTTTTAAGCAATACGGCTGCAAGCGAAGGATGCTAAAGACCAAGGCCATGAACTCCCTTTTCTGTTTGGTGAGAAGCCTAAAGCAGACAGCCTACACATCTCTCACAGTTCGCAACGCACCGCAGCGTGGCTCAGCCTCACCAAGGTTAACGCAGGACGCAGCCAGCTCGGCAGTGATGCTCAGAGCCAGACCAGCTCCGCTGCCTGTGCAGCGCAACCCAAACCAGCCTTAGGAAAGGCAAACCCACGTTATTAAATCACAACCTGAGTGCACTTTCAAAAGCACAGCAGCTAGTTGGTTGGCTAATTAAAGTATGAAATTATGCTGGAAAATAAACATTTGGAAGTTTCAAGCAAGACAAAGCCATGAATACTAAGAACTCCTCAATTTAGCATGATTGATTACACAAGCATACTGTATGTATTGGAGAAGTGTTACGAAAAAGCATTGCTTTCATCAAATTTTAAGGGAACGGTTGTAGAATTGGGAGAGGGGAATTAATTAATTACACCCTGAAACATTTTACTGATTGAATCCGTGACCCCAGCACTTGTAAGGTCATCAAATGATAGATTAGTGCTGCACAGAGTATCACAAATGGCATTTGCACTGGGAAGCTCATTATATGAGACGTCAGGTCATGTAAATCATAGGAAACAAATACAAACATCCATCAGAAAAATGTAGATAGTCATTACAGGCAGCAGAGAGGGGTTGAATTATTATGCAGAATTTATTTTGACTATTAAAATACAAAGAGGTGACACAAAATTGTCCTTTAAACAAACATAAACTACAAGCACTCTGACAGGAGGCTTTGTTTATAAATGTTTCATTTCAGCATACCATGGCTGTAAACAGCACCTGGAAAACAAATGAGGAGGAAAAAAAGAAAAAAAATAACAAAGATCCAATATTTGGGTCTTCACATGTATTCTTTTATTCGAGGGAGAACTATTCTTTCTAAATCTGAATAATCAATGCAAGATAGGAAGAAATAGAGTGTAATTACCTCATGTGAGTCATTTGTAACAGATCCTGTCTTCTCGCAGAGAACAGAAGCGAGTACTGCTCCTTGACAAGCAATTTTTTTTGAGGGAGATGCTCTAAACAGTTTGGCAGAAATATGTGGGTGCTCCAGAAGAGAAAAAACAAGGAACAGGAGACAATAAATCAGGGGAGCTATTACCACCCTCCAAATAGCTGGACAGGAATGCACTCACCTGTTCCCAATTCCATTCATGGCTCCAGGAGGTGATTGGCTTCTGCTGGAGTTCATTTCCTTGCTCATTAAAATAAACCTTTGGGTGTCCTTCCTATTTCTTTTGCATTTGCTCGATGAATCCCAATTCATTGTTGTTAATAGAACAGTTAAGAGTAATTTTGGTTGGTCCAGAAGGGAAGAAAATTCTTTGTTAAAGGCAGATACAGCAGCTAAGTGCTTGAACCATAACAAATGCTGATCATTTTGAAGCACTATAGATTACAACCAAAGTATAATTTCCCCCCTTTGAATGCAAACAAAAGTATCTTTTTCAGTTTTGAAAAGCTCAGTGACACAACATTTAAATAATACCATTTCAGAGCAAAATCATAACAAAGACTAGCAGATCAGAAAGGAGTTTCAGGAGCCTTCAATCTGGATTCCTAGGTTGGTTTTATACAATATAAAAGCAAGGCTGGTGGGTCATATTTTCAGATGGAACACAGACATTGGTGCTGAAACCCCTCTAGCTCCCCTAGACCGCTTTGGAAAATCACAGCACATCTCCTGAGCAATGCAGGTTCCTTCCAACAACCACAGGATAAAGTCTAATGCGTCCCATCTCCTCTTAGTCTTGTTTCAGCTCTCACTATTGTAAATCACTCTAATCCCGTTTTATGAACACCACGTAAGAAGGCAGGCATTGAAAATTACAAATAATAGGTCAAACTGTGATTTGTGAATAGTGAATGCAATATCCTTTCCATTACCTGCAAGTTGTTCGTATGATGGAAAGGAAGAACTGGAAGTTACAATGAAACAGAATAAAGTAGATTTATTGGATCTTTTACCATCTTAAAAAATGTTTACGTTGTTACTAATGTAAGACTGATTGATACCAACCATACGGTTCTTCTATTGCTGCTCTGCAGTGGGATGAATTAGTATGCTCTGAACTTTCCTTGGGTAACAAGCCATGAGAGCCCAGCCACTGCCAATCTCAGTACATTCAGTGCTGCCAATATAAATTGCTGAGTCCCTTTGCAACCAAATAAATGGAGTACAATTCCAGTAAAATAAACAATTCCAGCACCGAGAGAAATTGCATCTGCTGGTGATGCCTTTTCTACCAAAGCACAAAACGGGGCTGTGACAAGGAGCTAAACACAGTTGTTAGAGATGCAGCGTGCAGTTCTCGATTTCACCCAGAGACAGAAGAAGAAAAATACTGTGGGATCTGGTTCCTCTTGGCCGTGTTTCTGGAAAACATTGTGACTACAGCTTTTGCAGGGAGCCTGGTTAGCACCTGGGAAAGCCCCTGGCCTGGTGAATACTGAGCTCAGCAAGTGTTTGCAAGCATCTGCAGGTAGATGATACTCTTGCAGAAATGCTGACAAAGGAAAATTAGAATGGTACACTAGAAATGAGGGATGGGGGAGGAATTAAAATAAGTACCATCAGCTGCTGTGCCATTTTGTATCAGGAAAAGCTGCTGACATTGTTAGAGATGATGACCTTGAAAAACCATGAACCCTGGTGATAGTGGCTGAATGGGACCAGGCTTTCCAACCTCAAAACAAAGGTAGGTTCATGAAGATCTGGTTACACACTGAGAATTTTGATTGCCAGACCCACACCTGAACCTCCTGGCATAGGACCACTTGTGCCCTGGGGCAGGATTTAGGATTAAGTCTCCTTAGAGGCTCTTGCAAGACCACAGGCAGCATGACCTGCCTTTGGGAAATGCTGCCTGGCACAGCCCTTCCTGGGAAGCGAGTGCAGCCCGGGCTACCCCTGCAGCTCCCCTTCTCCAACCCCAGCTCAGTGCTAGCACGGACATCCCTGCACATCTGTGATGCACAACTTAGATACTTGGCACCACCTCACTGGAGTCTTGATGCTAAGCCATGACGCGGCTTAATATGTAGTATTAGAGGAGCTCACCTGATCACGTCTTTATCTTGAAAGCTGCAGCAGCCAATGTGCTCTATTTCCAGATTTTTCAGGCTTGTTTTGAGCATCTCCCCTCTCTGTTTCTTGAGTCAAATCCTCAGACGAGTTCATCTCAAAGGAAAACCCAGCAATGCCTTGGGTGAGCACATGGAAATGTGTCCAGGGGAGGGAAGGTACCCGCTGGTCTGTCCCGACTCTTTTCTCAACAATAGCTGGAAGACAGAGGTCCCAGTCCCTTACCTGTTCCAGTGGCATCATCCCTTTGGATGGGCAGAGGTTGTCCCCATTTCTGATGGGGATAACACGAGGCTTGGTACCAGAGCACGTTGCCCCACGCCTGCCCTTCTGGCCCCAGACACGCACTAGCGATAAACTATTGCCCTATTATTTTAAACAGGGAAGGCTTATTACAGTCTCCTGTAAATCAGGCCTGAAATTACCACAGTGGTTTCTCAATAAGCCTAAGTCCTACTGAACAGCTCACACGGCTCCTGTTTGAAATTCCTATTTTAAAACCACTTTTGTGGCTCCCCTATGAAAGCAGCACGATTTGTTAGCTGTACACCACAGCGCAGCACGGCCCGCCAAGCCGGGAGAGGCTCTTTCCCTTTAATGACAGCCATCTGCAGGTTCCTATAACTTAGCAATGTTCCCAGCTATGATTTATGGAAAGTGCTTAGCTTTATGGTATAATCTTTACTATTTTACAGGGTTCCCTTTTTCTCAGTTAAATGTTGTTTTCTGAATAATTCCAAGCTGCCAGTAGGTTTACAGAGGAGAAAACTGGAATGGATCTCTCCTTGCTTTTATTTACTCCTATCTGAGTACTGTGTTTCTGCATCCATTTTGGAGATTTACAATGGTATTAAGGTTGCTTCCCTCATCCTTGTTTTATAGATTTCTGCTGCGATCATTTTGAAAGCCAGAAAGCTGACAGGAAAATTAGGAAATTAGATAGCATATTGCTATTCCCTCCAGTGCCCTGATAAAGAAGCGGAGAAGAAAAAGAAAACGAAGGCATAATAAATAACACCATACACCCCAGAGTCCCCTTGCTGATGCTGGCACCTCCTCTAGGCACCCCACCACATCCCAACCCACCAGCGCTGCTCTGACCCCAGGAATGCCAGGCCATACAGCGGCTGCGGGAGGCTCCTGCGGCGGCTGTCGAGGCAGCAGTGGTCCGAGTGCCAAGTTCACAGGCTAATTGTTTATCTAATTTTAATTGCTAATGGTGGCCTGTGGCGCAGCGTCTCCCTGCACTGAAGTTATCTCAGCCAAGTGTTCAAGTTTATTGAAAAAAATCACCCTAGAAAAACAGAAGTAATTGCAGTGGCCACAGGATTTGGGGAGGAATGCAGGCTTGTGCGCCGTATTTGACTTGAAACACCGTCTCCACCACCTGGCTCCCTGGGAGCCCACTCTCAAGGCAGAGGAGTCTCATAAGTGTGAACAGCTGGACTCACCGTCACACCAAGCACTGACAGAGTTGCAGATGCTGCTTGAATAAGCAGCATTTTTGCTTCCACCTGGGCTGCAGTCAGAGGTGGCCACAGTGACAAAGTGCTGCCATGCAGGGAGAAAGGTGGGTGTAAACCCTCTTGCAGCTCACTGCACACAGGAGTTGCACTGATTTGATTCGGCACCACCAACTCACTACGAAAACAACCTCCAAATCAACATTTATTCTGCTGGAGAAACTGGCTGCCAACGGCCTGGAGAGGTGCACCCTCTGCTGGGTTAAAAACTGTCTGGATGGCCGGGCCCAAAGAGTGGTGGTAAATGGAGTCAAATCCAGTTGGAGGCTGGTTACAAGTGGTGTTCCCTAGGATTCAGTGCTGGGTCCAGTCCTGATCAATATCTTTATCAATGATCTGGATGAGAGTATTGACTGTATCCTTTATCAAGTTTGTGGATGTCACTAAGCCACAAATTGCGCCGGGGAGATTCAAACTAGACACTAGGAAAAACTTCTTCACTGAAAGGGTGGTCAGGGATTGGAACGGCTGCCCAGGGAGGGGGCTGAGTCCCCATCCCTGGAGGTGTTTAAAAGATGGGTAAATGAGTTTCTCGGAGATATGGTTTAGTAGTGGACAGATACAGTTAGACTCGGTGATCTCAAAGGTCTTTTCCAACCAGGCGATTCTCTGATTTCAATTAATTCACTTGACCGTATGGACCAAGTTTAAGCCTTGCAAATCAAAATAAGCATGCAGGGAGTTGCAAAGGAGTTTCTTATCTAGTGATGAGTAGGGCTGGTTATCTGGTGAGAGCTGCTACCACCTGCAGCCAACGACAACCTCATCCATAGCACAGGCACTATTCACGTAAGTGCATGGTTTTTGCTTGGTTGTAGGTGTTAATTATTAAAGGGAAAACCAAAACAAAAATACAAATCATCCCAGGTCACAGAGTTATCTGTTTTCTTCCCATCTTGGATTACAAAGATGGGTGTTTTACATAGTTTATCCTGCTCCCCTTTCCAGTGGTGTGTTGACTAAGAAAGGGCTTTTGCTTGCTTGTTTTACCCCAGATATGGCTGCTTTTCCACCTACCTTTAAAATGTGACTCATCCATTTTGTGTGATACATTAGCCCTGATTCGGGTTAAGAACAGGTATTTTCATTTAAACAGAGAGAACATTCAGTCCATCTTTCCTGCTCTTTATGGAAACATTTGTGAAATGAAGCAACCAAACACAGCAAAATGTTTCAATTGCCCAGGGAGTGAAATTCTGAAATTGCATCCTACAAAAAATGCCATTTCCATTTCACACAGTGAGTTAGAAAGATTCAAATATAAAGTTTCATATTGACTTCATGGACTCAATCTCTATGTAACATAAAATATGACTTTATATTAATATATGACATGATATGCAAAAGAAAACAAAAGCAACATTTTACTCTGTGTGTCCTTTAGATTTGTGGGGGTTTTTTAATCTTAAAACTCTTTTAAATTATAATATAAATTATTCTCATTGTGTGACTTGCACTTTGATTTGACATCTGATGTTCTGATAAGTGACAAGGGGATTTTCTAATGCTGTGTGTACATTGGATATAAAATAGAAAGATGAAAATGGAGGAAAAGTGAAATATAAATAGAATAATGACAAAGTAAAGAAAAATGAAGCAGGCTGTGGGCTGTGGTGCAGGGGCCCAGCTGTCCCAGGGAGCCAGCCAGCTGGGCAGCAGGCAAGGAGGCTGGGCAGATGTCTGGCTTCTGCTGATGGCTTTGATGGCATTGACATGTTCCCACAGAGCATCTTGATACCATCAAATCAGCATTTTCCAATAGAAAGTGGCTCAGAAAACTATTCTGCTGGAAAATTGTTGACCCGCTCCACTGGCAGCTGATCATTCAGCGATACAGCCAAGAGTCACACCACAAAATAAATTAATAAAGAAACAAGCCATCTTCTCCCCAAACCAGGAGTTTGGTGCTCTTGCATTACAAGCACCACTCAGCCCTATCCACCTTCACATCATTTATGATGGCACAGACCTCTATTCTTTCTCCTCCTGTCATGTCCTTTCCAGGCAAGAGCCCTTATGTATTGAGCTTTTCCTATCAAAGAGGCTGGCGCCTATGGGTAATGAGATCTGTTGTCTCCCACGCACCTTCTCTCGTGCTCCTCATTGTCGCAGCCTTTCTCCCTCCTCCCCCTGGCTGTGAGGATGGTGCCGCTGTTTGGAGAGGAACAGCCACAAAGGCTCCAGCACATTTTCCCGCTTAATTCGAAGTCCATCATTCTGTATATGTAGGCAGACCTGTCCTAACAAGGGCATTAGTTTGCACTTATTGACACTGAATCTCACCTGCCAGTTTATATCCCCCTGCCACTTATTTCTTTCTCTAAAATCCTTCTGCCAACCTTTGCTTTAGGTCTAGGTAGCCTGGATAAATGTGTGTCACCCACAGACTTCAACACCTCACCATTCACCTCTTTTTTTTCCAGATAATTTCTGAATATGCCGTGTCCAACACCGGTACCTGTAGGATTTCTACTCTGATTTCCACTAACTGTAAAAATTGACATGGGACTTTATTCTTAATCCTGGCTTCCTACTCGTTACTAGTCCACGGAAAATTAATCTTGTGAAAGGCTAGTTCCATTAAGTCCTTTTGGTGGTTCTCTGTCATCCAGCCCTGATGGTTTGCTTTCTGGTGCGTTTGCATGTTTTGGCAAGCATCAAATGAGGAATCTCTGCTTGTAGGTAGCATTGACAATATTTATTTTTCTTTTCTTAGTTTTATTTTAATTCCTTATAATTTGTTCTGTTTTATCATTCTCCTCTAGCTTCTTTATTTAAAATGAAATACAGCTGTATTTCTCTGTAGGGATGCTGCACTTGATAACAACAGTCACTACTAGAGCAGCTCATCAGAACTTACATCTTGTATGAGGTCCTCAGGGGTCACTAAAGAGTGACTTCTCTCTCACACGGTCTCAGTAAACCCAAACTCCCAGCGTGCTGGGGATGGAAGAGAGGACTATCCCACGGGTGGGCGTGCAGCGTCCATCTCCCAGCCAGTGCAGCAGGGCTGCTCTGTATTGACTCATTTGGAATTAGAATTGATTTTCATAGAATCACATTGTTAATCCTTTTGGATCACCGAATGACTATGTTACTTTCTTCTCTGGCTTCTTGCATGCTTCTCAGTAAAGCTGGAGCTTTCTCCACGGGTGTTCAGCCTTGTCTAGAGTTCTTGCTGGTGGACTGTGAGAGATGGGGAAGGGGCTGCTGGTACTGGGAAGCAGGCAATGAAATACTATACGAATCCTTTCTAGTAAATCAGATTTAATACTTTTATGCTGCTACAAGCTCCATTGAAAACAGTGCAAAAACTCTTAGCAAATCTGTCCCCTAGGTGCCCTATGTCTGTATTTATTCTGTCTTTTGAAATTCATTCATTTACTTAGTTCAGTTTTGCTTCTGGGTGTTAGTTTTTATCCAACATGATTTAATTTTATACTTGGGATTGGGTTTAAAGCTTGCACCATGATATCTAAATAAGTTCATTAAATGCTCTAAGTTTCTCTGGTTACAAGTAAAAATTCATCAGCATGGAAATAATGACATCTTAAACCTATTAAATTTAAAATATCTTTATGCTCAACCCCAGAGCTCAGATATGCCAGCCAATGATAATCAAATGCCACCCGACCACTCAAAAATACCAGGGAAGAGAAAATGAGCTGGTTTGAGGATGCCTGCAAGGCAAATCAGGCTGTCAAAATCCTGTCATTCTTAGGAGGAATTTACATAGCTCATATTAAACTCACCAGAGCGACTGGAAACCTGGAGTAATTAAATGCTGGAGGGGAGGCAGAATGCTGCGTGCCCTTAGCCAGGAGGCCTCCTTGCAACTGTAGAAGTTGTCCCTGGATGGAATCGAGGGTGCCTTGGGGACTGCGGCAGCACTGAACTGGGCCCCCACGAAGAGGAGAGGAGCAGCATTCCAGGCTCCCTGCTGTGGCTTCTCAGGGTGGGGGCTGAATGGATGGATGGATCAGAGAGAAAGGTAGAAATCGCTTTTGCTTGAGGATAAGCCTGTTGGCTTCCCACTGAGCACGCTCTTTCCTCCCCAGGATGTGCTTGTGCTCGCGGGGCTCTACCTCCTCCTGCCCTACTGCCTCACCATAAGGCTCTCTGCACACATTCCTCCCAGATTTCAGAGAGAAAGCGCTCCACCTTATTTCCACGAAGAGGACTGGAAGCTACCCTCAAACACATCAATTTGCTCCTTTCTCCATGGCAGATGGTCCTGGCCCCAGCCACCCGTGGTCCAGGAGCAGGTGAGCCCGCAGAGCTGGAGACTAAGCGCAGTTGCTGATTGGCACTATCATCCTTGGGTCGCAATAAATGAAAGCAGAAGCAGCTGCCTCTCTGCAAATCCCCCGTCCCCAGCCCCAGAGCACAACTGCACCGCAGCTTTTTTTTTAAAAGGCGATCACTTTTGTTTAACACCAGTTTGCAGCAGATAGACTCTGTCACTGCACCAAGTGGAGGGGACCTTAATCCTCCTCATATTGACATGACATATTGTAATGGCTTCTTTGGTTACCTATCAACTTGCTGTGTACTTAGAAAGCTTTAATCTGTAGATTATTTACTCAATAGACTGTAACGGCTTCGCATAATAACCCGTAACGGCTTCCAGCAGTTATGGCCTATTGTGTCACAGGGAGTTGATGTTGATTTTTTCCCCCCTAAATCTAACACAAAGCATCTAAGATAATACACTGTATTGTGCTGGCCTAATAACAAGTGCTTAAACTCTCACTGTTTTTGTGGTGGGTTTTTTTTTTTTTCTTTTTAAGAAGTCAATATCGAGAATAGCGTCTGTTTTCCAAAAACAGCAAGAAAGAAAATAGAAACTCCTCCCTGCCCAGAACCGGGAGTGTCTCCCTCTCTGGTGTCACCTTGCTCCACCTCCCTTCAGTGCAGGTGATCATTTGGGCTCCTACTCCTTCCCAGCTGTGGATTTTCACAACACTTGTAAGAGTTTTGTAATTCTTGAAACTTCTGTCCCACCACCCAATGTGGCCAAAAGTGGGCAGAAAGTTCAGAGATACTGGAGGCTGAGCGTAAAATACCAATATCCCACTCATGTTCAGCACTCACATTAACAACGTGCAACCTAACCTATTTGCTCACCTTCCTTATTCACCGGCTAATACAAGGGCTACCTTGCACTGTGAGAAGTTGTAATAAAAAGGGAAAAGTATATTCAAGACTCTACAAGCCAGGTTTGACCTGGGTTCTGGGTATTGCCTCTCTAGAAGAAGTCATGTAAATGCTGGCTGTAATGGATGTAGACTAAAAGTCTCTAATTTAGACATACTGTTGTTACAGCAATTACTGTGATGCCGGATCATCGGAGTACTGGCCATTCTCTGTGTAAATAGGAAAAGGAAAGGGAACTATGTGAATGCAACTTCTTAAAGGCATTTTTAATTTTCATTGTCTTTAAGATGTTTGGAATTTGAAGGACATTTCCCACCAGGTGAAAACAACTTTAATTTTGAGCCTAACTGCTCCAAATTGATTTGATTTCATTTTAAACATAGCTAATTAATTAAAACCACTTGACAATGTCCCTTTAATGTTTAACCGAAGAGTACACTGTACTCCAGCTGAGCTGCTAAATGTTTATGTCTTATTAGCAGCCTTCCCAAAGCTTAGAGAAAAGAATTTCAATGCAATATCTCACCCTATCTTTTAATTACACCTAAACAACTCAGCTCATTATAATTGTACTACAAACTTTGCTCACGAGAGCATCCTACGACTTGCATTTAGCAGGTACCAACAACACCTACCCCCACAATCACAGGTCTCTCCATTTTTAAGAGGAAATTCCCCAGCTGAAGACCTCAGAAAATCACCCTGCTCTGTTTCTGGCACAGTGAACACTTTGGAATTAGTTGCAAAATATGAAATAAATACACTGTGAAGACATGCATTAAAAGCAAGTTATAATTAAGCAATATGGAGATTTGCAGCCAATAACCAATAAGCTCAGGGAACTTGCAAGGATCTGGGGTTGTGGGCGGCATGGGGAAAGTGTGTGAATGGTTCTCCCTCATGGGGTGTTTCACCATATGCTTCTCCCCGTTTTTCCCCATAACAGCTCTGTACGCACCGGAGAGCTGTGCTGGCTGAAAGCTGGCTGGGTGCTGTGGGCACCCCCGCAGAGCTCGCCTCTTCCAGCCACTCTCCCTGCGGAGCATTTTCCCTGGGCAGCTCCAGCATCATCCCATGCCTGCCCCTCACTGCAGCTCCCACCCAGGGCTTCAAAGTGGGCAGCAGGGCTCCTACGGCCACGTTTTTATATGGGTCTCTGGCTGCACGGGCAAGATGCAAGAACTGCTCTGACAAACAAGGGTGGGGATGGACTTTAAGCATCTCCTGTGGTATTTTTCCGCAGAAGCAGATTCCTCTCCACTTGCAGATGGTTAGTCACACTGAGCCAAAATAATATCAAATTCAGTCTTCAGGCATCGTCAGATTGGGCGAACATTCTTAACTCAACCTGGGGGCTGGGAAGATAATTTGCCTTCACTTAAGGAGCAATTTTTTGAAAACATAAACAACATCTTGCCATGTGCTGGCCTTTTTCTGTTTACTGGGTTTGATTTCACGCCTGAAAAAAAAGCCCGTTGCGACATCCTGGTGGAAGGATTCTGCAAGAAATTATTGGCTGAGCAAGTAAAATCATTAATGCCAGCTCAGAAGCTCTAATTGCCCCAAATGAATTACAAGCTAAAACAGTCTGGCCCAGTTATTAGCAACCCCCATACCTGTAAGAGCTTGGCGTGGCGGCATGGAGGGAAGGCTCCGTGTGAGGGACAGATCTCAACCCTCTGCCTTTCCCTGTTGCTTTTCTAAACAACTCCATTAGGATTTATATTGTCGATGTGGGATTATTCCCTATACTTCTATTTTTTGTTCAAATGTATAGAAATTAATTTTCTGGTCATAATTTCAGTACCTCTGGGACATTAGCAGGCTGCAAGTAAAAATAGAACATCATTACAGTGTCAGGTAATGCGGATGAGTGTGACTAATAACCTGAGTGTCATTGATTTAATAATCTAATAACGTCTCTGCACACTCAGCGCTCAGGCTCACCGATTGCAGATAAAGATTTAAACCCGGCTGCAGCTGCAGATTAGAATCAGCACCTCGGCTTTAGGGATCAGAACCGATGATAAGCAACCCGTGGCTGGTATCCAAAAAATCAAAGCGGGGGAAGGAGCTGGCTGGTATCCGCAGCTCGTGCTGCAAAGGAGGCAGGTTTTCCATTCCCCGGGGTGACAGCAGCAGGAGGTCACAGCTCCCCAGTGGAGACGTTGCTCAGGCTCAAAGAGAAATGTTCACCGGTTAGCAGAAATCTGGCAGCTTGGAATTAGCCACTGGCCCACCAACAGCTTGGTCTACAGAGGTCTAAAACACAAAAAAATAGTGTTTTAAGGTCAGTTACAACACCAGCCTGGAAAGGCCTGATCCACAGCCTTCAAATGGGAGAGAGGGTAAAGGGAGCGCGCTTTGAATCGGGACAGATTTTCTGGCTTGGGATAATCTGAGTTATTCTTTCAGAGAAAAGATACCACAACAACTCCCAGGTGCCTTGTAGAAAGCTGAAAAAAAATGATCTCTTTCCCCTTAGAGCATTCCTTTAGCCGGGCCCATCCCTCACCCGCAATTTTGGGAGTGCAGCTTCCTGTGAGCAGCGATACGGAGTCTGGCCCCACTGTGCTGCCATTGGATGGGTGGTAAAGGTGTAAAGGACCATCGAATGGGCAGTAGAGAACATGACACCAGGTTTATCATAATTTGGTTGGAATGGGGACTATCTATCTTCTCAAACTGTGTGTGAAAATCCCATTCTCCGGCAAGGCATTTCCAGGCTTGGCCAGTTTGGGATCTGTATGCTCTATTAATAATTCAGCAAAATTTGCCACTACCTGGGACTGCGCTGGCACCATGGAGGGCAAATGCACTTTAGGAAAAATCTTCGACCACAGGAGCTTCAAACCCATTCCAGGGGGAAGTTCCTGCAAATAATTCAGCTTTTTTTTTCAGATCACGCTCTGAAGGCCCCATCAGTCTTCTCCAACACCACTTCATCTCAAGCATATTTACTTGTTTCCAGTTAACTTCACCCAGATATCAGGAAAACTCCCTGGGGAGTTGCCATAGAAACACCCGATGGAGACAAGGCGAGATTAGGGCAGTAGAGCCTGAAGATACTGTTAAGATTAAGAGAGCTTTAGCTCCCACTCTGAAAGTATCATTCCCTTGGTAAAGGAGCGAAAATAGGAGTTAAAACAGAAAACGTCCTGTGTGGTTTGTAATGGAGTGACTGCTGATGGCTCTGCTCCCCTGGGGAGATTCACCATCCACCAAGCAGCAGAAAAGCCTTTCCAGGGGTCTTCTCCAAAGGTTTCCAACCTCAGTGAAGCTCTGAATCTCAATAGGACATGTGAGTCCCCTCTGCAAAAAAAGTGTTTAAAACGTACCCAGATCTTTTCCAGTGCCTGGTGACATTGATAACCCTTTAAGCAAAGCAATGTCCTTCTGCATAATGGACTGAGAAGAATAGGATTAAGTGTAAGAAAGAAATATAACAAGAAGTCAAGGAGCTACCTACCGTTAGCAGTTATTTGACTGTCAGGCAGGCTCGTTTCAGGCAATTTACCAGAGCTTTTGTCCAAGCCTTTCATTCAACAAAACACTATTATGAAAATAGATGTTGTCAGGAGCAGTTTTTAATATATAAGATATTCTCTTTTTTTTGCTACTCAACAGTGTATTGCACTCCATTTGTCTATTAAAGTCTGTTAAATTTTCTACAGTTCGAACAAAAAGGCCCCAAAATAAGAAATGCATAAGCCAAATTTTTGGGACAGTTACTATTCTTTCATCTATTTGATGCTCACACACACAAACACTGAGGGTCATTAGAAATAGGATTGTCCTAAACTGTAAAATAGAAGGGAATTCATCAACTATATTGATTTCTTGTGTGCGTGTGCATGTGCGAGTGTAGCTCCTTTAGCAATTAGTCATTAACTAAACCACTGTTTCATTCTTGTGAATCAGATTTCAGTTGCAGAGTTTTCTTTATTCTACCGGTAAGCTTTCCTTTGCACTGTTTTTTTCTTACGCGGATTGTCAACCTGGATTTGCAGGCGTATTTCTCTAACAGCCAATGAGGTGGTTAATTAACCCGTACTCTGTGAGTCAAAGGGGAGCTTAAAGAAAACAAGATCTTCATCAGGAATAGATAGCACCTGGTTGGGAGCTCGGGGACGGATAGCCCTTAGGAGACGGCTAAAAGCACACGCAAGCTCAGAAAGCTCCCAAGCAGACAGAAAAACCATCGATTTATACCAAAACCCTAAAAGAAATTTGTAACCAAAAAAGACAGACAGTAATTTTATAGAAAAAGCACATGCTATAGCCCCAAATCCACCTCTTGCTCTGATTCTAAGCTGGGAGATTGGCAGGGCTGGGTGGAATCCATTAGGGATTTGTGAGCGTGTTTATCTCAATTGCATTCATGTGGTTTGGGGGTCATCTGATTTAATCTTGAGATAACTGATGTCTGATGTTTATGTGCATTTCTGACAGGTGTGAAGGACGCCCAGAGCAGGGAATGGATTGTACCTATGTGCAATGTTATGGAAAATGTTCTTAAAACCAAAACAAAGTCAGGTATTAAATCTCACAGAGAAATAGGCAAATTCTGCATCTAACACCTTCTCATGTAAACTTGTAGTCAGAGTAGATTATATCAATTTCTGTGGTTTATGAGCACCAGAGAGATGCTTCATAAAAGGAAGAATAATATCATTAAAATTAATTCAAAATACCAAAGGAAGCATAACTTTTGAGTTTCATTTTTCCAATATTGGGACTTCTAGAACTGGTTACAATAAAATAATCTCAGAGCATATTGCTTTCCTCTGTAACTACACACTCAGAACTTAATGCTCCTAGAAACTAACATTTTCCTGAATAACAAAACCATAATTTACCACCAACCAGCTTCATCATCTGAGCAAACACTCAGCCGAATCAGTCAGCTGCTCCAGGTTCATTATTTGGTGCGCTAATGCCCTACACAATAAACACAACAAACATAGCAAATGAAATAGGGAATTATTCTAACCACAAAATCATTACTAATTGGTAATCCTCGGCATAGCAAGATTCAAGGAAGAAATACTACTTTGAATACCTGCCTGCCAAGTTACTCCTGGACGGCTTTTCAGGTCTGAACTCTCCCTGCCACAGAGGAGATCAGCGCTGCCCTGCCTCGCTGACTTCCTCCAGTACTCAGTCTGCTCAGTGAGGTCACTTGGACTGCTCTTCTCATTCCTCATATCTCATCAGTCCTGAGTTGTATCATTCTATGCTGTACTCAGTCATTCCAATTTTGTGAACTTATTTTCAAAACGTTATCTTAATTGCATTTCCCCATAGATCATTTATGCTTAAATTCCATGCTGATCTATAATAATTTTCTAAAAAAAATGATACAGCCTAACTTTTCAGTTCTACATTGGCTGAACCACACAGATTATTGCAGAATATACAGTTTAAACAATGCTAAAGTTATTGTAATTAACCCTTTTACAGGTAATTTTGTTATTACCTTAGATTTCTTATTAGTTTTTGTATTACACGCAAAAGAGACTGAGAATTCAGTTTCCAGTTTTGCGTTGCAGTTCGTGTTGCACCACCTCTCCTACGCAGCCCCTGCCATATATTGTTTAATTGTTTGATGATGACATGGGAGCATCAGTGACCCGTGAGGGCTCATCCAGCAATGTGTCACATTTGCAAATCCCTGTATCTTCCATACAATAGAGAATCTCCAAACCTGCTCTTACATATTCTGAACAGCATTGCCACACTTTGTGCCTCACCTCAAAGCTGTTATTTAATTTCTAACTGGAGATACATTAACGCATTTTGTTACTCAAAGAGCACTGAAGTCTAAACAAGAAATCAGCCTCCTTTCAAAATTGTAGCGTGGCCTGTATGAAACTCTTCTGGCTTTGCTCATTAGCGGGAGCAGGTCTTTTTACCACCTTAGACATGCTCGGAGGCTAAGGAAGATGTAGTCCAAGAGAAGCACACGCAAAAGAACAAAAGTATTCTTCCGCGTATTAGCTAGATAAAAGCAGCTTAGGTAGTGCGGTGTCCCATGCACCAGTGAAGTCACATAACCAGCAGAGCTAATCTTGGTGTAAAGTGTCTTAATGTTAACAATATAAAGAGACAAATTAGCCATGTATGTGTGCTGGACAGGATATTGGAGTCCGGCTTGGCAGGGCAGTATATAATTCTCCCATTCTCACTGAAAGGTGAAAAGCCTCACGTTAGAGCTCATTCAGAAATCGCTGACAAAACTTCATCTCTCTTTCCTGCTCCTCTGATTTCCCACATAGGGGGAAAAAAAAGGCAGGTATGTGTTGAAATGGAAACTTTTCACAGCGACGTATGAGGTCTGGGTGACTGTTCAGGCACAAAGGGTACCAGTTCTGCAGGGGAGCAGCACTGCCAGCGCAGCCCAGGGAAGGTGCACAGGACCCCGGGGCTGCCTTCCCTTTACCCCCTAGCTAAATCCCCAGCCTCCAGGGTCCATGGCTTTCTCTCTCTGCTTATAAAAATATATTTCCTTTTCTCATTTTAAAAATATGTTTTTCTCCTTTTAAAAATATATAATTATGGTAGTTTGGGGCTTTTTTTGCTGTTACCCATTTGACTGTGTTCCTTACATTAAGACTGAATACCATTGCCCCTAGTTTTCAGATTTAAGAGACACAAACAGAGGGGCTGCTGGCTCAGTACTGTTAATTCAACACAGCGATGTTTTCCTCAAGGAAAAATCAATACACCAGGTAAGAAATAATCCTGAGACATGCAAGGCCTTTGATTAAGCTTTTCCTTGATGGGCCAATAGACAAGGGCCCCGGCCAGCCATGAAGCTGGATACCAACATTCCCAGTCCAGGGCACCCACACGGTGCAGTGGGTCTGGACCCCCTTCCCAAAGAAATTGATATCCATCAGACAAGTCTTATAGGAACTGCTGTTATCTTTTAATTTACCAAAGCAGCTGGCACTGGTCCTTCACCGTGTGATAACTGGCTTCCCTGAGGGTTTGCCAGACCTAGGGTCTCCAGCTGCAGCCCCAGCCCCGGGGAGCCATCATTCTGATTAATGAGGTTGCCCCTGTCGTGGCTTTCAGAATTGCATACACCTCTATTTTCCTCTGCCAGGACCACCTATTGCTGGTTTTGGAAACACAAAGTGAAAATCCATAATTATTGCAGTTCCCTAGAATGCTGAGGACTTCCTCTCACCTTCTGAATTAGAAAAATATCAAACCATAAAATGTTCGGGTTTTGCATGCACGTGGATGCCCATCAGCTCTAAGTACAGGCATGGGACCTCGTGTTTGACTGATTTCAGCTCTGGTCTGATTAAGTATTTAGGAGGGTAACCAGAATCCCAAGATCTTTATCCTCATAAACCTTCTGGATTTAATAGTGACAACTTCTACTGGATAAATTAGGCAAGTCAATTTTATAGCAAAGGCAAGTCAGATATGCTGTAATTAATTCAAATTAACAGACCGACAGCTTATCATCAGTAAGGTATTGCTTCAGGGATGCCTGCAGAAACATCCAAATAAAAGTCATTATGGAGAACCTTAAGAATAAGCATTTCATAGGAAACCAGAAATAACCTGCACAAAAGCAGGCTGTATTACAGAAACCCAGATGTTATCTTCCTACAGAACTTTGTTATTAACACGGTCAACAAAGCAAAACACTTTCTTATAAATCTGATTCTCTAACGTTATATTTAACAGTTCAGTATTTAGCTTATTCTATGGAGAATTACTGTAGTATATCCCACGCTACACGGTCTACAATAGGAAACGATAGCTCTGAATGGCACGATGCCATTCAGGAAATAAGGAGGATTGTGGTTTGCAGTTGCAAACTTCAAATATCACTTGCTGGTTTTTTTTCATTTAGAAAATCAGTGTCCAGCACGGATGTTTAATGCGATCAGGTGTTTGTGAGAGAAAATATCAAAGCAAGGGTTTTAAGGCCAAAAGTACTCACCTTGAGACAACAAAATTATTGCTTAGAAGCAGAAAAAAATCAGTTTCGATGTTAGAATGTGAACATGCTCCAATCACTTCAGCTCTGTATTTCATGCACTACACAAGGCTGCTTGAAATGGAGGCCAGGGAGCGACTTCAGAGACCATTGCTGGAACACAATCAAGCCTTTCTGAGCTGCTAAATGTTAAATAGTTAATTGCACAGCGAGGGAGAATAGCCGGGGAAGTGTTGCTATGTGCAGAGGACATTACTGCTGGTGTACTGACAGCCTAAATACTGTGCACGTTAACCTGATGCAATCTTGGACTGAGCTGGGGTAGATCTTGTCTGCAGCACAGCACGGGTGCCCAGCACCAACTCGCTGTAGCAAGAATATTGCTTTGGGTTTCATGCTCACGTGAGAAATTTACCCCTAATACAACAAAAATGGGCACAATTGCTTCAATCTAAAAAAATTTTGGCCTCATTTGGTGACAAAGTTCTGCCAGAAATCCAGACAGGCAGCAAGACAGGAATTAAATTGGATGCTGAGTGTCCAGAGAACTCAGTGACTGGTGAGAAACAGGGAAACTTTGCCAGTAGAAAAACACAGCAGCCGCACACTGATGTTACCAGCCTTTACTCCGCTGAAAGAAAAGGCTATTTGAGCAGAGATTCACATGAGAAAAAAACACACCGGTGTGTCGAGGCTGGACTCCCAGCTCTGCCCTGTGCCAGCCCGCTTCAGCCAACATTTCTCCTCCCCATCCCTGGGGCAGAAACCAGTGGTTGAGGAAAAGCAGGAGGATGCTCCTGCTGTACCACAAGCATCTCCGTGCTGACACTCCAGACAGCAGCGGAGGAGGCAGGTTTCCTCAGGCTGGATAAACTGAGGCTGCTCTGGAGATGCTTTGCATTAGATGAGACTCTGCCAGCACAGAAACGCCTACCGGCATGGCAGGGCTGGGCAGGCGGAGACGCGTGACAGAGGAGGGAGCTGAGCAAAAAAGGGCACAGTTCCTACAGGCTCTTTTCAGACATAAACGACACTTCGATAAGCGATGCTAAATGACACCACCTTCCCTCCACCCCTTACTCCCAGTTGCCTGCTTACATTAGCACTTGCCAGCTGTCAAGCTCTTGCTCAGTTCCAGTGAAATCTCCTGGATTTTCTCCGCTTTCAGTGATTATGGTGAACTGCTGGCATCAGCTCCTCCTGACGCTGGAATTGCCCAATCACCCTCTGCTTTTTCTATATCTTTTTTTTTCTTCTCCCTCCTTCTTACTACTTGAGCCAACGCAGACCC
Organism: Neomorphus geoffroyi; assembly: GCA_033558235.1. NCBI lineage: Eukaryota > Metazoa > Chordata > Aves > Cuculiformes > Neomorphidae > Neomorphus > Neomorphus geoffroyi. Next base: position 14,739,763 of record JAUMJM010000045.1, read on the forward strand.
CAGCACAGACACGATCCTCTCTAGCAGGACACAGGAGTGACTGTCAGCCTCCTCAGGACTGTCTCCTAGCAGACAGCTGAGGTTCTTTATAATAGAAACAGCTCTCAGAGACCTCACATCACTTGCCGAAGAGAAGGCACAGACTTAACATCTTCAAGTGTCGTCTAAAACAGACATGAAAACAAGTCATTCCCTTCTGCTTTGTGAGAACATCCAGGCTGGCTCAAATGAGAAATCTCGCTAATTTGTCTCTAATATCAAGTAGTTGTAGTTGTCTACAGAAAAGATTAAGAAGAGGATAAACACACAAGGATAATTGCCTGGGGTGCTTTGATGGTCCCCAGTTGACTTGGAAACTGTCTGAGCCAAAGGCAGTCTCTTGGTGCGCAACAGCCCTCGCTGCGTCACATGGCCGTGAACTCATCTAATTGTTTTTTATACCATTTAAGCTTTTGGCCACCACAGCCTCCCATGGCAATGAGTGTCACAGTTCAACAACATGTTTGGAGAGGAAGCAGCTTCTTCATTTGTGCCAACAAGGTCTCAAGCTGCAGCTAAGTTCCCTCTCTTCTATAAAAGCCCTGTGCACTCAGTGCAGGCTCTACTCGCCTTGCTGGCCTCCAAGCTCCAAAGAAAGCCCAGCCTCAGGATCTCACCCATATCTACCAGTATTGCTTTCTAATGGGCAGAAATAATCAGTAGAGGGCAGAATGAAACCTGGCCCCCGGTGGGACTCATAATAAATACGAACAACTAAAAATTAGGCATGATTGAAATTTTACTTTCTCATAGCTCAGCAGCTGCATTTGGAGAAACCTGACAAGCCTTTAAACATCCGGCTTATCTGAACACCTTTGAGCCACTCTGGGCTTTAGATAAGAAAATTTTGCCCAAAAAGCAGGCATGTAGATGTGAGATGCATGTAGATGTGAGATGTATGTAGGCATGTAGACATCCCTCCCTTCCACTCATGACGTTTTTTAAAATAATTTTCTTCGAAAGCCCAATTTAGCAACCTCAGAAGAGACTTGGTGTGTTTATGCAAATTCTCAAATTTACAGAAGTGCTGAGCTGAACTGGGATTTGAAGTGAAGTCTTCCTTGCTGTTCCTCCTGCCATTTAAACACCAAGTAGGGGCACATTGGTAGAGGCAGCCAGAAATAGATCTGAAACTTCAAAAGTGTTGAAATTGAATCCTGATGAACTAGGAATTGAGAGAGAATCGCTTAGCACAGCCTGCATCTTAGAAGTCTAAACACTGATCCTGAGCTTCAGAAAACGTTTAGATAATAAAGTCATCTCTGGTGAATGCCGTAACCCTTGCACTTTGCTGGAGATAATACTCTCTGCCAAAAGTTTTGGGCTGAATAAACTAATATTTTCTGATGAGAAATGGTTTTTCTGAAAGTTTCTGACGAGCTCTCTGTATCACGCAGCACCCGGACACGGGATCGCAGCCTTTGCCAGATAACGCATTTCTGCACTGTGACACTCAGCCCGGACCAGGCTGTGAAAGTTAATTTTCTGTAAGTTACTGATAGTGTCACTGATGGTTTATCATTCCTGGCTTGGTATGTCTTTAGCCTGATTTAAACTGGTAACAGCTTGGATCTCATTTTTAATTGCAGTTTGAGTATAATTGTCTGGTTATTTGCATAGGCAAAAATACTGGCGTGGCAATCAGGTCATAAACAATCACTCAGCCAGATCTTATAGAGGAACAGCTAAAATGCCATGTATGTTACCGTCACAAGCATCACTCCTAATAATCGTGTATTCCATGAAATATAATTTTTAGCAAGTTGAGTTAAAAAAACAGATTGCATTTCTGATATGCCTTGCCAACCGGGTATTTAACAGAGCTGGGCTGGCTCTAATGTCCCTCTTCTGCATTCTTTCAGGGACAAGAATAGATACATCACCATCACGACATTAGCAAACGTGGAGACTGCAGACACTTCGTGAAATAAATTGGGAATGGCAGGCTAAGTACTTGAATTGACGATGCAGGAACCACTGGGCCTGTCACACTAGCGGTGGGAGAATCGACAAGGAACCTTGCTGTCTTCAGCATTAATGATGCAGCTTTGTTGGCTGTGTGAGCTGGGAGTACAGCTGCAACATCACCTCCACACAGCCCAGGTGAGGCAAAATTAAGGAGCTATAGCCATACCTTGGGTGAGTGATCTTACAAACCCACTGCCACCCTGCTACTCAGCCTGCAATGTACTTCATCCTTTTCTTGAAATGTGGTTTTTTCCCTCTAAATGCCTCAAAAGTGCTGCAGTGTCAACCTGTCAAAATGCCTTCATGAAAAGAATGACCTGCTAGATGAAAACCTCGTGACCTGATCTTGAAATTGATGAAAGAATGGTGGAAGAAAAAGAAAAAGCTTACATTAAGGACTAAAAATAAAATATATAAAAGCATTACTTAATTTAAACAAGAAACTGAACAAATAGGCAATCTATCGATGTATTTCTCATCCGGGACTCAGGAAGAGAGTGGAATTTTCAGCTATTATATATAAGCTGTGAAACAGGGTGAACCAGAAGGAAGAATGACCTTGACACTCAACAGACACAGGCAGCAGATCTAGAGCGCAGTCTCCTTCACAAGATACCACCATCAGGTCTAAAGCATCAGCATGAGTGTGCTGTTACCATACCCACCTTTTCTGCTGCTAGAAGTGCAGGCTCTGAAGTTTATCCAGAAGCGTCAGCTCTCCGAGTCTCCATGGAGGATGATACCCCATAGCCATGCAGGAGGCACCTCGGGAGGCACAGACCTGCCGGACAAACTATCACCTGCAAAAAGACCGGGTAAAGCAACTGAACACTACATGTATAGTCTAACAATAAAGGTAGGAAATGGTCAACGGATTTCCCAAACAAATCACAGCAAACCAATTGGTCAGGATAATTAGCATGGAGACAAAGAGGAGCAGTAGATGTGATACGTCTTGGCTTGGGAAGGCTCTTGACGCCATCCATTTAACTTCCACCTCAGCAAAATGTGGAACTGTAAGCTAAATGAAAATTTACCGCAAATCTGCACTCTCAAAACTGCTATCTGCAGCTCACCAGCAAACACAGACCTGTCCCGCAGTCTGTCTTTCTTCTGGCAGGGTGGGTATTTCACCTACAACACTGTAAATGCAAGGCTGCAAGAGAGCCTCTCGCTATGAGCAACAGGATCACAGTTCAAGGTGTCCTTCCCAGAAGGAAGAACTGGCCCAGCATCACCATGGTGAAATTCAGTGAAACCATCTAAGCAATACCACAACCGTACAAGCAGGCTGAGACTTTCCAAAGCCACCTCTTTTCCTCTTGGAGGAAGAGATCGTCCCTTTCATTGTGGAATCTTCTGCTGAGCCTGCCTTGAAAGCTTTTTCTTGCGCTTGAAACTGAGAAAATTTCCAGCAACAGATGAGTTTCATCCCTGCCTCATTTCCAGATGGATAGCAGTGTGCCTTGCTTCTGCCCCTGTACTGCTGGTTCCTGAGGGACCTGGCTGCTTTCCTTCATCCTCAGGCTTGGGCCACAAGTCTTTAAGTGACCTTTGCAAGAGAGACCAAGTCCTAAAAAGATCTAAGTTATTTTCCAAATTTTGACCCTACCCTTAATTTTTTCCATTTTTATTTGGTGTGGTTTTACCCTTTAGCTTGAGTTTGCTTTTAGAAGACCACAAAAAACATTTCAATAGATAAATAATTTTTAAAAAAGAAAATAGATGCTTTACCAGAGTACCCAGCTGCTCAGCCTTCCAGTGGGACATGTTATACTGGGGATAGTTGAGGGCTGCACATAGACCTGATTGCCCATGAAAGAGGCACACGTTTCACAATGCCACAACCAAAACTCTCTGGAGAATTAAGCATTGTGCCTACGTGTAATATGTCAGTTATTTGCCAGCAGGGGAAACACCGTAAGAATTGAATGAGGTTTACTCTGTTCAGTGACATTACTAATGACTCGTGCAGGATTATGGGTAACAAACCTTTGAAATGAGAGGTTGAGTTGTACACTACATTATACATCTGAATTTCATGGTATATTAGTGACAGTGATTGGTAATACAATATGATGGGAAATTGCTAACATCAGAGAGAAGTTAATACCATGTGTCACAATTTCTCAAACAGTCCCATACTTTTTCTAGCGCCACCCATAATCTGCTCATTACGGTTTGGCGAAGAGCAATCCCTCTCGTGGAGTGAGGGGCACCAGTGCTCTGACAGCTGGTCATAAATTTGAATAGAAGATCCGCAATCTGAAATGTTCGTGTTTCCATGGATCGTTACCCAATTGTATCTCCTTAAAAAGCAGGTGATTTTTTTAACATCCTGCGACAGTTTTTTTCTGCTGGTATTTTCTCTCGCCAGATAAATCTGACCCAGCTTGGCTCTTACAGTGTTTCTTCTTCTTTTTTCTATTAAAATGGCTGGTACAGTCTACACACACATTAACTAAACACCAGTTAATGGAGCGTAACTAAGAAGAATTAATATATTTACAAAAAAAGTATTTCTAGGCCATTAAAATAAGTGTAAAATAGCTCACATAAGGCATTAACATAACCACAGATTTATGATTACAGACTCTGGCAAACTCCTTGGTCACATGTGTCACCTCAGTCATTCCTGTTCCAAATAGCATAAGTAAACGTTTAAACACTTCACATGATAGTAACCTGGAGTATTTTGTGGCTATTTTAGGAGGCCAGTAAAAAGCCATCTGGCCTTCTCCATCTCTAGAAGATTTGGTGTTTCCTGGAGGAAGAGCCCATGAATAGAGGAGTGTTCTGGAGTGATGGCCCTGAAGACCAAACCCCACATATCTATATGGCAGATGCACCAAGAGCATCACCTTTGTGCGGAACTTGAAATGGGGCGTCACTCCCGGGACAAGGTGGGAACACTACTCTCTATGCCTCATCCATACTCACACCAAATCCACTGTTGCTGACATTCACTTCTTCTCTTCAGTGGGTTTAAAGACTGTATTATTCAATTTAATCCTGCTTTTGCTGGAGAAGCTCTTGGAGGGAAGCCCAAAACACTCTGTGTGGCAAGTCCTTTGAAAACCACAGCTGAGAAGCCATCAGGGTAGGACAGGAACTGGATGGTAATTATGACGAGTGAATGGAAGGCAGTATCTCCCTCCAGCATTAAATTCAAGCCCTGACCTTTTCCAACATAATGACTAACTCAACCTTTACATAATAATGTGTGTGATATTTGGAGAGTATAACATATGTGTCATTTTAATTAATTGAACAGAAATAGATTCACAGAAGAAAAATGAATTAACCAATCAGCAATCACCTTTCTATCTATTTGATGTCAGAATAATTAGTTTATTCTCCTAATCTCTTGACCTCTCTAGAAATCATAACCTTGCTGACCTCCTTGAGAATAGGAACTCATTTGAATAGCACTCTGGGTGCATTATCATCTAGTTTAATTTTTATTAAGGTAATTTTATCCCTTCTTATTATGTCTCTCTCTGAAAGGCTGACCCAAACCCTGTGAAAGACTGCAGGACTTTGCTCAATAACATCAGTGCGCTTTGGACCAAGACCACGGCCAGCAGGATCCTTCCTCCTAGAAGATGGGCTGGTTTTTGTTAGCTGGAGGATCAGCAATAATTTTACTGCCATTCTACGCGAGGACAGCAATATTCAGACGTGTCCTGACATTGGCAGTTGCAGACTGTTACCAGCTAGCAAATGCTTAAACAAGATCACAATTTGTTCCAGAATGATAAAATGACCCTACAAAGTGAATTACACTGTGAAAAATAAATGTAAAATACTGTGTAGATGCACAAATGATTATTTCATTATCTGGCCAATGTATGAACGACAGATACAAATTGTTCCAATCATAGAGTGATGAAAGAGTAATGAACAATGGGTTCTTCAATGAGTACAGGAAGAAAATAATGAATTGCAGTTTAAATGAAATCAGGAGTCAATGGACTGGATCACAGACTGTCCTTCAGACACAGGAATTCTGCATTCGTTAAACACTGTCATTTGGAGAAACGTCCTTTAAGAGGAAGGAACCTAAATGGGTCGGAGAAAGAGACAAATATAAGCCTGGCCACTGTCTTGCTTTTAGGAAGCTGGACTGGAGCATTGCCGTTGCTGCTACCTTGCTAATTCACATGGTGTTCTACTAGAAATTAGCAGCTTACGCTCTGCAAAGCTAACAGACCATTTTTGCTTTTGCCTTTTCCCTGTTCTAACCTTGCTCTTCCACTACTACATCATCACTTTAAGGCAACATCTGATGAGATCTCTTACACATAATTTGGGCACAGAATGAAGATGAAGACACCAAAAGCTTCTGGGAAGGAAAGTGTCAGTTACGTAGAAATAACATATGTGGCAAAAACTCCTTTATTTTTTGGTTGGAATACTTTCTGCAATAGACGGATTTATCTTCTTTTCTTTTGCTTCATACCAATAAACCAAGAATAAACCAAGGATTTCTAACATTATTTTCAAAGAAATGTGTCATATTGCATGTACTACATCTATCCATCACATTGCACGGCATCTTGTTACATCAGTACTGAACTACATTTCTCTTGCGGGTGCAGGACATCAGACCGTTTTAGCTCACTGTACAGAATTTCTTTATGCTCTCTATATCTTAGAAGCCAGCAGAAACTAGCTGGTTTCACAGGCAGGGCTCAAATAGTCTCACCAACCAGCTCAGTCCTACTGCTGCTCTGCCCTTGCTGCAGCCAGGACCCACGCTGTTCCCCAGCATCTGCCCTCCTGCCCCTCACACAACAGCAAGCACAAAAGCGAGAGACAGTGCTTCGAGCCTTACATGCCTCAGCAAAGGACGTGGTGCTCTGGGCTGGGCATTCCTGAGGAAAAGGGCATCTTTCATTGCCTGCTGCTCAATAACCTCAAGACATTTGAAAACAAGAAAGTCCCAAATCCAGCAAGCGTGAGCACCATCAACAGCCAGAGACCGATAGTAACAAAGTGAAAAGCAGGGGAAAGCGCTTTTTTTCTTGCCTTGTAGACAAAAATAAATATAGATTGGAGAAAAAAATAAAGAAGAAAGATGGCACCTCTGCTGTGTAAGTGCTTGAAAGAACACCTGTTTCTGCCTAATTCAACGACGCCTTCCGCAAAGGAGCTCTTCCCTGCAAGGTCGGGGTAAACTTTGTGTGCCTGCTATGTAAGTGTGAGGCAATGTCCATAAAACACCACCCATCACTTTATATGCAGGCAGTCTGTCCGGGCAGAATCAGATCACAACCAGCCACACCCCCTACAGCCCCTCACTCTTCCTCTAATCAGATTTATGCTTCAACAGATCCTGATGCTAAGCCCACAGAGCCTCAGCAAACTTCTCTGCAACTCCATAAGAGTTCAGGGATGCTGAAACACAGACCAAGACTCCGGCTCGCCACAGCACAGGCAACCTACAGAGCTGTAGGGCACCATAAATATAGAGAGAGCCAGGGTAAAATACCTGCTTGGGGACAGTGCTGAATATCCAGTAAATATCTTTCCTCATTGACTCAGAGAGACAAAATTATATTTGTCTGGGAGATTAATATTACAAAATGCAATAAGAATTGCAAACTCCACAGTATTTCATCTTGCCTTTCCACTCCTGGTTTATATCCTGGTCCCCGGTGCCTTTCCCATGTGAAAACAACTTACAGTTCTGCCACTGATGAGAACCTCAAACCAAGGGGACCTTACCCCCCTAAACTTTGATAAATATCCCTCAACTAGGCTGTTCAGCAGAAAACCCCAGCGTTAGAGCCAAAATCAAGCTGATCCAATGTTATCCCTTCCTAGCTGATTTTGAGTCTCAGGTTACCTATGGCATAGTATGCCACGATCCTTTGTGGTCTCCTCCAAACCAGCTTGGTGTGAGGCCAAGTGCACCTGACTCTAAAAAACCACCCAGCCATCGCCTTGGACTTTAAACCAAATTGAAACTCTTCCCTGGTGCACACTGCAGCGAGCCCTGCTCCTGTTCAGCAGTCAGATCACCACCGTGTGAAAATGCACAGCACCCTCTCTGGGCGACTGGAGAGGCCCAGGACAGACATCAGCATGTGGAAGGATGCTCCCCACTCCTCCCACCCCAGCTCCAGTCTCTGCTGTCTGGATTGATAATAATCAACACAGCTTTGGTCTCGAAGAGGCTTGGGCTTCAAAAGGCTTCAGTCGGACTGAGCATCGCTTCAGGATGAAAACAGTGAGCAACAGTGGCAGCACTGGTTTTTGGATGGGAAAACAAAATACATTGGATAATTTTGGGTAGTCGGTCTGGAGATATGAGCTGACATGAGACAAAGACACTGGGATAGCCCAGGCACATTGTGTTAGTAGATTGGAGCCCTGAGACAATGTGAGAGCCCAGCTCACTCGCACACAGCGAGCCTGCTGCTGCTGTCAGCTGTCTGCAAGGAGCCCTCACCCTGCAGTGTGGAGGAGGCAGATTTGCCTTGCTGTCATTCCTACACAGCAGTGATCTCATCCCACAAGGCGCGACAACAGCCCTGAGGTGCTGCAGGGGCTCTGAACAAACCAACCAATGAGCAAATTACAGAAAAGATCCATCCCATACGGAAAGAGGTGCGCTCCGACCCAAGCTCTCCAGCTGCATTGGCTGAGCCCTGCCTCCCCAAGACAATAACTGTGTCACCAGAGGATGTCAGCACAGCCTAGTCAGCATCGGTGACAGCAGCAGCAAATGCATAACGTGGGCTAGAAGCTAGTACTCAGCTCAGACCTAACTCATATTAAGGCCCACACACTTTTGGCTTCCTCACTTTTGTTATCTTGGTACTTCAATGATATCAGAGGTATTGTCACCTGTGTTGCAGTGATGTGAGCTGCATGCTAAGCCTGTGAGACTCAAGCCATCTACCCAGCTGAACCTTCACATGAGCTGTGTCCAACACGCCTCCTGACGTGGGGCTCGGGCAGCGCTGCACTTCCAGCTGGACAGTCGCAGGTGGGATGGACAAACAGCCAAGTCCCAGAGGCAAGCAGTGCTGTACCACTGTAGTGCTGGGCTGTCTGAGACAGAGGGCAGGTCAGAGCGTCCCTGCCAGCCTGTCTCCATCACCGTGCCACAGCTTACACTGTGCATGCAGCAGCTGCCAGATGTTAACCTGCAACATCTCTACCTGGCACCAAGCAGCACAGTTGCTGCGAAACGTGGAGAAGTTTTGAGTGACACCTGAACACCTCAGCCCAGAGCCAACCTCTTGCGCTGCTCAGACCTGAGGGTTCAAACCAAACTGATAAAAACCATGAGGCTTGCAGCCAGCCACTCAATCTGTGCCACCAGCCCCCCTGGCTGGCCTAATTCCCCTGTGTATGGTGCTTGCCAACTTGACAAACAGCTCCAGGCAGGATCTGCTGGCCAAAGGGTTGGCCATGCCTCCTCAGTCTCCCTTCCATCACTACAGATTTTGGAAATAACCACAAATGCCTCCTTGCTTTGCTAACAGTGAGTGAGTGCTGTAGTGGCTGGCTGCCAGCAGCAGCGAGGCGATGGTGTAGGTTGCAAGACTGTGCAGAAGGGAGGGGGTGACCAACAAGAGCCAGCCTCTTCAGTGAGAGTAATCCACAGCAGGAAAATGCCTGGAAAACAGTGCACTATGCATCATCCAGAAAAAAGGAAAATCAGAAAAGTCAGTGTGGGTGGTAGAGAACACGGCCCTGCTTCTGCTGGGCGATAACACGGAGCGGTAAGCACTGGTGATGGGGGAGGTTTGCAGGCTGTGCCTTACGAGGGTGCCTGGGTACCACAGGGTTCTCGCTGGGTGGGAGTTTGTTGGGTTGGGTTTGCTCCATCCTTGCCTCGGGGTGCGTATCTGCACAAGTAATGAATGCGCGTATTAAAATCCAGCCAGAACATTTGTCACTGTAGCTTGCAGAGAGGCTTACACACCTCAGCGATACACTGCATTTCTTTGTATTTCCTCTGAATGCTCCACACACTCGGTTCACTGTTTTTTAGACTCCAAGCCAAATGCACTGGATTGATTTCTAATGTAACTCTCATAATTTGTAATGGTCTCTGTACAAACACAGGACGCAGACTTGGAGGCACAGACTTTTCTGTGTTACACCAGGACTTCCCATGTGCTTTTTATGTGGTTCCAGAGGACGGTGCCTCATTCTGAGTTAATCAATAAACAGGAGCTTCAGTTACCCAACTACACACCAAAGGACAAATGCACTGTTAGTAAGTGGGCACGGCGTCACGGGAGTCATTGCTGATTACATGGCAGTCACTTGGTTTTCGCCGTTACATTTGATTAACTATTTCACTCAAACTTGGTTGGTTACCAAAACTTGCATCACTACCAAAACTTGCACAAGATTTCAAAGTCTCATCAGAAAAAAATAAAAGTACACTACTCACAACATTTGATGAGGAGTCCAGTGTGGCCTTTATCATCTGAAGAGCTGTTAATGTAGAAGTTAGAGATGTTTAGAGTGGGCTTTCAGCGCTCGGCGTTTCCTGACTCTTATACCCCTGTTTTTCCTTTCTTATCATTACATTAACGCTCTTGTGTTATGGAATATTTATGATGCACAATACATGCTTAATGGATTTCCTCCTTTATTTTCAGCTAGCCTGCATTAATACAAGACTCACAGTATCCAATCTGAAACCCATGAAGGATTCCTAGGCTTAATATCACCACTGCTTTTAATGAGAAAGGAAATCTGTAAATCAAACTTGCAAAAGCAAAACCAAAGACTGTAAGTGAGTAGCAAAGCAGGTCAACAGCATCCCTCACATTAAAAGTATCTGGAATTAAACTGTTAATTGAACTGGTTCTAAAGCTGTGAATTACAAAGTAACTCTCTGCCCTAAATCGTAGCCATAACTCCCCTAAATAGATGCCGTCACACCACTGTATATTCCTCTCCCTATTGCCTATTCTGCAACGTGGGGATACACAAGCAGGGTACGTGGTGAGATGGATTAGAGCTGGCCTTGAGACTCTAGTGGTACCCAGCTGCTCATATCTTTATATTCTTGTGGGAGGAAGAAATCAGCTGAGGATCAGGCATGCATTGCGGTATATTTGCTTAGAGCTCATTTGCTGGGCATGAGCTGCTTGGCCTTGTGCTGTCAGCACAATTAGGTGTAGATGAATACTCATAACTCCTCAACCCTGTCAAGTCTTAGTGCACCAGTAAACCTTCTCTGAGCGTGTGTACGGCATAAGAGGTTGTGTCACTGGAAGCAACATGGACCATCCAAAGGAAGGGAATGCTCTGCCCAGTGCGATTGATCGGCTGTTGCCGCTGACTGAGGTGATTTCCCAGAGTTCTTCAATATGTTTGTATTTATAGAACTCGTTCTTCCTATCAACATTTTTGCATTATCATCTTCCACTCACGTACACACAAAAGCTAAACCTGGATATTAACAGAAGCAACAAATTTTGCTCCTAATCAGACCACTGCAGCCCTGTATAAATCAATCCAATCGCACGGAGCAACAGCACAACATTCAGTGCCATTTAACTGCAAGGCATGCGCTGAGAATAAATATGAATGGGCAAAGACAAACTGATGCTTTGCAAGTTCAAAGAAGAAAAATATCAGTAGGTGGTACTTTCAACAAAGGCCTCTAGAAGCCTTCCAGGCCAGACTTTCTTAAGTATATATTAGTGTAGACCCAACAGGGTCAGCAGAACATCTCATTTTTTTTTCAATGGAGGATCTAACCCTGTGTACTTACCCTCTGTTAATGGCAAGTGTTCCTGAAAGTGTACCTGGAAAGGAACCTCAGCACCAGCTCCTGTGTGCACCCACTTCTCCAGCTGCTTAAAGCAAAGTCTCAGCACCGGTAATGGTGAATTACAGCTCCTTGTATTTTCTTCTGTTGTCAGGTTCTGTTTCAGCAAGGCACCTCAGGACATGCCTAACTTCCAGCTACACCTCTCTCCCTTTGAAGATAATGGGGTAACCACACATTTAAAGTTAGATGTCTCACCCTCTGTTGGCAAAAGGGGTCCTTAATGCCTCCTAGTTTAAAGGATGATTTTGCAATATTTCTATTCATCATCATGGAAAGGGCAGAAGCTGCAGATTTAAGAGTGGAAAGTAATTTCCCCTTCTGCACTCAGCAACAAAGATTAGTGCCGTAGGCTGTCCAAAAGCCAATCCGTTTTGGTACTTCACTGACAAGGTTAAAACAGTCAGAAATATATTGTACCACACTTGGAGCAGAATTTTTTCTCTCAGATGTATCTAATTTCAACCGAGATGTTGGCTAAGGAAAAAGCATTTGATAGTCTGAGTTTGCAACCGGTGGCAAAGTCACCAGGTGGGAAGCAGAAAACATTCAAATATGGGCTAATTCACTGTTTGCCAATCATTTGATTTATAGTGAAACAAACATATTCGACAAAACAAAGCAAACCTGGCTGTGCACGAGCAGAGCTAGGGGAACAGCACATCGCTCTCGGGGTGTGTTCGGGAAACGGACTATGGGGATGTCACGGGCTGCAGAAAAACTACCCTGAGACAGCTCCACTCTCCTCTGTAAATTCTAGGTGCACAACTGGTCAGAAATGGGACGCCATCGATTCCAAAAGCACATCCCAGACAACTCTAGTTCTGCATTTACCCAGGTGCCTGCGTGCCCTCTCAAGAGAGCTAACACTGTCTGCAGCTCTGTGCTGTTTCATGGTGTGACACTGATGGGAACAGTACCCAGCATCTGACTGAATCCAGATGGGAGACTCAGATAAAACACAAAGGAAACTCGATGTCTAAATCAGCCCACGAAAAGAAGCAACCAGAAACAAACAGATCAGTTCTGCACTATAGTCTTTCTGCTCAAAAATAAGAAAAGTTCCTGCAAACTTAGACCCAAGGTGAGGGAAAAGCCCTTAGGAAAGCAGAGGGGCTCAGAAGCACCCGGAATGGTCCCTGCTGCTCCGTAAAGAAAACACACACCAGGTTTTGATGAAAGGCAGCTCCAGCAGAAGACTTCTCAGCAAGACAGGATCCCCAGCAGCAAGCTGAGAGGAGCCCCCTGCCAGCACGATGCTGCCCATGCCCAGCGCTTGGCTCAGGCCACGCTGCAGCATCCCACCTGCAAAGCACAGATAATGCCCCCCTGGCTGCCCGCCTGCTGCACAAACCACCTCATGCACAGGGACCCTCCACTGCATCAGCCCCCGGGGTGCCAGCATCGTCACCCTGAGGAGCTCGTACCACCACCAGCGCCTGGGCAAGCTGCAACCTGTCCCAGTTCCCAGCTAGACCTGTGCCAAGGCTATGCCACAGGCACTATCCCTGCACGGGCTGGAGGTGGCACAAGTTTGTGCTGAACCATTACTTTTCCGGAGAAAACAACATTTGAAATCTCATGGTTTCCTTATCCCCTCAGGGGAAGCCCGGTTCACACACCCGGTTCACACACCCGGGCACATCTTGCACATTGAGCCAAGATTCTGCATTGTGTTATTTAGCCTTCCCAAAAACATTATGGAGCAAGGTTAATTTTTTTCCCCTTGCCCTTCCAAAGGTTAAATAATGGTGGCACTGGAAATGGATGGGCTCATAGCTGAAAACACGGTCCCTTGGTGTGACCTTCTGCAAGAATGGTAGGAAATAGCACCTGGATAGTGTTTGAAACGCTTCTTTTTGGCTGCTTGTAGCAATTAGTTCATGCAGGAACCCTTGCAGAGCCTCAGCCCGGTGTGTATCTTACACCAGCGAAACAAGGTGCGGTGTCAAGAAGAGGAAGAAGGTGCAAGGGAGTCTGATGAATATTGATCCTGCAAAGAGTGTTTAAGCTCCACCAGCAAGTGCAGACCAGGGGGTTACCTCCCACCACCAGTGTCCCAGCATTTATGCTGGCATCCAGAGGTGGTGAGATGTCTAAGGGAGTGAGCTGAGTCCTCTGTGTGGAAAAAAGGAAGGAAAAGAAGCCTCAGAAAGGCTTTGGATCGGCAGAGATCCCAGGGCAAAGTGGCACGCGTGCTGCCACTTCCCATGGGGATTTTCCGCACAAGGGAGCTCTGGGAAGGGGGAGAATCACATCAGATGGAGGAATGCTCAGGATCATCCCAAGAAATTCTGCTCAAAGGGAGACCACAATCCACCCCACACCTGCTCTGGCTTACCACGTGTCCAGCCTGCGCAGTGCTGGTGTATCCTGAATATCTGAAATCCACACCGTTGTCAGCTCTGTGGCAGAAGTCTCCAGGTTCCATGCACTGGGGACAGCTGGGAGCTGCCTCCTTGGCTTCAAGACCGCTGTTGCATCTGCAAGCACAATTGAAGCATGGGTCAGAAAAATTACATGCAGAGCCAGCAGTTGCAACACAATTTGGGCTGGCCTGGGTTGAAATTCAGCAGGTCCACGCCGTCAGATTTTTCTGGTGGCTGAGACAGACCCTCCTAGGCATTTTTAGATGACTTTGTGATAGTTATCTTCCCTTTCTACTATTTGCTTTACACTTGAAAAAAATGTTATCTCAGGAGTCTTTTGAACATTAAAATTTATGCCATGCATGCTACTTCCTTCAAATATTTTAAAATATTCGAAACGTAAAGACCTTGGCACAGTGCCCAGGATCCTGTCTTTTTGGATAAAAGTTTCAGATAACTGACACTTCCAATTACCATTTCTCTCCGAAGAGGTCATCTCTGCTTCAGCTCCAGAGCAGAGCAGCGGACATATCGGAGGTCCTTGAATTTCACAAAAGGTTAAAAAATCTGCGTTGTTGCTAATTAAAGCCAACACACTGTGTCTGACCTAGTTCTGCCTTGCTTTCAGGAGGCTTTACCTGAGTATCTTTCAAACCACTTAAAAATTAAAATGGTTAATAATGCATCAGAGCCAAATGTTACCCAGGGGCTCGCTACGTGGGAGATCTTAGTTTTGCTTGAGGATGGCATCACTTGTAGTTACTGTAAGTAGGGAACACTGCCAGCCTGGTTCCCTGTCTTTACTCCAACCGTGCACACCTTTACGCCACTTGTTGTTGACCCAAACCTATTTTGGCTGATTTTTGTAGATGTTGAATAGTGTGCTGGCCAAATCAGGACACAGAAGTTGGCTGAACTGTTCATCTGGTCCCCAGTGCATCCGTCTGCACACTCAGCTTCTCCTAAGAAAAACCTTTATGTAGTCCTACAATCTCCACTATTGCCATCTCCTCCTGAGGTTTAATTTTCCAGGGTAAACAGTGGGGCACTGCCGAGCACAGGACGTAGGGCTTAGGTGTTTTCTTTTTGCTTCTGCGCCTTGCGTTGACATGAAATAGTTGTTCAGGAAAGTTTCAATTTATTATGTTTTTTACTTGGCTGCCACTTAGTGGCAATGTAAAGTAATAGCTCAGGGAGGTGTACCAGCAAACTCACACCCTGCAAACCTATCTGGTACTTCAGGAACTCTTCCCAGACGTGTGGGGCAGGTTACTTGCTCAATAATTCAGTTTTCACTCAACACGTTTTCCACAGGTTCCAAAGAAGGTTACAAAATCCCATCCTCTTTGAAAAAGCATTGAAAATATCAAGGCTGTTACGAAGGCGATGTCCATCTCCACAATGCTTTTCATTCATAAGGAGGCCGGTGGTGTCCACTGGCACACACCAGCCTTCAGAGGTGCGGGCTGGAAGAGCTCAGATGTCCATCAGACCCCCTGGTAAGGCAGGTACCGCATCGCAGATGGGTCTGCTGCTGTTACACCCCATGAGAAAGGTCTGCTCTTCTGTGCAGGAAAAACCTTTACACGTTTCTTACTGAAAAAACAAGCTTCTGGAAAACAAAGTGAGTCATTTCAGACAACCCAGCACCATATTTCACATGAATTCCCAGCGCAAGGGGAGGACGTGCCCAAGATTCTTGCTTGCCATGTTGAGACGGCTCTTCTTGAAGCAAAGCAGCTGGGTTCTGAAGTTTCTCCTGTAATGTCAACATTTTCTATGAAAACTGTGAAAACAGGTCATGGCATTGTGATTTTACAGGGGGCAATAACAGCAACACAGTAATTATCACACCAGGGCAGAATTTTTAAAGAGTTAAATGAGATTTTCAAAAGAGGCAGCTTGCACACTTTTCGTGCAGGCTCTGTGCTCAAAGTCTGGTGTCCCTGAGACTTAGCAGCCTCCATCTCCGTAAGTTTTGTTTCTCTCCCCACAACTGCACTGGTGATGTCAAAAAAAAAAAAAAAAACTTTTTTTTTATTCTACACAGTGGTGGAAGAGAAGAGGCTGAATTTACAGCATACTGATTGCAAAGTCTTTAAGTTTTCTTTTCTTTTACAACCCACATTGATTAATGTCGAGACAAATTTCTTGGTGTGAAATAGAGGTAAGTCCTTGTAACCAGACCCTGAACTCAAAGCGGCAATCATGTTATCTAATTTAAAAAAAAATAAAATAAAGAAGTCAGCCAAGCTAAATAAAACAATGGTAATACTCAAACCTCACCCAAGCCCTCAATTTCACCTCTCACTCTAATCACAGTTTCTGTAGAAGTACAGCCTTACAAAGTCACCTGAAGGGCTCTCCGGCACCTGGCGAGCATCGCTGCTCACCGACATCCTGCACCAGCCACGGCTCTTGCCAGAGGGGCTGGTAGTATGCGTTGCCTTTTGCTCTCACACTGAGCAGATAAAGAGACACCTTAACTCCATTTCCTTGCCGTATCTGAACTCATTCAGAGACCTCGTCACACTGGGACCAGATTGCAGCACTACTTTGCCCTGCATTACTGAAAATGTTATCCTGGGCGATGGATGAGAAGCCCGTCCAGCCCACGTGCAGAGGTGCTCTGGACCTCTAGGATCTACTCTCAGTAAGAGTCAAGGAGGTACCTTTCCTTGCCCATAGGGACCACAGCAGCACCCCAATATAGCAAACTCAGAAATAAGTCAAAAGATGCCAATTTTTGTGCTGTGGATTTTTTTGCTATGAATTTTAATGGTACTTCACATCAGTTCAGCTGCAAAGAGTGGTTTGCATCCTATTTGAACAGCTCTACCTGCACTGGCATTAAGAGGAAATGTTTACTTTTCATACATCTGTACTTTAAGCAGTGCTTTGGGAATCCAGCTTTTCAAAGCTTGAGCCTGCCTAGGAATTTAGATCCATTTTCATCCATTTTATCAATTGTCTCCTCAAGGAAACATTTGGGGACACTGGGGATGATTAAGAGGCTCCAGAGCACGTGCCAAGAGACAGCCAGGAGCACTCTGCCACGAGAACATCCCCAGTCAAACACAAGGGGACCCTAAGTGGGGGTGACTTTGTGCTGTTGCCATTTCTGGCTAATGGGAAACCATTGCAGGTGCAGGGACATCCGCACGGACGAACTGCAGCAGCAGGGGAGCCAGGGTCTGCTCTCTCACTGCCAGCACAGTCACCTCCCACTGTCCCTCCCCAGGAGGTAATGTTTTGCCCAGTGCACCTCAAAAAGCCCCATTTCATCTGGCACTCGTGGGTGACCAGCTCACAACCATCCCACCCCACCCAGCCCATTGTGAGGGAAACTGGAGAAAGAGCTGAGCTCTGGTGGACATTTCCTCTCTGACTTGTGATACAGCACAGAGTAACATCCAGCAGAGAGATCTGCTGATAAAGAATGCCCCAAAAAACCACTACCACAGCTCCCATGACTTTGCTGAGCTCATTTCTGACTCTCTTTGAACTGCAAGAAAAACTCAGATGGGGTGTCTTGGCTGGCACAGATGGACAAAGTCTTCAAAGCCAGCTATACCTAAGAGAAAGCAGGGTAATTCATAGTTTTGTAACAATTATATGTAATTTATCAGGGGTTGGAAGAGCCACCTATAACAGGCAGCTGCAGGAGCAGTCAACATTTAGTTCACTCCTTGACAAGAAAGAGATGATAGCTATAACATGGAACCAAAAAACATACAAACACACAGTAAAAACCGATGGCCCAAATGGAATAAAACACAAGAAAGTTGTCTGTGGTAGAGATTCAAACCCACAAAGTTTAAGGCATAACTGGTTACTGGGGGCTTTCTTGATCTAAAGATACTTCACCTTCTTTGAGAAGGTACTTCAAGACATCCACAGGCCCTGGTGATTTTTTCTTGCCCGTACGCAGCAAGGGGCAGAGGCAATGGGACCCCCTGGGAATGCACTTGCAATGCCCGTTTCATGCTCCCAATTCAATGTTCAAGGCACTTTGTAGGTGGGAGAGATTCCCCTCACCAGCATCCTGGAGCAACGGGCTCAGCAGGACAGCATTTTTCCCTTTGAGATAATATTTTAGGGGAAACAGGATAACCGCATTTTTTTAAAAAGGACAGCGTTAAAATTCTGCTGTGCTAGCTTTGCCTTGCCCAGGGCAAGTAATTTTTTTGACAGGTGAATAAAATATCATTAGTTTCTCCACTGTCATCAATCATCAAAGTGAAGGCTGGGCGAGTAACCTCTCAAGACAGTCCTGGGGACCGCATTAGCCCCTGGTTTCTAAAGAAGCAGAGAGAGGCTGAGCCGGGAGGCTCCCCTTCTATCTAAAATGCATGGGAGGCAGCCAGCTAAAACCTCTCCCCAACTCTGACTTTTTTCCCTAAGTGTTAAAAGCTGACAACAGCATAGAAATGGAGATTTCACGTTGTCACTCCAGCCTTGCCCAGCTATTTGTGGCCAGGTAGCCCAAGCTGGGCTCTATATTGTATCGGCGCATCGCTGAGGGAAACGGCATAAGTTAAGGAGAGAGAATGACAAATCTGAAGCTTTTGTCTAAAGGTCACACACTTGACGCTTCTTTCGCATTTGTGTGAGTTAATTTACTTTAAAAAAAAAAAAAAAAATCTTCACAACAAAGAAAAATGAACAGAAATCTGTCCCTGAGACTGCCATGGCCATGAACTTCCAAAGCTATTGCGATTTCAATAGAAGAATAGGAGACACTGCCATCCAAAATGCCATTGATATTGTAACAGATCATCGCCTAAATAGACCATAACAGCCCCCGTTTCAATGGTTACTGAGAAACGCATTAACCCCTTCCCGTCTGAGCGCCTGCACAATCTCTGCGTGACACATCAAAGGAGGCACACCAGATAGCATGAATTTCACACTCTTTTTCTGCCTCTGTCAGCTCCTCTGAGCTTCCACGTCCCTTTCCTTTTCCACACCACATCAGAGCTAGCGGCAAGGGCAAATCCTTTTAAGCACAGTCAAAAAACCTAGGGTTAGCGTATTGTCTCACCCCCACCCAGCCCCACTCCCCAAACCACCCAGGAGAAGGCAAAGCCTTCCCCAGAGGCCTCCAGCTCAGTGACAGTTGAAGTGCAAACACTTTACAAAAAGGAGATAGATAGATATAGATAGATACATACATACATACATGCATACATACACAGACAGAAAGACGGACAGAATTTTTATATGTTTTCATTCTCAGAGGACCAAACAGCCCCAAACCTTTTCAACTTTGAAAGGGCCTTCAAGGAAAAATTTTAAAAAAACCAAACAAAAACACAAAAGCAAAACCCCCCAAAACTTAAACTATTTCTCTGAACTACGGCTCTTCTCTTCCAGACTCAGGAGGCTATTGCAGTAGACCCCCATTAAACTCCTCTCTGAGGTTGCTCATTTAGCTTGTTCTTAAACATTCTGCCATGTCCCACCACTGGGACCTCCTGAAATATTAAGCTAAACGTCTTTCAAAATGCGTTGTGCTTCCCTGTTGCCTTGATTTACAGATCCTGGGGAAGAAAAGAATGAAAGCAGGTTGCTTTGGAAAAAAACCTATTTCCATAATATTCCACATTAATTGAATCTCAATCCTTTAATTCTCTAATTGAATCTGGGACCACATTTGCCATTACTTAGCAAAGGACAGATGCCAGGCTAACCAGAGCATCCTCCTGCCTTCCCTGCACCGTGATCCAGGCAAACATTGCTCTGGATTTGTGACATGCTTTCATTTATTCTCAAGCGTGTACATATAGGTGTTACCTATATATGTGTATGAATAAATATGAATATAAATGAAGCAAGACCCTAAACACACCTTTAATTTTTCCACTTATTCATTTATTCATCTTGCGTTTCTCTGGGCTGATTATTATCTACTGAAGTTACCCTGTAGCTCCTTGCTACAGTGTTGGAGTCTCTTCTCCAGAGGAATATGAGTAAGAAATGAAGAAGAAGCACCTTAGCTTTCCACAGGACAAGGGTGTCTGACATCGCACCAGGACCCTTCTTCCTGCTGGAAGTCCGTGGCTGGGGCTCCAAGTCCCTTCTCACCAATTTGCTGCCCAAAATCACCATGGAGTCACTGGCTGCACAGGTAGAGGGGCCTTTCCTGGGGCTGTTACCGGGCATAATCCCAAAAGGTAAATACACTTCTTGGTGAGTCTTGCAGGCAATGGAGGTCCTGGGGAGGACACCCCTTGGACCAAGGGTTCATTATTCATCTTGCACAGGTCAGGTTCCTCAGGCCCTCCTGGGGAGATCCTCAGTTCTTTCTGACACACCAGGGAGAAACCCACCCCGCGTGGAGCCTCTGATAATGAGAGCGCCAGGCACACCTCCCAGAGGGGCTGCTATGGGATCAAAGCTCTTTGCAGCCAGGAACAACGGGACCAGTGACTGCTTTCGGAGGTGCCGTGGGAGCGGCAAGGATACCCAGTGCCTGGTATGGACAAACGCAGCACGGAGGGAGACAGGGATGTTCTCAGTGCCTGACACGGATGAATGCAGCACCCACACTTTGCTGCTAAGGTCTGAGCAAGGTGTGCCTCAAGAAGACACCCATTAGGACAGTATTTAGTTCTCCCTGCTGGGGAGGTGGTGACTATATTTTCATTTCAATGATTTATGAGCCTTAGTTACTTTTACTTTTCCAGAAGATTCAGAGGCAAATAGCCACAACAGCCTCCCTTCTCTGCAAACAAAAGGCAACTAGTTCAGTGAGTTGCCACAAAATGACTCCCGTAACCCCTGTCCTGTTTCGTGGATGCCTTTGGGAGAGCCCAGCACAATGAGAAATAAAGCTACACTTTGCAGGCCTTCAGTGGCAATTTCCTCCCCATATGTTTCTCAAGACACTCTCTTAATTTGGTTTGTCTATAATGTATTCTGTCATTATTCCAAACATCCATTCTCATGACCTAGTCTTATAGCGTATCGCGACCAAGTATCTTTTTTTGGCTATACAATCTCCCTGGGGAACTGAAAATTGTCTCCGTCTGCAGCCCAACTATGCTGGGGAGCAGCCTAGAAAACAGATCCGAGATTATTCCTTTCTGTGTCAGTCATTTAAGCCTCTTTGTGTTAAAGTTGACATTTGTCTCGATGCTGTCTCAATAGGCCCCTTTGGCTGGGTTCCATTCAGTGCTTTGAGCCGGGGGAGAACTTGCCTCTTGTTTTACTCTCAGGCCGTTATTGTGCCAGAGCCTGAAGGGAGGGAGCTGAATAACCACAAACAGGTGAGGTGGGGAGAGGCTTTCTGTCTCTGCTCTCAGCTTGCAAGAGCTGAGCTCTTTGGATGCCTTTCAAAGCCAGGAGAAGCCAAAAGCAATAATCCCCACCAAGGGAGCAGGCAGGAAGGAAGAGTATACGGTGTTGGCCAGAGATGTCCCAGCGCAGGGGAAGTGCATTCCCGTGCGGTGACATCGCGGTGAGCCAGGGCAGCCTTGGCGGGGCCAGAAATACACAATTTGAAACATGTCCAAGCTCCACACCCACCCTGAGTGGAGCTGCAGAAGAGCAAAGAGGCAAGGGATGCTCTTAAAGTGCACACGTGTGAAACGGCTGCCGAGAGTAGGGGGTGTCACGGTCCACTCAATGGATGGTTCATTTACCATGATCTCAAAGTGGAAAAATCAAGGCAATCGCGCCAAGGGGTTATGCTACAATTAAACAGTGCGGCTTTATTGTTTTGCCCATAAAGCAGCAGGGGAGAGACATGAAGAGTGATAGGAAAGGAAAGGAAAGAAAAGGTAAAGTAAAGGGAGGAAAGAGGATTATAGCTACCACCACAGGTCCAGGGCATCCCTATGGTCCCAGATCCAGGCAGCATTCCACCAGTCCTTCTGATCATCGTGATCTTTGGTGGGGAAGACCTTCTTCTTCATCTTCTTCATCTTCTTCATCTTCCTCCTCTTTGTCTTCCCAGGCATGGTAGCTGAGGGTCCATCTTTTATTCCAAGTAACACACCTTGCTCCTGCCCTGTCCCAGGGATTGTTGCCAGTCTTCACTTAGAAAGTTTCTTGCTTCGTTTGCCAGAACTTAATGGCACAGGCCCAGCAGGTGTGGTTAAGGGAGGAGTTAGCAAGTTTGGCTGAGGCAGCAGGTGAAATCCATCTTCTGCACAGCAGCTGTGTGGCCATCACGGTTGTTACCTGCAGTTCTCAGGTACTGGGAAAAGAGTACATTTCTCCCTGTACCCCACAGTTCTTTCTTTCAGGGTGTTTTCTTCTTGTTATCTCTCCAAGTCCCTGATGGCAATGTTGAGACAAATACTGTCCTTTGGACCAACTCTTACAGAGGGTCTTTTCATTACCCATCAGTGCCCCTGCCTGCCCCTGTTAGCAATCTGTAGGTGTCAGATGTAGGTATTTCGGCAAACCACTGTTTTTCTTCCTTTCTCCTCCCTAACCCTTGCTTTCATTTACTCAGCCTTGCAAAAGAGCTATTATTTTTGACTGACCTTCACTTGACTCTGCAGGCTGGCTAGCAGTGGGTGGGTGCCAACGGGAAGCACAGGGAGCAACCTCCGTGAGGGGATTGAATGGGGTGCTCCTACCATGTGCCTTCTGTGGCCTCCACCATGTGGGACTTTCATACGTACAGCTTCAGTCCCAAGCCAAGAAAGTGGCATCTTCCTAAGGCATCCCAAAAGTGCCCTCACCAAACTATAACTGGAGCCTTTCAGATATCCCTAGGAGCAGGAAAAGCACATGCATGCTGTTTGAGGCAAACATGGCCAGCTGTTATTCTCCTCCCTATTCCATCCACCACTGAATTTCAGTGACAACTCCAGGAAGAAGGTCTGGGTCCTGCAATCACCCTATTCAGGACTCTCCAAGGGGAAAGCTCAACAAGGCAAGGCAAAGCACATGGCGAAATAGCCCCTCCTTTGGAGAAGCACAATTACCTGCAGTAACTCTTCAGCAATATCTGCATCCCTGCCCTAAATGGTATCCTGGCTCTGTCCCAGCCCACGCTTGCTCACTTCAGCCTCCATATCCTGGGGAAGTATAAGATGTTATGCCAGCATCACTCTGTAAAGTGAGAGAGGGAACAAGAGCGCGTTGTTTGGTAGCATTAGGCTTTAACCCCGCAATTGTGTGAGCTAATCAGCTGTATTACATGCATGTCTCTTGTGAGACTTCAGACTCTCATCCCAAAAGCTCCTGTAACAAGGGATTAGGGAAAAGGCTGGTGAAGTTAAAATTTCTCCACTGGAAACTTGTTTCAAGATGTTTACAACCAGTTCCTGTTCAGAAAAGGGGTTGCTTTGTCTGTGCTTTACCTCGTGAGCCCAAGGATCGCGTGTGAGCAGGGCATGCTGTCGAATGGCAAACGCTGCTGCTCCGCTCTGAGCAAACAACCCTGCAAAGATAAAGGCAACCAGCAGCAACGTGGTACCCTATGTTGAACCTGTGCCAGGTCGAGGACAAAGTGTCTTGTTCTCATGGTGGAAGTCCCAGTTTAATTCAGACAGTGGCACAGGCATGTAGGACCCCTCAGCAGTAGCAATACCCTCCAGAAAGCTTTCTGCAATGGAAACAAGCCCATTGCTTTTGAAATATCCTGGGGCCACAGTCGCTGATTAGGGGTATTGGAGGAGATATCCCTGACTAGGCTCAAATATATTACCCATGCCCAGCCTAAAATCTAGAGTACTGCATGAAACAGAATGAATATCCAGGACTTCAGTGAAAAGATGAATAACATTTTCAAAAAGAGGAGGGAAATATCAACAGAGATTGTTCACATTGTGGTGATACAACTTCCCTGTAGGAATCCTATAGGCAAATAATAGGTTAGGTCCAAGTAGCCCACTGCTTACGCTGGCCAATGCAGGTCTTCGGAGGTAACTCAGTCTTCACTCAGCATCTCTTCTAGTTACCCTACAGATCCCAAGCCCTTGGGGTTCCTCATTCAGCTCTTTCTCAGCTCCTCATCTTTTTGAAGCTTATGGTCTCTGTGACACGGCACCCACGGCACCCCAACTACTCACGCTTGCTGCATGGTTGCACTGTGCATCCATCCCACGAGCAGGCACAGAAGCACACCAGCACTCCCAGCTGGGACCTCCTTGTCACAATCACAACAGGTTTGGAAGTGTTTGCGTAATTTCTCAAGGCCCAGTTTGGACCAATGCATGAAAGACAAGATTTCCCAGCCAACATTAGCTGGCAGAGCTGGTTCTTAATCAGCCAGGACAGATGGGAACACACAATGCCTTGAACCCAATCAAGAAAACATCCCAGGAATGCCTGTTAATGCGAACCTTTAGAGGGGTAAAATGGTCATTCAAATCAGAGCAGGATGATTGATTCCAACCTAAGAGAAAAGCACAAATCAAACTGATTCCTGTCCAGGGAAAAAAAACCCAACATGGTTTGATCTGAAACAAGGCTTGACAGCAGATGAATTCAAATTTTTTCTGCTTCCAAGATAAACTAATACAACGGAAATCTGAATGCATGGGCACTGAGGGAAGTTGTATTAGCAAAGCCCCATTTGGACATTTTGCAAATCTGAGAGGTTCTACTCAAACTATCATCAGCATTGCCTTCTTCCCAGGAAGCAGCCTGCGCTTCACTGCTTTACTGTTACCCACATTTACACCCAGGTGCGTCACTGCCCTGATAAATAAGAGCTGTCCCTTTGGAAGAGCTTGGGCAACAGCTCCAGTTCATGCGAGAGGTCAACTCCCTTTCTTAAAATTTCACTCCAATGCAGAATTATAATCTCCAGTGTCAGTATCTATTTTGGTTTATATAGCAGGCGTGCAACACATCTAGAAGAAAAATTGCACCTGTCAAATGCCCTACCCCATGAAATAAACCTGTGCAATTTCACTTTTCACCTAGTAAATACCCAAGCACTCTCCAGAGCAGGCCCTTCCAGTATTCAAATCTGTTTCCATTAATATTAGAAGTTAGGAGAGTTTGGGAAAAAAGGAAGGAATTGATTAAAAGCAGATGGTATTCATTAGCTGGCTAATCATAGTCCTGCAGGGTTTGTACAGAGAAAAAAGAGAAAGAAAAAGCAACATCAAGAAAAGGTCATGCTAGGACTTTTCAAATAAAACATTAGAAAAATAACACTTCCAAGGATTTACTCCTCTCTCATGAGAAAATCAGCTTGTTTCATATCACATCTCAGCCACGCTGGGAAAATGCCTTTGTGATACAGACATCATTCTCACATTTTGTGCTGGGACTGCAAACCTTCACCAAACATCTGAGAACAAAACTGTTGAAAGGGTCGTTACTGTGGGCAGCATCCCACAGCCTCCGGTGGCACTGCTGTACCTCCCAGCTTTTGCTTTTTGAAGGGAAGTCACAAATAAGCAAATAAAGCAAACGAAACCAAACAGAAATAAAACAAATGAGCAGTTTATGGGTAGAACCAGTAGAGTGGAAAAACCCAAGGATGGATTGTGTTCAAGCTGACTGGCTGGAGTTCACTCAGAATGATTTTCCTAGGAGGATTTTTGCTCTCGATGTGTGATCCTGCTCCCATTAAAGTCAACAAAAATTTTGTTATTAACTATCCGTAGCACTAGGAGAGGAAGGGATGCCTATAACAAAGGCCTTGGCACTTTGTCGCTTTATAAAGTCACCAGATTCAAAAAGGGCATATTCAGCTTTGCTTCAGGATAGCAGAATGGGACGCTATTCACAAGGAAGCTGGCAAAAGAAAATCCCATGATAATCTTCAACTGCAGGAGTGCAAGTGCTTGCTAGCTCACCACCATATACTCCTCTGCCTTTTCAAAACCTGCCAGTCCTCCCTAAAAACTACCCAGAAAGTGTGTTAAACAAAACCTCTGGGTGCTGCTGATCACCATGTGCCTCTGGGTAACTGGGGCCCGGGGGGCAGCAGTTCTCCAAAGTAGCAGCATCTCGGGGCGGGTTCAATGAAGACAGCACACAAAATCCAGTTAGGAAACGCTCAGCCTCTTGGAATGAGAGGCAGTAGGAATCCACCAGCCACCGTCATTGACAATAGAGTTTATTCTTTTCCTATTTTTTTTCTTTTAAATAGGAAGTGGTTTTATGACATGTGGCCAAAATGTTCCGCAAGTAGACATGGTGCTACGTCAGCCAAAAAAACTGTGAACCTATGAGATTTTGCGGTGTCTGGGCTGAGATTCCTAAGCAGCTATTTATATAATAATTTACTTTTAAACCACAATGATTCAATAATGCCTTAAATGGCAGCGGATTCATTGTTCATCGTCTTTCTGTGTCACCTCACAAGATACTAGATGGTTCAGAGATGACTGAATCCCAAATATGCCTCAACGGCACTCCTGCTCCCTGTCTGGGGATGTGTAACACATCTATGCTGATATTCAGGCTTGACCTAAGGTTTTCTTTCAGCTAACCCCATTTTCCTGCTGTCATTCTTTTACTCAGTTCGGTTATGTTGTGAGGGTCTTGCCTGCAACTCATTTCATTTTCAAGATGGGGACAGAGGGTTAAAGCCTGACTGTGCCCGCACCAGGGCGTTGCCGGCGAGGGCTCACCATTCCCCCCAGCTTTTACTTGCCTGTTATCTTGCCTGCAAGTCCAAGTCTCTGCGATACTTGTGCAAGGAAAGCTGGAAAGTATATATTTCTGGTTAGCACTTATTAAATAAAAAGATCCCAGATAAAATAAAGGAACACTGTACTAACGCTGATGCTGCAGAAAGATAAGTGGCAGCCTGGAGTCCTCCGGGGCTCTAAGTTATCTAGTTAAATAAAACACCCCACCCTGCGTGCTGAGAACAAAGCGGGGTATGTGGTCACAGTGGGCTGTGCCGTCACCGCCTGGCGGTGAGCTCAGCCTGACACCCAGCCAAGAGAGACCACCACACCCAAGAGAAGCAAAACCCACCAGGAAACATGATTCTCCTTCACATCAGTTTTTGTTTTAATACTTTTGTTTTACTTCCACTTAACTTCCTTGACTTGCCAGCAATGCTGCTGGGTCATTCTTCTGTTTACCCAAAGCCACCAGTCAAAGGCTCCCCCTTCGCTCTCACCTCTTCTACCTCCATATGTACAGTTCTGTTTAAAGGAGGAAAAAATCCAAAATATGCCACAAGACATCTTTCATTTTAACTTCATAGTTAGCAACACACACAGCTACTTCGGAAAAGTACAAGGAAACGCTCTGCTCCTCATACCTTTGCCACTGGAGCCCATTTCCATCGCTTCCCAGATGAACATCATGAGTTGCCAAAGTCACACAATGTGCCACGACCCTTTGGTAGAGCCAAACCCAAGTCACCAGGGTAGAAGTAGAGGAAAGGCAAAACATCCCAGAAAAGCTCCCAGTCTGGCTGGGCTTTCAAGCACAGTGGGCTTATTGATGGCCCCAGCTGTAAAACTTTCCATGCATTAGTCTTTCTCCCTCACTCAAGTCCCTTGGCTGGATTCAGACTAGATCTTTAAATAATAATCTTTTGGACTAGGTCCAGGCATGGCAAAACTTCAGCCAAAAAAGGCCAGTTTTTCCAAGGAAAGCCTTCTTGCTAGGATAGATTCAGGCAGTCACTAAGGGAGGAAGGACCTTTATTCATTGTCCACAGCAGGACCACTGAAATTTAGCCAGAGGGGGCTTCCTTGACTGGAAAGACACCACTAGCCAAAACAACATGTTCCTCACGTTATTTCTTAAATTTTTGGTTTTTCTTTTTAAAATATGGTGATGTGGAGGCATGGTGGGGGTTGCTGGCAGATATCCTTGGGGACTTCAGCCCTGGGAATGCATCAGCAGTACTCCTGCAAATATAGCACAGCATCACCATGTTATTCATACTCAGGGAGAGCATCCCAAGTCCCCAGTGCACAAAGCAAAGGAGCAGCCATAGGAAATTCAAGCAGCTCCTTGGGCCTTGGGAGAGCAGCATTGCAGGAAAAGGGCTCCAGCTGAGTACATGAGATTTTCCTCAAGACAAAACACCTTTTTTTTTTTTTTCTCCTCCTTGCCGAGTTGATGGGAAACTGTTTGCAAAAACTAGAAATATCCCCTATGGAAAAGTCTGAAAGAACCAAAAAAGAGTGGAACAGCCGCATTCTTTAAAAGTCACTGGAGTGGAATTTGATGGAAGGTAAGATCTTCTCCACAGTGTTTTCTAATGCCTTTAAGAATTTGGTGGCAGAGATCTAATTTTCTGTTAAGTTCCACAAGGAGGTTATGAACAAAATCCATCGAGATAAAACTTGCTGTTCAGTACCGTATGCTTAAGGTTTTTTCTTTCTTTCTTCCTAGATAATCAAGACTTCACCTAGATACTAAACTGCAGACGTTTAGCTGTAATTTTAAGATAGAGCTCACTCATTGAAAGACAGATCATGTCTTGAGCATATTCTGAAATGTACTTTTAGGTAATAATAATAAGCACTAACATCAGCCCCCAACTTTAGACAGAGCTGGCTCTGCACTTACACCAGAGTTAACCAGGCTGATACACGTGAGAACCACAGCATACCTTCTCCAGGCACACAGCATCAGGAGCCCCTGACTGATAGTTTGGAAGCTGGACTCGCAGGTGTGCTGGTCGCTGGGATAATTTAGGAGTTATTACCTTATTTTTGAGATTGCCTTCAGAAGCTGATGTTTTGCTATCAGGCTACAGATTTATTTTAGCGCCAGAAAAGCACAGACCAGCTCCGTCTCATCCACTCAGAATCCCTACGTATAAGCTGTTCTAGGAGAAAGGGTGGAGGGGGTGGGGGATGGGATGTTGTTTAGCAGCAAATGAACGCCGTCCCTTCCACATAAAATCATCTCTGTAAGAAATGCAATGCAGCATTTGTATAATGTGAGAACATGCCAGTTTTACATCCTTTCAGAACAGCAGAATGTAACACATGGCTGAAAATCAGTATAAATAAGCCTAACTCACTATTCCTGAAAAGCAGTGTGAGGATACATAATATAGGAACCTATAAGTACCCACGTCTTTACTTGAGTTTCTTTTAACTTCAGGCCTGTGCCTGCAAACATACCCTGCATTATTCATATGTAGACTGAGTACTAACCTAACCAGAGGGTTTATAACCAGAGGGAAAAGGGCTCAGTCTGAGCAGCCTGAATCATTCCTGGTTTGTCATCACAGGTAGGTTCACTGAGGGCACATCCCACGGAGCCAAAGGAATTGCTTCTAGGCCCAGAAAAGAAAACAAACCCAAAAGCACATGCTGAATTGCTCAGAGACACATCAGCATTGCAAAGCAGGTGGGATTGCACACACAGAGCTTACAAATTGTTCAGCCACTGACGCCGAGGTGCAGAAGTTACCAACACGACTCACGTTACTGTTTTAGTAGTTGATCTCCACCTGATGTTTCAGTTGAAAAGGCTGTGATGAGAATCAGTAGTCTGGACTACAACAAAGTCCCGTAGCAGTGGGAGCTCCACTGCAATGGGCTGCCAAAGCCATTCTGACCTCCCCACACTGCCCCTGCATGCTCGGAGTATGATGTGCTGGGGCAAGAGCCACTGGCAGTGATGCAGGTGAGAGGGCGTATCTCTGCACAGCCAAGAAAGGCATTATTGGAAACTGAGTTAAGCTTTCGGTTGGACCTTTGGGGAGAATTTCTAACCCGCTCTCCCAAATGAAGTCACCACCCAGTCCTGCAGCCTCCAAGGCAGGTCTTGTCAAGAGGCTTTTCCTCAAGACACCGACTGCCTTGGTGAGTATGTGGAATGAAAGTCGTCAAACCTGGCAGAGTGAGGGCCAGCTGAATACTCAGACAATTTAAGCTGTAAATATGACTAATTTCACTGTTACTTACCTAGCAGATGAACACCACTTGGAGTGACCAGTGCAACAATAACACTCGGGCACTGGCACTCCAAGTTCATGTATATGCATAACTGACTCCTTTAATAAAGCTGAAGACTTTGACACAGTCTAATACCACCCTTCTACAACCACTTATGCTTACAGCAGTCTCTAGGATTACATCCATACTTCACGATTTGTCCCATTAAGAAGGGCACTACAGCTGATGATGCTTTATTTTCATTGCCTTAAAGACACAGGCTGCACTGCCTGAGCCCTGGGGTTTGCGTAGAGAATATAATTGTGCTGAGATCACATGAAGCCACTGAGGTTCCTTCCTGAGCATGCAGTAAAAATGCACATTTCCTGCCCACCTCACAGTCCCCAGTACAGATGTTCTGGTTCTCTCAACACGTCACTTCACCCAGGTCTGTGGGAATACCAAGGAACGAATTGTATTTTAGGTTAGTAAAATGATGAGTGGGGCAGCAAATTTATCTGCTTTAGGATGCCAGATTTTTTTTGCTTCCTTAGGTAATTAGTATGTTTGCTTAAATTAAAGGAGAATTAAGAATTACAGTACCAGCTCAGAATTAAAATATAAACCAGCAAGTTTCTGGAGGTTTGCTCAGCAACCCAGTCTTCAGAGCTGGCACACACAGCTAGCTCACTAACGGAAGTGCCACGATCCATCAGAAACGGCAAGGCGTTGCACTGGTGGGGATGTTGGTGCAGGGCAGTAAAGCAGAGGGTTAACAGGAGTGGAGAGTCCTGCAGCAGCACTTCTGGCCCACAGATACCTTAGCTCTTTGCTGCAGATGATGTTCAATGTCTGTTCCTCTGAGGGAGTAACAGAGGCAGACTCGGGGAGGATGATACAAAATATCTTGGCATGAAACCAGAATCACTGATTGACAGCACTGCAATGGCCCAAACAACACACCCAGGCCAAGTCCTCCTGTTGAGAGGATCAGCTGAGCACAAATGCTTCAGTTTTCCAAGAGCAGCTCTGCTCCAAGCCTTGCATCTCCCTGGCAAGAAAGGCAGCCAGCTCCCTCTCCCCTTGAATACCAAAAGCGGTGCAAGCAGCTCTCCCCACGACAAAACACACACAGAGAAGTTTTTTGAATGTCTGCAGAGCAGCCTTGCATCACAAAGTCTCTTATATCATTAGTTTTTAGAGGGTTCCAGTAGGAGCACAGACTTCATGGCCCAGGGGGAGATTTACCCCGAACATTTTTCCTGAGCATTTCTGCAATGCCAGCACTGATAATGTAGCAGCTTGGATACTTTGAGATGCCAACACAACACAAATAATTGTACTGGCAGCCACACGCCAGTGCCCTGTATGAACACCCCAGGCAACCAAAGGGAACTCTAAACGAAAAACAAGCTGTGGTCAACCCGCCCGAGTGCTCTGGGAGGACATGAGCCAGAGACAGCAGATGTTTCTAGGGGAGCATAGCCCTTGCTGACCACCATCTGGGAAAGCATGAACTTGGTTTTACTCGAACAAAACTCAGGATGTTGTTTTCAAGAGAAACTGCAAGGCAGGATACAACGATGCATTCGTACCAATGAAGTCTCGCAGCTGGCACTGGCAGGGCAGGAGGTGCTCATAGCCTTGGAGCATAAATACCCAAGACGTCACCAAGTATCCTCAGCATCCCAGTGCTGTGAAGTGGGGAGGATGCTCTGGAGAAGCCACCCTGGGACCAACTTTGTGCCCTCCAGGATGCGCTGTGCAGCAGATCCACCCCAGGTATCCCTCCTGCATGTAATGACTTGGTTTCCTCTCTGCAAATGGATGTAGGGATAGAAGAGCACAGAAACGGCAGCAAGGTGCCTTTGGCCCTTAAAACTAAGCTCAAGGTCCAAGGGGCAAGTGACAGTTTAGGAAGTCTCACAGGTTTACAATTCCTCTATTTTTAGGATGCATTTTAGGCATTCAGTGCCAGCTGCCTTACCTAAGGAACCAGGTAAAAACCACTCAGGTTCATGCTCTTTCCATGCCTTTCAGCATTACTCATTCCAGTGCAACACACCCAGTTGGTGAGACACTGAGACAGAGAGGGTGGATGCAAGGCTCTCGGAGGTCATGAAAAGAAATAGCCTGAACAGGGAACAAGAGTGCTGCTGAACTCCTGGGACCTCTGGTACTTGGGTTCCACCTTAAGATGCCCATGATCCAGCCTCTCGTATTTGTCCAGCTCACCTGTAAGGGTTACTGACAGCAAAGACAACTTCTTGCTGTGCACTCAGCCAAAGCGAGACCCCCATGCTGGACCAGAGCTGCACTGGTTCAGCACATCCCACATCCCAGTCACACCAACTGCACCAGCAGCTCTGGGATGCCCAGGTACCAGCAGCCCGGAGCCAGCTCATGTCAGACACTGCAGCTGTATCTCACTCACAGAAGGTTAAAAATAAAAATCACAAATTAGCATCAACAGCTCTGCTGATGCGCAGATTTCACAAGAGCTTGAATCTGTGCACGTTGTGCCTTTTTCTGGATGCTCACCAAGCACTATCTAGAAGGATGCTCTTGGAGAGGGCAGCGGTGTCAGGGTGCCAGCGGCCGCACTGAGCCCGCTCCCCGTAGCTAAGTTGGCAATGCCATCTAGTGCATAGAGGCAGAAATAGCAGTGTCTGCTGGCAGGCAGCACGCACGACACCAGATGCGCAAGCCAGATGTGCTCTCAGCCAGGGTGGTAGAGGTGGCCATGGCACCAGGCTCTGGCCATGGTTCCTGATGCCAGTGCCCCTAGCTGTGCCCGCAGCCCTTGTGATGCACGTTCTCACAGCCTGAGGCATCACCTGCCCTGGATTTTTTACCCCCACTCAAAAAGAGTCTGACTTTATCCAGAAAACACTTGCCCTGAGAGGGAGGGAAAATCCTCCCTTTCCCCCAAAGGGTTTCCATTGAACCGTTCCAGCTTCATCAGCCTGTTGTCTTTACAGCCAGTATAGCTCAACATTTTGGCTCTCCGGCGTCACTCGAATGTAAAACATCTCCCACAGAAATATTTTTTTCATGCAAGGCAAACAGTCTTTCTGTAACAAGAAACATTTTTTCTTAGACATTAACAAAGGGTGAGGTTTCTTCAGACAAAAGAACCAAAGTTTTCTTTTATTGAGAGTGTTCTCTGACGCAGACTGAAATCTTTTGCATTTTGGTTGGGGTTATTTTTTTTTTGAAGTGCCTAGTTTTTCCAAACATACATCTAGGCTGATCATAATTTTCTCCTTGTGCAAACTTTCTGTAATTTTACCAGTGATTTATAACATTTTTTAAATGGTTTTTAAAAATATTTTTATCCTCTCAAAAAGATACGTCTTTCACAAAGAATGTGTGACCTCGACAAGCAAAATATTTCAACAGCTATTGAAAACAGATATTTTTAAAGAAAATAATGAGTTATAAACTTTTTGTTGAAAACGGGTCCGTTTCCAGCTCTGTAAGATGCAGCTCTATCTCCAATTGTTTTCCTAAGTTATTCTTCAACCTGATTTAAAAGGAGAGAACTTTGTTTGAGCTTTCCATTTTTTCCATGCCTTCAACAAAACATTCAAGTCTACTCTGTTCCTCATTACAAACTTTTTGCCTTACAAGCGCTTCATATATTTAATAGGCACAAAAAGCCAGGGGAGGAGGGGAACTGGTCTGCCCGGGGTTGCTGCTGCTGAAGGTCATGGGTGTAAGAGCCAGTCTGGTTCCTTGCTGGACGCTGACAGAGCAGAACGATGTGGAGGTAGAGCAGAGGGGATATTTAACGGTGGCCACTGGTGTGCTCTAAGGGTTAAATCTGCCTTGGCCATGCAAGGACCAGCAGAGCCTCTCTGTAGAAGCAGCAGTAGGGACTGGCTGAACCAAGACTCAGAGTTAGGTTCAATCTGACTCTTGCTGGAGTCAGCAGGAGCCACTCTGCAGGCCTGGAGCTAAGTCAGGGCTTTAGTAGCAACTGGAAGGATAAAAGCTTGTGGGATCAGGCCTTAAACCAACAGCTCCTGGCTCGGTACAGCCTCAGAGAATGTCTAAAACAACCAATATCATTGCAGGCCCACATGTTAAAATAAATGAAAATCAATAATGTTAACAGACATTAATTCATGCTAATAGAATCACTGCTCCAAAAGCAGGGTTAATAAGCCCAGCTAGACCACTACCACTGTCTACATATTAAAAGATCCAAAACATTTAAATATTGACCACATTCCTTTGAAATTAATAGTATTTCCTTTGGATTACGCATTGATCTCGGCTGAGCCATGCTTGACATCTGGAGCAGTTAAAATAGCAACCTGAACAGCCATAGCCTGCCACTAATTTTGAAAGGAGAAAACCAATTTTAACTTATGTGCTCTCATTAAAACCACTCCACTGTCTCAATATCAGGGCCAGAAGAGGAAAGCCATGAATCCACCGGCTGCAGATTAGATGAGCCACAGCTGCTGCTGGCGCTGGAGGCAGCTGCACCACCCCACCCTGGTTTGCCCAAGGTTAAGCCTGCTTACATGGGTCCCCAAAATCCCTGTCTTCCTGGAGGAAAGGTTCCTTGCACAGAGCTCTGATTTTCACCCCCATGGCAGAGACATCCTTTCATTGCTTACTTTCATGTAAGAAGTTTGGGTTCATTAGAGCCAGGACTGTTCCTACGCTTGGCTCTGTGCCATGGCCCTGTGTGTCCCCTGGGGACACGCAGCCTCACAACCTCCACCACTACAAACTCCTAGGACGCCTCCTACTCAGCCAGCACGTATGTGGCAGTGGGGCTGGAGGGGTCTTCAGGGTTGGTGGTTTTCTTCCCCCTTTAATGCTTTTGAAAACCAAAGGATGGAATCCACTGTCTTGTCTCGATGGATGGAGAAAGCAAAACTGTAAGTTTGCTCGTGGTTTTACTCAAGTTTTCCATGCACCTCTCAATTGTGTAACTCCTCACAGCTGGGGTTCCTGCTTCTTTAATGCTCCACGTGTGAGCAGCAAGGGCATGAAACTGAGGAAGGGAGCAAACCATCAGCACAATAAAGACAAATCTTGCCAGAGGAGTTTTTCCCTTCCAGAAGCCTCACATTCATTTTTGGTTCCTGCAATCACCTGGAGGGTGCAGCACAAAACCCTAGTACAAACCTGGCTCCTGTGCCCTGCTGCCAACTGCATCTCTCCCATCAGAGCTGCAAATGAAACACTCTAACCTTGCAGTGGGGTTCGGACACCACCGTAAGCACGGACTGGTGGTCAGTGAGAGCCTCTGCAATGCTTTTTGAAAGGTGGCCAACAAGAGAGGGAACACGGGAAACTCTGCAACCCCACTGCATTTCCTTGGAGAGTGTGCTGTGTTACAGAGAAAACCACCAGGACAGTGCGGGTCAAAAGGAGCTACACCAGCCCTCTTGGACTGCAAGGTTGACCTCCACCTGAAGTACTTTAAATAGCAACAAAGTGAAAGAAAGGACAGGAAGCAAACAGGTGGCAGAGATGCAGCTCAAATGCTGCCTACGGCGTTCCTCCCGTTTCTCCCTCTCATTTCTAACCATCTGTCAGGCTCCCAGATGTGCAGCAGGCTCACCCCGTGCAGTGCCTGCACCGATGTGACGCAGCATGGACTTTTTACCCCTCTTTTCTAATCAGCAGTTTGTAGGTAAACACGTCCTTTATGGCAGGACGGGCTTGCACCAGGGAGCCAAAGGGCAGTTCTACCCCCTCCCGCCCCATCCTGCTAGCCATGAGCTCCCCAGGGGCCTCACCTGCAACCCTCTGGTCAGCAGGAGCCTCTCCAAGAGTTGTCATTACCTGTGCAAAGCCCAGCCCTCCCCATTTTCTCCATAGCCGCTCCCTCCAGGCGGGCGGGAGCGAGCAGGGCAGTCGCGGGGGCAGCTGACAAAAGACCAGCTGAGCTACCCGCTATATATACATTATCCCTTTTGCTAGGAAGCCAAATGTCAGAATTATTTAGCATGAAACACACAGGGAATATAACACACCTAATTTATTTGTCTAATTATTTTCAGACAATGAGGCTCCAGAAGACTTCTATCAAAGACAACAGCTTCTTTGTAATGGTGACTCTCTTGGCCTCTGGCTAGCCAAGCACTCTTCCTCTCTCACATAAACAATCTTCCCCCAACTCTTCCTGCTCAAACCTGAAAATCCCACCACACTACTTTTTAGCAGCAAATTCTTATCCAGTACAGAAGTGTTTTTGAAAACACAAACAAACAAAAAACTTAATAATGAATAAACAGTGATAATGCATTTTAAATCTTTTCCAATATTGGATTTTGTTTTCCTGTGGGAACAGCAAAAGTAGCAAAGCCATGACATGCCAGCCAAAGTTCTCACTCATCCCAAGACACCAAGGCCCTAGAGCCTCTCAGAAGCCAGTGCCTTGTCTCATTCCCTCAGACATTTTACCTGCAGCATCCTCACAAAAGAAGCACAGCCTATGCTATTGTGTGGGACCCAGAGCAAACAACGAAGTCACTTAGGAGTGAGAGCCACTTTTTCTCTTACTCCACTACCCCATGCATGTAGCAGGGCGCCCAGCTCCTCACCTGCAAACAGGGCAGGGCAGCCACTCACCCCAAAATCAGAGGGTGATGTGAGGACATATGCAATGAAAGCTGCCTCCACAGTCCTGCAATACAGGTGTAGATTTACCTAGGATTGCACATATCAGCTCTGATAAAAACATTCTCTATTATGGGTATGTGAACCAAGGCAACCATAAAAAACAAAAATAAAAAGTCTCTTGGTTAAAATCAGAACAGCTTCTGTACCTCAACAACCCAGTTGACGTGTACCTGTGACCTTGCCTCCATTAAGGAGCCCCTGGAATGCAGATGCACCTCCTGTTAATGTCAGTGAAAAGCTTCCTGCAGACTTAACAGTCCTCAGATCTGCTTCCTGAAGACAGCGAGCATGCGTGTGGCACTGGCATAGGGGAAATGGATGAACATGTACAACAAATAGCTTTATAGATGCAAGATTTCGACTATTGTTTTAGTTGCCCGTCCCTGGGGATCCGCTGCATTACTGTATTATTGATGATGCTAAATGGGATTTTCAACAAAGCTGGTTTGAAGGATTCTGAATGCCAAAACAGCATTTCAACCCATTAAACTTCGCAGACAAAACAATTTCTTCTAAAAATAATCATGAGTTCTTCCCACCAAAAAAATAAATGCCTAGTCAATTCCTAATGTGCCAAGTTTTCAGGCAGGCCCTATTTTTATGGCTGAGCTTATAAAGCTCTGAAGAAAAGCAGGTTTCTAATGGGAACACCAACAGAGTTATAGGTGAAGAGCAGCCACCCTACACAATAGGGCTGCCAGCAACCACAGGCAAACACATTCCACCTTGCTAATCCTGAATTTTCCTGTTCAGAGGAAAAGATGAAACGTCTTAACTCCTGCTAACATCCTCACCATTATGTCGATGCAAATACAGTCACGAGGCAATTACCATCCCAGCCAAGGGCCAGCCTTTGTGGGACTGACAATAGCTCATCCAGCCCTCAGGAGGAGGAACAAATACCCTCAACCTTCTCCAAGATTTTAAGTCTCATTAGTATAAATCAGTAACCCAATTAATGAGGGGTTTAGCACATTGATTTGCATCAGATTACACGAATTAATGACACACGTAGCAGGACACAATGTGTCAGGACATGCTGAGAGGATGAACAGCTACACAGGGGAATTGCCACAGTACACGAAAGGGGCATGGGCACCCCAGATTTCGTGATGGGGATGAAATGGCTCCTGCTCAGTTCCTATGAGGCCATTGGGAGGGACACTACCTGGCTGTTGAAACTGCTACTGAATCCAGCAGGTTACCTGATATAAATTTAAGAGCTGCTTTTTTTTTAAATGGAAACTCCTGCTATAACAGCTGTAGCAATCTCGGGGTGGGGGTTAAATGGAGACAGCTTCCCGGGGACCACAACGGCCCATTGGTGAGATGCATTCCTGTTCTGCCCCTGCTGAGATGCAGGGTGCACAGAAGTGGATCCACCACAGAGCAAAGATTTGGGAAAAAAGCAGCCAGGGCAGTAAGGAAACATGGGGCAAAACCTCTGAGGCAAAGCAGGTTCAGTCAGGCAAAGCTCCTCACCAGCACAAAGCACACGGGTAGTAAACAGAAGACAGCAACACGTTTAGGACACACCATCAGGATCCTTCAAATGGGATCACCCCTAAAGACTTATTCTTAATGTGTCTTCCAGTAACTTTGCAAAACCTGCCCGGTTTAGCAAAAGCCTTTCCCTGGAGGCCACCTGCCCTTTCTGTGCCTGGCAGGGCCCCCGGGCTCTTGCCAGGCTGCCCAGCCCAAGTGATCCCCCCAAAAAACACTCTTCCCTTTCAAAGGAGAGGGACAAAGGAACCACGGCCAGGATGCCCTCCCCTCCTCCCTGGGCAGGCAGCCCCTCCTTACTCCAGCAGTTATGAAAGGGCTCTGAATCCATGTAATCCATTAGGTACAAATTACAGCAATTTAAGTACACTTGACCCAGAATTACAGCAAGCCCATAAAGAGCTGTGTCTTCCCAGGCAATTTACACTGTTACAAGCCCTCAAACAAACCACAGCAGAGGATTAAAAAACAACAAAAAAGCAAACCAAACCCAGAAAACACAATGCTTGAAATGACATTATCAAGAAATTAAAACCATTTCTGGGGTTGGTTCATATTCAGGTAGTCCTAAAAACACTAGTATTGCACAATCTCTAACCAATGTGTGTCTTGCAGCTACCTCAAACCATTAAATCACAGCCACTTGAAAGAAGATGCCATGCAGCACAGCACTACATAACCATTCGGGATGAGGACTGCAACCTGAAGCCCAGGGGACGCAGGCATGAGAGACAGTGCTGGACCAGCAGCCACTTGCCCTCCCAGGGTGGCTCCCAGCTGCAATTCCCCCCCCCCCCCCCCCCCATAGCAGCTCAAGTCAGCACAGATTCCACCAGTTTACACACACACACAATCCTTGGTCCTCAGGGTGCTGCAGGACTGCCTGCACTGGCAGAGCATAGGTGTCGGTTGTTCCTGGCTGTGGAGATGTCCCTGAGAAAGCCAGTGCCACCAGCACAAGAATAAATGCAGCAGTTCTGGGCTGGCAAAGGAAAGATGTGAGCAGGGCAGCAGCCCCCGGGGGCACACAGCCATATTCACATCAGGGGCTGCACCAAGGTAGGAGGGAAGAGAGTGGCTTTGAGGGGATGATGACAAAAAGGGCCAGCAGGCCCTTGTAGGACAAGTGATAATTCAAAGCACCCAGACAGAAGGCATTATTTATGTGCCTTGCTCCGAAATGTCTGATACCAGATGCTGTCATGAGAAAGGAGCCAGAGGTCTCACCTGGTCCGGCAAGTCTTACCTCAAGCTAAAGCACTCAAAGGAGGGTGATGGAAACTTCAGCACCATCAACTCTAAGGAACGATTGGAGTACTGAGAGGCTTCACCTTCTAAAATTAACATTGCATCTTGCCTGTGAGGACAAATCCCAGGCTGGCTCTGCTGGAGGGCAGGAGCAGGACCCTGCCCCGCGGGTATGGGAGGACTCCTCTTGCTGCCCACATCATTTGTTGTCCCAGCGTAGGGCCACAGCACCCATCAAAGCACAAAACTGAGACTCTGACTACAAGAGTTTCATTTTTCACTGCCCTCTCCCTACTTCATTGCTATCAGAAGTGTAAATACAGAGGCTGATCTGCGGGAGGAGCCCAGAGCAGCCTGCATGCGCGCGTCGCCTGTGAGAATGTCACAGCAAGAACAGTTTGAAGACAGGCACACAGCTGTTAGAGCAGAGCCTTTCGGGGGCTGTATTTTTTTATTCCAACTCTTTGGGAGACAGCATCTCACATGCCGCCAAGAACACCACCTTTCTGGTTCATTTTGCATTTGAAGCTTGTTACCAATCCCATTAGTTTTAATTATTAATTCTATATATGGAAATTCTCCCTTAAAACACAGGCATAATGGCAATGGTTACGTGAATAAAAAAGAAATACTTGAAGGAAGGGAGCACATGCCTTCCTCAAAGCCAGCAGCATGCCTTGTTCCTACCCGTATGGTTTAGTTTACAAGCTCATATCAGAGAGCTGATTTCACACACAAACACAAAATAAAAGCAGGAACACAACTTTTGATCATCCTACATTGATGTTTACTCGTTTCCTGTAGCCCCAGGTGACAAATCTGTCCTTTATATAGCAGAGGGTCGTTGTGTTATTAACAAAGTCAACTGGACAAGCTTAAAACTCACAGCAGGTCTTTGCTTTGTTGGCTTGTACCAAACTAAGGAATAATAATTAGTAAGCAATTAGTTGTAAAACGATAAATATAAATTCAGAAACATTTTTTTCTGAGCAGCGACAGTTGAAAGCAGGAGAATTTACAAGCAACTTTTACATATGAACACTAAGGGCCAAGAAGGGAGGTGTTGGAGAATTCAGCCCCTCTGAACACAAGGGCTTTTGTTCCACCATTCTCTAAGCTCTGAAGGAGTTTAAACTTTTTTTTTTTTTTCTTTCATTTAACTTTGCCGGCCTGCCAGCTGGGTATAAGCCAGAAGGGTTATCCAGTCAGACCTTACTGCGATATATTTACAATGGTAGTGCATCTAAGGTTTGTTTATTTCAGGATTAAAATTCAAATGGCTAGAACAATTTAAATAATTAAAGGGCAATCAGAAAATGCCATGAAACCAAACAAATCAGGAAAAGTCATGGAATCCATCAGCGATATTTAATTCAGAAATTCTCTTTGTTAGGGAACTTAGCTGAAAGAAAACAGCTGGATTTAGTTCAACCATCTAAATTAAAAACAATCTAACAAGGTCTATAGGGATAACTCTTTCAGCTACATATTGGAGACCAGATTCACTTCTACCAAGTAAATGTAATAGCACTCAAAGCTAGAAAGGAAATTCCTCAGAACTGAGGTAGTTTCTAAGTATCAGCACATTTTCCAATTCCTCACAAGGCAACTTAGCTATTTACAATCCATTTTTTCCCACACATAAATTTATAACTTTTTCAATTTTATGCTTCCATGATTTATTTTCTAAAGAAAAATAATCTAGCCAGAATATCCCTACTCTACTAACATCATGTTTTAATAAATAACTGGCTACTTCTAGTAAAATTAAGCCTCCAGGATTGTTTATATCAGCCAAGAATACTCCATCTTTATAGCTTTGCAGAATTTGGTGTGAAAATAAAGTTGAATATAATGCTGACCCTGAGCTAACAAGTAATTAATGCTTCAATACAAAAATAGAAAATTATCCTTACAACACAAGGGTGGAACAGAGCAAAACCTCTCTCTCTGGACTGCTCTCTCGGCTGGATCTCATCGTCCAGCCAGACCTAAAGGCTACTTAAAGCAGGAGGAGACATGCAGAACAATTTTGAGTCTTTCCAAAGACTTTGTTTTCCCTAAACTCTTTAAAAAAGTATTTAATCTTTTTTCTTAAAAATATACATTTCTTTTATTAATGAGTTGTTGTTCACCACAACACTGTTCCAACTGCAAAAGCACAGGTAGAGAGAGGAGGGTATCTTGGGTAGTGCCAAAAAGCTACAGCCACTGGGCATCAGGTCCCAGGAGACCAAATACACCAGAAAGGGGGCATCTCCAGCCCTGCCAGTTGCTGCTTGCTCCTACTCTCTTCTGCCTGCAACAGTGCTGTGTGGTGCTGCCCGCCTGCTCCTTTCCTTTTGCCTCCCATTGGAGAGGAAACAAAATTCTTGCAAAAACAAACTCAACACCCCTCCAGCCTCCCCTCCCACAAAGTATTCCTTAAAAAAAAAAAAAAAGAACAGAAATTCATCCAGCAGTCATTCAACAAACTTGCAGACAAGACACATGCTGGCATTTGGATCTGCGACACGACAAGTTGCTTCCAACCAAACAAGTTTAATGCCTTATTCCCATGGGGGATGCAGGTCGGGAACTGACCTACAGGAGTTACAGCTAATTGCAAGGATCCCAGGGGATCATCTTAGTGTCTGTGGAACTGGAATTTCATGTAGTCTCTTCCAGTTTAACCAAACCTCCTGTAAAGTACAACCTGCTTCTGGCATTAACACCCTATGCAAACGGGGCACTTGGCACCACTGACCAGCTCTGCCTTCACCTTCTGTTTTACCGCATAATAAAGACAAATTACTTCCATTTCCTTCCAGATAAGGCAACTAACAATGTGGATGAATGGGAAGTTAACTACATGAAACATTTTCTGCTCATTGGGCAATTACTTTTTTCCCCTTAAGATAACATGATAAATAAAACCTGCTTCTGTACAGATATTTCTCATTTCAGAAACACATACTTGTTAAAGGCCAAGATTAGACCCTGTTTTTTTTGTTTTTGTAAGAAATATGGTAAAATAAAATTAAAAAAAAATTGATAAAGACACAAATGCAGAGCTAACTACAGGCTTGTATATACATTTCTGTTATCCACCTCTAACATGGACTCCTGGTGAATGGGACAGACTGGTAGTCCCCATTTGTGTTATTCCCAGAAGAGGAAGGGAAAAAAAAAAAAAATCAGTATCTTAAAACCAGTGGCAACATAGTAAAAACTGTACATTGTTGTCCATTAACTTAAAAAGCAAAGTCCCTAGATGGTATAAAAGTGAAAGCAGGTGCCTTCTAACTTTGATTATAAAAGTCCTTTTTTTTTCCCCTATGTTGCACAATTATCTCCATTGTCTTTGCATGGCCAAGAACAAAATGCTAAGGAGGAAGGCTGCTTGTGATAAACCGCTCCTGGCAGCGGCAGAAGTGTTCACGTTCTTATCACTCTTGTTGGAGTTCCCAGTGACTTCGGTGGCATTGAACTCAAACTCCGAGGAGCACTGCTGGAGCTCACAGCCGCTGCCGCTCTCCTCCCCGCTGCTCTCCTCACCTGCAGGAGACAAACACACGCTGTCCTCCTCTGCCATCTGCAGCACGAGGCTTCGCTTGCAGAAGGCAGCAGGAGGAAAGAAAGGCAAGCACATGGATGTTTCAACATTTCTGAGATGAAAACATGGGTCCTCTGGTTAATGCTACTTGCATGTGCCATTCATCACACCCATTCATGCTAGAAGATCAAAAGTTGGACATGACCTGACAATGTGCTCTTGCAGCCCAGAAAGTCAACCATATCCTGGGCTGCATCAAAAGAAGTGGGACCAGCAGGTCAACGTGGGTGATTCTGCCCCTCTACTCCACTCTGGTGAGACCTCACTTAGAGTCCTCCCTCCAGCTCTGGAGCCCTCAGCACAGGAAGGACACGGATCTGCTAGAGCAAGTCCAGAGGAGGGCCACAGGAGAGGCGCAGAACGTCTCTCCTGTGAAGACAGGCTGACAGAGTTGGGGTTGTTTAGCCTGGAGAAGAGAAGGCTCTGGGGAGATGTTAATGCAGCCTTTCAGTAATAAAACACTAGGACAAACATTTCAGTACTGCCTGTTGCGATAGGACAAGGGGTAATAGTTTTAAACTAAAAAAGGGTAGATTCAGACTAGATATTTGGAAGAAATTTTTTAAAAATGACAGTGGTGAAACACTGGAACAGGTTGTCCAGAGAGGTGGTAGAAGCTCCATCCCTGGAAACATTCAAAGTCAGGTTGGATGGGGCTTTGAGCAACCTGAGTGAGTTGAAAATGCCCCTGTTCCTGCAAGGGAGTTGAACTAAATGACCTTTAAAAGGTCCTTTCCAACCCAAACCATTCTACAGGAACAACCCTCCTCACACAGCCTGTCAGAGATGTCGGTTCCCATCCTTTTTACTAACATGCTTACCCACAGCTGAAGCTTAACCAGCTACCCCACGTTAGCATGAAAACCAATTAGAAAGGGAAATAGAAAAAAGCAAAAGTCAACCAACAGCAAACATACTTATGTCAATGAAGTCGACATCGTTCCCACTGTACGCATTCTTCAGCTTGGTGGTCATCACTCGCAAAGCCATGATTTGCCGGCGAATCACCATGTCTGGCTTGGTAATATCGACTTCTACCTCTGGGTTATTCACTTGGCTTGCTAAGCCGTTTCCAGTCACCGCAAAGTCGTACCTGAAAAGAAACTGTTCCTGCTGGTACCAGAGCTGCAGCTCAGTGGGGCTCTGCGCAGAAGGGTGAGAGCTTGGGAACTCAGCAATGCCACCCCCGTTTCAAGCCTGGGCAATATTGTGAGCCCAACCCTATCTTCTCACATGCCAGCCCTCACAGAGCCCTTCTCCAGATCTCACATCTCCCCTCCCTGCAATCTAAGCAGTGTGCGGAAATAAACACTGTTTTCATATACCCGGTGCTGCAAAGGCAGGGGAAAGACAATTTTCTCCCCTACTTGAAAGAAGAAGGAAGATCTGGGGTTTATAATAATAATGGCTTACAACAGCATAAATCAGCTCGCTGCAGACAACACGGCAAAACAAGCTGCTGAGATGCCCTGATGCCCAGTTAGTTGACACTTTCAAGAAAATAACCTGTGTGGCCATAGTTGTCCCCAAGGAACCTATAGTAACTGTTGGAGGCAAGAGTGTCATTCTGGCTTTGCACAATGCACCTTAACCATCTAGATGGGGTATTAAACATGTACTTCTCACCACACAGACATGAGACACAATTTCCCTAATAACCCCAGCAGGAGGAGTATCTGTGATGTTGAAGATGAGATAACATAACCTCACATGTCAAAGCAGAGAATAGCCGAGCTGCTCAGCCAAAGGACGTTTGCCTGCTCGGGTCTGAACACATGTACAGCCTCTTGGTTTAGGAGAGAG
Source organism: Neomorphus geoffroyi (assembly GCA_033558235.1). Classification (NCBI taxonomy): domain Eukaryota; kingdom Metazoa; phylum Chordata; class Aves; order Cuculiformes; family Neomorphidae; genus Neomorphus; species Neomorphus geoffroyi. Next base: position 14,784,535 of record JAUMJM010000045.1, read on the forward strand.
GCAAAGCAACAAAACCCAACAGAATATATCTCCTCAAACAGGTCTTAGGAGCATCATCTTATATAGAAGAGCTATGACTGTTTTTTCTCCTCCAATTACCTGACTTGCAAGGAAAATTACTGTTTAATAGACAAAAACATTACTTGTCTTAGTTATGATGCCAACATCAGCATCACAAGAGAGAGAAAAGCACAGTTTACTGATCCTGGAGATCAGGCAGTGAGATACCAGCACACGTCTGAAGGGCATGCTCAACCCCTGTCCTGTGTTTGGGAGCTTTTATTACTATTGTTATTGTTGCTGTTATTTGTGATCAATATTATCTGTTACGAAGAGGTCAGAAAGAGATCAAAGTTTTGAAGACTACTGAACTTTTGGCTTATTGGAGGCACAGAGGAAAGACTAACAGCAAAGCAAAAGATCTCGCACAACCCACACAGGATGTCCAGCGTCCCCTCTGTCTCCTTGCCCAGTGCTGCCCTCCTCACTGGAGCCAGACCTTACACACTGGGGAAATCTGCCATATAAAGCTCTGTACAAGCTCAGCAGTTTGTAAACAAGAGCTCAAAAGGGTAGAACCATTTCTTGTCAGAGAGACCCAAACCATCATCCTGGCTGAGTAGGGCAGTTTCAGGCAGACACAAAACAGTGCAAAATTTCTGTAATACGGCTCAGTCCTGTGCCCCCAGGTTATCAAGCGTGAAAACAACTGGCCCCCTTGTGCCACTGAGATCCACCACAGAGAGGCAGACCTGTCACCAGTCTCCATCTCCTTTGTCCTTGCTCAAAAAGAAACACCAACTGGGGCACCGGGGCAACAGCGCTGTCAGACAACAGGAGCATCCCTGCTCTGTGGCTGTGGCACAGGATTTTGTACAAACAAGCTCCTCAAACCCATGAGAGCCAGTAGGGTCCAAGAAGAGGTGCTGTTATCCAGATATATAGACTCACTCGTCGCCTTTAAAACAAACCATCACATAGAGATTGGACGACCCTGTAGGTCTGTATTTAAACTCTCCCATCCACAAAAAGAAAGAGGTGACAGCAGCAGCCTGTCTTGGGGCAGCTGGGGTCAGTCCCATAAGGGCAGAGTGCTCAGGAAGAGGAGCGGCACGCCAGGAAAGGTTGGGGCGAGAGGGAGAGAGTTAACCGGGGGTGGCAGTATCAAACCTGCTCTTGGCGCTCCCATTCCAGCACTCGTTCTCATTGACAGTGCCTACAGACATCTTTTCATCGTTGCAAATGTTGCCAGGGAGAGACGACCAAAATTTTTTGGCTTGCTTCAGCTTCTCTTTCACATCAGTAACCTATTAAATAAAAGAAAAAAAGAAACACAGGACATAATCCAGAATACCAAATGCTCATTAGAAGTGAAGCTAGAAAGGTATTTTTTATCACAACAGACGTGTATAAGACAGATCTTCAGGCTGCATGTTTTGATGGTTGATTTACTTTTTTGATACAAAATTAAACACTGCTCCTTAAACACAGATTACTCACAAGCCAAGACTTTAAAACAGGCACTTTTCTGACATACAAGCATTGAGGCAATTTACATCTACAGCCACAGGCAGATTACACTGCTCAGAGAGTTTAAGACAGCCAAGGAATAATTCTATAAATTACAAATGGAAAACTATAAGATGGGGTACGTGAGGGCGAAGTGCCTGACCAGTCACTCACCAGTCGGTCCAAGCTTGTGCCGGCGGCTGTAGTTGGCCGCTCCTCTGGGTTGTAGGGTCTGAAACGAGCGCTGAAGCCACTTTCAGAGACAGAGCGAGCAGTCCGGCCCTGAGCAAGTGTTTTGGGCTGGCCACATCCCTGGAAAACCTACACGAGAGAAAGAAAGGGTTTTATGAAATGAGAGGTCACAAGAGCCTCCCTTCTCCAGGCTTTGACTCAGATCCTGCCCAAAATAATACAGCAGCTTTATATGTACTTGAAAGGGCATTAAAGAAAAAACAAATTGACAAACCTAGGGAAATAAAACACATTGGATAAACATAAGTCCAAGTGTCTTCTTGGCCCATTTACCTTCTGAGACACCTGCATGCTGTTCTCCTGCATATTCATAATTGCATCTGAAATTTTCACATCAATGGGGTCCATGACTGACTCGATGTTGAAAGGACCCTCCAGCCTCTCTGCTACCAGAAGCATCGAATCTAACGTGGAGAGAGAAACAAAGGCTTTTAATGGGGGACCTTCAAGAATAACTGGTAACAAAGATGACAGATTGAGCACACGGACATTAACCACCACAACATCGCTTCTGACCAGTGCGTATCTCCAGGAAACATTTTGCTCCGTTCCCAGAGCCTACAACTTCACCAGGCACTTACAGGGTTCCAGCACTAAGCCATGGGCTCATACACATGAAAAGCCACATTAAATGAGCGAAAGCCATCGCAGCCTGCCAACAGGCAGACTATAATCAGTTCCTCCCACTAGAACAAGCATTACTAACACTCTCCTCTCCATGCTCATTTATTAAAGGTTGCCTTGTGTCATTTGTTTTTCAAGACTGCTTTCAAAGACACTGGCTTCCTCATGCCGGTCCTGAATACAAGACCCCAGCACAAAATGGCCCAAGATGATCACTGCTATCATTTCTTCCTTCCTTTCTTTCTTAAAACCTACAGGTTTTGCCAAGCCTAGGAAAGCCAAAGGACTGCACCTTCCAGCATTCCATGGACAATTTCCATGAGGGATACTGCATGAAACCAGAGTAACTAATGATTTTAGGAAGAAGTTCTTTACTGAAAGGGTGATTGGTCACTGGAATGCACTGCCTGGGGAGGTGGTGGAGTCACCGTCCCTGGAGGTGTTTAAAGAGAGATTGGATGAGGCATTTAGTGACATGGGGTAGTTGACGAGTAGGTGTAGGTCATAGGTTGGACTCGATAATCTCAAAGGTCTTTTCCAACCTTATGATACTGTGATATATTTGAAAAAGTCTCTATGCAAGGGGAGATGAAACCAAGTCCCTCAGTCAACACTGGGTCACTCCTCTTATGCCAACACACACGACCTCATCAAATACATCATGAAACATAGCAGCTACTGAACATACATCACTCCCTCTGGAAAAATTATTGGCATTAAGGTTTTCACCCTACATTGTGTTTCAGTCTTCTCTCCCTTAGAAGGTGCCTCCACACCACATACTTTGTGCTAAGCAGTCACCTCTTCTCACCCATCGTAACCTATATTTAATGTCTGTTTTCACTGCAGTCCCTCAACCCTGGAACATCCTCTTCGGTTGTCTCCTTTTCTCCATCACTTCCTGATGCTCTGCCACAAATGCATCTTTCCCAGTGCATTTAATTCTTCAGTTCTTCCCAACCTACGTGACGTGGAAGGCCAGGGCATAAATGGCCTCTTCAGCCCCAAAGAAACCCTTTCCTGAGGAGCTCCTCCCTGTTCCCAAGGATACGCCTGTTCCTTTCTATTAAGAAGAAATCGGTGTTTCACAGTCAAGCTAATAATTTCTCTTGAAAAGTGTTTCTTGTGACATTCATCCTCCTCCTAAGCACAGAAGATAACGTCAACAAGCGAAAAACTTCTGTTGGCTCCAGCTACCTGTTAAAGCCTTATAAAGGTATTCCAAATACTGACTAATTTGGTAAAAGCTCTGCCTTAGGGCCCAAATAATGTTAAACTACACTAAAAACCACAAACTGATAATAAATATACAATTAAGCTATTTGTGTATTTTAATAATAATAATAATAATAATAATAATAATAATAATAATAATAATAATAATAAATACAACACCAAATCCCCTATATGAATTGCAGACATGTTCCCAGCCTGTAAATCTACTTCTTAAAGGCAACTCAATATTCCAGCATTTACTAGGTATTAGTTAGGGGTTGAACAGTCAATCCGCCCATCCTAAAAATGATGTCAGCTGGGACTCACACAGCTCTGCCAAAGTGCCACAAGCAAGTGAAGGTGCTTAGGGAGTGAAGCCTGGGAGGAACTGGAGCCCCCAGGAAAGCCCCTTGCCCTGCAGGCACACACCACCACCAGCATCCTTGATGGAGCTGTGGCAGAGCATGGTTGGAATGTAACCGTCAGGGACTACAAACAGGTCTGAACCAAATGCATTTTTTTAAAAAAAAAAAAAAAAAAAAAAAAGAAAGAAAGAAAAAAAGAAGGTAATAACAAATGAAACAAAGAGTCTTAGACTGTATTGTGGTGGGCTCCAATAAAGTGATGCTTCAAATCTCTGAGTAATGACTGCTAGCATGAATATACCATTGTGCTGGAGGGGAGAAAAATGCTTTTGATGTGCTACCAAATGGAGACTTTTGTAAACAAGTGGAGCACAACTTAAATGTGTTCATCATTGTCAAAGCTTTTGGGGTTTTTCAAGTGCATAAAGAACATCCCAGTGTAGTTTGCAGGAAGTCGCTCATTTCAAATAAAAATATTATGAATGGATAGATAATAAAACTCACAAAATGCATAGCAGGTTTTTTTTTTTTTAAAAAAAAATAATTCCATTTTGTAACTACTTAATTCTCTGAGTGGCCAGGAAAGGCCGCAGATCAATAAAGTGTTTGTGAAAGACTGAAAGGAAACATAAACCCCAATTCTTCTGGCTGTTTGGCGTCTTTGTAAACTTTGAGCCAGGCAGGCCATCCACAAGACCATGGGAATGTAGAGCGAATTGGGTCCTTTGTTAGCGGGGGTGCCATGGCGTTACATGTATCACAGCCCAGGAATGCAGCCTCCGCTTTGACTGCCGATAGAGAAAATGCATTCAGCCTCCAGCAGAGCTGCCAAAGCTGGAGAGAAAAGATAAGGAAAGTAATAATTGCCCTTGGAGAATATATTCAATTGGAGCTCTTTGGGACCTGGAATTGATACTGGCAAGGAGCATTAAATGAAATAAACTTTAGTTAAAGAGGTAAAAAACAAAACAAAACAAAAAAAGGGCAGGACTCTACCTCATCCACAGTTTTGATTCTGGGAGCATCCTGCAAACTTTTACCTCCCACCAGGAGCTGGCTGGTGTCCCCACCAGCAGTCGTGGCGAGCAGCGATTCCCTCTGGCAGCCATGTCTGACATTAACAGGGTTGGCTGAGGTTCAAGATAACACTAGCACGTCAAGAGGGGAGGCACGCTGCACTAAAACCAGAAGCAAAGCTTCGGTGCAACTCTTCTCCCCAAAAGATTTTCTATTATTGAAAGAGAGGAGTTGATCATAAATATCAATTATTTTGCACTAGAGCAGAGGCAAAATAATTGATATTTCTAAGTCATGGTGAGGAGGCTCAGATCTGCTTCCCAAAAAAAAAGTTGGGTAGAGTGAAAAATGTACCCTGGCCATTTATTACAAACACACAGCATGACAAAGACTGTCTCGCCTCCCTGTGATGGGGAGATAGAAGTGGATTTGAAGGGAGGGGCAACAAACCAACCCACACCATATAGCACCATCCCTTAAAGACCCTTTTCCTCCTGCATACATTTGTCCTTGCTACTGGCATTGAGACAATCCTTGGCGACAAAGCACCTCGCTCTCATGAAGGAAAGCAATTCTTTCACATTGTGCCACCAATAATCAGAAACCCACATCTTCAGCCTCACTGTCTGACTTGAAGAACAAAAGGCAGTTTGCAGTCTTAACCCCAAGATCTGATTTAAAAGGGGAGGGAAGGAGGGGGAAGACCTTGACCATTCATTAACAACAATCTTTTTTTTTTTTTTTCCTTAAAGGGGAAAAAAATTCTTTGCACACAAAGTAGTACTTCAGATATGTATATGGAGCCTGAATTCAACATCTTTGAGCAGAGTAAACCTTTGTGGAAAAAAAAAAAAATCATGAAAAGGCACTGGAGATTAACACCGTTCATTCAGGAAAGCTCCAAACCCTCCAATAGCTTGTTTGAAACAAAGTATACCCCTGTCTAATTGGTGTACAATTGTGTCAAGAATAGCAGACAAAGTAATTTAAAGATAGTTAAATGGGATAAAAGAGTACAATTTGGTCACTATTTCATATACCACAACTTTAAATGGTACTTTGCAGCAGTAAGGAAGTAAAGTTTTTGTCTTGAAAAACCTACACGTTTTACATCTCGTTTGGAAAAGCTTTATGCAAATGATTGCATATAGACCCACTGACACACGCCCATGCACCCAAATTCATATATACTTGCTGCATTTATTGAAAGTTCTCTCACTTAACTATCTTTAAATTATTTCACTAGGTTCAAAATCTGATTTTGACACATAATGAATCATTGTCATAACTTAGTTTTTAAACCCTGAATCCAAAATAGCATTGAATTCATACAGACAGGTTTATTGTTGCTATGAGTTGGGTTTGGGGGAGGGGAGCATTGGGCTTGGTTTGGGGTTATTTTCATTTATTTAAACTTTTAGACACACACACGTAGGACATTTGTGACACACACCCTGCCTCAAAATCAGATCCATTTAATTTAATTTGCCTTAAGTAGCAAATCAATACGAAAAACCAAATCTGCAACATAGCCACCACATATTCAGTTATTAAACTGTATAAAGAAAGCACAGCTTAAGATGTTGCTATCCATATTCCACTGCAAGAATCAACCTAGAGTGCAAGAAACAAACAAATACTGCCAATAAATTTAACAAAGCTTAATACCATACTGAAGTACTGAGTGGGCAAGAAACACCACAGGGAGGAAGCACTGCAAGAAGAAAGCTTTGCTTCCAATCTGGAATCGCATTTATTTATTTTGTCCTGTTTAATAATCTTAATTATCGTATGCAGTCCCTGATCACTCTCTTGTGACAAGGCTCCTTGGCTTCCCCCGAAGTTCGTTTTTAGCTGCATACCACCTACAGCAATTAGCTGCTTGTGCTTTTGTCTGTTTTCTGGCATTATGCCCTTCCCTTTCATGGGATTCTCTTTTCTACTTGGACTAGATGTTTGCAAGTCTCCTGGCTTTGAGCTATTTCAGCAACAATTGTAGCTGAAATACTTAATATTCTCATGAGAAAGACGGCTGGGAGGAACGGAGGGGGAGTAAGCCTCGCAGAGAATGACTTGGAAACCCAATTTAGTGTCACATTTAACTCCCTATATGGAATACCCATGCAAAAAAACGCCTTCTGAAAATAATACCCTGCATGCATCCAGTTGGCACAGTCAGTGAAGTGAAAAGTGCACAAAACACTGGAAAAGAAGTTTAAGATTTAAATCTAGCCTGAAATGTCAATTATCAGCAATTACCCTTTTTTATCGCACAGTTTAATGAAAGGGAAATCTTTTCTTTCTAACAGTCTTTTTTTTTCCATGAGTGGGATGGGAAGAGTACCACAACCTTGTGAGTAGTGGCAGATACTTTGTATGTGCACTTCATCACATGTTAACTGGAGCAAAGTCACTGTTCCCAAAGGATGCTCATTCACAGATAAATCAAGCCTCCTGGAAAAGGAGCACAAATGAAAATATTTAACATTATCTATTGCCTGTGTCCCCAAAATGTGATACATCGCCAATTCTGCTAAGCCTTGACCCAAGGCAGCATCTGACACTTTAGTCTAGATTTCATGTATCAAATAACACTGTTTATAAGCACGGAAGAGAAATAGCAAACAGGAGGAAGAGGATGGCAAAAGCACGCAGTGCCACGTAAGGTCGATTGACGTTTCTAAAGGATGGTGGCCGAGTGCCAAATGAGCTGTTTAAAAACAGATTCAGACACACGTCCCATTCAACATTTTTAATGTAAAATGCAGGCCTACAGCTTTTCCCAAAGCTCACTCCTGCTGGCAGGGAGACTTGCAGACTGCTGAGCAAGAAACATGGCTTTAGGAAGGACAGCTATATGGTGACAACAACGTATAAGAAGTAGTATGGAAAAAACAGCTTGCACACACTCTCGCTCCAGCAAGAAGAGAGACACTCCAAGCCTAAAAGCACACGGCAGCTCCATCCTCCTAGAGCCTGCTGCAAGACAGGTCACTGGCACAATAGAAGTCTGATTTATTCAGAAATTAACGTGAACTACAAAAGGTGTAAACAAAAATGTTGAATTAAAAGATAGCCATCACAGATGCCTACAAAACCCACTACAGCTCGATACAGCCACTCACAAAAGCCCTTCAGGTGGCAGACACAGGATCAGCGTATACTCACATGCAATTTTAACCCATATTGGCTTACCAATAAAGATATTCCACTCAGCATCCAAGTCCCCTTGGTTGGCCAAGCAGCCTCTCATGACGTTAAAGCAATAGTTGTAACAGGGCTTCACCGACACCAGACCTCGGCAGTACGGGCAGTACATCATTTTTAGCAGCGCTCGCGTACCTTGTGGTGTGGGGTTCACCTTTAAAAGAAAAAAAAAGAAAGGGAAAAGGAAATTAGCCCTCGGTTGCTAAAGCAAAAACCTCACACATTTGCCCCAGGACAGGTGGGAACAGAGCTGTGCAGAGGAGATGCAATGGGGTCAAGCATTGATCAGAGTTCGGTGCTTACGTGGCCCAGGGATCTAAGGCACAGATGAAAGGGTTTGACTCACCTTGCTGGGTGTGCCTGCCACTCCAGGGGGCACAGACAGTTCTCATCTGTGACAAACATTGTTTGTGCTGCAATACACCTTGTGTACAGTGTCCTAGGCTGCAAAAACAGGCATCCCAAGGGGACACACAGCACTCGAGCTCAGAGAAGGCAGCAGGAAGCGACAAAGCCAAAAGGCATTGACACAAGGCTGCTCTACCCAAGCTCTGCTGCAAACACGTGCTGAAGACAATGCCAGGAGTCCTGGGTAAAAAGTGGCCGAGATGGGATGCTTGCCACTATCCCCACACCCAATCTATCAGGAGCATACTTTCCTCTTCCATGGCCCTGTGTCCCAGCTCTTCCCAGACAATCACCCAGCAGGGCTCTCCAGCAGAGACTGGCTCCTCCATCTTAAATTCAACTCATGCGACACAGTGACAGATACTCAGGTTCATATATACTCAGCACCCGTAACACTAAATAACACCATTCCCCACACTCAAAGGAGGTGGCAGCTACAGCCCTGCAGCTAAGGACAAACTAGGAGGACCCTCAAAGCCAATGTGGAACCGCTGGGCGTGCAAGCAGAGCTATCTGCAGCAGGCACGTCACTGCCCGAGCCGTCAACAGGGCTATTTTCCAAAGTGACTCATGGTCATTCATGTTTGATTCACTCTCTGGCCTGGCTTCAAAACATTCATTGAAATCATTTCCACCCAGCTGGTCTGAGGAGCATTAGCTCCAGCACCACGTACTAGTGTCGACCACGTGGTAGGTCTGTCTAAAGCACTGAACAGAGAAGCTCCCTCAAGAGCAAGTTTAAACGTTAATTAGCCACACATGAAAATAGAAAATTAAGATGTGATCAGAGATATGCTGACAAAATAGAAGTGGTCTCTGGAGTTTTAAGCAATGCGCTTGAGACTTCTTGTAAGGCGTTCATGAAGAGTGCTCCAAATAGGTTATGATCTAAGACCTTGCAGAATGAGGAGAAATATACACGCACAGCCCCTGGGAAGAGAGATGTCACTCAATACAAATGGCTGGAGATGTGGATGGCCTCCACATATCATCTGCTGGAGGTCTGGAAATTGATTTCATGGCAGAGAGGATGACGAGACTGAACAGAGATGAATGCGCACGAGGAAGACCTGGTACCACATACATACTGAGGACTTTACTGTGGTGAAGCCCATCTCAGCACAAGGGCTATGGAGAAACTGAACATGATATTCTGGTGCAGAAACTAGTTGGTAGCACATGAAACTAGGAGGCAACAGATCTTAAGAAAAACACACCAGAAAACAAAAAACCCCTACTACATAATCAGGCTGGCTTTGCTAACAACATCAGCAGATTTTAAAACCCTCTTTCCTTATGAAGAGATGACAGAAAAAAAATCTGCTGTGTTTCTGAAAACTCCAGAAAGACCATAATTTCTCTTCAGTAGGCAAGGAAACTGGTTATAAGGATAAAAGTAAAATTTTCTGCAGCTCATGGAGCTCAATGATGAATTTTGGCTGGTCAGCAATGTTCATTCAGAACCCCTCTTTTGTCATCTTTACCCATCTTTTGTCCATGAGGAGGCTGTTTGGCTGAGCAATAGGAGACTTGATGTAGAAAGCTGTTTGCGGTGATGAGGGGAATCTAATTCTTGAAGCATCTGAACATACATACATACATATATATATTTGGAAGGCACAGCAGGAGTGGGAGTCCCAGCAGAAAGCTCCCTATTGGGGCAGCATGGCTTTAAAGCAGAGTTAGTTCAAACATCGAGAAGAGCTCAGGCAACAGAAACCAGCTCAATCAGATGATTTATAGTAGGAAAACTGAAAACAGACAAATGCAAAGGTATCATCTGCCATCCAGATGGTGCAGTCCTTGCATAACAAAGAAGTTGGGAGGGAGGGAGGGGGAGGGGCAACTAAACAGCATCTCACACCCAAAACCAGAGCTCTGAAGGATGCCCCAGTTTAGTAGTCTGCATTCCACAGCAGACGACATAGGACAGTCACCTGGATTAGGTCTGTTGTATAAAGATGATCTTGAAAGCAAATGGGGTTTTGCTTCCTTCCCTTCATAGATTTGCAGATCTGAGCCCTACACAGAGCTGAACAGAGGGTGATGGCAAAGGGGGAAAGGGGAAGACAAATCCCAGTCTGCAGTGACCGCCAAATCAAGTCTTAACTAGTGATGGACATAACCCACAGGGAAGCTGTTAGTTTGCAATAGTTTGCAGGTGAAGAGGAAGACAAAGGGGCAATTCATCAGTCCAGATCTGGCATTTTATGATGTCAGAAAGCAACACAAAGGCACCAGCAGAGATCAGCTCTAACACAGAGTTTTGAGGAAGATTATGAGCAACTACCCTGTTTGCAACATCAATAAATGATTAAGTGCTCCGTATCGCTGCAACAAGAACCTTAACCCCTGGCAAGGGGCCCGTACCCAGTCCAGACCAATTCTGGATCTGTCAGTGGGCTGTGCCATATGTTGTACTGGCAATTCTTCACAAGCTTTTAATGTTCGCTCTGCCACGCCAGGTGCAAGCTCTTGGAACACCATTGTACGTAACAGTAAATCCAGATATGCTTTGTTCTGGGGTTGTGTTTATCTTGGAAAGCAACTCAAGTTCATTTGAACTCTACTCTAGAATGACCCTCAAAACCAAATAATCTTCTTTAGAATAAAGCAGAGTCCCTAGAAAGCCTTATTTGCTGAAGAGAATTTACCCTAGTAGATTTGAGCCCAGGTAGTAGTACATTGTAGAGCATATATCCTGTAAAAGCCTATAATAGAAGTAAATGCACTCCAACCCCTTCCTTTTATCTTGTGAAATTTATTTCCTTTCCATGGCATTCCACACCACTGCAGCAATCCATCACCCTGCGGTTTCATCATGTAAATTACAATTTGTCCATGTCTATATGCTTTGTCGAACGTGAAGATTAAAAGCCGCTAACAGATGTGTTTTGGCACCAATCTTTACATTTGTATCGAACTTGCTCTGTAAAAATACAGATTTGCATGCAATCCATAAAAATTAAGTGAAAAGCAAATAGTCCTGAGCTTCCTGGGCTTAAATCAAACCTTTCATATCATATTTCTTGAGTTACACCCCTCCCCCCAATTACATTTACTGCTAAGATACAATCATGCTCTCATAAAAATGACCTGCTCTTGGTAAAATAAAATCTCTTTTTTGTTGGTACCTTGTCATATCCATCCCATTTCAGAGTCTCACATAAGGGAAACTGTCTACCCTATGCCCTTTGCCTCTTCCAACCCACTGGCAACTGCACCTGGATGCATATGTTTGGTAGAAACTTCACCACTAAAGCACAAACCTCTCTAGTGAAATGCTTTGTTAACAGCCTACCACAAAGCCACCAAAACTCACAACAAAAACAATCTGTGCAAGCAGATAAATTTCAGAGAAGCAACTGGTTTCTTTTTTATCCTCCTTCCCAAGGCAAGAAGAGCTGAGGAAGGATGACAGAGGTCCAACAACGGACGGTCCTGCAGGGAGCTCCTGCCAGCTGCCAGACAGCCAGAGTCACATTTTATTCTCTCACTCTACACTCAAGTTAACATTAAGAAAGTTAATAACATTTAGAATCCTGTCAGATAACAACTATTTACAATAACTCAGACTATCTTATTTTCCAGGCTTGCACAACAGCGTTGCCATGCCAGCAGCACAGCCAGCAGAAAACATAAAAATTCAACAATTTGAAAATAAACATAATGAAATTGCTTTTGATTTACATTGTGTTTTCTTTGGAAAAAAAATTAATTAGGGCTATATTGGATAAAGAAGACTGAAGGAGTAACTTCTCAATGACACAGAAAGATGATGTAATGGCTTCAAAACTAACTCCAAAGCAGACTGAAAGACTGTGGGATGCTCCAGGTAAGCAGCCAACACAGACAAGTGGAGTGTGGTCAATATTCGGGACCAACACCATCTTACTTGCATCGTTTTTTCCTTCCCTCAGTGTTGTGCAAGAGCATCATCTTGGCACATGCTGGTCCAGATGTTCAGCTCACTGCAAAGAAGATCACTTGGGCAGCTCCCGGTTTGCTTCCCCACCCCAAATATTCCAATGAAAGTGTTTTGGAATTAACTACGCATTTAACCAATTTTGCTGGCCCAGTGCTAGCACATGAATACTTTAGAAAGCAGCTGGTTCAACCACAGATTTGGGCCTCTGAGGACTTGCACAAGACAGCACATTAAGGAGAAATACTTGAGAATCACATGGCTTTGTGCATTGTCAGTATTTGCTACCTGTGGCAATTGTCTGCTACAGCTTTATCTTGGAAAGGAAAAGCTCAAGAGTACATTTACACTCAATTCCCTATTTATAGCTTGCTTTCCACCCCCATCCCAGACATGACACCGCCAAAGAGAAACAGCAGAGCTCTTGAGAATCACTCGACCTGCTTAGTCTTAATATTCACATGTCAAAGGGGAGTGCCGTGTGCTTGTTTTCCCTGACAGCACCCGCAGCCCATGTGGGGCAGAGGGAACCTCGGTGCCAAGCAGATGTGTCTTCCACCAAATGCTCATGGAATGACACCAGGGTCAGTATCTCCTGGTTCTGAGGACTCTGACAGCAATGTGCCTTTCAAACAGAATTTGTTCTCCAAAGCACCCGAGTCTCCCCAACCCAGAGACACAGCAGACAATTAGGAGTGTTACAGTTGCTTTACTGAACAAAACAGAGAGAACATTTATCTTGGCAGCTACAGCCAAAAACTTTCTTAGTTATCTCTCACCTTGTTTTCAGAATTAGCAGCAGCACCACAGTGGGTGGGAGGCAAAGAAAGGGGACTGAAACACTCCTGCATGATGCCATTGGCTCCAAAACCACAGGCGCATCCATTTGCGCCTCCCAGCATGTTAAATCCGCGATGATTGCTGCTTGAGCATGCTTTGAAGGCTATGCCTAGCGCAGACCCTCAGATGACTGGAGCTGAAGCAGATGCAACCACATTCTTGGCAGGTCTTCTCAGGGTCATCTTTGATGTGGAGAAGTGCTTGATACTGTTTTCTGCATTGATGTTTGCCCTTAGCACGTGGAAGGCAACGTCCTTGTGCACAGCAGCCCCTCAATCTGGCCCCACGCCTTGCAACTTGCTGCTTGGACAGCACTGCTTCTTCAGAGGCCCCTCTGCAACGCTAAAAGGGCTCCTTGGCTCTTCTGGCTGGTTCTCAGTTCCCCACAAAGCAGCAGCATCTGCCCCCCATCTCCTCTCAGTGCAAGCAAGGAACAAATCTAATTTCTGTCACATCTGTGGGAGAGTTTGCTCTTACCCCAAGAATGCCCAGCTTCCTGAGATACAGGAACATCACCTTCCTGAAGAGGGATTCAGGGCACATTCACCCTAAGTCAGGCCAAGGGCAAGGACAGCACAAAAGGAGATTGAACCTTTGGTGCCTGAACATTAGGTGCTCAAATGGTCATTACAAAAGTCACAACTTTTACTGATATAAGAGCTCAGCGCCTTAATATTTTTGATTATTCGGGCCTTAATTCTTATTCATTCAGTGTTTCATTATTTTCACCACTGCTTCTCCTAAGCTAATGTCTAGTCTATATCCTGCATCCATGCTGAAAGGACAGGAGCTATGGTTCAGGAGATACAGTTGGAGGTCAGGGAGCACACGATGGCCAGTGGTAGGTTGGTTTATGCAAGTTCAGCACTTGTGTTCCATGGATGATGCCTCATTAGAGATCAGACAGCTCAGAGCAAAGGGGTTAAAAACCCACCGGGCTCTTGCTCCAGCTTTGGAGCAGCTGTGGGAAGGCTATCGACTGCCTTCTCTGCAATTCTCTTTCATAAACAGTCAGAAGAGAATTCCCTCCTTGGCTCCCACCATCAAACTTCATTAGGGAAGAAGTAAAGATACCAAGGAAGCTGAGCCTCCTTTACCCATCACAAACATCTCTAGCAGCTTCCCCTTGGTTGTTAATGTCTCGAGGACAGCAGATGAAGAGGTAGATATACGCCTCATACAAAGCTGTGCATTACTTCATATGGTTTATATCTGTGCTTCCAAAATAATCGTAGAATCATAAGGTTGGAAGAGACCTCCTTCAACAGTACCTGTCTCCCAGGTAAACACCATTCCTTGCATATGACTGAAGCTGCTGCCTGTCCTAGACAAAGCAAACAGGGTTCCCAAGGATGGGCTGGAAGCCCGTTTCCAGCAGCCTAGCTGCTTTGGTGGCAACTGTACCTTGCATGGCTTTCAGCATGCAAATGCTTGTCAGGGAGGCAATTCAGGAGCCTCCAGAGCTCCCAGCAGTTCCTCAAACTATAGGACACGAGCAAAGTAGAAGAACCCCAAAATGACAGTTCATCAGCAAAAAAATTCCTTGGAAGGCTGCATAAAACTCACTACCACTGTAACTGCCTTGACATCCTGTCCACAGGTCCCTGCCTGCAGCTCTGCACAGACACAGTGACACAAACACAAGGATTCGATGTTACATCACTGCATGCTTTGTCCTTCAAGCTGCTGACCTCCAGTCAGCCCTCCCCTGCCAGCCCTTGGGTCAAGCAGACTTCTCTTGACCCTACAAAACAGTAAAGGGTCTCAGTCCTTAACTAATTCTCCTCTTTCCACAATGGGGACCTCCATCCCATACCTGCAGTTAACCTGCAGCCACAACCCCCTGAGACTTTGCCCTCAAAGGTGTCAGGACCCTGAACCAGGCTGTGGGTTTAATCGTATGTAGCTAATTAAGTGAACATCTCTACAGCTTGAGAACTGCCCAGTCGTAGGTTCTCACCCATTTTCAGTCTCTCTGGGTTCTGGCTTGTATTTGTTCCTTTTTTCCACCCCTGGCTGGGGCAGGAAATGTCATCGCTGGCAGCAATTTAACCCAGCTGATTTTAGTGCTTGCCAGGGCTAAGTAGCAAGCGAGCAATTAGGGGATGGGTAGATTTCCGTCTCCTGAAGGCGAGGGCAGGAAGGTCAGAGAGCACCAGAAGTCAGCAGTTGACAGAGGGAAGCACTGGAGGCCCCCAGCCCCTCACAGCTCACCTCAGACACCGGACAATCTCTGCCAGGGTTTTCTTCTTGGATCTGCTCTTCACGATAGATCTGGAGAATTTTGTACTTTCTTGGTCCAAAGGAAGGAATTTGAGGAATGAAGACTTTAGCATCAAACTTCTGGGTTTTAGACACAGTTTCAAAAAAGTCTGTGCTTTCTCTCTGTTGTTCGGGCAGTAGCACAAGGCTTCTAATCCATCCAATGCCAACTTAAAAGTTCCTTTCCAGCATTCCGGCTCAGAATTCATGTCTATTTGTAGCTTTTCAATATTCTCTGTTTTCCCCCTTTACTCCCAAATTCAGGCAAGAATAATGCCTTTCTAAATGCATATCCCTAGTGAAGATGTAAAAATATATAGGATTATTAAAAAGCCATCAAGGCTGTACTGTAAAGTGCTCTTAGCTCTCCTAATAGCACCTCAGGAAAGTAAAAAGCAGCTGGGTCTTGCATTGGTTTGTATTTCTCCTCCTGAGGATTTTCAATTATGCATTTTTAACTTGCTCGTTACAAAACACATTAAAAGTAAAACTAATTTGCATTACTTTGGACATATTTTTAAAGAGAAGAATATAAGATTTATCCCTCAAGTTAATTCCTGGTATAAGCAGTCATCCCACTAAAACTAAAAGTAAAAATAATAAGGAAGCAAAGTCAGAGACATTATATAGAGCTCAGCAGAGCCAGGCTAATCTAAATGTAACGTTCAAAGCCCCAAAACACAACCACAAAGCAGCAGGCATAAAAACATCAGCTTTTCAACTTGTGCATAGGATTTCCCATTGTTTTGCAGAAATGTGATGTTAGATAGCCACTGAATGAGATTAAAACCCTATAGAAAAATATTATTATTATATTACTTAGCTGTAACTAAAGCCTAGGTATTCAGAATCAGGGATTTTTGCTACCACTGAAAAGTCCATTTACTGCAGGATTTTCCACTCTACTTTCACAAGTTGCAGTGGAAGTGTGGTAACTGTGACTGCCCATGATGCGTGAGCTATTTTTGCAGCTGAGTGGGTCTCTGGATAACCTTCCACACTTAAGCAATTAATTCTAGAGTTGAAGGCAACTCTACACTCCAGGATCTTCAAAAGCAAAAGAGAAATCACAATGCCACCTCAGGTTCATGACTTTGATTCGTAACAGATGCGGGGACCACAGCCCTCATGGTCCCACGTCAAGTCTGGAGACGTTTTGATGAATTCTGAGCAGATGGAGCATAAACACGATCCCTCATCCATGCATGTTTGCTGCCTATCAAGCGGTTGCACATTCCACAAAACTGTACTGGGGCTTAGTGGATGGACCCCCCAGCCAAATACTTCAGCTTCATTCTCCAGCAGTGAAAAATCTTTTTCCCTTTCTTTCCAACCACAATATCTACCACAATGCAACACTGCCAGAAAAAAGAATCACCAGATTTGAAACCCCAACCAAGAGGTCAGCAGGCTCAGCCAGTGACACGGCATACAGTCACACTTTGCCTCATTCAAAAACCCCTTCAACATCTGCTTCCTTCCACAGGACAGTGTCCCCAAGACTGGAAGATTCTGTGTCTCATAAGAGGGATCCTGCGTATCACCTCTGGAGCTCCAACACTCACCCTCAACCAGCAGCACGCAGACAAGCCTAACACAAGAGTCATCGCTACTAAATGGGTACTCAAGGTGTCCAAGGACCTAAAATCATCATCAATAACTTACAACTTGCTCCTAGAGCCTGGCTGTATTAGTATGGCAGCTCTTTCCTTTGTAATATTCTCTGCCCTAACACACACGTGCAGGCTTACCGCAGGCCTTTTTTCTCATTTCTCTTCAAGAAAAATCCACATGGAAGCAGGGTTGGGTTTTGTTTTTTTTTTTTCCCAGTGAGACAGTATTGTAATATTATCCATGAAACTCAAAGCAATTTGAATGATTATCTCACTTAACAATGCTACTTGCACTACTGCCAAAATTGCATTCTGCTTCTAAGAGTACCTGAACAGCTATTCTTTCTTGGTTTACTGCTTTTTTTCTTTCCTTGCAATTATGATGATTCAAACTACGGCCTGCCCTTTCAGTTTGGCATTTTATTACTCTGTAACCAGGTAGAGAGAAAGTAAACGTCTCTCTGCCCATTTAAATTATTATACTAAATCTTCTACAGCCCACAGGAAATAAGCTAAGCTTATTAAGAGGAGATCACTAGTATTTGTTATCTCACACAATCACTTTAAGGGCATTACTGACTACACCTGCTCACAACTCAGATTAAGTCACAGACAAATCTCATGTATAAAAAAAAAAAAAAAGTCATCCCACTTTAACCACTCCAAAGTGGTTTATAAAAAGAGAGATGTCAACATTTAAGTGACCAACACATCACATCTGTTTGACTACCCAAAAACTCCCTTTACCATAGAAGTCTGAGGTCTTACTCATGCTGTGTGTGTGGCACCAAGTACAACTGGCTTCTGCCCTGTGCATGCGGCTCTGGCTTACTGTGATCGTAAAAGTACTGTTTGCTCATGCTAACAGCCTCTCCCGGGTGCCTGAGAGCAAGGAGGAAATTATCAGCTGCTCCATAATAGATGCCCATAGCATCCATGATTCGCTGTAATTTGAAGGCAATATTAAGAAGAAGATATGGCCATTACACAAGCAAATACGGTTATTTCCACTGCAGAAGGCATTTAATTTCCTGCTTGTTGCTGTTCCCTAGACAGGAGGCCAGCATCAATCCAGAGAACATCCCTGCTGCTGGGCTGCAGCACTGGATGGTGGTGTCTCCAAAATGTGACTACCACACAACGGAATTTGGTCCCACCTGCGCTCAACTACCAGCAATGCTTCTGGGTACCTAGTTAAGACAAGAAGGAAAGACACTACCCATCACTGGTCCATGGGATATGGAAATAAGCACAAGATGGAGCTCACCGCGGACACTTTGCTCACGACATCCCTCGCGATGGCAAGGCCCTGCGCGAAGGTGCGGGCAGCCACGAACGCACGGGTCACTTGTAGCTTGAGCTTCCGCGGCACATCTCCGAAGGGCTTCAGCTGCTCGGTGTACTTGCTGACGCACTCAAGGTACTCATCCGTGAAGTGGTACTGAGGGTTGACCAGCCGGAACATGCGCTCCAGCAAGCGCGCCCAGAACTCATTGAGCATCTCTTCCAAGTTGACATTGCCACCCACATAGTACCGCTTTAGCTCCACGAAGAGGTCCTTGAACAGCTCAGAGTTCTGCATGTACAAACGGCCGTAAGTCCGCACAAACATGTCATTCAGCGACTTCTCAGCATTTTCAAGAAGTTCTTTGAAGAACTCTAGAAAAGAGGTAGAGAAGATACAGTAAATACAAGCATTGGGTTGTTATTTGGACACTCCTAATATCACTGCCATTGCTTAACTGGAAAATGCAGCACAATGAGACCACCACCCAAATGAAATGGAAGGTTAAAGGACTCCTCAAAAATTTTCAAACAATTTCTATATCTTAAAATTTTTGATTAGTCTTCATAAGCAAACCCCTCTAACCTCTCTCCAGACTGGTAGTCTTGCATAAGTGAAGTGTCTTTTGATGCAAATTTGAATAATCTGACAAAACTCAGCAAAACAGAAAAAAAAAACAAAAAGAAACCAAAAAAAGGCAGCCAGTTTCTTATGTTACCATTCAGCCATCTTAAAACAAGTCATTTCAAAGCAAAAGGCTATCAGAAGGCAGAATGAAAAAAAAGTAGTTTTTTGTTAAACAGACTTTTTGTACAAATTGGTCTTTCTTTTCAATTCTTGTCAATTCATTTTCTGAAATGATCATAAATCGGCCTCAAACACTAACAAACTTTAAGGCATTTTTAGAAGCGAACACAAAAATCTACCTGTAGGTTCTTTCTCTCATCTTGAAAGTTTGTCAGCTCTTGGGGCAGGGCCTGTCTCCAATTACCTAATTGGTCCTGACTGCAGACCGGGCTTCAGATGTTTGTGGCAGTACAAAAAAACCCAACAAACCACTCCACAATTAAGCCAGAATTTGCTCAAAATCAAAGGGCTAAACACTTGGCACAAGAAAGACAAAGACTTTTCAGATGACAAAGGCCAGTCCGTGGGTTTCATCACTTTCAAAAAGCAAACCCCCACTTTGGTTCACCTTCTGAGAGCACCAGACAGCCTGGTGCCAGAAACTGGTCATTGCCAAAGCACCACTACCGCCTCTTGCCGGTGACACATATGTCCTGAACACGTCTGGCCCATCAGATTCATCTGCCAGGTCACTTTAAAGAACATTCACTACCAAACCAGTGCCATCAAAGCCTCAGCATGTGGGTCTAAGCAAAGACTACTCTACTGCAAAGCCTTTGCCTTGGAGATTTGTGTAGATGAGTTAAATTAAAATAATAAATAGGAGATGGGTCCACAAAGCCAACTGCATTTGGACTACTTTGGAACAAAACTCCACACTATGTGTCCTTGGGAAGAAGCTAAGGAGAGCAAGGGCAGGTGTCACCCCAACAAACCATCATGTGCCAGTGGTGCTTGTGCCAGGCTGCCGCCCATTTACTCCAGCTCCGCAGGGAACACGGGCACCCTAGGGCATGGGTGCAGCCTCACCACCACCATGCAAGGCACAGGCAACGAAGCATATTATTTTATGCATGCCACCAGCAATTAAGGATTCTGACCTCTGCTTTTCTGTGACACATATACAACAAATATTTTTTAATAAAACATGCCTCTGTGTTTTTTTTAATCCTCAAAGGAGTAATGTTTAGAACTAGAAGTTGTTAGAAGGAGAGAGGGGGGGAAAACTTTGGCCCAGTGTGAATTTAAACCTTGTTAAAACGTATTAAAACTATGCTGAAGTTCAGATTTTAGTCTTCAAAGCGCTCCAGTACAAACAGAGCCTAACACAGAAAACATTTTCTGGAAAAACTGAAACATTCTTTGAGTTCCTGACGAACAAAGTCATGGGGCTGAGTGCCTGACATGGCTGTATATAATGTAGCCTCTTAGGAGCACAAGAGAAATGATCCAGGGAAGAAGAGATTGATTTCAAACACCCAAACCATCCTCTGTCCAATATCAGCAGGAACCTCCACTTTCATTCCCATGACTGGCATTTCCTCTCCAGGAAGATTTTTTTCTGTTGAGTTTATACTATAGAGATTAGCTTGGTGTATATTAATTTCTAATTCACTTAATCATTTTGAAGGCTCACTTCCTTCTTTTGCTCAGACCTTTTAGTATCACCAAATAAGTCGTTTATTTAAGGATTTTCATGCCAGGCATAAGAGCTGGTAGATGCATCAGCAAACTCATCATAAAGAAATGGATTTTGAAAATATATTGATGGGAAATCTATTAAATACTTCAAACCACAAATCTGATGGAACCCAAAGCAATGTTTAAAGCCAGGAAAGTTATCTTGAGTAAGACATGCATATTACCATAACCAATTTATTGTCCTGTCCCAACTCATTTTACTGGTTACACTCCAAAGTGGAAGCTGAATAAACCATATTCAGGCTTTAGAGCACTTCAACTCTTAGCAATTTTTCATGTGGGCTAGAATTAGGTATGTTCATTTATTATCTGTTAAAAAATTTGCAAGCTAATTAGCAGCAAATACCTGTGCACCTGCAGTCTTCCAGCCAGCTGCTTTTACTTGCCCAAAAGGAAGGTAAACAAAGGAAATGAAAACTTCCCACCAAACCCAACCATTAATAAAACACCAACAGAACACTGCTGAAGGAGGCACCACGCACGTGCAATGCCA
Source organism: Neomorphus geoffroyi (assembly GCA_033558235.1). Classification (NCBI taxonomy): domain Eukaryota; kingdom Metazoa; phylum Chordata; class Aves; order Cuculiformes; family Neomorphidae; genus Neomorphus; species Neomorphus geoffroyi. The sequence continues at coordinate 14,805,878 of JAUMJM010000045.1, forward strand.
GCAACTCAGGCTCAAGCACCAGCCAGCATCTTCTTGGGCAGAAAACACTTGTTCCCAAGTGCCACTTGCCAAATAAGAATGGGAGGAGTACAGAGGAGGTTATGTGTCTGCAGTCCAGACCCAGCACCCATCCTTCTGCCCCATAAAGCCTCCTCACCAGCACATGCCTCCATCCCTGAAGCACACCAGATGGGATGCTCTGATGACTGGTGCCAGTGGCTTGGCCCATGGGTGGCCTTGTTGGCACCTGGGGTAGGGATGAGGTTGGGAAGGAGGGGAGGAAAGATGCTGCACACAGCACCAAGGGCAAGGGGGCCACCTCACACAAGCAAGCAGGGATGGATCCAACAGCAGGATACATAGGAACATCTTTCTCCGTGCAATGCACAGCACTCTTAGCTTGGTCAGCAGCAGGGATTAAATTATAAATATATATATACACACACACACATTTTACCCTAGCTGTTGGCATACCAAAGTCTGCATTCTCAGTTTGTTTCCCCTTCAAGAAATCAGCTTGGGCACAGCAAGGAACATTAAGCTTTTCTCTGTACAAACCATGGGCAGAGATGTCTGCAGCAAAGAGAAGAAAGCCCCAAAGTCCTTTTTATGACTTAAATGCTAATCTGACTTGTAACTCCCTACATCTAATTAGATATTAATTCTCTCCTTCACCGAAACAAGCTGATTAGCAAACACCAGCATAACCCAGCATTAACCTTGCCACTGCGAGAAGAAAAATGGCAGGTTCCTCTCTTACGTCTTGACTGTTTGCTGCGTAAAATAAATGACCATCTTTCATTTGTATTAGAAGTTGACTTGTTCTCAAACAATGCAAACACACAAAGGCCTCGGTTGCTTATTTTACAGCACTGTAAAAGCACATTTTACAGCTGTGTTGCAAGCAATCTGTACTCATTAAATTATCACTCTGACAGGCTTCCCGTGAAAAGCTGTCAAACGCAAACATTTTTCACAGACGGCGAATCATACTTTGCCGGTGCTCTCTGAGATGCTGCTATCCAGAGGGACGGCAGGCTCTCTTTTCCCCACCAGCTACCTTGTTTAAACTCCCAAGAGCTGGCTCCGCTGTCAACAAACAGGCAAAAAGCACAAACAACACCAGGAATGGCTTCACAAACTGACCCACAGGAGCAACACCTGGCTCAAAGGTCTCCTCGGTTCTCCGAGCCAAGAGAAGAGCATGGAGAGGTGTCTGGGTTACACTTGGCTATGTTTAAGCTTTGCAGGTGCAGGTCCCATCTGAGAAGGGTTGGGACTGCCAGAGGAGGGACAACGGACATAGGTGCAGGGCCAAAATGGCCCAGCCAGCTCCAGTCCAACCAGATACAGCAGTAAGTCTACATTTTACTGCTTCAACCCATCTAAGCTAAGCCCTGCTGATGCAAAGTCATCTTGTTGCTCAGGGTGCTGTGCAGGGGCAAGGGTACCAGCACTCCTGCCTGCAGAGCACAGCCGAGCCACCCAGTGGGACCAGAGCCACGAAACCTTTCCCAGTGCTAAGAAGTTTAAAATTTGTTTGTATTGCAAAATAAGTCCTGTGGACACTACGGACTTTGATGCTTGAAGGAAGATGACATTTCCAATGCAATTAACTTTTAGAGATAGAAAAGGCAGTAATCTGCAGTCAGGCAACCTACAGCTCCGGCTTCTGTTTATTCTTCCAATATGTTTGAATTTCAGGGTAAAATTTCAATGCCCAGCACTTGGGGAAAGCCTAGAGACATCATGAAACAGTAATAAAGACTGGATATGACATATCCGCTGTTTCTCTGCAATAGGAGTTCTAGAAAAGAAGAAAAAAAAAAAAAAAAAGAAAAATCTCTGCTTTTAAACAATCTCTTCCATAAAAGAGCACAGTGGGAAAACATAACCATAGCTGCTTGTTGCTTTCCTTTTTGGGGGGTAAAAAGATGTACTACCTGTTTGCAGCTTGAGGCCAGACCAGCCCTGCCAGTAATCCAGCAAAGGAGAGCATCACACCTCCCCAGGGACATCAGTGCCCACTGCCAGAATAACTCAAAGCAATCTTTCTTCCGAATTGCCAATACACAAGATACTTAGAGATAACGTAATCCCTCCACCCGCTGCGAGGCACAGGGCAAATCCCTCCTCTAGACAGTACATCCACCTGTTTGGATTTTTGTATTGATTAGATTCACAGGTCTCATCTAAAAATACCGTTTTCCTTAAGTAAGAAGGGATGTAACGTTTTCGTATTTCTCATACTAACATTTTCAGGTATACTAAGAGTGGGATTTTCATAGAAGAGAGCTTTTGATGAGGAGAGCCCACTGCTGTAGGGCATAGTCCTACCTAAATCAAAGGCAGCTCATGGAAATTAGATGAACACATCAAAGGGGCACGTTGCCCTTCACCCACAGGCAGGTTTGGCATTTCCATACGAACGTTAGTGACAAAGGAGCAAGAAGTTAAACTGCCTGGCTTGAGCTGCCTCCTGCCACCACCGGCACTGTCTGCCCCTCAACATGGCCAAAGCACCGGTGTTTTCTGCCTCTCTAGCCCTGCCCGAGGCAGGGAGTCCTCAGGGCCGAACCTATAGCTGACTACTATGGAGTGCAAAGTTTGGCCTTGAATTGCCTGATCTTCAGGAATGAAATGCATTTATTCTAGAGAATAGTTTTCCAGAGAGAAGCATGGCACTCCATGGTGCCTCACTTGCTCCTCTTCCAGCAACTAGAGAGTCAAACAATCAGCAGCCCAGGGCTCAGCACAAAACCAAGATTTTTTTAAAACAGAGAAATCCTTAACTACAAGGCAAGAAATGTTGAGTTTTATCCAAGAGCTCAGCGAGGCCACTGAGGCAACATGCTGCCAACAGACGCCCATCTGTTGGCCACGTTTGGGTGTCCTTCCAAAAGGCGACCAGGGTTACCATGCACCTTTCTGCTCCCAAATGCTGCTGGACATACCAAATTTCTTGTGTACCAGGTTTGCTTAGTTTAGAACTGTGTTTTCAACTGGCCTTATACTGTTTGAGGCTTCCAAATTAACTATGCAAACAGATACCAGGTAGACACGCAATTACTCAACACACCTTAAAAAACAAATAAAACCAAGCTCAAGCACGCAGAAGGGAACATGCTGAATTTTTATGGGTGCAATTAATTAGTTTCAGATAATTTGACACCCAGTTTTTTGGGTATATTCTTAAGGTTGTCCAGATTATGACTAATTAAGGACCGTCTGTCTTACCATAACCTTTAATTTGCTTGTCTGTACAAACAATTATGCTTTCTAGTGTGTACAGGAGAACACTGCCACAAAGAGATTAATTCTATTTTCTCATAAAACGGTTTACTCATAAAACGTCCACAACAGCAAGATGGATTTCAAGACAAACACTCCTGTGAGCCATGGCCCTAAAGGCTCTGCCGAGGAGGGGCCAGCACGGGCACCGTCCCAGCGCTTTCTCAGAGGTGCATCCACAGATGCAAACTCCACCCTGCAGCTGCTCCTACCATGTGAAGCAAAACTCCATACAGACAGATAAAAGGAATTTGGAGGAAAAGAGACAAATGTTTCACAGCTCTTTTTACCTCGAAGGTGAAGCCACCCGTAGCCATGCCATCTACTCCAAAGGAAAACAATTTTTTTTTTCCTTGATGTGCCTCATTACTTTTAAGACGCCTTCACTTCCTTTATTGCATATACCACATTTGTAATTTCCATCAGGGAAAAACAAACCATAGCTTAACAACGTTTTTCCAGAATTGTTGAGAAACCGATGAATACATAGTGTTAACACATTTATTGAATATGAACTCAGGAAGGGCAGGGCAAATCCACAAGCTGTTTCTCTGTCCTGTTTTCGAACATGTGTTAGCACTTACTGACATGGGAAGAACTCTTCCGCAGAGTTTGAAGAAGTACAGGCTTAAGTCATGCCAGTGTCACAGCAACAGCCCTGACATGTGAACCTTGGAGCGCTGGCAGGCACAACATGTCCCCAAACATTGCTTGATTAGTGAAATGTTTCAAGACCATATCAACAGTTGGGCTGCAGCCTCACAGGAGGGAAAATAATCACCAGATCCCAAGATTTCCAGAGCTTCTTGTTTCTTAAGGGCCCAAGAACATAATCATCACCTGCACCCCAGGGCTGGCAGGAACCCAGACGAGCAGGGAAGAAGCTAAAACATAGCACAATATCACTGCCATTATGTGGAGGCTGAGCTCGATATAGGAATAAGTAGCAATGAAAGGGGGCAGGGGAAAACAGCATAGAGATTGCTGTCTGTGACTGAAGAAGCAAACAGCAGCACATCGCATCCTGCTGCACTTAACAGTCATCTCATGAATTAGGAAAGCAGCAACAGCAGAAATGCCCTTGGTCTTGTCTTGATTCATTCTGCTCTGCGGCATCCCATACAGCAGAACAAGCTCAACCTTCACAGCCTCCTCCTTCCCATTTCCAGGGACTGTCACTGCTCAGGCATCCCATTCTGGGTCAGCTATAGTGGGTTTCTCCCTGCTGCTCTCATATTGCCTCCTACCTGAGCGGCAGGTCTTTAATTCCCAGCACTTCCATTATGACCACAACTCAACGGTCATCATCTTCAATGCATCTCCCTTACTGCTGCTGCTTTTCCCCTCCATTTGGTTGCTCTTTCCTCCACTCCCCACCCCATCTAACTTTCACTGCACCCATCCCTCATTCTCAACTGACCTTTCAGACAAATCTATTATTTCTCAGCTGGTTTAGCCTGCTGACCGAGGTCCATTCGGTACCAACACAAGCTTCCCATCCCAAAACAGCAAATATCTCTGCAAAATCCGAAAGTGAATTCCTTCAGGTTACCTCCTGCTTACCCTGTTCAGAGGAGCTTTCTGGGACACTCACTAAGGTATTTCACACATACGTATTTTTCCAAGCTTCCCTTCCTACAACGGCTGTTGCAGAGCTTGAGGCAGACCAAGCTGAACAGTACAGATGGTGTTCTTGTTCCCATTACCTCAGTTCCCCTTATCTCATTGTATTTGCACGGAGACCTCTTCCATTTTTCTCTTTATTTGTTCATTCAGCATGCAAACAGCTGGGCAATAAGACATTAAATTACATTTAACACTAACAAAATAGTTCCAGCTCTGCACTCGTGGAATATCACACAACCACACCCACCATAAGACCTCAAACCACCACCAACTCAGTGGGCACCCAGGGGAGCAGCTCCCAGACTATGCAAGCAACTGGAGTGCACACATAGGCTAGATAGCTCCTTTGTGCAGAAAGGAGGAAAAGAGAGTTAATTTTAAACAGACAAACAATAGCTCATTGACTGGTTGACAGCAAATTAGTAACCAGAGAGCACCAGGCACAGTTTCCTGTAGCCAAGGATAAACTGTGCTGCCTGCATCTTTGCTTTTGAAAAAAACCAAAAGGGTAAGAGCAGTTTATCCGTGATGTTAACAGCAGAACTGCCTGGAACAGAGATGACAGAAGATTGTTTGAGCCCTCCAAGCCCCCACAAAAAGCAGTTTTGCCTATCGCTAAAGGCTCTGCTCAGTTACAAAATCTAGGCTCTCTTCCCACCCCCTGCCCTAGGACCTCAGGATCTTTCTGAGCCTCTCAAAACAAAGGTCTGATTCCCACCACTGTCAGACAAGCATCACCCTTCTCAATGAGCAAGGCTAAATATCAGTGGTTTAAGTACCTCCTTAAAAATCTCCAGATGGAGAGGAGAAAGTTAAACAAAAACAAAGAATACACAAACTTCCACAGACAGCAGACAATTCGTTTCATTATTGTTGCAATGAGTAGGAAAGCACAAACAAAACCCCACCAGTGGGATTTTCTAAAGGAAGTGTGTTGGTGGTTACTGCCTCCTGCTTCTCCTAGAACACTCTACCCCTACCCTGGACAAGAACAGGTGTGAATCCAAGCCTGAAAGGCTGGCTCTCAGCAACTGCTGCTTCTGTAAATTTTAGGGTTCTCCCCACTGTCTTCCGCCCTGGTTTGTGTGAAGTTTGGTCTCATTCCTTTCTGTAGAGGGAAGAACAAAGCTGTGCCTTCATCTAGACGTGACTGGCAGCAGACAGACAAAACCTATTATTTGTACATTAAAGATGCAGTCATCATCAGTGCTCTCTCCAGAGGAAGGATTGTAATGGTAGAGCTCTCTCCACCACACAGATTTATTTATTCAGAAGCACAAACGCCACACAGCTCTGGCACAGCAAGCATCAAAGGCCCCCCGGATCTCTGCTCTCACCACTCCTGCTGTGCCACAATACCCAGAGCCACCTCCTGCAGCGATAAATGTGCCAGCAGCCAGGGCAAACCTGGGTCCTGGGTGCCACAGACACAGAAGAGCCCTGGCACACGAGGAAGATGAGAGCCCAGGTCTCTGCTCTTGCAGGCTGTTTCCAATAAAAGAGTGAAGGCAAGATGAAGGTCCCCAAAGGGCAGTTATTTCGGTAAGGCAGAGCACACCGATGGTCTGCCAAATTCTAACTATAGGAGCGGTAGGCTGGGCACCTGCAGGGCTCGTCTTTCACCATTTGCCTCTGCGTTGCCTGGAGCATTGGGAAAGAGACCACCAAAAGCTTTCCCTCGTCCTCTCTGCCTCGTTCCCATTTATTAACATTTCCCAGCCATGCATTCCACTGCACCGACACACCTCCCTGCTAACTCCTACCTGGAGACAGTGGCTGGAAGCCAATGGGTATCTGAACAACTAAAACTAAATTCAGAAATTAGATTCTAAGGTTTTTTACCCCCAGCTTCAGGAATGTTTGGAAGGTATTTGGTCAATGCCTGCCCCTGACTAGTCACTCGGACTCAGCAACAAGCCAGTTCTTGGAAGCAATTCACGCACCAAGGAGTAACACAGGGCTTGCACTAGAAGATCAAGGGCACTCTGGGATGCTACAAAAATGCACAGCACTACCACACTTTATATCTGTGGATACTCTGCCCAACATAAACACAGAGCCTGTAATTAGGGATCCCTCTCCAGCCTCTCTGCCCAGTCCCCAAACAGCAGAGGGGTGGGTACACCACAGTCTCAGGGACCCCTGGCCGGCTCCTGCTGGTTGGATTTGATTTCTTTCCGCTTGCTGTCCCAAAGGGGTTTCATTTTACACTTCATTATTTGTTAATGGAAAAGTCAGGGAGAGCAGATCAGAAACAGGACTTGGCATTTAATAGCTTCCTAGAGGCCGGCTTGGGCTGTACTGTTTTGCACAAATCCTTTTGTTCCTTGGGCACTGGGAACACCAAACCTACCGCCAGCCCAGACGGGGAGAGACCATCCAACATTCATCTCCTGTACATACCATTCCCGTACAACAAAAGTTGCAGAAGTTTGCTTGCCTTCCCTAAATCCAGAGCACACAGAAGAGAGGGACAAGACCTGATTTAAGTACAATAGCAAAAGTGCTTGTGAACTGCAGGGACAGGAGAACAAGCAGCCACTTGCTGGACTTGGTCCCGCAGGGCAGAAGCTCAGCAGCCCCTCTCCTTCACAGGTGCTCGGGGCTCTGCCCTCCCTAATCACTCTGCAACCAGCCTACCAAAAAAACCCCATCATTTCTCCCCCCCCCCAAAAAGGCCTGGCACAAGAGTTATATCTTCCGAGAGCTTCAGGAGGCATCTTTAATAAGAAAAAACTCAGAACATCTTATCTAGGAAGCAACAGAAGAGCGGAAATGCTGAAGGAGAGTTATGTGCTATGTCCTGTCCCTGCTCCAATTCCTCAAAACAGCTGAGCAATTTCCCCAAGGCACTGCTTGGATAGCACAGCCCCGTCACGGAAAACTTCAGCCTAAAAAGGCAAAAGAGGTGACAATTCAAGTTTAATAAATGAGACTCAGCATTTATGCAGCCTTAATGTCACCATTAATCCTATTAATGTTATTAATCCCTGGGAAAGGGAAGGCGAGGGCACCGACTGGTGAAGATGAGACAAAGCAAAGATTGGTGTTTAAGGCCCTGACTGCTATAGTTGTTTCTGTGGCATGAGAAGTCACAGTCACACAGCTTTGTGACTTTCCCACGGCTGCCACTGTCATGGAGGCAGATGTTTACATGGTCAAGGAATCACACCCACTAATTTCTCAACAAAGCCCATAAATGCATCTAAGATCATGCATGCCAGAAAAAAAACCAGAAAATGTTCACCTCTAAAAGTATTTAACAATGGGGAATCCGACAAGTCTTAATTTTACTAAAAAAAGCATTTCCCTTACTGCTGAAAATATAGACCTTACTGCTACAGTGGTTTAAATTACAACAGGAGAGATCCCCCAGGAGCATACATAGCTGTACTGTAAGCAAATATTTAGACAGGATATATAAGATACAGGCCTCCAAAGCCCCACTCTTCTTCCAGTGTGTGCAAACCAAATACATGCAGGAAGATCTGATGCTGCCACATCACACATTAGGAGCCGCAGTGACTTCTGGTCAGCCCTTTGGGGCTGGATAATCAGCAGCTTGTTCCATGCTCCTGATTAAGAGGAGATAATCCACTTCTGTACGGCTTTGGTGTCAGATCAGAGAAATTCTGGCAACAGTTCCAACAGCACACAGTGCTCCAGCAACAGCTGATGCAAACTCTCCAAAAGCCACGGGGCATCACAGCCTCCATCCAAAGAGCATGCCGCCACTTTGACTGTGCTTTTGCAGCAGCAACTGCTGCAAAGGTCAAGCACTTAACGGAGGCAGCATGGGTTTGCCTCTCCTCTCAGACCTGAATGTCAAGGTTGAGAGATTAGCACCCAGAGAAGCTGCAACAAAGATTTCCAAAGAGCTGGAGGACATGGTTTGCTGCTTGAGCTGCATCCTGGAGTGGCCTTTCACAGCACAGGGATGTGGCACCATGCGAGAGAAGCATTCATCCCACTTGCTGGGAGACCAGTTGAGTGAAGTGAATTCAGTCTTTGCAATAACTCATCTGCACAGCTCTAGCGCAAAGGATTTCTTGCTAAACAGAGGACAGTGCATGGCCCGTTTGTGTCAGCTTGATTTTCATTTGAATGGATTTAGCTACTGGTAATGAGGCAGCCCTAACGAGCTGAAAAAGTTAAAATCAGAGCATGGGCGCATGCGAAGGAAAAGCTCTGGAAGAGCTCCCTAGAGGCTGAGATGCCTCTCCTTCCTGTAGTTTGAGCACATTACACCAAAAAGTTTGGGAAGAACTACGCTGGACAAGGAGAACTCCATGCAAGGTAGAACTGACTCCAAAAATTTTGTAGAAGAGTCCAAGAATTTCAGGTGAGAGCCTCTCTAACTTGCCCCAGCCATCAGCAGGAGCGCTGCAGAAAATGAGGTGCCTTCAGCCTCCAGGTGACTAGGCTGGAGGGAGAGACAGTCATCATTAAAAGTCTTCTAAGAGGTAAATGACGGAGGATGGTAATCATTTAGTCTCTGCTTCCACCCCGGGTAAGATTAAAAAAATCCCTAAACCAGCTTTGTCTGCAGCAAATGAAGACTGAGATCTGATATTACCAAACACCCAAAGATGGGGCCATTAGGCTTTGGAACAAACTGAGAAGGTTGCTAATTCTCCTTCATTAGTTTCATATAGGGCAAAGCAACACCCTTCAGGGACAGGCTGAGCACAGTAAATCCAGATTCCAGAAACAGCATCACACCATTCCCCTTTCAGATCCTCCTGTCAAGGACTCCCAGGGCTAAGATCAGGATGAGACCAGCACAGGGCACTGTGATGGGCTGACAGAAGAACCACAAAAGAAACAGCTCATACAGGGCTCCCTACCAAAGCTCACCCATTTTGAAGCCTTGTGTCTTGACAGGTATCCAGCTCAGCTTAGCTTAATATCCTCCTGCCATCCCACAGCCCTGCAGCCACCTCTACCAAACAGGTAGACACACCTAGCAAGTCTGCACCATGTGAGGATGCTAATACAGTGAACTGTGCATGCTCTTTGTTTTTAATGCAGCATTTCAAAAACCCTCGTTGTTCATTTAAGGTGAAGCAGATGCTGTTCCTCTGGTCTCTTTGAAAAGGCTTATCTATGGGCTGGATTTCATTAAGTCTCTTGTTCAGCATTTAATAAGCTTGCAAGTCTAGACACTTTGGTTCTCTCTCGATCACCCCTTTGGTGTACCAGCAGGTAGAAACAACAGAGGTTAGGAGGGAAATGTTTAGCTAGCAGATTTAGATGCTATCAAGATGATTGCATAATTCCACTTTGACTCACTGCAATTTCATACCCAGGGACTTTTTCACTCACTTGAGTGCCAATGTCTTTTGACAAAAAGGGGCCACTACCTGCTGTAGTAGAGGAGGCCCCTGGCAGGCCTTTGAGATATTAGCAGAAAATCCACGTTACAGCAATGACCAAAAAAAGAGAATAAGGTCCAGAGGAGCTGTGTGGTGGAATTGCCCTCTCCTTGGGCAATGAAGACATACGAGCAGAGCAAAAGTCTCAGCAACTCAGTACACCTGACTCTCCAGATATTTCCACGTGCAACTGAGTGTCACCTCATTCCCCTAGCCAACAAGGACAAGTCATGTAGGAGCCTTAGGCCTTACTCCTCCCTCCTGGCTCCCATGAGCCAGGAATGTCCTTTGAAGACCCAGTCTGACAGCACACTGCTGTGAAACTGAGGGCAATGCCAAGACCAGTCATTTGTTTATCAGTCAGCAGTTAGCGTCACTTGAGTGATGGGAACTCTGCCGAGACTTTGTTCATTTTGCTTCTGACCCTGCATCACACTTGAACCCTTGGCCTCCACACAAAATCAGCTCTGTATTTTATCTGCTGCTCTACTTAGACCCAAAGGCTAAGTGAGATGGATACAAATCCTGTTGGTTCGGAACACACCAGGAAAGATCAGCATTTTTGCGGGATCAGGGCTGCGAGATGTGCGTGTTACACACGCTGCAGGGATGTACCAACAAAACTAACTGAAATATTACATTAAGAGCAAAATGGTTTTCAAAAGATTAATCAGAAAGAAAGATCTCTCTCTTTGGGAAACAAACAGCCATGATCAGCAAATATTTCCCTCATGGGATTGCAAAACAAGGCATGCTCTGCCCTCTGCGCCACGAGTCATGAACTTCCCCAGCAAACGGGGAGGCAGAGCAGAACAACTGCAGAGAACAACAGGATGGGGATTTTTTTTTACATTTTATCACAAGGACAGCAAGTTCAAGGACTCTGCACTTACCATCAAACTTCTTGTATCGGGAACTAAACATGGTTTGTAGGTGATTGCTAAGCTCTACGACAGCGTTTCTGAAGTCGTGTTTACTCTGCTGACTGTACTTCTCCTCCATTTCTTGAGAACAGCACGTGTAGCCTTGCGAGCAGACTTTCAAGTGGTCACCTGAAAAGCAGAGAAGAAAATATCTCTATTTAAAAGGCTTCTCTAAGCAAGGGCAAAGAGCACAGCACACAAGGCAGGGGGTGCAAGGATCCACAGCACCATCTCCTCCCAGGGAGATCCCCTCTCCACACTCACACTGTGAGTGCTGGACCAGGCATATCAACACCTGATTCTGTGGAGGAGCTTTATAGCAACACATTAAACATCGAATCTTGTGTTTCTTTAAGAACATTAAAAAGTGTTAATAAACAGAACAAAAAGATGCTCATCTTGCACAGTATAATTTGAAGAACCAGTAAATTGATCTGTATATACTAGGATATCTGCCATGAATTTTTGCCAAGTATTTTAATTACTAGCAATTAATTCATTTATATATAAACACAATGTCAATGGTCCTTTTTTGTACAATTAAATCCTTTTTTCTTCATCCCCTACCTCCATTTATCACAGGAAAACCAATCTCTCTCAGAAGCACAATTGTCACTGATACTAAAATATACTTGTTTCATGCAGTGGCATTTTCTGTCATCATCCTGAATGAAATTGGGTATTTGTTTTTGGAGAATTCAGAGGGTTTTTTCTTCCTTTATCCTGAAAGGTAATTCTTCTCTAAGAGTGATCTGGCTCAAGCTGGCTTGGTCAGCCCGTGCTTCGGTATCTACCACAGTTCACTTCAAAATTTCATGGACAATCTGGACACAGGATCTGGCGCCATATAATTTGCTTTCAGAGGATCTCGTTGCAGTGCAAGGATGAAGTTGTCCTCTTCTAGCACTACCAGTAAAACGCTGCTGTTAGGTTTTTGTGGGCCAAGATGAACTCTTTGCATTAGGATCCTCAGCTCCTGCTTCTCTGACAGGTCCAAGGAAAGCGCCGTAACAGGCAGGTGGGCTGATGCTAAAACAGTTCAGACCCTGGGCAAATTGTGCAATTCTTTGTCAACACTGAAGATCTGATCAAAACAAGCAGCTAGGATGAGAAACTCATCCTTCCAAGTCAGATGGTATTTTAAAAAACAGCCTACATTCAAGCTGCTGCCTTCTCTCCCCTTTCACACCCTGCTGCCAAGCCTTATCCTCCAGCCCGAGCAAGCAGATGGAGAAGCAGAGGCTCTTCCCCACCTGCTCACACCCTGGAAGCCACCACCAACCTCCAACCACCACCAAGGTTCGGAAACTCATGGGGGGAGCTGCAAAGGAGTTGTCAGCCCCCTGCTCCTCACGACAGGCTGTGAGCCGTATGCTTACTGAAGAGCCATCCTACCTGCCAGAGCATCAAAAGTGGGTTTAGAGAAACAAAAGCAGTTTTTGCACGGTGAAACTGAGCCTGCCTGTGACTAATACGAACAGTTACTACCCTACTTGCCTTGTGCAAGATCTCATAACATCATTTGCCCAGCTGTTGAACCTTTACATCACTTTGCATGACTTTCTAGCTTAGAAACGTTGGTATCTCTCTTTTCAGACATTTAAGGACCATTTTAAAATAAAAGATAAATATTTTTGTATCTATTACAGATAGATATAATTCCTAAGAACCTCCTCTCCTAAGCCTGTTTTCCTGTAGCACTACAGGATTTGTTTGTTGCGCTGCAGGCACTGTTTGTTTTCCCTGGCATTACAGAGAGACCTTGACCGACAGATAATTCTGCCACAGCTAATTTATTGCACAAGACAGTCTGGTGCTCTGGAATTTCAGAAAGCTCAAAGTCTGTTACGGAAAGCACTACTGCTTAGGCACAGCCTTCAGGAAACACAGAAAAAAAATCTCACTATCCCTTTACAGATATATTTTTCTATCACTGACAATTTATTTCCATCTCAGGGGAGCACGTCCAGTAGCAAATACAGGGTGCAGCACCAAGGGATGCAGCTCTGTTCAGCTTGAGAAGTCATTTAAAAGACAGGAAGAGGTGCACCCAGGATTTTTGGATCCTGCCCACCAAATCCACCCCAGGTCATGCCTGGGCACTCCTCTATGAGCCTGCCTTACTAAAGGGCATTAAAAAATGAAGATGCCCAAACACCACTACTATATTTCACTTTTTATCGCTTTGCTCCAGTTCCAACACAGGACACTAAGGCACTTTGACACAATGGGAAACAAATAAACAGCAGCGAAGCAATAATTACAGCTAAAATGACAGCTAGTTTCGTGTCGTCAAAACAACTTAATTTCAAAAGTTTTGAAATAGGATTGTTTGCTGTTTATCTATATTTCTTATGGAGTGAAAGTATGTTGGAAATATTGTACTCAAAATGCACTTAACGATTTTTTCAGTACCATTTCCATGACATATGCTTGCCTTTGGTGGCTACAACTTAAATACTTCCTATTTCTTTTGTGTCAGAGGGATAAACCTCTACCCTACTTGGCAAATTCAAACCTACTGGTAGTGGGTTTTCCTTCACCAGTTACTCTTTGCACACACTTCCCACGTTATCCACAGATGCCCTGGGATGCCTAAAACAACTTCTAGCAACTACTACAATATATTTTGTGATAAGAAAATAAAAGACTTAATATATTTCACAAATACAAGTGAGTTTCATATCTATTTTCACTACTAAAGTTACCATCCCATCTATTTTACAATGCATTTTTCTGTTATCTTACGGTGGTTTATATTTCTAAGTGTCAGATCAGAAGTTAATGTTACAAAGCAAAGTAATCTTTCTTTGATCCTCCTCATCCCAAATTTACACAGTGTCTCCCTGGGACACACATACAAAGCCAAGCAAGGAGAACACTACTGACAGTAAATCAGGCTTGCACAGATCCTATTTGGTTGATCATTAAGAAATTATGCTCCAAAATGCAACTCACATTCAAAAATGAATGACCAAGCAATCTAATTATGGAAGATATTTCTCAGTCATGTCAGCACTATGTGGTCTTGGCTTGTGATCAAGAATTAGCTCTGTCTGGAGCTGAGGAGTGCTGGCTACTCAGCGCTAATCATAGAAGGATGCACTGCGTTACCCAGTGTTAAAAAATAAAAAGTTTAGGGTTGTGTGCTGTTTTTCTTGCAGTTTTCTTAAGTCACAGTGGGAGATACCAATAGAAAAGTCACTGGAAGCTACTGGGTCCCCCCTGTTTTCTCACAGGGAGTGTTGTACTAAACACCTCCACATCTCTTAAGAATATACCTTCACTTGCACAAAGCAGCAGGCAGTGACACGGTTTGTAAGCAATCTAATGTCTAGCCTTTGTTTTAAATGCCTGAGATTGCAAGAAGAGCAACGCAACACCCTCGCATCCCACCACCTGCCCGGGTGATGGATCCATCGCACGGCCCTTTGCAAGTGGCTGCAGCGTTGGGAACTGGTTATGCCTCCACCAACGGAGCCCCCAAAGCACGGCATCTTCAGACAACAGCTTTAAAACACAACAGTGCTACAACCACCACATGCAGGGGAATGAAAATGCTGAAGCCTGGAAAGCAGCAGCCTAAATGGTCCACATGAGCACGGACCAGATATGCACACAGAAAACATCGACCTAGAGCCAAGATTAAAGACAACACTCTTTGTTTTTCCAAGTGGCAGTGAACTCTAAGGAAAAGGAGCAAAAAATATTGGTATTTAGACCCACTTAAACAGAGTACTGATGTTTATGTACAGGATGAAAAAAACACTCATCGTGTGTGCTCACTGTCAAGGACAATCCAGCAATAATTATTTCCCAAGTTAAAACTCATCAAACAATGCCCATACGAGGCAACTCTTTCTTCATCTACTGTTGAGTGTTAAAGACTCGTCAGCTTTTGTAATTTATCACCATGTGAGCACAGCAAAAAAGTATAACTCCACCACAGCTTCCTTTCAAGTTATGCCTTTTATTGAATTGTTTGGCAGGGTATGCAATCATCACATCAGGAGTTGCATGGCAAAAAGAGCTTAAGTAGCAGAGAACAACTCCAAATATCTGCCACATATGCACACCATCACTGCAACTTGTCGTGGATTTGCAGCAGATCTTTCCCATGGCCTGTTGCAGTAAGACTCTCTCTATATTTTATACTACATATGAATACAGAGAGAGAAATTAGGGAACAAAATTACAAAAGATGTTTGCTCTTTGGCTAGTTAACAGCACACCCCTGGGGAATGGAGGTGGTGGTTTAAAGATAGAAATGCAATGGTACATGACGTTACCCTCCGTACATCCAAGAAAATGTGCTCAGAAGGGTAATCTTGCAAACTTATGATTTAAGCCATTACAGAAACACCACATTTAGACTACAGGCACACGAAGTTTCTTCCAAACCAAGTAACTATTTTGCCATGTGTCAAAAAACAAGTTTTCATTGAATGAATAAGTGTGCAGCACAAACACAGGAGCTCCGTGATCTTGAAAAGCAGTTCCTATCGCAAAACAATTTTCCAAGACCTTTATAAAATGTTGTTTATGGATGTCTAACATGCCTTCCCAGCTTGCTTCTCCTCACCTTCGCCAAGCTCATACTTGAACTATACCTAGCTGAAAAAATAGCTAAACGTTCAAGACTGGTTTGCTAGGAGACAGGAGGGTTATTTCTTTAAAACGCTCCTGTACACAGTCGAGCCTTTCACTGCAGTTTGGTAAACAAGCCAAAAGCAGTTTATGGCCTGAGATGTTACTGTTGGACTTTGCTCCCCTGTGAGAAAACAGGCTAGGGTAGTCTGGGCTGGCTGAGGAGCAAGAGGCGCACCCTGCTAGGGACCATCATTTCAGCCCCACGTTCTGCCTCTTCCCTTTAGCACACACCGGCTTGGGTCATCTTTAAAAGAGTTTTATGACTTCCTCTAAACCAACTACTAAAAGGAATCCCAGACTGTAATGCCGGGCTCTAATCCGATTTCACACTAGACTTGCCTCCTAATTATCACAGAATATTAGGCTTCCACTCATCATATATAATTGACATACTACCAAGGCTTTACAAAACCCCCAACAAAGATGACAAGAAACACTAGCATCACCCCTGAGCACAGCTCTGCTGCTCCGGCCTCACGTTAACAAGAGGCAAGAAGAAGAAAGAAAAGCATGAGCTTGTGATCGACTCCGGGGAAGTCATTGAGACAGACAAGGCTACGGAACTGTCCACCCAATCCGATCACCTTTAATTGTACGCAAAATACCAAAAACTGCCCAGTTTTCCCAACTACAAAATAAGCCAGGGATGCTCAGCACCTCTGGGAATGGTCTGTGAGCTCTTCCCCATCTGCCACAGTGGTGCCATAACCCCTATGGGCTATCACCAGAACCACACAAACCACTGCACTCCCTGTCCCCCCCCAGGGGCACATAAATATTTCCAAGTGAAAAGACACTAAGCTGCAAACACCAAAAAGAGGAAAAAAAGCAACCCTAGTGCCTTCTCCCCAGCTGTCAAACACGCACACTGCTTGGAGGTGTGCTTTTTGCCTGGCATAACCAGCAAACTTGGATTTTTAGTTGATAGCTCTTACCAGAGTACTCCTTTTTCACCAGGTGGTCAGTTTTCTCCACTTGCTTTACAGTGGTGCTGCTGTGGGACTTGTGTTTGTTTTACTGGGGAGAATACTCCTGCAGAGACAGCCGCGTGCCAGGAAGGAAGAAATGTAAAACAGCATTGAGGTCCTGCTAACAGAGGCGATGCATCTGTGAAACGCATCCTGAAAACAATACAGTGCTACCAGTATCCTGTGTTTGCAACGGATCAACCAAGTTGGGACATTTGGAGCTGTACCTCATGTGATGCTCCTGAGCACAGAGTGTTGTTTCCAGCCTGAACCACTATTTCAACTCCACACTTCCAGGAGAAGTGCTTTGTGCAGCCTCCTCCCTATATCAGCCACAAAATTACATACCCCATTTCCAATACAAATCATTTCACATCCTAAAGGCCACGAGATTTCCTTTCTTCCCTTCTCAAATCATTTGCAATTTTCAGTGGGATCTCAACACCAAAAAGTACCAAAACAAGGAGAGCACCTCACATACCCAGGTTCCTCACTTTGGAAGTCAGCAGCCAGCATCACCTTCCAGTTGGGCACGGGGGCTCCAGCCTTTCTACAGCAACAAGAGTTCTGGTCCAGGATTCGACCATCACAGATGCTCTTTCCCATCTGCATCCCTTTTTTTCCAGTCACATCCTCTTGTGCAGTCAGTTCCGAAAGCTGACCGGTAGGGTTATGGAAGTTATGGAAGTACTGCAGTTTAGCAGCACGTGCCAGCGTGCAGCATATTTAACTTCCCACTCAATTAGCAGCCATTTTCTATAAATGGTTTATTTGCCTTATTAACGTTAAAGCCACTTGTTTCCCCTGTGCTTCCACTTAGGTTATTAATCACTGTGTATTTCAGGTTTTTGCTGATTACTCTAATGGCACAGAAAAATTCCCCAGACTCACAGAGAAAGCTTAAAATACTGAAATGATTTTTTTTTTTTTTGGCAAACTTGTCAAGCAGTCAAAATACGCTCTTTGATACCCAAACCAAAGCCTTTTCACCTACACTTAACAACAGTGAACTATTTTCAGTCGAGCTTTACTGCATCTGTTAACTCAGCTGCTAATCCATCTTGCAGGCGCAGGGAACGCCAGCACACACAATGCCGCAGTGACATACCTCCCTTCGACACAACAAATAATCCTAATTATTTCCATAGTGCGTACCTACAGTTACTTAAAATATCGTACACAACTGAAGTCTGTCTGGCTTCTATTTTTCCATTTTGCTTTGTTGACAGCTTCAGGTTCCCAAATTTACTGCCAAGAGGGTCAGGGACTGAAGCGAACAAGAGAGATTTATATCCGTGTGTGTACATTAAGCCAAATGCACATTAGGAACCTTAATTTTCTACTGGAAAGAGCAACTTAGGACACAAAGAGGGCTCTTGCCTTCCACCCGTCTAGGTCCAAATTACTACTGCAAAGCTCGTCTTCGAGCTGATGACAGAGCCAGGTCCCTGAAAGACCAAGTCCGGAAAAACACTGCCTGTTGAGGTCGACTGGAGTAGTTTTGGAATATGCCTCCAGGGCAGGGGCAGATGAGGAGAGACCTTCTCATGCTCTTAATGCAGCTCTTCAGCCCCCCTCTAAAAAACCAAAGACCTGTCTCGGCTTGCCACAGCACCCCAGAGAAGCATCACTGGCCAGCTCACATCCCCTCCTGTCTGGCTCTCCCATTGAAATTGTGGCAATGGAGAGGTTCAGGTGGAAGTCCCCAAGGGTCAAACCCATACAGTACATCCAAGTCTGGGATTGCACCCTTTGTAGGTGATGTCCAAATGAGGAGGATGCAAGGTCTTGCCTTCAGTGGGGTTTTAAGAGTTCATTTAAAGTCAAAACCCTGCTCACCTGAGGAAAAATACCATCGCTGCTTCATTTCCATAGCACAACCAACAATTTCCTTCCCGACAGCGTGGCCCAAATACTGTGAGGTTTTACACCCTGGAAAAATATGCCATGATAGAACACACTTTCATTCCAACAAACAGGAAATTGAGTCAATTAGTGGCACACCAAACACAAACCAGACAGATGAAGATAATGCATTTCTGCAAACATCAAAAGACAGAGAAACCACACAAAGACCTGAATATACAAATAAAGCAAGGGAAAAAAAAAAAAAAGCACTGCATAAACTTATTATTGAAACAACCCTGAAGAGTAAAATAGCTCTGGTTAACTAGAGGATTCTCCCTACCTCTAGTTAAGGCAGAAGCCTTCAATGAAAACCAAGAGTTGTTTCTTAATTAAAAAACAACAAAACAAAAAAACCCACTACTTGACATCTCTGAGTGAGAACTTAGGAAATGCAAATTGTCTTTATTATCACTGAATTCTTTAGGCATGAAATAGTTTTCATAACATGCCTCTGCCTACGTGCCCTAAGTGAGAGGTGTTATGCAATGAGCAAGTTATGCTGAAAGGTATCTTTGTTTTTTTCCAGTTGTCTGGGAGGAAGGAGGGTGGATACACAAGGTGCACAAAAGATCCATCTCTAGGTTGGCTGAGATAGGTGGTGCCCCTGTTCCTCTATCAGACACCAAAGAACAGTTAAAAATTCCAACACTTGCAGTCAGTAATTCTGGGTATACATAAAAGGTGAAAAAAACCCCAACCCAGTTGTGATAAAATCCCTCAAAAACCAGCCAGTGGTCAGACACCAGAATTCAAGAGAAATTGCCTAGCAGATTTTACACAGGTAACTTGAAAAAACACCATGCAATTAAAGAAAAATTTAAAGAAAGAAAAAAGATAATTCATTGGAAACAGCAAATATACAGAACTACTGAAGCCTCAGGCACAAGGAACAGCAAACAGAAGAGCTCTGGCTGGGAGACAGTTACCTTGTGAGATTTCTCAATTTTTCTTTGAATTCCCCATTAAGAAAGCAATACAAAGCCAAAAAAACTGCCTATTTGTTTTTTTCCATAAGATTTGGTCTATTTGCCGAAAAAGCAGTTTTTAACCAAAACAGATTCCACCACAAACACTGTCATTTGAACTGGAATATTTCACCTTCTTAACAACATTTTTCCCCTCTACTTTCAGCCCCTACATCGCTCCCAGACCCTCCACCAGGCACCTCCCGGGATGCTCACCGGTGCAGAAGGCACCACACACAGGCAGGCAGGAGAAACCAGAGTACACCACTGGCAACCACTTTTCCAGTAATTTGATTTTTTTTTTCCTCTCTTCCTTTTCAAACAGAGCCGATTCCAGCATCAATGCACAAAACCACGTTTCAGAGCTGCACAGTAGCTTCTTGTGAGATGTACTCAGGCTCACCTATTTGTGCCAGCAGACTGGTCATCTGTTTGCGAGTCCCGGATTTGGCAGATGACCCTTGAAAGCTTCAGCAATATTTTGAGGTCAGACACTCCTAGTGATGCTGGGGATCGTGCTTTATTTGGAAAAAACCCAAACAAATGACCAAAAATACTCAAAAGAAGTTGTTCATGGTTTTGTAGAGATGCTCTGTCTGATAGAGAACTCCCTAGCTGAGAGCTGCTCAATCATGGAAAGCTGCAGCAATCCCAAATGACGGCACCAGCCACATTTCAGGGCAAGGACCACTGTCCCAAGGCACTGGTGTCACAGCCGTATGGTCAGCCCCTCCAAACATCCCACCTTTCTGATGTTGCCAGCTATGGAGGGGTTTTGCAGAAATTAAGTTTTCTTCCTTGCAAAAGCAAAAACAAGCACACACCATCACACAAAGTAGAGCTAACACGTGTTAAAAGTGCACTAACGGGAATAAAAGTACTAAGGGTGCATGAATTGGCAGCTATGACCCAAGCAAAATTTTTAAAAAGCCTCAAAACTTAAAGATGTTTTTAATTCCTTAAATAAGAAACAAAGCTTGTGAAATTCAGCCACAATTTCCTGTTTTCGACTTAAAATAAAATTAAAAAAATAACCCAGGCTTCGTATAAACAATAATCTGATCTATAAATTGGAACGCAAGAGAGTTGTTAATTAACTTCCAGAGAGATTAATTCCCTATTGTGGGATTCAAAATAGTCACTGTGGAACCTGCTGCAATTCTGAGACCAACTTTACACAGAGGGGAAGGAAAAGGAAGAAAAACCCAAAACACAACATCAAACTGCAAACAACTACATCGAAGGGCAGTGTACAAATACACAAATATCGGGAATAGCAAGATGATATTTTTCACCCATTTTGTACTCCTTCACTCTGCCTTGGGTGGTTTTGGGCAGGGAAGACAGCAAGCAATGTGCAGGGGCTTGGTGGAAAGCCAGGACTAGCCAGGGCCACTCAAAAGTCCTAGGTGACAAGGACAGGAGTCTATTTTTGCTCCCCTCGCTTTGACAGCAAAACCCACGCAAGTCCTTTGCGCCACGCAGCTGCCAAGGGCAGAGCTTACTTCTCACCCTGCAAAGGCAGCCAGGACTTTGGACCAGAGCACCAACTCTTTACCTTCTTCCTCCTGCCACCCTCCATGCCACCAGCCACCCGTGCCACAGCACCCAGTGCCATCGATCCTCAGGGACCCTGCTCAGGGCAGGAGCAAACATAAGCCAAAGCTCTGCACTGAGAGGAAACGCTCTGTCTTCTCTATTTGCAAGAGTATCACTTGCTTGGGGTTTTTAGGGACAGGAGTTGTGACTTGTGGTAACAGAAAGTATAAACAAAAAGAGGGAAAGCTTCGAGGGTTCAGGTGTAGCAAAGTCCAGCTATAATCTAACAGTCAAGACATGCCAAAGATCAGGCTCCCTCCTCTGTCTCTGCACATCCCCGTCATTTCCAGAGCACTTCACAGGACAGAAAACTGCCAGGTTGGCACTGCTATCAGAAACTGCTAAAGGCTGAGGAAGCCTGAGTTCACTTGGGCAGGTTGTCCATCCAACCACCAAGAGCCACAGGTGAGTGCTGCCCCAACAGCCCTGCCTGGCAGACCCCACAGCCACCACCGAGACACATAACGAGGGGTTTGCCAGGCTGGCATCTGATGTCAGTGTCCACATGACAGCAACTGAGTGCAATGTTATTTGCAGGCCTGCTTTGGAAGGGATCCGTTTTCACTCAGCAGTACAACGTGACCACTTGGAGCCATGCCCATGCCCCATTCGCCCTTGCCAGGGTGCTGCCAGCCTGGAGGGTCCTGCTGGTACGCATAGCACTGAAGGATATCAATCCCTCCATTCTCTGGCTGGGCCACATGCAAACTGCACTCTCTCCCAGGCAGGGACAAATCTTCCCCGGAGCACACAAACACAGCATCAGTGGCTCTTCTGGTCTGGCCACCCAGCTCCTTCAGGTCCTGCTTGATGTATGGTTGGCTCCAGCCAGAGTTCCGTGCCACTTCGGCTTGCTGAGGACCAAACCTGAGGGCCTTAAGTCCTCAAATCCCCCTTTATTCAAGCCAAGGAATACTATGACCTTTCTGCAAGACCCAAGTAATCAGGGTCCTGACCTGCAAGAGGAGACAAGGTCTGCAAAACACCTTCAAGAGCATCACGTCATTTCTCAAAAACTCACTGGCACACAAAGTCCTTCAGTAAGAGGACTCCTGCCAGCCTGAGCTCAGCCCAGGATGAGCGTTCAGCAGTTGGGAGACATCAGCTCCCTGCACAAAGCGGCAGTTGTGCACTGCCAGCAAAAACAGAGCCCAAGCATGGCAAGAATCATTCATTTGTAGGAAGTTTCCCACCAGCTACTACAGACATTTGCGCCAAAAGTCTTGAAGTCTTCAGGGAAAAACTTGACACTGTTTTTTCCTTCTTCCCCCCTTTCCAATCTGCTATTTTCCATTTCTCCATGCAGCAACTAAACCAACTAAACCTCCAGGAACAGATCTGAACTACCACATTTTTCCCTTCCAGAACAGCGTTGCTCCCCGCATGGCCACATCCTGCCACCTCTCACAGGAGCGGGGCAGACAATTAGCTTTAATCCTCGTTAGTTCTGTACGTTTCCTTTAAATCCTGTTACCACATTCCTCCGTGCACTCGAGCGCAGCTCAGCCAGCCTCCGCCATGGTGACGGTGACCCCATGGTGCCTCCTGGGCTCCTGACCTGCCAGAGCTGCACCAGTGCCAAGGGCTGCAATGCTCCCGGGCTCATCTATCTTCACTGATTACCTCTTAATCAGGAAGGCAGACGTGAACGAAAGGTGCAGATGAGAAGGGGGAGAAAGGTTACACAGAAAAAGAATTAAGGTTTTCTTCAAGGAAAGTTTCCCCTTTGCTCCTTTAGGAGACAACTAGGAAAACTTTGCCCAAAAGTAGAGTTTGAAGTTTAGCTACTTCCATATTTATAACGTTTGAGTCACTCCAGAAAACCTCCGCCAAAGCAGACCGGGTTGGACTCCTGCAGTCATTTATTTTGGAAGTTTATCCAAGCCTTTGGTTAAAGATAAACAACGTGCCTGGATGTGAGAGAACATCAGAGCCAGGCTGCCAGAGCAGCAGGGAGCTTCCACCCGCTTTGATAGCACCAAGGCACAAGATGGTATCAGCATGACCCAAAATGTACTTACTCCTTCCTGGAGAGGCACAGCAAAAACCCTGAGAAATGATTGCTTGTCCTTGGGAGGCATTATTGCCATATTAATATTCAGCTTGGAAATCTCAGATACAACCAATGCATTTAGACCTGACTCATTCCTGGCCAACAGTTAATAGGCTGGTGCCGTAATTCCTCTGTCTGGGGGCTTGGAGATGTTTCAGTCAAATCTGTAAATATATATATAAAAATATACATACATATATATATATATATATAACAGCTGATCTGTTGCTGAAGGTAGGAAGCACATTCTAGTCCAAAACATCCTGAAACACAAAAGTAAAACCAGACTTTACCAAGTCTCCAGAGATTCTTGAAGCCAGTGAGTGAATCATTATTCCTAAACCTCTTTCCATCAGGCACATGGAAAGAAGTGAAGGGTAAATGCAGTTCCATGAAACACTCAGTACTCTTTAACACGCCCAAGGAAAACCCGCCACAAAACAAAGGTTTTACAGAGCATAATTCTCTCGAGAGCAGCACCTGCATGTCAAGACTACAAATCAGTCTTTGGAGCCTCCCACTCTCCTTTCAATTAAAGTTTAAGGCAACACCAACACACCAAAAACCAGGGTCTTTCCTGTGAAAAGCTGATCTGAAAACACGTGGTTAACATACTGCCAAATTAGAGAGACGCTCTGAAAGAGCAACGATGCGAACTTTTGGAACTTTGAATAAACAAAATTGAACTAATCAATCTGGAAAGTCTGTTTTCTATTTGTGGCTTTGAGCTTGCTGTTTTATGTTTCTTTTTTTGTCTTCACTGTTTGTTTGCTTTCAATTACCCAGGCCCCTTCTTATCCTAACCTCTAAAACTCTCTGTGCCATGCCAGCCAGGAGGCCATCAGCAATTGCAAATGCAAGCTGGAGGACGCTCCTTCTTCAAAAGCTGCTAGTTTTGCTCTCAAATGAACTTTTTTTTGGTGTGTGTCTTTCACAGCAAGGGTACGGCACCAGCAGTTTGGCATCCTCTCCTCTGGTGCAGGGATTGTTTGCTGTTTCACAGGTCATCAGGAGGTAGAGCAAGCAAAGCTTACCAGATGTGGGTTTTATCACCTCAACTAGAACTACTATTTTATTTATGGGAACCTCATTTTTTAAGGTTTTATCAGATCACTGTGATTACAAGAACTTCACTTACATGCTCAAAAGCTCCTATAAAATCTGTAGTTCAAGGTTTATTTGGTCTAGGTGGTTTTCAACTTGCAGGAATGACTTGCAGACACAAGTAATTTGTCCCATAAGCTCTGACTGACCACTCGTTCGGTGCTCTGGAAGCACGTCTACCTTCTGAGCAGAATTCCATCAACTCACTGACCAAAAGATGTTCTTTTAAGAATATTTCACAAAAAAAAGGAAAAAAAAAAAAAAAAAGAGCTTGCAGCAAAAAGGAAGTTTCAATTACTTTGTGAAATCAAGCAGAAAAATTAAGATCCAAGCAAACTTTATTAGCTCTGACAAGCAAATGCTGATGCCTTTGTTTCCTATGTGCGCAAAACTCTTACTAAACGGGGGTGTGTGTATGTTTTTGTGGTTGCCTTTTTTTCCTTTTTAAGCCACAGAAATATGCATCCTTTTCTTTACAACATGCTTTGCTACAACAGGGTTTTGTAAAGATATTCTAACAAGGGAACTGGCACAGAGTTATCACAAAGCAGCTGATTCTTCTCTGAGCATCCACCAACATTTCCATGTGTCAATAGTACTTTGCAACCACATTTATCTATGTAAAAACCCACACAGAGCTTACTAAGCCCAGTTAACACTGCAAACAACTCAAGAATTTAGAGCAGGTTAAGAGACTCCAGAAGAAGACATACAAAAGGCCAGACTTCCAAATGCATTTTGCATCCTCCCTCTTCTTTCCACCACCACCAACCCCCCACCCCCCCAAGACACTTTGGCTCTTAC
The DNA here is from genome assembly GCA_033558235.1 of Neomorphus geoffroyi. Classification (NCBI taxonomy): domain Eukaryota; kingdom Metazoa; phylum Chordata; class Aves; order Cuculiformes; family Neomorphidae; genus Neomorphus; species Neomorphus geoffroyi. Next base: position 14,831,144 of record JAUMJM010000045.1, read on the forward strand.
AAAGAATTTCATATTCAGTTTGTGGTCTGCATTTCAGGAGCAACTGGAGGGGTCCACGGAAGCACACACATAGGCAGTTGTCTGAAGCTTGCAATGCAAGGGGCTGTGGCCTCCCTGGAAATTAATTTTTAGAGGTGTCACAAGCTGAAACAGTTTGGGAGAGCTACACTACCCACTGCCCCGGCCAGCCCTATGCCATTCCTGCTAAACAAGCCACCTTCTCTGCCAGAAACCTCTGCTGGCTCCCAGCTCCCCAAGGGCTGGTGGGCTGCAAGTCGGTGGAGCAGTTATTTTCTCTCCTCAAGAACCAAAATGTCTCATTTGCTTAGAAAAATCACTCAGTCCAAGAGCAGCTCCTGGGCAGACATAAATAAGACTTCAATTATAAGCAGAAAGTTTTCCACAGACATTTTCATAGCAACACAGAGATCGTTCTGGGACCAAAAGGAAGGCAGAGCACTTGCACTGGTGCACAAATGCAGCTTCCTAGTTGCTCCTCCAGTTCAGTTCAGCACAGGACAGCCATCTCAGCCTGGACACAAGCAAAGCCCCTTCCGCAGCAAGCCAGACCTACAGACTGTCCCAATCCGGGGCCCAGTGTTTCAGGCACAAACCTCCCATAGCAGGGTAGCTTTCCAGAACAGGAGTCTGGAGGAACCACTCAAGCCCAGAGATGCCTCCACAGAGCATCACAGCCACAACTCAACTTTGAGTTTATCTGCTGGAACTCACACTGCATCTCACTACAGCTGCACACCACAAATGCTCCACAAAGCCCTAAGTTTGATGGACACCATCTTTTTAAGCACTGCCCACAAAAGCATGTGAAGGCTTTTCTTGCTTCATCAGTGACCCCAGTGATGCTGCCAACCCCTTGCTCCACCCTGCCTTCCTGGGAAGAAAGGCCACAGGTGATGCTGCTCTGTCTCACTTCTTCCCTCTGCTCATGACTGTAGAAACAATTTCCCAATTTCAGCTGGACCAGAAAGAAGCATCAACTAAGAGGGTTTCAGAAATAATTAGCTCGCATCAATCTGATGCAAACCAGGTTGGGGAAACAAGCCCACATGAAGGGCTCTAGGAGAGACGGTCAGCAGAGCTCGATCCCACATCAATTCTTCCACTGCAGCTGGAGGATAAAGGCATCCATGTGTGCTTTCTAGTTCACCCCCTCCCACAGTCAGAGCTACCAGGGACTATCACACAGGCTCTCTGTGGCTATCAGGTCCTGGCTTGCCAGGCCATCAGAAGAAAGGCTGCAAAGAAAATCAATGAACAATCTGTGCGGATGATATTGTTCAGGGAAAAAAAATAACTAAAAAACAGAACACCAATTTGACAGAACTTTCCAATTTTAAAGGTTAAAAACCTCACACCATGTGTTATTGCAAAAGGCAGGAAAGAATACATTGCTCAAAGGGGATGCCAGCACCGAAAACAAGGAGGTGGGTCAGATTTAATAAACAGGTCCACCGCACATCCATCCTAGAGCCACTGTTTATAAGCAGAGAAAGGCAACTTTATACACAGAGATCACACACCGGTGGTTCCTGGCTGTTCCCAGGAAGAAAAGCTGCTTTTCAGCTGAACTTTCTGAGAACCGTTAGTGTAAATAAGACAAACCTCCAAAATGCACACAGCTGAGCCTGAAGCATTGCATAGAGAAAGGCAAATAAGTGGCACAACAGGAGACAGGGAAGTCCAGCGCCAAAAAACCCAAGGTGCAGCTTTCCCAAGACCTTTGAAACGCCCCTGAAATTAGGCCAACATGCACAGTTAAGAGCCAAGGGAGGGAAGAAAACCCGTGGGTGGAAATCCTCCCTCCGGCAAGAGGCACAGCTCTAGGTTTAGCCCCCCTTAAAAAAAAAAAAAAAGGAAGAGATGGAGACCCCTTCCAAGCCACAGAAGAGCAGGAGGCACCAAATGCAGCTCTGCCTTACCCACAGCATGGCAGGCAGGACATCCCTGGGAGATGCCACCATAGCAGAGCCTGATGCTGCTGTCGCTGCCTCCTCACCAGGGGGCATTCAATAGGAGCTGCAGTGCTGGGACAGGAGCACAGCCCACCCTCAGCTCTGGTGACCGGCTGAACCATCCCCTATACCTCCCATGTCTCAGCTTTATCTCCCCTTAAACAAACCACCTCATAGCTAAGACCACAGCTGCATTTGTAAATAAAGTTTTTACCTGAAAAATGTGCTTTTAAGCTTTTGCCTGTTACTCCCACCAAGCGTTACTTCAACAGACCAGGCATCCGTTGCCAAAGCCACCCAGCTCACACAAGCAGCACACTGTGCTCAACCAGTAAGACGCGGCCCATGTCCGAAAACCCATCCTGCTGCTAGAACAGACTCCCATGTATTCCCTGGGTCTGGAACCAGCAGCCTGCCAGTATTTGTGGAAAAGGCAAAGCTGACTAGTTTAACCTACCCTGGTAGAGGTGAGAAGTAGAGTGGGAGAGAGGGGAGAAAGGATTAAGATAAGGGTATCACAAAATTAAGAATTCCTCCTTTCCCCCCCCTCCAGGACACCCTATCTCCCCTGCTTTCCTCAGTACAGCTGTGAACACCAGCCTTATCTCCCAGCAGGTTCACACAGGCACTCCTCTTCCTCCTCACTTTAGCACAGATAAATCTCAACATCTTTTCAACAATTTGAAAGCCAGCTTCTGCGCCACCAAGTTTGTTTGAGCAAAATCCTCCCAGGAGGAACAGCAGCATTCCAGATGAAGGATGCAGCTCCAGAGGACAACCACCCACAGGGAGGGCAGGGGGCACAGGAGGCCACTTCAGCCTTTTAAGACTAGACCATCTTTTTTGTTTCCCTCCCGCCAAACACATTTCAGCATGCCTTCAGCAGCCTTCTGCACAGGAACACGGCATCTCTCCTTCCCCACATCTGTGGCTTTGCCCATCCCACACACTGGATGGCTCGTGCTGCCCATGAGGCTGAGCCACCCAAATCTTGTGTCTACTTTTGCAGAAACCCTTGCATAGCCTGGAAAGGGACCTGAAGCTTGGATCTGCCTTGCCACAAACAAGACTATTCCCACCCAGGAAGGCCTTCTCTCCTCTAGCCAACAGAGGCTCACATTTTCCTAAGTATTTTGGAAAGAGCAAGTGTGGGAGACCTCAGCCCCTGGTATCACAAGAGATTTTCCCACCTGCAGACCTGAATTTTGATCCCCTCTTGTGTGCAGCGCTGGGCTTGTGCAAACAGCCGTGGTGGGGTGGAATAAAACAACACACTGCTGAAAGCACCTTATCATACCAGGGGACAACTGCATACAGGCTTTTAATGGCAGGCATCGAAGGGGTTTATTTCATCTTCAAGCACAGCCCTGAGCAATCCAGGGGGGGAGGAGTGAGTGCAAACAGGACCTTTGCCATTCACCTCCCAGGTGGCACCATCCAAATCCACCAGCAGCAAGGTAAACAGCCCCCAGCATGCTGGGAGCCCCAGGGAAGGGATGGTTGATTAAAAGGATGGGATGCACTTACCAGTTGCATTAGTCTTTCCTAAGCAGAGAGAGGGGCTTCCACCCTCCCCACCGGCATCCTCCTTCAATAAAGACACTCTATAAAAAGTTTGTGGCTAAAAAACGCTTGGAGGAGAGACAGGCAGTCCCCGCAGCAGGGAGGCACTTAGCAACCCACAGGCAACACAAAGCAATGCTAGCAGGGCTGAGACAAGGCTTTGGTGGCATTCTCGTGTGGGCTGGGTATCTCCCGTGGACGACTAGGCTATGACCAGAGGACCTTCCCACTATGGGGACAAACCTGTCCTGCAGATGTACCAGGACAAAACAGGCCAAGGATCATTTGGAGAAACACCGGTAACAAAGCAGTGAGGGGGCCGTGCTGGTTCAAATTCACATGGTCATGATACAACCAAAGGGACAAACACAGGGACAGGGGAAAAAGCACACAGAGAGGAAAGAACCAGGAGCCAGCAACTCTGCCATGAGAGCCCAAGTGCTGACCACAACCAGGTTTCACTTGCTTTCTTTGCAACAAAGCACTAGCATTTTGCCCACCAGTCTAAACTTGCCTTATGTTAAACTAACACCTTTCCCCTGCCCCCTTAAAAAAAAAAAAAATTAAAAAGAAAAGTTTCACATTTTCATCACCAAAGAGAGAGGCAGGGATGAGACAACAGTAGCCTTCCAGCCTGGACACCCTGGGACAAAAGTCCAGCCGAATACTGAAGCCCTGAAACTTCACCAGAACCCCCTCAGGTAAGAACGTTTTCAAAATGGCCAAAGGCTTAGAAACAGCCCCCCCCCCTTCTCTCATGCTATTTGCAAACAATGACATTTTTCCAAAACAAAGCATTTTGCAATCCTTGAGCAATCCTTTCCTTTTCCAATAAAAAGTGAAATTCTCTTCATTCTCTGCCGGTCAAGACGCGCAACCACAGGCACAACCACCAGCTCCGAATCCACCCACCCCACAGACAGCCACGTCAGAGCCCTCTCCCTGGGCTCCCGCGCTGGGCTGGAACCAGGCAGGTCTTGATGCACAAGCTGCTCACAGAAAACTGAGGAAAGGTTAAATTTTAACTTGAAACCTTCCCTAAACAGCTTGACTTGTCTGCTGAACCCAGCTCCTCTAATTGAGGGATTTCACTTAAATCTATTTAACTTCCAAGTCTGTCTCTTCTGCTATAACTTGTTTCCTCAAAAAGAAATTGCTTAATGCCTCAGAAAATTAAAATACATATATTACTGAAAAGCCACAGAGCCGAAGGTGACCCATTTCTCATACCAATGTAAGTATTTCCAGGTCCTAACAAAGGCACAGGAAAAGTAGCTCTACATCAAAATGTAACTGAAGCCAATAAAGAGATTTGCTCTGAAAGAAATTAATACGAATCAAATCCTAAGGAAGCGGATTTCATGGCACAATCCTCCTACGTTAACTGGCCAGTAGCCTCACAAACTGCCAGTCCAAACGCAACACATAGTAAAATTTACATTCTGTGGTCACTCACACACACATCTGGTGCAAAAGCCCACGCTTTAAAATAAAAACCCATTGAAAGCATTTCTGGAAGAGCTTTGTAGTTTAAAAACAACACCCAGGAACTAAGTGGAACTGAGCAATATAGTTCCAGAAGACACACAGATAGTCCCACAGCACATCCCCAGATCCAGCCAGGAGGACACAAGGGGTTAAAACTCACGGTGGGCTCATGCAGCAGGAGCATGAAGGGCCTATTTAAAAAGAAGAAACAGAAATAAGGAATTTTGCCAGTTTTTACCCCTGATAAATCCGCATTCCAGTCTGTCAGCTATCTTGTTATCCCCAGAGCTGCTGAAGTGTCTTTGGCTGTAACTATGCATGACTCCAGCTTTGAGTAATGGAAATAAAGTATGTGTTCTGCGACTGCAGAATTCCCTTCCCAACCCCAGAAACAGAAAGGCAGAGCAGGAGGAGATTTTAGAGCAGCCCAGGGATTTTGTACAGATAGTTGGAAAGCTGCTCGCACCCTACATCAGCTGCCCACTCCACCAAACCCTGCCTGCAGAAGGATGCCTAGAAGTTTTTCAAGGAGATGCCAAGTTTTAGCCTAATACAGCAGCTTTTATTGTCTGCAATAACAAACAAATAAATACTCTTCCAGATTCACAAGTCCACTTTAGCTGGCAATTCATACTCTGCAAACATTTGGAAGCAGTATTGTAAAATTAAACAAAGCTATCATTTACAGGAAACCCTGCCTCGAGTACAAATTACAGAGTTGTTAAGTTTATCTGGCAATGCCTTGCCCCTGAGTGCTATATAATTATTCCTAAATCTTTCAGGAAAGAACGCAAATATTTTAAAGCCATAATTCATTGACAAGGAGGAAGTCTCATTTAACCTTCTGTGCATATTTTGATACCTAGAAATTAACCCCTACTCTTCACAACTATTTTTCAGTATCCTACTGAGCTGGCTGGCTGGTGAGCAGACCCATCCCTGGTTTTGACAAGGCTGGCTGGGAGAGCCAGGCTAGCCCGGCAGCCTCGCCCGCTCACAGACGGTGTTTTCAAAGCAGCTTCAGGGCTGGTTTGGAGCAGCACTGTGCCAGCCGGGCTGTTCCTCACACAGGAGTCTTCCCGGTAAGGGAGGTTTCAAGCTGCTGAAAAGGCTGGCTGTTCTCACGGGGGTGATGGCAAAAAAAGTGGCATAAAGGAGCCTTTAATAAAGCAGCGGGCCGAGTTATGCAGAGTTTTGCTAGCTAGGCGCCTGCCACCAGGATCACTGTGTCCCTTTCGCAGGGGCAGGACCAGCCCTGAGGACCAGCCCTTCCAGCCTCCTCTACCCACCAAGACACAGCTCTCCAACCAGCTGCAATTAACTCATGTTAATTAGTAGAAGCCATGTGGCTGAGAGCACTGCCACATTTCCCAACTCCCAAAAAGGAGTTTTGTTTCACAAAGGAGAAGAAAGTCAATTTATCCTCTGCTCAGGCCCTCCCTTCAGCAGCCAAGCCCTTAAGCTACCACTGGCAGCAAATCATTCAGGCTATATTTCTAGAGAAATGGTCACTTGCAGCCAAAGGGGAGAGGGTGTGCACCCCCCTGGGAGGGGTAAGTAGCATTTGCAATGCCACAGATGCAGCCCCCCACCATCGTGGTGAGCATCCACTGCCCCACAGGGAGGCATCCTGCTCCAGATCGGCACTGCTCGCACAGGGTCAGCTCTGCCATCAGGGCTGCTCTGAAACCATAACGGGTCTGCTAGTAAGCTAAAAAGGGAAAAAAACAGACAAAAAAACCCAAACAACCCACAATAAAACAAAACCCAACCTTACCTGTTCAAAAGGTAGCGCTCACACTATTGTTTTCTCCTCCTAGTAACATTATTTATTCAATAAGAGCTCAGCAGTGGGTGTTATCCCCCGGCGCTACCCAGCAGTTTCTCAGCACCGCTGCTCAGTTGGCGGGATGCTGCGGGAGGCAGATGCTGGCAGCCTGTTGTACAGCAACACCATCAGTTCACAATTGCTCAGGCATAAGAAGCAAATCAGTACTGTATTAAAGTTTGGCTGCAGCAGTTAATCCAGTAGCTTCATATACACAAGCAATATCCACGATGTATGCTGACTGTCACAGATCAGTGATTCTGATGCAGTGGATCTCAGAGGCTTCCCAGCAGAAGCAGCTCCGTGGACTCCCTTCCTTGCCAATACCTAAACCAAGAGGTTTTAGTACAAAGATAAGCACAGTACTGAGAAATCACCCAAAACAGATTTAAACCCAACACCTTAAGATGCTATGACAATCCAAACTACCGTGATGCTCTAAAACCACTACGCGAGTCTTTCAGAAGTCGCCCTGGTGACTCTTCTCTTCCTCTCCTTTGCAATGACAAGCTGTGAGCTTTCTTCCACGCCTGGAACTCAAAAAGTGAAGCCAGATCGGGCTTAGAGCTCTCGCACCGCATTCTTGCCCTGGCATAAGCCCGCCGCTGTGCTCGGGGAATGGGCAGGCAGGAGAGGCAGGAGCACGTAAAACCAAACCATCCAGCGATTGCACTAGAAGGAAGCAATCTCATTATGAGAGCTAATGAAAGCAAACCACAATTATTATGTAAACAGCGCTGAATCATTAGCAGACTATCAAAGCCATTTTTTCCCCCAATGAGAAGAAAAGCATACGGTCTTATAACACCCTCAGCCAAAACTCAGGAGGAAGTCTGTTTGTTTTCCACCAGTCCAAACCAAAGGACTAGCAATCCTCCGACCTCGGATCTGCATGTTGGGTTTCTGCCAGTCGCCTGCTCCCGCTGTCTCTGCCCTGGCAGTGGGTCATTGCCTCTGGTGCCTTGCCACCTCATCCCACCAGGCACCCTGTACTCCCCCTAACCTGCCATCCACCACACTTTGGAAACCGAAAGGTTGTCAGGTGGGCAACAAAAATCCACTTCACCCTGATCAGAGCAAACATAAAAGCCACCCAGGTGCCCAGGCATACCTGGCAAGGGAATTATTTTCCATTAGGCTTATAATTGTGCTGGTTTCTTTGATCACATAAGTGCTCTGTCCTCCCTATGGGAATGTGCCAAGGAAAGCCAGGGAGGGTGCAGGAGGTTATTTTTCCCTCTTATTGCTATCATGTAAAGGCTCTCCCTACCACAAATATCTTTCTAGTAGCACCTACCAGAGCTGGGCAAAGCTGTTTGCTCTTTAATCTTGCATGGAGCTAAGTTAGTTTTAAAACCAACAAACAAGTGAGCGCCCTTGCAAAGAGGACACTGCCAGCCAGCTGGCTATAAAGTCTCTCAAACAAGATCCTCGTGTTTGTATGAGAAGTAAAAAAAATGTATTTCAGCCCAGTAAAAATTCTGGCTCCATCTTTATGTTTCAAGAATGCTGGATCAAAACAGGCTCCACTCTTTAAAAAGAAGAGAGTACAAAAAAGCAAAAAGTTTGTATTAAAACCCATGTAATCTTTTTAATACACCATTATTAGAACCTGTAGCACCAGCCAAGAGTGATTTATCACCCCCTGTCATCGCAGCCTGCAACACAGAGCTTTTTATACCAAACCATCAGTGCTACCAAGCTAAAGCCTCAGCTCATAGCTCATAATTTCTTAAAGCTGGCCCTCCACTGCCACTAAATCCCCTAAAAACCCCTACTGCTGCTCCTCCATCAGAGCCCCTGCCAGGGGACCAGCCACATAGAGCGATGTGACCCAACACCTAGCATCCAGCAGTGGCTCTGCCCAGTGCTTCGATGCAAGAAGATGTTGTAAGTCAACGTAGGTAAACAATTTGCAAAGGGTTATTTCAGCTTCTTTCAAAAGGAAAGTCAATGGGCCATAAAGGCTTTAACTATATTTTCCTGATGCGAGCAGGTCCTGTACCACAAGGTGCCCAATTTTCATGGGGCAAGCAGTCAGAGCTCTCCGAAAACCAGACACCCTGACATTTGGGGTTTTCCTGTGAAGTTGTTACTCTAAAACACCCCAAATCACCAGTAATTTCTAGAATAGCTCCACAAACCACAAGAGGTTAAACCGACTGCACATTACTTGAACTAACCTAAGTGTGACCCCTGGAAAGGAACAGCTATTGGATGTTGTGGTTCTGTCGAAACTCAATTACCAAAGCCAATTTCCTATGAGCATTTAAAAAAAAAAAAAAAAAAAGAAAAAAAAAAACACGCAGAAACAATGCTGACAATGTGTAAAGGCCACATATTTTCACCTCCTGAAAGCTGCAGCCTAGCCTCTGAAAGAACAGTTCCTATTCCCACAAAAATTTTGAAACATATTTTAAACATTTCATCATTGTTTGCTCCCATCTGAATTTACTTAAAATCCAGACAATTCTCAACTTCTAAATTGGAAACATTAAGAGAAATACTCTTTTGAAATCCTTCACCCAGGGCAGCTCCGCTCTGCTGACCACATACCTTTCTCACACCAAAACCTGCCGAGTGAGGAGCCCCTCATGTCCAAGTCTGTCAGCCATCGACTGCATAAACCACAGAAAATCTGAGTAAGAGCGACTGGAAACAGATTTTATTTTTTTGCTTAAACAATGAACAAACCCCAAAGTATTTCTGGGGCAGTGCAGAGGAGAAATCAGGCAATACTGTACATTGGGAAAGAGCTTAATGTCACACCAAAATCAACGTTGGCCAGCCCTTAAGGAAACCTGATACCACCTGGTACACCCACACACTTTTTAAGCACTATCTCCATCCCCTGAAGCACCATTCCCTGCCACAGACGTGATGCACCACTGCCAGTGGGGACCAGTACCCCTTGCCTATCCCATCTCGCCCACCTCCCAGGCCCCATGGGGTCACAAGACATGCCACCACAACGCAGGAATGGGCAGGGAAGCAGGGCAGAGACGCCTGCACCAGCCACAGCTGTTTGCAAACAGAAACCGCCATCCTAAGGAAACCAGCGCAGCTGCATCATCACAGGGGCAAAGCTTGACAACAGCCCACGTGGCTGCCACCAGCCCCATGCACGTAAAGCCTCTGACGCCTCCTCATCAGCTCCCCTCTTCACAACACGCTGCTTTTGTCCAAGTGTCTTTCCTGCACCAAAAAAGATGTAAACAAGAAGAAAATCCCCAGGAACGAACAGGATACTTCAGCCTCCCCGAGGCTGCACACGTATGCCGCACGGGCAAAGAAAAGCATGAACAGCCCAAAATCTCTGCTAGAAAAGCAAAAAGTTTCATGAAACACTAAGGAAAGTCTTTAAGAAACCAGGAAGTAGGCAAGATGGTCTACAACAAACTCATTCTCTTTTAACTAAAATACTTGGCAATTAAATAATAGAAGCAGCAGTGTTCTTCCAGAGACACACGAACCCTCACAAATGATGCGAACTGCCCCTTCCAGGGCACCAGAGGGGTTTGCTATGGGGCACCTTGGAGCAAACAAGGGAATTCAGGGAACAAGGGGGAAATTTAAGAGTTTTCCGGGGCCCTCACATTGCTTAGCAATGGGAGAAGGAAGTTATCTTCATAATCTCAAAAGAAAGAGAAAGCAGAAGGAATGTGAGGAATGCGGGGAGGTTATTGCCCCGGAGACCAGAGCTGGCAGCCCGATCTCTGCCGCCAGGGAGGAGACGAACACCCTGACCTTTTTGGCTAACAAGAATTTCCTTGCCCCCCACACCCAAAGAAAAAGGCAGAACAAAAGAAAAGAATCAGTCTCAGGGGGTCGCTCCTCTTCAGGGAGGAGGCAAAAGATTTGGAGTAGACATGATAATCCTGATGCTCCATCCCATGGTTTAGGGAGGAGACCAGGAAGGAGATATGAAGGATTGAACCCTTGCAACTCACCACACAAGTGTGCATCCATGAAAGTCCTATGGTGAGCACCCCTCTGCTTTTCAGAGGAATGGCTGTAGGTGGAAGGGATGGGACACAACCAGATCTGACACCTCTAGAGAAGTGCTGGCAGCCCTTCTCCATCCACACAGGCTCCGGGGCACTACCAGGGCTGGTAACCCATCACACATATGCAGGACAGTGGAGTCTGCATAAGGCAATAGCCCACACCGCACAGCAGGGTAAGACCATGGACATCACCACCTTGAATAACCTAAGACCATGCCAGCCTTCTGACCGATGTCCTAGCCTTGCTGGGCAGACACTACCTGCACCTCCAAGACAGAAGATGTTTGCCTGGGACCTTCTCCCACCAGAGCCACCCCACACCTCCTGCTCACACATAGCGATGCTTCAGCCTGAGCTTCCTTGACTCCACAAGTATTAAGGATAAAAATTGAAGCAGAGGGCAGAGGCAGAGACCCAAGGCAAGCTCAGCGCCTTGCCACCACACCAGCCTTGCTCTGCTGCCGTTTTAGCGAGAATAAAAAGTCTGTTGACATATGAAAGCCACAGAAAATCTCCCTGAAACTACAAAACAGTACTGGAAACATTGTGTAGCTCAGGCCTCCTGCACAATGTACACACTTCTATTCAGCCTCTTAAAAAACAGCTACATGTCTAAGGAAACATCTGATAATTAAGGCAATTTTAACAATAGATAATAATTTGACTATGAATTGTATGGAATGTAATGACTGCTTATTCTGGCAGAAAAAACAGAACTTTCTATGAAGTGTCTGCCAAGGAAAACGATACTCCCACTCAGCCTGGACCACTGCAAGCAGTTGCTGCTAACCACATGCTTCATGCTGCCGGCTCCTAGGACACAGCGTGCTGCTGCAGTCAAACAAAAACCCGCGCTGCAGATTTACAGAGAAAAAGCAGAGTCCCAGGCAAGCAGCGGCCAGAGCCACGAGTCAGCCGGGAGCCACCACTAGCTCTTGCCAACACTTGCCAAGCTACTCAGCCGCCAGCGATGGATGCCAAGGTGCTCGCTGGTGGCCTGTGGGTGACTTGCATGCTGCCAGCTCCCCCCTCCTGCTGTTTCCAGTTGCTGAATGACATTAGAGGCAGCTAAAAATATTTCAAGCTATTTTCTCATTTACTTTTCCACGCCAGCACTTGCGTTTGCCACAAGGATGTTCTCCGATGGTCACTTTGCCACTCATGCATAGTCGGGCAATTGCTCTATTAATGCATGCCAGGCAGGAGAAACCAAGGACCACTGTCTTTGCTGGACATGAGTCATTGCAAAACCACCACAGCTGGTGGCAAGGTAGCCACACACCTTCAAACAGATGGTGAGGAGGACCAGGTACTATTATGGTGCTTCTCATACCCCAACAAGCCCAGGAGCTGTCTTGTGCAAACCAAATGCAACAGGCTTAGAAGTGTCAGAAAGCACAAGTAAGAAAGTCCTGGACAAGATCCAGAAACTGTTTCTCAGTTGGAAGAAAAGCACTTGAAAAGCTAAAAAAGCATTTGCTTAACTTTATATGTAAAACAACAATGCCAACAAAGCAGACTTCCCCATTGACTAAAGTGGCACACCTGGGTGATGCACTGGTGACGGCACCTGGCTGACAACCATACAACACGCTGAGGACAAGCAAACAGCAGGACATCGCGGCATGTCTGCCAAAGCCACTTTGGGAAATCCCTATGAGTCCAAAATCAAGGGCCAAGAGATTTCCTCTGTCACAGTGAAACAGTCTTCATCGCTCTAGACAAATAAACGCAGCTATGCCATTAATTTGGTTTAAATAGAGACAAAGACTACACTGAGAATCTTTACTAAGACTGAACGCAGAGTACTGCTTGTGCCCAGCTCCCTGCAAAAGTAGACTTAGGGCTTGTTCTGTGCTCCTGAAGAGGGCATTTTCCACTCTAGCCTGCCTCCAAACCACCACTACACCAGGACAGCAGTGCCAGCAAGAGAAGGTATTATACTTCAGGAAATTCACAGGTTAACTGATAACGCTTTCCACCAGCAACTAAGATTTTTTTTTTTTTTTTCCCTGTTCAATCCAGGAAAAGAAACATCCATTTCTTCCAATTAGCTGGAAAAGGGAAGGAATTTCCATCTGTTTAACACCTGAGGACAAGAAGGAGCCTCCTGAAAGAAACATTGGGGGGTTTTGTTTTTAAATCACAGCCACCTACTGTGGGTCTCCGGATGCCACAACATCAGTCGCTTTGCATTTCGTCCAGACCAACCCAGGGAAGCAGCCCCTGCAGATGGTCACTCCTAGGGAGTTTTGCACCACCACCCAGAGGCACGTGGGTTCAATAAGGAATGATACTTTCCGTGTAGCATTTAAACAAAGTAAGCAGCTACAGGCTGTAGGACAAAACCCTCCCAACACATGCCCTTTCTTCAGGAAATTTGTGGAGTGTTCTTTAAAATCAGCACAGGCTGATGCTCTCCTCACCCCACCCACTATCTAGACATTATCAGGGGTCAAGTTCCACACCAGCTCTACGCAAGCACTGTTCTCTCCAGCAACAGCAGTAAGATTGCATCTCAACTGCCATGTGCTTTGCAACATACACCCCACAAGGCTACACTATAGGTGCAAAAACTACTAAAGATCACCCAGCTACAAGGCAGTGCCAAAAAGGGCCATGACTTACGAAATGATTCCATGCAGATTTATAGCAGCAGTCTGTCTTTACATCTCTAACACCAAGCTAACACAAAAGGAAACAATTTCTTTATGTTCCACACAAACAACACATTATACACCTCTTATCAAACAAGCAGCGAGTTGACCAGCTGCACGCTTCTTTCAGAAACACTTATGCACTTCAGCAAGATATAACTTGCCACTTATGCACATTCTAATTACATCCTAAGCCTGGTCTAAACAAATATTAAATTGAACTCTGAGGTAGTTACAGACAAGCAACAGCCATTTAATGTGACTGAAATAGCAATGATACAGATAAAAAGATTGCTGGAATGGGCCCCTTCTTAAAAGAAAAAAAAAGAAGTCACACACACCTACTGCTCCAGGAGAAGATACACACGGCAAAAAAAACTCCACATGAGATGCCGCTAAAGCCCGAATGACTCCTATGCCTATCAGGGGAGGCTGAGTTTCACTCACTGTCACACAACCCGGTGCAGGGGCACACTGGCCCACACTGCCCAGCTGCTTCACTTTAACAATTGAAGGCCAGCTTTTGTAGGTTCAGTAATCCCTGCCTTGACAGTAAAAAAAAGTCACCACCCTTACAGAAACTAATTTGCCTTTTAGGACATCTATTTGGAAAGCTGCTAGGAAGTTTCTGTCTGTGCACTCTGATCTAAAGCAATTCTGGAACAGAATGGGAGAACAAGGCACAATTCACCAAACAAGTACAAAAATCTAAAGAACTTGATGGACTTCAGACTTGAGTTCATGCCAGTAACAACCATGTTTCCGTATGTTATCCCATCATCATCTCAGTCCATTAAGCCCTCTCCAATGTGTTCTCCACCATGGTTTAGCAAGCAGAAATCACCAGTTTCCACTATCGCTCCCAGGGGTTACCTGTCCAAACACACAGCTCTTTCCCATACACGTTTATCTCATTCTCACTGGTTAGGCAGGCTCCCAGGCAATGGCTGTTCCAATTCTCTTTCCCACCTGAAGGAAAACACCCCGCTATCACCCTGAAACACCACCTGAAATCAAAGGTTTGTCAAGTGACTCATTTTTCAAATTGCAATAGACACCACAAACCTTTTACCCCAGTGTCAGACCTCAGCCTCCAGTGTTATCACTGGCTACACTTCCCACCCACCTCCCAGCACACAGGTTCCCTGTGCTGAGCCTGCAAAGGCAATGGCAGGTAAAGCACCACGTGCTCACAAAGTTAAAAAACAGCTGTGGGATGAGTGGTTGCCATCTGCATATGCCAGCTAAGTGGCAAGTGAGGGGATCCAGAGCCTCTAAATACAACGCACCCTAAAACCACGTGCATTTGAGGGGGAACGTGGAACTGCAAGCAGGGGTAGCACCCCAGTTGAGGTTTAAGAGCAGTCACACCTGAGGTACACGACACTTCAAATCCATATACAGCACCCCTCCTTTAAAAGCATCCACCATCCTATTCAGAACACCCTGCAGAGCAAGATGACATTTGAAGCGTAACTTCACAAGACCTGTTGCTTTCCAAGCGAGGCCAGGCGCAGACTCCCCACGTCCCTGAAACAGCAACATAACCCAGCCGATATTTGCAGCACGTCATTGCTGAGAGCTCCTCTTTTGTCAAATAATCTTACCTTACTCATCACATTTCTCTGACCCCTTATTTCAAAAGCACAGGGTCAAACAGACAGCAGCTTTGCAGTCTCAAATGGAAGCCCTGTCAGCATGACCTACTCCCAACATCCTCCAAAGCTCAGCAAGTCATCTTAAAGAGCAACATATAAAAGAAGGGCCAGGTCAAACCTTCCTGATACTGAGTGTACGAGGAAGCCTGCTCATGTCCTGGTCCTACATCGACAAGGGCTGGGCTAAAATCAAATCCAGGCCTATTTATTAGAGACTATTTAACAAAGCAGGGAGGGTGAAGGGGAGAGAGTATTTTAACTGCAACCAGTCAGACGTTTCTCATTAAAATATTTCTTGGAGAAGTAAACGGACCGCAATTTCATTCAAACAGATGTAGGCTAAACGCATATCATTAGTCTGACAATATAAAAGCGCAACTGACTGAAATCATTTTAGTTTTGTCAGTGAAAAGGATAATGTATGCATATCTGGAGGGCACACCAACGGTAAAGATTACCCACAGCTTCTATCTTAGCCGTCTAAAGGTATTTACTCGGGGTCTGTCTGTGTTGTGACAGTGTCCTAGACCGAAATGAATGCCTCTAACACTCCACATTTCTGAGCCATTCAGTCATGCATTTTTGTTATTGTTGAACGTAGTGCGAAATTGCAGTGCATGAGCCGGAGTCCTTGGTGGTCTCCGAGGATTCCAGCTAAAAAGGCACTTCCTTTGTTCCGCGGAGAATGCGGTCCAGTAGGTCATTCAGAAGGGGAAATAAAAGCAGCGGCCCTGGGAGGGAGATGAAGGATGAAACAAAAAGAATAAAATGTTTTGGGTGTGAGCACATTAGCTACCATTTCCTAGCGGCTGCGAGCACTCCTGTCCCGGGATGCGCAAGTACGAAGGCGGAGGGAAGAGAGAAAAAAGAAAAAAAAAAAAGTAAAACCAAACCATGTTTCCTTCGCGGGGAGCGGGGCTGGGCTGGGCGGGACGGGACGGGGCCCGGGGAAAGAGGCAGCGGAACCGCCTCGGGCTCCGCACGGTCGCGACGGGTCCTGCAGGGGCGGGGCGGGCTCCGAGGAGGCGAACCGAGCCGAGCTCCGGAGAAGAACCGAGCCGAGCCGAGCCGGGCAGAGCTCCGGGAAGGCGAACCCAGAAGAGCCGAGCCGAGCCGAGCCGGGCAGAGCTCCGGGAAGGCGAACCCAGAAGAGCCGAGCCGAGCCGAGCCGGGCAGAGCTCCGGGAAGGCGAACCCAGAAGAGCCGAGCCGAGCCGAGCCGGGCAGAGCTCCGGGAAGGCGAACCCAGAAGAGCCGAGCCGAGCCGAGCCGGGCAGAGCTCCGGGAAGGCGAACCCAGAAGAGCCGAGCCGAGCCGAGCCGGGCAGGGCTCCGGGAAGGCGAACCCAGAAGAGCCGAGCCGAGCCGAGCCGGGCAGAGCTCCGGGAAGGCGAACCCAGAAGAGCCGAGCCGAGCCGAGCCGGGCAGAGCTCCGGGAAGGCGAACCCAGAAGAGCCGAGCCGAGCCGGGCAGAGCTCCGGGAAGGCGAACCCAGAAGAGCCGAGCCGAGCCGAGCCGGGCAGAGCTCCGGGAAGGCGAACCCAGAAGAGCCGAGCCGAGCCGAGCCGGGCAGAGCTCCGGGAAGGCGAACCCAGAAGAGCCGAGCCGAGCCGGGCAGAGCTCCGGGAAGGCGAACCCAGAAGAGCCGAGCCGAGCCGGGCAGAGCTCCGGGAAGGCGAACCCAGAAGAGCCGAGCCGAGCCGGGCAGTGCCGAACCGAACCCAGCCGAGCCGAGCCGGGCAGAGCAGAGCTCCGAGGAGGCGAACCGAGCCGGGCAGCGCCGGACAGAGCCGAGCCCAGCCTCGCCCAGCCGAGCCGGGCAGAGCCAGGCAGCGCCGAGCTCCGGGGGGGCGAACCCAGAGGAGCCGAGATGGGCAGAGGCTCAGGGGAGGCGAACCAAGCCGAGATGGGCTGGGCCAGGCAAAGTCGAGCCGAGTCGAACCCAGCCGAGCCGGGCAGAGCAGAGCTCCGGGGAAACGAACCGAGGCGGGCAGAGCCCAGCCGAGCCGGGTAGCCGCGACGGGTCCCACCGCGTCCCCGGGCCGGGACGAGCGCCGAGCTCCGTGGAGGCGAGCCGGGCCGGGCCAGGCAGCTCCGAGCCCCGCGCTGCGGGGGAGCCGCGCCGGGGGTCTCCGGTCTCGGCGCGCACAAAGGCGGCGCGGGCGCTCGCACTCACCGCTGATCTCGTGGCTGGGCGCCTCGCTCTGGCTGAAGCCCTTGGCGGCGTAGAGCCTCCGCACTTCGGAGCAACTTTTGGCGCGGGGCTCGGCGGCCGGCAGCAGCGGCAGGCTGAGCGCGGCCAGAGCGCAGAGCAGGGCGGGCGGGCAGGCGCGCCGCCCCGGCATGGTGCGGGCGGGCAGGGGCCGGCCGAGAGCGCCCCGGGGCCGGAGCGGGCTCTGCGCCGGAGCCGCTGCCCTGCGCCCCGCGCCGCTGCTGCTCCGCTCGGCGTGCGGCGCGCGGCGAACTTGGCCTGGCAGGAAGCACATGGGGCGGTGGAGGTGGTGGTGGAGGAGGTGGAGGGAGGCGGGGAGGGCGGCAGCCAAGCAGGATCGCTCAGGGCCGGGACAAGCCTCCGCAGCCCCCGGGAAAATCAGGAGGTGGGATGCGCCCGCCCAGCGAGGCGGAGCGGAGCCTGGGGCTGCCCGCCCTCCGCCGCCGGGCTGGCCCCAGGCGGGCGGCTCGACCTCGGGAACCACAGACCGGACCCGCAGCACGGGACCCCCAGAGTCCAGGGCTCCGCGCCTCCCAGCCTGGAGCCGGTGGGGAGGCGCTGGCACATACTGCCCAGGGAAAGTGTGGCTGCCCCCTCCCTGGAGGTGTTCGAGGCCAGGTTGGATGGGGCTTTGAGCAGCCTGGGCTGGTAGGAGGTGTTCCTCCCCGTGGCACGGGGGGTGGAACTGGATGGGCTCTAAGGTCCCTTCCAACCCAAACCATCCCATGATTCTATGATTTTATGATCCCTCGGCCGTGGGGAACTCCCACCTGGCACCCACACTGCCATCCAAAGTGAAATTCCCTGCTAGGGGTTGGCAAGGGCTGGGGTGGCTGTCCTTCGTTAACTGGAGGCATAGTTACTCCACTCTCATGAGACCCCACCTGGAGTCCTGTGTCCAGTTCTGGAATCCCCAGCATAAGGAGGATATGGAACTGTTGGAACAGGTCCAGGGGAGGCTACGAAGGTGATAAAGGGGCAGAGCAGCTCTACTATGAGGACAGACTGAGAGAGCTGGGGTTGTTTAGCCTGCAGAAGGCTCCAGGGAGACCTCATAGTGGCCTTCCAGTACCTGAAGGGGCTCCAGGAAAGCTGGGGAGGGACTTTTTACAAGGGCCTGTAGGGATAGGATGAGGGGGAACGGCTTTCAATTGAAAGAGGGAAGATTTAGATGAAATATTTGGAAGAAATTCTTCACAGTAAGGGCGGTGAGGCACTGGCACAGGTTGCCCAGGGAAGCTGTGGATGTCCCTTCCCTGGAAGTTTTCAAGGCCAGGTTGGATAGGCCTTGAGCAGTCTGGTCTGGTAGGAGGTGTTCTTCCCCATGGCACGGGGGGTGGAACTGGATGGGCTCTAAGGTCCCTTCCAACCCAAACCATCCCATGATTCTATGATCCCTCAGCCATGGGGAACTCCCACCTGGCATCCACACTGCCATCCGAAGTGAAATTCCATGGTAGGGGAGGTGGAACTGGATGATCTTTAAGGGAACTTCCAACCCATCCCATCCTATGATTCTATGATTCTGTGTTTCAGCTCTGCTCCAGGTTTAATAGGTTCCCTAAGCTGATGAATTTTGACACAGCTGTGAGAAGTTTGAACTATGTGCATGAAAGACTCATCAAAAACAACTGATTTTTTTCACTCATCTTTTATTTCCAAGAGTTTGGCAGGACAGAGGCCTCAGGAACACACACACCAAAAAGCTCCGGCCACTCTTCCTCCTTCATTCTCTTGCCTTGCACACAGACACATCCATAGACGCAACCAAACTCGACTTGAACCCATGTACCAGCGGTGTAAGTGCACCAATTGCTGCTTGCTTCAGTTTACTGAAAATCACAGAAATAGTACTGCAAGAATGACAGGCACTGTCATAATTTCACATGGCTGTAAACTCACTTAAAGAATCTGCTTAAGGAGACCTTCCTCCCTGTTTGGCATGGCAAGGTCTTGTTTCCATGTGCCCTGTGTACAAATACTGCACAGGCAGCTTTGACCCACTGCAGTGTCCATGTGTGCTTTTCCAGGGACTGTGCCCAGAGCGGTGTCACAGTGTAATTTCTCCCATGACAGTGTAATGGCCTGGCCATAGAATCATTTAAAACAGAAAGTGTGCAGCGGTTTACGTTTCAATATGCTCCTTTATTACATTATTCTCTCCTTGCCACATTGGGGAAGGACAGACTGAAACAACAGCAAAGGAAGTTGCCAGCTTCACCCCCTTGCTCTTAAGCTTTTGTCAGCGAAACGCCAGGCGAGTCGGGAGGAAAAGACCCTCTATTCATTTCCCCAGCGAGAGCGCGCCGACAGCTAAGCATGGCCACGCTGCCCCGCCAGGCACTTCTCGTGGGAACAAGACACTCGTTCAGCTCTGAGCTTTCCAGCGGCGATGCCGGCAGCTCACTACAGCCTTGGGGCAACACAGGCTGCTGCAGATGAAGAATTACACCAAAAGCAGTGGAAAGCCCTGTTACTGCATCCCAGCCAGGACCAGCTCCCGCTGTGACAGGGTTGTCCCTCCGGCAGGGATGCAGGGAGCATCCCCTACCTGCATGGGAAATGGGCCAAGCCATCTCTAGGAACAACACTGAAGTTTGCTTTATCATGGTTTAAAAAGTCCCCAGGGGCAAATCCAGCCATCCTGCTGGAAAGAGGTGTAGGGGTCTCAGCCACCCTGACATACACCGGAGCCACTCACACTGAGCTGGTGAGACAAGCCAGGCCAGAAGTTCTCATGAAGTTATAAAGTGTCCTGAGAGAGAATAATCCTCTAGGATCTGGCCCTGCAATGTATGACTGAGTTCTGGTTTTCAAAGCACCACCTCACCCTCCCAGCCTTTATTTGAAGAGACAATGTGAATTTTAAAGAGAACTCAGCAGGGAGCACTGCATTTTTTATTCCAAAGTGAGAGAGAAAACGAGAGTGAGAAAGTCTGTGGGGTTAGAGACAGCTTGCCATTTGTTGTTTCTCATAATCCCATACCTCGGCAGGATTTAAGAAACCTCCTGAAAAACACGAAAGGTTTTGTCGAATACTTGATCAAGTAGTTAAATCAAAGGCCGCAGCAAAACAATGAGACTGCCTGATTTTTTTTCATTAAAATCTCTTTCTCTCTTTCTTTTTTTTTTAAGGAATAGGAAAGTAAAGAGGAAATTTTTTTCTGAGGGTTTTTTTTTTTTTTCCCTTCTCCAGAATTTTCTCACATCTGGCAGAACCTCCCCAGTGTCCTCACTCCAAATCTCTTGAGTGATTCCCCTCCCTCACTTCTCTCCCTTTCTCAGGAGAAAAAGATGGAGAAAAACAGAAGGGAAAACTTGTGGTATAGTTTTAAGAAGATGTGGAAGTTGTTTTTCAGAGCAAAAATTTATGACTTCCCACCTCCTCCCCCAATATTCTTCTCTCTCCCTATTAGTTATTTCTGCCCCCAGGGGCAGTATTTCTTTTCCAGCCCTAGAAGATATCTCCAGGCCTGCCAAGGTGACATGGGATGCCCCCGATACTGGGGCTGTTGTCTCCGTCTCCCATACCTGCGCAGAGAGCTGAGCTCATGCAGCCTACATGGCTTTCCAAGATGTTTTGGCTCTGCCATCTCACAAAGTCAACTATGAGTCTCCTCTGCTGTTTGAGGGGGACCCCCAGTGTTTCCCCACCACCAGCATGGGCACCCTCAGCCAGAGTTGGCTGTGGCACGGACCTGCTGATGCCGCCACCACTGACCCCAGCGCAGGAGACCAAGACAAGGTGACATCGCCTGCATTGTGTCTGCACCAGGCCTCTTCCAGCATATGCTACGGTCCTTGCACAACTTGGCATTTCAAATTTCCGTCATCTCATTCAGTGGAAAAGTTGCAGCGCTGACAGCTTTTTTTGGAGAGAAGGAAGGGTAGGAAAGGAGAAATCAGAGGGGACCCAGCTCCTCCATAGTTTCTCTTCACTTTCCTCCAGTGTGCCACCTCTCTTATTCCAGCACAGACCTTCAGCCCCTCTTCTCCTGCCTGAGCCTTCATCCACACAACAAAGTTGTGTCAGTTTAACTAAAACCACTTTGAGTCTGCTCAAGAGGAAATGGCACAAAGCCTTCACAGGAGTGCAGTTAAATCAGTATAAATCTTACTGGTATTGACCAAATCCATGCCAGTGATGTACTGGTTTACACTAAAAATCAATACCAGTAATTCCCGCCTGTGCAGGATTCACTGGATTGATTTTAACTTCAGGTTGGTGGGAGCAGGACAGTCCTCTAGCGCCAATGAATCTTGGCAGCAAAAAGGAACACCAGGCCCATCAGTGGCACTGACTACATCCAAAAATCCTTCTGGGGTCTTATGAGGCCTTAAGGTTTTGGTTCAATTTATTTCTGATCCTGGCCAGAGGTCTGCCACGGCCCTGCAGTGTTTCAAATCATCTTTCAGGGAATTTACTGGAGGGCTGTACTTGGATAAAGATTTCAGATGTAGCCCTTTAGGAAAAACTGGCTGAATGTGATCCTTGGGTTGGCTGTCATTAAGGGTGATTAAATCCTGCACTCCAGCAGGAAAGCCTGGGCCACAAGGAGGTTAGAAAGTGTTGAAAGGGAACTGGACAGGCGTGTCTTCCCAGCTCCAGCTCATCAGCAGGAGACGGCTCATTGTAAACCCAAACCAGGCATGTTTGCTCTCCTGTGGTGAAGGAGTCGGGCCAGAACGAGGAAGACTTGAGTAGAAACAGTCTCCTTTGATAAAACCCCAAATACCACAAATTCAGGGGATGTTTAATCTAGGGTAACTGTCGCAAGGATGGAGGGGATTCTGCTAGCTGCAAAATGATGCTCCAAATTTGAGTTTTGAATGTCAATGACCTGATATTTTAGAGCAAGCAGATCCAATGTTTCAGCATGGGCTGATGTCTCCATTTATTTTTATCACTTATTTTTATCCTAGGGATACTTCACCCCATCCAGGGAAGAGAAACCTCCCACAGTAGCTGCTAGGCTTTGGGGTAAGGGATGGGATAGCTCCTTGTTGCCTTCCGCAGGGGGGGGCTGATGCTGGCCAGGCTCTGCCACAGCAGGGTGCAAGTTGCTGTGCACACTTCCTCAAGTGATCCAAACTGGGGGAAGGATGCTAAGAGGCAGAGGAGAACAGGCTAAGTATTGGGGGAACAAGCTGGGTGTGCAAAGAAGCTGCTGCGAGGGGTTCACTCAGCCTCCCACATCTAAACTGGCTTGCAATGCACGGGGCTTGCTGTGTGGAACTCAAGACCATCTCCATTTTAGGGAATGCAAGAGCTTGTCTGTCCCCCCAGCAGGATGAGAAGTCATCCCAGCTCTGTCCCCAGACAGCACAGGGAGGAGACTTGCAGACACAGAGCTTTGAAGGGCACAGGAATGCACACATTTTCACAGAATTTTCATGCCTGCACTTCCCAGCTCTCCCAAAAATGACTGTGTGGCAGATGGCTCTGACGTGTAGCACACTCACACCCATCAGATAAAAATATTCCCCAACAGATTCCCAGCAAGCAAATGTCAGTCATTGTCTCCAGAGCTGGCCACAGCTTCCTCTACTCTCTGCTCCCTCACCACGGGGGGCACAAAGAGGGTCCCTGGTCTGCGTCTCCTCAATAGCCACCACATGGCTCACCAGACCTCTGCTGGCAGCTGGGCTGGCATCCTGGATACACACCGGCTCTCGCATAGTCTTTCCCACAGCCCAGCATCCCTGGGGACATGTCCCCATCCTCCCCACCATGGGTGGCCATACATCTTGCGCCTGCATCAGCTTCCCAAAACATCTGGCTGCTGTCGAGGAGGCTGGGTGGCAGGATGGGTCCCTGCGGGGACCCTACGTCTGCCTCGCACTGGTGTGAATTACAGCCATGACGTTTAATTCTCTATCCACACTCGCATAATCTTCTTGTAGAAGTGAAAGGGGGTGGGAGTTCATGGAGTGGGGTGGGTGGAGGGAGAGCAGCAGTTGGAGTGCAGGGGAGAAGATGAATAGCATAATTCAGGGATGACAGAGGAAACAAGCCCACATGTCATTCTTGCTTTTCCATCCCTGCCAAGTAGCCGTCCCTTGTTCAGCCCTGCCCTAGCCACTCTGGTCTATGTTTACAGCAGGCATCACTGCTTAGGCTGCTTTTTTTTCATTTTTCCTCTTTAAAGAGTTGACGTGGTGCTGGTGCCAGCCTGGCACGAGGTAGGCATTGGTAGGACAGGTGCAGAGTGAGATTTGTGGGTGCTGTGAGCGACAGCATGGCCAGCCCATGTGCTCCAGCCTGCCTGCTCTGGTAGTCTCACCCATTAAATGTGCAGTATCCCAGTCCACACATAAGCACCGTCACCCAGCTGGTGGGTTCACAAAACCCAGAGATTAGGATATGAATAAGCTTCAGACACCCGATGCCTCCCTCTCTGGTCCAGCACCGACCTTGTGCTGTCCCCTCCCTCTCCATTCTCAAAATCCGTCCTTGATCAAGACGGCAGAGCCTGTCCCAGCTGCTGACTCTGGATCTTGTTGCACAAAAGCATTTCTTAATGGCTAATCAAAACCTCTCTGGCCATGACTTGAGCCCGATATCTATTTTCTACTGTCTTCTGTACATGGAGAAAACATGTCCTGCTCTCAGCAGAGCTCAGAGCTCCCAGCAGGCGTGGCCAGCATGGCAGTGCTGGAGATGGCCCTGATTACTGTCAGTGGCCTCAGTCCCTGGAGAACTGGGGCAAAGTGGAGCAACCCCAAGTGCTGTCTGGAGCAGCAAGAAATAGTGCCCTGTCACGGAAAGGAGATAGAAGGGGGAGGCATGTTCAGAGCAACAGATAACCCAGCCAGTTGACACTGCTTAAAAATTAGCGATATCCATGTATTACCTGAGCTCCCTCATGCCAGCTGAAAACCCGCAGAGCCAGTCCAGGGGAATAAGGAATCCCTTGTTCTGCAGTTGCAATCAAGACCATCGCAGTCCCCTCTGACACTGGGCAGGACTATTGACGGCAGTTGCTCCCTCTAGGTGGGAAGTTGGTTTCCACCATCAGTGCTGTGCTTGTCCGGGAGTGGGCCCACAGTGTGATGGTCGGCAGAAAGGTCAAAGTTGGTTTCTTAGAATTTGGAAAGATTAGTGTGAGCTTGCCAAGGGGAGCTCCAGAGATCCTAATTACTGCACCCAGCACTTCATCTATGGCTTTTCATTCCCCTCAAAGCGCTTCTACCTGGGCATCGGTTCAGCAAGTGCTTCATTTGTAGACATTTGCCCTTGTTACAGCAGGGATGCATGTCAACGCCTTTGAGGATTTCATTAGCAGATGAGAGTAAAAGTGGCTAAGTCCTTAAATATCAGTTGGGACATGGGAGGCAAAAATGGATCAGCAAAACTGCATGGGGAACATGGGATCTGAGCAGGACTTGTCCCGGTCCTGTTCTGTGCACGGCTTCAGTATTGACAGTCCTCAGACCAAATAAAGTAATGATTTTTTTTTCCCCCCTAGACACTCTCTTCATTCTGTTTAAAGGCTATTTCAAAAGAGTTAGTAAACAGAGACTGAAAAAATTTGTGCTTACACAGGTGGCAGGAAACAAAACCTGCTTAAAATGACCACCGCTGCAGGCTTGAGGTGTTGGCACTGCACACAGTGCTCACCCTCCAGTTGACAAGGTCGGCAGCAGGGCTGGACAGGCTGATGTGGCTCCTCTCCCTGACAGTGCCATGCTGAAAACAAAACCCATGAAGAAGCATCCTGCATGAATGGGGCTCAGGGTGAGTGCTGACTGAGGTCCCACTGCTTGAGGAGGACTCATCAGGCTTCATCTTAGACCAAAATGGCCACAGTTCCCACCCCCATTCCAGGTCAATGCCCATCAGAGGCTGCAATGTGAGGCTCAGAGAGTACAACCCTCTCCACTATCCCAACCCTGCCTGGATGCCACACGGCAGCCACAGCAGGGTACCATCCATCCCACAGCAGGTATGCTCTATGGGCTGAGCTCTGTTCCTCCATGAGGAGGATAAGAAGCTTTTGCCTGTGTCCCCCCAAACAGCAAACTCTTTGCATTTCCCTCCATCCCGCCTGTCTGATGGGGCCAGTGCAGCATGCACGCAGCCAGACTTTCATGGTTATATTGGTGCTGCTTGCAATCCTTTTTTTTAATCTTCTTTTTCATTCTCCTCCGCTCTCACCCCTCACCCCCCGTGGTTTAAAGTTTTCAAATGAAAATATGCGAGTTGTGACTTGCGGGTAGCAAGTTGGGGCTTGCGAGGAAAGCCGGGAGGGAGGAGGGAGGAAAAGAAAGAGTGATCTGCTCCAAGCGCCAGCAATTGTTTTTATCCATTCCAGATGAAGGAAAAAGATCATGTTATTTGTTCGGCGTAAAGTTCCAGATTTTCAGGAATGAAATCTGAGAGCAACGTGTCAACAGTCTGTCTCGAAAGCTGGGGTGGATGGTGGCCTTTGTGCTCCCAAACATCAGCGAGGCCGGTATGCTCTGCTGTGAAAAAAAAAGACTCCATTCTCACACTCTGAAGTGGTGGCATTGGATATCAGCAAGATAATGGGCTCAGGGCTAGCCCTATTTCTGCTCCCAACCCAACGCCCCCAGGAAGCTGTCTTTGATGTGCTCATTTATTTGCCTTCTCTTTTCACAATGATATTTTTAACTTATACTTCAGTTTGAGCATAGATTGGGGAGAAAGCAGGGGTGGGGGGTGGGGAATGAAAGTAATTTTATTGCAATACCTGATCAAGAGGGAGGTGGGGAAAAGAGGGAAAAAGATCAGCCATTTGTTACCCTGCAGGTTGACGTTTCCTGCTGTGAGTCAGCTGGGAAATGGTAGTGTCACAGCTGGAGGGAGATCCCACACCAACCCCTGGCAAAACTTGAGGGCCATGGCCAGGCAGAACTAGGGGGCTGTACAGCCCATGGCCCTGAGGCATTTGCACTTGAGTCCCAGGGGAAAAGGAAGGAGATAGCAGGGTCCAGGAGGTGGCCAGTGGTGAGATTCAGCCAGGGCTTGACTGATGTGTGGGGTGGCATGAGTGGTCCCACCTGAGATGGGGACAACCAGAGCAGACACTTCCCCTTCAGCGTGCTGCCCCGGCCATCCCCACTACAGAAGGTTGCATGGCAAGGCTGGCCGTCCCACGTGCTCCTGTCCCTGGAAAATCCAGCCCATGAGTCTGGAGAGCCCATGGCCTCCAGCCCCAGACAGAACAGGATGGGGGGAAAGACAAAAAAAAAAAAAAAAAGGAAAAGAAAAAAGGAGGTGGAAAGAGAAAAAAAAAAAAAAGGAAGAAGACATTACTTTTCTCACCTCCTCTTTCCACTTGCCAGAGCCCACGCAGAAGCAAGGCCCAGCATCCCCAGTGAGGATGCTGGGAACCACCCCCAGGATGACCAGCACAGGGCTGGGCACAGCCCCACATCCCCTTTCCGTGGGGAGTAATTTCGAGGGGTGATGCAAAACAGGTGCTACAGCCCTTCACAGGGACACCTGGCATCCTTACAGCCAGAATTTGCACCTCCTTGGCTCCACCTGGGTCTGAAAGGGCAGGTCCAGGGATGTCAGCTCTCTGCTGCACTCATGCTTCGCTTCTGAAACTGCCTGGATGCAAACCCAAACCCACCATCTCTCCTCCTTGCAGCCTGTTCACCATCCTGTCCCCACAAACACAATCATCCCCTGCAGAGCCTGTGGTACGAATGCTCATCGCAGGCTCTTGTACAAGGAAAAGAAAAACTTTCAACATTTTTTGGTATTAATGGCCAAGGAAAAATTCCCCATGGAAAATTTCGTTCTGACTCACACCAACTTTGTTTCGGTTGAGAAAGTGAAGCATCAGGTAGCTGTGTGCTTGCTCCTCTTCTGCGACACAGGTCTGAAAGTCAGCGGTACTGAGCTCTTGCAATTTAGGTTTCACAATATTTAATGTAAGTGCCCAGCACTTAAATTGTTGTCTCAGCTCTTTAAAGAAGGTTGGTTATTTTTTTTCAAGTCCCGCAGCTGTAGTGGGAAAACTGAAAACTCACACCCAAAACATGTAAAACCAGATGGCAGGAATGGAATTCCAAATTAATTATTTCATAATTTAAACATTCTTTTAAATTTAATTTGGTTTACAAGGCAGGCCTGGCTGCCTTGGAGCCTCATTCATCGGCTCCTGCACCGCTGGGATGATGATACTGTGACATTTACAATGACACTGACTCCTATGGGTGTTTTTTTCCAGAGCCTGCAAGCCGGCACACATGTCCCAGACACACAGACACGCTCCTGAGTCATTTAAGTCACATCTTGACTGCAGAACCTGGCACAGGATGGGCTCCTCCATCACTGGGACACAGTGCAGCCACTGCCTGTGTCTTGCCAGAAATGGGTTGTGCAGACAGGAGGCTTGGCTTGGACCCTGCAGGTGAGGTGCAAGCCCCTGCTGTGCCCCACCTCCCCCTCTGATCATGTCCTTTCCTCTCCACTCCCAGTCCTCGCAAGCTTTCCTTGTCTCCACAGCATGCCCAGTTTGCAGCTGGATGGGCAAAGGGTGCCCGGAGGCAGCCTGGTCCCAGCATGGGCTCACTGAAGGCAAGGTGAAGCAGGGCTGCTTCGCTGGCTGCCTCTCTACCCTCAGCACTCTCCTGTTGTTTGGAGCAATGAGGTCATTCCCCACAAAATGAGCAATTTCCCTACAAAAGACGCCTTCTGTGATAGCAACACTGGGGCTGGGGGACGTTCTCAGCCCCAGCAGAAGGGTGCTTCAAAAGGAAGAGCATCTGGCCCCACTCAGAGTGGCGCTTTCAAGTGGAAAAAATATAAAAATGAAGGTTTTAATTAGCTTGGAAATTAAGGCTAGTGCATTCCTGCCCAGGGCCCTGTGGAAGGGAGAATGGTTATGGGAAAGCTGCATTAGCACTTTCCACACCAGGTGAGCACCTTGGTGCTTGTCACACTGGGGAATACTAAGCAAATTAATTTTTATTTAACACTTTGGCTAACCGTGCCTACTTTGGGATGAAGCACCATGAACCTCACAAACCCCTCAGCCACTTCCCAGGGATGAGCAGCACTTGTGGCGGAGACCCCCTGAAAGGGGCAGAGCAGGTTTGACCAGACTGATGCACAGAGGAAGCACCTCCTCATCCCTCCCGCATGCACCCCCTGAAAAACAGAGGCTCACTGACATTTCTTTGCACCCCAGGCAGCAATTGCCTGAGCCACAGCTGCCCCTGCTTACATAGCCAGCTCTGCCTTGGGTTTTACAGCGATAATGGGAGTAAGGGGAGACTCAGGAGCGAGTTCCTCACCGGCAGCTCAGAGCCTGACCAGGCACTCCCAGCAGCCCTGCAAACCGTCCACATGCCCATCCCACGCTGTCAGAAATAAGATCAAGAGCAAACAGCAGAGCGTTAACCAAAATGCCATGTGAGGTTGTGTAAAGAGGTGATAAAAGCGGTAAAACAGTGGCTGAGGAATCCACTTATCCCGCAGTCAATGGACAGAGGAGAACAAGCACCTTGAATTATTCCTTTAGAGATTGCATTAGCAGGTCAAGGTCACAATGACCAGGGACTTCTGCCAGACAGTTGCCAGAGGTGGAGTCTGGCAGCCCATCAGACAGCAGGATCAATGAGTCTCCTGAAAAGTAATTAAATTAGGTATATCCTGCCTAAAACGATCATTCTTTAAATGCTGTAAAAGAAAGATTCAGGCAAGCAGCACAGGAACCACAAAGAGGTTTGAGAGGTATGCAGGGTAAGGTAGAGAGAGAGCAGTTGCTGTTACAATTGTTGTAGTTATTATTATTACTATTACTACTACTATTATTACAGTTATTATTATGCCAATATATATTCTTCCTCCCCAAGAGTAAGTGATGGTTGTGGCCATCTCAGCAGAGGGAGGTGACAGCGATGCCATCCAACAGCCACATGCAGGGCAGCTTGGGGTCCTCTCCTCCCTCAGTGCTCACACCCTCCCTGCACCCTGTGCTGAGACCTCTCAATGCTCTCCTGCTTCTCCCTTGCACCCTGTTCCACCCCTCCAAACTGGGGACATCAGCCTGTGCCACCTGTGGCAGCCACTGCCATCTCCCCCCTGCATGTGGCACTTGAAGCCCCCTGAGTGATGACTCCATCAGGGGAAGAATTAGTCCCCAAAACTCCATGGGCTTCTCTGTTTGTCCCCGTGAAAGACATAACTTATTAGTGGTCAAATCCTTCGGCCTCGTGACTCAGCCACAGCATGAGCAGGAAGCAGGAGGTCCAGCAAGTTTCCCCTGAGCACTGTGACAGAGCTGGAGCTGGGGTGCTGGTGAGGAGAGGTTGCTCCCACTTCTCTGCTAGGGTTTTTTGCCTTTTTTTTTATCTGTCTTGGTTTTAGTTAGGTTTTTTTTTTTTTTTTGTTGCATATTTGGTGTCTGCAGGGCGGTTTCTGTAAACGTGGCACAGCTTATACAATACTAAATAAAGCAGCATGCAAATCCCATCCCCACATTTGCAGTCCGCAGACGGGTAGTGTTTAAAAGGTGCAAGACCCATGTCTCTATTTATTCTTTCAGCAGCAGATATGCGGCTGCTAAACATTTGTACACAAGCTGTGGGACACAGCTACCCCGCACAGCTCAGTTCATTTCCTCATCTGGTCTTTCTGACTGAGCATCATGGTCTGAATGCAATCCCTGCCATTCCAATGAAGGTTTTCCTTCCCAAAGCAGGCTTTCACTATGCACCCCTGGACTGGTCCAGCTTTTCAGCAGCATCACCACGAGCCAAAGCAGAGGCTGCAGCCATGGTTTCTCTCTCCTCAGCATCTTTCAAAGAGGTGTTACCTCTGCCGTGGCTTAAAAAGGGGGATCATCATTTCCTAGTGCAGGCTTTGGTCTCCTTCACTCACTGCAGGAGCATCTTGAGGTGGTGAGAGGGCAAGGACAGTTCTGCTCTCCCTCCACCAGTGACCTCTGCGTGTGTGGGAGCCAGTCATTTCTCCTCATGTGAACAACCCTCCATATATCCACACTGACTACATCCAGGCCAGAAAGCAGCAGCAGCTGCAGGTAGGGGACAAATGACAGAGCTGCCAGCTACTGAAATGCAACTGCTGGGCTTGAGCCTCTGGAGGCAGAGAAGGTGTAGCTGGCAATGGTGTGGGCCAGCCCAGCTGCCTCTTCCAAACGGGTGAGCGGGAGTCAGCTGATGCTGCAGGCAGGAGAGCAGGACTGTGATGAAGACACCTCTCCCACCCCTTGCAACTGTTTTTTCTCATGCCTCTAACTATAGAGACCCCAGAAATGCTCCAGTGTGGTTCTTAACACAAGCTGCAAGCTGTGAACCAGTCTCCTAGCAGAGCATTTCCATTGCACGGGGCTGGAGCAGTGCTGTTGGCCCCTGGGATTTGAGCAGGTGGGAAGGCTGGCTGGCAGGTGCAGGCAGGGCAGCAGAGCCACTGGGATGGCACCAACATTGCCTCATTGCTGGGATAGAGATACCACCAAATGAACTCATCACGTTTTTGGAAGACAGGTGGCTCTGTGTTTTGCAATAGGAAACTGAACAAGAAGAGGGATTGAAAAGGGAAGATTTCTATTTTTCCAGGCTCCAGCTTCCATAACTGCAATGCAGCCCACATACACCCATAAAAGCACCCATAGGTCCCACCCAGCTGCCAGGCTCCCTGCACCTTCAAGGGTGAGTAGGCAGCCACAGCACCCTGCCCACACCTCCCCACTCTGCTAAGTGACACCGGAGTCAAATCATGTTCCTAGCAATAACCACAGGGACCAGGTCTTTCCACCCCAAGCCAATGCAGCAGATGCTGCCCCTCACCCTGGTGCCATGGGGAAGCAAGACAGGGATCACTATATACTCGAGCCTTTAGCACCTAAATGCAGCAGGCTCAGAGTGATGCACCCACACCTCCGGTCACTGAGTCTCCAAATGAGGCAAGTCTGGCTACCATCAAGCACAGGGCAGCACCACCCTGTGATCCTTCTGGTGCTGTAAGTTGCTCAGAGCCAGTAATTAAGGAAAGAGCTCCTGTGCACAGGCACCGAGTGCCCCCTTCGCTGCCATCAGTCATTCATTACCAAATCAGTGTCCACCTGCAGACTCACCCTGACCCTCTCTGCAATCACCCAGGCTAATTAGTGCCTTTGCTCTTTGCTCTTGGCCAGATAGCATCTCTCTGCTCTGCTCTGCACTGCACTGCCCAGCCTGGCTCTCCAGCCACCAGCATCTGCTGGAAATGATAGTAAGGTCTTCCATGGGCCACTTTGGTTGTAGTGCTCAGCCTGGGCTTGCACCTCTTCCCATGCCCCTCTGTTTCATCATCCTTACCAGGAGCATAACAGCAAAGAACTGGCTGGTTGCAGGCTTGGCGTACTAAATACTGACCTGGAGCAAAGGACTTTGCTAGAAGGATTGCAAGGAAGCAAGAAGCATTGCCCTTTGGTAGGCTGAAAATACCATTGCTCTCCTCTGACTTAGTTGTGGGAGGCTGTGCATGGCAAATTGGACCCTAATGCCTCTGTGCCACTGCCATAGCAAAGCATCTGCACTGACTGCCATGCTCAGGAGATGTTTATCACACACATATTGACAGGCAATACCACTGACTTACACCACAGGTCTAGCACCTTGGGCCAAATCCTCAATCTTTCTTTATTTTTCAGCTCAACATTATGAGTCACTTACGCCACCATCCTCCCTTCACTTTTTCTTTTTTTCCAGAAAACATTGGTTTTTCCTTCAAATGGAAATAAATACACCCAATACCAGGAATTTTGCTCGATAGAGTCCAGATGACAAGTTCTCAGAAAACACTGTCAGCTGCAGAGATTCAGCTTCAAGAGACATCATCCAATGTTAACCATAAACAATGGGGGTAACGAATTATCTGGCAGATCTTGAAGTGACACAAGATGCCTGCACTCCACAAAAAACCACTTCATGCTACGGGAAAGGTCACCACTTTAATCCATTTCTGGGTGGAATGTACACAAACGTCATTCTTCTTAACCTCTGTAATTAAACAGCTTCTTGCTTTGCTATCCACTCCATGTTTATTTTCCCATTTGCTAACTTGGTGTACGGTAATATAATATGACGCTGAAGGGATACTGGCTGCTACAGGCGGGCTTTCGACTTCTGTTTAGTGATTTGCCTGCAGAGAGTTGGATGCGAGGGGTGGTTATGCTGCTCGGATCTAGCAGTGATTTCCTTTCTGGATGTGCAGCATCTTTGTGCACTGAAATAACAACAGTAAAGAGGACAGAGAAAGCAAACAAAAACTGCTGGCAGAGATCCTCAAACGTGTTGACTCATTACAGGACGTTGTTGAGGTCTCTGCTGGGCACTGATGAGGGAGGTGACAGCCACTGAACCAGGGCTTGAGGCTAGATCTGTACTTCTGTTACACAAAAGTCTCATTTTCAGTGTTGGGAATGTGCTTGAGCAATCAGGAGAAGATTTCGGTGTCCCTGCGGCCACCAACGGGCATCTGAAACAACCCTGAATAGTCTGTAATGGGGACTTTCCTTTCCCATGAAGTTCTTTCGGATACCAGCGCAGGGTCTCACCACTCCACATAGCACCCAGAAGGAAAAAACCCACAGCAGCAGGCACTCTCTTTTTTGAGTCTCCAAACCTTTTTGTGCTGCAGGGCTGGCACGTGCTTCACGAGGAGCCTCGCCGGAAGCTGGATGAGATTTTTTTGTGGGAATGGCATTAGCCACAGGGAAGGGCTGTGGGATACAGCGCTTTGCAGAGGCATGGATGTGTACTTCAGATCCTAGCAGCTCAAAGCAAAACAACACCAAGATGTTTATTTTCAAAAGGAAACAATGTTTCACAAAATAAACTATATTTGATTAATATTGCCTACTATTCTGTGGGTTTTTCTGAAGCCAGTAAATTCGCTGACTGTATAAACATGCCAGGGCGTCTTCATCCGCCTGTATTAAAATTTCAGTTACCTCATCTCTTGGGAATGTCCTTCAGTAACATTTTGACAAGCTTATTCAAGGGGTTGTTTTTGGTTTGTTCCCTCCCATTTTTACTTCTTAGTGAGGTCTCCCATGAGCAAGATGCAGGTTGGAGCCAAACAAAACACACCACTTGTCTTTACATGGAGAGTTTCACTATGTCCCTAATAGAAACCCCAGATTTCCATGCTGAGGACCAGTGAGCACACTCCAGTGTGATGGTTTCACCTCATTCCCCTCTGGCTGTGGATTTCAGCCCCTCATCACGTCCATACCTATCTCCTTGCTGAAGCAACACATAATGCAAAAGGAGGATTTGTGAATTTGCTGATGTCCAGGCAGGTGACCCATAGCTGTGCAGCTCACACTAAAAAAACTCTGGATTTCTGGGAACAAACACCTGCTTCTGAGCCGTGTGGTTCATAGTCTGGTAAAGATTTAGCAGTGTTTGTCAATCATTAAGCTGTCTCTGGAAAGGTCAGGGAAATTTCCACCAAGGCACACAAGTATTTAGGAAGCTAATAATATTTCTGAGATGCTTTAGCTTAGGTGAGCTAGAAAGCCTGCGGGGCAGGACTTGACCAGTAGATTTGGCCAAGGCCAGTCCCACCACCGAGCTACGTGCTCCGAGATTGGAAGGAGGCATCTCAACAACACAAGCAGCTCTGTTTCAAACATTTTGAGGTCTTTGTGTGGTTTCCTGCATTTTACTTTAGAGACTTATACAACAACCCATGTCTGGTCCCACCAGCAGCCTGCTCATTCCCCTGCTCCCTGCGCCTCTTCCACCTCAGAACTGCCCCCTCGTCACTGCCTCCCACGCAGCTACAGAGTTCTCAACATGGACCAGCGGCTGCCAAGACAGCAGGGCAGAAAGCAGTGCAAGGCAGTCACCTCTTTCCCTCCCGACACAGCAGTCCCCAGGGTGCCACCTCACCATGATGCTGGCCTGTGCCCCAGCTGTGCACCCTCTGAGGCTAGGGAGCCACCAGGAATTGCCCTCTCAGTTGGTGGGATCTCCTTTGCTGTATCCATAATTCAACACATACCAGTTTTGACTCGAAGGCAAACCAAAACACCTGACAGCACAGGATTACTTGTGTCCCCTTTACACAAACCTTTAGGAACATTCCTGTGCCCGGCTGCCACGTTTGCAGGCATGGCTGGTGCTCTGCATCCTCCATGCAAGGAGGATTTTGTTTTGATTGGAAGCTCCAGTGACTCCAGTCCCACATTCCCACTGGGTCACCACTCCAGAGCACTTGAGGGCTTTGCTCATGGAGATGAATGAGCAATTCTGAAAAACTCCCTGAAAAACAAAACTGAGACACTCTAGGTTTCACTTCCCAAAACAGCATAAGCCGTAAGCACCAGCTGTTTCTAGCAGCTGTTAAGTGCGTTAGATTACAGTATTCCAGCACTAGACTATTAGTCAATTGATTAATGAACTGGGACTTCCCATCCAACAAAAATATTTTGGTTCTAAATTATGATTTGATGCATGGTTAGTAGGGAAATACATTGCACACGCTAAGCACATGTTTACATCTCACCACCATCCTTAGACACGGGGAAAGGTGCCGGCTTCACCACCTTTTCAAGGCTGATTGCAAACCCACCCAGGAACATGCTGGGTTTGCGTGCAGTGTGGTGCTGCTGACTCCTGCCTGCACACGGCATGTGCCTGGTGGCAGCAGGCTCCTCACCACCCTGCTGCTGCCAATGGAGTTCAACAAGAGCTCCAAAACCAGCCAGGAAACATTAAGGTTAACTGCCAGGGGATAAGGGCTCGACCATCTGACACCGGGAACCTTCCTCAAGGTCGCTGGGCCTTTAGCCAGTGCTGACACAAGGCACAGAGCCCGCAAAGAACCACTGGGACACCGTGCTGGCAGACAGAGGGCAGCCAGGTTGTGCCAATGAGCCCATGGTTCTGCATGGGGAGACTCAGGGGTCAGAGCCAGAGAGAGCTCAGGACCAGATCTGGGTTTCACTACAGGCCTGGAAAATATCTGGAAAGGGGCCTTTTCTGATTTTTTTTTTTTTTCCCCAGAAGCTCCTCTGTGACCTAAACCCCTCTGTTCGGCTACTTTTCCCATTGGCAGAAAACCAGGCAGGTATTTACTCTGGTCACATGCCTACTGGCCAGACATCGCCACCACCGGTGCTGGAGCCACATTGCCACATTATCATGGTGCTGTGAGCGTGGCCAAGAAGCTGCCCCAGCACCTCCTGTCAGCTCAAGGCTTACAAATCCATGACTCATAAAAACGTATTATTGAGTATATGATACATACACTCATTCCTGGTAGATACAGTAATATATATACACACAATTCCTAACAAAGAAAAAATGAAATATATCTTGACTGTGTGCTAACAGTTCAACCTGTGAGCCCTGGGACAAGGTGTGGAGCTCCAGGTATACCTGCCTGTGTGACAGTGTCCATCTCCTAATGGAAATGTTGCATCCCAGGGCAACACAGGTCTTGGTAAGTAGCAGTGGTATGTAGAAATATCCAGGGAACAATTATTCCTTATTTCTCACGACATGGGACCGAAATACTGCCCAAAACTGAACAACAGCTTTACTTCGCCTTGGTGGTCAGGACAGCCCTTGCAAAACCCTTGTTAAAACATGCACACAAATCCACTGCAGGATAAAATTCAACAGCTTTTTTCCAAGTTGAAATGCATTATTTTATACACTTGGCAGGTAGTGGGCTCAAAGGCTGTTGTTTTGTGATTTTTTTATCATAACAAAGTCTCCAACAAGCACAGCTTTGCTAAACAGCATGTCTGTGCATTGGGAAAGCAGGCTCCACATGCTACAGAGGGGTCTTCTGCTGACAAGCATCAGCATCGCACTGTGGTAATGCAGAGTGGGAAACCTGTCAGGCTTTTTGAGATGCACAGCAAGGCACAGCCCGCCCCATCTCCTTGTGAGAGCAGGCTGGGCTCTCACTGCAGAAGAGCCAGTGTCACCATCCCATCCTGCTGCTCATCTAAGGAAGAAGCCTGCAGAATATTTCCGACACAACATTAGAGGAGAGAATGTCCCTGCGCTGGTACCAGTGATACCTGGTGAGGCAGAGGCAGCGCATCATCTCTGAACAAACCCAGCAGCATGCTCCCACCCCCACCGATCCTGGGGGATGAAAGGGAATGATCAGAAGGGAAGAAGTGATGGGAATTCAAGTGGCGCTAATAAAATATTCCCTTTGGTGGAAAAGAGGGTCATGGGCACAGCCAGCTGCGGCGCGGAGAGCAGGCATGATGGGGAGAGCTGGGCCAATGCATCAGTGAAGTAGCAGAAGGGTCAAAAAATGCCTCTGCCAGCAATGCTGATGACTCTCCTCTGCATCATCCCCGTGCACTGGCAGCCCTTCAACCTGAGGGCTCCCTGGTGAGTGGTGATCCCGAGAGATGAAGATTGCAATCTGGTTTGTGAAGACGTAAAAGCCATATGCATCTACAAATACACATCACGCAGGCATGGATGTAAAAAATCAGCACTTGTAAGAATACTGTAAAGCACCACTGCTGCCCAAATATCCCTGGCACTCACCCCAATGCAGATGGGACACAAGGGGTTTGAAAGCCAGAGGACAGCTCTCTGACCATTAACCAGCAGGTCATGCTGGGGCTTAGCCCAGGTCCACTCCATCAGGAGCAGTGAATTGGGAGTTAACACTCCCAGCGAGAGAAGTGGGGTGAGCAGCCAGCTCTCCTTCTGTGATGGTGTGTCACAATCATCCTCGGCCAGATCAGCCCCATCGCTTCAAAGTAAGAATGGGCAAAGTTTCCACTCTCCAAACCATCTGATTGCATGGTTCAGATTTATCTACTTTCTTCCAAGCATACTTTTAAGAAGGTCTGAGGCACATAAATATTTAAGGCATGCACGTGCACATGAGTGTGTGCGTGCACACGTACATGCACACACTGTGGCTTAAGATAGTCAGATATAGTCACTCGGGTAAACGTAGCATCTTAAACAGAAACATGTAATCATTTTGGCCAGGAACCAAACCAAACAGTCTCTGGCCCCAGACCATCCGTTTAATTTAACTAAGCCAAGCCTTTCTATGGTGCCCTCGAGCCAGGCACTGATGACCTTTCCAGGCTGCCCGCTCCAGGAGCAAGGAAGAACATCGCCTTGCACACATGGGAGGCTACTTCGTGTGCACCGTTTATAGAGCAATCGACTTTTATTGTAAAGATAGCTTAAGAAGAATAACATGCAAAGAAACACGTGAATGAGAGTCTCATCTGCCTCAGGCTCCTGCAAATCCTTCTCTTTTCC
The DNA here is from genome assembly GCA_033558235.1 of Neomorphus geoffroyi. Classification (NCBI taxonomy): domain Eukaryota; kingdom Metazoa; phylum Chordata; class Aves; order Cuculiformes; family Neomorphidae; genus Neomorphus; species Neomorphus geoffroyi. Next base: position 14,868,781 of record JAUMJM010000045.1, read on the forward strand.
TCCCTCATAGCATAATGCGTTGGATGCCTGTTATTCATCCCCTAATGCATGGTGTGTACATCTACACCGTCTGTCCTTTGGCTGGAGCTGTGTTTGCAGATTTCCCGTGGGAAAGGAAGTGCTTTGCTTCTGAAGAATAAAACTGGGGCATTGCATGGCCCACAGGAATGGCAGAGGGGACTGGGCGCTTGCACTGAAGGGCTTAACAGGACCTGGCTGGGTGGAGAGCAGCAAAACCACCTGCAACTTGCAACAATGCAAGTGTGCTTCATGCCTACAGGAGCACATCTTCAAGACAATCCCAGCACATGACAACTCCTCTTTTGCATCATCTTTCCTCCTGTCTTAAGCCTGATCTCTCTCCCATCTTCATATGCCCTCTGCATTATATGTCTGGCCAGATTCCTAGGAGTGAGCCTTGAATTTGAACCAGAAAAACTGCTTGAACAACAGACAAAATCTGTGTTAAGTCAACTTGCATCAGGGGCCTGATATTTGCTGAGAGTATTTCATAAATCATAGGTGTTCTATACCCCATGCACATTTGAAAAACTCAAAATGAAATATGGTCTTCAACTTAACAGCAAGGCAAACCTCAGTCTTCAAAGGCTATGAGGAACACAATTTAGTAACAATCTTCTTATATTAAACAGGATTATCTTCAAAAAGCACTGTTACGCATTTACTAGTTTACCATGAACAAACACTTTTGGGGGGTGTTTTTTGTTTGAAGATATCATGTTCTTTTATAAAACCGACTCAAGTCATTGGCCCTGTCTTTGGAAATGTGCATATATTTCAGGAGACACTCCAAATGTCTTCCTCATTAAAAAAAAGGCATGGAGAAACAATGAGCGATGCCACTGGCACTGCTCATGCCCAGTAGCCCAGCAGCAGTGCCAGAGCCAGGGTGATGGCAGCAGCAGGGCCAGAGTGAGGGGCCGCACTCCCATGGTCACTGTTGGGAACCATGGCACCATCTTTGCTTTGCTGGTTCAGAAGCTGCTTGTTTGCAGAGGTGTCGTCCATATCCAGGTCGTACGCCAGCTCTGAAAGCAGAAGGAGAGAGGTGGTTAGGACCAGGCAGTGAGTGCTGGCATCCCAATGCATGGCAAATCCAGCTCCCACCAGCACTGGGGTTCCCAGGGCAGCCTGTGCTGGCAACTGCGGACAGCTGGGTCCAAGTGCAGTCGAAGGCATTGCAGCAGGGGTGGATAGGTCAGAATAACATAGCAAACATCTTGTCAGTCCTGCACCCAGCCCCAGTCCCAGTATCCAACACCAAACCTTATGCTTGGAATGACCAAAAAAATCACAACTATAAGGTGCCTCAGTAAGAAAAAAAAAAAAAAGAGATAAGGGAATCTGGTTTACCGGAAAGCTACTTCCAACGAAAATCAGCTGGGCTTCAGGGCGGGTGTTTAGCAATGCAAATCGTGCCTACTCCCCAGACACCACAAGGCGTGAGGAAATCCAGGCAAGCACAAATAGTTCCCCTGAACCCAGAGACAGCACAAGGTTTTGCTCACCAAATGAGTCGTGGTGGGAAGACCTGAGGAGCTCTGCTTTTCTGCAGTCTTTTGTGTGAGCAAAATATGTTCCTTACAGCACTTACAACACATCCATCCCATTCCCTGTCCACCTCATCAAAGCTCTGGAGAGTGAGGAATTTGAATGGATCACGCACTCTGGGCATGCTGGTGTTGCAACAATGGGACTTTGAGATGAAGCACGTGGGAGCTCCAACCCAGAAAATGTCCAGTATAAAAGCTTCAATAGTCCTCGCAGTGGAGCATGACACTAATGGGGAAAAACTTGTGACAACCCATCAGTGGCTGCAAGGGACCTGCTGAGCAGTAAGTCACATTGTCTTTTCTCCCTGGGATAGTGAAAAATAAAAAAAGTCCAAATAGACAATGTGGAAAAACAAGAAACCAGCAATTCTCAGGGCCAAGAACAAAAACTAAAGGTGTTTTAAGATGTCATTAGCCAAATTCACCAGGGGCATTTGTACCTGCCGAGCATCTGGATCGAGAGGGGGTTCCCAGCCTTGACTCAAGGCAATGGGTCCCTTGCTCCCCTTCTCATGCCACTGCAAGCATCTATGTTTCTCATCCAGATGGGAATCAGTTAAGCCTGTTCATCTCATCCCCAGAGCCTGGCCTTTGGAAGTGGAGGAAGCTGGTGGTTTCCATCAGAAGAGACCCTGGCTCAAGTCTTTCACAAGCCCTCATGGATAACAAGCATACTGACGGGTTTGGATCATCCCACCCCATCCCTGAGAAAGAATCCAAGAGGCTGAATAAACACTCTAGCTAAAAAATACCACATCAATCCAATGAGCACCACTGCCAAGGCAAACAGGCAGTATTTCTTAATCAAAAATAACCAAACACTGCAAAACAAAAGCGTAACAATGTTACCGTGACAAGTGAGTCAGCCCAGGTCATCAAAGAGGGTCAGAAATGGCTGAAAGGGAACAGATACCCACCCACGCAAAGGGCCAGGTGCAAGCAAAACCCTCCTGGTAAACTCTAACTTCTCCAGAAGATTCTCACAGATACCAGGATTCCTCTCCTCCACGGCTTTCCTGCTTTTCTTCTTAATATCACAAGTGTGCTGCTGTCCTCCCGAGCTGCACACCCGCAGGCAGAGCAGGAAAAGGTGCCACCCTGAAAGGGATGCGCCCAGAGGCCACCTCTGCCCATCCTGCACGGCATTCCAAGCACAGAAAGAAAAAGTCCCTTTGGTAAAAGGGATAACTCAGGTGTTGGGGCAGTTGGGGAGCAGCCTTGCTGCACCATCTTGTTTTCCCAAGCTCATTTCTGCAGAATAAGTGAAGGGACTTTGAGTTAATAAAATCACAGCAGATTATTTCACAGGTGGTCGTTTCACGCAAGACTCCTCAGCTGGTACAATATCCCATCGGGTCAAAGAGGGACAGCCCTGGTGGGTTTTGGAAGGTGTTTCCACACACTCCAAAGATTCCTAAAGCCTAAAAGATGTCCCACGGGGTCACAGTACCATTAGGCACTTGCATGCTTCCAGTCCAGCCATCTACAGCTGGTGGGCAGAGCTTTTGAGGAACAATAGTCTTATCGGACATCCTAGCAGAACTAAAAAAATCCATAGGAACTGAGTAATGACTCTTGCCTTCAGTTTAGAAAAGAAATTTGAAACAAAAGAGTGCTTCAGCAAGGTACTTAGGAGGACAGAGCATTTCGATGTTCCCATTTGAAGTCTCATTCTGCAATATTGAAATCTACGAGATGCGAGTCCCTGTGCAGTTCACAATGCGGCAGCTGAATCGTGTTGCATACGTTCAGCCAAAGCCCACCAAAATCATCACTTAAGATACATTCTTTTAAATTGGAATTTTTCAAATTTTGAGATTTCACCTGAACCTGAGTAAGGGCAACTTTGGAAATCGTGGAACTTCACCCAAATAGGAATGATGATTCTCTCATTCATCCTCTTTGACCAAATCACAGAGAAGTGAATGCCCTTTTGGCATCAGAGTATTGAGAGCTATTATATTTTCCTAACCTTGTTTAACTCCTTTAGAAGTTTAGGTCTTGGGTGTGCCGTTTCATTTCACTGGTCCTTCCATTGTTTCCTTCTCTGGGCTAATTCGTGCCCAAGTGTATTTTTAGGCTTGATGGATTTAGCCATATGTCCTTTATTTTGTATTAGTAATGTCTCTGTTACTCTTCCAAATCCTTTTCACTTAACTTCTAATGACCTTTGGTACATAAGAAGAAAGGAAAAAAAAATATCATCTCTAACAGACCTGAGGCAGCTGATAAGCAGCTCCAGGCAATAAAAACATTTAAAATATATAATAATAATAGTAATAATAAAGATATTTCAAATCTAGGAATCCAACTTAGCAAATGTTCCTAAGCAGGTACTTTTTGAGAGAGCTTCATTACAATTGCAGCCCCCATTAGGATCTACAGTTAGTCCAGGTCACTGTCACATCCCTGCACCTCCTGCTCCCACAGCCGCAGCAAGAGAAGGAGCCCCGGCATCAGGGAAAGAGCTACAGGACAGAAACTAACCTCCCCTATGCACTTTTTTGGTCACTTCTACCCAAAACTCTGCCTTTATGCTGCTAAATAACCCAAGAGAAGCTGCTCCCCTGTCTCCCCGCTCCCCAGACATGTGAAGGTCTCCAACTGCCCTAGCTGTGATCACCCAGTTAATTTGCAACATTTCTGCTACACAGTGGCCCTTTGGCCTGCAAAAGCTATATTTGGGGGGGAGAAATGGGAAAAATCTGTTTCTGTTTATAATCAGTTGGAGTCCAGAGGGTATTACCAACAATCTGCACTAATTATGTATTCAATCTTCACTCATTTTGGCCCCTCTTGTCCTCTGGGCTGTGGATTAGATAATCCCCTTAAAATAATAGTCAATCATTAGCTCTGGGGTTTTTTTCCTGCATGCAAGTCGAGCGTGCTGTGCTGTTTCCCGGAGTCCTTACGCAGCTGGTGAAAGGTCTCCAGCCGAACACAAGCCGGTCCCTCCGGAAGCATCTTTTGTAAGAAAAGCCCCTCTAACACAAAGCTGCTGCGCTGTGCTCCCAGGACGGCAAAAGCTTCAATGGTCTCACAGCGTGGATGACAAAACCCACCGCCAACTCTACAACATGCACTTTCCGCATCTGCAAAATAAAGCGGCAGCATTTTTCCATGGATTAGGACTAGAATTAGGCGTACCAACTCTGCACAAGCTTATTGGGCAGGAATCATTAAAAAGCCCTTCTTGCTGACACTAGCTTTAGAGATGGCTACAAAAGATGCCTGAAGTGGGAGGAGGTTGGTTTTGAGTTGGTATAAGTCCCATGGCAGCTGGTGTGGAAGAAGCCAGGAGGATGAGCACTGGCACGCAGGCAGCGTTATGGCAGGCATTCCTGTGCCAAAGCCACAACGGCCTACTGAAACACCCCTTTTCCCCATAAAAGTACAACACGGTCTCAAGTCCGGAACTGCTAGCAAATGCCACTGTGGCAAATGACCTCCAAGAGGATGGTGCTCGACTACCGCAGGCTGGCTCGGCTGCTGCTCAGTGCCCAGAGCCAGGGAATGTCATCTCACAGTAGGCATCTGGGCTGCCCAGCTGCCAAGCCTGCCCCAGCAGATGGCTCCAGCAATGGACCTAATACAGTAACTGAGTCCTAAAGGACGGTCATGCATGAAAACTACTTTGTGGTGCCACTTGGTAGCTCTGCTGGTGCCCTGCACAGCAGCAATGGGTGCAAAGGGGATCGCCCTCCAGGCAAAACCATCATGTCTAACTCAGTAAGTCCACCAAACGAGGCTGCCGAGTGGGCCAAAGCACTTTCAGGGACATGGCAATGGCCCTTGTTTGCAAATGATGGAAACTCTGTGATGTGAAGGGACTAGGGAATGGATTGTGACCACGTGTTTCCAATAAGCCCAAAACACTGAGTAGAAAAGTCAGGGACATGTAGGACACCTTGGCAAGCTTCTGCAGCTCTTGTGATCAGCTGTGAACATCTGCTTGTGCATGTCCTTAAGGACTGGTTTGGGAAAGCACACACTATCATCACCAACAAGAATTACAATCTCTGTGGTGCACTGCTTTACTTCATTTTTTTAAGCATCCAGAACAAATTGCCAATGGATGCAGCAGATTTTAAAGCAAGACTAGATTTCTTAAAGGGAGAGATATTTGAGTCAAGCTCAAGCTGCTGACTCATTTCAAGGTGAAGTGTAACAGCCTGTTATCCCACAGATCAGACTGCCTAACCCTGGCTTTCAACTCTCTCCATCTCTACAGCACCAACCACTTCACTCTCACGGGTGTTTGCACCTGAAGTCTAGAACAACAGTCCAATTTCACACCAAACTCTTCCTGTTGGAATACCAAAAGCTCTGTTCGACTCAACCTCCGGTTACCTGGCTTTCATGTAGTATGAGCAAACAGCTCATACTGCAAACACAGCTCTGCATCCACAGAGCCAACATCTAAATCCATGCATGGAGCCACAGCTGCACAGAGACTGCCAGGATCCCCAACCCTCTGCTTCTCCAAAATACCTTAAACTCTTCCAAACACCTAGCCAAGCATGGTTTCGTCTCATCAGGGAAGTTTTGCCCTCTGGCTTATTACCACTAAAATCCTGAAACACCAACAGGTTTGCCAGTTGTCTTCTTGCACAACAGCCCAGTCATAGGTGCGGCCGTGCCGGTGCGTAATTAAGGCGCTGAGCCAAGGCTGGCCAAGATGCTTGTGTTGGCATGGTTGTGAGATCACCGAGATGGACGTGCAGCATGTGCATGGTCTTGTGCCTCTACTTTTCCACCTCCTCCGCAGCAATTTAGGAGGTGCGGCTTTTGGCAATATGGATTTGCAAAAGAAAAAGAAGAAAAAAACCAGCTCAACACCCTCCAGCTGCTGTCAGCAATGTGGCCAAGGGAGCCTGGCACAGCTCAGGAGAGAGCAGCAAAATTGACTTCCTGGGCAGAAACCCAAGGGAATCAGGTTTGGGAATGCTGATTTGCAAACCAAGACTCTTCCCCAACACATCCTGCTGCTGGCGTGCCGCTGATGGCCTGCAGCCTGTGTTCATGAGCAACCCAAAGACCGGAGGCACCACCACAAAACCAGCACCAATTCAGGGAGGTTCCCCCAGGACTGAAACAATCTGGAGGACAGAAACCAAGTTGATTTGGGGGAACCAAGTCATCCAGCACAGAGAGTTGAGGAAGCCCCAGCTCAGCCCAATGTCAGCAGCTTCTCGGGATACACAAGGCAATCAGCCATGAACTCTGCGAAGCAGCCAATTTACACACCCCAGCTTCTCAGACCCAGCACTATCGCAAAAGTCTTCTCCACAGATGTCCTCAAGATTTCAATGGGGTAAAGGGAAAAATTATCCCCAAAGCCCAACACATCACATAGTACGGGCAGAGGGGCCGCACCATTACCCCAATTCAAGCAACTACTCTTCCACCCCACCTTGGCTAGAGGCTGGTGGCAAGAAAGGCCCATCATTTATGACCTGGGCCTATGTTTACTTTGAAAATGTACTCATTAAATTCCTCTTTGCTCCTTGGTGTGCTCTAGATTTGCTCCAAAGAGTATCTGGCGTCTGCAATTGCATTAATCATTTTCCTTTTGGCAGCAAATGAAAGAGTTTCTGAACTGTACTCACAGAGTGAGCCACAAAAACGTGTTTAGCAAAATGTGCTCATGTAATCTATTAAAAATTAACAAATCTCATTAGCATTATTAATTGGAAGTGCCAGAGTCTTTGTAATTTGATGACGAAGAAGTATATCCGGGTCTGATATATCCAGCTGTACTGCCCAGAAAAAGAGGTGCTACCTAAAGGAGCTTAGGAGATAAGAATTGAAAAATAGGGAGCTGAACATGGACAGCCAAAAGCATCTACTAAGGCAAAAGTAAAGAAATAAGAAGAGGAAAAGCTGGAAACAGAGGCGTATGCATAGAAGTGAAATGATTTTTGAGGCAGCACTATAGGAATGGGTCAAGCAATGTCCCTGCAGATCCCCCATGGACTTCAGGCCACCCAGATATGGAGACACCCTCTCCTCTTTGGAGACTTTCAAGGTCTAAACTCACAAAGCAACCCCTTCTGATCACTCTGCTGTCACCCAAGGCATCTCAGGATAGTCTTGCTTTTGGGAGCTAATGTTCCCAGTGACAGCACAGCAAAATGAAATGCAACATCATCACATCAAAATGAAATTTTCTCCTTCACCTTTGCACCCCTAAAAGCTCTTTGGATATGACCAGGACAGGCAGTTCTTGCTTGCTACCTGCTGGCCTTCAACTCCCCAAGCTCAGGACACTTAGTGGCATTCACATACTAACAGGATGCACCAAGACATGGTCCTAAGTGGAATAGCAATTGTCCCTGCCTTCCAGATGCCAGCTGCTAAAAGCAGTCCTCGGGGCAGAAGGATGTTTCTCAACGCTTGATCAGAAAACCCACGGTGCTGTCACAGCACCCAAGAACATCTGACATCTTCCTTTGTGACTCATCACACGAAGAAATCAGACTCGAACAAGGCTCAGGCCACGACATTCATGCTCCAAGTAGGCAACCAGAAATGTGTCTTTTCAATCAGAAGCGACCAGGACTTTTGCAATGTCTACACGCAGACAAAACAACCTAGACATCCATCATTGCTCTATGTTTGTAAGCAAAAGAAAAATCAAAGGTGGCTGATGTTTTGTCCCTTGAGCACGCATGTAAAGAAAGCACCTGAGCAGCACTCCCAGCCCGCAGATCAAACTGACAGAGGCTCCACCGTGCTACAACTCATGACGCCGAGGAAAATAACGGGAGTGAGATTTTGGGTTATAAGCCAAGAATTCAGATTGGGTACGGACATACCTGCTCAGCCCACAAGTAGAGCGTGCAGGCAGGCTCAGGCATGGCAGTACGTAGTCATTTGCTCAGCCCGCTTCCACTCCTTGAGAAACTCCCCAAAGTTTTCTGCTTTTACATCGTCTGAGATGACCAGCATGGACGGAGGGCAAGCTCCCCCCACTCATACCATGGAATTCAGCCGGCAAAGCAGTTGTGGTGAAAGCGCTGCCAAGGGAAGGGATCCGAGAGGCTACAGCACCACCCAGCTTTTTTAATTGCATTTAGCTGCTAAAATAATTAAATAATTAAACCCCTGGCTTTGCATTAAAAAAAAACATTAAAGTGACTTCAGCCTATAAAAATGGGATAATGCAAGAAGTCCTGGGAAACATCACCATACTCAACTTTCCCACTTTATATAGAAAAGAAGTGTTGGGTTCACAGGCTGGAACATCTTAACAGCTTCTGGTCATGTTCCATGTGCTGGAAGGAGCCCCGGGAACAGCTGCTGAAGTCTGAAACCAGGACCCGGCTTTGCACTGCCTTCTGCATGTCTGCAGACAAAGACCCAAATTAAATTCTGCTGTGTACCAGCTGTGTGTAACACCTGACACAAAAATGGGGCTGATTCCTGCCTGTTGCCTCCTTCCTGGACTTAAAGCAAACCCCAGTCCCAAAGCACCAGTGGTGCTGAAGGCGAGAGCTGGACAGCAGCGATCACTCTGATGAAAAACTCAGCATCATCCCAGCTGAGTACCAGAACACCATGGCTGATGCTCGGGTTGTGCTGGATCCATCTCATCACTCTTGCTTTTTCCTGGGCTCTAAGGAGCTCCCCATCATGCTTGGGAACCTGTGCTTGCAGCTGGGACCAGGGCGGAGCTCAAGGAGACCACCTTGGCTGTCCCTACTCCAGGAGGAGGGAGTAATGGAGGAAGGGTACCTGCCTGGTACCTCCCTGGCTCAGCTTGTAGGTGCAGCCATGGAGGGCAATGAGGACAGGGCCGTGCAGTTCACATGGGAGCATCCAAATTGGTCTGGGGACACATCCATCAGCACAGCGAGCAGGTATCAGCCAAGCAGTGAAACAAGGAGATGACAACGCAAGAGGTCCAAGTCCACAAATGCCTTCCCCTCTACCCTATCTGTAGCACTCACAGCTCAGTCTTAGGAATGTCGCAATCATAGTGGAAAATCAAAATAAAAAGGCTATGTAATCCAGTTTGTAAATCCCCTGAAAAATACAAAATCCTCTCTAAAACGGATTACAGAGATTAAGAGATAGAAGTTTCCTGGAAATCCAGAATTGCATTTCAGCCTCCCGCCTCCTGTACCCTCCCAGAAAAAAGAGATGGGTTCCAGCTGTTTCTATCTAATTTTGCCCTAAGCACTATTTTGGGGCATTACCTGCTGCATGCACCTGAGCCTATGGGCAACACGCATCAGCGGTAGGAAATCCGCCTGCATCAGTGGAGAGGAGATGTCTGCCAGTCTCCTGCATGCTTTTTGCCCATCGTTTTTCCGAACAGACTCCGTGGGACCGTGTGATGGACTGCTGTGGGTTTGTGAGTTGCAGGAGCTGCACCCAACCCTATGGGCGCCCTGCAGAAAAATGCCCTCTTAAATCAGGGTGGTCTTCTAAAAATAAAGATGTTTCACTTGGCTGTGCCAATACTGACAACATTATCAACAGGAAAAAGGTCAAACACTCATGTGCCAAAGATATAAAAATATTCAGCAGCCATGCCACTATTATTCTGAGAGATTAAAAATCAGCACTTTGTTTACTATTTTGACTCAAGTATCCGCAGTCAACAGTGGCAGGACAATTTTTATTTCGTGAGAGTTTTTGTGCTTTCATTCTTATTTTCAACAACAGAAAAAATGATTGCAATATTAGCATTCCCAGCAGAGCACGCATTCAAGTTCCTGACCTGTTATTGCTCAAGGACTTCTGCAGCTGCAGAAGCCTGTTTAGAGCTACAGTTAGATCACTTTGAATCATGCTCATAGAATAAGGATCAAAACACAGTTTGATCAAAAGGACATTTTATGAACATTGCAGCCCAAGTTAAGTGCTCATGTAGATACTTACGCTCACCCTTATATTAGCTCAGCTCAGTTCGAATAAAATTAACACCCTTCTAATTAATGCACTCAATTTTTATTTACTTCATGGTTTTGTGCTTTATGGCTTTGAAAACATATCCTCAAAACATTTCCATCACCCTGGGAATGTCTAGCTGTGTCAAGATCTGGAAATCAACTTCCTCTCCAGGGGAATAAGGGGGGTTGCTCCTTTGTATCCTCGCTCCACCTGCTCTAACTTGAATTTATCCACCAAAGGTTGGGCTTTTTCCCCCCACAAAAGAGGCTAACGCAGTCAGACTCTTTCTTTTCCCAATAGGAATTACTACCTTAAACAACTAGAAACCAAACTACAAGCACCAGCAGCATCAATGCTCCTTTGAAAAAAGACAACAGAAAAAAACAAAGCCGGGGAAAATCCAATCTCTTTTCTGCATTTCACTTGCACATTAGAGGCAAAATGAACTTACCAGTCCAGGACAGGGGACGTCTTATTGGTGCAATACAGCCGGTTAACTTTTCTTTAGAGATATTCATCTCAAAAGCCAGAACAGAAAGAGCATTTTCCCCCTTTTTTATTTATTTATCTTTTTTTTTGTGCCAACTCACCTTAGCTGAAAGGCACATTGAGATTGTAATTATGGGAAGGCCTCATCTAGTAGATTTGTAAACTCAGCCATCGGCTTGAATTACTGGAATTAGCAAGGCTAATTTAATGTCACTGTTCAAAATAGCTCAGATTTGGAATTTCTTAATGGCCTTAGGAGAAGGAGTCTTTATGCATACTGCAATCTAGGCTTCATTCTTAGACTAAATTCCTTCTCATAGATTTTGTGAATGCCCTGTTTTGTAGCCAACACAAACTCTGTCCAGTAAAATAATGTAAGGACTCAGAATGAAAAGAGATTAGCTGTTCCCTGCTCCTGTTATTTTAAAGCAGAAATAACTTTGGCTTCTACTGATTCATAGACAAAGCTTGAAATGCAAAGCATGCTCAACTCCAGATTCAGCATGAAAAGGACCTTAAAATATTCCCGAGTGCAAGTAATGGACTTATTAGAGGGATGAAAAGAGGCACTTTTCACAGAATCCCAAGCTCTTTAGTCCTGTCATATCAATAATCTTGCTTAAGAATTTCATTCTATTTACATTTCTTTCCCTTCCAAATGTCCTGCCTGACTCCTATGAAATACAACATTTACACTTTTAAAGCGTTAATTTATTTCTGTTAATGCTCACTGGCAAGTGGTGTAAAATGTCTGCAGATCACCCAAAGCGTGAGCGGGTGCAACGGCGTCAGGACGGCGTGTGACTGGGGACATTTCTGTACGACATGCAGTTTTACACCTGACAATTGACAAATGAGGAGGTAATTTTAAAGACTTGGTTAAAAGCTTCTTCTTTAAATTAATGACTGTTGATTGTGCTGGAACTAACGTACCTGCAATCTGTTCTCCTGTCCTTTATGTTCAACACTCACAAAATCAGTGCTGACGGTGAGAAAAAAAGGCTTTATAGATATCAGGAAGGAAATCTGCCTGACTGTCCTTAAGGTTCCAAAATACACTCCTTTTTTTTTTTTTACCTAGTTTGCTTAGTCTTTGCAGGATGGTTTAATCTAAAATCAACACTCAACAGTTAGTGGCAATTTTCCTTCTTTGTTTGAAGAAATGACTGAAAACAAAGGTGTTTCAGGAACAAATCACGAAAACCTGTGTAGAAGCACCAGGAAAGCAGATGGAGATGTCCCATTTTCAAGAAGCAAGGGGCAATTTTTTCCTCCACTTGGCCCTATGTCCCTGCAACAATTTGTACCTGTCTGGAAGTGTCATAGCATGGAGGGGACAAAAGATGTGTTGGGCTACATCCCCATGGCCCTTCCCAAGACAGCACCAGCAGAGACCAAAGTCCCCCAAGACACCACGATACGAGGAGTGGCCATCCCAGGATGCCCGTGCACAGCACATGGTACCGGCCAGTGACAATTTTCAGACCCAACCACCAGGTTTTGCTCTAGAAAGATAAAGCACAACAACTGCACGCTGCCTTTCACCCAAGGGTCTCAAAGCACACTGCAGGCATTAATTATGCCCTCTGCTTTGCAGAGGTTAATTAAGCACTGAAGCCTCAAAGTTCCCTGAGAGCCAAGCACAAACCTCCATTCACCGATGGCTAAAACTGAGCCAAGATTGCAACAAGGCTTCATACGCACTGATGGGCCACATGTGACAAGCACCTACGAGCACCGCGAGTCGCTCTGCAGCAGCGGCCTCCTCTTGGGATGCTTTTCATTCCTCCAGACACGTCCCAGCAAGTTCCCCTGTGAAGGTTTTGCTCTGAAAACACTCTTTATGGCAAGGCATGGAAACCAGAGAGATACTAGGGAGCAGGTTGGGCAAGGAGCAGTCCCACAGCCATCTTACAGTGCACCCACTCAGCCCCAACAGGAATACCTAAGGACACCCCAGAAGGTCTCTGATGCTAGAGACACCCAGCTGTGAGAGACATCCTCAGCAGCTCTGGCAGCGGGAAAGGCACCTTGACATGCAGAGGTGCTTTGAGAAGCTCCAGAAACTGCCCTCGCTGCAGCATTTGCAGAAGTGGCAACCTTGGCTGGGTTGAACCCATATGCATCAGATAGGATTCGTGCAGCCTCAGACACTCGAGAAGCCTCCTGCAAAGCTGCAGGGAGAGGCAGGGTCTGAAGCCACGATGCTGTGGTCACCTGTCTGGATGTCTTCATGCCTTCTAAGAAGCTGGTCAAACCATTTGCCCAGGGTGCAGGCACCAAGCAATGATGGATTTAGACAAGCAGCCTGCTGACCCACAAAGATCCACTGTCACTGTTTCTTAAGCTACAAATGCCCAGATGAAACAGGTAACAAGTGCGTTAAAAAAAATATGATACCTGTGCAGCGGAGAGGTGGAAAGCAAAGGGGGATTGCCAGCCCTTGCAGCTAACAAAAAGTGCTGGCTGTGCTGCAGCTGCAGCCTGGGAAACCCATTAAGACCACATGGGGTGTCAAATTGTGTGTAACATGAGTGCTGGGCTTGCAGGCACTGCATGACGGCAGCCCCGCAGTGGAGCCAGGCAGAAAGTGGGTCTGAAGAGACCAGAGACAACAAGAGTTTCTCAGCACATGCCTGCCTTTGCCTTCCAAAAACTGGGAGGAGCAGGTGAACCGTCACAGCCCTGCACAGTCCCCCCAAAAAATGCATAGACACAGTGGGTTTGCATCTTCCTGGAAAGCCTGAGCTGCTGATCAAGGAAGACAGAGAAAGTGTCCCCCAGCCCCAGCTGGGGGATGCAGAGGGGGAGGTGCCCAGGGAGGGATCCCTCAGAACAGGGTTTGCTACAGGGGCTGAATGTTTGCTTTGCTTTAGGGTCAGTGCAGTCCCACAGCTGTCCAGTCCCACAGCACAGGCTTCAATGGGATGGAAGTGATTTAGGAACCTCAGGGCAACCCCTCACAGTGGTCCCAGTTATCCCGTATCCTACATAACAGGAGCTGGTTAAGTATTTGTACAGACAGGTTTCTGCCCCTCAGTGTACGCAGTCGGTCAGGGTTAGTCTAACTGCTATTAGCAACCAAAGTCGCTCTCAAACCTCTTGCATCACAACCCAAGCACAGCAAATCTTTTGATTCAATGTGTAGAAATACCTCCTTGTTATGTCCTTATTTCTGGATTTTATCTTTCTTTGTTGGTACACAGAACGATTTTTCTTTTTTCCACATTTTCTAATGAGTTCTGGTGGTGGGAAGTTGTTTGTAAATCACACAAGTATTTGTTTTACTGGAAACATCTGCTTTAACACATTTGTCTTGAAAAAATATATTTTTTTTAAAACAAAGGTATTAAGCTGCAATGTAAATTGGGCACATCTGTTCGAGTCACTGCAACAGCCCTGCCTCCGATGCACCAGATCACACGGATCTCCCGAGGCTTAATCCAGCAGAAACTGGAAACTTAAAGCTTTGCTCCCTTTTCCAGTACTACTTCTCTGAGTGTTGCTGCCTGATTTAATAAATTAAGGCCACTAAATAAGAAAGACCTATTTAGCATCTGCTAACAGCATTAAGTCTCCGGCCCAGCAGACAGCTAAGTATTGGCAAGATACTTAAGCCGGTGCCCCACTCCATGGGCCAAGTTCACCTGAATTACTTGTGCATGGGGGACACTCGTAGCTGGGGGCTCCAGGTGATGCCAGACCTACCTCTGCCCATGGTGCTTTACTGCCTCTGCTGCCTTCAGCCACTCAGTGCTGCCATTTAGAGAAGCAATCTTGATGGAGGGACATAAGCTGAACCTTCAAGATCGAAACTTGACCCACCAGCTGGTACTAATTCACTGGAAGTACAAGGGTCAGCAGATCTCGGGCAGTGGTCTCCAGCCCAGGAGAAACCATTCATCTTTGTTTTCTGAAGTGGCTGGAGAGCATCCCCCAATGCTTCTGGAGTAAATAAAACAAATGGAGGGTGGGAAGGAGGCATCAAAGAGGGCAAGGAGATACCCGGAGAAAGCAGATTCAGGACTTCCACCCCTACGAAAGCTGCAAGACCCAAAGCTGCCCCAGACACACACACAAGACCTCACCAGAGGACAGCTTTCAGACTGCCACTAAAGCCCACAGCCAGGCAGGAACATCCCAGGAGGGGAACGCAGCACGTGCAAAGCCTGTGCTCCCTCCATCCAGCCACAGCGGCTCCTCCAGCACAGCCTGCTCCTCTGGGACAAACGCCTCTCTCGAATGCACCAGCTACCCTCGTGACCTCCCCACACTTGACATCTTCTACTGGCTCCACATTTGGAAAAATCAGTCCATTGGCAAAAGCATCCACGAACAGACCACACAGCAATCACGGGGAGGTGGCCATGCACACCTTGAGCCTCTCTTTATATTTGCAAAGGCAAAAATAAAGCTGCAAGTGCCAGGAAGGGAAAGGAAGTTGACAATGCATCAGAATCTCCATGCCAACAGAGACTGGAGAACAAGTGAGGAAGTTTGCCTTTAGAGGGAGGGGAGAGCAGAGCATTCCAGGTACAAACGCTTTCTTTCACAGTCTCTGCGCTTGCCTTAGCAGATGATTTATGTGGGCAAAGGAAGAATAAGAGATATTGCAGGCTGTGTTCTGCGATAACTTAGGGGAGCTCACAACTTTTTTTTCAATTTACTTTTTACTGGAATGATCTACACAGAATCCCAAACAGGACGAGTGAACTACCAAAGTTGCAGAGCAGCCAGTGGAGAGTTATCAGGGAGGCAGAGGATATTAGTCGGACTCTGATAATAACCACCAGCTCCCACCTGCCAACTGCAGTCTGCCTAACATAAAAAAAGTCCAAAAACAGGCTGCAGCAGATGTCTGCCTCCCCATGCAGGAAATATCTCAGTATCCATGGGACACAAGCAACTCCAAAATAGCTTTGAGTCCAACAATTTTACAGAGACTCAAGATACTGAATTAGAACAGGAAGGCGGGGGGTAGGGGTGAGAGGAAGAAAAAGGATGTGTATCACATTGCAGCTGTAATTTACATTTTAGAAATCCTGCGAGGACTCCTGCAGTGGAGTGAGAAAGTGACAAATGCCCCGACAGCCTCTCCAGCTGCCGAACCCGATGCAGCCCACAGCAAGCAGGGTCCCCCAGCAGCCAGCCTTACCTGCCGCCGCTGTACATACGTCCCCGTACATCATGGCACGTGATGCAAGGGAGCAGCCAGCCAAGGGATGCAGCAGCATTCTGAGTGTGCAGCAGTATACAAGGTCCTTCAGCATCTGGCAATGGGGCAGCCCCAAGGCAGCGCTTTGGACACCAGCTCCCAGCTGCCCAGAGATAGGATAGACTTAAAGAGCCCTCAGAGGAAGGAAGGTGTGGGAAAGGAAAGGCACTGCTGAGTTTCCATTTAAGATTCGCACTGGGTGCAGACCTGGCCTCCCATAGGAGGGAAGGGTAAGAACCATCTCAGGTCCCATGGGAACGAAAGAGCAAACGGAAAGCAGGAACAGACAGCAAGATGTTGTCGAGAGCCCCAAATACCATTGAAAACATTTTCTGAAACAACAGAAGCTGGTCAAAATGCCAGATTTCCATTCCCACAGAAAATGGGGAATGTGCTACTGCTCCAAAGCAGAACAAAGACAAAACACATCCAAGATTTTTGTGTTTGAAAAAAAAAAAAAAAAAAAGGCAAGTTGACTTGGGGAGGCTAAAACATACCACTCCAAGAAAGTCCAATCAATTCATTTGGATTTCATTATTTTTGGTGGTATAATTAAAAACGCAATCACAAGTAGAGTTTTAGACAAGAAGCTACTCTGGAATGAAAGTTGACAGCGTTACCTTGCAGTATGGACAAGCAAACTGCTGCTGCATTTCCCCACTGCAGGAGCAGAGAAAGATGTTTCAATTTATTTCTAAAATTAAAAAAAAAACCCATCCAAAACCCCAGCATGCCTCATTGCATCACAGTTCCAGCAGAGAGGCATTTTCCAACACAAAGTCTTCCCATCAGAAAGTTTCCAATCTGCCCTAAAAAAAACATGAGGGGAAGTTAAATTTGGGGGTCAAGCTGCTTTTGCTCCAAGTGAGACGCACCACAGATTCAGAAACGCTGGCAAGGCCAGCAAACTTCAGAGGCACATGGTTGCCTGAAATTCGTTGATATGGAAGAAAGCCATGTGGGCTCTCCTGAGAGCCATGAAAGCCCTGGAAACCCCTGGGGTCGGGGATAGATGGCGAAGGCAGAGTGTAGCCCGCCAGCAGGCACGACGTGGGAAGGAGGACATCCCTCCTCCAGCTCACAGCTCATCCATCCCAGCTGCACAAGGGGTCCGGGATCTGGTGAAGGTCCACCTGGGAATCAGGCGAGCCAGCACTTGGACGGACACACCTGCTTCAGTTCATGTTACTCCTGGTGTCGGCCCCGGCAGATGTGCACCCACAGGTCATGGCTAATGCACAACAGTCAAAGAGAGCTTCTGCCTGACAGATGATGAATCCCCTGTTTCTGGAGCGCACAGAGCAGTGTTGACTCAGTAACCCAACATGTCCTGGTAATACCCCAACTGATGAGTGATTTGCAGCCCAGACCCAAATGCACAGTTTCCACTTGCAAAGAAAGGGGTGCAGATAAGAAGGAAAGAAATGTGGGATAAAAACGATTAATCCTGAGAGATTTCTCTGGAGGAGCATCCCTTTCCCTGTTTCCAATATCTTTTTGGCAAGGACTAAAAAGACAGGCTGCCTTTACGGGCAGGTCTGTGTTTCCTTCTACTGAAGACCATCAAGAAGTAGCACCATGCTCCAGGATCAGGCTCGCACATGGGTCCAACACGGTCTCTCCATTGATTTAATTTTGAGCACCTCACCTCAGGCAATTCCTTTTCCTCCACCCAGGCTACAACCCACGACTTTCCAGGGAGCATAGCTATTTGGAAACACCCAGTCATCTTCCAGACACTTTACTCACAGCTTCATTTAATGGCGCTCAATTAGTTCATAGATACATACACTTATATTTATAAGAAGATGTAAAAACTGATTTTCACGAATGCAATGCTCCCATCTGCAGCAAGGAGAAACCTGTTGGGTTCCAGGTAAGGAGATCACTGCCACGTAGGCTCTCACTGAACCACAGCTAAGTAAACACTAGTTCCCCAGAGCCTTCAGTTGCTACCATAATGCGATGCTGCAACTCACGCTGCTAGGTCATTACCACAGGATCCTACTGCTGTCCCCAGTCTTGTGAGTGGTGGTGAGTGCCACTGTTTCGCAGGGCTGTAGCAGTAGCTCAGCTGTTTGCTTCCTTTGGTGGTGCCCAGGTGGTCAAAGACACCTGAAGAATAAGCAGATATGAGGAAGGGCAGCACAACCCTAAGGACTGTGAGCTAATATGGGTCTTCAGCACCCACCCATATTTGGTCTGCATCAGGGCTAAAGACAACGCAGTGAGGTACACTGATGGAGCAGCCCACAAGGAAGGGATGTCAGCTGAACCAGCCTGTTCTGGATTGCAGAGGAGTCAAAATGTTGCCTGGCGCAACCCTCGTTTTCTGAGACGAGAAGCCACGGGGCAAGAGAGGAATGGCTTAGTCCCATGACCACAAGAGTTCCCTGGGATGTTTGACAGCTGAGTGCCAGCACATTGACAGCAGTGCTGGGCACA
The DNA here is from genome assembly GCA_033558235.1 of Neomorphus geoffroyi. Classification (NCBI taxonomy): domain Eukaryota; kingdom Metazoa; phylum Chordata; class Aves; order Cuculiformes; family Neomorphidae; genus Neomorphus; species Neomorphus geoffroyi. The sequence goes on from JAUMJM010000045.1 coordinate 14,887,405, forward strand.
CACACTGGTCAGCATGGCTGGGACACCCTCCAGGGCTGGAGCCCTCTACCACAACACTGAACAGGGCTGCACCCTACCGCCTCATTTATTACATCCCCATAATCACTCTTATCAGCTTACCTGCAGTAAGGCATTAGTAAAAGCCAAGCTACTCATGAAAGGGGCACCCTCTCCTATGTGAAAAGTCAATCAACACATTATATTGTTATCAGGCTCGCAGACAAACCTCTCTTTGTACAACAAACTGCGCAGATATGATGCCCTGACTATCAGCGTAAGGTTATCTTGTCGGTCCATTAGCAAGTAGCACCTGGTCTGCTTCTGTCTGAAATATTCCTTTATCGTCATCCCTTAAAAAGAAATCCAGATAAACTATTTTGTCTCACCCCAAAGTAAATTGGCACAAAAAGAAAAGCAACTTTGTATCTGAGCCGGGAAGCCTGTTTCCCAGCTTCAGAAGATTTAGAGTGTTTTCAGCCACAGAAAAAACAGATTCATCATCCTTTAAAGATAAACATGACTATCACTATTGCAACTGGGCAGATTTTTGCATACTTGAAATTGTTCTAATGTGTTCAGTCATGTAAAATGCTGCGCTCAGTAACAATTTAAAGATACATTAGCTCCCAAATTACACTGTTGAAAAGTGTCCTGAGACACTCTGGCATAATACAAACTCTATACAACCTGACTAGAGGGCAAACCTTTTGCCAGCAGACTGGCATTATAAATATCTGATAAGCACTCATAGATTTTCAAAGACTTCTGCACATTTGTACGTGTAAGAGCAGAAGCACCATCTCAACTGACCTTCGGCGTGTCTCCAACCCTTCAGCCTTACCCAGTCACTATACACTGAGCCCAAGAAACTCATCTGAGTCTCATCTGTGCTGATCTGGGCTTCCAAAAGAAAGATTCAGGTCAACGCCTCCTCACATTGGGAATGTGGTACATGCGATTCATGGATATGAGGATATCAAGGATTTACACATCCTGCTTTAAAAAACCTGATACATCATTCTTTGCTTTGGGTCAGAACAGACTGAGGCAGCGGAATTCAGCTGCAAAAATTACCAGATATAAATTACTCAGATAGACTTGGATCTGCAGCCTGAAGGAACAACACTGAAAAAGTTAAAAAAATTAAAAAATGAAGAAAAATCGAAACAATAAAAACAGGAGTATGGGATTTAATACAACTAGCAGATCTACTTGCTGATTTCAGAGAAGTTTTTGCATATATGTAGCTTTCCTCACAGTGCAAACTTATTCTGATAGATGAATTTCTAGTTCTTCAGTTGTGGACTTAGTGTTTATTTGGAGGAAATCACAGCACAAAAGTTACCAAACGTGTACATTAGGTACGGCGTGAGGCCTGGAAGAGTCACAACAGCACAAACAGCCCGCTGAAGGATGCTATAAACAAGCCCATCTCTTAAAGCTACAAATAATTTTCCCAGTCTGTGAATAAAGAAAATCAATTTTGCTGACGTCAAAAGTGAATTAATGAACTTGCCACTCAATTAGAGCTTCGGCCAACTGTGACATATGACTCTCTCTCCATCTTCTAGCTTGCATTTGGACAGTGACAAACAATTCTTGACTTCCAACCAAATCTTCATTAAAAGGAGAAGTTTCAACAAACACAGACATTTGAAACAGAAAAGCAATAATCAAGCTCTTGCGCTGTTTTAGTTGGTACAATTCCAGCTCTTCCATCAGGATAATCTAGCTGACATTTGGCCTTGTCATTTTTTCGCCCTAGGACAGGATGAACGTCTTGTAAAACAGTATGTTTCTGCTAGCCTTGCTTCAGTTGAGCATTCAACAGCACCCTCTTTAGAAAAACAAAAAGTAAAAAAAAGAAGTTGCTGCTAGAAAAACCACAGTTAAAAGTCCTAAAGCTTTTAGCAGAATAGAAAAGGCAGTGAAAGGATGCTGCGTCAAACTGTCACAGCTCACCCTTCTGCGTGAGCCAAGGGCAGGGCACCTCTGCTGAAGGCTGAGCAGAGCCACATACAATAAATATTGATATTGTACGCATGATATTTTTCAGTAGGACAATCCAAGCCTGCAGGCTGTACAGCAGGAAGGCACAACAGCCATGTGGCCCCGTACTGTCAGCAAAATCCACATAGACAGGGACTTTTTCCACCCGCAGAAGGAGTATTTTAAAAGTCAATCAGGGATTTGAAAACATCTTTCTCAGCAAACAGATGAACATCCCAAGACCCAGCACTAAATGGAGCAGAGCGGTATCAGCAGATACTGGCCCTCAGATATGGGCACCCTGAAGGCATTTGCAGAGAAGCAATCACCGTGATAAAGGATGGGAAGACATTATCTTGTAAATATTTTAACTATCATTGGTCTGTCTCCCAGCACAAGCACAGAGTGAGCCCTGACAGACGCCTGAGCACTCCCACATTGGGAGAATCCCCTTTTCCAGCAAGAGTACCTAAATCTAAGGAAACTTTCCCACAGGAATGGACTGAAGAAACCAGGAGGGCTGCACACAAAGCCACCCTGCCTGCCTCCAGCGCTGCCACGTACAGCCACTGCCTTGGCAGGGAAACCAGCTGATAACATTTGCTCACCAAAATGAGCAGCCTTTTGCACCTCATGAAAAAGCAAATACCACCATAGCAGCAGCATCTCCTGTTTCCTGCCTCAGCAGGATGCAAGGAGCTCAGGTTCACAGCACCTCCAGAATCAAACCTGGGAGAAAATGAGGTGATGGAAGGAAGGTTACTGAATGCTGAGCTGTAGAAATGACATCTCTGCCCCGAAACCTCTAAAATGTAGAATGGTTTACCAGGACATTTGAAAGCGTTTAAAAGCAGAATAGGATGAAAGTTGCAACTCACAGAGGTTCCAAGCAGCTTCCAGAAACACGGCACGAGGCAGAAAACAGTGGGGTCCCGCTCTGTGCCCACACACAGCACGGCCACACAAACACGGCAGCCCCTTCTCTCCAGGAAGGTGGCTGCCAGAGACACCACCCATTCCACAATGTGCCTGTATGTCCCTTTGGAAGCAACAACGCCTTCGCAGCATGGGTAAAGGGGTTACCAACAAACAGCTTTCCGACCCAGGAAGAGACCACACTCAGCCAGCCCAGGCAGTGATGTTCAAGCCTGCAATTTGATGGGAGTTCTTGAAACCACTCTGCCAAAAGGATAGGCCAGCGGCAAAGCAAGCCAGAAGCTATTAAAGTGTTACAGATCTGGGTAAATCAAGGGACACACTGTGCTGATCTTGACTTTCATCCAGAGCCTGGGTACAGCGTGGATTGCTGGAGATCCATGCAGAGGTCCAGCCCGCCTGGCTGGTCTGGCAGCACGCAGCAGCGGCCGGAGCAGCAAACAGGCAGGGTGCAGGAAAATCCAGAGCTTCCACAGGGACTCAAACTACAAACTCCTCCTTAGAAATAACCAAGGGAGAGCAGAAAGGCAAAACTAATTGCAGGTTCTGCAGAAGGAACAGCCAGGCAAGGGAGCTGTTTTACACACACAAACTTGCAGAGCCATCTTTATACATCTTTATTGCATACATCTACCCGCACATATCTCATGGGATGAGGCCAACTTCCCTTCCCAGGACAAACTATTTCTATTTCATTCTGCCAAATCCATCTGTTCCCAAGACAACTTTTGTTACTGCCTAACACAGATATTTTGGAAGGGTAAATCTTCCCCTTGTCCTCCCACCCCCTGCCCCCTCAGTTCCTGGATCACTCAGAACATTCCGTCGGTGATGCTCTGGCCACTAAAACGGATTTTTTTCCTCCTGGTAAAGCTTGTGAGATGCCCAGGGGCACAGCATCCCTGCACAGGTGAGCTGAACCACATCACCTCTGCAAACCCCACAAAAGCCTGCACCTCCTCTCCCCCAGTGCCTGCTAAAGCCATCCACCCAGTGCAGGAGACTCTCCAGCACCTATGTTTTATTTTCTCAATTCCTAGCGTCGAACATGCTGGTTTTAAGTGGCATTTTGAGTGAGAAAGCTGGAGGTGAGCTAATTACTGAGCAGCTGTCTGCAGCAGCAGTGAAGTGCCAGCCAGCCCGGGCTCTGTGTGCTTTGGGTGTGCGATGCAATATGACCGATCCCAGTGGGGTGCAAGCACATGTTTGCGTCATACAGCCTGGAAGACGTTTGCACTGACTCATAATTTGGGGGAAAATACTGTAATTTATTTGCAGGCGTGATTTACCATTGGTGTGGCTTAAATATACGAGTGTCTATGTACACAGCTCTATTTTTAGAGCTGCACAGCCATGGTGCCGGCTCCACGGTTACTCCACTGACAAACAGGATGCACTCTTCTCTGAGTTCGGAGGTTTTCAGTCCTCCCCCTTATTGTAAACATTATCTGCCTTCAAAATCCTTAATGTGTTGCAGATGTGACAAACAATAAAAGACCTATCATAAAAAAAAAGTCTGCCATCTCCGTGTTTCCCACTGGGGCAACATAATAATGAATTTATTAGCATATAGCGCTCACCAACATATGTTTATAGTCACTCACAAACTTTTGACTTGACAGATTACAAGTATGTTTAAATCATTAAAGTTTTAAGTTGACTGTCCAGTTATTACAGGCTCATTATAAATAGGAAACAAAGGTTACATTTTATACAACAGGTGATAAATCAAAACTAGTCTGTATTTGAGATCGACTTTTTCTTTTGCTCTTTTTTTCATGTGCACATTTTCAAGACCTTCTGAGGGGACATCTCAGTGAGGCCAGTACCAAACAGCTGGTTGCAGTTAACCGGCAGGACCAGCGGCATCCACAACAGGGAGCAGGAGAAACTTCCACTGCATCCAAGAGATGCAAAGACCTCAGAAATGGCCAACTCTGCCAACTTTTTCACTCAAGTGCCTACCAAACTGAGCACCAGACCAAGGCACCCACCCTTCCTCCTCCCCAAGGCATCACCAAATCCATCCGTAAAGTGCTGGCAACCCTCTGCAAGGTAGGAGTTCCCTGCTGCCATTGGGTCAAGGCAATTTCCTCCTAAGCTGAACAAAGCATCTAAGAAAAGGAAAGCAGAGCATCCAAACTGCATTTCCCAACTGCAAACCTCTGCAGGTCAGCAGGGGCACTCAAACATGCTCAAAGGGGGGTTTGGGGTTTGACCACTGCACTACGACACACATCCCCGCTGGCCACCCAGCTGTATTCCTGCCTTAACACTGTAGAGCATCCAGCACAGGATAAAACCAGAGTTAGTAACTCAACCCCAGCCACTCCCAGTCCTTTCTGCCTTTATTACGGGGTAATCACCTTGGGAAGGAGAGAGATAAAGCCACACTAAATGTAGAAGTTCATTTTGTAAACTATTTCCAGATTTCAAAGCCTGGCATGGTTTCAAATCGGCATGCTAACCTAACATTTAGAATTTGTGGAAGGGGGGGGTTGGAATGTAGAATGGTTTCTGGTCCTTTTTATTTCGTGCTATGTACATGTGATATGATATGATGGAAAAAAATTAATTGAAAAATACCCTTTCAAAGTAAAACGAAATATCATTCTCAAAAATGTTGAAAGTGAGTATTTCCACACCATCAGCAACTTTTCCTGGGCTTGTTTCCAACATAAAACTTGAACAGAGTCACAGCTTATATCCAATACTAACCAAATAGGATGCTGTCACTGGCAGATCAACTTCGCCTTACTGCTCTAAAGCAAAACACCAAAACCAGAGCATTACAGAACGCAAGGAAGCACCAGAAAGTCTTTGCCCCACTGCAATGGCACCGTTCATGCCCTCCAAGGCTAGATAGTGCCCCAAAGCTGTGTTGGACAAACCTCACACTCTCAGCAACCTGAAAAACTTAACCTGCCAGGAACATAATGCCACAAAGCTACTGCTGCTCTTAAGTTAATATTTACCCATCCTGCAGCAAAGGCAGCAGCAAACACCCTCCAGCAGAGTAGCACAGGGAGGACAAGTCCTCCTTACCTATTACATGTTCACATAACACAATGACAAGAGAGGTTTGAATTGCCAGACAGGCAGGTTGTTGGGGAGATCAATACAGTGATTAAACGAGCCTTTAGAGACAGAAAAAAAGGCAGAAAGGATTATATACCCGGCTTCAGAGATCATTGATGATATTTTGGGGAGGGCTACAAAAGGAAATTAGAAACACATTAAAAATAGCATAAAGGTGTGACACAAAGATCACAGAAAATGAAACACGTGTCTCTGCTCTCGACTCAGGACGATGAGGATCACCTGTTTTCCTTAACGTACACTTTGATATTTAATTCTTAGATGAAATAAAGTACATTTTATCCTTCTCCAAATTCTATATTTCTCTTTCAGACCTGGATCTGAAAAAAAGACTTAAAAAAAGCCTTTCCTTTCCCTTACTCCATATTTGAATATATGTATTTTATACAATTTACATAATGTGTCAATAATCTTTGGTATGAAACTGGCATTTAATATTTCAGCTCTCACTTCATTAAGGACATTTTAATTATCTCAGACCAATGGAAGGGAATTTATAAACATCTGTGCTTCGTTTAAGAGCCCAAATTTGCCTCTTAAACTTCAAAGCTGTAAAGCTGATTTTACCCAGGTTCAGTTGTCTGGTCTCTCAAAGAGCAACGTGTAGACACTGGGACCAGCACTAACTGGGCCAAGCCTCCAGCCCACAGACCCGTGTCCAGTGGACACCACTCATCCATGACAGACAGAGCCTTAACAACCTGGTCTTGCTCACACAAGCAAAACAGATGATGCTTCTGAGCTGCATGGAGCCAGGAGCAGGATGACAGTGGTTAGCGGGTTGGGGAGGAGGAAGATGCCGACGGCATTGGTCCTTCACTTTCTCCTCCCGATGGGTAACCAGGGTCTGCCTTATTAATAACGTAGCCTTAAAGCACTAGAAATGTCTCACAGCCATTTTTAAAGCAACCAAAGCCATGACTCATATTGGCAAGTAATGCAATTTTAGGCTCCTAAGTACCTAAATCACTTCTGAAAAATGAGTCTGAGTTATTTGTAAAAAAACACCACGCATCCCTAAACCCTCATTCAGAAATAACCATCATTTGCTGCAGTCAAACAATCCTTACCAACTTTTTGATGTCCTCTACAGAGCAGAAAAGCTAATCTCTAAGCTCACAAGTGCTGGCAGCAGTGGGAAGGAAAGAAGACAGTGACTCTGGGACCTACAGCACGTTTGCAACCTGTCTCAAAGCCCTTCCATAGGTTGCCCTCAACACACTCTTCCAAAACAGACCTGGAAAATTGGCAGTATTACTTTCCAGCTGTTGTTCCTGCTGACACTGAGGCCAGCCAGCACAATGCTGAGCATCAACAGCGTCTGGGCATTGGTGGTGCCTGCAGCGAGCAGAAATGAGCAGACCCCAGAGGGTAGTTCCCCTGCCCCATCACCAAGACCTACAGCCCCCAGAGGGACAGCCACTGCAGGACCACCACCCCCATCACCTGCTAAGAATCGGAGCTGGTTCCTCACTCGCAGCTCTCCATCCCCAGAGCCTCTGCCGCAGTCATCTTCATCGTCGCAGTCTCCACTCTCCTCTTCCTCCTGTGGGGTTTTGCCTGGAGCTTTTTGGCGAGGCAAAGCCATCCCTTTAAGCAGCTGAAAAACACGAGGTGCCATAGTCATTCAACAGCTCCCCTCCACCCTCCCTACCACTTCATTCTGTGAACACAGTGCGATCGGTTGACAAGAGGGGTACAGGGCTCAATGGAGTAAGGACAGCGGGACAAGGACCCCATTGCGCTCCTCATACCTGATGAGCTCAGGTTCACTCATGGACACAGCTGCTCAAAGAACCTCAAGGGAAGAAACCAAAGGAGGAGGAGAAACGCACCAAGTAACTCTGCTCTTTGGCTTCTGCCTGGCGAGCATCGCATGAGCTGGAGCACCTCTACCAGACCTGCAAGACTCCAATGCCACCAAAGCTCTGCAGCATGGCAGAAGTTAGGCCAGATGGGGTAAAAAACAGTAGCAAGAAGAAACTCTGCTCAGGGATTCTCGCTGCTTTCAGGGACCACCTCCCATCTGAGAAGTAACACATGAAAGGAAAGAGCAGATCTCTTGGGTCCGTATGGCACCCCACAAAAAATAACCTAAAGAGCTCATTTCTCTGTCTCGAAGTGCAGAGGATGCTAGTCAAAGGGTTTGGGACAGCCAAGCAACACAATGGACCTTTAAAGGATGTTTTAAAGCAGAGTCCTAACTCACAGTGACAGGTTGCATACCCCTGAGATGGGGACTCCACCAAGCACGAGTGGAGCCCCCCAAACTGTCCCTTCACAGCACACAGGCACATTAGACAGATTTTAAGCTATCAGTATCCTCTTCCCACTCACTTTTCCGATTCTGCTGTTGCTGAAAGCACCCAGCTATTTCATCATAAACCCAGATCCACTTTGAAAAAGTGTGAGTCAGCCAGTTAATATACGCTGACAATTTCTATCATTACCACTCTACTGTTAAAAGCCTTCTTGAATTTAATCTCAGCTCTAAAAAAATAATGAAAAGGATAAGTAACAGAGGAGATATTGCAAAATAGGAGCTTTCCGCATACTTCAGGGGTTTAGTTAGTTCCATCCTATTGCAGCAATATGCGTGCCTTTCAAGGCATTTTTTAATATCTGGAATCTAGGTTATATTTTTAAACTATTAAGCTAGCCTTAGAAAACAGTTTCTAAAATATTTAGCTGCTGAAGTTTATACAGCCTTGGAGGAATGCTTTCGGCATCTGGCTTGCTCTGTCCACGACAATGTCCACATACCTTACTGTTTATACTAGAGGAGCATAACGTAATGAAAAACAAATGGCTCAACATGAGAACCCTTTGGGTTCCCTGGCTGTGTCTTGCGGGGCAGAAGCAATGCAGCAAATCCCTCCTTGGCACATGCAAAAGTCCACCCGGCATGACAGCCGTGTCAGCTCCCAAATCCATGGTAGGAGGCAAAAGGCAGCTCATCTCCCAGAACTCAGAGGATGCTCTTCTGTGGCTTTCAACAGCCTTTGGCTCAGGCTGTTTAAGTTCACTTTTCAAGGATTTTATTTAGACGTTTACAGGCCTTTCAGAATACGGCATAACCACAACAGAACAACAAACAAACAGAAAGGCAGTGTTGGGGGTAGCATAGGGAAGACTTCACATAGGAACCAAACACACTGACTGCTCAAGCCTTTATACCATCACTTCCATTTCTCTCCTCCAAACAAAGTCCAAACATAACAGCAGCACTTAGCACAGAGTACATCAGTTCGAGATATAACAAGGGTCTCCCACACACAGCAGCTAATTACAACATGCACCAGTTCAGATCCATTTCTCCAGTGCACCATTGCTGAAAAGAACAAGCCCACCATTGTGGCAGGGGACCGTGACTGCTCAGCAGCAGGATGCTCACTCTTCTGCATCCGCAGCATGGAGCAAGTCAGCTGGGACCCTACCACATAGCTCAGTGGCACAACTTTGCTGTTTCAGGTACATAATGAACTTCCTGGGGGAGAGAATTAAGTTATGGGATATTTTCAGATTTAATAAGCTCAGCAAGGGGTGGGACGAAATCAGGATTTTTCATTTGTGTGTTTTCAAACAATATTACTGAGAATTTCTTGTATTACTACTTTTTGCTATAAATGAACAGCTTCATTTCTCCATATTTGTAGTCATACTAAACAGGAACTGTCTGAGAAACACCAACTTTGGACTGAGTGAATGTGACATCCCTGTGCCACCCTGCTGCTTCCTTTTCCAGGACAGAAGTTCCATCCTTGGCCACGTGCTCCCCAGCTGCCAAGAACCACAGTGAGGTTCAATGAGTTAAATTTTGCAGCTGGCTCTAGGAGAAATGAAGCCTGTGACACAAAACCTACCAGCACCATTAGCAGGAGACCTGGGGTGGAATTCCCACCCCGCTCTATTGGCGCATCCAGACCAGGGAGCACCGTTGCATGCCTTGGCTTCAGTCAGACCAGTGGCCACAGTCCCACTCATTGATCATTACACACCTTCCCCAATGGTCTGCACACTTTATGAAATTATATTTGGTGGCCTGAACATAGATTCCCCATCCTTAAATAGCAAGTGGTGCTGCCTGTACCCTAACATTACAGTTTATTCATGTCCTGTGGTTTAAAGTGTATGGTAAGAGGCAGGAAAATACATAGTGCAGCAATCACTAAAGTAGTACATAACAGTGATACAGCTTTAACTTAATCACAATTCATTCAGCTGTAAGAGTTTACAGTTGTATCTCCTCTTTTTTGCTAAACCATAATGGCAAAAATAGACTGCAATGTACCCAATGTAAAACAGAGCACTAATTGTGGACGTCCAAGCGTACACACACATCTCCAATCTGCACAACCACCATAGGATCACAGAATCATTTATGTTGGAAAACTTCCTGCCATGGCGGAAACACACAGGTCACAGTCTTTGCTCCTGACTGCGAGCTCCATCACCTCAGATGGGCATCAGTTTTATTTCCAGTCTTATCCCTTTTAAATCATGACCTTCTGTATGGGGCAGTGCTGCAGTACCTCCACTGCCGTGTCAGCTGCCGGATCATCAGCACGAGGGATGCCGGGCAGCCCCAGCTGGTCTCCATATACATCTTTGTTGCTTGGCTTGTCCTGTGGTCTCCCTACAGCTCAAAAAATAAGCCAGATGGGAATGGTGTACTGAGCCTTTCTGCAAGAAAAGGTCCCCAAGGCATCCCAGCATGATTTACACAATTATTCATAACCATACAGTGACCAGACAAAAACAGATGCAGCAACACAGGGTAATGACTCAGCTGGATTTGGACAGGCCACCGTATGTTGAAATCTTTATAACTCCTCATTCTTTAAAACCACTTTACTCAGAGCTCACCATCCCACCAGCCCACTGAGCCACCTGGTCTTGTTTTTCCAATGTTAGCATAAACAGTGAGAGGTGCAACATACCTTTTATCATTAATCTCCCGTCTGCGGAAAGAAATCAGCATTGTGTTCTTTGGACTTTAGTTTAATACCTGTTTTCTCCTTTTGGAAACTACACCCACAGTCTTGCAAATATCAATTTGAGCAATACCCCAAATTGTGCCCACAAATTCAAATAAAATATCAGCAGTGAGGTACAAGCACTGTTCTCCTTTAGGGTAGAAATAATCCCTTTCAACATACTTAAAAATACATGAAGTAAAGAGAGCGGCCAAATAGATTATTAAGGGGGACACAAGACTTGTAGAAAAACATTTAATTCCTTCATGAGTTTAGGAGAGAAGTCTGATTGATATTTGTAATCTTTTGGTGGACAGAGCTGTCATTTAATTTAGTTTGCATGACTGAAAGAATTTAATAAAAGTGTTCCATGGAGTTTTGCTGAAATTCTTCGCATGTTTTTAGTAAGCCTCTGGAATACGATCAAACCTAAAAAGCTGGAGAGGATGGAGACTGAACTTGCAGCTAAAATAATATTCAGAATTGTAAGAGATGCTTAATAATCAAGTATTCACATCCAGCAGAAAAAAAGGCCTTAGTGCAGCAACTCCTCTGAATCTCCAGCCGTGTGTCCAGGTGTTGCCTGGCATCATGAGGAGGATCCTGGGAACTCAATCCAGCAGTGAAAAACAGCCCATGGCTCTGCTTAGAAACCTCACAAAACTCAACCAAACCCACCAACTCAGGACTGTCTGCAAAACCTGGGATGCCTTCCTGCAGGAGCCTCGGTAAGAGACTTTTGTAGGAGCATCATGCAAGCCGTCTGCTCTGCCTACACACTTCTGGGTAACCGACACAGATACTACGGTTCTTCCCACACTACTCCTGAGGCTCCCAACAGGTCAGGTGTTTCTGTTTTAAATTCCAGCCTGCCGAAAACATTGTTTTGGGGGGAGAAAAACTAGATCCTGTGGTAAATCCTGACCTTGAGATCTGCAATACTGAATAATTTACGGGTGGCTTTTAAATCACAGCAGCATCATGGGAAACGTGCAGATTTTCACACGATTCTGTTCCCTGTTAACAGCTCATTACAATGTACAGAAGTATATTCCCATTATGAAATACAGCTGGGGTTGTTTTGCTTACAAACGTCACTATCTAATCACAAGCAAAAATCAGGAAAAGGAACCCATTCTAAAAGGCTGAAGTTGTGGACTTTTTGAGAACTCATGTGTTTTGAATTTTGTGGCCTGATCATACACAAGCATGCAATAGCAGAATCAATTCTCTCCACTTCCTCTGCTTATTAGCCCTGGAAATAGCATGGAAAAAATTATATTTTATTAGCAAATACTTTCTTTATTATTTAACCAACCCTCATCATGAAATTTTCTGGTGCCCTCAACTCCGCTTTCCTATTTTCCAGCTCCATTTGGTTTATCCTTTCTGTGGACAGGGGTCTTTGGTGGCACAGGAGCGTATGCAAGCAGAAACTCAATGCAGCATCAACAGCATCCTTTTCACTTGCCTCTTTCCAAGCTCTAGAGAGCATTCTCCTTCTTGGACAACAACAAAATGTTATGCATATTACAGAAAAAACTCGGTGTTCCCTGGCACCGGACACTGAATGCCATTTAAAAATAAGGATATTTAAAAATTTACAAATGTCTGTAAATGCCAGGATCTGTACGTCTGCCTTGCAGGAGTGAGTGCGTGTGTGCATAGGCAGGCATCGCTACCCTTCTGACCACAACATTACCCCATGGACAGAAGAGACCATTTCAGCAGAAGGACACCTGAATTGTGGTTTTGTTATGGCCCTTCAGGTTGGATGCACCTTGGCAGCACAGACGTGGCAGGGGAGAAACCTCTTCCTAATCATATTCCTGTTTCAAGCTCAGCACAACAAGGAGTGATCAAACGTTAACAAAGTGGAAGTAGGCTTTGGAGCTGGAAAAGTAATTTTCAGTGCTTGGAAAAACAAAGAGGTGGGCACGTAAGCTGTTTTATCAGCTGCTCTAAAAGCAAATTCTACACTTCCCCATGCTGCCTGCTTCAAGATGTCTCAGGTTTTGTACTGCTGAAACTGTACTCAGCAGACTAGGTAGCGTGCTTTGGGCAGGATGGGCAAAGGATGGCCCTGGGATGCCCTCCCAATGGACTGCTCTTGGGTCACTCCTGCTTTGGAGTTTCACACTAGCCCATGGCAATGGGTTCCAAAGGGGGGGAACTGCAGCTCTGAGTTTATATTGTTGCTCTTGAGCCATATAAATGGTTTAGTCCTTACTTCTAGCATTCAAAAAACAAGAAATCCCTACAGAGCATCACACAGGGTTCTACTGGCACAGGAGGACCCCCTTTACTCTCTTCACAGGCTCCAGAGGAAATGCTCTCAGCTGCCATTAAACCAGTTTTCCTGGTCACTCTCCTGATAGCACAAAGAAGCTGGTGACAGCAGTGAATTATTGACCAAAGGGTGGCCCTACTTTATGGATCATCAGCTTAATTCCAGATTAGCTATCAAAACTGACAACATCCCTATGGGTATAGGAAGACGGATAAAGACCCCTAAGTGCTGGCAGTAATTAAAATGAGTTCACACTAGACAGTAAATCTCTTTCAGCAGTAGAAGGGGCTGCCAAGACATTATGAATTGCTCCAGTTTGGTGACAGCAGGCTGATGCCCAGGATGGGATGCTCCCACAGACGCAGAGGTTAAGCTCTTGCTGGCACCAGGGCAGGCAGAGGGACGGGCTCCTGCCTGCTCTCCCCCAGGCAGGGGAGGTGTCACTTCCCCCAACTGGAACAAATGCTCATTCATCACAGGGCATATGCGAAAAAGAGATTACCTCAGTTTCACGATCAGCTCTTCACCTTATATCCAGTTCCTTTCCCTTCCACCCTGCAGCTATTTATGGCTTGTTTTCATGCAGCAGTAGGAAGAGACGGTGTGGGTGCTGAGCAGGGCTGCAGACTCCAGCCCAGCCTGCAGGGACCTGGGCAGTCCCCATCTGCTCCTGGCACAGCCTATGAGGCCCCATCAATGTTTACACTGGACAAATGCTGCTTTTCTCTTTGTGAGCTGTTATAGCTCCTTCTCCTCCTTTGCATTTCTGAAACGAAACTATCCCCTGTTCTTCAGCATAGCTTCCTACACCCCTTCGTCCACCTCCACCAAACGCAGACATCCCTCAAACTCCAAAACCCAATTACTAAACCGATCATCAAACACATGGTTGGATATCTTCAGCATCTTGCTGGAGTCTGCCTGGGATTGGACCTACTCCTCCTATGAGCTACTACTTCTCCAGAAGCAACGTAGGAATGCAGTTATTTACTGCAAACACCTCCTTCCAGCTCTTCTTTGCTTTGCCTGGGTTTACCTGCATTGCTTCCTCAGTCTCAGTCTCTGCCACATAACTGGTTCAGATTTGGTGCTACTTGTGCCAGAGCACCTCCTGAGGACATTTCATTTGGTGCACAAACCGAGAATCCATTCGTGCTTACACCTGTACCTTGTTAAAGGGTAGCAAAGCACCACGCTAATCCCATGGGTGGACCTTTAAACCTGCCTCGGGGAAAGACCTGGTATCTCAAGCCCACTTGGGCTTTCAGACTGCTTGTAAGAAGGAAATAAGGAAAGAAAGTCAACAAAAGAGCTGTCCCACCAGGCACATAACCACTCATGCCCGTCCAGGGTGAAAAAGGCGTTGTAAAGATGCTCCCTTCCTTGCTACTCGCAAGGACTGTCTGCCCAGACCCCTTCCCACATTGTTCACTGGCATCATATACCTGCTCCTTCTCCCCTTAAAGTTTCTCAGTCTCCTCCCAGCGGTCCCAGTTGTCTTCCCCTCTTGTTTCCACCCACTCTGCATCACTAGACAGGAGAACCCAGACCAATTTTTTTACCTGCCAAGCAGCCACCCCTTGGGGGCTTGGCAACTGGGTGAAGGAGAGGTGTGGGAGACTACATGGGCCAGGATCCATCACTGCTATTATCCATATTTTCCATATTTTGTTTAGTTATGTTGGAGCAGAACCCCGCTGTGCTATCCAAACACCACTCAGGAAAGTCCAAGGTGCACGTCACCAGAAGATAAAACATGAGACAACAAGTAAAGTAGGATCACAAGGAACAAGAAGACAACATGGGTAGAGGTGGAGTGATCAGCCACCTCATCAACATCACGTCCTTCAGGCATCTGAGCAGGGATGGCCTGGAAGGAAGGTGCCTTAGATGCAAGAGCACTTAGGAGCACGGGTAGGTATCATACCACCTTAAGCCATCTGCTAAAAATGCCCCATGTTTCTGTAGAAGGGCACCAGTATGCCCAAGGAAGGGCATGCAGCAGTGAGCGGGTCCCTGCAGTCTCCTCGATGCCCAGCCCACGTCAGAGCGGCTGGGAGATTTCCTCTTGGCTCAGGCTCTGGCACACGTGGCTGCTCTCCGGCTGTCAGCGATGTCTGCCGGGGCTGCCTGAGACAAACATCTCGTCCTTGGCACCAGGTAGAAAACAGCGAGCCGATAGCTGCACCGGAAGGATTTTTTTCTCCCTTCTCCTGCCACACAAATGAGACATAAATCTCTGTCCCAGTTGCTTCCTTCTCCCCCCTAAAGCTCCAAGTGGAGAGGGATTTCTCAAATCAGGTGTCTTTGTGCACAACATTGTCTTCTACAGAGGTTTCTGTCAGAACACCAGCCTCTGCCCCCCTGGGAGCTGCTCCTTCCAGCTTTACTTTTGCATGTGCTTCATCCCAAAGCACTGGAAGTCCAGAAAGCAAGTGCAAGGAGCTCTGCTGAACATCCCCACTTCCACAAAGCTGTCACAGGGGACTGAACAACTGCCTCGTTAGCCAGTTACCTCCTACCACACAAGACAATTTCAGTGCAGGGCTAATTACCAAGCTGTGGATTTCAGCAGAGACTTAGGCAGGAGGAGGACTACACCATGGCAAACACCCCCAGACCTGTTGGCTAGGGAGGAGTGAGCAGCCAGTCCGCCCTCCCTGGGGACCCTCTGGCCACCACATCGGGGCAAGTGGTGCCTAGCTGAGCCCCGGACATGCTCCTTGGGAGCATGGGGATCAGTGGCCTCCAACGTCCCATGACCACATCTACCATCTCACAGTCATCATCCTGCCCAGCATGGAGAGCAGAGCAGCAGGTCCTCAGGCAGGACGGGGCTGGTGCTGCAGGGGAAGGCTCCTACCTGGAGTCCAGAGCCCCAGGTCTTGCAACCACAAGTATTTATGCACACCACACTAAACAAGCATTCAGCTGAGACAAACCAGACCAGAAGCAATCCCAGGAACTGGGTCTCTCCAGCCCTTGTGGTCCCTAATTAACAGCTGAGAGCTGGGCTGGCTCCTGGGCAAGGTCACAGCTCTCCTCTGCATTCAGAGCGTGGCTGCTGCTTGCTGAAACACAAAGAGGAGAAAATATAACTTCACAGATACAGGTTTTCCAGTGTCAATTTTGGCACTCGCCTCCTAGGATGGGTCTACAAACAGGGTAAGGAAACAACCAGGGGCCAGCACAGGCACTGCTGTTACACCAGGATGTAACCCATCACCGACACCGTATGCATTCAAAAAACCAGACCCTGCAAGGTTCAGGCCTCCGGAGCTGCAGGCAAGAGGAGCCCTGCCGCCCGGGTGGTTCTCCCACGCAGATGCACAGCCACCAACTGAGCAGCTGAAGCAACTCAGTGTTTAAATTCGGTTCAAAGCCGGTGACTTTACACCCTCCCCCAGTGAGACCCAACACTCGCAGAGGAAGCCCTGAAACGCACCTACAGTAGTCTCACCCTCAGCACTCAGAAGCATGTGTGCTGCATGAAAAGGTCAGTAAACCCAGTCTCCACTGGTAGGCAGGAGGCATTCAAGGGGTCCTGCCAAAAACTAGAAGTAATTTCCTGCCCATCAGGATACATCTTGATGGCTTAGACACCCATCCTCGGCCAGCTGCCTCCCAGGTCCCTGTGCTTCACAAGACAGCATCTTCTTACACGTGTCCTCAGAAAGGCCAGCTAAGCACATTTTCTTCCTTTAAATATCGTTACCTTGTACTACAGCCAAGCAAGGCCATAGGCAATAAATATTGCTGCGACCTAAAATTCACTGTTTGCTCTGAGTTTTACATGCTGTAAGGGCCCTCTCTCGCAGCACGTGCTCCAACAGCAAGAGCACTAAAATACAGCCTGGCCTTTGCAGTTAGTTAAGTGTCAAAACCAAGCTAAGAAGTTTAATGAGCTACAGCATTAAGTGAGAGAGCCCTCCTGAGCAGTGAGGGCTATTTACACCTGCCTCAACGCTGACAAGTCAAACGGTCTCCCTGACTGGGGACAGGGTTTGCCAGCGCTCAGACCTGCCTAATTACAAACATCTGCTACATCAGCAGGTGTAACAAAAGGAGCGAGATTACAAATTATTCACTACCTAAAATGTACAAAAGCTCTTGCACTTTCTGACAGCAGCACAGCTTGGATGAAAGCTGCAGAAGTCTGTGCCGGCCACTACCTCAACAGAGGTGGGGTATGAGTATCAGAAGAGGTCCCAGGAGCAGCTTCGGCCTCTTTCCAAGCCAAGCCAGTGCTTTAAAAAATGGCCCACTCTTTCCCAGAACAGGACTGCTGGGTGGGGTGTAGGTCTGATGCCTCTTCTACTTCAGACCAGGAAAGCTCTGTGACATTGTTTTGCAAGAACAAAGCTGTTGAAACTAGAAGATGAACTGCTTCAGTCGGCTAACATCTTTCCTGTGCACAGTAACGACACCTCACTGTCCTTTCCACCAGTGCGATACCAAACCAGTGAGTGCCTTCACTTCCTTCAGTCCAAGATACACTCTAAGCCATAACAGGCTGAGCAGGCAGGATCCAGAAGCACTCCTTGGCTCCCTGTCCCCAGCTGGTGTCATGGACCAGATACACTCCTCTGGGAGAACGAGAGCCATAGATGTGTCTTGTTCCTGCTGCAGAATGGTTTGGTGAAGTGGCAGAGTTGCATCAGGGAAATCTCCAGCTCCGACCTTCCCAGCACACGGAGCAGCTAGGGATGGAACAGGAATCTCATAGGTGTGAGATTCCCAGTCCCTTCTCAGTCCGGACCACACTTGAAAAACCTTGACATTAAGTTAAATTTTGGAGAAAAACACATAAATAAGAAACATACCAATCATCCCACTAACACCAGAGAGCCGTGTGCTTTCTTACTGGGACCGTCAGCAAGGACACCTCAGACATTTACTGATTAAATTACCAGCCTGAGTCACAGCACAGGGTGACACTTGATACAATAAATGAGATCCAAAATAACTGTAATTAACTTGGTATCAATGGCTCGACTTACACCGTGTTTTGCTGCACAAGGATTCCTTCAAGTTTGTTTCCTCCACAACAGGATAAACTCCAATGCTGGTACAGGATATCTGGTGTTTGTTTTAAAGTACCGCTGTGCATCAGCTGCATGTTTTGGACACAAAAGCAAACAAATCCCCTTTAAAGGCATTTTTTCCCCAGCTGATTTCCACGGCATTGTTTGGAGGCTGGTCCCTGCAGGACACACCTGAGGCACCCGCCTCCCCACTGGAGCTGAAGCCACAGGGGCAAAGTTGAATCCCTCCTCATGCAGCAGCCGGGGAATTACAGGGAAGGAAAGTGATAAAATACAATTTCTGTTACCCAAAGGTTATGAACGCCAAACAACAAACTTTTATGGAAACCAGCCAAAACTGCCACCCATCCAAGCTCAGCCCCAGCAGCTTCCTGGTCTTTGCTGAAAAAAGCAAGGAACCAGATTCACCACCTGGGAATCTTTGCTGCTCCTACAGTGTCAACTGAGCTAAACATCGATTCCAACACCAGGTAAGTGGTGAAACACCACAGATGAATAAAGCAACCCTCAGAAAGACAAGTGGGATCAGCAAAAGAAATGGAAACACAAGCGAGACATTCCTTTTTCATACTGATAAAGGAGAAACATGGTTTCACACAGGAATGCACCTTTCCCAGTTCTCTCCCATGTGTTCCTGAAATTCATTGCAAAGGAAAGGACAACGAAAGTAGGAAGGACAAAGTAACAGTGAACCCTGTCTTAAGAAGTGACAGCTCTTGCAGTCCCATTGCCAAAAAACAGGGACACATGGCCATGGACCAAGGGATTCAGGTGATTGGAGGAAAATCCCACAATTCATTATTTTCTCCAAAAATGGGCTGTGAGGGACTTCGGATACCAATGAGTGTTTCGGCACTACCTTCAATAAAAACAACCCATTAGTAAGAGATGGCAGTCACGGTGTGATTCATGCAGCACACAGGAGACGCTCAGGCCCTCAGCACAACTCCAAGTTTCGTGTCGCTGAGCAGTACCACACCTATTCAGCATCCTTTCCTAACTGAAAATGGGAAGTATCTCACATCCCACAGCAAATCTAACTGCACAAGCAGTAAAAGCGTGGGGTTTAACAGCACAGCCCTTGCGCTCCTTTCATCTCATAGAAGACCATAAGTAGAACGAGAGAGAAACTTCAGCAAACCAGATTATGCCTCTGTTTAAAAACACACACGCAAACACACCAGGTCCAATTAATCTCGAGCTGTTAAAGAAATCCCATTTAGGGTGACTTGCGGGTACAGTGTTCCCACAACAAACCTGATAACGCCGGGACATTTACAGATAAGGTTCCAACGGGCAAACGCCATCTCATACTGAAGAGGGAAAGGAGGGGGATGGGTTTAAAAAGCCACCCGACAGTCAGGTATCTTCAAATTTCATTATGGCCTCATTTCAGAGGGTCACACTTCCCCTGATTTAACTGGCAAAATCCTGTAATTGCCGCTTGCATAAGGAGTTGGAGAGCATTCACCCTGCCTGGTAACAAGAGCAGAGGCACAGCTCAAAAGGACAATGGAGTCAGTTTGTAAATACCAGGCCTAGACTTGGTGGAGCTATAGATTATTTGGTGTAGTAAAAGAAGAATTAGCCGATCCATTCCAAAATACATTTATCATTAAAATAAAAATCTTCTGTCATTTTATTTAATAGCCTTAGTAAGAAATAATTGCAATGTCTGGTTGCTTTCAACAACATGTGGTTTTAATATTTTAATTGTTACAAACTGTTTAATAAGGTTGAACAAAAGGCGTGTCCAAGTAATTATTGTGTTTATTAACATTTCTTTTGAGGACTTGATAAATTATATTAAATATATACAGCACTTCAGACACTGTAGTGTTAATTTATTACATTTAAAAGTGGAAAATCAGCCATAAGCAATTGCACCAAACCCAATTGTTTTGGTGCAATTTAAATATTTTGTTTTCAAGTGATAAGTATTGTGCATCATGTTATTTAACAATCTGGCAGTTTGTGCATTTTTCTAATTATTATGCTCCTTCATCTGGAAAGGGAATTAAAATACAGTGAGAATAATAAACCTCACAAAGCCTTGCAGGCCACAGAGAGATGGGATTCCACCAAATCCACCAAAGTTGTGGATTTTTCTGAAGGGGAAATTTATTCCTGAAAACTCCTCAGTTCCTCAAGGTCTCCCACAATAAACTCAATAGTTTTCCCTGCTTGGAGCTGCCTGGAACAGAGTCTGGCAAGGCAGCCCCCCGGGACCCCACATCTCGCCCAGGAGCACCCACAGCCACCCCGAGCTGCCCTGTGCACGGAGAGCTATCACTGCACCGTCTGGACCACTCGCAGGTTCCCCAAGTGCTCCAAGAGGCGTCTGGATCCAAACCTTTTCCACCCCAAGCATCGTCCCTCCGTGGCAGGGTTAAACCCCCTTTGCCAGTCGTCTGTGCTTCACCAAACTCTATATTTTGAGCAAAGAGGTTGAGAGGGATTCAGACACAAGGGCATCGTGCTGTTCCCAGGCCTATTTTGTTGACATTTGATTCAATCAAGTTGTGGCCTTTTGGCCTCTTTCCAAATTAACTTCTGGGTGACCTCTGCCGTGCCCTCTCCCAGGAGCCAGGCCGCAGGGAAACAGCCCATTAAACCTACAAACAAATATAGGACATATTGGTTGATCAACCCATCTTCAAACACAGCTATTTAAATGCCAGGGCACGCTTTTTTGCAGACTTCAAGTCCATTTTGTCTTCGGTCTTTCGCACCTCTGGGCCTCCTTTTTCTTTCCCCCCCCTTCCAACTAGAGCTCCATGTTTTACTGCCTCATAAAACTTCTAAATTTTGTTCTCATCCTCTTGTAAACCCCATGAAGAGCAATGCGAAGCTTTTTCACACAGGGCTCACCACAGGACCTGGGTCTTTACGGTGAGCACGTGAAGAAAGGCAGCAAGATCCTGCTTAGGGGAAACAGCTGTAATACTCCAAGAAATTGTGTGTTCCCCTTATTTCCAAGGAAATAAATCAAAGTGGTTTTCTCAGGGTCTGTGAAAGCGTATTGCCTGGATTCCGATCCCCAAAGGGTTTTTTTTTTCAAGAGCTTATATGGTAGTTAGATTTCTGGCTAGAGAATATGCAATATGATAAAAACACAGTCCCTATATGGGGCAATAAATTACAGATTGTTTGATGTGGAAACCAAAGAACTGTCAAACTCCAGTATATCTGAAATATTCTAAACGAGCCCTTAACTCCAGTGTCTGGAAATGTACAATATGTTTCCAGGCCCTTCAGTCTTGTAAAGACATATCTCCCCCAGTTAAGTTTCCTTTTATGGATTTTATTTTTCATTTTTGGTGGGGTTTTCCCCCTCTTTTCTTCCAATATTACACTTTTCCTCCTAGAGATGGTCCTATAGTAAACACCAAGACTTACCCAGACATAAAAAGGAATCAAAACTGAGCACAATCTTAAACAGATAAGTGCAATAAGGATGGGATAAAGCATCTGATTGCAACGGTGTCAGAGCCCCATAAGCACTACAGAGAGCACACAAGTCAGCTGGTGACAGAGAGGGACAGGAGAGAAGACCAAGAGTGCCACATTGAGCTATCCAGTACCCACAGTCTCCATCCCAGCTGCATCCTTTCACAGCATCACTCAGGTCCACGCTCTGGAGCCTTTCTTGGGAGGAGGTTCAATAGGAGGTCACCAATGTGGCAGAGCACCCAGGACATGGGACACCACAGCTCCCACCTCCCTGCCTATGTGTTAAAACCTGAAGCTCGTCCCCATCTTTCAGCCATCCAAACATCCCTGTGGTGGGAGGAAAATTGAGAGACAAGGGGAAATAGCTCACCTTGCACAGCGCTTTTTGCCAAGGGATGCTACCAAGTCACAAAAAAACTGAGCAAGACTCATGCTAACACATAATAGTCTTTCGATTTCAATATAGTTTCACATGTGGGATGAGTAAAAACCCTTCTAGCTAAAACAGACCCCATCCACTCTGGGGAATAAAAGTTAGTAACCAATTCCAATTCATTTTCCTGAAGGCGACCCTTGGCCTCCCAGCTGAGATAACAATGCTAATATTTATGGATGGGCTGTTCATGCCTCTGGGCACACAGCAAAAATAACTCAAATCAAAACTCAGTAGACATCTAACAGAACCGAAAAAAAATTATTCCTACTTCCAATAAGGCGATAATAAACCATCTCGCCCACCAACACACAAAAAATAGCACCACCCACAATCATGCATTAAGGTGAAACAAAAATGGTCTGGAGTCTTGATGTGATGAGTAGGCACCATCGAGGGGGACTCATCCAGAAAGGACTGATTTGAGACAACTCACTATTCAAGCGGTGAGGTTTATACATTTATTTATTTTAGCTTGATAAAATGTGCTTGAACCAAACTAACACAATCTAGCAAACTTTTACTTCGCCTTCTCTCTGGGTTGTTTCCTATACCCCCTTCAGTTTGTTCTAATGCACAAACACCACTCTAATTTCAAACTGCAAAAGTTTGATGAGGTTTTCTCATTTGTATGTGCACACTTACCCAGATTCAGTTTGAGAAGACACGAAATAATGAGTGAACATGATTTCTGCGCACACAACATTTGCCAAACTCAAGCAAGCTCAAAAATGTGACGCACTGCTGAAAGAACACACATTTTTCAGTAGCATGAGCAGCCTGGAATAAATCGAAGCCAAGTCATCAGCAAATTACAGACATTAGCAAAAACCTACAAGTAAAAGTAAAAGCTGTGGAACTCTTAACGAAAATTGCACCAGCTAGCATGGTTCCTGAGTCTACCCACATCCACAAAAACCAAGATGCATCTTCAACACAACACACGGGGAGGAATTCATTATAGGGTACTAGATTCACAATTTACTGGTAGTCATGTGGGAAATCCAGTTTACAGTTCTGAGCACTACAGACACTCAAGAAGATGCACATTTCTCCAAAAGATTCTGGATGTTTGAAAACCCTTAACAGCTGCTGTTGGCTTGAGTTTGGTGGATCAGGAGATGTTCACCCCTCCCCAGCGCAAGAGTCCCCACCACTTCCCAGATCTGAAGCCAACACCCGAAAAACACAACTGTAATTCATCCAGAGCTGCTCCTTGCACATTTTCTACTCTTTGGCTTTCAGGATGCATTCCAGATGTGAAGGAGAGTGCAAAACTTTGGTAGGCCAAGAAAATAAGTGTGACAGTGAGCTATGACACCCCAAACTTCGTATTTCAGTGACCTCCTCAGTTACTTTTCCCGTATATAAACTACTTACCATAGACTAAACACCCTCCCCAGGAATAGTTACGTTCATAACTAATTTTCACAAATCAGTTCTCATTTTCTCCTGATTTTATTCTCAAACGCTCTCTTCCTCAAGCACAACTTTACAAGAGGGTTCAATATTTTTCAGACTCTTACATTTACACTGATTAATCCAAAACAACCCCCCCCAACACATTCCAATCTGATATTGCAAGAGAAGCTGGGGAAATGCTGTAAGAGATCATGACCAAGCTGACCATATTCACCCTTTTACCGCTATTTTTTCCCAGAGCAACAGCTGACAAAGACACTCCACTGCTGCAAGCAGCTGAGTTCAGCCCAGCAGTGTTTACTCAGGGTCTCTCATTCCACGAATCTCTGCTCCTCAGCAGCCTGAACTGTTCAGCAAAGACCTAACTTGACCCAATCTGGCAGCCAGCATTTCACAACCACTTTATGTCAGCAGTTTCAAGTACACTAATAACCGTGTTTTGTTCAGTGTGACTTTCTCACCAGGAATGGCAAAATATCATTATCACCTGCAGGTTGAAGCCTGCCCTCTACCCCGTTTAATAGGGAGCTGATTACGCTGTTTTCCACCCCCCACTCCCCTCTTTTAATAATTATGTGCTGTTGGCAGATGGCACCGCTCAGCGCAGGGAGGCATTTGGGAAGGCAGAGTGGGCTGTGCTGCTGCTGCCCACATCAGCTCCCCTGTGCCAGGGTGCTCCTGGGGACCCTGAATCCCTTGGTGCATCCCACTCCCAGACAGCAGTTAATGAGGCGTGTTGGCTTTGGAAGGTGCAAGGGTTAAACCAGGAACTCCTATGAAAACAGTGCGGGAGCAGGGAAGCAGAGGTTAGCAGAAAAGTCGCTAAGCCAGCAACTCCAGACAGACCAGCCCTCGAAGCCCACCCAGCCGGGAAGTGAAGCTCTGTTGAATCCCGGGAACTTGCCGCTGCCAGAGGAGCCCGGAACACGGACGCGAGCGGTAAGAGCTCTCTCGGGAGTGACTGGACAGTTCAGCTGTATTAACAGACAACATTACTACCTCAGTATTTGCCCTGCAAGGTCCCACTGTTTTGTGCCCCTGGAAAGTACAGAAGTCCAAGTTATCAGGACTGAAAAACTTTCCCTTTGCAAGTTACTTAGTGACACAAAGGAGGGAGCGGAGTCCAGAGCCGACCCCAGCTTGGCTGACAACACTGCAGAAGAGCTCCGGGAGGTTAAAAATTGCAAGCTGAACGCTGCACAGAGGTGCCACCTAATCCCTTGGCAGCGGTGGGGCTTGTTCACAGATCTAACCTGGCCTGGCATGATGGGTAGAGACAAGATACTGCTTGTCCTGGCAAGGATGCTAGGTTTGAGACCGTGGGAAGGAAGCTCTCTCCCCAGAGGAAAGGGTCTCATCCAGCTTTGCCACCTCCCCCTTCAATGGTAACTTGCCCCTCCCTAGTGACTGTGAGTGGATGCCCAGGGAGATATAGCAAAAGAGCAAATGACTCACTCTGCCAGCCGCAAGCAATGCCAGAGAGAACTCTTTCGACCAGAGAACATCAGAGAAGACATAGACCCCTGCCAGCACCTCGTGCTTGGGAGCCCCACAGCATCTCCATTTTTCTCAGTCCTCCACCAAGTGAGAAACGGATGCCCAGCAGAAGCGCACTGCACAGATGCATCCACATATCCTGCCAGGCACAGGCTTAGCCCTGGAGAGCTGCCAGGCACATGTCCTGCATCTCCCGCTGCACCCGTGGAGCACCACACCAGCGTGCATGAATCAGGACCTGCCATGCGTGCCCCGCAAGCCTAGTACTGCACAGGGCTGAGGTGGCACTGGCTCTGCACAGCTGCAGAAGACGGAGATGCCCCAGGTTGTCTGGCTGAACCAGAAGAAAGTGTGGGGGAGGCCAGACTGATTTGGAAACCGCCTACTCTGGAGCCATCCCTGCTGGCAGGCCTGCAACAAACCTGGTTGATGTGTTTCAGCTTGTCAATAATCTGACTGATCACTGGCTCGGGACCTTTCATCTTCACCTCGTGGTTGCCAGGCTGAGCTTTTGCTCCATTCCTTGTTATTTGGGGACTGTACCTGTGGAAGTGAGAAGAGAGGAGACCACAATGTGATGGGCTAATATAGATGAGATTTTAAAGTTCAGCACAAACAAAAGAAATCCCAATATAAGCACCAGCCCCTTCCAAAACAGAGAGTGCAACACAGTTAATAATGACAAAGAAAAGACAGAAGATTCCCATAAATAATTCTGCTCTGCCTTTACAAAGCAGCATGATGACGTACTTGTATCACTTGAGGACAACAAAGTCCTTTCCAGTCCATTAGTAACCAAGGAAGATGTTAAACAGTATACAACAGAGATAAATATTTTCACATAACCTGCACCCAAGAGTCCAAAAAAAAGCTGGCTCAGAAATTCTGGCTTGCTCATGTTTGTTTAAAATAAATCTTGGCAGACCACAGAGACTCCAGTACAAGAGCAGTAGTGTTGTGCCCACAGCCAAAAAAAATGAGTAGGATGACCCAGTTAACTGAAAGCTGATTAGCATAACATGAACCCTCTCACAAAATAATGACTATCACTGATGTGTGATTTCAATAATAAAGAATTAAAGCATCAGATTATAATTAATGCTGTCAACATTGCTAATGGAAAATAGGTGTTGTCAAACAATCCTGATTTCCTTCTTTGATGAGATCCAGACTTGGGGATCAAAGTAACTGCTTAGATAGAACGTACCTTGACTTTGGTGCAGTGCTGGGCTCTGCACCACAAGATATCCTGATTTACATGGGTACCGTGCAAGTCAGAAGTACCCGTAAAGCAAAGAGTTGGCAGAGAGATCTCCAGATGCAGCTCTTCACAGAGACCCTCCCTGAGCAGCCAACTGCCAGGGCAGCTCTGCAGAGGAGGGCAGCCAAACCTGCATTCAGCTTTTTCATCCGCCATTAGGAAAGAAATATATATCCACTGCTGCAAAATTTATGGAACAGCAAAATTTATCAGAGCAATAAAGGTGAGAAGAGGGACAGAGGGATCGCTGCTTGCTTGCCTTTGGAGGAATGCATTTTTACACTCTGTACCTGCGTAAGAGTTTACGATGCTCAGGACATGAGAGCCTTCCACACCAACCTCAAACACGGCTTCAGGACTAGAGTGAGTGGCTGTCACCACTGACTGCTGGAAGCCACCGCAGTAGCACTGAGCCCATTGGTGCCTTCTCGAGCTGTTGGTTGTTGGTATTCATCATGGCCCCAATGATGGGCCACAGTACTGAACAAGCACAAAATAAGTCCTCCTCTCCAAGAGCTGACAGCCTGAGCATATGCTGCCAAACCCCAGCACAGCCTACAAAAACGAGATCACCAAGATAACAGTAAGCATCAGTCTGCTCTAGTGTATGTTTGTTTTTCCGGTGCTGCGGGTAAACACGATGAATATCCCCTTCTGCAATTCATCTCCTACACATCATGTCCTTACCCGACTCCCAGCACCGGCCGTGGTGACTGCCTCCCTGTCTGCCAGTTCCCCGCTGCCCTGCCCACTATTCCTTCATCCTCACAATGCCTGGTGAGCTCAGGCTACTGCGGTCAGCCCATTTCACAAAGACTTGGTGGAGGAAGTGGGATATCAGCAGAGATTTAAAGGAGTGGAGGGATAGAGAAGGGACAGTGGGGCCAGCTCAAAGAGGATGCTTTGCTGGGGAGAAAGCAAGAGGCATGAGGACATTCAGCCACGACAAACTTAAGGCACACTGAGGGTTTCAGGCATACTTAAGGGGTTGGCCCCATCTAAATTAAACTCTAAATTAGGAATTAAACCAATTCAGAAAAGTGGGGATGCAAAGGCAACCCCAGATTTATACTGGTGCAGCCCCTGACCTGAAATATTCACATCACTGAAAATATAGGACTGAGGCTGATTTCCACTACAAGGCTTTTTCAGAGCAGGAGCTACACATAGAGGAGCGCTCTGCATCCCTGGTTGGGTCCCCAGCACTGGGTACTCCACACACACAGCTCAGCTGAATGCTGACCACTCCACAAGATGCTTCACTGAAAGAGAGGACACACAAAGGATTAGAGAAAGGAGGCATTTGTGCCTTTAACAGAGGAGCACACACCTGTATTTATTCCTGTTTCCACACAGAAACATCTTGTCCAGGTACAGAAGCGTCACCGCAAAGCAGAAACTTCAACTTGGGTCTCCCAAGCCCCACCAGCTCCTCGGTGCCGGGGCAGCTGCCTGCACAGTCAGCCCACCTACCACACAGCCCTTCACCTGCCCAGGTGCACACGACCAACTCCCAACAGCTCTGTTCTCCATCGAGACATCTTTCCCCATGTTGATGTTTCTAGTAAGGACTCAACATTTTGCAAAACACACAGCTCTGTGTGTGTGTGAGTAGTTTTAACAGTTGTATTATCCTGGGAAGTACAAAACACAGCTATACCTGAGATGTAATAGCTCCCAGCCCAGAAAAGCACTTACACATGCACTTAAGAGGCTCAAGGTAGTCTGAAAGATAGGTGACTGGTAGAAGTGGGAGCAGAGAGTGCGAGGTTGGATCCCAGCCTGCAGCAGCCCATGCCCAGGAGAAGATCTGGCTTCCCGGCACAGATGGGCTGCAGGACCACAAGCTCCGAGCACCATCTCGTGGGAAGATGCTGCTGCGGCAAGCACAGACCTGCCCAGCTCTGCCGGATGCTTCGGCTTAACTTTTTGCGAGGAATAAAGCATTGAGAGAAAGGAACTATTAAATCTGCTGCTTAATTTTCACACAGTCACTTAATGCCACTGCACCAACCTGAAACACACATCTGGCAACTGCACATAAAGATCCACAAGACACAAGATGTTTTAGATGCCAAAGAAATTACCATTTTTGGTGTCACTGTACATTTAAAACAATGATGGAACTTTAAATTACATTGCTGAAAAGACTCCTGTGGTTTAAGATATTTAACTATTAATAGCAGGATAAATCCCCCACAGGTTTCACCAAGAGCAGAACCAAGCCTGTTTGGTGCCTACTTAAATTATTACAATCTCTCTTCCTAAACAGTCTGTCCAAAGAAACTCAATACCTTTGGTTTGAGTGGGCAAAACCCCTTCTTAAAGTCTACCAGAGAGGGAAGCAAAGCTGAAGGTGTCTGCAGAGGGATCTCTCCCTAAACCAGTGATGCTGGAGAAGAAAGAGTGCCACCACTTGGCTCAAACTGAACCATTTGCATGATTATCTAAGTCATTTGAAGCCACAAGGCAGTGGGCTCTACAAGCTGTACATCTTTGAGCATGAATCACAAAAAAGCAGATGCATGGGGACATGCTACACCCAAAGAGCTCCTGCATGGCTTGGGTGCTTCAGGACATGCTGCCTCTGCACTGCTGAGCTGAGACCTGCTGGTGTGCTCCGGTACAAGCAGGACACCAGCTCCCTCTCAGCTGTGTCCCTCTGTGCCCATGCACCAGGGCTGGGTTGGCATGCATTCAGGCATGTGGGATGCAGCCAAATGAAGAGTTAAAGACTTTGAAATATAGCTTCGTTGAGGGATGGACATTCCTTAAATGCCAGAAGAGCTGTAAAAGGCAGCTGGCACCCCTCCCTGCAGCCTCGGCCAAGCAGTCAGGCCTTAATTTGGCAGAGGGATGCCCGTGCAGACCCCATCAAACTGGAGGATTGGGGGGATGTCAGGGCAGTCCCCATGCAGGGTCCCCTGCGTCCCACCAAGCTGCCACTGAGCTGGTGAGCTTGCAGGTCCCATTGCAAAGGAAAGTCAAAGCATCACCTTCCTTCCACATACCCCAGGCACAGGAGAAATCTCAGAGCCTTCTTGAGTTGCTTTCAACATGTGCCAATAAAACAGCCTCTTCTGCAGGACACTTGTGCCACTCCATGAAACCCATCACATACCTTTGCCATGGTGATACTGGCACTGAACAGCAAATATGCACAGTGGTTCAAGTCCACCCCACAATCCCAGGGGGTCCCTGCACCAAAGGGATATCAGTGTTGCAACATGAGCATGGTTTGGCTTCCACTTCATAAGCAAAGCCCAAAATACTTTCCTCTTTGACGCGTGTTGACGTCAGTCAGTAGCATCTCCTTGCCTGGGCTCCGTGAGTATGAGCTCTTGCTAGGGACATGGTATTTTCCAAAGACAAATGTCACATTGTAAAATGTGCTGATAAGCATCTCTCTCTAAAAACGACTTTAAAGACAACCACCTGATGAAAACACTGATTATCTAAGGTCTTCTGTGGGGGTAGCACAACTACAGACCCCTCCTGCTCCTTTTCATTCACCAGCAATAAATGCCAAAATATGCAGTCAAATAAAGGGATTTTCCCCTTCTTTCCTCCCTGCCACTCACAAATGTTTCCTGTGAACATTTGGTCATTCCAGTCCAAATGCAGCTCCTTCCAGGCTTTCATTTCAGAGCAAGGAAGACAAGATGACAAATGAAATTTAAATATATGGCAATGAATGTAAAATGCATGTTCATCCTACTTGGCCACACTAGGCTTAGAGATGAGTTACTGCAATGCCTGACGTGATTTAGAGAAAGTAATCCTGAAAGTCAAACATAAAGAATTACACCTTTTAGAAAAAGCAAAGTAAGTTTTTCATTCAAATAACAATTAATTTATGCCTGCCTTCCACTTGCA
This sequence comes from Neomorphus geoffroyi, assembly GCA_033558235.1. Lineage (NCBI taxonomy): Eukaryota > Metazoa > Chordata > Aves > Cuculiformes > Neomorphidae > Neomorphus > Neomorphus geoffroyi. Next base: position 14,917,682 of record JAUMJM010000045.1, read on the forward strand.
AAGTATTTATTCAAATGTAGCTCCACAATTGAAACAGCACGATATCCCTTGCAGGCTCTTCCTCTACTATCTCTGTTCTCCAAATCATACCTGCTTGAGGGAGTGGATGAGGGACAAATACAACACAGTCTGCTACAAGACAGGATTACAATACAAGAGAAAGTGTTTAATTGCACAGGACTTAATAACCAAGCTTGGAAGAGCAGGCTTTCCATCACCTGCAACCCTGGATGCTGATGTGCATTTCAAGACATGACTTACCACAGGCCACGTGGGCCAGTGACACCGTGTCCTCACCATATACGAGGCAAAAATGTATCAAAAAGGGGAGACAGGAAAGACAAGTTTCTCCCATGCACTCCTGGCAGGGACCCAAGTCTTATCTCCAGCTGGTTTTCATGGGTCAGTAAAGGTCTGTGCAGCGGTGATGCCCACATTTTACTCTCTCTGTCCTAGCTACCTTTCGGTTTAGTGTGACAACCTTAGTGTCACACCAGCAATGCAAACAGCAGGAGCCAGAAAGCTGGAAGAGCTGTTCCAACCCACCCATCCTGCTCTACAGCCAGAGAGTAACTCCTGGATGAATCCGTAAGAGGTGATAACTCCCTTCCCTGATGGTTTCCTCTCTAAGGAGACTGCCCAGGACAGCTGGTCAATCACACCAATTGCCCCAGCCCATGCGGGGCCACGTGGGCCGCAGGCCAGCCAAGTGCAGGTTCACCCCAGCTGTCCCCTTCCACATGGGGTGCACGGTCCCACCATCCCTTGACCATATACAGACACCGGCTATATGGAGGTGCAGGTGGGCAGGAGAGAATTGGGGTGTACGGCTCCCGAGTGCCTTCCTGGCTCGCAATGTGCACTTGTGCACTGTGGCCTTGCGGTGAGTCCCTGCAGTCACTGCAGAGCTTGCAAGGCCACAGTCAATTTACACCACCAGCAGCTCTAAGAGAGCTTCTTCAAAAACAACCTGGAAGATCCAACGCTCTCAGTGGGGAACATTCTCACCTAAGTGTAAAAAAGGAGACATTTTCCGCTGATTTCCAAATACCAACCACCTTGCAGCCTGGTTTCACTCCCGTGAGAGTCCTGTGAGATCCTGCCATATTAGTTCCCCGGCAAAATAAAGTGCTGCCACTTCCCAACCACGTTATGCAATGCGCTGCAGCCGGCACGCGTGCTGCTGATGCTAGATGGTTTTATTAGATGTGAAGTCTCAGATAATCACCTGGTTCTGGATGATGGGACTTCAAGAACAGCAAAAAAATCTACTATTCATAGCAAAACAATGGGAGTTTGAAGAGTAAAGGGACAGGCTGAACTCTCCCTCCATTCTTATTTCAGTTGAATAAAGTTCAAGACAAATGGATTATGGAAAAACTGGCTAAATGTCAGACCAAGCAGTAGGCTTAGGATGGGAAGATTCATGATCTTAATTTCTGAAATACTCTGGAAATAATTATGGCCACTCGATAACCCACTGAATTTGCCTACTATCCTTCCATTATAGCTTACATTTGCTAGAAAGCTGTGTTTTATGTGCTTAAAAAGTTATACAGCTTCTCTCTTTGGGGTCTCCATTGTATCACATATTTTGCAGCACTGCCAGAAAAAAACCTCTCATGAACTAAAGGGTTATTGCTGGCATGGAGTTTACTTTGTTCCAATTACAGAATCTAATTTTTCTTGCTTCCAATTGTGCTTTCATTGTTCATGATTTGTACGATTAAACCAAACCACAGTACGTTGGCAACAACACGGAAATCTGAGACTTCTAGCTTGAAGAAGAGAATCTGGCAAGGTGCTAAAAATATATTAATTTGGAATTGCTATAAAGAGAACAAGATTTATGCGGGTGATTTAGATTAATGTACAAGTTTGTCTTAAGAAATTTGGAAATGGCAGTATCTAATATTAATACTTAATGCGCTTACAAGTTTTGCAATGGGCAAATGTTGCTGTCATTCTATTCAGAATAGCTTGAAAGAAATATATTCATGTAAGCAGATTATTAAACTCCAAGAATCTAGATTTTAATAGGCTTTTAGTATTAAATGCTGCAAACCCCTGATACTATATATAAGGCTCAAATCACTTTTGAGACTCAGACGCCTAACTCCCATAGAAACTGAGATGAGTTCAATATCTCAACACCCACTTGACTTAAGCTGAAGCCTTTAAATGAGCTAATTATTCATCCACAGCTCCAGTGACAAGAATCACCCTCTGTTTTTTCTCTGCCTTGGATGGAGGTAGGGATAAGAGAGGCTGGACAATATCTCACCACCCAACACCACTATTGTGAGGGCAGGCGGGAGGACAGGGCATGAAGACAAACAGAGTCAGGGAAGGGTAAGACAGCAAGCTTCACTTAAGCAGATGTAAGCTTCTGTACATCCTTTCTACATGTCCAGCTCTCTGCTGTCACAGGGAAGTGCCTGTCAACTAACTGAGCCCTGGAAAGCTGCGAAGAGTTGCACAGGGGTGCACAGAGACAAAAGAAGATCCAGCAGGTTTGGTCCCCAGCTACTTCGAACACTCAAGCACTGTGACCCCTCAGAAGCTCTTTGCAAGTGGTGGATTGTGCCACATGTGGCTTTTGTTGTGAACCTTTGTGGTGTCACGTAAAAGCAAAATGTTTTTGCACACTCTGAAAAGTGTGAAAAGCAGTAATTTCTTGCCTTTTCTTTTTTCTTCCCCTTATGGCTTGTGTTCTCCAACCAAGCAGCAACAGCACAGCAAGACACAGGCACCACACAGTGCGTGACCAGAAAAATCAACCTTCCTTGTGGAGTTGCCACTATTTGCAAGCTGTTATTTCTGACAGATAAAGGCACCATGTGCTAAACCCACATAAGGAATGGTGATAAAGCCACCAACTCAGTGATCAAACTTCAGGAAGGAGGATGAATTCTTTCCATTACATGGTCCAATCCAGAGAAGTAAGTAAGATGCACAAAGGATCACAAAGTAAGACTCAGTAAAATAACGAGGGATGAATCGTATTAAAAATGCTAGACTCTACCAAGCAGAATTGTATTAAAAATGCTAGAATACACAAAGCAGGATGAGAGATGCTGACCCATCAGCAGAACATGTTGCATGTCATCCCCACCACAAGCCAAGGTGTAGAAAGCCCTCGGTCAAGCAGGTCCTCAGAGCTCTTAATTTCAGGGGGGTTGAAAGGGGCTGCACCACGCAAGGAGTGCACCCGCTGCACGCATAGCCCTGCAAGGGCTGAAACAAGAACACAGCTCAAGTAGAGTCAGATCTTAATCAACATAACCAGGAGAGTAGAGTGCAAAGGACTGCACTGAAAATACCCCAGATGGCTGTGTCACCACAGAGGCCCAGATGAACGCACCAGGTTCAATCACGGCAGAGGGACTTAAGGGCAAGGAGGAAACCGACGATGGTTTAAGGCTCAAACTGGGAAATGAAACCCAGTGGAAAGGCACTATGCACGTCCAGTCCGCAGGGAGGAGGGACACGCTCACTCTCTGCTGATAACAAACACTGAGATAAACAGGACAGAGTAAATACTGATTCAGAAAAACCACAAGAGGAGAAGCACAGAGCACGGAAGGGACTGTTTGCATCAAATAGCACGATACACATTGTCAGTATTATCTAATATTGACTGCATTGGCAAGGGGCAGGGAAGTTGCTATTCCAGGCTTGATTTAACACGTTATAGGAAAAGGACTCAGAATAACCAGCAAACTTTGTCATGACAGACACTTCAGGAAATGGATAAACCAGTAGGGCTCCTCTCTAACTTAATTAACACTTGGGTACTGCATTAAAGATGTGAGAGGTAAACAGCCACAAGCCCTACAGGAACACCACCAAAGCCCAGACATTCCTATATGGATGCTCACATCGAGCTCACTGATACACAGCAATTCCCAAGCAGCCTTATCTATCATCTGTGAGGCACCAGACATGGAAACACAGCATCCAGAGAACCATCCTCTCCCCTCGTCTTCATTTGACGCTGCAAAGCTTTCAGCAGCTTTGGTAGGTGCTTTCTAATCTATCCCTAGGGTGGGCACCTCGTATTCCTGTAGGAAATGCAAGATGTCTCTTCCACCCACCAGCTGCCACTCCATAGGAACATGGGTGGTCTTAGATCCTATGGATGTCCCAGAAGCCTAAAGGGGCCTCAGATTGCATGTGGTGCCCACGCATAGGCAACTTAATCTTTCCTTGTTGTTAAATGTATCCAGCTACAGCAACCACACACAGCAGGTTAAGTGAAAGGCAAGAGCATCTCCTCCTGTCCAGCCTGCTGATCTTTTCAGTCAACAAGATTTGCAAAAGATAATATCCAAAAAAACAAGAAGAAAACATTAAGATATCAAGTATATTTTACATGTACAAAGCCTAGAAAATTAGGCATTTCTTTCTGGAAGCTGTTACACAGGTGGGACAACTGCCAGGTCAGCACCATGAAATTAATATCAGCTATTCAAAAAACGTCAAGTTTCTTGCAAAATGTGGCAAGATACAGTTTGACAACCAATAAGTGCACATCAGTCAAGCAGAATAATTGCTGTAGCCACGCCAGAAACACTCCAATACATAGTACACATTCTCAGAGCAGCTTGGGAAACAGCTCCTACGCAGTGAACAGCTGCTTGGCTCCCTCTTGGGGAAAACACTGAGATAAAGAAACTTGGTGTACTTGAGCACCATTACCTTAAATGCTCCTGATTTTCAGGAATCCTCCCTGAGTCTCTGGAAGAGATGCCACGCTGGGAAGTTCAAGTACATGAAGCAGTCAGTTTTGGCTCCACATGAAGCAGTGCAAGTGGCTTTAGAGACCATCTTAACCACACGTTTGCTTCTATTTGAAACATTCACGGACCATTATCTCAGTTCAGATTTATTTTGCTCAGTTCTCCCCTGTATTTCACCAGCAGAAACACCACCATGCACAATACAATTTTGCAGGCTATGGAGAGGAGAGGGTCACCCTGGGAACCGTTACAGTTGCAGATGCTAAAACCACAAGGTGGGAAGGCAGCTGATGTGTTTAAGAGGCAACAGCTATTTCTGTGTTATGCATCAAGATGCCCTCCCTCCTCCACATGTTGCCTTCATGGAGGTGTTCAACTCTCCTTCTCCACCCAAGCCACCACGTACACTTCTTTCCTGCCCAGCTAGAGGGATTTTTGCCCCTCCAGGACACCCTTGAAGTCCCTTAGAGGGGATGGGAGATTTCACTCTCAGCATTTTTCTCTGCTCACAGCAAAACCCACCAATATCCGTCTGCAAGGACAAAGGTGGTGACATCAGCGTGATAGACAGAAGGGGCAAAGAGAAAAAGGGTGGCAAGGCACACTCTCTTCAAGCCCAGCAGAGGATTTCATCCTCAACAGTCAGGCATCCAGGGACTGAAATCGTGGTGAGCTGCCATAAGCAAAGACTTTGCCCTGGGTCCTTCCTTGAAAAACTAATGTGTTTATAACATTGCTTCAGGAAGTCTTAATTAACAATTGGTAAGATAATATTGAAATAATATTTTTTTTCCAAGTGTACTTCTCAGTCAGGCATGGAAGCTCAAGTTTTTCCAGAAATAGGTACAGATAGAGAACACATTTTTCCTTAGGCAAAGTAAGTACATTTTATTAAGTGTGTGATCTTAGATGCTTGAGCAATTTTTTTCAAAATATAGTTTGATGCTATTTTGGTCCTTTCAGCGTTTCAGGTCACTATTGCAAGTACAGGCTAATTACCACCTGAGGTTACTGATCAAGAAGTCGTAATTAATATCTCAACATTTCACTACTTCCTGATTTTATTTCTATTTATTCCCTTATGCGGACTACTTAACAGCAAAGCATGCTTTGCAAAGTAGGGTGATTAGAGGAGATTTATGTATAATTATAAAAACCCTTTCTAAGTTTTATTTCCACTTCTCTAACATTTCTGAATGGCATTTTTTGCAAGAAAAAATGTCTCCTTTTCTGTTAACACTTCATTCTCCTTTATGCTATTAATCCTGTACTTCCCTGCCTTCATTAACCTCACAGTTATAGCCAGGACATACTCAGAACTGACGAGTGGTACAGGGAAAAGCAGCCAAGGCACGAACCACATTTTGACAGAGCTGGACTCAGGTTTGAATGGCTCCTTCCAGAGAGAACAGCCAGGGCTCGGTTGCGGGAAGATGGACAGACAGCAGCAGTGGCACCACCAGTGCTCAGTGGTCCTGATCTCTTCCAGCATAGAGCCACAGCCAAGAGAAACCCAACAGGCAGGTGTTCCTTGACACTCCCTAGATGGGGCAGGGGACACCAGCCATGCTGTTCTGCCACCACTGCTTGGAGGTGGGTTAGAGACATCTCCACCCCAACACAATGCATGGTGGCAATGCCCCCATTGCTACTCTGGAGGAGCTACCCCTGGCACCGTGATGCACCCTCCCACGGGACCACGGCTATGCTGAGCTGCTGCTGCTCTCTCCTCTTGGCTCGCCACTATCAACCCACCCCAACCAAAACCAGTCACAGTTGCAAGGTTTTCACAGCAGAGTGCAGAAAACTCGGTGGAGGGCAGCACACAACCACTTCTCTCCGCACAGAGAGAAGAGCTGCAGCACAAACGGACACCAGCTCTGCAAATGTTTCTTAAGGGAATGAGCAATGTCTCAGCCACAGACCACTCCTATGTCTGGTTAACAAAACAAAAGGGAAAGGAGATGTGATTCACCTCTCCACGACTTCATGTCCATTCCAGCAAAGAGTGTCATTCTGAACAGCAGAGCTGTGGTTGCAGATGTACTCTGGCAAGCTGCTGTAAAAACTGCTGTAGAACTTCAGCTTCGAAATGAGTTCCCTGGAATAAAGAGGGGGGAAAAATGGTGCTCGGTTAAACGAGGAAAAGAAAATGGGGTTGGTGCACGTAAACCAGTGAAGGCAGTCACACAAGCACAACAAGAAAGCAGCAAACAAAACATGATCAGTCTTATTTTTGACCTCCAGTAGCACTTTGCCTCAATCCTTGATGTTATTCAGTCAAGGGCTGAAACCGTGCTTCTTAGGGCAAAACCACCGGTGATGGAAAGGATGCTGGGGCACTAGAACCTCAGCCCAACCACACAGTACGCCAAAGCCAGACACACTCTCTGTACTCTCACAGCACCCGAGGAAACTTGCTGCTACCTCAGGCCGTGCATACATGGGGTGCATCCGAGCAGCAAGTGCTCAGGCTGCCAGCAGTTCCATTGCAGAAGGCAATGGAAGCCCTTCAGGAAAGGACAGCCCTGTCACTTTGTCTGCCTAACTTTAGCCATCCAACATCCCTGCAAGGGCAGGTGGCATTTCTGGTGACAAACCAGAGCAGACACTCTCAGCACAGACCTGTGCCACACTGGGTTTCACGCTGCACTGATGAAAATACACAATTTTGAGGCATACACTGGGCTGGCTTTGGGGTCACAGTCAGCATTCAAAGGGACAGGTTATGCTCAGCAAAATGGTTCTGCTGCAGGAAGACAGGAGAATGTGAATCAGGCGCCATCTCCACCCTGTGCCCTCCCTTACCTGCACCAAGGACCTTTGTCCCTGGCAGGTCCCCTTCGGCAGCAGTGCAGAGGTGCCAGGACACAGGCTGACCCCAGGGACTCTGACAGCTGCCAGAAAGGGCACAGGGGCTGTAGGGGTGGAAGGTGCCTGTCCCTCCAGCCCAGGTCTTTCCTCTTGGGGTCACTCAGCAGCTGTCACCAGGAAACACTGGCAGATTTAAATAGGTAAATGTCATAAAAAGTATGATAATATGAATAACAGGGACTGAAGGAAGTTAAGACTTGGCCTCCCAATCTCCTGGCTTGGGTTCAGAGCGTTTTCCCCTTTGCAAGCAGTTATTTCTCAGCTTCCTTCCTCCCTGGGAGGGATGGCAAAGGATCAGCACCTCAAGCTGGGAGCCCTCTCAGGGACAACCCCTTAGTGCCCGCAGTGATGGGACTTCCATGCCCTGCCAGCTGTGGGAAGCTTCCCAGCAGCGCCAGGCTGTCAGACAGAGCAAGCTTAGGCAGGCTGGGGGGCACAGGGCGTGCCCAGCTCCCTCCACCTTTTGCTTCTCTTTTCTTGGGGATTTCCAGGGGTTCCCTCTCCAGACGATGGCCCTGACTGCCAGCTGGGGGCAGGCGACACAAGGAGAATTCACCTCAGCACAAGCAAAGGCAGCCTGTGCTGCTCTGCTCTCCCTTCTTGCTATCCAGGAGCCTGTTCCTACCCTGATGGGACTGTCACAGCCCGTACGGGTACAGCCCGCAGCTGTTGGAGGTACAGAAACACCCAGGTCTTCCCTTGGTTGGTATCACAAACACCAAATTGTCCACTGCTGTCCATACCAATAAACAAGGGTTTGCCTGAGGAATCAAACCCTCTCCAAACGGTGGAGTTCAGCCCACAACGCTCCCACACAACCTGGAGAGGTGCTTCAGACATTCATCTCCTGCACGAATCACCTCCTGCATGAACCACATCCTACGGCCACCTCCTGCGTTGGGTTTACCATGGGGCAGGAGGTCCAACCAACAACATTTTGAAAGCCAAACTGAGGCAAGACCTGGGTCTTCAGTTACACCAAATCCTGCGTAGCATAAGCCTTACACTACCAATTGCACCCATTTCCTTACATCCTTGGCACTGCCTTGTTCCCTGTCCCAAGGACACTGAGGATTCTCTGGAGAACAAATGCAAGAAAACTTTCCTGGGGAGCAGATCTCCCCACTGGGCAGGAAGAAGAAGGGAAGGGAGACACTCCTCCATATGTCCAAGTACGAGTTCATGCATTTCATTGGAGCAGATTTCATTAGCCTTTGCAGTCCTCAAAGGACATCTCTGGCAGAACCTGAGCTGTATAACCCTCCAACGTGTTGAGACAACAGAGGAATGTAAGCCCTGGTGCTGCATCTCATGGGAACGGGATCAAGAATGTGGCCCTGTTACTCTTTAAAGAGAAATCCATCCAGTTTAGTCTATTCCCAGTTCCAAAAACTGCCAAGATTGCTGGTTTCTCTTCTGCAGGGATTCTTCTTGTATTCAGGCCAGCAATAAAGGCACCACACATCTCTGGGTGTGTTTCAGATCCAGAGGGAACATGCTTCTCCCCGACACACCAGTGTGACCCCACTGAATTACAGCTTCTATTTACAGAGGGAAGGAAGCCCAGGGTGCAGTGCTAGCAGCAAAGGCACCTGCTTCACTTTGAAAATATTCAGTAAAAGGCTGTTAACATTCCTGAACTACCATAAAAGACTGCACAAAAAAGCTGAAGACTCCCCCTTACTTACACACACATTATTACATGCAGTGTTTCAGGCTAGAGTGACCATTTCCATGTGAAACTACATCTGTGAGTATTTCTGTCACTATAGCAGTGCCCAAGAAACTCAGACAAGGCATCTGGTGTACGAACCTGGGTGCCTGGTGCATTGGAAAAAAAGGAAACCAAAGATGAAAAGCAGGAAGCAGTTTTACAGCTTAAAAAACCCTAGATGCGCCAGGTGAGGAAATACATGTAGACACCTTGCTGCACTTCAGAGCCAGCCATGGAGCAGCTCTGATGTTCAGAGTCAAAATCAGCTGCAGGTTTAAGGGTAAAGGAAGCTTTTCCATCCACTTCCATGGGGCCACCCTTTATCGCGACCGCTCCTGCAAGACATCCTGCAGGCATTGCGCTCAGCCTGAGCATTCTCACCTCCTCCTGCTCGACAAAGTTTCTTCTTGCTCGATATGAGTCACCTTCAGGACTTTCTTGTCAACAAAAAGGTCTTCAGGGTAATTAGCTGATCGATACTGCCTCTGCTGAGCGTGGCCGCACAACCGGCCGATCTGGAAAACACAAACACAGCAGCATGAGGAAACGTTGGGACCAGAAACTCTGCAGGAAAACAGCTGAGATGCACGGTGGCTCCTGCACGTGAGCTGGTCTGTAATCCCATCATTCTCATAGCTCACATACGCACCTGCAAGCAGACTGCTGTCCTAAGGATGCAACCTTGCTCTTGTACAAATACCCACCCTGTGGGAACCAAGGCAGGAAACTTCAGCAAGATTTTCGGGCATCAAACTGCAGCTGTGGCTATCAAGATCTCTGAGCTACATGACTGGCAAATCTCCCTGTATCAGGTTAAATTCATGCTGGCAGGAAGGGGCTCGAAACGTTCCCTGCTCCTTCCTTGCTGAAAGCCATGGTGTTTCAAGACTCAGCGCTCCACCTCTCTAGCCATACTTTTAGGAAATACCTCCCCTCTGAAGGTAAATCCCAAGACCTCAGTTCTGCATCTCCAGGCAGCTCAGCATCCACACGGGCTGCGCTGCAGTTGCCCAGGGATGAGCATCATACACATCGTTACTAATTAAAAAAATCAAGGCCTAAAACACAGCAAGCATTGTGGCTCAGCCCAGCCATACCATGGGAGGTCTTGATTAACAGGGCTCTGTTAATGACACAAATTAGCTCATTAGCATACAGATGATTCAGTAACTGGCTGCAGCAGTGAGGGAAGGAATCCAAAATGACTCATTAAAGGTCTCCCATGTGGCCACTGTCCCGAGGCTCAGCCAGCAGCACTGGCCGATGCTGCAGTTCTGGCTGCACATGGACTTGCAGTTATTTCCTCATCTAGGAGACCACCGAGGGACAACCTTCCCTCTGAGGCATCGCTGCTGCTGGGAAACCTGCCTTTTGAACCACCCTATGCTATTCTGCAGGACTCTTCCGTGCTGGGTTGTGAGGAGGGCTTGGCCAATTGCCAGGACAAAGACACAGCAGCTAACACCAACTCCTCTTCCCTTGAGCCCCTCACCTTCGCAACAAGACCTGGGACCAACCACGTACCCATAAAATGCCAGTTCCTTGCAGCACCTCATTTATCTTCAAGCCACATGAACCCAGGCAGCCAGCTTAATTCCCAGTTAGCTGCACACCAGAGGCTAAAGGCACACCCGCCACTCCAAGCTACAAGCATCTGATGTGTAAAGAGAAGAGATTAATTCTGTTCTATTACATTCTGCGTTTGGGTGGGCAAATAAATTAGTAATGTCACCTCTTTCATTATCAAGAGCAGCACAGTTTGTTTGTTCAGGCTGCCGTACAACAAAGAGCAAAAGAGAAACCTCCTGGAAGCCAGGCACTGCCATTTCTGGTTCACAGCGCAGTGGGAAGAAATGCTCCCACCAGTCCCTTCTGCACCCGCAGTTCCTCCTGCAGTTGCCACGGGAGCATTTTCTGCAGCATCTTACCTTTTTTTTTTCTCTCCACTTTGCCAAACCCAAGTTGTGCAGAAGAATGCATCAGCCCTACTGCCCTCCCTAAGTCATGTGCCAGGTTTAAAAAACAGAGAGAGGAAGGGAGCAAGAAAAATGAACACCACATTTTGGGCTGGTTTCTTTGCCTTTTGGGTTTTCCTGGGTACTTTCCTGATGCAAGCAGCCAGGACTAGAAGGAAATTACAGGGGAGCAGAAAGCCAGCACAAGGGCATTTGGGACACCCAAGACGCCACCACTGCAGAATGGGTCTTCCCATCCCACGTTCTCTCTGCCCTGGCTGGTGCCACTGTCCCTACAATAGGCAGATCAGCAGGAGAGGGTGAGGATGCACATGGGTCTGTGAACCTCCCTGCAAAGATGCGTTCCAAGCCCACACAGAGGTCAGAGATGAGACTTGCCATGGAACCACCCTGGGGAAACACAAGGTATGCAAAAGCTAAGGGCTGTGGGCACAGAACAAATCATGCTACAAAAGCAGCATTGCTGTACCAACGTTCTGCACAGACACATAAGTGGAGGAGAGAAATGAGAAAAGGTCGGATATTTTAAGCTGCCGTTAGTGATGACTCCCTTTGATTCTCCCTAGCTCTATGAAAAGTCCCCCCTTCCTTTTCCAAAGCCCGCCTTTCAGCTGGCAAAGCCTATTGAACCCTGAGAGAAGAGCAAGTCCAGGATCAAGGCTTTTTTCCCAAGGATGCTGAGACACACTGAATGGGAGGGGAGGGCCGGAGCGACAGCATGAACAATGGCACCACCAGAGAGCACGCTTCAAACAGCAAAGTGGCCGGGCAGACTAGGCTGCATCATCTCCCACCTGGCACTGAAGGTACCGCAGCCCCTCTGCTCCCAGATCTTGCATGGGAGATATGGTTCAGCCACATCCTTGCAGCCCCAATCAGCGTCTGGGTACTATGAGCTCCTGCAAGGGATGGCACCACAAACAGAATTGTGCTAGCCTTGGCATGGGACAGCAGATGAAATCTTCACAGATATGAGCTGGGAAGTCTCAGCAGTGCATTCAAGTTTTTACTTACTTACTTATTCAAGGACCAATTAACCTTTTCAGGAAAAAAACCCCAAACCTTGCAGCCCATGTTGCAAAGTCACAGTGAAATGATTGACACATTTTAGTTAAAGACAAACCCGGCTGAGATTTGAACCTTAAATAAAGTGAGAGAACGTAGAAGTAACAGATTGCCTCCTCATTTGCAGGGGCGGCATTGCGTGCGCTTTTAAGGGGAGGGAAGGATTTCACAAACCATCTGCCAAGCTTTGCTGGGCCACAAGCGGTCCCAGGACAGCAGCTCAGAAATCCTGTTTCAATCTTTCCCCCTTCCTGGTCCCTGCTGCAGGCTCAGGAACACATGAACCCAGTTTCCTTGTCTCTTCCTAATCACTGCTATATTAAAGTGAGCTCCAAGTTTTAAAAAGTTCAGAAAAGTGCCCCAGTAGGGCAGCTAGGGAAGGGACAACACAAGCCTTAGACCTTGGGGGAAAGAAAGTGAGACACTTCAGCTCTCCAGCATCACTTGCTTTGGCAGGAGCAGCAGAGCAAGTGCAGTCACATCCCCAGCAAGGTGGGATGCCTGCAAGAGTAAGAGCAAAATGAAGGCAGCGTATCTAATCACGGATGCTAAATGAGTACCAAGCAACAGTAGTAATACATGATCACCTCCTGCCACAGAACTGTAAATGTGAAATTCAAAGCAAATCGACAGAATGGAACCGCTGGCTCTTCTCCTCAGGCTCTGCACGCTATCAACGAGGTCGTAAATATACACGAGTCCTTATCTAAAGTGTACTCAGTGTAAGAGCCATGCAGTCTCTTATTTCATCTCACACACGGTCCCAGAGCAGGTGGCAGCTTGAAACATCATGCCACAAAAAATGGATAAGTAAATCAAATAGAAGTGTGGGTTTTATGCAATAGGGGTTGGAGTTTTGTTTGTTTTTAAGAGAATCTGCCAGTCCACAGAAAACCTGCCAGGAGGGGACAAAAGGCAAGCAAAACTGTCCCAAAGCCCTGAACTTTTACAATCCCCCGAAGTCACTGATACTGTAACAGCCAAAGCTAAATATCCTTACCCCAGCTCATTAACAAACTCACTAATTAGCTGATTTCATTAGCCTCTTCCACGCAAGCGTGACCCAAACTATGAGGGGGACACTTTGCCTCCTGCCAACCACTACCCATCACCCCATTTCTTTATTCCAGCCACAGGGTGAGCCCATGCCCACTGTCCAGGCAATGCTCCTCAGGGATGCTGTGGCTCCCTGGGACCCGCTGGCTGCCAACCATCCCCACGCCGGACAGAGAAGCAGCTGGCTCCATATGCCCCTGGGGAGCTGCACGTCGCGTAATGGCTTTGCTTTAGAGGGAACATTGATTTGAGAGGAGCACAGGGACAAAGCTAATGGAGTAGCACTATCAGCCCATTTTAACGCTTCCCCATTAATTTAGGGTAAGAGGTGCCGGAGGACTGCAGGGAATTTGTTGGCAGCTGCATGGAAATGATGCACCGTAAGTAGGCGGAGAACCAGTACGAGATTCTGTGTGAAGGATCACAGCCTCAGCACAGCTGATGGAGGGCAAAGCCCTCACAGGCACACCTAGCCCAGCCATGGCAGGATGGCATCACTCGCAGTGCTGGGGCCACCGATCAGACCTGCTTCGCTGCCCAGGCACAAGGCAGGGCGACTGTGTGGGGCAAAAACCTCTCACCTTGCACATCAGCAAGCAAATCCAGCTGGGGACAAGATTGGAAAGCAGCACACGTGTGATCCTCAGAGCCAATCTGAGCATCACTTTTAAGAGTAAGAGTTTCTTCAAGGTAATTTTCTAGAAGATGTTTTTTAAAAGCTAATCAGCTTCCCCTTGGAAGAGAAGAGAGTGCATTAGACACTGCTGAATACCCACTGCTGCTGCTTCTCATGCAGCCCATGAGCTCCAGTCTGCTCCAAAGGAGAGCTTGCTATATTTGACCTTTACTTAAACTTTACATGGAGTTTCCATTTGTCTTCTCTTTGAACTCTTCTGCTTATAGATTCATTCTCCAGGAAGACACAGCAGATTTTTTTTCCTCAAGGGGATGGACTCATTTTTGAAGATTTCCTCCCACAATCTTCTCTGCTTTCTGGAGTTCACGTATGTCATTTTACACCTATTCCCAAGTTTCCTTTGAGAGAAGCTGCACATTAAACTGAAAAGCAATTAACTATTATAATTGATTTGAATACAGGATTATTTGCTTCAGTATGCACAGAAGAGACGACAACAGACCTCAACAGAACTTGCTCCCTTTAGAGGAACCGACTGGTGTCCAACTAAACCCTGCACATCGTTCAGCGATGGAGCCCAGTTGAAAGCCTCAGTAATGCAGCTGCCTCCATTGGTGCTTCTTCCCCAGTTCTTTTTCACAACCTACTCTGCTACCCAGGATGCGTATTATTAGCGTTATAAACGGGGCACAAATGCGGTCTTTATCTTCAAAGTCACCATAAAAGTGAACCTGAAGTCCATTACTCAAGCGCTCCTATACAAATCCGCTTAATTAAATTCTAAAGGGCTTAAACCAAAAATATACATTGCGGTGATGTGGGACAGAACATAAACTTTTTAATAGTAGTAACCAAGCACATCTACCATTTCTACAGGTGTAATAAAAATGCTAATATATGTTAATGTTTAGTCTGTGGTTAATGTTTTGTCTTGTTAATTTCCCCAGGGCTTTTATTACTGATTTAAATCTGCCACACTACCCCAGTGATTGCATCGTCTTCCACAAACTGCACACCACACTCTCAAACAAATGCTGATTAACAGAAGTGAAGAAACACTTAGCTAGGACAAACACTCTTTTTATATGCTTGTAATCATTATATACATTTTGTCAGGAAGATGGGAAAGAGACAATTTCCTGCTCCCTTTCTCTTCTTACAGCGGAAAATATGATTATGGGCATAAAAATGAATTTACAAGCCTTTATTTTAGGAAGCACATCATTATTAACTAAGTAATGATTGTTCTTCTCGTTCCAGGCACTCAAGCAGAAGGAACAAACTGAGTATGATAACACAGATGTCTTCTACGCACACTTCACTAAAATTCCTCATTAATGGAGTACTAATTGTTATTAATCAGCTCTATAGTATTACGATTTCCATTATTCAGACAGCACATTGCAAGGATTACATAAGAGACAACATCCTAACTCACTCGCACAGAGCAGCGGGAATCGCAGGAAGTGACCTACTCTCTGTGCTGAGAACAGCATTCAATAATGCATTACCTTTAAATAATGCAATGCTATAATGTGTAAAATGCACACAAACACTAATGCTTAGAATAACAGAGTGACTGTCACACCAGTGCCCACGGTGACACCCAACACACACTGCAAACACGTGCTACAAATGCTATGGGACCCCTGCAGCTACCAGACCAGGTTACACCGAAGACCATCACCACCTGATTTGAAGACCTGGTCTTCAAACTCCTGAAGACCAAGGAGGCATTCTTAGAAGAAAATATAACTTCATTTTTACATCCCATGCTTCACATTGAGCATCACAAGACACTTTGCAGAGGCTCGGTATCACAGCAGAAACACAGGGCCCAGGGAGGACTGATGGGTCTCCCCTTCCTGGCCTCATTTCTTGTCTGAAAAGACAGCTTTGACCACTGACCAAGAGAAAAATAAGAAAGGGTTCAAGATGGAAGAGGAGCCAATGGCACCCCTACCCCTGAAGATCCCAGCTGCCGCCCAAGGCACTTGCCGTGCCATTGTACCTTGCCTGGTACAATGTAAGGACTAACTCGGAAGGTGCTGGCTCCTCAGGGCAAGTACCAGGATGTGTTCCTCTACATGGGCAAACATACTGATGTGCCAGAGGTGACACAAGAGCTGGCAGGTCTGATACACTGCATGGTGATGTGGCTGCTTTACCCCAAAGCCTGCATAACTGCATGGGTGTAGCAGCTCAAAAGAGCAATGGGGAGCACAAGAGACTTTTTAAGGGTTTCTACCGTTGGTGTTAATTACTGAAGCTGGATGATACTCATCTGCGCTTCCCCCCGCTGCATCCGCATTCAAAGAGTTTAAATCAGAGACTACCACTGCATTTCCATCACTGCCCCTGTACGGAACAGCACCCTGTGCCCAAGAGGATGAGATGTCTGGGGTCCTGTACGTGCGCTGCAGCATCCAAGGCACCTCCATGCTGTGTCCCACCACGTCACTGACCTTTGTGCTAACCCAGCTTCTCCACCGTGCAGGATGCCCTTTCCGTCAAAGGAATTGTGACCTCAGCTTGAGTCAAGCCCTTTCAAATCTACGTAAAATAATGCAAACAAGATGTTTCTCCTTTCTGGCATCCCCAGCACGCAGCGTTTAATCCACCAGAGAAAGCTGCTTTGTGTTTAAGCAAAAAGGCTGTTTATTGTTATTTATAGGTGGAGAGGAAGTCAGACTAAATGATCACAGTTGTTCCTTCTGCCTTTATAATACATGACACATAATTAAAGCACAACTTTTCAAGTCAGTGTTTCCCTCCAGTGTTTTGTTAATTCCATTTTGAACAGAATTTGGTATTTCCATTCTTACGGTCGGACCTAGGCAGCAAACCACAGGGCAGGCGACTGGTGCTCCAGCCAGGGCCTGGACCCACGCAGCCAACCGACTGGGAGAGTCAAGGAAAAACCATTTGCATAATTTTCAGCACACGCTTATGTAGTTTTCCCAAGCAGACACATTTCCTGGAATAGGGCCCCTTAGCACACTAACGCACCCACTGTGGTTTTAAGTTAGATCTATGCAAAATGATGTTTCTTAGATAACCAAACTAAGGCTTTTTTCTTGGAAAGAGAAGTCAGCCTTGTCTGAAAGGTGACAATACAGGAAAAAGGAAAGCACGGGAGCAAAATCCAGAGCACGCTAGGCTGGCCAAAGCCAGGTTCAGGAGCAAAAAAACAGTGCCTGGAGCCTGGTCTCTGGTGAAGCCCTCAGCCCCCAACGATATACACGGCTAATGTGAGGGCACAGCAGACACTGGGGGCACGGCTGCTCCTGATCCCACGCTGTTGCTGTGCCTTCAAGACTCTGATTCCCTGAGAAGCCTGAAGAGGCTCCAAAGTCAACCAGCTGATTTCAACGTTAGCACTGAATCAAACAATTTGCCAGAAAATTTGGACTCAAGGTAGCAAAGCCCATTTCTGCTAAGGATGCTAAATACATCACAATTATAGAACCGTGCATTGGGCATATTATAATACTTGCACAATTGCTACAGCAAGCCCCTAGAAGACCCTCCTGTTGCAGGCAATTAAATGTACTCCATCCCAAGAGACTGAGAAGAAAAGCAAGGAATTGCCTTGAGGAATTACCGATTTCTACCAAGAGCCTAAAAAAAAATTAAAAAAAATCACCCTACTCTCTGCACCTCTACCTGTTGCAGAGCATCAGTAAGTGAACAACAGCCCCTTTGAGAGCGCCAAGTTCCGCACAGGCTGTAAGCTCCGACTCTCTTGGAAGACAGGAGTGGTTGGGACTGTCTCATCTCACCGGGGGAAGCAGAGCCCAGCGCAGCCCCGCTGTCCGAAGAGGTTCCCCGCATCCCTGAGGCTGGGGCAGTGAGAAACAGCACGGGGCAAAGCCAACGCTTGTTATTTTCCTTCCCCGAGTTAATTGGTTTCCTTCACAGATTTCCATGGGTTTTAATATCGCACTGTGTTTGTGCCTACGGCGTTACAGAAAGGAACAATCCAAGAGAAATAAATTCCTAGCAGCTTAATTTAGAGAGGAAAAACAGATACCTGCCATCAGTCTGGAACGTAAGCCAGAGACAGGGCCTATAATGGGTTATTTAACAGCAGTCGCGTCAGCTGGGTTGCAAATGTGGTCAATACGTACTGGTTCAACTTCCCCCCTGCAGCCCCGAGCAGAGATTCAATTATTCTTTGAGAAATACATTGTTAAATAATTAAAAAGTTGCTGCATGACTTTTCCCTTTTTTTTTTTTTTTTTTAAACCAGACCTATTCAATTTTGGGAGTATAAAGCCATTATAATGTGTCAGCTAGCAATTAGCTACTGTACACTGTTTATTCTTTAATATAATCTTTGAGTAGAAGGGTAATATTCTTAGAAACGCAGCATTAAGTTGTTCCTCAATGACTTTAATATGGCTCTTTTCAAATCACTGCTCATAAAATCTCAAGGAAGAAAAATCTACGGATAATATACCATCTCCTTAATTAGTTCTCACTCTCTATCAGCAATCCAATAGCAAGGGTAATAGTTATATAAAATAGAGCACAGAAGGCTTACCACTAACTCCACTTTAACTGGTGATATCAAAACAAGCAGGTAAAAAGCAATGCCCATTTTGCAACCGAGCTTGCAGGTATACGCAGCTTTTCAGATTTATACTCCAATAAATGCTTATACCAAAAGGATCCCAAAGGTTTTTTATGCCACTAATAGTATTTTTCACTATAAAATGCCTTCGTCCCTTCCTGTGCTGAATGAAATATCCTTACTTCAAAAGGTTTTGTACCCATCATTCCTCCCGCTCACCCACCCCTTACAAAGGATCATAACCCTACTACCTTAACCACCCCTTATAAATAACCCCCCCTCAGTCACCCTTTGATCCCTCCATCCACCTTTCTTTTTCCAAAGACCAGTTTCCACTAAAACAACAGGGCACCAGAGCTCAACCAAATCATTTCAACGGTTTTTAAGCTGCTGAATAACTTCAGCAGAATAATTACAACCATTTGTTTTCCAGCTAAGCTCGGAGCAGCCCCACAGCGCGTTACCCAGCCTCTGGTGAGGGGTACACAAGGCTCTCCCCACGGCGATGCCACGGATCTCCTCAGGCAGAGCCTAAAATAGAAGTGTAATAATTGTTATTAATGGAAAGCGGTAAAAACATCTCAGCACAGCAGAGATTAGCTGCTGGTAAAATTAATCCATTCAAGGCCAAAAAAATGCTCAGAAAGGCCCTGTGTTGTTTTTTCATCTTTTTTTTTCCTTCATCTGTTGATTTCACTTAGTTTTGAAGCTACCAGATCCATATTAATTTTTTCCCTCAGTCCTAGCCTAATCCAATTTAAGGTCAGCACCAAGATAATTTACCCGAAACACGGCAGACAAGGTAAAAAGACTACCATTAGATTTTTGCTCATGATAAAGGAATTACATTTTTCCCAGAGATAAATCAGGCTTATTGAAAATGTAAATCATTATTTTCTATAAAGATATAAATATCCATGGGGCATTCTGAGACTTTGTTGTAACACATCTTGGTTTTACATGTACTACGGTTAATACAATTGAATTACGGAATGACTTACAGCGCTAGATTAGCTTCTGCTTGATCGAGAATATCTTTATAATGGAAATCAGTGTGCACTTTTAACCTCGTTACAATGCTATATTATATATCTGATTAATATATTAAAGCGACTCATTCAACAATAGGTAGTTTGCAGACGGAAATGAAACTAATTCGACTACATCACATCACTTTCATTAATGTCATCAAACTGAGGACTAGAATTTGATTACAAGAAGCAGATTCCAATGAATTGACATGCAACAATTCCAAAATGAGCCGGGGAAGCATCAGATTGATAATAAAAGAGAATAAATACTTTTAATGCATTTTTGCATCTTTACTTCCCACTCACCTGGCAATGCGTAAGCATTTCCACAACTCACTGAAAAGATAAAAAATTTTGCACCAAAATCTTCAGGTAGAAAGTGCTACCAAAGTGCTTTCTGGCTCCTAACCAGCAACAGGAATTGCACGAAGCACGGCTCAGATGACCTGAGCTTCTTTCAGCACTTGCTGGGCAAACCCTTTTGGGCCCATCTGTTCTAAGCTACCGGCGCCACTTTGCTGGGCAGAGCCATCCCAGTACCATCTCATGCAGTTCCCACTGTCCTCACATGACCTCCAGTCCCTGCTTTTTTGGGCTGTCCCTCAGGGAGGAGACAAGAGCATGAATGATTTAAATACCAGCACAGGCAGTTGAGGTATCTATGGAAATACCTGCTCTCTGGTGCTCTGGAGAGTGGCAGCGTGAAGTTTATTTGTATAGTGATACAGATCAATACGTGCAATCCAAGACTTACTAAGCTTTAGAAAGAAATAACTTAGAGCACATCAGTCACCCCCAAATTATCCTCACTAACCACCAACCTGACTCACCCTCTCCAGGTCAGTGGCTAAGAGCATCATCTACCACCACTGATAGCGAAGAGAATTAGGTGTGAAAATTGATTAGGTTAGAAAGATACACCTGCATAAAGAATTGCTAAATTCCCCAACTGCTGGCTTGCTTTTTCTTTTTTCTTTTTAAACAGAAATAACTCTGCCAAAGTAGCTGTAGGCTATCGGCACAGCTTTCTGCAGCAAGCTTGCTCTCTCTCAAATGAGGCTTTGAACGAATAATGTGGTTAGCAGCAAACCTCACCCTCTGAGAGCAGGCTCTGTGCCCTCAGGGGTTTATTAGTGGGGGAACACAACACGTAGGGGTGGGAAAGGCCACCAGTTCATTTTGCACTAACCTGATAAGACCAAGAGGACTACTCAAGAACTCTAACAGCAATAAGGGGTGCTTTTGCTGCAGCAGACGGCTGAAAAATCTGCCTCAATTGTTTGCTGTGATTTTTTTTAGCTAAATGTATTTGTAGACAGCAACTTTCATGCCTGGTACCTCAAAGCCACATTACAATAAGATGTAAAAATGATATAATTCACAGCACCACACACAGGCAGAGAATTCAAAATGAAGCAAAACACTCATTGCAACCCAGCCCCTCATCTTCTCCAGCAGAAAACAAAATGCCACTGCTCCATCCGGGCAGCTCTGGGCACTATTTCTGCTTTGCAGAGGGTCCCTTTTAAGTTTCTGGTTTGTTCTTGGCTCATTCATCAGCATTGCTAATGGAAGAGTTAGTTCTAGTTTTAAGGCAGCAACACTCACGGGGGTTACTGTCACTGGAAGTAAACTCAGCACAGTTAAGATGAAGGATGCCCGGCAAATGACCCCAGATGGAGGTCTTAGTGGGAACTGCAGTCATGGATAATGAGGCCAAAAGAGGGTTTAGTGTAAAAAAGCATAAAGAGATGGATATTGGTGAGCAGGAGTCCAGCGTTGCAATGCTGCAGGTCTTAGCAGCAAGTGTAAAAATCTTCCAGAAAGGAAATGGGCCAGAATAGATTTTGCTAATAAGGTATCTATGTTAATAGAGGTTGCGGGAGGCTGCAGCAATCTGGAGAGCAAGTGAGGGAGCCGTATCCACAGGGCTGACACTTGGGGAATTTTATCTCTCTGATAAAACAAAGATGTGTGACCAACTTTGAGAGACAATCCCAGAGGCAGTTCCCCAGAAAGCACAGAGGGCAATGGCTTGTCTGGGGGGATGGTCTGGACCGAGCTAAATAAGAAGAAAGGCGGTTCATTGTATGGATGTAAACTTCTCCGGGGGCCCTTCGGAAGCCAGGCGGATCAACCTTAACCTAAAAGCCCCCTGTTGCTGCCATGCACCACCTTGTAGCATCCTTCAGGTAAACTAAATCTGGATCTCAGCAAGAACCCTGATCATAAGGCTGCTTTAAGTCTGAAGGAGGCTCAGCTGCAAAGACACCACAGCAAAAGGGCTGTGCCCCAGCCCTTGCCGTTAAGAAGGGCAGCTCCTTCCCAGCCAGCACCTTTCCCATGGCTCCTAAGGCAGCAAAAGCCTCGAGACACCCAGAGGGAACTTTCTAACACTGTGATCTTTGGTTCAGTCTCGAAGTCAGTTTTTTCTACTTAAATCCAATCTACTTCAAGACCTCACTTTATGTCCTTAACCATTACCATTTACAACAAAACGAGACATTTGAAATTTCAAAGCCTAAAGTCCAGCACCCACGAACAGAGACACCCAGACGTCCCCTCTTGCAATGCACGCAGCCTGCTTTGAATGATACCATTGCCAGCTCTTGCGTCTCCTACATCCCAAGGCATCCCATGTCCAGCTGCCAAATACAGCTGTGGTGAGAGCCAGGAAAAATAAAAGAGAGATAAGAAAAAAAAATGAAGATGCTCCATGCAGTGAAGAAAGCTGAATAATATTGCAAAGCTGTTTATCACCACCACTTCCAACTGTTAAGACCATATCCTGCACCACTAGCTCTGCTAGCTCCTTGTGCTAATGTCAGGGAATCTCTGAACCAAACATCTTTTGAAAGGCTCGGGAGCCACTTGCACAACAACAAATCAGCTCCTACACTAAAACAAGAAGCAGGCCAAGCCGTAGGAAATACAAACAGGTACACAGAACCAGTAATTAATCTGCACAAGATCTCTAGGTTTGTTCTGACTTCAGCTCAGAAAAGATGCGAGACATTACGCTGCATGCAACCTGTGTGCATCTCGCTCGCACTGCTGCCAACACACGATTCGAAGTGAGATCAAGCCAAGCTCAGTGGGCACCGTATGATATTCCCTCTCATAAAATGCAGCAGCCTTAAAAAGCTCTTTTTATGCTGCAAAGTAGGAGGGATGAAGTTGCCACCAGCTGAGTGATCTGCCTCTGACTGAAGTCGACGAAAAGACTCATGTGAGCTTCAGTGCAAAGTTGGGTTGGGCATCAAAAGCGCTGTCAAAGGATGCTCCGTGTGCTGCCGTGTGTGCGTGCAGGGAGGAGGGGGCACCGTTAGCAGCTACCTTCTACTTTTAATTAAAAAAAAATCATCACAGTAAATTCCACTGAAATGGCACAACATGCCAGAGGCTAGAATGGGTCCAGTTAAAACGACAGAGGGAGAGAAAAAAAGGTGAGGATAATAGAAAAGTTTACAAATAGAAGCAAAATCAAGTGCTATTTGAAATTAAACCCATGTTGATATTCAATGCCATCGCCTCTGGCTTTGCACGGCCAGATTTGAGCATCCCTGGCCACATCCGGTGCTTCCACTTAGCAACTCTGCAGAGCCCCACATGCCCCCAATAACAGCTCCACGTGCTCTCCCTGCTTCAGCCAGACCCAATTCCATAACAAATTGACCCAAAGCCTCACCACACCATCAGGGCAGGCAGGAGGGGAGACCAGTATGCCACTTGGCCCATGCTGGACCCCAGCAGAAAAAGGGCAAGGGTGATCAAGGACCATGAAAATGTGCTATTTGTGTCCTCTAGAGGTAAAGTTCTCATTCACAGTGAATTAAGTGTGTGGTGGCAGTAACCTTCCTCCGCAGGCCAGACAGGTGGCAAAACTTTCACTGAATAGAGCCTCACTCCATCAGACAGTCAAGTGATGGCCAAGAGTATCCATGCCAAAGTCCCTTCCAAAACTGAGACGCAGACTCTGAATTTGCTGCTGTGTATTTGAACATTGAACCAAAGATTTAAGACCAGCAGCAGCGTGCCAAAGTCACTGGATCAAAATTGTTGATGCTGGGTTGCAAAACTGCAGGGATGAATTATTTTTGCCTTTATCCTTTCAGCACCAGCCAAGCCGCCAACAACGGGGAGATTTCTAGATCAAACTCAACACCTTAGAGTTCAGCGCCTTGCCATATGCTTCCCCAACTATCAGAAAATCTTTAATATCTGAAACCTCTTCAGATAACTAATTGTAATACTCCCAAGGTATTTTCACAGGAATGGGAATGTTGCTGATACTATCCTCGGTGATCAGGTTTATTTTCATCCTGCAGTGGGAACAGATGCTTGCTTTAACACGACTTATCAGGCACGTTACAGAGCCTATCACGAAATGGTTAGCAAAAGTACACGATAAACACACCTTGGGATAGCTATGAGTGGGTATGAGCTTACTGAAATCTGAAACCTCGCCCGTATTTCCAGCATTAAGTGAAAAATGGAGCTAGCTAACAGCAAGCATTAGAGAGCAGCCTGAGGATTAAACTTTGCCGATAAAGAAACTGAAAATACAGAGGCTGTACATCCAGCTGACTATCCCATGAGCGATGCTAACAGAAAGCAACCCGCATTAAAAGTACAAAGAAAGCGATCTCAGCATCTCAAAGGGAATGACTTCTCGAACAGCACTGTAATTTCAAAGCTTTCCTCAGAAGTCTCTTGCCAGCTCTAGCACAGAGAGAAATCCATTAGCAGATAGGAAAACTCACCGGAGCTCCCTGCCATTGCAACCCACTGAGCAAAGCGGCTTCCAGCAAGTCGCCAGGTGAACTGGCTTCAAAAGCAGCTCCCGGGCAGCTTTCAGGGAAAACCACACCAGCACCACCGTGCTGACAATTACTGTGTGTGGTGACAGGCGATATTTTCATCCCTGGGTTCTAAAAGTCCCTTTATTTACATATTATTGATTTTCATCCCTGTACATCTGCTGCTCCTGCAAATTTCTACACCAATTTGCAACGGAGCGAAGTTTCTCTCTGTGGTGCAGGCAATCAAAGTAGCTGGTTATCTTTCCAGCATGCCCATGTTCTCCCCACCAGGATTCCCCCAAAAAATTAAGGGCAAATGAGGATCCAGTTTGCCCAGCTCTGTTCCTCCCTGAGGCTGCCTCGGTTCACACCCAGCACTCTGCCTGCACTGGCTGGCCGAGCGCTCCGACTTTAAGATGAAACCAAACCCAGCCTACACTGTGGCTTCACCTCCTCAGCAGCTCTGCAATATGGCTTTATAACCTAGTTAACTCAGACTTGACCAGCCTTTGAAAGGTGTTTCCAGGGCAGTAAAACAGCAGGGATCTGCTCACAGCGCAGGCACACTGAGAACCACACCCTGTTCCCGCACAGCACTCCTACCTTTCCTCTAACCTGTTCCCCTCCTCAGCACAGATGGGAGCAATTGGTTCCAAAGTCTGGCCACCTTCATTTTGCAATTTAACAGGATTTTGAAGAAACTCAGCCATTTGTTCCGAGTGAAGAAAAATGCTTTGCTGAGCTCCCTGCTCTTTCCTTTCTAGGCCACACTCTGCAGGCAGAGCCACACACCTGCACCCACTGCAAGGGGAGCAGCAGGGGCTGGGCAGCTCTATCAGCCCATGTCTCCCTACAGATGCAGATGCCTAGGCCAGGGCACACCTGTCTGACGAGCCTGAACTAAATGAAGTTTCTTGCTACGTTTTTTTGGTGGTGGGTTGCCAGTGTTTTTCATAATGCACTTTTTCTGTGAGACTTTGAAGACTAATCCTGTACTCCTTTGCAACCCGTTCTCATTCGCAGATTCGGTTGTGTTAGGAACACATCAGCTCCACAGTATCTTCTGTGCCTGACCCTAAATACGCTAACACGTACGCATCCTGCCAAGCAGAGAGCCCTGCTGTGTGAGGCGAGGATCGGCAGTTGCAGCTCCATGTCCAGACAGAGAGGCACCACACAACAGCCGAAGGGCAGAAGTCCTGCCACGCCAAGGCAAAGGGCTGGAGGGGACACGTGCCCTGCCGGGCACTCAGTACAAAGCAGCCAACGGAGTCAAACCCCAAACCCCTTTCTCTGATGACTCACACTTGCAGTGCATCCTCCTCCTCACGAACAATACCTGGCTCCAGCCTCATCCCAAGCCACCCCCCTTTTTGGTTCGTGTCTCACTACTGTATGAGTCGCTTGCTGTTTCCCAGTCTGTCGGGATGGGTTCAAAACCCTGATAAGTTACAAGGGGGGAGAAAAGCATTAAGAAAATAATATTTTCACAGACAAATTAATACCTGTGTCAAATCAACAGCCTTCACCTCAACCATGCAAGCTTTCAAAATAAATTTACAGTGCTGCTTTAAGGTAGGGAACCCCAGAGATCGACTATTAGCAATGTAAGACACCTAAACCTATTACCTCCCATGTACTTTCAACAGCTGAGAAAGCATTAACTGCAAGAGATGTTGGGGTTGCAAATTTTACGACGTTTATTTGTACTGCATCTCAAACTGTCTTTGTGGTAGAAAGCATGAACAGACTGACTAAAATCACTCTATCCTACATTCATGATTAAAATATCCACAAGAGGTGGATGTACTATGCACATTTTCAAGCAGGGAAAAAGTAACAAACAGGAAGATTAATTGTATATAGATATAGCCCTAGACAGAATTTCCCCAATTTGCTCTGAGACTCAGCCTCCTTGATAAAGTATTTTAATAGCATATTTTAGAGGTTAAGTTTTTAAACAGAAAAATTGCAGAAATAATAAAGTCCTAACACACACCATTGCTGGCAAATTAACTATTAATGTAAGGCTTGGGATGGAAACTACCTACTGCTATAATATTACTTTAGTCACTCTTCTGCATTGCTGTTTACACACCAGGAACAACACTGGCGAGTAGGCTTACATTTAAATGCATGCCTGGAGGCACAGTTTCCAAAAGCACATTAACAACAGTATGACTCTGCGTCTTTGGGACTGCAGAGCTACTCAGAAACCTACCTGAAGGCTCTACAACACCTCGGGAGCTCAGGTTCACATGCCCTTTGTAGCCAGGACTCCTGCAAGCTATAAAAGAAGGCCAGATCCTCCTGCAAATGCCCACACCCAGCCTAGGGGTAGGTTGTGGAGGGGCACAGCCACATGGAGGAAGGATGCTCAGTGTGGTAACACACTCAAGGACCTGAAATACCAGGAGGAAAAACTACTGCAGAAAAGTGTCACCAATGCCATAAAAAAAATTAAAGAAGCTCAAAGGACGGGCAAGGGCAGTAGCGTTTTTTTTCAGGCAATAATCACTACAGGCATGGAAGACAAGTTTTCCATAATTCTAGAGGGTTTTAATGACAATTAAATAACCTGTTACTCTCCTTAACGCTATACGGGAGAATTGAACTTTGCCTACGGAATTGGTGGTGTCCAAGGTCAGTAATGAAAGGAGTTGATGTGAGAAGCCAACAAAGCCCCACAGTTTCAAAGACGACTCCTGCGGCATATTATTCTTTGATATGACAATGGTGTCTAAAAACAATCATATTTACAGGATAACATAAATACAACTATTTGCTTCCAGGTACATTCTTTGAAACTCAATATGTGCTGATAAGTTTAACAGAGAAACTTTCATTCCAGCACAGCTGAAAAAAATTGTATTCTATCACTTAGGGGCAGAGATACTTACCCCAGATCCCAGATGCAGACTGGCTATCAGAGTCAGGCCATCTGCAATGCTGTAGATAAGAGTGTCAGCACTTCCACTACTGTTCTGTTCCTCTTATACCTTCATTCGTAAAAAAAGTTGCTCTGGGCTCAGGTTTGACATAAGAGCCTTAGCTGAGCAACATTGGTGTTTTAAAAACAAACTTGAAAACCCAGTGGCCATTCCCTTTTAGTGTCAATTGCCAGACAATTGGCTTGCTTGGCTTGTTTTTTTTTGTCTCTGCACTCCCACAACTCAAAAATATCTCTAGAGCACAGAAAAGAATCACTGAAGTATTAAATAATCAAGAGGAGTTATGTTTAAATAAGTACCTAACTATATATGGCACTAATGAATTCAAACAGCTCTATCAAGCACAAAAGCACTGAATGGTTTTGCAATGCTCAGTGATTTTTTATTTTTAAGGAAGTCAATTTATGTTCTGCTTTGGCAGATGATGGGCAGATTATGACTCTACTGCCATGGCTTGTGTTTTCTTTAGTGGCACTCAATCTATTCATCCTCCCAAAAACACATTCTCTATAGACAGATCAAGGACTCAATATTCAATAAGATATTTGATAGTCATGTTCCATCTCTGTATACACGGACATCTTCAAGAAAAAGTGCCTTTTTATTGCTGTGCCTATAAAAGGATACAGGAGGACAAACACTTATTCTTTCAGGTTATATAGCAATGCACATGTTGTGTGTGCTTGCAAAACCTGGCACACAGCCTGTAAGGGCAACGTTTCTGTTCTGCCTTAGCACCTACAAGTGTGGCAGGCTTGCTGGTGCAAAACATATTGGATGCTTTTGCTCACAGCTGAATATGTCAGTGGATCTTTAGAGATCAAATAGGCTCACACAACATGTAGAAGTAAGTTTTGTTTCTCACTGCCTTGGAAATGCCAGCTGGGCTTAGACTTGAGCTAGATTTTCTCTCTTGAATACATCATTACCACCTGTAACATGAATTCTCCATCTCAGCTGACCTCAAGCTAAACCTACAGTTACATCTCTGCTCCTTTGCTGTTCCAGAAAGGGTTGACAGATTCTGACTAATGGGAGAAGAACCTGCCCTGGCTCCATGGCAGCAGAATTCGAGCCCAGCAGAGCCGCGTGCGCCTGGAACCCGTCAGCTGGAACCACCCTGCAGTCCTGGGGTCATAAGAAAAGCTTGGCAGGCTGCTGTAAAACGGGGATTTTCTCTGCAGAAAAGGACTAAGGCATGCAAGTTGAAAGCCAGTGTTCTGCACTGAACCCTGGAGCAAAGGCCTGTCTGCATTCAAGTGACCAACACCAAAACCCAGCCCTGATCCACAGCCTCCTCCTGGTCACTGCAACGCCAGAGTCATCCAGCTTACTGGAGATTTGGTCCCTAAATCTCTTCTAAGCAATGAAGGGAGCTTGCACCACGTGTGTCAAACCACCCAGGGGGTGTGAAACCACCCAAGTGCCACCACGCTATTTCACATCCTGCATATGTGTGGTGGCACGTCTCGGGCAATCATTGAATAAAGATGACACATAAAACAGAACAGAAGAGAGCTGCTGGATGAATGCCAGATAGCTCAAAATCCATAAGCTGATACATTTCCACGGTCCCCAGAAAAGTTAAGAGTTACTTACAGTGCAAGTACTACAGTGACCTACATATACACAGTTCTTTCGTAAACACGAGTCAAGAATGACAGGAACAAGGAGCTAACCGGGAAATGGTGGCAGATTTTAACCATCGTTGCCTTTAAGCAAACTATAACAACATTCCTGCACCTTTGCCCCCATCCCCAACTCTATCCTACCTGCAAGGAGCAGCTCAATTGTGTCTCAAGAAAAATATCCTCTGAAAACAAGGGTCATATTACCACAGCCCATTTGTCCTTGGCCTTCAAATACAGTAGCAGGATTTTTGGAAGAAGAAAACCTCAGTTTCTCAAAAGGCTCTAAAATTCACACAAGGTGTTTTTAAAGAGTCAGGGTCACTCCTAATTAATATGAAATAATTCATTCCTGGGATTAAATGCAGCCCCAAACTGGAATGAGTCACCAAAAGAGAGAAAACCAGACCTCCTTTAGTAAATCAGGAAGCAGGGGATGCCACAGCGCGTGCCTCTGCTTGGCATCTACTCAGAGGTACATTTTAGTGAAGTTAAAGGAGGCAGGGGACACCTGGAAAGCAGGACCGGCCTTTCAGATCTACCCAAGGCAAGTACAGTGCCCAGAGAGTACTGAAAATACTCGGCTCCCGATCTCACACCCCAGGTACAAGGATGATGACAGGACAACTCCAGACCTTTCTGCTCTGACCAATCTGAAAAGAGAGAAAGCCCTTAACTGAAGCCCAGGCCCCACAAACAGCAGTGGCAAATGCTACCAGAAGTTCTTAAAATATCAGATTGATGTGGGGAGGAAGGAGAGGGGACATGGCAACTGGAGCATCTGGGGTTTGTTGGCTGGAAGACAGGGGTAAGTTGATTTCAACATGTAGAGCTCATGGCACACAACCAAGCCTTGTCAGCATAGCAGCGAGCCAGGAGAAGTGCAGAGAACTACTCACAGTTGTTGAGAGCTTTCCTTCATTCTTCTGCACATGGATGATTGCATCCCGCACCAATGAGAAGAGGTTCAGAAGGACGTGCTCCATGTCATAGATGCCTCGCATGCCTTTGGTCAGCCCCTCCAGCGACTTGATGTACTCTCGCCAGTGGTTATCGATCTCTACAACACCCGCTAAACATCCTTGCATCACCAAGCCACAGTAGCTGGCACAGGGCTTGGCCTGGAGAAGTCCCTGGCAGTGCGAGCAGTACCACGTCTTTAGAAGCGCTCGTCCACAGTCCTTGCTGAATTTTAAGTGGTCGGTAGTGTTTATCACCTCGATCCCCAGGTTGAGTGCCTGCAGAAAGACCCGCGTAGTCTGCAGCGACTTAGACACCTGCGTCATCATCATCTTCGGGTAGTTACCAAAGACTTTGAGGTCTCTCCTGGCTGCCCGCAGGCATTCAGTCATTTCCACAGAGGGGTCAGGGAAACCAGGATTAATCAAGTGAGAGTAAACCAAAGGGAATAAACTGTCAAAAAATTCATTTATCATGTCATTAACATGGATGTCAGAGCCCAATATGTACAGTGACACATCAGTAAAAAGTTCTCCAACAAATTTAAGAGCTCTGGGCCCCATGGTCTGGTAGTGGGTCCTAAACATGCTGTTGGTGAAATTTCTTGCATGTCGTACTACAATTTCAAAGGCTTCTGCAAAACAGAAGGAAAAAAAAGAAGTTATTAAGAGATGATGAGCTCAGGAACAGGGCGGATAATGTTATACCACGTTACTGCTGCAAAGGCTGGTCCCATCCTGCCTGCTTTGGGTCAAGTGCCTGCTGGCAGCTATGCCTGTTGCAAATCTTAACAGCATCAGCGATTTTAGGGGAAAAAGCATATATTCTTTAAACACAAGCTACATTTCAAAATGGCAACAACTATGATCTGGTTAACATTTCAGCTTTTAAAGAAAATATTGATTCAAGAAACGGGCTACACTGCAATTTCTTTCTCTCCCTCTTTCATATTGATTTGAAATTAACAAGAATTTTATCTCAAGACTTAATTTAAGGCAGAGATAAATGTTTGACAAACTGTACAATGTTTAAAATCAGGAAATCGTAAATGCTGATATTCCATTCTGAAAAGGAAAATATTTATAGGAGCTTAATCACAGAGGATATTCAGACTCGACCCTCAGAACCTGCCCTGCACTAAGTGTCTTCAAAGCCATTTGAAAAGCCCCTGCAGTGCTGCAGCTTTCCCAGATACATCAGCTGCAGATCCAATGTTTCATCTGCCCTGGACATGAGCTGCTCCATAGTCCAAAGCAATGCTGAAAGGCAGTGTCCATCTGTTGGTGCCCAGCCGGGACCACACTCACACACATCAGGTTGTGCCAAACCGTCCCATGAAGCTCAAGTTTTACACAGAGACCATCAGTTCACCAGGGTGCATTTTCCCCTCTCTTGCATCAAAGATTAGAGGACCTTCTGCCCACACCTTCTTCCCATGGCAAGCAGGAGAGCCTCCAGCAGCACAAGCACTGCGCAAGTATCCTGTAATCACAGCCCTCCACACCAGGAGGCTTCCAAATGTCCATACCCAGGTATGGAAAGAACATAACCTCCACATGCCCCAGTTTGCAAATTAAAGCATTAGAAGTGGAGGCCACCAGTGCAAACTGAAGTCTTTTTCTCTGGCCAGCTCTACCAGCTCCCATCCTCCAGGGTACTATTCATAAAATGCTAAAAATAATGAAGAGCCTCCCGGTTCACAGGTCACTGACACCCTGCGATGTAACCACTCTCAACTGTGTCACTCTGGAAACACAAATCCAGGCTCAATTTGCATGAAAATTATTCATGCTCAATAATTAAAGGGAATGTTTAATTTTTAAAACCGTAAGTGTTATTTTTTCCATTTGTTAAGGCTGGGATGCAGCTGAGCGTGGCCTGATGCCTCTCCACAGGGGCTCAATATCAACGCTATCACAAGCAATGTCAAGCCTCGTTGCTCACCCTGCATAACCTCCTTTTGAGACCATCACATCTCCAGGACTTGTGACTCTTTCTTCTCGGGAGCACCCTACGCAGGCACACCTGGCAGGACAGGGACCCAGGGACATTTGCTGCCCCCCCAACACACAGAAAGCAACGGTGTAAGCAGCAATCAAAGCAGAAATTACTGATACACTTTTGCAAACAGTGTCTCCACCCCATCTGGTGCCCGCTCACCTCCCGGGCGCACCACTGAAGCGTTTTGTCCACAGCTCCTGAAACGCGCGCTAGGACTGCCCCAGCAAGCCCACAGCAACCATCTGTGTTCCCAGACAACAGCAATCCTTCCTAGGGATGCAGCGGTGCAAGGGCACAGAGCCCTTCTCTCCATGCCTCCCTCACCACGACAGCACGCAACTTGCTCTTCATAGCCATATAGAATATTGCAAAGATCTCCAGACGCAACGGCATGTCTGACAGAGCGGGGTAAACGTGGGCTATGTAAGCAGAGCAAATTCGAGCTGCATCGTTACTAAAAGTTCTAAAACAACAAAAAAAGTCTCTTTAAATAGGGCACATGGATTACAAAACTTTTTTTCCTTCTTTATCCTCAAGAGCACCAGAAAAGCCTTTTCCTCAAAGAGCACAAAGCACTTTTTGGACCAATGTTTTTTTGACAGCACTGCAGATGATGCCAGGATTTTCATGCTGTGCTTCACCATTCGCCTTTAACCTCTTCTCTGCTAGTTCCCTTAGAAAAAGTCATCCCTATTCCCTTTTCTCGCTCCTCTGTGCTTTGCAAGTTACCATGAGTGCCAAGAGACTCTTCGCTGATTAGAAAAATATTCCAAGCTCCTATGCAAACCTCCTACGGCGAGAAATGCTTCAGAAAGGAATTGGGAACAGTGGTGTATCAGAAGAGCATGCACACACAGTCCCACTGCTTTAAAGGTCATGACATGCACATAATTTTTATCATAATAACTGGCTAAGAGTGTCTATTTTATGCTCCTCGGAGCCTTTGCATATATCCATTAGAGAGCGCAACAGGGACTACAAAAGCACATGGAACCTCCTGCTGCCCTATTAATAGATGCAAGAAATAATAAAACTTTGTAAAAAAAGAGTCTTAGACATCCAAAATCTCTCACACTCAACTGCCCTAGTAATTGCTTATTCTGAAATATTCCTCGCAAAGGGCTGGCTGCAAGAATATTAAAGCCACAGCTGCCAGCCACAGAAGTGACTCATGGCCAGACCCCGAGCACTTCAAAGAGGAGGAAAATTTGCAGGTCAGTCCCCTGTGCTCCCACGAGTGAGCCTTGCAGGGAAACGGCGGGGATGCCACAGCGCAGAAGCAGCACAGGCTTCTGCTCCCTATAAAATCCCACGGTCTGGATTTGCTGCTGGTAAAATCTGCCCTGCTCATAACATGGCATTACTGAAACTCTTATTGCTGGAGGACAACTGAGTCTTTTCCTCCTTCTATTTATTTCAAGGATATTTTAAAATCCCCACAATTTAAGGCAGCTGGTTTGCAGGTCTAGCTGAACCGAGTAAAATACCTTAACAGCACTGACAAAGCGTAGCATGTGACTTGCCCCCAACTTCCAGCAGGTAAAGGTACTCCACAGCAGAGCAGAGTTCACATCTTACGGTCTCCATCACCGTAACTACGCGTGCACAGCAGAACTCGATCATGCCACATGGTTAATTATCTGCTTTTAAAATCTTTTCTTACGTGATTAGTACGCAGGGGGGCAGGATTAGAAAACACTTTTGCTTGTACTAAAATTTAAAAAGTCCTGATCCACGAGTCTGCCTTCGGGACATGACAGCCCGAGCTGCCATGCACTACCATGCATAAAAGCCAGTCCTGCCTGGGTAGCACATTTCATCCAGCGGCACCTAAAGGTGCTGGACACATAACAGAAATCGTACTCCAAAGTCATTTCAGTCAGCAGAGGGACAAAACCTGGGAACTTAACCATGCACAGCACCACAGTGCTCTGTCCCAGGATGGATGGGAAGAACCATACCATGTGGAGTGAAAAGGAACCGTACACAGGATACGAGCTAGAGCACCATCAGTAAAGCATCGTACCGGCTGCACCGGTACCCTTACGTCTGTTGAATATCTCTGTCAAGGGCAGCTTATCAGGGCTTCCAAAGGGTGTGTGGAAGCTGAAACTCCACTCTAGACTAGAATTGTCAGGCACCACTTGAAAAGCATGGGCTATTTCTTATTTTTCCAGTAGGACTCTGCCTGGAACACCTGGAGAGGAATTGCTTCCCAGTTCCAGCAGCCAGGAGAGAAGCACTAAGCTGCTTTCAAGGTGCAAAATCTCCCCAGGAGGCAGCCCAGGGATAGCTGCACGGCCACTGCAAACAGGCAATCAGAGAAAGGAAAATAAATTGTAAAAGAGCATAAGAGCACCCCGAGTGGAGATTACTGGCAGGAGAAGGAAATCACTGCTTTCTTGGCTCAGATAGTAAGTGTCTGCTGTTTAGCAAAAATGTCAGCTTTCCTGAGAAGGCTCACTCACCACTGAGCTGCAGCTACTTCAAAGGTGCCAATGCCAGGGCTGGAGGAGCTCCTGATGAAGCTGTTGGCTCCCCAAGGCTGTGGGAGACTCCACTCGACTCTGGGACTTGATGGGTTTATTTAAGAGATTATGCGATGCACCCCCAAATACACAGACACCAAGAAGTTATAAATGCACCTACAATCTTGATTTTACTCTTTCTTGACATCTGGGCCCACAAACCATGCAACCATAGATCCATCTCTGAGCAGGGAAGCTCCTACCATGGCTGCTCTTGCTGCCCATTGGGACCTGAGTTCCCAAATTCCATTTGCGCCTTTGCAGAAGATTCTTTTCTTAAAAACTGGGCAATTTTGTCCCTACATTTGAAGCCTTATTTTGACCATGTAAAGATACACCTCTGCAGTACAGGAATTCCAACATGTTTGTCATTCCACTGC
Source organism: Neomorphus geoffroyi (assembly GCA_033558235.1). NCBI lineage: Eukaryota > Metazoa > Chordata > Aves > Cuculiformes > Neomorphidae > Neomorphus > Neomorphus geoffroyi. Next base: position 14,952,603 of record JAUMJM010000045.1, read on the forward strand.
CAAGAAGTAGTAAAGAAAAGGCCCAGTTTTATTTTTTGGGAGACAGCCAGGCAAGTAATCCTAGGCAAGGTCACAGTGTCACCATCATGTTGCTGCCTCCCCAGAAAAGCTTCAGGGCCATCTCCTCCAGAACTTTGTGGCAGAGCAGCAAATCTTCACAAACTATCCCAAACTGTAAAACAAATAAGAAACTGATTTCCATACAATAGAAATCTCCCTGGAGATCAACACAGATCACTGGCATCCAACAGAATTCATTCTCTGCAGACGATGATGCATTTTATGATTCACTACACCTTTCCTAGGGTGCTGCTGCTTGGAGGTGCTCAGTCACAAAGACACCACCATCCGTGATCATGGATGGAAATCGAAATGTTCATCAAGGAAATGCGCAAAGTTTTGCTTTCTGTAAGCCCAAAATCTTTTCTGACATGGCAATTGCCATAGCACTGCTAGGAAGCAGAGAAAGGAGCCACAGGCGTCCACGTGTGATTGAGCACTAAAGGAAACAGTTCTTTAATATCTCCAATGAATAAGACAACTTCAGACTCATTGCAACAACCTATGTTCCTGAAAGACACACAAAAGAGCTCACCAAGAGAGAAACAACTGTTTGCAATAACGGCCTGGCTGCCACAGGCACTACTGGAGAGATGAACCATGAGTCATTTCTCAAACAGCAGGTAATATTTATTTACAAACTTGGAAAAGGTTTGCAATATATTGAGCAGAAAGGAAACAAAATTCAAAAGATTTTCCCCTGGCGGCAATAAGAGCAGACTCCAGATTTGTTCTGTTATGATTTATACTCCACTGCAAGTTTTTAACAACATTATCTGGAGACAAAAGCTCTTGTAAGCAGCGTAATTACTTTTGTCTGTGGCATTACAAAACCCATCAGATGGTGCCACTGCTGCTTTCACAGGGTTTGTTTCTCTGAGCACATTCGGGTTTAGAGCTTAGGAAATGCTTTTGTTTCAACTATGACACAGGCTTTTGGATTACTTTTACAATATTATCACTATAAAAATTACAGACTCAAGCTCCCGAACTTATGAGATTTGCTTCGAAGCATTAGTACCAAAAATTAGAACAATTCAGTTATTCTGTCTTCCAGATTTTAAGCCATCAAAGGTTAGCGCTTTCTTCCTTTGCTCTATCACCACCAGACCAAGAGAGGAGGTCTCTGTCCAACCTCTACATGAGAGGGGGTCCTTCCAGCTCCATCCTTGCTCCTGCAGGAGCCAAACTAAAAGTTTCCAAAGCCAGCACTGCTCACCAGACAAAGCCAAATCATTATGCCCTTGTCAGAAAAGCCTCTTCTCCTAATTATCTGTGCCTACCAACACACCAAGCTCCAAACCGAAAATTACTTCCACTCCCTGGCATTTTGAGATACACTCCTTGAAGGGTTCTAATAAAAATACTGTGTGCGAGCATCTCACCATACCCACTCAAAACGCCCTGAAAGCGCGCTCCTATTATATCCCAGGCAATAGGCCAACTGTTAGGCAATTAGTCACACTGTGGTTCACCCATTTATTATTTATATCCCGTACACAAAAACTTTGTTAATGCAGAGAGCAGAGCCCACCAATGCAAGTTGCTACAAGCCCAGAAGCACGGAGAGAAGAAGCACTGGTGTGCACAGCTCCCCACCTTCAAGTAGCCTCTCTTGGTGGTCCATACCTGGACTGGATCCTGCCCAGAGGGAGTTCAGTGCGGTGCTCCATCGCCCTTGCAGGCATTTGCATCTCACGATACCAAAAGCCAGGTTTAGGAATGCTGGAGGGGACCAAAGGAAAGCAGTTTTTCCTTTGAGGGGCACCAGGATGCCTTGAGAAATCCCTGGAGATCCCACTTCGACGGAGGAAGCAGGCACACTAAGTGAAATTTCAAATAAAACCCCCCCAAAATCTCACAGCAAACACCTCTCGAGAATGACTCCATAGTTAAATCTTTTCTGGGGCTTCATGCTTGAACATGTGGCTGTGGCACTTTTGATTAAATATGGGTTGCACATCTATTGTGTGATTTGTTTTCCTGAGCATCAAGAAATATTCCGCTTTGTGCCACGACAGATGTGTGAATGCTTAAGAGATTCCTGAAAATTTAATAAAGACAAAGTTAAAAATGCAAACAGTCAGGGCTGGCATGAGTGGTGGATGAACACGATTCTTTATCAAAACCAAGGACAGCAGGAAGAATAAAGGTCTGGAGAAGTAGGCTCAAACCAAGCCCTGGGAGCACAGAGGGATGCAAAAGGCTTCTGCAGTAAAAATGTAGCTCTGTTGTGCTGGTAACCTGTCAGACCAAACAAAAATAAATCTCTCCTTGTGCATCCCATGCTCTCATCCTGGTGCTGAAGGCCACATAGCGGTTGTAGTTCAAGTGTCCAGGCTCCTGTCCATCACTGGGCACCGGTTTATGGACACACGGTGCAGAGCCCAGATGCACGATACGGGAGTGCCGGGAGGACAAAGGGAAGCCTTTGGCTTAGAAAACATCTGCACCCACCATTTGTGTGGGGTGAACGCTGCTCCTGCAGAAGTGATTTATGGTGGTTTTATCCTTATCCAGTGTTCTCCGGGATGGCTGAGTGTTTGCAGTAGAGAGCAGGAAACAAACTGCTGCTCCTCAGGACAGGGACCACTGGGGTCAGAGTGGTCTCGCCCCAAGCCAGCCTCACCGGGAGAGCTGAGCTGGCAGGGCTCGGGGTCAGCCGATGAGGACTTCACTTTCAGCCACACACAAAAATATGTACACTCCAAATATTTCATACTTTCCTCTTTCTCTCTAAAGGGGAAAAGTTAATTAAACCAATCCCACAGAATAGAAAATAAATCACTGAAAACAGCACCACCAGGCTTTCATTATGTTATAATTATATCAATAACATGCCCAGAACTAATGTCACATCACTGGAGAACTTTCACCTTCACTATTTTTTTCTACTCCAAATATTTACACTGTGTCCATCCTCTCTTACCTCTCCAATTTGCTGCAGAGATGACAGTCTGTATCTACAACTCTTACTTTGAGTCAGCAGCTCAGGTAGGAGCACAGCCCAGTGCAGCAGAAGCAGTTTCAAAAACCCTGGGAAAGGGACATCTCTGCCCTAGATAACTGAGCAGGCAGAGATATCACAGACCCAAGCATTTTACCACTGAAAAGCCACATCTGGTGTTGGTTTGGGTTTGTTTTTAAATGTGAAGAGCATTTTCAAAACATAGAGGAGAGACAAGGAAACCAGAGCTTGGTCACATTCCACTCCCTTAGCTACATTTTACTAATTGGAAGCTCAAACATCCACCTAATGGGGTTATAAAGATAGTGAAAAAAAAATATGCCTCTTAAAAGATGAACGACAAGGCACATTTAAAGCAGAGGGCAAGTGATTCCATACACTCCCTCTCAAATTTACAAGCCAAGCATTTCTTAAGACGAAGACATCAGTTTGAGTAGTTCCTCCGTCTATTTTAAGCTAAAAGTTATAAGCAATTTCTGAAAAAAACCCACATGCCTAGCAAATTCCTTTATTCATCAGAATAAATGAAGATAAAGTAAGCCACTAGGTCAAGTTGAGCTTGTATTCAAAAATCCAAAAAAAGTCTTTGGAAGTGCATTGGTCTCAGTAACTTTAGAGCAAGGCAGATCTGAGACGGGCTCCCTTTCATTCCAGTGGGCTTTTATCAGCCTGTTAAGTCTCCAACAATGGAGAGCAGACTATTTAAGAAGCAAATTCCTTCCTTTATAATCTTCCCTGGCCAAATTCTCCTTAAAGTTATCTCAACTGTCTGATGAAAAGCAAGTGGCAGAAGATGAGGTTTTGATCCCTATAGTAACACGAAGGACTTCCACATTTTTCAGGGCACCTATTGATTGTTTTTAAGCTACTCTAGTCTCTATTTCTGATTTCAGCTTCCTACCTGTGCTGGCAGAACCGGAGAAAGGCATTTGCTTAGTAACATACAGCAACCAACATCAGCGTAACTCTCTTCCCCTAAGGCACGGCTGCCTCCGAGACACAGAACAGTGCCTGGGCTCTCAAAAGCAATTTAGTGATTTTGAAGCTGATTTGGTCTCAAGACACCTCAGAGAAAGACAGGGGTTTCCAACGTGGAAAGAGGACCACAAATCATCTCAGCAGCAGAAGAGTAACCAGCCTCTCCGATGGCCCCTGGCAGCATTCCAACTCACTGGGCACACAAAATATTTTAGCAGCTCGACACAGAGCAGGGTACCCAAACCCCTGTCCTGTCTGGAATGCCATGGGCACACACAGGACTCCATACCCACAGCAGCACCACTACAACAGGGCTTAGGGCATCCCAAACACACAAACCCCAGGCACCACCTCCACGCATTAAAAAAAAAGGAGGACCTATGCATGGCCCCAGTTTCCAGAATTAGCACTTTCAAAAAAAATGGACTCTTTTTCTTTCCTTCCTTCCATTTTCTGTGATATCTTGACTATAGGTCCCAAAAAATGGCTGTTTTGACGGGGTCAGGGTATTGGGGTTTTTGTTTGTGGGGGAGGGTGGTTTGTTGGAGGGGTTTTGTTTGTTGAGGGAGTTGGTTGAGGGGTTTGTTAGGGTTTTTTCTTTGTTGGATTTTCTTTGGTTGTTTGGGTTTGTGTTTGTTTTTTTAAGTTGATGCATGGGCAGGTCTCTGCCTCCCTGCCCAGGGAAGAAGTAGAAGGTGAGTTATCACTTCCTGGTGGCACCAATTTGGCCCCTGGCTGGGCCATCCCCAGCATCCCATGTGTTTCCTGCATCCCCCTTGCCCTAGCTCAAAGCACCATTTTGATTAACACTCATTTTAAAAGGAAAATGTTTTATCGTCTCCTTACTCCTCTCTGTAAGAGCAAGGCAGCTGCTGTAACAGGAGCACAAGACAATAATTTGGCTTTCAAGAGCAAAGCTCACAACCACTGCTGCCAGAAATCGATCTGAGGCTCCTACACCCACTCCAAACAGGCTTTCCTTCAAGAACGTGAATAATCCTGTGCAAAGCAATGGCACTATTCATCTCTCGAAAGTTCCTTGCAGGTTTAAATCCCTTCATGAACAGGGCAGCCACGTGTTCAGCTGCATTCCCACTAAATTAATATTCAGCTTGTTCTTTATGTAAGGAGAAACACAGAGCGTATCAATCGATAAATTTACCAAAGTTTTATCGCAGCTGGTTTTCCCAGTAATAGAGCAACCACTGCTCAGACATGGTTTAACGCATAATCTCCAGATCAATATAACTTTTGATTTATAAATAATGATAACAAAAGGAGCAAGGACAAACATGCTTGGGAAAAAATAAACACTTTCTCCAAAGGATACTTTCAGCATAATCCTCTCAAAATAAAGACTTCATCTTTCAAAAGCTGTGGAAACCAACACAGAATATCTTTTCTAAGAAAGCTGAAGATTCATCTTCATAATTACAATGTTCCAGTTTTTCTATTCTACAAATGCCGGAGCCTAAGTATGTGACCCTCTTGGTGGCATTTGCTAAGTATTATCTTCTCATAGCTCCAGAATCCTTTTTTCCAAAGAAAAGTTACCACCCAGAGATACCTCCCTTCTGAGCACTTCCACACAAAGTATTTCCTTAGTGCAAATGTTATGTTTATTATGGAGCCATTCCTAGGCATGAAAAACATGGGTCAGAGAGGATTATAAATTCTATCATCTGACAATTTTTTCAATTACTGTGCATGTTAAAATGATGCTACCACAAATAGGTTGCCAGAGAAAAGCTGAAAAATCTATTAATTTACTGTAAATCTATTTAAGTTGGGAATTCACGCCTTGCAGAATTTTGCCATTAGTCCTGAGAATTGGTTTATTACTGGACAGAGAGGGCAGAGCCCATGAGGGTCATTTCAAAGACATACTGCACCGTGGCTTGTCTAAAAAGGCCCCGATCTAGGTATTTAATGTGGTAGTGAGTCTTTGAGTAAGTGCTTGTATGCTTCCCTCTACGGAGATACTCTGCTGAATAAGAAAAGGCATCATCTTTTTCTAAACCTCCACATTGCCTCTCCTCCCATTCCAGTCTCCTCTTTCAGTGGAAGCACTGATGTATTTGACAGGTTGTAAAAACTTACGTGCAATTATTCAGTTGCTTTGGGAATCAACACTCAATTTTTTCATATCCACTCATAAAAATCAGGAAGGGAAAAGCTCAGGTTCAAATCCAAAGATTTCTGGTCCAAAAGCAACCACCTTCCCTACCCTGAGTCCACCACTGCTCTTGCCAGGAAGAATATTTTCCTTTGAAAAGCTGTTCTTCGTTGACTTCTCATCGAGAATCAAAAAATTCATTTCCTGTGAGGTCTGCACTTAACTGACTGGCTCAGGCACATCAGAGATGGATCCTTCTTGATAACGGAGTAATGGGAGTTTTTACAGCCTCTAGAGACAGAAAGAAGAGCCAGCCCATTTTCCACTATCTGAAATGATCATTTGCTCTTTGTCCTCTGAAGGCATCGCTGAAGGAGAGCTCACAGACTGTCAGCATCCACCACAGCTCAGCCACTGTGCACACAGGCAACGTGAAAGGGATGGACACGAAAAGAAAGGAATTAAGCACTAGCAGCCCAGAGTTACGCCCACATCCCCACGGTGTCTCTGGAAGTCCACACAGTTTTGCTATTTTGTTCTGACCTACAGAGTAGTAGAAAGCTCAGATCTGGGTTCAGACCTCCCTCGCCTGAGTCGTAGCTGAGCTTGAGTAGCGTGCAGCACCGCAGCATGAAAAAGAGCCTTGGAAAGAGAGAAGGGGAGGCCCATATGCCTGTGTCTGGCACTAGGAAAAAAATTGGCTTTCAACATGGATGGGGAGGGGCGAGCAGTCTCTTTGCAGAGTATCGCATTTTCCTGTTTGAAGTCCTACACATCCTTGGCTTTTCTTCAAAGTTTTCAGCTGCTCATCCAAGACTCGAGGACCTTGGAAGGTCCTTCTCCCAGGGATCTTCCTGAAGGTGTCCTAGAATATCCTCCCCCTGAGGCTGGACACAAAGGGCAAAGCACCAGGGCAGTTTTGCCCTAACTGATGGGCAGTCTGCACCCCTTCATCCATGGATGCCCTCTAGTGAATCTCACACCCTCTGTCCATCAGGTAACGGAGGGACCTTTGCAGGCAGGGAAAGCGCTGGGGCCATCAAAGAAGCAGAGATGCTCTATGACATCCCTGCACCCACAAGAGTCTTTCTGGAAAATACATTTGACTACAGCCACATTGCAACACCATGTCTGCCCTCCCCACGTGCTTTTCCATTACAAAACATTTCATAAATTCCCTTCGTGTTCAGGGCAGACGGGGAAAGTGAACAAGCAAACCTGACAGCATCACCGGCATAAAGAGGGGCCACTCAGCACGGTGGTTACAGCAGGCTCATGGAGTCAAAAGCGGAGAGAAAACGCTGTCAGCGAGCAGACAGAATGGACCGGTTCTGTTGCTGACATTTCTCCCCAAATGTGGTTCACTCACTGTGACAGACTTTGGAAAGACCCATTCAGGCTTCAAGGAGCAGCGGCGCAAAGCACGTCCATGCAGATATGGACCCAGCCTTTCTCTAAAGCACACAATGTCGGGCACAAAGCACTCATTTATCCCTTGCACGCCGCAGCGTGCTCTGCTATTGCTAAGCCCGAGGTTGCACTGAAAACCTTCCTCCTCTTTCTGTTACCAATTTGATGGCATTTTACATGCCCAAGAAATCTAAACTGCAATAAAACCACAGTGTCAAAACCAAAGCTGGCAATGGAAAAAGCAGTTCCTGCCCAGCGTGGCTGTGCTGGGAGTACGTTAAAAGCTGTCTGGAGCAAAAGTCATTAAAGTCTGCAAACATGCAGCTCTCTGCTAACTCCCCCAGACACCAAACCACCCCTCAGCCCAGACAAAGAGCCCATGGACGCCAGGGCTGCAGAATCTTCCCATAAACACTTTCAATTTAAGCCAGTTTAACTGGAAAAAGGTCAAGACCAGTAACAGCATAACATGTGTTATCGGTTAAACAAAGTTAGCAGCTATCAGTTAAACAAAGACCACTCAGACACAAACCAAATCAAAGATCCTCTCTATTTCAGGCACCCAGATGAATCTCTAATACCCTACTAAGCCTCTGTGTTTTATGTGCAGTCTCCATGAAGTCTGCATTGTGTTTTTTTAATTGCACATGAATGAATTAAGGTAAATAGATTACAACTTTAAAAAATGAGTAACATAAAAAGCTAGACATGTCATCTACCTCTCTGCTGCCCAGAGCAACTTCTGTGATTCTGATTTCCCATCATCAAGTAGCATCTAAATTATTGCCCAGTTTACATAGACAACCCATAGACCATTTTTCCCTGCCGAAAGCTCAAATAGAGATACCTATTAAACACATCTTTAATAACAAAGCTTGCTCTTTGCATGCTGAATGTTTTCATACCACCTCATCTCAGGTCTATAAATACAGTCAGGATTCAAACCAGTGTATACTCTACTCCGATAAGTGATATTTCTAACAAACTTTCACCTTTGACAAAGGCTGAATCTGTTCCCAACCACTGAAATTGCTCTCACATCTTGCACAATCTGTTGTTTTCCTGAAGCTCCAGCTTTGGAAAGAGCAGATTACATAAAGACCTCAATTTACAATTAAAAACCAAAACAATTTAGCCCTCACTGCTGTGGGAAAGAGCTTGAAAATGTGACCTGTAGTGCTGGAATATAAGAAAAGCAAATTAAGAAAAACCTCGCAATGTATCATTTTTCAAAATTACCAATTTTAATGCCGATCACATTGTTCTTAGGGCTTTAATCACAATTTCATAATGCCCCGAGGTTATGGGAACTGAAAACCACATGCTTCCACTCAAATGAGACAGCAAAACATTTTGCAAATTCATCTTTCCTATTAAGACACTCATCCTAATTCTTTACCTCTGATGGCCACTGCCAGTCAGTGAAAGGCTTATTTCACCAAAGGACTTAAATTAAGGGCTTTCTTTGTGCTTATGCTGGGTAAAGGAGGGTGGATCGTGAAGACTGAAAGAATTTGCAAGTTTATTTAATTTTTAGTGCTTTTTTTAAAGCCACATAAACAAACAGAGCATCGCTTCCATTCCTTCCTGGCTTTTTTAAAAGGAGAATTGCAGTGACCATAGCTGGTTTCTTAGCACATGCACGTGCTCTCAAAGATTTACTCTCCATGGAGAAAGAGGACGAAACAGTAGCATCAACTAGACGGTAGGGAAAAAGCAAATAAGTAGCTACCAAACTGCTTCTCACCGCTCGCATTCCTGTGCAAACCCACTCCTGCAACACTCCACTCTTCTTCCAGCTCAGGCCCGAAAATTTCTGTTTACACACAGAATTAGGCTGAATTTACTGCAAACACCTCCTCTGGACACTTGTAAAGTAATCTGAGAGCAACTAATGGATTTAGGATTTAGCTAAATTGGTGCAACACAATGAAGAGATTAAAAGCATGGTCAATCACAAGTGATTGAGTTAGCACATCTTTAAAAAGCTACCAGCCATCAGCGAGGTCCAAGAATAACAACCAAGCAAGGAAAAAAGGGGAGCGGAAATGCAAGGCAAAGGTTGGAGTTTCCTCCAGCAGAGCCTGGGGAAAGTCTCTACGGAGCTGCATGGGGCAGCTGGCACCTCAAGGACGCAGAGCTGCCCTCACCCCCCTGCTAGCTGGCACCCACCTTCTCGTCTGACCCCTCTGTCCACCCAATGCATCCCCTGTGAACGCTATGGAGACACCATGTTTCCCACACACATACAACCACTGCCTCGCTGCAAAGGTGAAGAGTGCTCTCTCAATTTTTAACATAGAAAACCTTTGGCACCACGAAGCATTTGGTCCAAGCGCACCTATACAGGAAATAAAATTGACTACGTTCTTCTACTACTGGTAATTTAATTTTGGAAAATATATTCAAAGAGAATAAACAAATATAAAATAGCACACTGCTGGATGCAGACCCATTCCCAGAGGTAACCATCTACATAAATACCTTCACGATCCAGCCAAGACCTTGTAGGTCATCTCAAAGCCTCCCCTGACCTCATGACTTCTCACCAAATGGTGTCACAAAACACTAAATGGGGCTGAGTCCAAGAGTTTCATATGCTCTGAATGTGCAAGGTCTTTACTGGAGCTTGGTAAGGTACATTCTTCTGGCTTTCACTGTGTATTTCCGTATGCTTCCCAGAGCACTCTGCCTCTCCAGCTCCGCTTTGGTGTGCTCTGCTGGGGGATGCAGGGGAGCAGACTACACAGCAGCCTCCCTGCCTGCCAGTAGTTCTCCATCTGAGCAGAGATGTGGCCCAGTGAGGTCTTTTGGGTAGGAGAGATTCAGCTTAGCAAAGTTACAGCAGTGAACTCTGTCAGCTCTTCAACAGCTCAGCACCACCTTGTGCCAGCTGCAGCACCTTCCTAATTTCCAAGAAAAGGCTCATAAACAGGTTTGTCATAAAACAGTCTTTTTTTGCCATCCAGGAAAAAACCATGCACCATATTCTGGTTTCACGTTCACAGAGGCTCTACACAAGAGCAGAGCCAGCCTCTTCTTAGCAACTTATCAATCACGCTCCGTCCTGCACCATTTGTTTCTGAGCAAACAGAAACACCAATAGCCTTCTTCCTAATGCACTGAAACTGCACATCTTTAGTTCAAACAAGTCCTATACTATTTCTATTAGTCCCTACCGCTATGTAAGCTATCTTCATTTCAGAACAAGCCATCCACAGTCTCAGAATAATTATTTTTCAAACAAGTTGCAATGAAACGTTTCCCTCCATACAGCTCCAGTTCCACACGAGAACACAAGTATCCAAATATTTTGGTTGTTGGAATTATATAATAATAGCCTAGCTTATTGCTTTGTTTTGTATCAAACTTAGTGAGGCTTCCAGGCATTTAGACCACCAGCAGTCGTTCCCTTACTGCAAAATCTTTTTTATTGACAATTCAATCATGTCAGGTTTGGAACAGTAGACACACTGATTTGATCCGCTATCATTGGATTTACAATATATAAATGACAGCACCATATCTGGCCCGCGTCACAAGCAGCTGCCTTTTATCGATTTATATTCTACTATCAAGGAAGAAAAATTGCAGCACAATGTAGTGGTATAGTCTCAGATCAATACCAATTTTTTTCTTAATGACACGAAGGCCAAGATAAGGACAGCATAAGTCAAAGCCAGACAGATCAAATTTGCCCGATATCCCTTTCAATTACTGAGGTACATACGCAGGGATATGTAACATTAAAGCTGAGGGGAACATTATCAAAACACTTTAAAATTACAACAGGCTTACAAGGTTGCCTAACGTCCCCATCGGCCCTGGTAATCGTGATGGAGAGCCCAAAGCTGTCTGGCTCTGTTGGCCACCGCTCTGCCTTTCCAGCCCTTGATGTCTGTAGGCTGATTCTCCCTGCGGAGCATACAAGACCAACTCCACGGCCACGAGGCAAAGGACTCCGACTGTCACAGTTACTGATATTTCCTCTGTGGCCGCATCCGTGGTACTGGTGCATTGGGTACCATCAAAGCACCACCGATGCAAGGAAAAGGATGGAGCAAAAAAGCAGCAAATAGCATTTGAGTTTTCCTCCTAGCTCTTCTCTTTGGGTTTAACCCTTCTCCTCTGATGGCCCAGGGACAGCGATCATGGTGTACAGTGCCTCCTCCTCGCTTCTTAGCAAATGATTGCGGCTACCCACAGCATCATCCCAAGGTGACCAAGGAGGAGGGAGTGCAGGTATGTCCTTGTTCAGATACTGCTCCCCTCTCTGTAGCAATGTGCCGGACCCCACATCACCTCTGGGATCATATGTTTAACGTGGCAGGAAGAGAAACCCTTCAGGTGATGCACTGCTCTTCCCAGCAAACTGCACAGCCTGGGCAGGCACCAGCGTGCTCAGGCACGCTGCCAGCCACTGCATGAAGCACCAGCATGAGCTACAGGATTTGGGCTCTTCAAGATAATGCGTGACTCTTTCAAGGTCCAACCCATCAATAATAGAAAACTCCTAATTATTCCAGCAGTGCTAGCATTTCATAAATTCAGTCATTGCTTAATGAGAAGTTATGAGCAAGCCCTTTCTTCATTAACTCTTCTGCAAGGAACAGGAACAAAAACTTCCCAGCCTAAACCCTCCATGCTTAGGCAGCTTAAATTTCCACCCCTAATTGGCGGCTGTAAAGCAGGGCTGTCATGATTTATACATCTTCTGTACTGCGAGTTTTGATAATTACAAGTTCTACATGGGTCGTGATTAATCTATTTGCACCATAGGAATTACAAACCCAAACATATTTGGAAATGAAAATTCACACTCTAGCTCAAGCGCAGACAACGCGACAGTGAAATGGGTGACAAAGTACAAAGCGGTCCAAGGCTGCAGTCGAAACAACAGTGCCTGAGATCATCCCTGAAATCTAGTTTGGGGAATTAAAAAAAAAGCTGTTTAAAGGTTTCTCACTCTTTGCTTCTTTTCTGGAGGCAGAAAAGGGCAAAAGCACTTAGATAATTATTAATTTATATGACCTTGATGTGTATGCATTCCTCATCTCTTTAAAATGCATTTAGAGCAGCTGGTGTAAAAGCACCATTTAACCAAGGTGTGTGCACACGCACACAGTTAACAAGAAAACACATTTTTAAAGAGATCAGTGGGAAGAAAATCAAACTATTCTTGCTGATTATTCCTGTAAAATTAAATGGTCCCTCTCCTAACTGGTGCGGTCTTTTGGGTGTTCTGAGTGCAAGAAAAGAGGACCAGCTTCTGGCCACAAAGACAAGATGGAGATGACCAACTCTGGGGCACCTTGGTAACATGGACAGAAGGGACAGGCTCACTGCACCCACAGCCGATGCAGCGGGGTTCCCTTGGGCACAAAGTACACAGTGGTCCCACTATGTGATGTCCCCATCCAAGCACATCCAGGACAGGGAAACACCAGCACTTCACAACTCAATGTAGCCATCACCGTTCTGCTCCTCATTCCATTTCAGCGCTGGAGACCCTGGCACCTAAGATTTCCAAAGACAAATAGGAAACAAGGACTGGCTTCAGTAGGCACTGACAGCCTTTCCCCAAAGCCCCAGAAACACAGGGGTCAGCCATGTCTCTACGTTCACTAACTTGGGCAGCTGCAGTCCAGCCGCAGCACTCGCCATCAGCACACCTAGAGGTTAAAGACTCCCATTTCCAACCTGTTTTTCAGAGAATGATCGCACTATAACATATGTAGCATTTGAGCTAACATCGGGGTTTTTCCTCCTCTTCATTTCCAGATCATTACAATCCATCCTATAAATCAGTGTCCTTTTACCGCAATTACTCTCGAAAAAAGAGCCACGCAGCAGTGAAACTTTTCGTTTGACGGGGAGCATGTTCCAAAAGAGACTGGAAAATGTGATTTCCAGTCTGAAAACAAACACCAATTTTTAATTGCCTAAAAGGACAAGACAATTTCCAATTCTGTTGAGAGATTACTTATTTGGAATAAATATGTAGTGATACCTATATCCCACCTACCTAGTCATTTACTTTTTAAAAAATATGTACATTTTAAAATGGGTTTACTTTTCCCTCCATCATAAAAAATGCAGGCTACATTTCTCATTCATGAGGGTTTCATTTTTAATCTGCCATCTCAGACAGGTTTGGTTTGCATTTGTGGTGAGGACGGGCATGAGAAAAATAAAACTTTGCTTGAAAAAATGGAAATAAACTCTAAGTCTATCCACTGTGTTTGCATCAGAGAATCCCACAAGTCCTTGTGGCAGCAGATGCAATTTGATGTTCGTAGTAGGTCCTTGATTCTCATTGTTCCCAAAGCACATTAACTTGACATTCAGAAATATTGTTTCTGAAAGCCATTCGAACATTAAGGAGTTCCTGGCTATTTCTGATCTGCAGGGCCGCAACAAAAAACAAGGGTGGTAATTTATTTCTCTCCCCTCACAAAAAAATAAAAAGTCATCCTCAAATAAAAGCTTTCCCTAGAAAATGGCAAAACATATCCCATGAACGCTGTAGCAGAGATAAACAGCAAGTGCTGTGGCCGTGCCGACTCTCCATTCATCAAACGATGCAGCGTGAAGCGTGTGTCGGGGAAGATGACTCTTTCCCAGGTTTTGGGGTACACTTGGCATGCACAGCACACTGGCTTGGGCTCCCCTGCTTGCAAACTCACTGCAGCTGGTTGTTAAAGCTCTGCTGAGAGGCACAAGAACTAAGCATGCACGCACCAGCATGCAACACAAGGCATCTCAGCCCATCGTGTTCAGGAGCATCAGCCGTCTTCCTGAACAAGGAAGGAGCTTACCCTGGGCCATACAAGGGTCTAGTGACATGCTTGAACCCATTATTTTACAGGATACGTTCAGCTTTTGACTAGTTTCGGGAACTTCTGCCACAAACACAGAGAAAAGGAGTTCAGCCACATTTACTATGTGCAAGACAGTTGGTCAAGCATCCACTCTGCCACCTGAGGGCAAAGCAATGCCACCCAGAGAAGGCTGAGGAAGCACTCACTTATGTAAAGAGCAGCTGATCCCCACGGGGCTGTGTTGCAGAGAAGGCTAATGGTTTATTAAAAGCTTGCATGTGATTTGGATTCTTCCTTTCCTCTCCATGACAAAGTATTACAGACAAAAAATACAGCTAAATCAATTTATTAACTTATAAACAGCATTAAAAAGACTAAAAGCATTTTGCAAGAATCTTAGCTGCCTGGTAATAATAATAAAAAAATTCCCAAACGTGAAAGGTTGCAAAACAACACCACAAAGTGCAAGTCAGGACAGTCACCTGGGGCAGGACAAGGTCTCATATACATCCTTGATCTCTTCTTCAGTAGGACACGCGTTAAACTCAGAGCCCAGTTCCTAACCCATGCAGCCCAGTTCCTAACCCCATCAATTGTAGGGCATCTGCGGCTGCCAACTTTAGCACAGCAGAGGCCAGCAATCATCCCTCCTGCCTCACGCAGGAGAATCTGCTTGATGCTTGCCAGTTACCTCTTTCTCCCCTCCACATCCTGCTTCTCCTTTGCTGACAGGGGAAATGTCCACTTAACCCATGCCCACCCTTCAGCCCTTCCGTGCCCCTTACTGTTTCTGCACCTCTTCCCCCAAGGGCTCAATTCAGAAGCAACACAGAAGAGTTTACCATGGGGAACAGAAAGGCAGTGAATCTTTTATGCTTTGGCATAAAAAGGAGAAATACAAGTCTGGCTCCTGTGTAGCCACAGGTCTGAGGCATCATTCATGTGGTTTGCTTTGACTGCATCGTCAGGACTTTCTGAACAGGATGGTAAATGGAACACTGCACGATGGCAACTGCAGATCTATTGCATTTAAAAGTAAATGTTTCGCAGCCTTGCAGAGATACCAGGGTGATTTTTATCACCTACACACCAAAGAATGCCCAGGGCTAATAAGCTGCTAAGAGAAATGCTGGGAACTTGCCTCAGCAGGAATCTCCTCCTCATCTCCCCACAAAGAGCTCATGGATCAAATGGCAGCCCAGCAGTGCTGTACGTAGAGGTCTAATACCCTTCTGGCTGCAAACTCGGCCTCCAAGCAGATAAGCTAATACCTCACTATCCAGCACTGAACTGCCACAGGGATGTGGCAGCCGTTCCAGCTCAAGGGGCAGTGGCTGTCCTTGAAGCCCTCTGTCCTGCAGCTGGTAGGAAGACAACAGAAATGAGGCACAACATCAGAGCAGCCCACAGGCTGCTCGAGAGCACACAAAGGCCTGAGCAGAGTGGGATAAAAGCAGCGAGCCAGCAATCATTAGCCGGTTATTGTTCTCAGCAGAGCAATATATATATTTTTTTAAAAAAAAAAAAAAATAATTCTGAGCTCTATTGCTTGGAAGACGCCCAAGGAGATGGCGAACAAACTGAATTAACAATCCAGAATCAAAGCTCCTGTAGTTCTTCCTGTGTGGTCATGAAGAGAAGTGTGCTCTGGAGCACATCTGTCTCCCTGCGTTACCCACACTCTGACCCCAGCCCTGAGACAACTTCAGGTTAGCAAAGGACCAGGAACGAAAACAATCAACGTGGGCTGAGATGTCTTCAACAAAGAGGTGAGGACAAAAGGAGAGGAAGAGAACAGTGCATATGAGTGGGTACAGGGCAGAATAGAGACCAGAGGAAGATCACCATCAGGAGTTCCATGTCTTTCCTCATCCTCTGCCTCTTTAAAGTATTTAGACAATCCTACAGCCACCTTCATCTGTCCTGCAGTACCATGCTACTTACAGCGCTGTTAACTGTGTCCTGTAATTGCAACTGATAATTGTTTCCTCTGCTTTGAGCAGGATGGGTACCAGGAACTTCTATACAAGGGTTATTAATTTCTGGATTGTATTCCCAAATGACAACTGAACTCAAAAAGCCCAGTAAAGTAACAAGCACACGCTCTGCTGAGTCCACCCAGCTGTGCCTGGGGAAAGGTGACTTTCTTCCCTTTGCAGAACAAGACATAAACAGCCTTTACTCCTGTCTGCATACATCACTGCTCACAGTTGGTTTAATAGCATAATCCTTAATTCAGGCACATGCGTGAAGACTGAAACAGATACTATGCACAGAAAAGTGGTATTTACTTATGGAGATCACTTTTGCAGTTGATGGACTAGAACTGTTCCCACTGTGTGCTCTAATGCTGACAGAGCAGGCATTTTCCTGCCTATCCTGTATTTTTTCTAAAACCCAAACAGATGGATTTGCTGGACAGTTATTCATCCGAATGTGCCACATTAGAAGCAGCAGGAAACATAATCCAGCCCAAAAACCCACTCCGTCCTTTAAAGGCTTCTTTCAACAGATCCCAAGAATCCACCTCCAATACCGACAGGCAAGCGATGAAAGACAGAATAGCTATCCAGACATCCACAAGGAAGAGTTAGTCATGAAGAAAACATGTTTTCTATGCTTAAAAAAGATGCACAGAACAAGAGTACCGCTTGC
Source organism: Neomorphus geoffroyi (assembly GCA_033558235.1). NCBI lineage: Eukaryota > Metazoa > Chordata > Aves > Cuculiformes > Neomorphidae > Neomorphus > Neomorphus geoffroyi. The sequence continues at coordinate 14,969,611 of JAUMJM010000045.1, forward strand.
CCAGTCCCATAAACCCCATGGGCTGAGTTACATCAGTAACTGCAAGTTCCCTCTGACGGATGCTCTCCAAGGTATTTTCACACTTCAGATTTGTTTTCCTATTAGGAAACAAAGGATCTAGGGCTGTAGCAGAAGTCTGGCTGCCAGCATTGCCTCTGTGTTCTCCATTATCAGATTCAGACACATTTGTTCTTACTGAGCTTAATGACGAACAGACTAGCTGTGATTGCCAATACCCCATCAACTGCTCTTTGCTGTGTACAAACACCCAAAGCCACTCTCCAAAGGAATATGCTAATATCTGTCATTCAGTCGAGAAAAAAGTGGATCTAAAATGCTATTAAGAACGAACAACCCTGGCTCTTTGGGGGGGAGGGGAGGCTGAAGTTGATGACTGACAAACAGCCGGCTACATAAAAGCTTTGAACTTATCGAGATGAAATGTGTAATTGCGCACACACGATGCCACATATGGGGCATTCCAACGCAGCCAGCCATCTGCAGGAAAAGAATATTTTAATTTCACTCAGGAAAAAAAAAAACCAACACATTTTATCATTTCTCCTCTCTAATTTTGGTCACTTGCATTGATTTTTACTAACAGTTCCAAGACAGACAAACATGCTCTGGTTTTAAAAGCTTTCTTCCTCTTACGTTACTGAAACAAAGCTTTTTTAAAAGGGGAGCTACCATTTTGGACCAGCACAGCCTCATAACCACCAAGCAGCACAGGGCGTAGGACAAAAACTGTGAAACAAAATATAAGCAACAACTTAGGAGTTCAAGGAGTTCAAGCTGCTTCAGAAGTGGTGGGTACTGAAGCACAGCTCCTCCCTGTCACCCCAGCTACCAGTGCTGGGCTGGACATTCAAAAGGAGGGTCCCCTCCACATAGCATGCAATTGATGCTATGTGGACTAAGTGGGTCACACTGACCACACAGTGGGCGGGAGATTTGAAATTGATCATGGACTAGTCAGAACACAAAGACTTTGCAATACTGCCAGAGGAGAAGATTATGTGTGCTCAAGAGCCCCCACAATACAATAAACTATCAGAAGATGAGAATCAACATGCCTTGTTCACTGATCATAGAATCATCTGGTTGGAAAAGACCTCTCGGATCATCAAGTCCAACTGTACCTGTCCATTTACTAAACCATGTCCCTGAGATGGGTGCTGCCGTATTGTAGGAAAACACGAGAGGTGGAAAACTGCTGAAGGAGAAGGTGAATAGAGTCAATTTGCAGAGCTGAAGGCCACCCAGCTGGCTTTAGATATTGCTGATTAAAGGAAGTGGCTAGTGCTCTGTCTCTATACTGACTCATGGATGGTGGCCAGTGCCCTGTGGGGTGGTTACAAAAACGGAAGCAGAGCAACTGGCAGCAAGATATTGCTGCCTGGCTACAGAACCTGTCTCAGTTCAAACAAAAATTCAGATGTGTATCTGAACTAGACAAGTGGCCTCTTTCCAAAAAAAACCACCATGACCTTTGAAATTAAGACTTTAATCAGAAAAAATGTATAGAGAAGGATAATAGTTCTTAATTACAAATATATATATATATATATATAAAACCAAACCCACAACAGGACCCACAACAGCACCATAAACAAAAACCTTTAAATATATTAAATTCTATCCCTGCTCCTTTTGGTGCAGTTATCCTTACGGACAGCTAGACACGATGTTGCACTCCGGGGGGCAGCGGGAGTTGACTATGGACACTACCACACAGGTTATCTATGAATGTGAAATGTGTGCTGCAAACAAGCAAGCCAAGTGGGTAAAGCCTCTGTGGTATGGAGGGTGATGACCAGATACATCAGCTGCAAGCTCCAGATACAGCACGCAGCAGTCTGTCACCAGACACCATCTCTCCTGCCCTGAATGACTCTTATGATAGATGGAGCCCAGAGTCATGGATTAAATTAACTCAATGGATATCTTGAAGGGATGGCCTACGGACTAAGGGAGTGATATCTGTGTGTGTGTGTGTATGTATCAAAAGATAGGAAAAGTGACGGCAATCAGTTGGAAAGTGTAAGATCTGGGCATGACGTAGATGTTATAGAATAAGGGGTGGATAATGTCCTGGTTCTGGCTTGAAAAGGATCAATTCCCTGGTTTGGGCGAGGAAAGAGCTCCAGCGTGGGGCTAATCCCCAACAGATAGTTATTATTCCAACAAGCCCAACACAGACAATTCTGTGATGCAAAAAGATAAGGGGAGGAAGAGGAGGATGCTGTCTGATTTAGCTGACGTCTGGCTAGTGGTCCAGTGTGCAACAGCTGTGAACAGCTGCAGCCCAAATTACAGGCTGCATTCTTACACCAGCCATGTGAATGTCAGCATAGTTACTATTTCGGGTTTAAATTCATGCAAAGTTTAATTCCTGCAAAACTTGCATCATTCCACTTTAGTCTTTCTACCCTGACCAACTTCAATGCTTCAGAGAGATCCAATTCCATTTCATACCCGCTAGTCAAAAAAATTTCAAACAGACTGGAGCAAAACTGCTGTAATTAAGCAGCCTTCTCAGAAAGCATGACTCTGCTAGCACAAGCAGCGAAGCAAGTGCCTGCAGTCCCTGTTAAAATGAGTAATGGCTATCTGAAGAGAAAAGCTGCCCAGGACTGCCGATTCTTTCCCTCACCTCCTCCCCCCCATGGTCCCTGGCAGGCTGTTCTGCTAGGATTTTCTTATTATTTTAATTCTTTTTACATGATACCTCACTTAAAATGTAACCACAGCAAGTCCCTTCAGCACACGAAGTGCAAACATCTGTCAAAATGACAGCAGAAGCAGCGTAATCCCTTTTGGTCTGGATAAACCAAGTTATAAAGCACGTGTTTCCAGGCCACTGCTGGCTCCAGCGTGCAAGCGCTGAGCCAGAGCTTCCCTCGCCGTGAAGCTGGGGCCACTGCTGCTGCCACACTCCCAGGAGCTGAGGAGAGCACTTGAAGGAGCTCACAGTGGTACCCACCTGGCCATCCCCTCATTCTTAAATGCCATCATGTCCCACAGCACAAGGGAATGTGGCAATAGGCTCTGTAAGCTATGATGGAGAGGCAGGGGACAGTCTGGGGTCCTCATCGGAGCAGAGCTCTCCACCAGCGTGGTGCCCTGAGCCCCCTCGCCAGCAGCACACGCTGCAGATGCCACCCAGGGCAGCAAAGGCACAAGCAAGGCAGGCTGAAGCCTCTCTTAGGAGTGACAAAATCAATGCAAATGGAGAGGAGGGACGAAACTCATTTTATTTGTCTTCAGACATCTCATACTGTATTCAAGACTGGGTTGGATTTTCAAGCCTCTCCCTACAGCTACCCAGGCTAAATTGGGAAAAAAAACCCAAACACTTCTGCCTTCATTAATTGCATAAAATTGGGAACAAGGACTTTCTTTTAACACCCCGCCAAGTGTTGTAAGAAAACTAGCACTGCTGTTAACCAATAAACCCTCAAGTGTCCAAATGGAATTAAATTATCTTTAACAGCTACATTCACAACAGCATCTGACTTCATGAACAGTTCACTGATTTCAGGAGAAATGCTCAAACTTCTGTGCCACTGCAGGCTGGAAAAAGCTTCAGCACTGTTAGGAGGCCAGTTGGGACTTGGTATGCAATCTGCATTTCAAGCCATGGGAACAAGGAGCTTTGCTAAACCCTGACCTTGACAGTCGTTGTGCGTTCATAAGGGATTTTATCTCAATGTCATTTAACGCTCTGTAATTATCACAGCATTCAACAGCATCCAACTAGTTACCATGTTTATTTGCAGCCTACAGTACTTAGTTATTAGAGAGCTTCAGTTTTTATTATTTTAATCCTTAAAAATGGATACAGAACAACCACACTTTCTGCAACCACCTATCTGCAAACCAGGATAAAAGAGGAGGGATGCGAATATCAGCAACCAAAGCCTTAGACTACCAAAATTAGGTGTTACCTTATTAATAGAATTTCTTTCATATACTTGTCTACATCCCTTAACATAAAAGCCTTTATTTTAATTGCAGAAAATAGAATCTTGTGCAGACAACTCACACTAGTTTTAAGTGATATTTATCTGTGGATATTTTGGGAGTCACCTCCTAAAGCCCACCAGAGGCTGCTGGGAGAGCTGCTCAGGCATGATGCTCTAGGATGATATGCAGGGCTGTGTGCCTGCTTGCTGGTCCTTACTATGGGCCACCCAGGGTCCCATCCAAGGACAGGTACGGGATATCTGCCTGAACAAGGAGATGAAATGGACACACTTTATTTCCACCATATTACCTCCTTTCTCCATAAAAGATATATTCCTTGCAATACAATAGAATGAGACAAAGCCAGCTGCTATCGGCTTTTTTGTCAAACAGCAAAACACAGCTACGCATAAAATAAAATTCATTGCATGGATTCGGTGCTGTGCCAGGAGGCAACCACTAATCCAGGTTTCTTTCCTGGCTGTGATCAAAGCCTCTCTGGTGGCAAGCCAGAACAGACCCACAGTCATTTCACAACAGCCAACCCAGGGGCTTTGAGGAGAGATGAGTTTGAGTCTCAAATCAAGACAAGTAAGCAGTATTGCAAAGTTGGGTGGATTTTAAGTTAGTTATGCATACTGCACTGAAAAGCAAGACAAATATGAACACTAATATATTTTGATCATGAATTAAACACAAGAGAAGTGTGCTCTTCAGAAAGGAGTGCTACAGAAAAGTGAATAATGAGTTATGTAGCCAGGAACAGGCTTAGATCAAAAAGAGGTTTACAGACAAACTAGACATTCAGTGCAGATAAGCGTAGAGTAATGATGACTTTGATGAGTCTTTATCACGCACGCCTCTGTGTCAATAACTGCAAGAAATAACAAACATGAGAGAAAGGCTGCACTGACACTTGTGTACATCGTTAACGAAGAATGAGAAACTGAACACACAAACATCCCAACACTGAGAACAAGCACAAGGAGGCTGCATTTGAGGCAACTCTGGGCAGCCCCGAGGTAGGAAATGCACTCCACAAAAGACAGAGCCTTTGAAATGTTCATGCGTCATGCCAAATATCAAACACCTTTGCATTAGAGTCATGCATGTTCAAAGCATTGCTCACTGGAGGATGGTGTCAGAGGCAGAGATTCATCACATTTAATGATGTCACGATGGAGCTTAATATTTCACGGTTATGTGCAGTTGGACATTACTATACCCCATGAGCCCTGTATGCCCTAAATCACCTTTGTTAACTCATGCATTTTGCACATGGCATCTAGTAATCATTTCAAGCTGGTTCTAGTGGTTTAACTGGTGCCCCCCCGTAAACTTACTGACCCAAATTAATTCAATAAGTTGAACAGAAAAATTCATGCACACGAATGGCACCAGTTAAATCAATAGCAAATCACTTTTTCATATGAACCCTGTGATTCTGTGCGTGGACCAGTATATAGGGAGATGCCTTTGAAAACAGCAACACACCAAGGCAGAGAAACAGCAACGTTATTAAAACAGTAACAGGAAAAAAAAATCCACAAAAATAGAGACAGACGCCATGACAGGGGAAAGGGAGTCAAATGCAGGAGCCACACACTGCCTGAAGCAAAGCTCAATGTAACAGGAAAAGCCAGCCCCAGGGCTCATGGAGGTGGGCTGAGGCACCTCGAGCAGCACAGGTAACTTGAAAACTGCGACCTCTGCCCCAAGAAGGCAGCTGGACCAGATACACTCCCGACATCCTTTCCAGCTTAAATTATTCAGTGAATAGACCAGAGAGGTCATATCTAGACAGGAGGCTCCTAAGGGGCAGATTTTTTTTCCTTTTGTGCTTCTGTTTACCACCCAGCGAGGATCATAGGACTCTGCAACTCTGTATTCCTCCAACAGTTCACGGCACTGAGCTTATCGCGCTCTCTCGCACATTTCACATCATATATTCGCCATATTAATATTTTACAGTCTCTCCCACCACTGAATCACAAAGCCCCATCCAGGTAGGGCCAATTTGAATTCCAGTTTTTATTTGTACGCGCAAATACCAAAGAGAGGTCTGCCAAGGCACAGCCACTCCCTAAGACCAAGCACATCCCTCTTCCTCCTCCCTCTGCATTGGCACAACCCTTCTTAGCATCCCACTGCTTTCCAACAGCCTGCTCTGGAGCAACAATCCCCCTGTCCCAGCCAACTCGCCCAGTTTATATACTAAGCACGGTATCGAATACCCCCTTGGCCAAAGCCTGGGTCAGCAGTCCTGGCTGTGTCCCCCACAGCTTCCTCCGCACTCCCTGCCCTCTCGTTGGCAGGTCAGTACAAGGAGCTGAAGAAAATTAACTGTACCGCTGCAGAACCCAGGACAAGCTGAAAAAGTGATTCCTGCTACATCTGTACCTTCGTCTCCCTGAAAAAGCACAGTGAGGAGGAAGACGAAGCACACATGCTTCCATCTCCTGGGAACTGCCAGCACAATGCTTAACAGTTGTATGTGATGACCACTCCGCGGTCGCGTGTGACTCCTGGGGCTGAGATGCTCATCTGTCAGCCCAACTGTTGCCAGGCAGCCCCTGGGGACCACGTCATTCAGTGCGAGGAAGTCACTGGAGCATCCTGGCTGTGTTCCTGGGTATCACTCCTCTGGCAAAACGAGGCAGAAGTGTCGAGATATAAAAATCCACCTCAATACAGCCGACACCTTGGAGTCTCAGAAATAAAAGCTTTGCACTTTGCACGCCTGCACTGTCTTTATACACTAAAGGTTGCTTTCTGTGATTTCCCATCCCTGCTTCTTAGGATAGAGGAAAAAATAAACCATTTTAGAGCTAAATTCTATATAGCTCACAAATGGCTCATCCACACTGCTGGGTGATCTGAGCCAAGGAACCAGTCCCGGTTCCTGTACTAACTGGTGCAGGCTGGCTTGCACACAGATCCCAAACTAAGTGCCCCTGTCAGTTCCCTGCCTCCAGAAACCATCCGATCCACTTCAGTCCAGGGACTAGGAACAAAGGTACACAGGTGAGCACCACGTATCTTCCTACGCCTTATGCAAAAGCAATACTTTTTTCTTTAATCTCTTCCCTGTTTCAAACCAACAGGATAAGGAGCCTCCGTGGCTGCATTTCATGGGAGGAGAGCCCACAGAAAATGATAAGCAAGCAAATAAGATGAGCAGCCAAGGGAGCATCCAGAAACCTGGGTAAGTCAGCTACAGTGTTAACTCTCACATTTAGAAATATTATGCAATTTATTACATTGCAACAATCCCCCCTGCCCCCATAGCCACAAGAAGGAGGCCAGGCATGCTCTGCCTCGTTGGTTTTACTATCTTTTTGGTGGAAAATGTTGTTGTTACATGAAAGTCTGGGGGTGGTTTTGAGTACAATGCCAGTAGTTGTCTAAAGTAATTGTTATTTGTCATACAAATTTTATCTAAATAGCGGCAGACTGGCATTTAGAGACACACACCCCTGGAGGTACACAAACACACAAGTACATGTATGGTAACATGATACCTGTTACCTGAGCTACCAGGTACTCTCACTTAAACAGTAACATCTTGGTTACAACTCATTTGTCTTCCTTACTGCCCAGCTACACTGGACAAAAAAAATATGACCTCATGTTATGCTAATTTAATCAATATTTCATGCAAGGCAGATACAAGTGGAGATGGTCCTTCCATATACAAATTTGAAATATAAAGCGAAGTTCCCTTTAGCACACAGTCCGGCATTAGCAAGACATTTCATAGGAAGGGAATTTTCAGTAAATTGCACATTTAATTTCCATGTTATGGGAAGTGGTTTCTCTTAGTTCTTCCAGCAGTCACCTCCTGCTATTAATGACCACAAGCAATGCAGTGACCCTTATAACGTCTGATTTCACAGCAAATATTTTAATTTCTGAAGGTGAAATGTGAGACAGTACTCTCCTATAACACTTATCTTTATGGCTCTCTTAATTCTTTAGAATTTATAGTCTCCACTAAAAGCACACAGAACATAATGGAAATAGATTTTCCAAGATATAGCTGGATTATTTTAACCTACCTTTCCTTGTTAGTCATTTATATTATCTTATCCTAACACAGGAAAAAAAAGTATTTTCACACTAAGAGCTTCACCGGTAGCTTTTTAAACTTTAAAAAAATAACAGCTTTCTAAAAAAAGCTTTGGTTCTGGCAGCAAAGATTTTCAGAAATTGGGACCTGAGGAGGGGCTTTACAGCCCCAGCATTTTCCCATTTCATCCAAATAGATCAAGCTCTCGTATAAAAGGCATTAATAATTCCTTGAAATTATATCTTAAAACAAAATGTGCATTTTTTAGAGATCCAAGAAAAGTATGAACATGACACTGTAATGAGAGTTCTCAGTGCATGAAGAACAATTGCGGTGCAAGACAGCCCTGAGGATAGGAAAACAGCATTTTCCAAATATCATTCCTACTTATAGGAGCCCTACTGTGCTCTGGGAGAGATCGTCACACCTCCAAGCTGGAGAGCCAACATGGACAAGTGCCCACCAAAAACCAACAGAGGCAAGTTTAATCTTGCCCTTAGGTAGATGGGGGACCAGAAAGCCCCTCCAGATCCCTCACATCTGTTAGCCAGGGAGACACAGCATCATCAAGATTGGCTTTGCAGCCTATTAACCTTCTCTAACTGATTTTTGTTGTTGGTATGTGTGATTTTTTTTCCTCTAGAAAGAGACAAAAAGAACAGTTTGAAGAATGACTGTTTTTTCCAGTGCCATCACTGCTGCAATAGGCACATATGGAAACTCAAGGAGAGTCGGTTCTGATTTATGTTTGATATTTCATTTAATTGAATTTTGCAAGAAAACAGTTTTCATTATTGAGAAATGGACCTCCCATCATGCAGAGGCGGGGGTGGGGGGGGAATCAAATGCTTAAACTCTGCCTCATTTAGCAGTGACACTTTTGGAATGAACAATAGCTTCATACATAAATTTGCTTGTTTGGCTGCCACAGATATGAATTGCCAGGGCATTTTAGAACAAAAGAAATGACATGTCAAAGCAAATCTATAGTTTAGCTAATCAAAATGCCATGTTTTAAGTATTCAGGTTGTTTTACACCGAAAGGCGGCATTTATCAGAAAATATATAAATTGACAGGAAATGTAAGATGTAAGTGGAATGCAGACAAAATAAGGGTTTTCAAGCACATACAAGAAATTTATTTCCTTGTGCACTTTATTAACCATCACCACCTCCTCCCTCCAAAAAATACACATCAAAAAGCATATTCTCTGCCTCTTGTAAGCAATGAAAACACTAAAGCCACCTAAAGCATTTTAGCTAACAAAGCTGTCTCAGCTTTTTGCACTGCTCACAGAATGACAGAGCTGGTCACAACACTTTGTAAACAGCTTTTGCTAGAGCAGCCAAGCTTCTTGGCCGTCTTTACACTAAGTTTTATCCGGGTACTGATTTTCAGCTTCCAGAGCTCAGAGTGGTATCGCTGATAGGGAATGGACAAGTTGCGTACATCTGCATAGCTATAACTTACTTTCTGCAGGCAGTCTGGGGACAAGGGGTGCAAAAGGATGCATTTGGTGCCTTTAACGTATCAAGAACTCTTCACCTGTAAGCAGGTAAAGGCATGGAGATGCCTAAAAGGAATACTGCAACAGAAGCTTAGCTATGAAAAAAAAATAAAGGCATCAGGCAAAAAACGCTCATTTTGTGACCATTTTGTAAGTCCCCTCCAGGACTTCTGCTGCTTTCAGCCAACCTCTTTGCATCCTCTTAGCACTGCTTCTGTTGAGCCCTGCTTCCCCCTGCACCCCTCTGCTCCTGCCAGCTTGTGCTGAAGTTACAGTAAAACTTCTCAGAGCAAAAACCTTATTATGCAGGCACCACTCTTGCCTATGCGTAGCTCCTCACAACACAATGCCCGGTTATGGAAGCTTAACATTATCTCTTAAAAGTTAAGCCCTGTTCGTTTATCATCTGTTGCCATAAGAGTTACTAGGATGCAAAGCAAACACTCCAAAGGGAGGCTTTTACAGCAGTGGGTCTGTCCTATTTCTCCATGCTTGGAGGGTTAAGTCCACTGCCAGAGTCTTGTCTTTGCAACACAAACATGTTTCAGAACACGTATAATCCCACCCACTAAGCCAACCGAAGATGTTGGTCCAGTTGTGGTTCTGCAGCTTACAAGCCTGTAGATAAGCTTCCTGAAAAAAACAACAGCTCTCCTAGTTTTCCACAACACAAAAAGCTGCTACATCCTATAGGTAGAAAGAAAAAGCCACAAAAGGTCATATCCAGCCTTCTGAAAAATTTGAGAAGCTGGGCTTCACAGCCCATTAACAAGCTCCAAACCTAACGGATTAACCAGAGTTCAAGGAAGCACAGCTGGGGCTCATCTCCATAGAGGAAGGAGCAGTATTAACTAGCTGGAGTATTGTTTGCCATGAGGAAAGCATACCACACTGTCAGGTATCATAATTACCACAATGTTCTTCCACATTTTTTAGCCCAAGAACCTTCCCCCTCCCAGGCTCTGGACTGACTCTTTACCCACTTGGAAAAAAAAAAGTATGAAGATAATTCATTTTATCACAGTCCCTGCGTAAGCCAGGCTTTTGCACAGCCAGGATTTCTGCTCCTCAGTAGGTAGAGCACCAGTTCTGGTAGGAGGGGATTTGTACAGTCTGGAGTCTCCAGCCCACGGACCAGTGGATGCACTTCAGCAAGACAGGCGGCAGTAGGAAACCACTTCAAAAGAGATGCTTTTTATCAGGCCACAAGATCAGTTTTCTATGGGAAGCTTGTGCTTTGGGGTCACTGTGTTCTCAATTCAGCAACGATAATTTATGGCAGTCTAAACTCACTGACAGCAAAGTGAGTTCATCAACAGAAATGTCTTGCTGAATCTGCAGAAGACAACGCAATGTGGATCAACGTGCCCATCACCACACAAATGCCAAGCTCTAACAGCAGGGCTGGAAGTTGCTACTGATTTCCTAAGAGACTGAACTCCTGTTGCATTCCTAGGAAGTGGCTGGATTATTAAGCATTTAAACTCAAGACTTAAATACTACCACCTAAAAACCCAAACATAGCTATTGCTACATTTAGTGCTGCTAGACTACGATGTCAGTTGGATTTGAAAATTAATGGTACTGGTAGCTGTGTCTCATTTCTCCAGTGCCCCAAGAAGCTGTTCTTCAGTGATCTGACAAACCTGGTGATTCCAAATGACTCAACACTTTTTGATCCCTTCAAGTGACAGCTGAAAAGCAGCATCTAACACTTCAGGGATTTACTTTGGATACAGCTGCAAGAAAAAACACTCATAAGATCTTTAACTGCAGCTATGAAGCAAATAACTTCTTCTCACTAGTTTGAATAACCACCATTTCCTCAGCCTCTCCAGTGAGTGCTCAGGCAGATGGCAGGCCTGCTCAGGGGGCATCTTTTGTTTTCTGCACTTGGAACAAAGGCACAGGACTGACATAAGCCCTGTTTTCTGCATGACCAGAGCTCTCCTGCACCAAAGCCACATCACTCAGTTTTCCAGCACCCAAACCGGGTACCTCTGCCTGCAGCATCATCCGTGCTGAGACAGCAATGAGCGCTGATCTACTGGGGACACAAAACAGTACTTCAGTTGTAATGGAAAATATAGGTTTCAAACACCTGCCATGTATATACGGCAGTGCTTCATTATTTGCACTGGATGACAAGAAGAGCACCATCGTCACATACATTTCACTGGGGTTCCTGATCTCCCACTTTAAACGACTACATCCCTTACTGGGAACTACACCATTTTTTAAATTTTGAACCTGTCTCACACAGAAGTAGTAAGGTAACAAAGACATTGTTGTAAGTCATTGTATAGCTAAGATACAGTCACACTTCCTAGATTGGACAGAGGTTTGGAGGAAAGATTGCCATTTCCCAGAACAGTGAAGCAAAGCTACATTTGGAAACATTATTAGACTATTTAGTTCTTTATTAGTAGAGCCATTGAGATTTACAGCCTACAGAAAAGGGTTGTTCAATCAACAAGGAGCAACTGAAGTGAAAAAGCATTAATGTTACCACTGAGGCAATTATTGTAACATGATCACAATTCCTATGCATCTTTAATTTTTGCCAACACAACACATTCTCTATTACAGGGACCCCTGTTTCATTAAGATAATATGATTTGTAATAATAATATGAGGTGGGTGAAACAGAACCCAGTCTCTCAACACTTGAGCATTGCTTCCCCTTGGGGGATATCAGTATATAAAATGGGGTTTCCTGCAAAGTGCTTGTAATCTCAGAAGCCAGCGCACCTATTAAACACTTAGCAGGGCTCCAGCAGAAAGACAATACCAGAGACGAGAGTCTCAAGCGAGATAAAAACCTCAGTCCTGCTCTCAGGAACAGAATGCTCGTTTAGTTCCATTTAACGTCTTATCTACCCGGAAATCTAAACAGACAAGAAAATGTCATGCTGGGTCTCCGAGGAACAGAGCAGCGATTCTCTGATCCCAGGCAGCTCCAGCAATGCAGTCTTGGGCAGGTGAGCAGTTTGTCACAAGGAAACCCATGCCCTGGGGCCACCTCTCCTGCCCTGCGTCCCTTGTCCAATGGTGATGCTTTCCCTGAGCAGTCTTGAAATGTAGACCCAAAGGGATGTGAATGCCTTGATCCAAGAAACCAATCTGTGCTACTTCACCACAATTTTGTGATTTTTGTTTTTTCTCCTCCCTTTTGAGATAAGGAAACAAAAGAGAGGAGCGGGCACTGAGAACACAAGTTGTTCTAACTAGAAGACAAAAAAGATGATGGAGATTTCCATTAATGGGAAAAAAGTCTACTGCACTGCAATCACTACTTCACTGAAAGATCAGATTCTATCAGGACACTGGTTATACCCATCCATCTCCTAACAAAAGCTTACCTGAGGACTATGGAGGAGCTGGTCACAGATCCCAGTCCTACCACAGCACAGAGTTTTTGACTAACTAAAACATGTAAGATTCTTCACTGAATATTTCACTGGGTTGTAAAAGGGACTTAGTCTTGTCAGGAGAGACACCGCTGCAGCAGAAGGATGCTTGTGCTGTGCACAGACAGAGCAACCCAGTAAGTCTGAATTTTAGAGCAACATAAAGGAGAAGTAAAAAGCTCCTTCCCGTGGGATCAGTGCTGAGCTCTGGATGGACATATTCAGAGGGGAGAAAAAATAAACTCAAAACATGATTTGCTCATTGTGCTTAGGACTTGAGAGTGAAACTACCAGTTTTCTCATACTAGGGAAACAGCAGCTTTGCCAACCCCTGTGTATGCCAGCAGATCCCCTACTGCAGTGCCCAAACACACCCCAAATAGAGTCCTGTCCTGTGCCTCTTCAGGAGCCCTCTCTGACAGCCAGATTTTTGACATGTGCAAACCTCTGACATGCTACTGTTCTTGTACAACACCATGTGTTTGCCTTAAAACTCAGGCCAATGCCTCAGCACCTGCTTTGGCTCTCAGTGGAAACAAGAAACAGGCACATTTCTGAGCAACCCCCCAGCTGTGGAGATGCCGTATCATTCATGCCTGCTCCCAGAGGGTATCATGCAGAGAAAGATAAAAAAAAAAGTGAGAGGCATGCACAAAGCTCAGTCCCTTCCCATGGAAACCCTCCTTTAGATGCCCTGTGGAAAACCTCAGCTGTTTTCACGAACCAGGTACCCAGGTGAAGGCAGCTCTGCAGACCTCCTCAGTGACACTAGCTGGAAGACAGCAGCTCGGGTTTATGAAAAATGGAGGCTGTGACATTTGGGGTTTTGCTGGAACAGATGTTTTTAGCTAACAGGCATTTTTCTGTCCAGTGGTCAAATCGATTTTTTTTCCTGGATACTCTACACAGCACCACTGTTGCTGTGTTATACACTGAAAATATTTACAAAGGTATCAAAATTAACTCTAGGCAGGTCTTTGGTGAGGAGGGGAGGGAGTCTGAAGGAAAGCAATGCTACATGGGGAGAAGAGGCTGTCTCCTTTCACTGCAATCAAAGAAACAGAGCAACTGGAGGACTAGCTCTGAAGTCAAATAAGATGAATGGCAACTACAGCAAGGGCTGTAAAAACACCAATAAAAAGTTGCCATAAGGGAAATACCCAGCTCAACACCTCTCCAGCAAGGTAAGCATAATAAACTCACTTCCAACATGGACATCAGTTTATTTTTTCAGGTGCAACCTAAGTGCAAAACCAGGGAGAGATGCAGGAGAACCACCACCCAAATTAAATTCCATCTGCTATGTAAATAATCTTGCTTGTTGATGGAATTAGTTGCATGATTTAGATCAAAATAATCTGACTTTAAACAATGAAATTAACAGCCAAAAGCCAGTGCTCTCCCTTCCCTGGAGGTTGCAGCAGTTTCTTTGCAAATCCATTTCTCAGACCCTCAGAGAAGTGATTTCTTCTGCACTTATCATGGCACCTGTCAGAGATCATGTTTTATTTCACTTTGCACCGATATAAAGAGGTTCTAAATATTCTGGAGTTAAAACGATCACAAAACATGAAAGTGCTTATAAGGCATTTCCACGTTCTCCTCGTCTGGCAAGTGAGTGGCTGATTTACAAGCCAGCTGTCAATACAGAACAATTGCTTACCTCGTTTTACAGGAAAACAAAAAAGCACTTCAAAAAAAAAAAAAAAAGAAAGAAAGAAAGAAAGAAAGAAAGAAAATACTTGCAGTGCAAAATACTATGCAAAATTGCTTTTTTCAGCATGGCAATCAGAAGTGTGTGTTCATCACTGACCTGTCAGGGAAAGAGGACTGCTAGCTTTCAGATGAGCACCAAAGAGCTGGGAGCTGCTAGGCAAATACCCAAAGGCCACCCTAAAGTTTCCACTGCTGGAAAGTGGCAACCAGCATGTCCCTACAGCTGACAACTGGCCTATCCTTTGAGCATCTGCAACTGTGCATTTACTTGTGTCAACACAAAGCAGGATCCCACGGGCTCTGTGCACCCTAAGTGTTAAAGGAAAGCTAGCCCTCGCAGTTCATGGTTCTCTAGGCCAGCACAGTTACAACTCTCAAAGAGGACTCTGGCTTGAAAATGTGAAATGTTAATGCCTGTGGAGCTTAGATGGCAAATTCTTCACTCTTTTTGGATGGAAAGAGAATACCAAAAAGCTGTTCCATGCACCCAGGGACACCTCTGCAGTTTTCCTGAAAGAAGGAACGAAAATAAAAGCAAAAGGAAGTGCTATGCTACTGTCTGACCTTACAGCTACCAATTATATCTGCTCAAGAGTCCACTCATGGTGCAGCAACAGATGGTATTTCTTTCCTTAAAGAAGATGTCCATGCATTAGGGAACTGAATGTGAAAATACTGTTTCAAAAAGGGCAAGTCTCGCGTTATGAGAGACAAGGAACTGCCTTTCACGTTTGAAGAATCTGGCACTTTTTTGTATAATGAAGCCTCAAAACTGTCTCCTTACTAACCATTACACCATCCGATTCACCACTCATCCTGGCAGCCTGCAACACAATCATTGCAAGTCTAGGTGGTTCCCCAGGACAGCCACAAATATACAAAATGTCCTCGTGCAGTGAAACACCAGCAGCAGCAAATGTACGATGGAGGTCTACCATGCTGCTCTGAAAACAAACAGCTCCCACTTACAGCTCACCCCCTGCCACATCTGCCAGAGGTATCTGCACAGGATCCTACCCTCCAGCTGGCCCAAAGGGAGATGTGACACCAACCCTGTCCTCATCCCTGACCAAGCACCAGCCCCACGGCTGCTCATGCCTGGTGCTGAGGCTCCCCAACAGCCCCTTTTGGAGACCTCGATCCACGCTGCAGTTTTGTGTTTTCTTTCTGAACTGCTGCCAAGCAGAAGATTTTGGCCTCCCGCGCTCCTTCTATCCCCAAAAATGCAGTTGACCATGTTCTGCTCACAAGTGAAATGGTCTTTCAAGAGCCTTGCGCCAGTCCTTACGCAACCGGATGCGTTCTATGACTGCGCTGCATAAGGCAGGTGGAAAATTCATGTCTTTGGCCAGCTTCTCCCCGTAACTCATAGTCTGTTTTGCAGCCCTACATACAAGCAACACTGAGCAGTTTAGGTGCACCGACCTCTCTGGGTTTCCAGCCCCCCGCTAGTGCTAACCAGCTCCCGGTTACTGAGCTGGTCCCTTAATCCAATTGAATTCTCCACTGAAACTGCGCTTCTAACACCCCTCAATCTGCTACACCACCTTGCTTGTTAAATTGCTATTAAGTGATTAAAACAAGAATCTTGCCTACTCCCCAGGCACCACATCAAAGATACAGTAAACTGCTTTTTAAAATTTTAATTATTTAGTTATTGCAATCACATTACACAACGCATATCATAATCATCCATTAACCTCTGGTTTAAATAATTATCAGGCCTCTGCAACAGTAATAGCGTTGTGTTTGTGAAGTTGGTTAAATAGCACGAAGGAGGACACAGCACTGCCCCGTAGCTGCATACGATGACAGAAGAAGGGACAGGTTGGTACAAGATGCCTTGCTATCGAAGTTATACCGAGGGCAGACAGCTGGTCACTGCGACTGCAGAAGGACACTTCCAGCCCAGTGTCAAAGGGCAGTCAGACAGTACCTCTAGCAGAGGTCAGAAGCCAGAACGTGTTTCCTTCCTCACTGCTCGCAGGACTTTGTGTGCTCCATAAAGCTGCGGAGTGCATCCTCAGCTGGAGAAGTCAGGGCACAGCCTACAGAACCAGTGACACAAAAGCAGTGTACGCCTACACCTGCCAGACAGCAAACACTTCAGCTCTGTGGCTCATGGAACAGATCCCTTGCTATTGAAAACACTCGAGCAGGAACAAAGCACGCTCCCCATAACAGGATGCGAGCTGCCTACAAATGCAACCTGGTTAAGATCAAGACCATTGGTGCATAAATAAAGCTACACTTCCATTTTTTGCAGCTGTAGTGACATAACTACATCTCAATCAAGCTAGTCCAGGCCTTCTTCACGCAGAGGACCTTTCAGCAGAACTGCTGCCATCGGTAAAGCTGTTAGAAGTGTTCAGTTGCACCTAAACGTGCCATTAAAATGCATGGCGTTGGCCTGCAACTATTACAGTCCCTATTACTGTACCCTACTATAGTCAGCGAACAGCTGTCATCTCCTCCTCTGGGCAAGTTAAGAAAGCCCATCATAAAAGTACGGGAGGCAGAGAAAGCAAAGCCTACAGACTGCCTCATGTAGCAGCAAGCACTGAAAAAGAAGTCAGATGGCTGAAAACAGATGCAGTTCCCAAGTATTTGCCTTTACCTCTTACAGCTGGGCCACAGGGACCCAACAAATGCACATGCTGTAAGGTCTCACGCAGGAAACCATTCCCACATGGTATCCTCTGCAGGATTTTAGACTACAGAACAACACACAATGAAATAAAGAGATACGGACACTCCTATGCAGTGCTGCACTACAGTAAAGCAGAATTCAGCCCAATAGAACAGGCAGCTCTACGCTACAAGGATTTAAAAGCTTATTAAAAACCTCACATAATACTTCACAAGACATAACCATAATGTATAAAAAACACAATTGTATGGTAAGGGCAAGGCAAGTGCATTTTGAAGGAGCGAGTGTGATTTAGCCTGAAGTGTCATTATCAGTAGGAAAATAAACAAACCAAGGACACTTCATTTTATGCCATTAAGCATTTCAAAGCATCTGGGTGACACCACTGTACTAAGTAACAGACTACTCACTTTCCTATATAATTTGTTTAATAGGCAGCTGAAAACATCAGAAAGACAAAAGGGAGGTTTTATATTCTGATCATTTACATTTTATCTATATTAACAATCAAAAGCATCATAAGCAGTGAAGGAACTGTTGTCGGATATCATTTTAATGATATGCATCCTTTTAAGTGCATCCAGTGTTCCTCATATCATTAGAAGCAGGGGGAAAATTAATAGAATACTAATGGCCAAGCAAACTCTGAGTACAATAACTATTCCTTTTTTTCCATTCATGTTATCAGCCCACATCCTAGCTCCATTTTTTCTTGAAGACAGTTTCAAGAAATAAAATAGAAATTTGAATATACTGGATGACTACCTAATTTTCACCCATGCTCCACCATACCTGATGGGCTACCAGAAACATGGGCAAAGGTACTTAATTTCTGTGCCTTCAGGGTCTTCTTTCCCATCTTTTTTTTTTGCTCCCATGCCAAGACAACAGCTCTTCACATGCTTATTACACCTGTTTCTTTGCATCCCCTTTTTGTCCACGCTCAGCTGCTGTCACCTGTTGTACAATTGGATTGCAAACCCCAGAGAAAAGCAAGACAAGACACAACAGCACCACTGTCCCTTAAGAGGCTGAGTACAAACAGTTGTCTGTACATTTATACAGTAATACCACATCATTGTCATTCAGGTGGACATGTTGCCCCTAATTCTAGACTTCAGCAAGAACCTACATCTTCATTTCCTTCTTCCTAAACCAAGGCTCCCTGATGAGCCCTTCCTTTCAAAGGAAAAAAGAAAACCGACATTCAAAAGGTCTGAAAGGACCAACAGGGGAGCCCTTTTGGATTTTGCCACCTCTTGTACTTTTTACTAAGTTAGATCTCCAAAAACTTTTAGGAAGTGCACACATGCACAAAACCCAGCTGGTTTTCTCCCCCTGTACCTCCACACACTCCCAGAGCAGCACATAAGGAGCAATACATGCGTTCCTGCACCAGGTGTTATCTGTGCATCGAGAGAAGCAGAGGAACAGAGAATGCCACTGGAGAGCAGAGAAAGTCCTAGTCTGTTAACTGTAATTAGAGGAAAGGCTAATTTATGAAGCAGATAAACTTGGGTATATAAATTAGCTCTATACCGTAAGTGCACAGAAGGTAATGCCTTCTGAAGAGTTTACATTGTTTCCTGATAATCAATGCTTAATTAGCTCTTTTTACCTTAATGCAGACTTTCCCTCTCTGATGTTACTGCTGTCCTTTCACCACCTCATCCTTGCCCCTTGATGTTCGTGGCTTTGTCCTCTGACAAAAGCCCATTGCAAAGGGGAAAGTGCCAACATATTTAATTTTTCAGTAAAAGCCAAGTTGTTGTTTTCTCTGAAACATTTTACACTTCAGAAAACGTCAGAAATGTCAGAGTACATAAGCAGAAACAAAATCAGAGATCTGCTTTCCTATTAATGCTGCATGACCTCCTCAACCATCTCACTCCGGGAGAGAGAGACAGGGCACTCTACAGTGAGCAGAGGAGCGATCAACCATGGCCAAGGAGGGGAGAGGGGCCAGGGAGACAAACAAAGTATTAGCCACTGGTGGGTTAGAAAATCAAGCAAATTTAGACTATAGAGAGCACAGAACTAAGTGCCTCTGCCTTGGGAGTGGCCAGAAAAGATGTATGCTTCTCTGGAAAAGGGGCACACAAAGGCTGGAGGAAAGCAGGGAGGCAAGACCTGACCCTCAGTCCCCAATTAGTCTTAAATTCCTTCTCCAATACCTCTGCATGCAGAGGTGGCAACCTAAAATTATAATTGCCTATAGAAAAGATGGAAGTGCAATGTTGAATCTACTTGTCTCTCAGAGCGACCCCTTAAGCCTCCCTTCAGTGCATCACCCAGGGCAAGGCAGGGAGTCATCTGCAGAGATAACGTAGACATCCTGTTTTCTGTCCCTATTTACCCTTGAGCTTAGCTGCCACTGTTTTACTAGAGTCTCAGCTCCAATACATGCACAAACCCTCCTCCTGGAGCGTTCAGATATATAACAGTGAGTTACGTGCACTTTCAGACCCCTACAAAAACTCAAGGGGAGACTTACGTCTGCTTCACTAGGAAAGCCTTGGCAGAAAGGCTTGGCCACAATGGGCACTGGCCATGGAAGACATCAACCTCACTTTCACAGCAGTTCTACAGATTAAAGACCAAAAGGCTCAGGTCAGCACCCAACTTCATCATTTTGTGTAGTTAACAGCTGGATTTAGTACTAAAACATAGTATAAACGGGGCAGATTAGCTCCAACACAGAGTAACTCGAAAGCATAGCTTTGGTACACCTGGAAAATGAAGCTTTGCTCCAGCCTGCCACTGGCCTTTCCTCTTTTTATTGCCCCATGAAACAAGACTAGCGATGTCACACACAAAATTGAGCGGTACTTTGTTCACAAAAGGGTGACATCGGGCTCAACCTGGGCTACCACAGCATCTTCTCTGCAGCTCCTGCCATCTAAAACAGGGCCAGGTCTTCTTACAGAGAACATTGCACCTTCCTCTTTTTCCATTTCTCCTCCTTTCCTCTGAGCACATTAAAGAACTCTGAATATTTTTTGGCACATTCACAGCATTTAGAGTCAAGTCCTTGCAGAGTGATTATTTCTCAAGCTATAAACTAAGTTCTCTCACTGTATTAGTCCCTAAAGAGTTTAAAAACTGATACTGAAATGTCTTCCCGGCAAGAATATTCACACATGATTTGATTTGCTTACACTGATTCCTGCAGCTCTGCAAACGTGAATAAAAAAGGCACCGAACAAAAGTTTTCATTATGAACGCATCAGCGAATCAAGTAATAAACTCAAACTTATGAAAGTTTTGTTTATGAGCGAGATTTGTTAGTTCATCTATTACACAGACTGATTACAGGAAGAGTAAAAGAGCAACATGGATACCCGAGAAGGTCTGTGTGACCACAGCAAGTATTACTCACACAGACCTAGCTGTTAGGAGGTGACACATTCCCAACATCATCTATAAAGAAGACAAAAAACCCTCTCACATTCTGCAAGCAAACTCACTTTAACTACAGCTTTTGAGTCCGTTCCAAATCTCTGAATGAATGATCACACTTCAGGACAGCACAATAGCTTTCTGCAAGAAACATTTAGATTAAATATTATAACTGATTATAGGCAGAATGGGTAGTCCTGCCTATTAAAGTTGCCTAATGCTTCTGATCTTTAGACCCTATTCCTACTTACCTATAATTTTGCCAAGTTCTAACTGCCTGGACTGCAACTTCGCATGCCTTGTCTGCCTCAGGCAAATTTTAATTTCAGCCAAAATGATTCGACTGCTTCTGAGAAAAAGGCAGAGGAGAAAGATTTATCTTTTTTTTTTTTTTGCCGACGGTAAAAAATCCTGCTGACCTTTTCTTTAATTAGCTGAAGCACTTCCCAGACTTTGAAACAGAACTCGACTTTTGACAGGATTTTGTGAAAGTCCATATAAACACAAACCCTTTTTGTCACAGTTTGGAAGTGTGGTTGAGTTTGGGTTTTCTTGCTGTATCTGCAAGAGCACACCCAGATTCAATTCACTTGCGCTTTGAGGAGAGGCGGATATAATAAGAGATGAAATTTTGGGGGGGGGTTCAACCTGGAAACCTCATGCTTTTTAAAAGAGAAGCCAGGTTTTGGTGCATTATTGCTCCTTTTTATTAACTTAAAGGTAAAGTTGAAGTACTTGGAAGCTGACACTTCTTCTCCAGCTCCTTGTGTTGCCAGCTCCAGAATTCAAAAGGTATGGAGTGCACAAAGCCAGCTGTACCCAAACCCAAGTCCTACATCTTGAATACGTATTGCTACACTGCATTGAACACAATTGGAAAAGGCCTTAATTAGGCTCTTTCTGATTTTCAGTTTTTCTATCCATGGAAGAAGCATGCTGCTACTCGGAGTTGAACATCATAAAACACCATGAAAATACAGGATTAACGTGCAATTGAAAATTCTGAAGAATCAAAATAGTTTGGGTTGAAAAGGACCTTAAAGATCATCCAGTTCCAACCCACCTGCCATGAGGAGGGACACCTTCCACTGGATCAGGTTGCTCAAAGTCTCATCCAGCCTGGCCTTGAACACCTCCAGAGTGGGGGCACCTATGACTTCTCTGGGCAACCTGTGCCAGTGCCTCACATTTCTTCCCAATGCTTCATCTAAATCTCCACTCTTTAGCTTTAAACCATTACCCCTTGTCCTATCCCTGCACTCCCTAACAGACAGCCCCTCCCCAGCTTTCCTGTAGGCCCCATTTAAGTATTGGAAGGCCGCTACAAGGTCTCCCCACAGCCTTCTCCAGGCTGAGTAACCCCAGCTCTCTCAGCCTGTCCTCATAGGTGGAGCTGCTCCAGCCCTCTGATCATCTTTGTGGCCTCCTCTGGACTCACTCTAGCAGATCCATGACCTTCCTGTGCTGAGGATTCCAGAACACAAGACTCCAGGTGAGGTTTCTTGAGAGTGGAGTAGAGGGGCAGAATGCCCCTCCTTGCCCTGCTGGTCACACTTCCCCCAAAGCAGCCCAGGATACGGTTGGGTTTCTGGGCCACGAGCACACATTGCTGGCTTATGTTGAGCTTCTCATCCACCAGCACCCCTAAGTCCTTCTCTTCAGGGCTACTCTCAATCCATTTATTCATCCTTGAACAAACCTTTGCAAAAGACTTCAGACCTACAATTAAATAGGTATGTCCTTAAGTGTCATTTGAAAGTATTAAGAACCAGACATCAAACAAGGAGAAAGAAAATGGCTCATTAAAAGACATCCATTCAGTGCCTGCACAAGGGAAGAAGCTTGTGGAAAAACACACGATGGTGTAATTAAAGGCAATATTCTAACACACAGGACTCAAGAAAGCAGACTGAGATTGCAGAAATTGCATGGTTTGTTCATAACCTTCATAAACTTTTCACCCTCAATAACGTTCTTCTGATGTAGTTCTCTGAACGCAATTTTGTGATCTAGCTGTTGGTGCAAGACAAATTCAAGAGAGTCATCTGTACATCTGAAGAGGATACTTTCTCCCAGCTCTGTATCTTCAAGATGCATTTCAGGATCAAATATTTACTTACCAGTGAGTCTAATTATTTTTCATGCTTGTGTCACAGTGAAGCATCACAAGCTGGAGAAATAAATGGTTTTCAACCTCTCACCAGTTCAAAGACTGCCTTCTCATTTGATGTGAAACATTTGCTTTTATTTAATACTAGTAATGCAGCGCACTTTACAGAGCATCTTCAAGGTAAAAATCTAAGCAACCTAGTAAAAAAAACCAGCATTATACCGTCCATTAGTTCAAGACGTAGATTCTGAACCACATCCCTTGCAAAATGAATCATTTCCCCAAATGTCAAATGCATTGCTTATTCTTTGCTGGTAGCAAAATGTGACGTAAAGGGTTACTAATATAATTTCCAGGCTGTTATCTAAACAAACAGCCTATGAACAAAGCAAGAGAGGGGGGAAAGCAGCTTATCACCTCCAGCTTTAAAGCTGTTGCAAATTCCAACACCCAAGTGCCATCTCTCAGCATACACAGATGAGAAGAGCTCTGTATGGAAACATACCTTTAATCTTTCTTCAGAAACCACAAAGTTCATTCCCAAGGACAGCAAAGGCTACAACAGCACAAGTGCTCTTCAAGGCAGACCTTTCCCTGCTTTTCAAAACTGACCATTTAAATACATCCACTTTATTTTTTATGAGGCTGCATCACACAACTTGCAATAAGCGTGTGATCTACTGCTCACTGCAACTCATGTATTCCCCTTGATGCCAGCTGAGGGATGATGGACACAGTATCAGTCCCATCTCAGATCCCAGTCTGCCATAGGGGTGCTGCCATATGAACCCGGCACAACTGGAAGGATGTGAACCTACAGCAAACCAGGAGACACACCAAGCTGTTCATATGTCCACCAAACACCCGCAAAGCCTCGGTGTTCAGCCCCCAGTACGTCCCACAGTAGCACCCCACCAGTCATCTTCCTGCTGTTGTCCCCAGGTTTCTACAGAGGGTAAAGCCCAACGCGCAACGCACCAATTAGCCACAGCATCCCAGTACAAGACCATGGGGAAGCATGGTTTCTCTAATCTCACCCAAAGCCACATTGCTGCCTAATCCTGAGACAAACTCAGGTCAGTCTCACATGTCTTGTCCATGTGCATCCATGGTGGGGCTTTTGCAGAGCTGGCTGGGGGGCCTCACATGTAAGAAATGCACCGCACACTGCTGGACAGTCGAACGTGGTTCTCCTCCAACCAGTATATATAGCTTTTCTCCCTAGAGAGGGATGACCACCATTTATTACCCTGTTGTCTGCAACAGGCTGAGCAGATGACAACCACCCAGCACTGGACTCTTGCTATCTCAGCCAAAAAAAAAAAGTTTTATGTGTTTCCAAATTTCTTACTGATGCACTAACAGCAGGAGCCAACTCCTCCTTACAGCAAACATTTCAGTCATAAGAAACGCTGTGCAAGAGATTCAGCATTCTCCTGTTCATTTTTCTCTTTAGACAAGACTTTATATTTATTTTTTTAAAAAAAAATGTCTTTTCTACAGAAGAAGCAGCTAAACTGCAGAACCACTCACCAGCTGTGCACCCCAGCCTCTCTTCTATGCAGCTGAGGGGGACAATGCATTACATCACATGTAAAAAATCCTTCTCAGGCCATCTCAAAGACTTCCATATAGCTCTCAATAAATATGTAATAGTTCCCAAGGGTTTCATAAGAAGGTCAATCACAGCTGTGCAGCCGGACATCAGAAACCAAGCACTTCCCTGACAAACAGTGGCATAAATAACAACCTTAAAAGCCTCATCCAGAAGGGAGCTGAGCACCTAAATTAGCCAGTGACTATTTCTCTAGTGCAAATGATAGTGCTCACTCTGCCATGATCTGGCCTGACACAGACCAGCAATACTATTTTCTTCCATTTCAAGAACTATTTGGAATTTATAAGCCTATATTTAAGAACAGTTGATATTTCACTTACATAGGAGACTTAAGCACATTGAAGTAATTTTGTAATTAAAAGGCAGTAAAAGCATGTGTGTCATTTCATTATAATTCCTCAGAAATTCAGTAGCAATTTGATTTTTTTTTTTAATGAGATAGATTCAAGGGAATGCATTGATCTGATTAGCCTTCACATTCTTTCCTGCCCTTTTAGCATAAGCCAATCTCCTTACATGGATTACTAGGCCTATTTAATTTCCTTTCCCTAAAAAAGGAACATCATTTTTCACTGCAATCATAATAGGAATTTGACCAATACAAATATCCTGCATTGCTACAATCTGTTACTCACCAATTTCCTTTAAAAGAGTGAATTCCAAAGCTATGAGCTGTAATCCTAGAGGCAGCCTTACTGTTATCTACTGCTTTTAAAATTGCCTCTTTACAACACTCGATCATAGATTTTCTGACTTGAAGATGACAAATTTGGAAAGAGCTAATCAGCAACAGAATTTGTTTACAATTGATCTACACTGCTGTTTGTTTTGCCTTGTCTCAGAGGGGTTTTTTTTTAATCTTCATACTCTAAGCAACAGGTTTATATGATTTTTTTCCCCACACACACATATTCAGATTTTTTTTTTTTCCAATGAAGATTTTTTTAAAATATTAGCAGATTAAACATGCAGTTCTTCCTGCATTTCATCTGTCACGGAAAATGCATTGATTCATAGATGTATTATTTCATGGAAATGCATTCATTTCACACATGAAGAGATTTCACTCATCTCTTGTGCAGCATTGACTGCCACAGCCAAATCTAGTTGTCCAACTCTGACCCACCAGTTACATGGTACAAATGCAGGAACTCACCCTTGATTCTTCTAGCCATAAAGCTGCCAATGCCCTTCAGAGAAAAACAGACCTCTTGGCACACTCTGCTTGGTAGAGCACAGAAAGGACGAACTCAGGGATGTCACCTCATCGAGGTGCACCAAGTATCCACCAACAACCCATAAAGTTACCAAATATCCAAGAAGTTGCCAAAACAAAATCTACTGCAGAGAAACAACATTGATGAAGCAAGTAATGAGGTTACTCAGAGCAACATCTTCCTATGATTATAGAACATTTTAAGGATAAAGCCCAAAGCTTGAGAACTGGAGTCTCAATGCGTCCATCATGCTCAAAAGCTACACTGGCTTCTATGTACCAGAAAATCCAAGGGCCGCTGCCATCTGTACACACACATGTAGAAAGATCTCATCTGCCCTCACAGTTTGAGTAGTGGTTTTCACAGATTAATATACTTTCACAGTAAAATGAAAAATTATAAACTGCTAAAATTGATTTCGCATCAGTGGTGAAGTCAGAGTGAGTAACACACCTGAGGTGACCCAGTCTGCTCGAGGGAACGTGAAACCACAGCATATTGACAGTTTAATTGGCTCAGCAAGAGTTCATTTCCCTCAGATGAAATGCACCATTGGCCATTTTATCGCTATATCTTATTGCTGCTTTAAAAGTAAAGTAGATGACAATCTAGCAAAACGTTTTCTTTACAGAGACAGTCCCTGCCTTTATTGCTGGGTGCTGGCTTCTTTCTCCCTCTCCTCCCTAGCAAATGCAAATCAACTCTTGTTTGCATTTTAAACACTGCACAATGATTCTTTCAGGTCAAGAGATGGAAGATGCCACCATGCCCTCTTCTGTACTGGAATTACCAAAGAAAAAGAAATACAACAGCACCAAGCAGTTCTATAAATACCACATTCAAGGGCAACATGACATTTATATCATCCTATTGCCAGCTAGAAAGAGGTAATTTGACTGCTTTATAGCATTAGGAGGCATTTAAAGAATGTTAGTACTTGAACTATCAAAAGATTGTAACTTGTAGTTCAAAAGGTAATGACGGAAAACAGCCCACTTGTAGAACTGGAAGACTCACAAGAGCACAGGAGCCCTCGCTCCGTGGTTATCTCGCAATTCATACCCCGATGGGGAAGGCAGGCAGAGAATCACGCTTTGCAAGCACGGGTTCAGAGCAGGTGACAGGCAGCACCACCACACTGGCACAATGTAGGGACACAGATGTGAATGAGCTACAGGAGACACCGCAGGCGTCTAAGCAAGGCCACAACGCTCCTTCGGAGACCCAGCCCAGACACTCCCCATCCGAAAGGTCCACACGTCCTATGCAGGCAGAGCACCACAGACACAAGAGGACACGAGTGCAGCATCTGCCATAGCCCTGCCCAGGGAGCAGCTCTGGGGTGCCAGTGGGCAATGCCTCCCTATGCCCCTCTGAAGCAAGGGAGCACCATCCCCTTTCACAGCAGAAGAGCAGCAGCAAAGCTGGCAGAGGACAGTACCCCAGCAGCCAAAGGCCCACGGGTATCCAGGAACTGCTTCACAAACTCGGAATTGGGGACCATTAAAGCTCAGACACCAAGCACAATATTTAAAAACTGCTGAAGCAGCACGTAGGCAGTTACAAAAAAGCCCCCTATTAACCTCCAAGCCTCATTTCACCAATGAGGGGAAGGGCATCAGCAGTATTTAATTGCAGGGGGGAAAAAAAGAGGCAGGACACAGAGAAAGGTTCTCCATCACAAACAATTCCCCACAGCTGCACCCTTCAAGGCAGAAAGTCTCCTTTTGGAGAGCAGGGAGCATGGAATCAGGGACATCTCCCACCACACACAATTCACTCCTCCACAGATGTGCCAGGGAGTTGCTGCTACCTTCCAGACCTCCGCAAAGGGCACGATGTAGCCCCTTCCTATAGCAGCCCACAACGTGGGGACCCCAATAAGACCCTCTCCACATGGAAATGCAGATGGCAGCAAGAGAGGCTACTGGTGTGGGTGTAAGCTGCAGAGCTTGAATGGGGATGCAGGGAAACAACAGCAGCTCCTCCTGCAAGGAGGAACCCCAAGGAGGCACGCAAAGCTCTCCATCAGCTGCGAGCAAAGTTGTGCAAAGCTGTCTGAGATGCACTGTGATTTCAGAAGATCTTGGGAAACCCAACCATTCTGTCACAGACTGAAGCAGAAGAGAGGGAGTCATTCCCAGGTAAAAGGAGTGCCCCACATCTCAGACTCGGCACTATGAGGAGGACCGAAAGGGTCCTGGGAGCAGCCCCACTCAGCACACCCAGAGCCTGGTGAGCTGTGTGCCAGTGCTCTGCTGGCGTTTAAACTCCAGGCAGTGACAGGAAGAAAAAAGCAAAACCAAACATTTTTCAAAATCTCCCTTCCTGGTAGTGTACTCTGTCATGCAATACTTCCAAACCCATGGTTTATGCGGCTCAGGAGGGTAGTTTCATGCCCTAACTCCTGCATGATGGATTTTACAATTTGTTAAAGAAACTCATCAATCCTCGGCAGTCACTTTTAATGCCCAGAGCCTCCACAAACTCCTGCATTTTGCTGATCCCCCAATTTCAAATCATTTGAAACTGCTGTTACTATTACAGCTGTGCTCCTAACGCTAAGCATTATAGCACACTTCAGACTTCCAGCTTCGCATGCTAGAGTAATAAACAGATTAACTGTGATTTATGAACAATAAGTTCTGGTTATTTGAAAGGAAACATCACCTCCCTAGACCAATTCTGACAGCCAGAGATCTCTCATTATGCAGACAGCTCTTTCTACCTACCTGTAATCATCAGTTTAGAACACTGTTATCAGCCTGGGAAACATATCACCATAGTTTTCCACCACAAACTTTATGCATCCAAAGCATCTGGCAGGAACTACTGCCAAAGGCGGAATATTGGCCTAAATTGACCCAGCGAGACAATTTGTATTTTAAATACACATTAGGAAAAAAAAATAAAACTACAACAAAACAAGAAGCTCTGAGAGAGGAGAACTGCCACTGAGGACACAGGTGCATCAAAGGATGCAGCAAGACTTTGGTTAGTAGAGGAATAATTAGGCACAGGAATTATAAGATGATAGAGATTTATTTGTGCTGCATATTTACTTGTAAAGTCTAATTAGAGTTTTAATATTCTCTTTTGAAAATTGCTTCATTCTTTGAGTCCACTCTAAAATGTCAACTTAGTATTTTACAGGCCCACAAGCAAGAGTTCACATTTTCACACGCACTGTCCACAACACACCTGCAGCGATTAAGCTGACCCTTCCCCTCATGTCACATTTGACTATTGCAATGTTGGGCTTTTTTAACATCTATTCAAGTTAACTTAAAGCACTTTTCTCTAGCACAGAGAAGCTGTGCAAGAAGCCTGCCCGATGGTCCAAGCCTGCACATTGGTAGGTGTCCAAACCCACACATGCATTGTGCCTGTGGCCCCGTTGGTCCTCAGGGCACATCTCCCCTCCGCAGGGACCGTACAACTCCAAGACCTCCCAACTCCCAGCACCTCTCACCTCCACTGCTTTACACATTAAGAAATAATGATGAATATTTCAAGTCAGAGACTTCTCCCACTTGCTCTGTATCGTCGTCTCTTTCCTTATAGGCAACAGCACTCTGCAGCACAGCCAGAGCCAAAATCCCTCAGGAAGCATGGTGCTAAAACCTCTCCACCAAGGCTCTTCTGACTGCCAACACCTGACAGACTCTCCTACATTATCAGACTTAATTGGCTTAAAGACACTGGAGTATTAAAGGATTCCAAATGATAAGACAAGAGCTCCGCTGGGCAGCACTGGTATCAGTGGACCCTCCTCAGCGATTAATGTGCAATAGCTCCCACCACGTAGCCCATCTCTTCTCACCTAATTGATGTATCTTGGATTTACCCATGCAAGGCATAATTAGTAAAGATAAAAGTATTTATATACTTAAACCTCTTTAACAGAATAAAAGAAATCCCAGCTCCCTCACCTTGACTCTAAAGTGGTAACAGCAGCTCGTGAAAAATGAAAAGCCTGGAAAGATTTGGAATAAGGAACTTGGAGAGACAATTGCTGATCTTTTATCTTGCAGACTTCAAGCAGAATCAAGTTCTTCAAAGAAAACCCAATAAAGCCCAGACATTTTCATCATAACAAAATAAATAATTCAGTCATACTTTAGAGGACTCCGACATTAGGATTGGCTATTTGATATATTTGTGGCTTAGGTGCCTCTAAACTGATTAAAGATAACCTGATAGAAGCTTGCAATGTCACAACCGCCTTCATTCCTGGCAGATATGAATGGATAGCGTAAATAACTATAAATAACCAAAATGGCTGCATTTATATCTAATGGAGGATTTACAGCCTTCTAAGTTGCCTGGTAGGACTAAGAGTTACAACTCTGCCTTTATCCTATCTCAGCATGCAAGGGGAGATGAATCGACATCCTCCCCGTGCTGCCTGTTCTGCCAGAACCACTGAGGGCTCAGCTCCAGAGGGGTGAAAAAACCAGGATTCTCTCACAAACATGAGGATACTATACACATACAGACAGGTTTATCCATATTGATTTATTAGTCTTCCTAGAAACTACTCTTAAACGCACATCTCAAAAGCCCCTGGAGTCTCCATAGCCCCTGCAAGTTCCTCTTAGGTTCCCAACAGAGGTCCTTCTATCTTCCAGCTGCCATTTGCAAAAGGATAAATGCCATTGCCTTTGAGAAGCAACAGGTCAGGTCTTAAATTAAGACAACAGGCTTTCACCAAGGGGCATTCAACCACAGCATCCCAGCCAATTTTCCACTTCAGGTAATTGCACTCCTGCCTTCCCAGCGTCCCCCACATTCCGAACAGAACCTCAGCAGCTCTGCAGCCCCACAGGAGCTTTTTGGGAAGCAGCTGGAAGCAAGCCCTGCACCCCACAAGCAGATTCAGGGTCAGAAACAAGCCTATGGTGTATCTTAAGATTTATGCCTCTGCTACACTGCTGGCTCCAGCTGCCTCTCCGATACTGGCAGGAGAACACAGCACCCACCAACATGTTCCAACAGCCTGATGCTTGCAACATGTGAAAAGAGGCCACTCCAGGACTGGGTGCAGAAAGGCAATGCAAGATCTTGCTGCCAGCTTATCTGAGAAAACACTTAAAGTGACAGAAGCAACTTTCTCCAGGACCATATTCCATTACCCCTGTAGAAGCAGCCTCTAGCAGTCAGCCCTCCCATTCCC
Source organism: Neomorphus geoffroyi (assembly GCA_033558235.1). Lineage (NCBI taxonomy): Eukaryota > Metazoa > Chordata > Aves > Cuculiformes > Neomorphidae > Neomorphus > Neomorphus geoffroyi. The sequence goes on from JAUMJM010000045.1 coordinate 15,000,453, forward strand.
TTGTTTCACACTTGCTGGAGAAGGAAGATTATCAGCAATTCCTACACAAAGCAATGGGTGCAGATGCCTTTCTTCCCTTGGAGGATTCTCCCGTGCTTAATTGTGACACAGTCTTTCCACTTTTTAAAAAGTACCTTTTCCCTTGGACAAAGAACTAGCAGTGTACCATGAATGCTGTATCTGAGCAGCTGTTGAAGCTTTAATTTTGTTATCCATAGTGCAACACAGTCAATACGCAGGATAAGAAATTAAGTGATCACTCAAAAGCAAATTCCCAAACTTGGGAAGCAGGAGGCATCAGACTGATGAACATACACACAATCCATTTCCAGGGAAAAGAGTTCTTTAGTGGGGTAAGAAGGAAAAAATGAGAACAACCCTGGTATCTTCCTGTTCAAGTTTACCTTTCACAGACCTGAACTATTCAGATGTAATATTTAGGATATTGGTAGGATTTGCTGAGGGTTTTGTTGTTGTTGTCTTAATAGAAAAAGATTAGGTGGTGGCAGGGCTAGAAAGCCCCTACCAAAAAGCCAAGATTTACGGTCAGGAGAAAGAGAGGGAAGAAAGCAAACTATAGGCAGGGCTCTCAGCATTTGCCACAGCAGGGGAGTTGCACTAACTCACCAGTAAGTCTGGATGAGAACCCCAGAGAATACTAAATGTCACTTCTCAAAGGACACCTGAGCAGGTTTTGAAGCAACAAGGTTCAGCCTAACTTCATGATAGGCATCAGGGCTACCACCAGCTGAGAACCTGAACCAGGAGGCGCACACACAGGCAGATACCAGCACGGATATACCACAGGAAAGCAAAAAAAAACTGCCCTCAAAGAAATCCTAGAGTAAGATTTAACTGCAGTCAAGGCAGCTACAATCCATTTTTACATTGTCAAATGCAGCAAGATTCCAAAGGATTAAACCACTACTTAAATCATCTTCATAATTTTTAAAAATGCCTGTAAGATAAGACCAGGAGCTAATTGTAGCATTTAAATTTAGCGAAGGAGGGATTTCTTTGGTTGGGATTTTTCCTTCTCAACTGCAATAAAGAAAAGCCCAAGGGTCTAAAACTAATAATCTAATAAACTTTGCTAAGTGAACATTGTAACAGATAGGCCTGGATGAGATTTTCTGTAAATGCCAGGCAATTTCCCTTGATCTTTATCAGCAGAGATGCAGCTCTAGCTTTAGCAGGAAGAAATTAAATTTGGTGCAAAATAATAACATCGGGGTGAGATTTTGTTTGTCAGATTAGCAGTCCCTTTAGATGCCAGGCTAAAAATATTAAAATCAACTCTGAAGAATTTCATGTTTGTGTTTTTAATATGAGTGGTTCGGATATGTTTCCATACCAACATATCACCTGGCTTTAGAGCACACTGTAATTACCCATCCCTGCGCAGGATGCCCAGCAGACGCTACGGTCCGACCCAATGCAAGACACACCTGAATCGCTTTCTCCCCTGCCAGAGCACGCCTGCGAAAGCTGGCATTGCTTTGAGCTACCCCATTCCTACAGTCCCAATTCCTGAAGCCACAGGGCCTCTGTCCCCGGCTTTGAACAGAGCCGGCACACAGGAGCAGGACCTGCAGGAGATGTTCAGGGACCATGGGGGCTCCAACAGCGGTCATAAGTCCCTCTTCCCTGACTGCTCCGGCATCTCCCTTGTAGCTGAATGTAGCATGCACAGCCCAGGCACACCCAAGCGATCAGCATTCTATATTCCCAGCTGTGACAGGGTGGCAGCACGTTTTCTGCAGGCAGCTCTCCTAGCATATACCTTGGTAACGTGGAGGAAGCCAACAGGACGCTGGCGGGGGTTGATTTGAGACATTACACCCCAGCACCAGCTCCCTTAACGATATCTTGAGATAAAAGCCTGTCCCCCACCATGAGCAGTGCCGAGAAACAAGAAATCAGACTGCTGTATGTTGGGTCCAGGTGTAATTTCTACAGCTACATCAGGCTCTGTCATCATAATGTTCATGAACAAGCAGTAATCAAAAGATCCACCTATTAAAAAAAGCATTGTTCTACAGACTTGGAGAATAAATTTAAAGATAACAAAAGCACACAATTTTCAAAGTCTAATGAATTGTCCTTCCAAGTCCAAAATACTTTCTACAAGGTAATTAAAGTGATTTCCTCGATGGTTCCAGCTAGGAATTCTTCATCTACAATGGGATTGCAAAAGGTCTTTGACATTAATCACGATCTTTTTTATAAGCAGAGGCGACAGGAATTCTTCAGTTAAACGTTTTTCTTCCCCATCACCAAGAATCGCAATTCTGCACACCAAAGTTTTTCAGAGTAACATCAGCTCCAAAACCCCTGCACAGGCAAAGGGCTCTCATGGCCAGGATGGAAATAAAAAATAAGGAAATAAAAAAATTAGAGCAAAGGATTCGGCTGTCTCCAGAGAGGCAGAAAGTTCAGAGCTAGAGCACCCAATCCCGCTATGCTATGCACAACCTGTAGTAACACAGGGTGTCATTCCTACACACAACAAAAAGTCTAATGTTGCAATGTTTTTGTCAAATGGTAGGGGAGGAGGCAGACACTTTGTATTCCGGCCTGGTTAGTCACCACTTCTGAAGCTAGTCCTTATTTCTAATGCCTAGGAATCCAAATCTCATTAGTTTTACTCCATTCTGTTTAGCAGAATTGGAACTTAATGGTCACTGCATTAAGAAGCATTGGAAAAAAAAATATGCTGTTACCTCCTCAGCAATTTATTTGATCTTACATTGAGGAAAAACAACACATTAGACTCCATCAGTCAGTTGTGGACCAGAACAAAGCATTGCCATGATCGCACGGGCTTCAATAGGCTTCAGATCTTGCTGTTAGTGAGGCATGAACAAAAATAAATCAATTATTCGACAAATATATTAGGATGAAGGGAAATAAGCTTGATTGCTCATGCCTTCTTTTTTAAATATAGGCAAAAATGCTATTAATACAGAACGATGGAACCTCAACAGGAGAGCACTCAAACAAGTAATCATTTCACTGCACATTAACCACAGAAGGAATAAGTTTTGTTTATGTAAAGGCCCTAAAAAATGATTGCAGATTCAAGTGACACAAACTAGTGTGTATCCATAGCAGAAAATATTTCCCAAAGATCAGTTTGGCTAAAAAGACAAAGCATCGCATTATCATTACAAAAAGAGCGCTGCCAACACACAGTGTGGCATCAGGTTACCAAGCACTCAGATATCCTATGTCGGGCACCAAGGACCACACTTGTGGACAAGGCAGCCTCTGCCCACCTTCACATGGAGTAACCAACTTTGTTTTTCAGTGGATAACAATAATAAACACAAACATTTTAGTCAGAAGCATTACACTGGGGTGACACCCAGGTCACATTACTGCAACCTGGGTTTTGGGACTGGCAGAATCAGACAAGATGGCATGGTTTAATTCTTGGAGAAATGGGGTTTTCATTTAATATTAGATTTGCACTTGAAGAGGTTCAGCTTTTAAATTTACATTTGCCGTTTCAGCTACAGGAACATTTAGCACAAGCCCTGCAATGTAGCCATATACCGAACCAGGTGTGTTATTTCTCATAAATGAGCACATATAATACATATAAACATATGAAAACAAGTGAACAGAAAGCTTCCAGCCACCTGCACTTTGATTGCCAGGTGCTACGCAGGAGGAAAAGTGCTTCCTCCTACCACCGCATGCCTGGACTACGCCCCAGCACTCACCTTGGAAGACGGCAGCGTTCTGGATGACAAGGAACTTCAGCTCCATGCTGGCAGACTGGAGGAGCTGCTCCATGTTCACGCGGGCTGTTGCTTGGTACTTCTCCTCCATCTTCCTCGAGCAGCACGTGGAGCCTTTCGGGATACATACTTGCAGATCAGACCCTGCAGAGAGACACAAGAAGGGCAGAAAACTTGCATTAGGAGGTGGAATTGCTGGGAGTGGAGAGGAAACCAACTCCATACGTTGGTATCGCATATCTGCAATTACTGTTTGGGCAAATCGATGACATTTCTAGAATTTGTCCTGAGCAAGCAGCTCAGCCAAAGGAGAAGACTGATAAGGCAGAGCCAGGATTGCTGAGCAACAGCCCCCGAGAGCTTGCTGCATACACCTGCCAGCACGCTGCTTGCTTTACCTTCCACACACTCCATCCACCGATGTGCCGGAGCCAAGTAAAGCAATACAGAGCACTTCCCTGCTGTCTCCTACCAGCACAGCAGCGAGGAACTGCAGGCAGCCAGAAGGTAGGGAGCAGGAGATGGAAAAAGGGGCTAGAATTTAAAGCTGTGCATTTACAACGAATAGAGCAACTCAGGTGGTTCAACACACAGAATATGCTTCTAATTTGCAGAAAGACTGAAAACTTGCTTAAAACAAATAAAACCTGTGTTCTTTGCAATCTGCATTCTTTTGTACCCACAGCAATAACAGTAACAATAGGAATGCACAACAATGATGATTTACTACTGGAGGGTTTTGTAGTGCAGACTCCTAAATTGTATACATCTCCTAAGTCCCTGCACCAGTTTCACCACCTCATCCTTCCCCTACTGCAACCGGTAAAACCCAAGGTCCATCACTTCACTCGCGAAAGCCCTACTGCAGAGGGACAGGTCCTGAGGCACGCAGACATGCCCCTGCATGGGCAGCACCTCCCACCCATGCACCAGAATGATACAAAACCAGGGTACAAAGGCAAAAGGAGCATCTCTTCCTCCAGCATCAAAAGCTGAAAATCAAAGCACTGATCAATGATGTTAAACTTGAGGTTTTTACATTCCCAAAGCTCCCACTCCTGGAGTTAGCTTTCATTTTAGGGAAAATGTTGTTAGCTAAAAGGTGCTAAATAAAATCTAGAAAGAAAATATATTAATCTTTCAGGTTCAGATAACACGAGAATACGGAACAGAAGAGTTGGAAGTAGCAGCAACAAAAAAAGTCTTGTTCTCAATAGTAAACTGTGGCCATGCACAGACAAGCAGAGCAACAAGCTCATATCAAAGCAAATAGCCTTCATCATGCAAAACACATCTAATCTGGTGCTGCTGTTAGAAACTCAAACAGTAAGCAACAACTCTATTAAAAACAACTATTCGGGGCAGATGGCAGTGAGAATCTTCCTTTCCAGTATCTGCCACCCAAGCTGCAGTGTGCTGACGGCACCAGAGCAGGAGCAGCTCCCTGTTAGGCGAGAACCAGGGCTAGGAAGCAGTCCCTAAGCCAGCAACTGACAGCCCAGACAGGGTTGAAGGCTCCACACACCCCTCAGCTCTCACTCTGCCTTCCTGAACAATACAGAGGGTTTTTCCCCTTCAATGAAAACAAGTTTGGTAATTTGAATCTTTGCTCTGGAAGGATTACGCATCCATCCAGGTTCCCCTCTCTTCTCCTTCTTAAGTCTTTTCAAACATCCACTCTCTCACTAATTACTAGAAAGTGTCAAAAGTCACTTTTTTAAGATTATTCTAGAAGAACAGGATTAATATGGGAAAAATCAGCTGTCAGGACTTGGGAACAGCGACAACAGAAACCTTTCCTTCCAGCCCCATCTCTTCCTCTGGTACAGCCTGGGAAAACCAATGTGAAGCACTTCACCTGCAACATGCATTTCACGCGCAGAAAGAAGCTTTAACCAATGCAAGCCCTGCCACTGCTGTGAAACAAAGCACAGCAAAGGGGTAGAAAGAGGCACAGCCCAAGGCTGACCCACACCACCATCCCAGCTCCATCCCTACCTGATGCCTCAGCTTCCCCTTCTACAAAGTGGGATGCACAGCACAAATCCTTTCATCAAGGCCCTCCAACAAGGAGCCAGCATCACCAACATCTAAAGATCGAGTCTCAGCAGTCTGTGACTCGACCCACTCCACAGAAGCACAGCGCCAAGTATTTTACTCACCAAAAAAATAACAGGGACCATAAAGCCACATAACAGCGAGACACCGTCTTAATGAGAGAAGCGGTTATATAACAGCAAGGTAAAGAGGTTCTTTAAAGTCAAATCCAAGTCAATTTACACCGCTTAGCTTGGTCCCTTTAACACTACACTACAGCCATAAATTTCTTGTTAATACAAAGCTAATTTCCTCCTACATTTATTATATTAGGACACGTTTCAAATTTAAAAAAATCCCTTCCACAATTAATGGAAATACCAATATAGAAAATCTCAGAGTTGGCAATTAAGAGATCTTTGCAAGTTAAAGCCAGGGATAGGAAGCAGCAAGGTCACCTACTCACCTCCCATCCTTCTTTTCAGCAATTAAGCCAATTTCTCCCTTAAATGGATTTTTATTTTTGTGCAGTAAAAAGATGGACACATGGTGTAGCAGAGCAATCATGGAGGAGGAGGAAAGCGCCTGGGAATTAACTCTGACAGCTTAAAATGTTTTACAGAGATAGCCAGCTAACACCAGTGACCAGAAATGTCATGGTAAATGCAACAGGTCAGGACATGCTCTTATCAGTCAGCAGGAACAAGGTCCTTCTTGGGACAGAACATTCCTACAAAGGGGCAGGGAAAAGGGGCTTGAGTCCCATCTGCCACCTGTTTTTTGTAGATGGCTTTCCCAGATGCCAAGCAGACTCAAACAGTCCCACCGGTGAGCCACAATAGTAAGGAAAGGAGGTTTTGATGCCAAGGACCTCAGTCCCCCAGGAGCCACTAACCCAACCCTCCGACCGCAGCAGACACCAACACAACAGGGACAGTGCTTTTTGACCTTCGAATATGTCTGGAGTTCACTCACGCCGTTGCTTGGAGGATCCCCTTCTGCACTCATGCTGCAGCACCAAAAGAGACCCAGATCCTGCACCCCAAGTGCTAGGAGCTGTGCAAAGCGTGCGCGTTCCAGAAGCACGGTCGACGCTGAGACACAAATGCCTGGAAACATACCACAAGCCTACAGATCAGACCCTAGCTTGAATCAAACTGCTGCACGTTTTTGGCTTCATAAATGCAATGCAAAAGGTCCTGTGAGTCATCAAATCCCATCCCCTGCCTCCCAACCCACCCACCCCCTGTAAGCATTTTATCTAACACAAACACCTCCAGCGATAGCTCCAACATGTGAGATAGCAAAGCCCTTTCCGCTGCCTAATGGCCCTTACTGTTAAGACTTTTTATCTCCCAACCTACACACCCCTCTTTTTCTTAAAAGTTTCAAGCCATTACACCTCATAATGCCAGTCTCAGCCTTGGCAAACAACCTCCTCTTTTTGTTATAAGTCATTACAAAATCGTTTTCAGAAAGAATAGTGTCCCACAAGTGATACCAATGCAATGCTGGAGAGCCTGACCATCCAACACCCAGCTCCCTTGGGGGAGAAGCATCTGGATGCAACCCCTTCCATAGGCACCCTCAGAGTACTGTGCCATCTATGCCATCTTGGGGAACAGCGGTGTAAATGCTCCAGTAATTTTGCATAAATTCCTAGCTGACAGAACCAATCTCTACAGCTGCAGTAATTTCAGCGGCACTCTACCTCTTCTTTCCGACACGGGGAATTTTTACTGAAGACCGGATAGCAGTGAACTTAAAGCATTAAATTTGACTTTGATGTACAATTATTCCCATGGATATGTGGTTAGTACAGTCGAAGAGAAAATAATTTCAGTGGATTAAATGTCACAAAACCCCCTTGAGATCATCTGCACACAGTTGTGAACTCCTTCGTGAGGCTGAAGGACTGAGTTTTGATTTTAAGCATCCCAGGATCGCTCCACCTCTGTCATCAGACACAGGCAGACAAGCCATGCTTTCCACTGGGGCTCACAAGCCTGCCCACTCAGATCCAATGGCAGCTTAAATCAGATTAACATTCCTCCTAAATTTACCCCAGGCATTGCCAAAATAAGAACCTGCTGCTTAATGTGACATTCCTACAGTCTCCTCCCCATATGATGGGAGGGCTCTGCTGCCCCATGTAGCAGCACCCTTCACCTTCTCTGGTCTGGAAATGTCAGTGGGCTTTGTCCCACTCCCTTAGCCCACCAATTTGTTAGTATTAACACAAAGCAGCAGCATTTTGATGGGTAATTTTCTTTCCCTAATTGTTTTGCAGTCAGCATCATGCTTTAAACAAATAAAAGCAGTGATTCAACCTTTAAACATAGTAGGCTTTCCCCCAGCTATTTCAATAATACTACTTTTTTTATTAAAACCTTCTTTTAAGTTACATGACTAGGGGGTCGTGCATCTGTCACTGGCTTTTAATGCTCAGCATTTGAGGGGAAAAGAAATGGGACCATTCAAAACCCAGGTTAAGTGCCCATCTTTTCAAAACCTAATTAAAGAGATATAAATTATAAACCAACTTCATTCAATAGGCAATTAAAGTTGGAACAGTCGGGGTACTACATGGGATATTTATTACTGCTTAATTATCCTTTATTTTCTTTTCCATCTTGTATCACAAGGCCATCTGAGTCCGGATTCCTCCTCAAATCTTGTAATGTTGGCCAGATAATTATCACGCAAATATAATGCTCTATAACACCACATCTTTTATAAGAGAAGCTTATGGAGAATATAGAGAGGTGTTACAGAGTAAGAGTTTCCTCCTAACAGATGTACAAATGCAACAAAGATACCATTATCAAAAATATGGAGTTAATTTGTGGGTACCCACTGACCATCCATGTTTGTTACAGTCACACACACAACCCCTACAGACTTTCCAGAGACTGGGAAGAACATTCAGGATGTTGTTAAAATTAACTCCTGAGGAAAAAAAAATAAAAATTAATGATCTGACTGTAAAACCACTGCCTGGGGACGTTACTAAATTTTAGGGTTCTGCTCCTGCTCTCTTAACTATCAAGAGAGCTACTTGCAGGCCTGAAATAATTAAGAACAGAAAACTCAATTATCTAGTAAACTAAATTCTTAAACTACCATTATAAGCTAGCAAAAGGCTGCATGGAGAGGAGTATCATTAGTCCCACTCAGGAAAAACAGAATAAAAAAGTAGGAGTACAAAGGGAGCCAGCTTGCAAGCAAAGGTGCATCGAGTCCAGCAAGAAGAGTTGGGATTTTTAGTTTTTAAACAGTAGGTTGGCACACACCAGCTGTCAAAAAGAAAAAAGAGCAAAGAAAGCTTGACACTCTCAGTCAGCCAATTTTAAAGTTTTACACCTCACCTCCAAAAGCAAAAGGTTAATCTACTCTATTTTCTTAGAGTGAATCCATATTTGCTTCCATCAAAGAGAATGAACAAAAAGCTGGACACTGCACTCCACTGTGGGAAAGAGGAAAACAGATCCGCCCGCAGATATATCTGCAGAGATAAATATTCCTCAGCCTTCATACGGTCCAGGGCAGAGACATCCATCCCCTTTCGCCTCCTCAGCAAGGAGACAGCTTGCTCCTTCCCCTCTACCCACATGCCCCAGCCCAATTATCTCCAGTGTCACCACAAACACAAAGAAATCCAAATGGCAAAGAGGAGGGAAAAACAGAACGCGAAAAATGGATATTCAAGTTACTGTTTATACATGAGAAATTATGCAGGGAAAAGACAAAAGGAAGAAGAAAATCAAGACAGGTAGTGTAAGAAGAAGATAATTTGGTTATTAATGCATGTGAGTGGCTGAGGAATTTTGCCCAGCGTAGAAACACAGGCTGGCTCACGAGCTGGCATTAAGACTCAACTTCAGAAAAAACTATGAAAAGCACTCTCCCAACATCCTGCCTTCACTCCTCTCTAGTACAAGGCTCCTCATCTAGCTCAAGTGGAGCTGTTGGCATTAATTATGTCCTCCCACCCTTCCAAATAGTCAGCCACAGCTGACAGTAGTTGGGTCGTGCTGCTCCCCACCTCCGTGTGCTAAAGGATGCTTGAGAGCTGCAAAACCTGGTCCCCAGGCTGCAGGACTGGAGGAGACCAAGTTTCTGCTGAGTGCCTGATGCACGCCTTCGGCTAGAATGAATCCCAGAACATTAATACCACTCATGAAACAGCATCATGAATCCCTCACATTTACCAAACTGGGGGGGGGGGGGGGGGGGGCTGGTGGTGTTTGTAATTAAAAGTATCAGCCGGGTGTGGCAGGGAGCGCTCTGCCGATGTCCCCCCAGCCCGCGCACCACTGACCAGTGAAATGGAGCCATGGGTCATTTTTCCTGCTTGTGTTGAAACTTGGCAGCGTTTTCTCTACTTATGCCTTCAGCCGCAACTGCTCATAATGCAAACGTGGTTTGCAGAAGTCATTGTTTTCTCTTTGTGTCAAAAAAAAAATGCACCTTTTAAATACGTTGTTTAAACCCTCAGTTTCTCCAGGGTGATATGATCTACATACAAAAATTCTCAGAATTGATTATATGGTGATTTGTGGCTGGGAACACCAAAACTTTTTTTAATTGACAGATGTACAAAAGGAAGAAAAGCAATAAACAGAAGCCTGGAAATAGTCCTTGAGTGATGTTCCCCTATTACAGAGATTTATGCAGCTGCTACTAGGAGAAGCGAGTGCTCTGAAGTGTAATTACTACAGAGTCATGCAAGATGGGCCAGATCCAAGGTATAAGCAAGCAGTCATTGCTTTAATCATGATCAAGTTTATGTACTTAGGCAAATGTAAAATCCACTTTCGATTTGATATGTGGGAACTTTATCATCATAACAAGCTGGAAGCATTCACTTGGAGCACCAGCCCTGTTAGGAGATATTGATTCAGCTACCCACAGGCTTTGCAAAGAGGCAAAGGGCTCCTTTGCTTCCGAAAATCAGGGATGTAGCTGAGGCTCCCAGAGGAGCAAGAACACAACTAAGCAACTCCAACAACCTGAACCCTGCTGGGAAAGGAAGGTGCCCAGGCAAAGGCACCTATTACAATCACAGCCTAGGCCAGGATGGAGGATGCTACCCGGGAAAGGACCAACCATGCTGTGACATGGAGGCCCCAGCAGCCTCTCAACATTTGCAGCCCAGCCTGCAGGGACCCATCAGGGATTTCCCAGCACTTCTCCCTGTAAAAATGCACTGCAAGAAAGTTACAAAGAAAATTATTTGATTACAGACAGCAGAAATTTGTCATCTTAGTGGTAAAAGCAGCAGTTCTTCCCCCTCCCTCTAACTTTCCATGTAAACATTTTATTGCAAAGTATTCCCGGCGCTACCTCTGGAATGACCAGGAGATCAAAGCCCTGCGGGACGGGGAAAGAAGAGGTTCTACTCCTTCAGCTCATCCAAAAGGAACATTAAGAGTCAAACACTATACACGAAGGGGGTGTAAGGATAGGAAGGGACAGGTGAGTTACTCTCTCGCCATGCCTTACATCTAAACCCTCCCACTAGATCCAACAGCTGTTGGTAAGCTGAGGCATTCCTACAGACCACAGGATTCAAGATTTGCACTGGCAGACACACCACCTCGCAGTCCCAGCCTCAGGCACCCCACTTCACCCCTGCATCTCCTGCGCTGCAACAGATCATTGCTGAAGCAACTCCTATATTTCTGGTCTGGGTAATACTGAACGCAAGAAACGTAACCCAACACATCATTATTAAAATCAGTGATGATCTCATTGCACCTCCCCTGCCTCTCACGTTTGCTGGTTACCTCTTCCTCTTCACACTTTGATCATAAGATTTTCAGGGATGACATTCTCCGCTGCATATTTAACTTAAAACAACAGCACCGAGATCTCCAGGCAGCTCTGTAACGCAGCGATCAAACCCCATCCATTTGTGCACACACACTCGCAGCCACCCACTCGGAGGAGCCAACACTCCCTAGTTACCAAAAAGCTGCAGAAGGACCTTTAAAAGGCATGGAGTTCAATTATTTCACTTACATTTTCAAACACAGATACCACGAGCAGGCTCCTAGGGTGTGGGGGGGGGCGGGGGTGGTGTGGTGCCACGCAAGCAGCCACCTGTGATGGTAACTGCATAGCAGAGTAACACCTCGCCCAGATCCCTAACAGCATCCCACCCGGACCATCGCACCTCACACGGTACCCACACAGCTCAGGGAATGCAGTGCCCCACGCTGCCAGCCCCCCGGAGCTCCTTGAGCTCAGGCTGGGGATCGAGGTCTGGCTGCTCTCAAGAGAATCTTCAGAGAGCAGGATTTCCCTCGGATGACGGCTTCGCTCATTCCAGCGCTGCCTGGCACAGCGTGCAGTGTGGAAAACAGCTCTGGCAGAGCCAGGAGCTGCAGAGACACAGCGGGTGCACGGTGCCTGCACCCACGGGCAGGGATGTGGGGTCTCCTGGGCATCCCGCACCGGGGCACGCCAGGACGGTGGGATGTGAGGCAGCTCGCCCCCTCTGCCCCACAGCAGAAGTTTGTGCAGACACTGGAACAGCTGCTCAGGGAGGTGGTGGAGTCCCCATCCCTGGAGCGGTTTAAAAGATGGGTAGATGAGGTGCTCAAGGATGCGGTTTAGTAGCGGGCAGGAACGGCTGGGCTCGATCTCAAACGTCTTTTCCAACCAGGCGATTCTGTGATTCTCTCAGTGCCTGTGAGCCACCTCGAAGTAAAAGACCCCCCCTAAGCAAAACGAACCCGCTCATGCAGATTTCCATCGCAGGCTCTGGGTTAACCCGCACCGAGGCGCGGAGCCCGGCGGTACCGGTAACCCCGAGCCCAGGACAAGCGGCTCCCGCGGGCGGCGGGACGGCAGCTCCGCAGCGCCCCTGCCCCGCGCTGCCCGGGCACCGGGGCTCGGGCAGTCTCACCTGGCACGGGGCTCTCGGGCACCCACTTGGCTCCGGGCTGCAGCGCCTGGAAGGCGGCACGGACCGGGCGGCAGGCGGCTTCCCCCACCGGCTGCGCGCCCGCTGGGGCGCCGAGCAGCGCGGCCAGCAGCAGCAGCGCTCCGCCGCTACCCGACATCCTCCCGGGGCGCTGCTCTACACCCCCTCAGCCAGCATCCCCATCCGCACCGACACCGGGGCTACTGCGCGGAGCAGAGCTCAGCCCCGCGCCTCGCGCGGCGCCCCCGGAGCGCCGGGACCGGCTCCGCGCGCACCGCCCAGCCCCGCCCCGCCGAGTGCCCATTGGCCCCCGCCCAGCCGGCCCCCGCGCTCATTGGTCCTAGCCGGCAACGCGGGAGGAGCCCGGGGCCCGCCGCGGGGGGGGGGGGGGGGGGGGAGAGTCTGTCCCGCTGCCGGCGGCAGCAGCTCCGCGGGGCGCCGGGGGGGCAGCGGCTTTGCGGGTCCACACGCGGCTCCGCGTCGCTGGCTGCGCCCCCGCGCTAACCGGGCCGGCGCTATGCACAGCGGGCAGCCCGCGTGGGAGGGTGGGCGGCGTCTCGCTTGGGCTTAGACGTGTGGCACGAGTTACAGAATCCCGGAATCGCCTGGGTGGAAAAGACCATCGAGTCCAACCGTACCTGTCCACCACTAACCCACATCCCTGAGCGCCTCACCTACCTGTCTTTTAAACACCTCCAGGGATGGACTCAACCACCTCCCTGGGCAGCTGTGCCAGTGCCTGAGAACCCTTTTGGTGAAGAAATTTCTCCTGATACCTTATCTGAACCTCCCCTGGAGCAACCTGAGGCCATTTCCTCTCATCCTGTCACCTGTCACTTGGGACAAGAGACCAACTCTCACTTCGCTACAACCTCCTTTCAGAGAGCTGTAGGCAGTGATGAGGTCTCAGCCGCCTCTTCTCCAGGCTAAACAACCCCAGGTCTCTCAGCTGCTCCTTGTAACGCTTGTTCTCCAGCCCTTTCACCGGTGTCGTTGCCCTCCTCTGGACATGCTCCAGCCCCTCAATGTCCATTGCGTGGTGCTGTGAGTAAGTAGAGTGTGGCTTAAGCCATCACTGTCCCCAGTGATGGCCCGGCAGCCAGCCCTGCTTCCCTTCGGCTCATGGGTAGAGCAAGACCTCACTTGGGAACTCTGGTGAAAGTAGGATGGTGCTGAGCATGGGACCCCTGGGACAGCACCGGTGTCCTGGATGGCCCAGTGTCCAAGGAACCTAGGGGTGCCCACAGGTCTGGGGTGCCATTGTGTGAGCACAGGACAAATCACCAGAGGGGCTGGGAACAGGCAGCCGTGCAGGAGCAGTCTGTATTGCTCCGCAGAGGCCACTGGACAAGAAGTTAACCACAAGCCAGCAATGTGCCCTCCTGGCCAAGAAGGCCAATGGTAGCCTGGGGTGCATCAAGAAGAGTGTGGCCAGCAGGTCAAGGGAGGTTCTTTCCCTTCTGGTCTACTCCACACCTGGAGTCCTGTGTCCAGTTCTGGGCTCCTCAGCTCAAGAAAGACAAGGAACGAGTGGAGAGAGTCCAGCAGAGGGCCAAAAAATGATGAGGGGGCTGGAACATCTCTCCTATGAGGAAAGGCTGAGAGACGTGGGTCTGTTTAGCCTGGAGAAGAGAAAATTGAGAGGGCATCTCATTGATGCTTGTAAATAATTAAGGGGTGGGTGTCAGGAGGCAAAGCAGGCCAGACTCTCCTCACCAGTGCCCAGCAACAGGACAAGGGGCAGCAACCACAAACTGGAGCACTGGAAGTTCCACCTAAACATGAGGAGTGATGGAGGGTGATGGAGCACTGGAACAGGCTGCCCAGGGATGGTGTGGAGTCTTCTTCTCTGAAAATATTCAAAACTAGACTGGATGCGTTCCTGTGCAACTTGCTCTGGGTGAACCTGCTTTAGCAGGGGGCTGGACTGGAGGATCTCCAGAGGTCCCTTCCAAGCCTGACCATTCTGTGTGATTTCCTGACCAGTTTCCAGTCAGAGCTGTTGGGAACTCCTCGGTCACCGAGCTGAATCCCCACAAGGGCCACCAGGCCTGGCCAGACCCTGTATCCCCCAGCTGTGGGGACACAGGGACGCTCACTGTGGCACCAGCCAGGGTCAGGACAGCCCAGCTCCATCCCGCCCCCAAAAACCCTAAATACCAGGAATGTGTGCTCATCTGGAAGAAGCCCACATTGATTATTGCTCAGCTGTATAAAGTGGGAAGCAGGCAGGGCAGGGGGAGAGAAGGCTGTATTTAAAAAAGCATGGTCCACATACAAAAAATTGCCAAAACTATGTTTCTCTAGGCCTACACAATGCTGTTTCTGGGTGGAAAAAACAATGAGGGAGCAAGGGTAAGCAGAAGAATGGAAAAAAATATTTAAAATTTTCAGTGCAAATACAGGAACAAATCATCACTAATGGCTCACTACCAGCTCTTTTTCACTCTGAAATTTTAAAGAGGGATGAAAAATGAGAATTCCAGCCTGTGTGTTTGTTCTAAGGAAATGTCTGCCAGAGAGAGATTGATAAAATATATTATGGATATGAGGCTAATAAGCTGGAATGTGCAACATGTCTTGTTGGTTAATGGATAGTCAGAGCCTGTTGCTGTCTGCAGACTGCACTATTTATTATCCGTTTATTCTGTCTAGTAAGCACAACTGACAAAACTCCCATTAACCTGGCAGCAAAAACTCCTGCTCTGCAGGAATTTGGAGGAATCCGGAAATTTCATTTTCCTCAAAGGAGCAGGTGCTGTGTGGTGCAAATTGCACCTGATTTCAGCAGAGCAAAGAGCAGACGTGTGCTCAGTGATACGGATGAGGACTCATCCTTTACACGCTTTCATTTCTCCCAGTTCCTTACATGAAATACCATCATGTGTGCTTCGGCTCCAGCCGTATCGCGCTGGATAGGTGACATATCTTTTCTGCATCTCCTTCATTGATTCCATGATGGATCTGTTGTGTTTATGCAACAGTCTGAGTTTCAGGTACTGTATTGCTTTAGATTAGGAATCAATTGGACCGAATTGCAAAATACAAAAGCTGGTATTTGAAGCGCTCCCTTATATAAACTACTGCAATCTATATTATGTTTATGGTCTGGATTACAGTTGTCTAAAAGCCATTCAAGCATCTCCTGTGTTCATCTTCAAACCTGCTGTGTATTTCATTAAAGTATAGAAGGCTTTTACTGTTCCGGGTAAATACACAGATATTGTCAAGTATGCCATTATAGCAAAGAATTACATATAGTGCCAAATAGGCGACATTTAGGTATCTCTGCTAAGATGAGGGAGTGCGTTAAGATTTCAAACCAAATTAGAAAACAACATTACTGCTCTTTACTGGATCTGGCTTCACAGTGGGATCTGTCATTTTCTTGACAATGACTCCCTGCAAAAATAAAGTTTATTTATCAACAAGGAGCTATGTCAGAAGCAAGTTAAAGCTTGTGGGAATATACAACAAAACCAAGTGGCAGGCCTTTATTTGGTCACTATTTTAGGTTATATCCAAAGTCTGCTGGCAGAAAAATAGAAGAATTCACATTTTAACTGAAGACTTTACCTAATGGAGCAAGAAATTTTCACTCATTTCTCCCAGTTTTCACTCTGGCGTTACTGATTTTCCTTTGGAGAAATAAGCTCAATGAGGAAGCTGGATGGAGATATGGATGTGAACTCCAGATGTGAACTCCATCCCATCCATAGACCAATAATATTGCCATGTTCTGTAGCATCCCCAGCCCCATCCTCAAGCCCAAAGTGTGCTCTCCACCCCTAAGCCTGCAGAAGCATTCCTGAGGTAACAGTTAGGGGCTCTCTAACATTCATCAAGACTGCAACAGCCCAAAGAAATTCTGAAGCTATTTTCCTGAACACTGCACATGCACATGACGTCCTTTTAACGTGTGAGGGTAGCAAGTGCACATTTGTCCTAGAGGAGAAAGCAGGTGACTTGCTCCAAGATCAGAAGCAAAGTCACTGGGTTAGTTGTCTGCCAGCAGATGTAGTAAGAGCCAAGTCATTGTCTCATATCCAGGATGATAATTTCCCTTGTTACAACTGCTCACACCATAAAAATTTCACTTAATCATCTACCTGCCTCAAGCCTGTAAGTAATGAGAGGCAGGATCATGTGTAGCTGATTTTATCAAATGCTCTTATAAAGTTCTCCACTGGGAAAACCCTGAATCAATTAAAATGACAAGGAGAGACGTAGGAGAGGGATTTGTACTCCCCAGTAGACACTCACCAGGTTATCAACACATTTCACTTACTCTTCCACTGTAGATGAGATGGATGAGTTCCATGGGGACAAGGTCACCTGAGCCTTGCCTATAGCAGAGCAAATCACCATGGAGCAGGGGGAGAAAGGAAAAAATCTGGAGGATCTGTTGACACATCTGTGCGTTTTCAGCACGTACCTGGCAGACTACATGGGCATGTTTGGCCTGGCTTTCCCCATCCCCGCTGTGATCCCATTGTGCTGACAGTGGCCCAGTTGCATCGCTTGAGATCTCACGTGTTCTGCTGACACCAAGAGCTGTGGGCAATGATGGCTTCTCCCTGTCAAAATGACCTTTTCCGTCTTATTCTGCACCTGGCAAAAGTTGCATTTTCAGCCTTTCATAATCATTTGTGGAGGAGGAGAAGGGAGAAGCTCTTCACTATATAACAGTATTTGCACATTGTCTGATGGAAAAAAGAAAAGTGCATTTGCCACGGGGCACTGGGAGAAATGATGGATTGCCAGGTAGCAGACATCCCTCCACTCTTTGGCAGGATATTGTATTCTGTGTGCCATACAGGAACATTGATAAATCCATAAAGTATTAACCTTTTCCTCACCCCCAAAATCAGTGGCTGATAAATCACTAGCTCTCTGGAGTTTGTTGGGAGCAGATCACACAGCAGAAGCAGTGAAGCCTTCAGTTGCTTAAAGACACTGCAGATGCCAGTAGAGCTGTACATCAAGAATATCTGGACAAATCACCTTACACATCCAAAAATGATGTACTTCAAGACTGGAATTTTTTTTTTTGAAAATGTGTACTAGTTTCAGTCCATTCACATCAGAAATGCCTTCCAGAGCCATGGAAAATCTTAGCACTTCAGTCCTGGGGTAATTCTCCATTTTTTACAGAGAGCTTTAAAAGTCTTTTCTCCCACTATTGGGCAGAAAACTTTCTGAAATTGCAGAATATTTAATGGGACAAAATCCCAGCTAGACCCAAACCTTTTCAAATCAACTTTTCACAATGGATAAGACACAGGTTTTGCAGGGGCAGCTCGATATGCAGCTAACCATCCAGTTATCCAAGGAGTTTTGCCTCCTTTGTAAAACTAAAAATGTAAATGTAAAACATAAAGCCGATGCGGCTCAAAAGCTCTTCCACACACTCTACATTTCTGGAGAACCCAAAGCACAGCATGAAAGGATGAAATGCACAATGTGCCGGAGTTCATGACATGCTGGTCATGGAATGAGGCCATCAGGGAGGAAGGATGCTGGTAACACTCCTCACCACTGCCCAAGCTACAATTCCTGTCTCTTCTCCAGCACATGGCGAGCAGGGCTGAGCACCAGCAGAGCCATCCACAGGGCTCCCAAGCACAAGAGATTCGCTTGAGATGCAGCTCAACTTAGGGAATGAAAGCAGAAGAGAGGGAAGAAAACTATTCACTGTGCACTGCTGCCTCTGCTGGGAGCAGAGGGCAGACATTTCTCAAGTTGATATTTTCATTTATCACCTTCTGGTGATTAATCGACTGAAGAGACACTGCCGGGAGACAGCCCAGAAGGGATCAGCCCAGAGCATTCACCTATGAAAATAAAGAACAGCCGGCAATTACCAGCCCAGGGCTGTCACGCCATGGACATCCTGCTTATGGGGGTAGCTGGGATATAAAATTATCGGGCACTGCTATGAACAAGCCCTGCACAGAGCAAGCAGGCTGACAGCTTCAGTGCAGGCATGGCAGGCGCTCTGGATTTAGCTCTGGAGAGATGCTGCTCTCCTCTTTCCCTGTACCAGCTTGACAGCACAGAGCGAGTTCCGCAAGCAGCTTAAACAACCAGCAATGCACAGTGCACGGTCCAGGACTTGACTGGAGCTTTGCAAACCAGGCGGCTCGAGTAAGAGTTATGTGGCTGCACACACCGTTTAAGTCCCATTGTACGATGTGGAGAGCATACAAGCACTGAGATGGGATTTACAGCAGAACCAATAGAAGTTATATTGAATATATAAATTGCTCCCACTCCAAAGGAGGCCACAATGTATGCGGGTGACTTTCCAGGAGTACTTTTTTCCTGTGCAGTGGCACCACAGTAAAACCTGATTTATGCCTTATTAAATTATTTTAATGCTTAATATTACATGCAAAAACTCTATGAAGAAATATATTAGTAGGGTATTTCTGCTAGGCTCATGCAGAAGCTGTCTCCAATTGCAAGGAAATGAGGCTTTTCCAGAGTGTCAGAAGCATTACATGGCTCCTCAAACACCACTTTGCAGGTAGAAGAGTGGATGGGTGACTTAGTGGCAACATTTATACCCAATAATTCAAAACATTTTAGAGACACAGCTTTCCTCTTCCTCACTGACGCAGATCAGGTGTCATTGTTGGGTCCAGTGGATTTGAGCCCCGGCAAAGGAGGAGAACTTGGAACAAAGCCATGTGAAACAGCATGAAGAGCCACCATCAACGACAGGATGGCTCTAGGGCCAGCGATGGGATACTGCAGTCTTCAGCCACTGTGTAGCAGGATGAACAACATCTCTCTTACTTGCTCTGTCTTCCCCAGCACCTTCTTCCTCCCCCCTCCCTCTTTTTCGAGCTTCTCGCACTCTTCTTTCTCATTAAGGAAAGGTCACTGCTCACGATGGCATCGAGGAAAAACTGCAAACCAAAGGAACTTCTGTTTTTACGGCTGCTTTCTCCAAGTTCCCACCAGAGCCACGGGGTCATTGTGAGCCTCATCCTGCAGCCAGGGAAGCAGTGTGACATTCACCGGCTACATGTTCAACTCACAGTGGGGCAGAGCATCGATCCGCCCCATTGCTGCAGATGCCTGCTGTTCCCCAGAACCTCTCTTGGCTTGTTTCAGCTTTCACCACTCCAGGTCTTCCAGTGCAGACATTATGTCTGTGCCAAGCATGGGTGCCTGTGTCCCAGAGCCCATCTATGCCTAGGACGTGAGGGTCCTACGAGCTGTGCAGAGCTGCCCCTTGCAATCAGCAGCACCCTTTGTCTGTACTCCAGTCCCTCACACTAGGAGACCATAACCTTGCACTAATCACTTTTTTCCCAGCTGCCTTCATGGCCTGATCCTGCAAACAGCAGCTACCCAAGAACCTATCTGAGCGTTCTTCCTGGCTGGTCAGTCTTGGAGCTCAGCACACGTTGGACTTCTCATTATTAGCATCCTCACTTGCATCTGCAAGGACATTAATAGATCTCAGAGGGCTTTGCTATTAAGATTGCATCCTTCTTCCACAAGCCAAATAATCTAATAAAAAAAAAAACAAACAGTAAGATTTAACACTTGCACATTTGAAGGCATTTCCCAAACAACAACTAATTATCCTGCTGGACGCTCAGCTGGGTTTCAGAGGAAACTTCACCCCTCTGCGGAGGAGGACAGCATGTCGACAGAAGGGAAGTTTTCTTTTAGAAGGAGCCTCACTAGACATCTACGTTTGTCTCATTTCCAATCAGTTAGAATAATGAACCATCTTACACAAAGAGATCTGGTTTTGTTTTAAATGCTAAATCATCCCTGCACACAATGCGTAAATGTCAGGCCTCTCAAAGAGCTCCTCAGGGGTCTGGGGGTTTGTTTATATTATTACTATTAAACATTATGCAGAAACTGAGAAGCAGATAAGTGTGAAGTACATCTAGTTCCTCCTGACTCCCCCAGTCCTTTAAATAAAATTGAAGCCCACACCTGAGCTATGGATGTTTCAAGTAGAAGTACTCTTCAAATGCAGAAATCTCTCTGTGTGCATGTTTTGGGGCAAGATGGGAAAGAAAGGGAGAGCAAGCTGTTGTGCGCCATCATCGCTCCATTTGTGGCCCTGGTGTAGGGCGCTTTAAAAGTTTTCCTCCGTAAAACCAAGGATTAGTGTAATTAGGTCAAAACTCCACTTTAATGGAGAAGGAACTGCTGACAAATGAATCCAAAAGGTTTGGCCAGCAATGGAAAAAATAAATAGCAACAAGCCTGAGCTTGTTATTTTTAGTGCTTTGGGGTTGTTAAAATCCATCTCATGGCACCAGAGGTGTGGGGGACCTAACGAGGCAGCACTTGGAGCTCGCACTGCCCAGGACCCAGAGCCTCAAACGGTGGGAGAGGGATTGAGGAACTTCTCATCGCCAGAGGAACCCGAGCACAAGTGGCGTTTTAGCACTTCATTTTAACCTCAGTCTAAGTGCAAGCATTTAGAAATAAAAGTGACCACAATGTATTATTCAATGGGCTGTTTTAGGAGAAACTGAATAATTTAAACAATACATGTTTAAAGCTAAGTGACTTTTCCTCCCTGTTATCCCCTTTCTCTTGTTGCACCTTCTCTGAGGCCAGCAGTAAATGTCCTGCTGATTTCAGCAGAGCGGAGTAAGCAGCGTTCAAGTCTGAACTGTGGCCTTTTAGGGGTTTGTTCCCCTCTGTGACCTGGGCAGAGTAAGCAGGAAGAACTAAGGGAAAAAGAGGTTTGGCTCTTCTAGGAACTGTTCTCACAAATGAGAATTGCTGAGTGTTATGTTAAACTGTCCCAGTGCTGTCAGTGACCAGAATTCAGTACTCACAAGGTGAGGGTGGGTGGCTTTGATTTAGTGTCCCCTGGAAAGCAAGACCGTGATTTGACAAGAACAAGTGTTCACTTTAAGAGCAAAATAACTCATCATTGCACGATACAAAGCATCAAACCAATACAAACTTACTCTGCCAGTGCCAGCATCTTGCAAATGCATGAAAGGTTCACTTTGTTCTGCAGACTTTCTGCCAGACAAGGCATTACCGAGTGCTGAGGGAACACAGACCGATTCTCACGCACAGGACATGGTGTTAAACAGAAATTCTGCTACAGAGAGGTCCTGGGCCCCACCATGAGCACAGCACTAATGCACCACAAATTGGCCGGCAGCATCTGATCTTTTAGCACCCGTTGAGCAAAATAACTCCAAACTACAAAGCGATGCCATTTAAAGCAGGCCTGCGTGGAAGCTCCTGGCTGAATCCAGGCAGGAGTCTTAGAAGTGAAACGCTTTGGTATAAAATGTTTGTTAAGCGTTGGCTATCAGGGTTATAGAAGAGAAGATGTGCAAGCAGAGGTGAACATTTAAGTGTGGTAGCTCCATCTCAAATGCCTTCAGACCAGCCAACATTGGGAGCTCCTTCATTGCCTTGCTTCCACACTTCTCCATTTGCAACGTGAAGATGATGGCTTTTCTCTGCTTTGCTGGCAAGGAAGGGGATAAATTCATACGTACGCTGAAGAGGATCAGGAATTACAGTACTGAGGTCACCCTTGCACCTACCTAAATGACAGCCCAAATTGACCATGTGAGAGATGTCCCTGCATCTTCCCAGGATTAGCAATGATTAAACACCACAGAGAAACTGCATAATTTAGCAACTTCCGACAACTGTGAAGATAGTCAGGTTCAAATCCTGGAAAAAGGCTTTGACAAAGTTGCCAACAGGAAAGCAACTAATTCCTGCTGGCTGCACCTGGGCTGCAGCTGCAACACCAGAAATCTCCGAGGTCCTGAGAAGATGAAGATGCCATCTTCATTTCCAAGTGGATTTCCACATTTATTAGGTATTCCTGATAGAAATGTAGGAGTCAGACAGAACCAATTAGTTCACCGAATAGTCTTGTGTGATGAGATTGGCCTAACTATCTGAGTGCAGGATTTTGCACAAATGAAAGAGCATTCCCATAAAACTGAAAATGTAATTTAGCAGTTTGGAAAGAAAATTGACAATCTTTTGAGAAAACTAATAGCTTTTTACTGTGTAATATAAGCTTACCAATCTAGTGGGGAAAAACATATAAAGCATTTAAGAGACAACTCTACCACTAAATGTAATAATAATAAAACCCCCTCAAATTATTTCTTATTACCCATCTTTGTTCATTTTCAGACTCTCCAGAAACACCGACTCTATGCTTCTGACTGATAATCACAACAACTCCTCACACAGCTGAAAGCAGCGCACTCCCCACAAGTTGCCACCCCCCACAAATGGGACGGTTTCTACTTTATCATTTAAAATGCAGCCCCAGAGCCCTGCACCCGGTAGGTGTGAACTGGCCAGGCTGCGTATGATTTCGTGGCATTGTTGGACTGAGACCAGCTGAGGAGGTTTGTCTCTTTTCTGGAAGTATTTGTAATTATTTTTGTGGGCCTTTGTGGGGGGAGACACTAATTCCAAATCTCCAAGATCAGAAGCATTGGGTGGATTATCTGCTCCCCTGTACCACACAGCTTCAAATTTCCTCCCATTGCATCTGCCCCTGGCACATCCAAATTTGTCTGGAGGCATCTGGATTCAATCTGAAGATGTTATGAGATGGAGAATCCGGAGTTTGCCTGCCCACTTCCTTCCCTCAGTATCCTGTGCTCCAAAACTCAGCCCTCCTTCCTCCACTGCACATGTCCTGCAAACCAGCGGCTCTGGTCACACTTCTCCTGCCCCCCTGCACGCAGGGTTTCTCTACAGAAAGACGCAGGATGCAAAAAGGAGATCTCCTTGGCAGAAAACCTTGCCCTTTAGGCTGTCAAACAAGAGGCTATGCATACCCCACAGCAGCTAAAGCCATCAAGCATGGCATTAACATCACCTGGATCTTTGTTCCTCCTAAATCCTGAAGTGTGGCAGCTTTTCCACTGCTGGTGCCACCCCAAGCCACCCAGCATATCTTCTCTGTCACCAGCATGGTGACACCAGAGGCTGAATGGTCAGAGCAAGTTGGGGGCTATCTATGAGAAGAAATCCTCTCCATTCCACTTCCCTGCTGTCTCTCCCCCAAATCACACACTAGCATTTACTCTATTCCACAGCTGAGCAATGAACTGGCATCTGACGAGGAGGTCTGCAACACTCAGTATTGGAGGGTGAATGCTGAGCACACAGCATGCATATTAGTTCGGTGATGCATGGAGACACTTACCTGACCCCTCAACTGGAAGCAAAGTGTTTCGATAGCTGGCGAGAGCACAGAAAGTGGTTTCAGAGACATAGCTAGAGATTAAAACAATGTGAGTGGTGAGAAGCGCAAAATTAAAACCTGTGCCAGTGTTTCTGCACAGGATTTTGGATTATGATTTGCTGCAGATTAATCATGTATCTGTCCTGTTTGGATCATTCACATCCCCCATCAGCTCCTTCTTGAATGCTGCTGCTGTTTTCCAGGTTGCAACAGCAGCAGAAATCCAAAGGTTGGTCCCACAATGTGCATAATTACTGATTTCAGAGAAAACCCATCCCTCCAAGCTGCCCTGCTTGTATAGGTTATAATGTCTGGAAAGGGAATTAATTAACCTAGGTAACTCTTTAGTACACACATGAACTCACCGCAGCCCATTTACAACCCTGCTTAGAAATGCTGGCTTAGCAGGCAGGCAGGCAGCTATAAATACAGCTGCAGATGGAATCTCCGAACATTTCAATAGTAGTTTTGAATGGGAATAACTTGACATTTAATTCTGAGACAATAATGAAATGTCAACATCTGTTGTGGAAACACAGAATAATGATTAAATTAACGCTACTTGCAGCTTTTAAGTGTGCAGCAGTGTTAACACCACACCAGGACGTGTCTGGACAAAACCATACTGAGCTTCATGGTTTAAGTCAAAGAGAGAGACTGTCTGGGCTGGAGCACAGCAGGATCAGACCCTGCTCTGGGCAGCTGCACTTCAAGGACGAAGAGCCCAGAGCTGCAGCCTGCTAGCTCAGCGATTGCTGTATCAACTGGATTGCCATAGTCTGTAAATGCAGCACTCACAGCCTTTTCAGAGCAAGAGTCTGTAACTGTCATGTAGACCTCAGACCATCCCTTACGACTTGCAAGAGCTTCACTGTGTTATAGCCAAACAAACCAAGGCTAGCTCAGTATTTAATTACAGGTCTGAAATCTTTTACAAAGGTTTATTCAAGGAGGAATAAATGGATTGAGAGTAGTTGAAGAGAAGGACTTGGGGTTGCTCTTAGATAACAAGTTCAACAGGAGCTGGCAGTGTGTGCTCACAGCACAGAAAGCCAACTGTGTTCTGGGCTTCCTCAAAAGAAATGTGACCAGCAGGGTGAGGGGGATGATTCTGCCTCTCTGCTCCACCCTTGTGAGACCTCACCTGGAGTCCTGCGTTCAGTTCTGGAATCCTCAGCACAGGAAGGACATGGATCTGCTAGAGTGAGTCCAGAGGAGGCCACGAAGATGACCAAAGGACTGGAGCAGCTCCCCTGTGACAGGCTGAGAGAGCTGGACTTGTTTAGCCTAGAGAAGAGAAGGAGGGGTTTGAACTGGATGATCTTTAAGGTCCCTTCCAACGCAAACCATTCCATGATTCTACAATTCTATGGTTTTGCCTTTTGCTTCCTCTGATTACCGAGCAGGCTGAAGGTCCTAGTCTGAATACTGCTGTCGTCGTGGTCTTCTGTCTCCTAAGTAAAACATCTGCCCTTGTCACAAGGGTATGATGGTGGTGACACGGTGAGACCCCACAGAAGCTGATAGAGCAGCTGGAAAGTGAGTCTCTTGAGGGTCAGCATGCAGAGGGGGATCCCAGCAGGCAACGCAAGTCGAGTGCCATTCATGGCTTCTCTATGCCAACAGCCTGAGGCAGACAGCAAGTGTAGCAGCCAAAAACAGCCTGGAAAAAAGCAAATGACAGTGCATTTTGGGCAAGACACCCAAACCCCTCTGCACCCTTTAGTCCCAGCCACGAGCAGGGCTGGGCAATTCACCCTGTTTGCAGAAGTGTGTCCAAGAGGCTCACAGGGGTCCCCTGTGCTCCCTGCAACCCTGAGAGGCTCCAACCTGGGCAGCAGCTGACCCAAGCAATGTGATGTTGCAAGCATTTGACAAATCACTTCTACCCATCTTGGCTAAAACAAGTCAAAGCACCACAGGCTGGGCACTGAGCGAGTTTTATGAATCGGGCTGAACACAGGCCAAATCTCAAAGTACTCAAGGACATCAGTGCCATAGATGTTTGGATCCAAAGGAAAGTTGCTCTATTAAACCATTATGGGGCAATGGTAAAAAAGCATTGTTAAAACCAGACATCAAAGGGACAGCGCATTAGCAATACTGGCCTGGTTGGAAAGCAATAAATACATAAACTGCCCCAGTTTTCCCCTCCCCATAGTCATGCATCTATGGGTTAAAATAAAAAAATAAATTAGGTCAGCTGGTCTGTCTCCTTGGACATTTTAGAGAAACCTTCTGTGTTCACAGGGTCATATTTAGAGAACTGCTGAGTCTTAAAATTTAATTGTGGGTATTTTAAAGGTGAACTGAATCGCAGTAGAGCATCACGTGCAGCACAGAGCATGACAGAGCCCAGTCCTTGGCATCGGGCTGAGCATCCTAAGCTCAGCCCACAATCAGGCTGATGCCAGGCGTGAGGATCCATGGAGGGGGACCCAGAGAGGGTCCCAAACATTCCCAAACTAGCAAAAAGAAACAGTTTTGTTTTCATACCCCAGCTCTCGATTGTGCTGGGAGTTGAGTGGGAAAACCCAACATTATTCCCTGCAGCCCAAGGGGAGGTGGAGGCAGCTCTGAGTGAGGACAATCTGTTCCAGAGAGAGGTTCAAATGCCCCACACAGCACCTGATGGCACTTTAGCTCCTGCAGCAACAGACCTGATGTGCAACAAAATAGTTTGATTCAATAGTTTGATTTTAGTAGGCTAAACCCTACTAAAATAAAGTTTGGTCCTCTGAGCTCCAATGCTAGAAATGGGGCAATGGAACCGGGCTTGGCATCAGCCCTTTAAGCCTTTAACCCTGCTCCTCCTGACCCAAATCCTGGCTCAGCTGAAGCTGGTGGAAATTTGGTCTTTGACATTCAGGCCCTATGTTTTGCCAGAGGGAGAGATTTCCCCTCAGAGCGGCTGGAAAGCTTTCCTCTGCTTCCACAAACGTCACACAACACTGCAAAGAGATTTGCTCCAGATTTCCTCAGATTTGAGCTTGACATTGGGTCAGAGACCCTGACTCAGTGGCATCAAAGAACCACAGGAAAGCAGCCTGCAAGACCAGTACCAAGAAATAATGGAAATGTTGCTGTTCTGCCATAAACTCTGGGACTGGTACAACACCAGCTGCAAACTAAGTGCTACTACTCACCAGTTCTGGGCTTTATTCATCCAACTAGCTCATTTCTGTGCCTGCTGGCAGATGATTGCACATCTAGCAGAGGAATTTATTCACTGCAATAATAGTTTTTCAAATTAGTGCTCCATGTTTTCTAGGCAATGGGATGGCCAGGGTTTGGGGACAGAGGAAACCTTCCTTTGGAAAGATATTTTAAGCCAGTACTATCATTAGCAGACAAAAGTGGTGAGGAATTTCCTTGGCCAGCTCCAGTGCCGGCAGTTACTGGTCCCAGACCTGCTGCAGGATAGTGCACTGCTTGGAAGGTCCTGCTCTGGGCACTGGGACCGCTCAAGGACACACTGGGAAGTGACCTGAAATGGATTCAAGGTGTTATTTCAACAGTGGATAACACTGCAGAACATCATCTTTTATGTCCCACTCATTATTAGCAGGATAATCACACTCATAGAAGGGTTACATTTTCCAAATTCAATCCCTAAACTCCATCATGCCCCATCAGCTGTTTACTCCTGTAAATCCGTTGTAGAGTGGTAGCAGAGGAGAACAATCACTTTCAAAGATAAATAACTCTCCTGTCCCCACCAGGGCTGGGTGGCCACATCCAGACCTGGCAGGAGGCGTGAAATCACCTGCCTGGCCTTCTCCTTCCTCACCTGCTGGTCTGCACTTCAACTTATCACACAAAACAGTGAGAACAAGGCGACCAAAGAAACCATCTCTTTCCATCCTGGTAGAAGCCCGGAAGTTCAGCAGCAATTATTTATCTCACTCTGAATGGAGAGGCAAAAAAAAACAAAAACAAAAACAAAAAACCAAACCAAATCCTTCTTTAAAAAATGAAAAAATGCAGAGGGAGAGAAGAAAGCTGTCAGTAGTCAGGGCACAGCACCAGCACTGCTCTTTCCTCAGTGGCACCAGCAACGGGCTGGCTCCAGCAGCCTCAATCCCAGGATTTACTTGGTTCACATCTGCAGTCACACTGGCTGAACCACGGACAGAGCCAGGCTCGAGGAGGTCAGATTAAGCGAGGGTGAGTGAGAGTGAGGGGAAGCCAGAAGTGAAAGTTGCTGTTGGCACATCCCATCTTCCACCCACGATACAGCTCTGTCCAGGGACACGTTTATCCCACAGAGCTGCAATAGCTTGACCAGATTAAAGACACTAATAAAACCTTTAAACGTAGCTAAGGTATCCTCCCAAATGCTTCACACGGGAGGACATGAGAAATTATTTAAGAGAGCAAGTGAATAGGAAGCCTATCCAGAAGGAGTTGACTGGGACAATCAAATGTGATTTAAAACAAATAGCGTCTGCAGCACTGCGGGCACAGCCCTGAGGGCAGCCAGGGTTTGGGCAGAAACTGGGTTTCGAGCAGTAGGAGCAGGATGCCACAAACTCCCTCATAGCAAATAACGACCAGGCCTCCAAACATCAGACTCTTCCCCCAGCAGCTCCATCAGGGGTGGTGGTAGAGGGAGGGTGTTTCAAGTAAAGTTTTGAAAAGTCTGCAAAAGGCAACAGACTTATTGGAGCCCTCGGCGAGCAGGACATAGCCACGCTGAGGGGGTTTCCCATCACATCGCCCAGCTGAATCATTCTCAAGGTAACTGATAGAGACTTGCATTTTATTACCGTCACTACGACATTTCTGACATTTTAAGATTAATAATACCTGGTAGGCTTTTCCCCATCAGCAACCACAGCGCTCCACTGTGAGGTTTGGTCTTTATCCTCATTCCTTGTTGTTCTGTCACTTCTAATAACACCTCAACAGACGTTTGCTACTCTAACACTGGATTGCAAGCAGGAGAATTTCCGTAGACCCATAAATCACAGTCTGCCTGCTCACACTGTGTGTGAGAGCAAAGCATTTTGTCAGTGCAACTGAAGAGGGGTTTGGAGAGGAACATCTTGGAGGACTTCCCCTGGAGTCACTAATTGGGTTGACCCTGCCCCAGTCTCAGTCCTTGTGCTCCTGCTCAGTGCACTCACCACAAAGCTTTCAGCACGCTCCTTTGACACCCTAAGTGTCCTTGCTTTGGTTTTAAGTCCATGAGTCATAAAACTATGAGTTTTATTTGCTACACTAACAAACTCATATTGCTTTTTTCTTAAAACTTTATATTCCCACTGGGCATTTGCTGCTATATTTCTGTTAAAAAAAAAAAAAAAAAAAGAATTAAGGAGAGGAATAAACTCAGATTGGAGGAAGCTTTAACACCAATCAGGCAAACTCCAGTTAACTCTGTCCTCTTTAAAATCACTGGAAGCTGTGTTAACTTACACAGGGGCCAGCAGGCAGAAGCCATGAAGGCGGATGAGACCACAGTGATAAATCCCTGTGGGGCTGGGTGACAGCACTGCGATGCTGACGAGAGCATCCCGGCACTCGGGGGGATGTCAGTGCCAGGGTGAGCAAACGCCACTAACCTGCGGCTGGCACGGCAGCAGCGTGATGAGAAAAGGCATTTATTATGCATCGCTAATGCCATTAGAGTAAATGGAGTTTGCCCAGAGGAATAACGAAGTGGGGAGACAGTTACACCAAACGCTGGAGCAGTTCCCTGGGGCAGGGGTGATTACAGTGTTCGGGCAGGCTTTGCACACAGGCTGCTTGTCCTCCACAGCCCCCTTGGACTGGGGGGGGGGGCTGAAAAACGTATGAGGCTGCAGTGCCCAGCCTGTCCCAAGCAAGAGGGATCCTTGGGCTGAAGATTATCAGCTGCCTGAGCTGGAGATTTCTCACTATATTTTATTTAGAAACAGCCTGCCCTCAAGTGGTGAACGGAAAACCAGGAGTAGGAAGATTTTGGGCTGAAACTGTCCGGCACATGTGCCGGGGCTGGGACCAGGAGCCCTTTGGAGAAAATCCCTCATGGCTCAGTCCCTCACAGCTTTTTCTGGCTCCTTTCACAGCCTATTTCTCTTCCCACCTGTGCAGCACTCACTTCTCTTGCTGGCCTGCTAAGTCCCAGATAGCCATGGGCAAGTGCCCTGACAGAGCCCTTGGGTGCCCAGCACAGCACCCACTGTCACCGCTGAGCTGTGTAACCCAAGCCCCAGCTCAGTCCCCACAGGCTTGGGAAAAGGCTGCACAAAGTCAGAGCAGAGGCAGAGCACTGAGGCTCCAGCACCTGAAATGCAGAAAAGTCCCATTTGCATTTAGTTTTGGGGCAGAACAGCAAGTAGTTATTTTTAAACAGCTCTGATAACTTTCTGCAAGAGTGTGCACTTGGCTCACAAAGGCAATAGCACTCACGTTGCGTGCAGGGGTTTCTGGGCAGCCTCAGCTCACCATGACAGGGTATAAGAACTTAACCTAGAATCAACATGATCCAGATTAAGTAAAACCAGCTGAGTAACAGATTCAAGAAACCCATCTCTTCCCCACCCAACCCTTTTTTTTTAAATCAGTGATATGCAAGAACCTTCCAAATCAGCATTGAAAAACCAGCCGTGATTTAAGACCCTGCTGCATCGAGGAGCAGAGCGCAACAGACGCGTTTTGACAGGCAGGAGAGTAACTCAGCAAGCAGTGGGTGATGCTGTGGGGTCAGGAGCGAGGTGGCCCATAGCCAGCCCCAACATGAGCACCAGTACATGCCTGCAGCTCGCAAGCCAAACACAGTCCCTCAACACAAATACAAGACACATCACAGTAACTCCTGCCTGGGGCTTGCAGGAACCCAAAACAGAGAGATAACACACCTACACGTCGCACCAACAGCCTGTGCAGCCACAGTGCCAGCACCCCCAGCTTCTGATGGGACACAAACAAAGCGGATCTGTTCTGATTGCCAGTGGTTTCTTAGCAGCATAGAAAAAGCAGAACAGGAGGATCCCGCAGCAGGAAGGTGAAGTGAGGCAAATCCTGCCCAACACAGGTGCAAAGTTCCTAACTCCAGGACCGGCTCAGGCAAAGACAGGAGGGTCCCTGAGGTTTGCCATGCCGTGCCAAGCGACAGGATAGGATGGTGCCCAGACGAGCACCTCAGCCCAACACAGAGCTGCAGGGGAGGTGTCCTCCCACTTCTTCCAAACCACTTCATTTAACACTCCCATTTGCAAAGCTCCTTAAATTGCAGTCGGCACAACTGAGCACCAGAAACTCATTCCCATCTCATTTGTGCAGCTCCAGAGCATCCACGCATGCGACAGTCCATTAGAAAATGAGGGGGGAAATGCAATAAATGGCATTAGTCTAGATGGCGCTCATGTATTTTTTACAGCCTGAAAAAGCAGCAGCAGTGGAGTTTCACCCCAACATCAGCTTTTCACCCCAGTTTCTCAGCAGCAGGTATACCAGGCAATGCTTCCCATGGGCACCTCGGGCAGAGGGGCTGCATGAACATTGGAAGTCCATAGAGCAGGATGCTTACACAGGTCCAAGTCCACATCCAAGGAGTTCAGACACCTGCTAATCCCTGTCTCCTGCCAACAGCCTTCCCACAGCTGGAGCATCAGTGTTGCAACACAAACTGTCCAAGTGAAAAACCACCACAGGCAGCACCGCAGCCCTGCCTGCACTCGAGCAGAGGCTCCAATTCTATTTTCATCACCTCCTAAATCAAGCCAGGCCCATGTTTTAGTTTGGAGAGTGAGGTGTAACTGGGTAAAAGAGATTTTTGGCATATAAAAATAATTATGAGCAGGTCTGTTTACCACACTGCTGCCTCGGGAGTGGCCCATGAGCAGAGCTGTGGCAATGCAACGACCAGAGTTAATACAATGGTGTTTTGCTACATTTACTGTACCAATACAATTGCACAGGTAGGTGGCAATGGCAAGCACTGCTCCTTCCCATTCCCACTGCTCACACAGGGCCTTATTGGTGGAAGAACCACACTCTGCTGATAGAGCCCAAACTGTTAAGTTTTAAATTAATTTTCTTCAGAAGTAACCGTGGCTTTTACTGCACGTAAAGCACGTGCCATGAAATCTCCCCAAAACAGAGGATGATC